>JAWZYV010015470.1:0-1451636 GCA_038373885.1 Cheiracanthium punctorium
GCTTATTCCGATGAAATTCTCCGTAAAGTAACACCATTTCAGTGTATTCATTAGTATTAAACATTATCTTTCGTTTTTTATACTCAATAAGCTACGAATTCAAATAGCATGAACTTTAGACAAACACTAACAAAGTAACTTAAACAACAGTTTTTCAACTCTAATAAAATATTAAAGGTTAATATTTATCGTCTGTTGCCATATCAGCAGGAATACTTTCTATACACCGCATGTTTAATGGTCGAATAAGTCTCTCAATATCTAAGATAGAAATCTAAATTATCTACGTTAAAAATGGATCCTTAAATATCTTTTATACGCTTAAACATGTGGTGTATTTTAACCAGAGCAACGCCGGGTTTTCGCTGCTAGTAATAGCATAAATGAATTCAGAAGACCTCAAAATGTGTCAATACACCAAAATCTCGAAGTCGAATTTTTTCATGATTACAATACTTTCCTTACATGGTACATGTTCATAAAGTAAAAATCTTCTAGAAACTGTATTATTAAATCTTCCAATACTAGAATCTAGAAATTTTGCGTCTGAGGCAGAAGTCCAATTATTTTTTCTGTAAATGAAATCCGAAATCTACAAACTAGATCTAGCTTCTAAAACGTGCCAACAAATGCATTTTTGATAAAGGGTTCCAACATTAGGTTATATAATTCACAGGCTCTACTAGATAATGTGCATTTAAAAATAAAGGAACTTGGGAATATTTTACTAAACACTGCTTTTTTATTTGAAATTTATTAACCCTTTAACGCGCAGTGTTCCCGCTCTGGGAACACCAAACTCTGACGTTTTGACTGTTGACAGTCACAAAGAATAGATTTGATTTCTATAAAAATAGTTGCGAGTGACAGAGCTCCCCGAGAATCCTTTACTTTTTAAGCACGTCATTTCCCGTAAAAAAATGGTCACGATTCTTTTTAACAGCACTGACATCTGCTGAAAAATGGAAGAATGGTGAGAACATCTGGATAGATTGCCCAATGCTGAAAAAAGGGCAGCCGTTGCCATCGCTCGACTTAAATAACAGCAAGATGGCGGACGATCGAAACGTTCATCGCGTGCCACAGATCTAGAGACCCTTTTTTGACGACAGCTGTCGTTAAGTCGAGCTGGTCGTTAAGTCGAGCGATGGCAGCGACTGCCCTTTCTTCAGCATTGGGAAAGGGTTGCGCCTCAAAGACTTAAGAACGAAACACTGAAAAAAAATCTGAATTAAACAGCAAAACACTACGCAGCACGGAAAAAAAAAAAAAAAAATCCTAGATGGCATCCGGATCCGTAAACCTTACTCTCTCCGAATCCTTTCTACCTGGCCTGTAAAACAAGTTTCCCCTCTGAACACACAAGGAAACAGCGCGTTTCGATTTGATACATAAACACTCTCCTTATCGATTACGCGGCTGTTTAAATAGGACAGTTACTTATCTTCAAGATAAATAACTGGCAATCTTCTGTAGCATCGGTGGTTCAGTGGTAGAATGCTCGCCTGCCACGCGGGCGGCCCGGGTTCGATTCCCGGCCGATGCAATATCATTTTTCAATAAATTCCCTCCACAATATATCTCGACACTGCAGTTTTAGAATTATTTTTTTACATTAATTTTTCCCAGTGTAAGCAAATACAGGGTTTCTACAGATTTCACAGCTTTTGCTTCCCTGACTTTATCTAGCGTGCTTTCCCGACTTTTGTGTTTCCTTTTGTAACATTACATTCTTTAAACAATAATTTTTTTTTATATATTTTGCCCCCTTTTTTACAAATAATAATAATAATAAAATTAATATATACAAGAATCTTATTTGACATCACTGGATTCTAACAAAAACCATGTTTGATAATAATTTAGGATAAAATTAAGCATATTTCAACTGCACAAGATATGCTCATAAAGAAAACATTTTAAAATTATTTATAAGGTTGAATGTGAAAATGGAAAATAAAACAATTTCTACACTTAGGTTCAAACAGCAAATATTTTCTTGATTTTGCCGCAAAATTCAATTTTTCTTGCATTTCCCTGACCTTTCTTCAATTTCTGCTAATTTCTCTGACTTTTTTCCCAAATCCCTGACTTTCCCTGATATTCCCTGATTTTCCAGGTCTGTAGAAACCCTGAAATACACATTACAAAGCTACCAATTAGCATTTTGGTAATGGTGTATACAACGATGTGCTTTGAGCATTTTCATTGATGAATTTAACTATCAAAGATGCTTGTTGATGAATTTATTTGATCGATTATTCATTGATTTCATGATAATCCAACTTCTTAAGTGCGGTTAATCCTTGGAAATCTATAGGAACAGGACAAAAATGTAAAATTGTTTTTATTCGTAAAAGGAGTGATAGGGAAGTGAAAAAAAATTTTTTTTATCGATTTAAACAATGTTCATGAACTGCTTTAATGCATATGCTATTCAGACTTTGAAAATTATTTTCATTTATCAGCTTCTATTTTTGTGCAGTTTGCCATCTCTCAACCAATGTCAGTTCCTGGGAATGATGACAGCAAACAAACTTTTACCCTGTTAAATTTATCATCTTTATCTTTCAAAAAGATTAGAAACCGATAAAAAAAAAACTGACACACGTGGCAGAACAGAGTTAATTTCTTTCACTCAGTTATACGCTTGCTGTCTTTAGAAACACGTTTAACGGCGGCAAAATATCTCCAAACGCATTTCAATATTTAAATCTTAAAATATTTCCCGCGGTACGCATTAACATAGCATACCACCACACGCTCAGCGTATTAAAATCATTCCGGACCTCAGTCCCATTAAAAATGCCGAATTTTCGCATACCCCACCAAAGGAAGCTTATAAACATCCTCCCACCCCACTCACCCTTCGCTACTCCTTTTCTCTCTCATCCCATCATTATTTTTATCCCTCACTCTCGCTTTTAAATTTAACCCCCCCCCCTCTATTTTTTCCCCGTCCCCACGTTTCCCCCGTTTTCCGATTCAATTTTCTCCCCCCCCCTTCCTCTGTACATTTGTTAATATCGCGAAAGAACACAAGAGTGAGAGACCCGCGCGGTTGTCTGTCTGGGTTTGTGATTTTATTTTCTGCCGAGGTTGTTGCCTCAAAAATTATATAACATTGGACCCTCCTTTCTTCGGGGGGGGGGGGTTACACCAGCAGAAGAAGAACATTAGCGGAACGAAGTTAATGGCTAGTGTAGGGTATTAAAAATAAAAGATTTAAAAAAAAGCCACCTATATTACACTACACTGTGTATGTGTGTGTGTGTGTGTGTGTGTGTGCGGGAGAGAAGGAAGCCCTGATAAATTTTTTTGGAGGGATGAAAGAGGGGGGGGGAAAGGGGTCGTATTGATTTTTGCTCAGATCCTAAATTAAAAATGGAGGAAGGGGGGGGGGGAGTGGGAGTTGAAATATGAAAGCCGAGTTCTTTAATTCAAAAATGTAATTTTTGAAAAGTTTTATCAGCAGCCCGGAACGGTGTTTTCTGAAGGTGCGCTGGGCAGATTGACTGTCTATCTCTGGCATAACTGATATAGTAAAATCAGTTTTTTTTTTAGCCCTCGGGTGCTATTTCTTTCAAGCAATGGGATTTTTGTCTACGCGGCGCGCCGTGGTCACTTTTCCGTTTGATCCATATTTTCTGCAGAGTGATTGGATATTGCTAACGGAAACATGGACTATCCCTTCAGATGATTTTCAAATATACCAGGATTCACTTGGGTCGAACGGATAGACAGTGGTTTCGAAAACAGAAAGCCATCTGGAGTTATGATTTTTAGAAATAAAAACTTAATGAAACGCTTTAGCCGTGCCTACACGAGCCAGATCAAGGGTGTTCAAATGGTCATTGCGTATATTCAAGATAAAGTGAGATTTGCAGTTACATACGCTAGTCCTCGAATTTCTGATGAAGATAAATTAGACGCTGCATTCTAAACGTAACTGAAGGAGGATGATTGCAGGACTGTTCTAGTAGGAAATTTTAACGTGGAATTAAATTTCGATCCAGGATCCGATTTCGTAACTGAAATGGATACTTTAGATTTTCCAATACGCACTCATCCAAAACATTTCACCACTAGGGGCCAAACAACAATGGATGCAATTTTCAGCAACAAAATTAGGCGAACAGGAATCTATAGGAACACTTACAGTTATCATTTCCCTATATATGGCAGAATTGATTGGATAGATTAAAAAAATATCTGAAATTCTTCTAGCCGAATGCGTAAGTAAAATTTGGAAGAATTTTAGATTTTTTTTTCTTTCTTCGAAAATGCAACCTCATTCACTCAAAGTTTAGTACTGATAATCCGAGTCGATTGGAACCGACACCGACTAGGATTATGCGTATTGCATTACACCAGGGCCTTCTCTATTGTACTGCATAGAATAGAGAAGGCCCTGATTACACACGGTGATCAGTTTAAAAGGGTACCCCGTAGGTTTTTATTATTACCCATAACCCCTTAAGCCTCGCTCCCATCAAAATCGCTGGTTAAGCTTTCTCCCTATGTTTCTGGTGTCCGTCATATTTTCAGGCAAGAGCTTTCAAAAGTTGTTCGCCAGAAAGAATTCTTATGCACGGATATTTTTTTCATGTATTATTTTACACAACAGACGACAATACCAGGCTATTTTCAACTTAATTTGTAGATAGTTTGCATTTAAATAGGTGGTAGCAGTACTCCAATACGTGTATTTGGGATACGCATTATGCAATCTTGGTTCACTTTTTTTACTCATGTTCAAAGAAAACTTTACAAATATTTATATATTTTACGAAGAAAGTTTAATACAATTCTCCTTTAGTATTCAAAATATACATTTTTAATGATTTCCTGGTTACCACAAAACACACATTCAGTCACAATAACCCTGAATGTTGGCTTTTCCTAGAAATTTACCCTTTTTTGGAGCTAAAAAAATGCCAAAACCTTAAAATGAATACATATAGTGTGCATGCACTTAATTTTAATAAAATTTTCTGGCATAAAAAAAATTGCACTTTTATGACCATTTTTTTCAAATAAGACCGTAAAAGAGTTAAATCTGATGGATGAGACAATTATCCTAACACTGAAGTATAATTGTTCGAACTTTGTTTAAGTGTCGGATACAATTTTCACCACTGTTGGACTGTTACAGCTTTATTTGTGAGGTAAAACAGGAATGGAGACGCACCATCTTCATTAATCCTATAATTTTATTTTTGAAATACCTAATTTAATTCACATTTTTTTCCATTATCATTCCTGTACAGCAAATGTTGAAAATGTTCGCCACTATTTTGATTGCAAAAGTAAAGACGTCGAACCAAGTTCTTCGACACACTTAACAACATAGTTGATGTTATTGGCGAGATTTCTTCAGCTATAATTTGTTTAAATGCATCAATGTGTGAAGGACTTCTCTGGAAAACTTAAGCATAATCGTATTTATGAGTTTTCAAAAAATAAAGGAAAAATAAAAATAAAATAAAATAAAAAAAGAGATAAAATCTGAAACACTTACATATTTTAAATACGCACTAAAGTGCTATAGATTAAAAGCGTACATAATTCATGCGTCGTCCCTATTTTCTTTCTTATTCTATTAAGTTGGAAAGTGTGTACTTATTCCTGAGTGTGCCGTATTTTTTTTTTCCGTTTTCCGTAAAGCACATCTTTGGTATCGGGATCTATCTTAAAATTGCTTACCGAAACTGCTTTACAAGTTTCATATTCAAACTATACTTCAATGTTTTAAATACTGTTTGGAATGGGCACCATAATCCAAGAGTGTGCCGTGTTTGCCTTACTTGTTCCATAAAACACATCTTTGGAATCGAAATGTATATTAAAATCACCTGCCAAATCTGTTTATAAGTCTTCGTCAGATATATTCTAACTATACCTCGCCTTTATAAATACCATTTGAAAAATTTGTCGTAATCTATCACTGTATCGTATTTGTGTTCCCTGTTCCAAAAAACATTTCTTCGAAATTGAAATCTAAATTGAAATCGTCTACTAAATCTATTTTACAATGCTCGCTAGGCATATTTTAACTATGTAATACAAACTGTCGCGTTTGCCAGTTTCTAGCCAAATTTAGAAGATATCTCCAAACTTGGTTCGGTTTTGAAGACTTATTTTTTGGCACCAAACATGGCGATCAATTATCAAAAATTGCAAACGTAGTTCGATTTCCAAAATATTACTCTCACCCCCCTCTCCTTCGCGTTATCTGGAAAACATATTTTTAAAATGCCTCGGCGTGACGAATTGTGAAGACGCTAAAAAAATTGCGCTATTTTAATAGCACTGTAGTGCTAATAAATAAATAAAGAAATAGAGAAATATTGAAAGAAGCAGACAATTTACTCGAATATTTTAATCATACTCTAAATCGTACTAATGACTTCCACGTGAATTTACGTTTAAAAAACGAGTTTTCTCGTTTAGAAAGTGAATAAAAAACGATACCCGCACATTAAATACAGACGTATTAAATAAATAATGATGTCGGAAGTCTTGGCAAATACATTATAGATGTGGATAACACACACACAAGAAAATAACGGTTACTCCTTTAAATTGGTCACCCTGCAAAATCGAAGAGAAAAATTCAGTTTCATGTTCAGTACCTGCATGCAGAGAGTTCAAATAGCTAAAAACTGACGAGCACACATATTTGTAATTATAAAAAAAGTATTTTAAAATTACATCGCAGTTATTTATTTAATCCTTTGAGGCGCAACCCTTTCCCATGCTGAAAAAAGGGCAGCCCTTGCCATCGTTCGACTTGACTACCAGCAAGATGGCGGACGATCGAAACGTTCATCGCGTGCTACAGATCTAGAGACTCTTTTTTGACGACGCAACTGGCTGTGCCGGCACAGCCAACAAAGAAACTTTCTCGGAAAAAATATATCAAGTTTATTTGCAATCCACAAACTTTTTTGAAAGGCGACATAATTTTGTAAAATATTGATTGGTTAAACATACGTTTTTTGTTAAAGTTTCATAACTGGCATAAGAGAATTTTGTTGTTGTTCTTTTGAGTGGATTATGCAGCTTGTGTGAAGAGTCATCTTTCAATTTTCGAAATCCCGGGCATAACTAGTATCTTGTTAGCAGAGTCAAACATTGTTGGTACACCACTTTTCGAGGAAGCTTAACCCACTTATGCTTAGTGTCCCTTTTTTTGGGACGGCATTTTCGCTATCAGTCGAAAACGTTATTTATTTTTCCTAGCCTTTTTTCACTAGTATTGAACCTCAACTCCACAAAGTATTTTAACATGACCCAGTAGGAAGTTGACATTTGAATTTTGATGCATAATTATTTTAAAAAGAAGTCATCCCTTGTTCAAGAAGTTGACATCAGAAATTTGTCTTTTATTGCTGGTATTTCAAAAATCGAAGAAAGACGCAAAACTATCCGGGCACAAATCTGTTAAAAATGACTTACTAAGCTGAATGACTTCTTAACCGGAGTTTATGTTAACTGCAAAACGAAATTCTAAATATTTATATAATAAGTGTGTCTATAATTAACTTGCATCATATTTTATTAAAATTAGTAGAGTAAGAATTTAAATTAGTAAAATGGATGACAAATTAAGGGAATTATAAGTGAAGACGGTTGTAATCTAACTGTGCAATCTGTCATTTAATCTGCCGTCGTGTGGAAATCGCAAACAAAGAATAGCTCTGGATTTATTCCTAAAATTAGTCGATAAGGCATGAATCTTTGACAAGAAAAGTGCTGAGTGTCGTGCTCAACAAAAATTTATTGCCTTTGGTTGATTAACTTGACAAAGAAATAGGACAGAGTTTATACATTGCACTCTTAAAAGTGACGTCTTAAGCAGAGTGGTTGAAAAAATAGCGACGCAATAAGCGGAGTACAATATAGCGGAGTAATAGCGACGCAGTAAGCGGAGTACGGCGCATAAAAGACTGTAATAAGCAGAGCGACGTCTTATCCAGGTGACTGACTAACGTGGTTTTAACTGTGTATATATCTATATACAGTCGGACCAGCTTAATGGAATACTTAATTTTCCATGAAAATTTATTCCAATAAACGGGATATTCCATTACCCTGTAGAATATTGCGTAATTATTACAGTTTGGTACATTGAAAATTTATTATAATAAGCGGGATATTCCTTTAACCGATATTCCATTAAGGGGGTTCGAATGTACATATGTAGTGCAAGAGTGGTGGGTAAGCATTTAACCAATCGAAATCCATTCTGGAGTAAAGACGATGTAATATGCAAAGCGAGTTCTTATCCAGGTGACTTACTAACGAGCTCTGACGGTATCAGAAATAACATGACCTCCTTTATGCAATCATAATAATTGGAAATTAAATAAGTTGCTCAACACTTCGTCTTTTTTTATTTTCGACTTTTAATTAATTTTCTCTAAATGCACTCGATGCAAATGGATCATCTCATCCGCCCTCCACTACTTTAATGAATAATATCTACGACGTAATTGGAGGCATTTATAAACTCTCCAAACAGTGTGGAAGTAGCTTGAGAGAGTCACATAAAAGTTAAGGAAATCCAGTCAACTGATAAAGCTGCAAAAGGTTTTCGTAAAAAAAAATCTGTTCTTCGATTGCTTCCAATTACGGTAAGTTAGTTTGAAAAATAATCTTTTATACAAAATTTTCAAAGCTCTTCGGAAAAATCTAAAACCAACAGCGATAAAGAATACATCGCTCTAGCGTTTTTTCAAGACAAATTTCCTGACATGGGAAAAAAAAAAAAAAAAGAAAAAAAAAAAAAAAAAACGAACCCCATCTCAAAATGTTCATCCTAATACATTCCCAGGTCCACTACTTTTCTTTCGCAGTATCCCGCCCCCCCCCCTCTTTCGAATTTCTCTCTCCAACTTCATTCCTCCCCTCCCAACAATCGATTCCAGGGAATAAAATAAATTCCAAAGAATGGGAAAAAAGCTGAATGCAAGATTTGAGTCGGAAAACCTCAGTAGACGAATATGTCAGCATGATGGTTTTTTTTTGCAGAAAAATAGACGTATATAAACTACTAAGTTACAAAAAAGGGTGAAAAATATACAGAGTAACCAAACGGTTACAGCAAAAAATATGTTTAACCAATATTAATAATTTTAACCCTTTGAGCAGAGCCTTATTATCGCATGGGCAAATCGGGACTTTGCCCAGGGCCCCCGGCTCGAAGGGGCCCCCCAAAATCAAATGTCGTTCTGAAATATTCTGTTTTATATCAAAATTTTATGAAAAATAAAACAAATTTCATAGATCGGGGCCCCCAAATTCATCAATGCCCGGGCCCCAGTTGGTCATAATCAGGCTCTGCCTTTGAGGCGCAAACCTTTCCCAATGCTGAAAAAAGGGCAGCCGTTGCCATCGCTTGAATTAACTACCAGCAAGATGGCGGACGATCAAACGTTCATCGCGTGCCACAGATCTAGAGACCCTTTTTTGACGCAGCTCACAGCCAGCTGTCGTCAAAAAAGGGTCTCAAGATCTGTGGCACGCGATGAACGTTTCGATCGTCCGCCATCTTTCTGGTAGTTATGTCGAGCGATAGCAACGGCTGCCCTTTTTTCAGCATTGAAGCAATCTATCCAGCTGTTCTCGCATTCGTCCATTATTCAGCAGGTGTCAGTGCTGTTAAAAATAGTCGTGCCATTTTTTTTACGGGAAATGACGTGCTAAAAAGTAAAGGATTCTCGTGGAGCACCCGCAACTATTTTTATAGAAATCAAATCTATTCTCCGTGACTGGCAACAGTCAGAACGTCGGAGTTTGGTGTTCCCAGAGCGGGAACACTGCGCGTTAAAGGGTTAACTATCACTCTAACATTTGTGTTGGTAAAAGAAGCGTAATCCTGAGTGTTTAGTTTTAATATTCTGTGAACTAAGCTTAATGTATATTTTGAAAATGCTTAAGATTTTGATAATTAATGCAGTCTTAAGCCAAAATATTATTAAAGTGGTTTTTTTCTGTGTGTTCATATTATTTTTGAACTTAGTCTACGTTTATATTTTGCATGGTTATGAAATTTCGATTTTCTTTAATTAAAATTTAAAAAAAAAACGTTCTGCAGAACACACATACATAAATATAGCGCAATACATAAATTTTCGGTGGTACCTTCTCACTCTAATTTTTTCGCAACTGAAGAAGGGTGGGCCATTCGCACTACTGGAAACGCAAGTACTGCACTATTTTCTTATGTATGAGTGTCTTATGCAAAGTTATTTCCTTTTAATTTAATTATCTATTGAGTTTTTACTATATTCTTGAATTGTTTTTAAAAGTACTCAGTTACATCTTCTGGGAGAGGGCAATACTTTTAGTTAATTTTTTGTGGAATTTTAAGCATTTTTATTTAAAAACAATTATTTACCATTTAGCTTGTCTTACAAAAATTCTGCTTTCAAAATAAGCATTTCTGCAGTAAAAATTGTCCCCAGAGGTTTTACAGTGAAGCTGTTTCACTTTCATTCTAAACTGGGTTTTGTGGGCCTCAGAAGCAGTGGCGGATCCAGAAATTATATTTTGGGAGGGGCTAAATTTTGAAAAAATCTTATTTCACCCAAACAAAATGGACAATAAAGCAAAATTTTAGTCCACTTTACATATTCTAAGTGCATAATGAAGCAGAATGATACCCTTTAGCATTCTCTTTTGGGGGGGGGGGGTGAAGCCCCCTAGCCCCTCCCCTGAATCCGCTACTGCTCAGAAGTCGAATCATTTCTCTAAAGGCCCCTTCCATGGGTGCTTAGGGACCAACGATATATTCAGGGGTGTCTCCCTCCTCGAAATTTTGATTTGTGTTACTAAAATGATATAGTATTTTTGTGAGAAATCCTGCCTTTTTACCATTTGGACCCCCTCCGAAATTTTTTACACCCCCCCCCCCCAAAGAAAAAATGTTTTTCTGAATACGTGCTTGCTAGGGGCTACGCCTCCCAGATCCCACAGTACCATTTAAGTTTACGTACTGTTGCAACGTAGAAATGGTTCAACATTAACATATGGAACCTTTCTGGAGCAGGACCTTTTTACAAATATTTACCATTTAGCTTGGAGCCCCCCCTCCTCCACCTACAAACAATCTTGGGTCGCTTATGGGCCGGCCCCTTTTCTTAAAAAGTTTGGACATTTCTACTAGGAAATGAATTTAGAAAGAAATTAGAATTATTAAAAGCTTTTTAACTTACATTCACTTCTTAGTTATAATATTCCTTAAAATCTCTTCTAATCGATTAGAGACACTAGGCCACTGATTAACCCTTTAACGCGCAGTGCTCCCGCTCTGGGAACACCAAACTCTGACGTTTTGACTGTTGCCAGTCACGAAGAATACATTGGATTTCTATAAAAATAGTTGCGGGTGACACAGCTCCACGAGAATCCTTTACTTTTTAGCACGTCATTTCCCGTAAAAAAAATGGGTCACGGTTCTTTTTAAACAGCACTGACATCTGCTGAAAAATGGAAGAATGTGAGACCAGCTGGATAGAATGCCCAATGCTGAAGAAAGGTCAGCCGTTGCCATCGCTCGACTTAACGACCAGCAAGATGGCGGACGATCGAAACTTTCATCGCGTGCCACAGATCTAGAGACCCTTTTTTAGAGACAGCTGGCTGTGCGGCACAGCCTGCTGCCGTCAAAAAAAGGGGTCTCTAGATGTGGCCGCGATGAACGTTTCGATCGTCCGCCATCTTGCTGGTCGTTAAGTCGAGCGATGGCAACGGCTGACCTTTCTTCAGCATTGGGAATGGGTTGCGCATCAAAGGGTTAACTGTCTGGTAACCAGAGTGCAGAGCATTGTTCAGGCTGGTGCTTTTCTTTCATATTACCCATACCAGGAATGCAGTTTTTGAGGTTATTCTGCATGAACAGCGATCGCCGTCACAGGATTTTTGAACCGCTTTGAAAACAAACCAATCATGTCCAGGGATTCATTTCCGGCAGGGCATTCGGTGCAAGCTCCCCAAAAATTAGCCTTTAAGTTTGAATATTTGAAATTTTTAATTTAAAATAAGAGATACAGAAACAAGTTTATGAAACATAAGAGTAATTATAATTACTCTGTCACTATTGTAACGAATTTTCGGGGCAACCCGCTGTTCTGGGATTTAAAATAGTTCAACATTCGTACTCTACGCATCAAATAGCTGCATTTTGCTTTTTGTTGCATCAAAATCGGTCAATTAGAACCGGAGATAACGGAGGTTTGGGTTTCCCTATTGATTTCTATAGGAATTTCTAGAAATCTCGAAAAACAATGGTCCTAGGCCTTCGGTAACTTCACTTTTAGGGAATTATTTTTGGCGCCAAATTTGGCGATATTTCACAAAAAGTCGCCAATTTTGGCGCTATTTTGCGTGATTTGGTGCGGTTTTCCGAATGGGGCTTGTAAAGCTAGTTTTTCTGCATTAACAATCATAATAGCCTAGTATTAATCCTCTATTACGCAATCATAATCGAGTCTGTTCTAGTACATTCCACGGAACCTCTCTGGAGCCTTCCACGGTGTTCGTCGCAGCCTATAAAAGCGGCTTCCTCCCACTTTGAGTCTTAGTCTTGCTTAAGGCTTTGTATTGACGCTATAGAAACGGCACTATCGCTTGTTTATGAAGCTTTGATTTTAAGTCCTGTGGGGAAATTCTTCATTGCTGAGTCTTGGGGGACTGTTAATGGTATCCCTCGTACATTTCTACTGAATTTTTACCTATTGATGTGATTTATTTTGTGTGAGAATTAGAGCATTTTTGAAAGCTTCGGTACTGAGCGGACTGTTATGAACGAGCGACTGGCCATTAGTGACCGTGATTTTTGTACAGCTGATTGTTCGACGAAGTTCTAGAAGCAATAAAGTTCCTGTTCCATCCTGACAAGTGGACTCTTCACTAGAACTTTCTACACCTACTGGACTTTAGAACGACGAATCCAGGAAACAAGCAGAGTATTTCTGCAAGACTATTTCATAGCACTGTCATTATATCCACACCTATCTTTAGCTAAACGGTATAGTCTCGGACAATTATTCAGCGCAAACTTATTATTTAGGTACACGCTTAAATCTATTGAGTAAAATAATAATCAAACGGAGTATATTTTTACTCAATTTTTGACTTCAAACAGCCATTCTCCCGATTGAGTAAAATTTGCTCAATTCTTCGACAAAAATCAATGGAGTGAAAAATTCTCAATTTTTGAGCATTATACAACTGCTCCATTTAGGCTAAATAATAATCAAAAATGAGGAGTGTCTGTCCGTTTTTGATTAATATAACTGTACTCAATTATGATTATTATTTAAGCTATAGAATGAGCGTTTTTGAAAAAATAAGCCCTTTTTTAATTAACACATCTGTACTCAATTAAGATTATTATTTTAAGCTAGAAAAAGGGTGATTTATTAAAATTGGCTGTTTTTGGTTAATATATTGAATGATTCGTTTTCTTCATTTTTTATTATCAGAGCTGTAATCTATTATTATAAGCCCGAGAAAATAAATTATAAATCAAGGCAAATACATTACACATATCTTTATAAAAAATTAATTTTTTAATAAATAGAATATAATTTCACTATAGTCTCTGGTTATAAAACGAATTCACAGTACAGTCAGAATACAGAAATGCAATCATGGTTAAACCAGCTGTGAGATTTAATTAAAGAAGCAACCCAATTTATTGATATGAAAAAGGTAAAATACTACTTACTCACTTTGGGTGGAGATATCATAACTTCATTTGTTTTACAACAGCTTTTTATAATCCAATCGTAAGAAACTATGTCATTAAAGCGAAATCTTTACCTAAAGCATCTCCTCCATATCTAGGCTTAATTTATTTCACAACTCTGAATATGAAAAAGATGCATTTGGTATTCGGATATAACATAAAATTATCAACAGCGAATACACACACAACTATGCCCGACTATGAACCGTTAGCCGTTGAACATCGTGAGTCACGTGACAGTAATAGGATATGGGTCGTGGGAGAGAAGAGACAGACAGAATACTCAAGTAGACAAGATTTTTGCGGAAAATGAGTTAAATAGAATATAGCGGATGGGGAGTGCTGGGACGAATTGAGGCATTCACAAATTATTGTCTTGAATGAGTATTTTTTGGCGTAAAAGGATTTAAATCGGCCGATAAGAAATTTAATCAATAAATGAGTGTTAGTTTTAATCAATAGATTTAATCGTGTATGACTTATGTAGTGATGAATGCTGATCATGTGGGTTTTCAATAGGAACTTACAAAAAGAAATAGCTTCCTAATTGGAGCAAAGTGAACATCTATCCCACTATAAATAAATGCTACTTTAGAATAATAAATACAAAAATAATGCGGCACATGTTACAGTAGAACCTCGATTCATCGTTTTTCACGGGATGCTTAGGAAAATACGATGAATGCGGGAAAACGACAAATGCGGGTTTAGTCAAAATACGAAGAAAGAAATCTTTATGCATATACACACTGACTGTATACTAACCAATACTAATTTGTTACAAACTTGTGAAACAAATAAATCGAAGATGAAAAGTAAGTGATACTTACTTCAAAAATTCGTAATTTTATATGGGGTTTCTTATTTTCAAATTTCGGAAATTAAATAGTAAATTTTCAAGATTTACAGCATTTTTCTGGTCTCCTTATGTGATTTTATGTTTGTATAAAAAGTTCATACAGTTTCAAATAGCGTTATTCCTTCAGAGAAACTTCGTACTCGTGCAGGCTGAGCCTCATGGGAATGAACATTATCCCCTGCTTCACAGTTATTTTCATTTTTTGCATCATCACACGTTTCTTCCATGTTTAGGATACCGCACGCCTCACCATCTTGATTAATGGAAATACAATCATTAAATTTCACGCTATATACATCTTCAACGCGCAACCACTGCTCACCTGATCATCAATAAACCAAGAAATAATACCAGGAAACAATTACAGTTTATATGACATATGGATCCCCTTAACGTTCATTTTCATTTTTGTCAGGAGAAAAATTTTACAACGATGAACGCGGGAAAGTCACTTTTTGGCGAACGATAGATGCGGGTTTCTTTAACGTTATTCAAATACAATTTGTGCAGGGACCATAGAAATAAAGCGATGAATGCGGGAAAACTGAATGCGGGAACGATAGATCGGGGTTTCACTGTATTTGAAAAATAGGAAATGAAATGAACGATCAAAAATTAAATAATGTAATTGAAATATTATTATCCTATATCATATTATCATTACCGAACTATCGCCTTTTATTTTGCATCTTGATTAAATAATCATTTTTTATGCTGTTATAACATCCTTTTTCTGTACGGTGTGATGTGAAAGTAGCTTTGTAAGGTAAGAGCTTTTGTAAGCCCTCCCTCTCCCCCCCCCATGAACCTTTTGACCTGGAGCCACATCTCCTCAAATCGTTCCCTGATCATGTTAAACACTCTAAAACATTAATAATTTTTCCTCAACCAGTTCAGTACGGGCTAATACTAACAGTAAAGCTGTATGTGTCATGCAACTTTCAGAAAAAATCCATAGGCACAAAAATCGCCTTTAAAAATGGGCCAAGGAGTTACCTGTTTAGAAAAATATTCCAGAATTCATTTTGTTAAGTATTTGTTTCGTAATTCTTTATAAGTTCATTGTTTGTAACACATTTCACAATTACAAATTATAGAGAGACTAATTCTAAATTTTCTAGGACTCTAGCGCAATTACATTTTAAAAAAACTCTTGAAAAGCTGCATGATTTTCAAACAGAACAGCCTTGAGTAAACCAAATTTCAAACAAAATAATGATTAGAAACAGAATGGCGTAGCATTCCATTTACTTGATTTTTTAGAAATGTGTTATGTAAACGATCGTTTGCTTGGGGGGGGGGGGGGGGGGAAAGAGAGAGAAAAGAAACGAAAAAAGCATAAATACTGACGTTTTTATATTGATTTCTGATTTTATGACTGAAAGCAAAGTTAAAAATACTATTTTTTAACAGAAAGAAGAAAAAAAGAATTAAAGAGACAGATATCGTTTTTCGATTATTTTGTCTTAATAAATATAGTTTTCAACATGCATCGATTCTGAATATCAACTTTTTACTGCAGTTCTCTTTTTTTTTTTTCTTTTTAAGAATGAGTATTTTTCTTTTTTTCATTTTTGAACGTTATCCAGCTTTTTTTTTTATTATTATTTAATTCATCAGTTGTAGCTTTCTTTCTTTCTTTTCAATGCCGTTTAAAGCCGAATGCGCTGTTTGGAATTTTAGTTACGATTAAATTACGTGAACATTATCTCCAAAGTATTACTTCAATTTGCTTGGCAAGGCACAGGTAATAGTTTGTAAATTTACAAGTATAGAGTCTGTTTTGCGACTGACTAAGAGTTGTCTAGGTAATAAGCAGTGAAGTGTCAAGTACTTTGATTTTTCACATGGACAATCTATTTTCACGAACCGCAAGTCAATTTTGACTACGTTTTTATTGACGACTGTACGTACGTACGTGTGCAAGTATGTACGTAACTCGCATGCCTCAAAAACTATTTGTCGTATAATGCTAAAATTTTATATTTAGGATTGTTTGTAACAACTAGTTTTGCATCGCCTTTTTTGGTTTCATACTACTAGATAGTTTACTTACAGGGGAACCCAAAAAAAATTTCAATACATTGAGATCTGTGGACATCATTAATCCATTATATGTATAGTCAGTCTTTGTTTGGACACTGCCCAAAATCTCGCCCTCTGTCATCGAGCTTGGCAAGTTTTTCCGAAATATCGCCAAATTCGGCGCCAGAAATAAAAATAATTACGTACTTCTCTCATCGCATAACTCTAAAACTTTTAACCATAGAATTTTAAGATTTTGTACTTAGAACTATTTTAACATCTTACTGTGCATCTCTGTTTTGATTGCAATCGACTGGGTAATTTATTTACGGGGTCACCCAAAAGACTTTAAATAATTAAGGTCTATGGATACCTTCAATTCATTAAAAGTCTGTGATCAATCAGTATTTCGGCTATACCCAAAATCTCCCTAACTATCTTAAGTTTGGCGACTTTTGGCGAGATATCGCCAAATTAGGTGCCAAAAATATATCTTTCAAACTGAACGCAGCTTGGTGATATCTCAAATATTTGACTAGAGATAGTTAAGCCTTAGTATTATCGCAGTTTTAATAAATTTAGATAAAGTGTGCCTAAAATATTTATGATTAATAGACGCACAAGGAAATTAATGGTTCCACATCAGATTTTTTAAATTTTGCATGTATATGATTTAATTTGAAATTATGTGGCTGATCCAAAAAATAATAATAATAATAATAATAATAATAATAATAATAAAAGGAAATTCTTGGTATTCAAAGAGATTTTGGAACTATTCCTTAGAACAGTGATGGGGAAGCTCTTGAGCAAAACGTGCCAAAATTTGGTGGGTGTTCGTGGTGTGGTTCAAAAAGTAAACTAACAAGTCCTTTAACCAAAAGGTTCATTCACGGAAGCCAAGAGATGCTCAAACATAGCAAGGCATTTGATACAGAATACTTTTCAACATAGTCTTCTCCATGGACAGCATAGCATCTGATTCTTCTTTATACCAATTTATCGAAACCGGCGTTGAAGAATCGGGGCCCTAGTCACTGAGCCACTTAACGGCGGCTTCTTAAACTGTGGCATTGGAAATGACGTTGTCTATACTCGGGGCACAGCTAACCTGATAATGGAGGGAATGCTACAGACCGTGTGATTCCGCCGCTTTCAAATAGTTCTTTCCATTTGCCCTGCTTTTTACAGAACTAAGACATTTATCAACTATTAAGTGCTAAAATAAAGTGTATGTTATAAAATAATTGCATATTTATCTTATTTGAATTCAATAATTAAAAGGATTACGAAATTAAGTCAGAAATTAGATGTAACGCCTTCGCAGACGCTTGACCAATGATAGACCTCTTTCCTGCTGGCGGGAATCAGAAATGCAGATTCGTCTTGCGATTGGGTTGCTTTGTGATATTGACAGTCAAATAATTGGAAAGAGAAACGAGTGTCGGAGTGATACATTCGGAAAGTAGTGAAAAGGCTCCTCTAGCCTTCTCCTCTGTTATCAGGTAAGGTTTGCCCCGAGTATAGTCAGGTGCTTCTGCGACGTTCCGAAGATACGGAAATCACTGGGTGCGAGATCCGGGCGGTAGAGGGGATGTTCCAATACACTCCATCGGACAAACACGTGTCATCTAGAGGAGTTTGATTGCTGTGATTGTCTGTTGTACCTACATATATAGAGTTTTTGAATTTCACTCGCTCGAGGAGTATGTGCACATGCGAGAGGTTTTGTTACCTTACTTCTGGAACCCCCAACGTTTTAATGGAAATAAGAATTGTTTTGCTGGCAGGAGGTTATTTTTTACTTGCGCAAATCGTAAAAGCCCGTTGCAGATGAAGCGCCCTCTGATGACGGATATTTCAAGACTCTTATTTTTAACCACGGAGGTTGACTATAAGAGATAACACTCTCCGTTGCTGCTTACTGGGATTTGTGTTCTCCAAACTACCTTTCAAATAGTGCTATAGCATATTCACTAGCCAAGTGACGTCACGTAGAGAAAGACTATTGGTTACTTATGCCTACCAGACGTCCCGTAGAACAAGCCCATTGGTTAGTTTTGTTTTGATTACCAAGAGGTAACGTCACAACACTACAAGCCTATAGGTAAACATTGGAAATTGAGTGACGTGCGGCGATCCGAGTGGTTAAAGAATAAAGCATTTCCCGCGCTGACTGCGGGCTAGTTTTGAACGTTTTCAATTTCCCAACTTAGCATGTGACCGTGTTTATGAACACGAGAACTAAATTTTACTGTATTTCTTTCAGTTTGCAATGGTGTTGTTTACGTGGTTGCCTTAGCAACAAATGAATAAAAGAAGGAAAAACGTGTTCTATCTTCAGATGATTAAAATATAGAGTTCATATTTGTTACGAGTGCGTATAGTTACGCCCAAAAGTAGTTTTGAGTTCTTTACTGAGTTGTTTATGTAATATGAGTTTAATATTTTAATATGAGATTTGAGATTTCACCAAGAGTGAGTCAAGCATGAATTTAAAACTGTGCTAATATTTATCGTCGCATGAAATAAACGTAAATACTGTTTGTTTGTGTGTCATCATGATTGTAAATAAACATTTTGTGAATATTGCCTTCTATTCGATGGCTGCGCCAGCAGTTACCGAGTGAGGTGTTGCCCATCTGTATGCACAAATGATATTCTCCAACTTTGTGAGGAAAATGTAACCTCCTAAAAGTCTAACCTCCTGTTTTTAACTAACCTATCTTGGTTATTTTTGAGCCATGGACTTAGCTAAAAAAGTATCGCTGAATTTTATTTGCTATATCTGAATAACTTAGCATATCTTTTTCTCTACCGAAACACTTTATGAAACATTCTGTATATTTATTACCTGAACTACTAAAGAGAAATTAATGTTTATTTCTCAAAGAACAAACATCAAACAACGAAAAGAGAACTAAGAAAGAAAGAAAACACAAGAAAAGGGGAAAAAAAAAAGCTCGCCAGAAGAGAACCAAGGGAAATTAAAACTGAACAATCGGGAACTCTGAAAAATTCCGAGTCCATTACAAAATCAATACTGCATTAAACCTATCCCGCACAAAATATTGGTGTAAGGCAATTAGGCGTGATTAACTTTACATCAACCACCTTACCCCCCACCCCGTTAATGCGCATTAGTAAAAAAGAAATCACAACATCGTAATTTAGATCAAACGTGGAGAAAACACCGATCGAAAGCCGAGGAGATCTCTGTTTTAGAACAAAGGTGGAAAGGGGGGAAAATGCTTCTTGAAGGGGAAGTCTTCAGGGAAAAATGGGGAGGATGTTGGAATAATTGAATTCGAGTAAATTGGGGGGGGGGATATGATCTTAGACGTGGTGGGTAAACAAGCGGTAAGTACTTAATGTATATTTATTTATAAACAAATTATTAGGGGGTTCTTTAGACAAACCGATGAAAAGTGGTTTTTTGTTCGAAAGTAACGATTATCATCGTACCTGCCGTTTGAAGGTAGATGTTGTGATAATTCTACAGTTAGTATATAGAGCCCGTTGTGAAGGCAATCAAAACAGTCTCTAGAGAAAAAAAATTGACGAAATTTGTTAGTTAGGTATTGAAGGCTTTCATGGGAGGCAAACGAAAATCCGAATATTTTCTTAAAGCTGTTTTAAACTTGTTGAAATCGCAAAAATTACCATTCTAGTTCTGTTTTACTTTGTCTGAGTAATTTTCGGATATTGAAAATTGCAAAAATCACTAAAAACTGAGGAGCGGGTGGATTTTGAAGAAGTGCGGGTTTTTTTTTTATATCTTTCTCTTTTTTAAACGTATTTGTGCAGATAAGCAAGCCGATCGATTGATCGATCGATCGTCTGAGCAATTTTCTGATATGGAAAATTGCAAAAATCACTAAAAATTGAGGAGCGGGTTTTTTTTATCTCTTTCTCTTTTTTAAACGTATTTGTGCAGATAAGCAAGCCGATCGGTTGATCGATCGATCGTCTGAGCAATTTTCTGATATTGAAAATTGCAAAAATCACTAAAAACTGAGGAGCGGGTGGATTTTGAAGAAGTGCGGGTTTTTTTTATCTCTTTCTCTTTTTTAAACGTATTTGTGCAGATAAGCAAGCCGATCGATTGATCGATCGATCGTCTGAGCAATTTTCTGATATTGAAAATTGCAAATATCACTAAAAATTGAGGAGCGGGTGTATTTTGAAGAAGTGCGGGGTTTTTTATCTCTTTCTCTTTTTTAAACATATTTGTGCATATAAGCAAGCCGATCGATCCAATGGCGTGAATTTTATTAAATTGTTGAGATTATTTTTTTTTTCTTTTAATAAATCGCAAAAATGGCGAATCTGCTACTTCGATTATGACGTAGTTGCGACAGGTTTTTAATTCTCTACTCCAGTAAAGCAATTTTTAGAAATTAAAATTAGAGAAAATTGCTAAAAATCAGGAAACGGGTACATTTTTAAATTATTAAAGTAGCGTAGGACTTTTTTTTTTTTTTTTTTTTTTTACGTAGTTATATAGTCTTTCAAGCCATACACATCTACGGCGTAGATTTTTTAATATGTGTTTTTTAGCATAGGCAGTTTAAAAAAAAATACATTAATGCTCATCAAGAAGAACACCATTATTCGCAGAGTATCAAGCATGGATTGATGTTTAGGGATCGGTATTATCTACGCACCTAATATCTCAAAAGGGTTCGGATTTTTCCGACCCTAGACAAAACTGACTCTGCCAGGGTGCTAGAAATTTTGTCGCACATGCAAAGAGAGTAAAATTTAAAATAGCTAGAATAACATTAAAAATCGGTGCATATCAAAATACTCGTGTTCGTATTCTTATTAATATCTATATAATTGAAATTAGATTTTTGCCTGTACATTACTAATTTTGTGATTTATAATCGTTTCAAGCACCTGGAAACCCAATACGGCCGTAAAAAAAAAAAAAAAAAAAAAAAAAATCTGAATTTTTTTTCAGTGACGCTTTTTTTGTTGTTCGCCCATCACGTAGAAATGACTGAAGTGAATGAAGTGAAAGTTTGTGACAAGATAGATGGTTACTCAAACTACAAGCGTCAAAATTAGAAAAAATTTTTAAAAATTTTAAAAATTAGATTGAGATATTGCGCTTTGTAATATATTAGTTAGTTTAATAAGGAGGTAATATGGTTTTTCTAGGTAATATAATGGTTCAACTTCTTTTTTTATGTTTGTTTACTTTTTTAGTTTTTGTGAGAAATGGGCAAAATTTTCTTCCGCATAATATTGAAATATCTACCGTGAATAAAGAAAAATTTAGTTACAGATGAGATATGTCTTCTTGACTTTAAAAGATCATTCCACTAGTTTTGCTTTCTATACTTCTGCAAATATATTAAATTCAATTCTCCGTACGCCAACAATGGAAACAAAATTGAGGCTTTTCAAAAATCCGCACTTTGTACTAACAAATCAGCGACAAATATTTTAGGTAGTAGCAGATATATTCATAGAAGTTTTTTCGTTATTTTTTTTTACCATAAAACTGTTAATATCGCACAAAAAAACTGCTGTTTACGGGCTCGAGTGTAGACTACTAAAAAGGCCTTTGAAAATTTTCGAACAATAAGTCCAAAAATAAAGAAGAATAAAACTTAGATTTATATTAATACGCTAATATGTACTATTGCTATTATAAAAAAGGTACATGGATAATTCTGTTATAATTAAAAGGTTGACCCAAGTATACGAATAATACTCATACATCATTACACTCGTATGTTCGTATACATTACTATACTCATAAATTGAAATATTATTAGTTATTGTGTCTATAATAAGGTGACCAGATTTTTGAAAAAAAGAATTGGGTACAAACCAGCTTTGTCCCCAATTCTGAAACAAAAATTAGCGGATATTTTATAAATTCAATGCTCTTCTCAAAACAGCTTCTATTTCTTACACTAGAGCATTATTAACATTTATAAAATAAAGGAAACATGATTGATTTCTTATTAAATTGGGAAGAAATAACTGTTTTAATTAAACTTTTGTCCCCAATTGTTGTTTTACATTTTAGGGACAAACTGATGTAAAACAACAATGAATTTGGGGTTCCCAAAGTTCTGAATTTGGGGACTGACCCCGAAAATTGGGGAGTTTGGCCACCTTAGTCTATAAACCACACTTCACCTATAGAATTGCTTAAAAATCACTGTAATAATAATAACAGTAATAATAATTCTGTTAATTTGTTAAATTTACATACATTTCCCACAATAATAAATCCAGTTGTAAATATTTGTTGCTATGTTTTAGCTTTAATTAGTTCATTTTTTTTTTAATTTATCATCTAAAACTGCAAATACAGACTGAACAGAATGTTTGAAGTATCTTTAAATTGTGTTGTTAAACACTTGAAGCTTCCAGTAAATTTATTTTTTTTTCTTTTCTTACTAAATACAATTTATGAGACTAAGAATAGAGAAGGAATGTAAACTATACACTCTCACTCTCCCATGTAAACTATACATTTCACTATACACTCTCTTCATGTGGCTTTGAGTATAGATAAGTTCATATGTGAAATTTGTATTCATTTCTATAAATTGAAATTTTATAAAAGTTAACTTGATAAAAATAACTGTAATCATAAATAATATTTAAATATAATTTTGAATCTTTAAAATTTGAAAAATGATTTACGATACATTTTAGCTGAAATAAAATATTAGTGTGTTGCATGAAAATTCTGACTTATAAAACAGAAATGTACGCTTCAGCTGCTCAAAAGATTAAATAAATGCATGTTTAATTAGATAGTTATTAAATACTATTTTTACCTCTCATTATTGCAATAGCGAGACAATATCACGAAGAAAAGCGAATTAATATACATTTCACATTTACCTTTCATTATAAAATTTCATTAAAACATCACAAATAACTTTCCCCCCGTAATTAAAAGCTCAACTTGGAGACTGTGTGGGTGTTCACTTATTTATTCCTTTATAAAAGGCAATTTTAATTCCGAATTTTACATCTCAATGTGATCTACGTGGGTGGCTATTACGTCAAAAGTTTGCAGAAAATACCGCGATGGGGTCGCGTGAAATGGTATTTATGAAATGTATTTTCTGACGGTTGTTTCGACATTTGCTTATTCTGCATTCGTTCTGAAAGTTAAGATTTGGGCACGATAAAATATTTGAGATGGAATCAAGTACGAACTCTTTGCGTCAGAATTAAAGATTTTACTTTTGATTGCGCGAGGGAACTAATTAGAATAATAAAAAATCTGGAGTGACTCCACTCGACTTTCCGAACACTTACGATTAAGATCATTACCAAGAACTTAAATAAATTTTAATCGATGAATAATTCAAACATATATACCAAATTGAAACTCAATCGAGTGCACAGTTTAAACGCTTGCGCACTTTCAAGAATTTCTCCCCATATGCCATTATGCCATAACATAAAAGAAAGTTTTGTCGTATCCCTTTAGGAGAACTATAAGTCCTATACACACCAAAATCAATACCGGTCTTAGGATGGTGGTTTATAACATGTATACCGAATTTGAGCTCAATCGAATGTATCGTTTAAACGCTAGTGCACTTTCAAGAAATTCCCCCCATAGGCCATAATGTAAAAGAAATCTTTGTCGTAGCCCTGTAGAAAAACTATAAGTCCTATACACACCAAAATCAATACCGGTCTTGCAACGGTGGTTCATAACATGTATACCCAATTTGAGCTCAATCCAATCTACCGTTTAAACGCTAGCGCACTTTCAAGAAATTCCCCCCCATAGGCCATAATGTAAAAGAAATCTTTGTCGTAGCCCTGTAGAAAAACTATAAGTCCTATACACACCAAAATCAATACCGGTCTTGCGACGGTGGTTTATGACATATATATCCAATTTGAGCTCAATCGAATGCTCCGTTCAGGAGCTATCGTGTTCACTCACATACACACAAACACACATACACACACACACACACATACACATACATACATCTCGTAAAAATAGCATAAATGGATTCAGAAGCCCTCAAAACGTGTAAAAATACCAAAATCTCGAAGTCGAATTTTTTCATGATTACAATACTTTCCTTACATGGTACATGTTCGGAAAGTAATAAGCCAACATTTAATCTCGTAGCCATATTGCCCAACATCTCGCATTAAAAGATGCCTGGATATTACGGGAATACACATTAATTTGAATAATAATAGAAGAATTGCTGTTAACATCTTTGAACAACGCTGTGATTTTTACTTTCCGAACATCTACCATGTAAGGAAAGTATTGTAATATGAAAAAATTCGACTTAAAACTCAATACGCTGGCATACGTAAAGCCATGGCTTTACGCATGCCAACGTATTGATTGGCTTTTGAAAAGAGGACATTCAAAGTTTTTTCTAACCTCTGAAGCAATCATCTTACTTTATATTTTGTCGCCCCAGATTGCAAGCTGATTATAGCGCATCTCTTCCAACTATCATCTGCCCGGGTTCCAACTCCAGGCTTAGGTTTCGGCTGTTGAACTTTCCGTCTCTTCATGAGAAATTAAACGGTGGAACCCCAACAGATACTCACATAATAAAATGCTCAATATTTACTTCTACACAGTGACCAATGGCCGCATGTCAAGTGGTCGGAATTGGGAAAAAATATGGAGTGACTCCAATTGGCTTTTCGAAAACCAAGCGTTTAAATGAATTTAATCGCTCAGTAATTCTGCAAAAATACAAATTGAAAACTACAATGTGGTATTTGAATATTTTCTTCCCAAATAGTATACTTTTGTCATTAATTTAGAATATTAAAAAAAGCGGTACAGTATGTAAGGCAGTGACCTACAACATGCATATCTAATTTGAGCTTAATTTGGCACACTCTGGATGATTTCAAGTGTCGCACTGCATCCTTGTGTCTACTTGATGTTTTGAGATCGGTTGAAGATTTGTTAAATAATTCTGTGTCATGAAATATTAATGACTATGTCATTTTATCTGTCAACAGCCTTTATTGAAAAATGTATCCCAAAAATGCGACATAAAAAAGCGACATAATTTTACATGTATTTAAATACTATTAGTTCACAACAGCTTTAATCTATTGTTACACTATTCCGTAAGCTGTAGAATAGGCACCGCATGTATTTTTCTATAAATAGGTTACACTCATAAAAATTTCAACATAGGGTTACTAGGCGAAATGCGCGAAAGATGAGCGATGAAATGACATAGTCAATTAATGTAGTTTTAAAATGGCAATAATGAAACTAAAAAATTAGAGGGGTTCAGGGGGGTCTCCCCCTGAAGAGGCTCGAACAGCCGAGATTTTTTTATTTTTAATAATGTATGAGGCTACGCCGGAAGAAAGCATTTGTACACTCCAAAATACACTTATCAAAAACTGAACCGACTCTGGTCCCCTTCCAAATACCCGAAAAACAAATTCTAGAATCCTCAATTTCAATGTACATTCACACTTATTATTGGAATTATCTACTTAGATAATAGCTAACGTATGCGGTACCAAAATCGAGGGTATTCCCAGGCTGCGAACGGCAATAGATAGATGTAAACTTTAGTGCAATAACGGTAACGCATTTGCAAAAATCTAAATTAACAGTCCAATGATGTCAAATGGAGCAAGCATACGTCACGCAGTAGCTAGATTGCATAACAACAATAATGGATACACGAAAATGCAAGATCTTTCGGACTTTTTCACAGCTTTATAATACGGAATTTACAATACTTGGCACATTCATCGATCATCTAAAAAATGTCAGCATGTACTGAATGTACTGCTAAAGCACATTTTAGCCATTGTCTGTTTCAGCATCGGCTTTTAGGATGACACCCAAAATGTGCAGGAACCCCAACCTAAATAAATTTAATGACGAATACTGTTAAAACCAACAAGATATAATAGGATAAGAAGTAGTTGGTAAGAAACATGATTTTCATTGAAACGAGTCCAAAAATTTAGTTAACACTGCACTGAGTATAAAGAACAGTAAAGTATGGAAAGGCGAAGCTCTGGCCACCTTGGTGGCTTGTAATATAAAATTAATATAATAGGATCAGTATGGTTCTTTGTAGTGGGGGCTAAGAACAGAGCAAGCATACGACTGGAATGGTCAAAAACCTTTGGCAGCTCAGTGTAGACATACGAACACAAAGGGTTAATACTCATACCTATACAAGGTATATCTAAATTGTTTCAACAAAATATTATGGGAGATAGGGCACATAGTAAGGAATCACAATCACATAGCAATGTAGGGAAACGTTGTCTTCATACAGTTGTTAAAAATAAATTTGTAACGGGTGCTGAAGAAACAGTGAACTTTCCGACCATTGTTTGTCAAAAAGTAACGCATTTTTCTCAGAAAACATGCGAGTAAAATTCCTAGTTTAAAAAATTCTACTTTATTTCTCGGATGAGATTTTTGAAGACAAGCCCATTGTATACGACACTTGCTTAAGAAATTGGACAAACACTTCAGCACTTTTCCTAAAGTGATTATAGCTACATGAAGACAACGTTTCTAACTCCACATTGCTATGTGATTCCGATACCTGATTATGCGCCCTATCTCCCATAATATATTCTGTTGAAACAATTTAGATACACCATGTATAAGCGCCATTAGCAGGATCTTTCAACACGCGCTCTTTCACTTTACAGTCGTCCCCAAACCAAAACCTTTTCAATATCCCTTTATCGCGCAGTGATCCCGCTCTAGGAACACCAAACTCTGACGTTTTGACTGTTGCCAGTCACGAAGAATAGATTGGATTTCTATAAAAATAGTTGCGGGTGACATATCTCCACCAGAATCCTTTACTTTTTTGCACGTCATTTCCCGTCAAAAAATGTTCACGATTCTTTTTAACAGCACTGACATCTGCTGAAAAATGGAAGAACGCGAGAACAGCTGGATAGATTGACCAATGCTGAAAAAAGGGCAGCCGTTGCCATCGCTCGACTTAACTACCAGCAAGATGGCGGACGATCGAAACGTTCATCGCGTGTCACAGATCTAGAGACCCCTTTTTGACGACAGCTGGCTGTGCTCGCGCACAGCCAGCTGCGTCAAAAAAGGTTCTCTAGATCTGTGACACGCGATGAACGTTTCGATCGTCCGCCATCTTGCTGGTAGTTAAGTCGAGCGATTGCAACGGCTGCCCTTTTTTCAGCATTGGGAAAGGGTTGCGCCTCAAAGGGATATTCCCTTGAAACATTTTCTATACTTTTATCTTAATTTCAACGTCATCGACGAAAACGCTGAGGGATGCGAAAGAAACGGTAGAGATAGGAAACATTTTCTTATATACAGAAGCTGGGATACATTTTGAAGCTTGGAATGATTTTTTACGTTGGGTTCTTTTTCTCCAAAAAAAATTTTTATGTCAAAAATGTGGGGCAACTTTTTTTTCCTTCTTTACGTTGGGTTCTTTTTCTCCAAAAAAAATTTTTATCTCAAAAATGTGGAGCTACTTTTTTTTCCTTCTATGCACGCTCTTCTTTGCGTTGATATCTTTTCGGTATCATGCCAGTGATATAACAGGCTTGGTCTTTTCTTTTGCCTGTGACCACTTGATATTGCATGCTTCTACAATTCCAATTTTTGGATACCGCTCCGGAACGCTAGATGGACAGGTTAAAATGTGTAAATTTGTGAACTGCTGTACGTAGCGTACATGTCTAATTGTCTGATATTCTGTTATGCAAGCGTTTGTTCGCTTTCAAGTATATTTTTGCTTCTAAAATTCTAAATTACCTAGGAGCAAGAAGAATGCAATAAAATCTTAATTATCCGGGGTCTAGCTTCTAGTTATCACCCGTTAAATAAAGATAGTATTCAAAATATTAGAAAAAAAAATGAAGAATTGCTAGTGCGTTTATTTTACAGAAAAGCACATGCTCAACTTGAAAAATCTGAAAATCGGGCAGCATGTACCCGAATGTTAGAGACTTTTCATAGTCTGTAAATCTTCCCCATTTTCCAAAAGAATAAAGAAGTTGGATACAGCAAGAGAGACTGGCCCCAGCAAACACACTACTGCCCGCAAAATGCCGGCCGGGTACCCGTCGTGCTGGCAAAGTGCCGTCTACCCGGAGCAAGGTAGATTGCCATCGTCTGGAAGTCACTGGAGTGCCAGTGTCTGAAAAGTGCATATTCGCCAGTACGTAACTGGTAACGGCGAACTGCCATGTGTCTATGACATGCACAGAAAAGTTAACGGCGTGGTACTGCTTAAAATGTACCGGACCAGCACTATTTGGCAGTAATGGGCCTGTATATATTTCGTAGTGTTGGCATAAAATTTCGTTATTTTAATTAAATAATATTGTTTCACATTCACACTGTGTAGAAGTGTTAGGGGATATAAGTTCCGGGCACCCAAAGGCAAGGGTCACTGCTAAGATTTTCTTTCTTTCTTTTTTTTTTTTTTTTTGAGGGAGGGGTGTAAGGGGATAAGTTCATATTGTGCCTTCAAATATTTTAGTACTAAAAACTAAAATAATACAAACGAGTTCAGTATGCTATAAAAATGTTTACTACAGCGACAGTGAAACCCCCACTATGTACAGAATTGGGGTACAATTCTGTACATAGTCTCTATCCGGGCTTCTGGCAAGGTACTTCTCGGGCGACCACTTTTGGTACGATTCAGTTACTTTTTGCAGTGCCGGGCCAGTGCTGGACGTTAAGGCAGGAAGGCACTGGCATGGTACTCCGCCAGCAGGTATGTGTTTGCTGGGGCGTCATTGTGATGTCACCGATTTAAAAATGAATTAGAAATCCAATTATGCTTACAAGTGTGACGCAAAATTTATGCTGTTGTGGAAATACTTCCTCAAATTCTCATTTTAAATCCGTCGTATTTTTTCGATGCAAAAAATGCCTCAAAACAGTCATTCTTTCCGCAGTTCCAAATATTGTCTGCGGGAAATCAAATGCTGAAAACTGCATGTTTTATTGCCATTTATTGGATGCACTCTTTAAAAAAAATATCAAATCTATCAACGCATTCCCAGCAAACACATAACTACCGCAAACCTGACGATTCGATATCCGACTTCTCATCTGTGTCGTCAATGCCGAATAACAAGTAACGATCGGAAATCTTTTAGGTATAGGATCGAAGATATATCATTTCAAGGCATCGAACTTTTGCCAAAAGTACGATAAAAATTATGCACTTCTATTTCTAGCAATTTCTTGTATTCAGAAAGATGCCACATTGGTGACCTGATTAGCGAAGTCAGAACTGCATCGAATGGGTTTCGGTTCTCCTCTCAAAAATGATATGCACGAAAACCATAACAATATCATAGGGAATATCATAGGCCATATGGCATTATTTTTTAAACCAATAATTATAATTTTGTATTATTATTATGCTTTCAAAGTTCCGATTCTGTTCCCGACCTCTCGGATTTGATTCCTGGGAAATCGTAATCGTAACCCGCTACCTATAACCGATCGACATCTTTTACCGTGTCCGCTGAGTGTTCACTTTGGCGGACACTTTGGACACAGATCGGTTACGTTTGCCTAGTGTCCAAATGATATCCGTACTATCTGGCGTAAGATATAGTTGAGTTATCGAACTGTAAGTCGTGCGTTTGCTGGGTTGTTTATAGCCGTTACCACTAAGCTATAAGCAGCTCGAAATTGATACTTTTGCAAGGATACAAAAGCTCATCATTCTGCTAAATACCGAGTCGAAGATCTGCAAGAGTACCTAGGGAAAACAATATTTATATTCCTACATAAGCACTATCACCAGCATCTTTCAACACGCACTCGTCTCTTAAGTAACGTCTCCAAACCAAAACCTTTTCAATATTTTCTTTGAAGCATTTTCTTTACTTTATCTTACTTTATCGACGAAAATGCAGAGGCATGTGAAACAAATAGTAGAGATAGGGAACCATGTTCTTATACAGAAGCTCCGATATATTTTGAAGATCGGCAGGACGACTTTTTTTTTAACGAAAAATATTTATGTTGAAAATGTGGAGTCAACTCTTTTTTTTTTTTAACTTCTTCGCTCGCTTTTCTTTGAGTAGATACATTTCCGGTATCTTTTTGGCATCTGTAATATCACAGGCTCAGTCTTTTCTTTTGCCCCTGAATAACTACATGATATTTTGAAGCTTGGAATGATTTTTACGTTCGGTTCCTTAAAAAAAAAATATGTGAAAAGTGTGGAGTGCCCTCCCCCCTTCTTCGCACGTTTTTCTTTGAGTTGATACCTTTTCGGTATCATCCCTGTGATATCACAGGATCAGTCTTTTCTTTCGCCTGTGACCACATGATATTGTCGCAGAACACTCTGCTTGTTTCCTGGGTTGGTCGTTCTGAAGTCCAGTAAGTGTAATAAGTTCTAGTAAAGAGTCCACTTGTCAGGATGGAGCGCTAACTTTATTACTTATAGAACGTCGTCGAACAATCAGTTGTACAAATTTCACGAGCATAATAAGACAGTAATGTGCTTTAACAGTCCGCTTAGTACGGAAGCTTTCACAAATGCTGTATTTCTCACATAGAATAAAACGCATCCACAGGCAAAAATTCAGTGGAAATATACAAAGGGACATCACTAACAGTCCCTCAAGACTCAGCAAAGAAGAATTTACACACAGCACTTTAAAACAAGGCCTCAAAAACGAGCTAAACATAGCTTCTCTAAGCGCCAATACAAAGCCTCAAGCTTTCACAGACAATCTGCTCTTGGCGGTAGCAGAAGCAAGACTGAACTGGACAACCAGCTGCATTCATAGGTTACGACGAACACCGTAGAATGTTCCAGAGAGAACCATCCGTGGAATGTACTAGAACAGGCTCAATTATGATTGCTTAACAGAAGAGTAATATTAGGCTATTATGCATGGCCTTTACAAGCCCCATTAAGAAAAACGCGCCAAATGACCAAAATGATGCCAGCATGGCGACTTTTGGCGAAATATCACCAAATTTGGCGCCAAAAAATAAGTCCGTTAAAGTGAAGTCTTCGAAGGCCTAGGACCCATATTTCTCGAGATTTCTAGAAAATGCTTTACAAACCAATTCGGAAACCCAAAACTCCTCATCTCGCTTTCTAGTTGACCGATTTTGATGCAACTAAAAGCAAAATTTAACTATTTGGCACGTAAATTACGAATTTTAAACTGCTTTTAAGCCCCAGAGCAGCGAGCTGTCCCAAAAATTCGTAACAGTATCGTTCTTTGCTGTGGTGACCGAGAACAGAGCGGGTATACAACTGAAATGGAGGAAAAACCTTTAGCGGCTCAGAGTAGGCATACGACAGCAAAAGGGTTAACCCTTTGAGGCGCAACCCTTTCCCAATGCTGAAAAAAGGGCAGCCGTTGCCATCGCTCGACTTAACTACCAGCAAGATGGCGGACGGTCGAAACGTTCATCGCGTGCCACAGATCTAGAGACCCCTTTTTGACGGCAGCTGGCTGCCACGCGATGAACGTTTCGACCGTCCGCCATCTTGCTGGTAGTTAAGTCGAGCGATGGCAACGGCTGCCCTTTTTTCAGCATTGGGCAATCTATCCAGCTGTTCTCGCGTTCTTCCATTTTTCGGCAGATGTCAGTGGTGTTAAAAATAATCGTGACCATTTTTTTACGGGAAATGACGTGCTAAAAAGTAAAGGATTCTCGTGGAGCTATGTCACCTGCAACTATTTTTATAGAAATCCAATCTATTCTTCGTGACCTTCAACACTCAAAACGTCAACAGTTTGGTGGTCTCAGAGCGAAACCACTGCGCGTTAAAGGATTAATACTCCTTCCTATATAAGCGCCACTACCAGGATCTTTCAACACGCGCTCTTTCACTTTAGCGTCGTCCCCAAAGCAAAAACTTTTCAATATTCTCTTGGAACCTTTTCTGTACTTTATCTTAATTTCAACGTCATCGTCGGAAAAGCTGAGGGGATGCGAAAGAAATGGTGGAGATAGGAAACCTTTTCTTATTTACAGAAGCTGGGATACATTTTGAAGCACGGAAAAGATTTTTACGTTGGGTTCTTTTTCTCCAAAAAAAAATTTTTATGTTAAAAATGTGGAGCTACTTTTTTTTTTTTTGCTTCTTTGCGCGCTTTTCTTTGAGTTGATATCTTTTCAGTATCATGCCTGTGATATCACAGGCTCTGTCTTTTCTTTTGCCCGTGACCACGTGATAATGCATGCAGTTTTTGGATACCGCTCGGGAACGCTAGATGGACAGGTTAGAATGTGTAAATTTGTGAATTGCTGTACGTAGTATAATACCTTTCTAATTGTCTGATGTTCTGTTATATATGTGTTTCAGTGGCACACCCAGTATTTTAGTTTAGGGGGGGGGGCTGAGCTGAAAATACTGCTGAACTCGGTTATAGTGAGATCGATAATAGTTACAACCCGCTTATAACGTCAAAATATTCTGTACCACTTGATTTGCCCATACAACACAAGCCCACAAGCAAAAACTTATTATAGAGTAATAAATAATTATCTGATCTGTTCAGTGATATCGTAACTGACTTTAACAGTGTTTCATAAACTCTTTGTAAGTATTTATTTAAAAACTAACACCTTTTTAGGTAAAAAATACTTTAGAAATATTTTGAAGACAATAAATAATAATAATAGTAATAATTCATTAGTGACAATTTTCATTTTTTAAAGTTTTTCACTTCAAACTTTCCACATTTAGGGGGGGCTTGAGCCCCCATAGCCCCCCCCCCGTGGGTGCGCCTATGATGTGTTTGTTCGCTTTTAAGCATATTTTAGTTTCTAAAATTCTAAATTAACTGGAATCAAGAAGAATGCAATAAAATCTTAATTATCCGGGGTCTACCTCCTAGTTATTACCCGTTAAATAAAGATAGCATTCAAAAAATGAGGAAATAAATTAATTAAAATGAAAAATTGCTAGTGCGTTTATTTTACAGAAAAGCACATGTTCAACTTGAAAAATCTGCAAATCGGGCAGCATTTACCCGAATGTTAGAGACTTTTCATAGTCTGTAAATCTTCCCCATTTCCCAAAAGAATAAAGAAGTTCGATATAGCAAGAGAGACTGGCGTCATTTGGATGTCACCGATTTAAAAATGAATTAGAAATCCAATTATGATTACAAGTGTGACGCAAAATTTATGCTGCTGGGGAAATACTTCCTCAAATTCACATTTTAAATCCGTCGTATTTTTTTCGATGCAAAAAATGCCTCAAAATAGTCATTCTTTCCGCAGTTCAAAATATTGTCTGCGGGAAATCAAATGCTGAAAATTTCATGTTTTATTGCCATTTATTGGATGCACTCTTTAAAAAAAAATCAAATCTATCAACGCATTCCCAGCAAACACATAACTATCGCAAACCTGACGATTCGATATCCGACTTCTCATCTGTGTCGTCAATGCCGAATAGCAAGTAACGATCGGAAATCTTTTAGGTATAGGATCGAAGATATATCATTTCAAGGCATCGAACTTTTGCCAAAAGTACGATAAAAATTATGCACTTCTATTTCTAGCAATTTCTTGTATTCAGAAAGATGCCACATTGGTGACCTGATTAGCGAAGTCAGAACTGCATCGAATGGGTTTCGGTTCTCCTCTCAAAAATGATATGCACGAAAACCATAACAATATCATAGGGAATATCATAGGCCATATGGCATTATTTTTTAAACCAATAATTATAATTTTGTATTATTATTATGCTTTCGAAGTTCCGATTCTGTTCCCGACCTCTCGGATTTGATTCCTGGGAAATCGAAATCGTAACCCGCTACCTATAACCGATCGACATCTTTTACCGTGTCCACTGAGTGTTCACTTTGGCGGACACTTTCGACACAGATCTGTTACGTTTGCCTAGTGTCCAAATGATATCCGTACTATCTGGCGTAAGATATAGTTCAGTTATCGAACTGTAAGTCGTGTGTTTGGTGGGTTGTTTATAGCCGTTACCACTAAGCTATAAGCAGCTCGAAATTGATACTTTTGCAAGGATACAAAAGCTCATCATTCTGCTAAATACCGAGTCGAAGATCTGCAAGAGTACCTAGGGAAAACAATATTTATATTCCTACATAAGCACTATCACCAGCATCTTTCAACACGCACCCGTCTCTTAAGTAACGTCTCCAAAACCAAACCTTTTCAATATTTTCTTTGAAGCATTTTCTTTACTTTATCTTACTTTATCGACGAAAATGCAGAGGCATGTGAAACAAATAGTAGAGATAGGGAACCATGTTCTTATACAGAAGCTCTGATATATTTTGAAGATCGGCAGGACGACTTTATTTTTAACGAAAAATATTTATGTTGAAAATGTGGAGTCAACTCTTTTTTTTTTAACTTCTTCGCTCGCTTTTCTTTAAGTAGATACATTCCGGTATCTTTTTGGCATCTGTAATATCACAGGCTCAGTCTTTTCTTTTGTCCCTGAATAACTACATGATATTTTGAAGCTTGGAATGATTTTTACGTTGGGTTCCTTAAAAAAAAAAATATGTCAAAAATGTGGAGTGCCCTCCCCCCTTCTTCGCTCGTTTTTCTTTGAGTTGATATCTTTTCGGTATCATCCCTCTGATATCACAGGATCAGTCTTTTCTTTCGCCTGTGACCACATGATATTGTCGCAGAACACCCTGCTTGTTTCCTGGGTTGGTCGTTCTGAAGTCCAGTAAGAGTAGAAAGTTCTAGTAAAGAGTCCACTTGTCAGGATGGAGCGATAACTTTATTACTTCTAGAACGTCGTCGAACAATCAGTTGTACAAATTTCACAAGCATAATAAGACAGTAATGTGCTTTTAACCCCTTAACCATCGTATTATTTTCAAGGAAACGGTCATAAAAGTGCTTATTTCTTTTATTCCAGAAAATTGTATAAAACAAGTGCATATATAGTATACTTATTCATTTTAAGGTTTTGGACATTTTAAGCACTAGAGAAAAAAAAAAAAATTAGGAAAAGCCAACATTCAGGGTCATTGTGACTGAATGTGTGTTTTGTAGCAAGCAGGGAATCATTAAAAATATATGTTTTAAACACTAGAAAATTTTATTAAACTTACTACGTAAAATAAGTAAACATTTCTAAAATTTTCTTTGAACATAAATTTAAAAAAAAAAGTAAGCTAAGATTGCATAATGCATATCACAAATACACGTGTGTTCGAGTACCGCTACCATGTATTTAAAAATAAACTATCTCCGAATTAAGTTAAAAATACTCTGGTATTGTCATCTGTTGTTTAAAATTATATATTACAAAAAAATCCGTGCATCAGAATTGGAACGCTCTTATCTTTCTGGCGCAATTTTTTTGAACAGTATTGCCCGGAAATTTGACGGGCACGAGAAATAGAGGGAGAAAGCTTAGCCCGTGATTTTGACGGGAGCGAAGATTAAGGGGTTAACAGTCCGCTTAGTACGGAAGCTTTGACAAATGCTGTATTTCTCACATAGAATAAAACGCATCCACAGGCAAAAATTCAGTGGAAATTTACAAAGGGACATCACTAACAGTCCCTCAAGACTCAGCAAAGAAGAATTTACACACAACACTTTAAAACAAGGCCTCAAAAACGAGCTAAACATAGCTTCTCTAAGCGCCAATACAAAGCTTTCACAGACAATCCGCTCTTGGCGGTAGCAGAAGCAAGACTGAACTGGACAACCAGCTGCTTTCATAGGTTACGACGAACAAAGGTAGAAGGTTCCAGAGAGAACCATCCGTGGAATGTACTAGAACAGGCTCGATTATGATTGCGTAACAGAAGAGTAATATTAGGCTATTATGCATGGCCTTTACAAGCCCCATTAAGAAAAACGTGCCAAATGACCAAAATGATGCCAGCATGGCGACTTTTGGCGAAATATCGCCAAATTTGGCGCCAAAAAATAAGTCCGTAAAAGTGAAGTCATCGAAGCCCTAGGACCCATATTTCTCGAGATTTCTAGAAAATGCTTTACAAACCAATTCGGAAACCCAAAACTCCTCATCTCGCTTTCTAGTTGACCGATTTAGATGCAACTAAAAGCAAAATTTAACTATTTGGCACGTAAATTACGAATTTTAAACTGCTTTTAAGCCCCAGAGCAGCGGGCTGCCCCAAAAATTCGTAACAGTATCGTTCTTTGCTGTGGTGGCTGAGAACAGAGCGGGTACACAACTGAAATGGAGAAAAAACCTTTAGCGGCTCAGAGTAGGCATACGACAGCAAAAGGGTTAACCCTTTGAGGCGCAACCCTTTCCCAATGCTGAAAAAAGGGCAGCCGTTGCCATCGCTCGACTTAACTACCAGCAAGATGGCGGACCATCGCTCGACTTAATTACCAGCAAGATGTGCAAGCACAGCCAGCTGTCGCCAAAAAGGGGTCTCGAGATCTGTGGCACGCGATGAACGTTTCGACCGTCCGCCATCTTGCTGGTAGTTAAGTCGAGCGATGGCAACGGCTGCCTTTTTTTCAGCATTGGGCAATCTATCCAGCTGTTCTCGCGTTCTTCCATTTTTCGGCAGATGTCAGTGGTGTTAAAAATAATCGTGACCATTTTTTTACGGGAAATGACGTGCTAAAAAGTAAAGGATTCTCGTGGAGCTATGTCACCCGCAACTATTTTTATAGAAATCCAATCTATTCTTCGTGACCTTCAACACTGAAAACGTCAACAGTTCGGTGGTCTCAGAGCGAAACCACTGCGCGTTAAAGGGTTAATACTCCTTCCTATATAAGCGCCACTACCAGGATCTTTCGACACGCGCTCTTCACTTCAGTGTCGTCCCCAAAGCAAAAACTTTTCAATATTCTCTTGGAACCTTTTCTGTACTTTATCTTAATTTCAACGCCATCGACGGAAAAGCTGAGGGGATGCGAAAGAAATGGTGGAGATAGGAAACCTTTTCTTATTTACAGAAGCTGGGATACATTTTGAAGCACGGAAAAGATTTTTACGTTGGGTTCTTTTTCTCCAAAAAAAAATTTTATGTTAAAAAATGTGGAGCTACTTTTTTTTTTCCTTCTTTGCGCGCTTTTCTTTGAGTTGATATCTTTTCAGTATCATGCCTGTGATATCACAGGCCCTGTCTTTTCTTTTGCCCGTGACCACGTGATATTGCATGGAGTTTTTGGATACCGCTCGAGAACGCTAGATGGACAGGTTAAAATGTGTAAATTTGTGAATTGCTGTACGTAGTATAATACCTTTCTAATTGTCTGATGTTCTGTTATATATGTGTTTCAGTGGCGCACCCAGTATTTTAGTTTAGGGGGGGGCTGAGCTGAAAATACTGCTGAACTCGGTTATAGTGAGATCGATAATAGTTACAACCCGCTTATAACGTCAAAATATTCTGTACCACTTGATTTGCCCATACAACACAAGCCCACAAGCAAAAACTTATTATAGAGTCATAAATAATTATCTGATCTATTCAGTGATATTGTAACTGACTTTAACAGTGTTTCATAAACTCTTTGTAAGTATTTATTTAAAAACTAACACCTTTTTAGGTAAAAAATACTTTAGAAATATTTTGAAGACAATAAATAATAATAATAGTAATAATTCATTAGTGACAATTTTCATTTTTTAAAGTTTTTCACTTCAAACTTTCCACCTTTAGGGGGGGCTTGAGCCCCCATAGCCCCCCCCCGTGGGTGCGCCTATGATGTGTTTGCTCGCTTTTAAGTATATTTTAGTTTCTAAAATTCTAAATTAACTGGAATCAAGAAGAATGCAATAAAATCTTAATTATCCGAGGTCTACCTCCTAGTTATTACCCGTTAAATAAAGATAGCATTCAAAAAAATGAGGAAATAAATAAATTAAAATGAAAAATTGCTAGTGCGTTTATTTTACAGAAAAACACATGTTCAACTTGAAAAATCTGAAAATCGGGCAGCATTTACCCGAATGTTAGAGACTTTTCATAGTCTGTAAATCTTCCCCATTCTCCAAAAGAATAAAGAAGTTGGATATGTCAAGAGAGACCGGCGTCATTTTGATGTCAGCATGATTTAAAAATGCATTAGAAATCCAATTATGATTACAAGTGTGACGCAAAATTTATGCTGCTGGGGAAATACTTCCGCAAATTCTCATTTTAAATCCGTCGTCATTTTTCGATGCAAAAAAATGCCTCAAAACAGTCATTCTTTCCGCAGTTCAAAATATTGTCTGCAGGAAATCAAATGCTGAAAATAGCATGTTTTACTGCCATTTATTGGATGCACTCTTTAAAAAGATATCAAATCTAAGACATTGTTTATAGCCGTTACCACTAAGCATAAGCAGGTCGAAACTGATACTTTTGCATGAATACAAAAGTTCACTGTTCTGCTAAATACTGAGTCGAAGATCTACAAGAATACCTATGGAAAACAATATTTATACTCCTATATATATATATATATATATAACTAACAAGTAAAACACAAAACATACTACAAATAAGACATATCTCGCATAAAAATATAACAGCTATTAGCAAGAATTAGAAAACAGATTTTGAAGCCAAATAAAGTGCAAGAATTATTGTGATAATAGAATGGAACGGAAATTATAACCACTGTCACCATCGTCAGGGGCCACAAACAGTGCATTATAATTTACAGCAAACCAAATAGTAGGGTTTCGGTTGTGTGGCATATCAGAAGAGATATTAACTCCACACATCTGGGCCCTACCCTACTATATAAAGGAAAGAAGAAATCAAAAAGATAACAAAAATTGGAAATAGGAATTATAATTTTACATACCAAACCTTGAGCACATGGAAATTTCATTTGAACAATTGATGTGTGTTGCCAATGCTAAGAATTGTAAAAAGTGAAAAATGGTGTTGCCACTAAATAAAAGTGTAAAAGTGGAAAGTATAGGAGTTGCCAAATATATATATATATATATATATAAGCACCATCACCAGCATATTTCAACACGCGCCCGTCTCTTAAGTATCGTCTCCAAACCCAAAACCTTTTCAATATTTTCTTTGAAACATTTTCTTTACTTTATCTTACTTTATCGACGAAAATGCAGAGGCATGTGAAACAAATAGTAGAGATAGGTAACCCTTTTCTTATACAGAAGCTCTGATATATTTTGAAGATCGGCATGACTTTTTTTATTTTTAAAAACTCCTTCATCCGCTTTTCTTTGAGTGGATACCTTTCCGGTACCTTTTTGGTAACTGTAATATCACAGGCTGAGTCTTTTCTTTTGCCTCTGAATAACTGCATGATATTTTGAAGGTTTAATCAGTGTTAAATTTGAAGATTGCTGTACATGGTTTTTTGATTTTGTGTTTTACATGTGTTGCTTAGCTTTTAAAAAGCATAACGTTTGCTTCTGAAAATCGAAATTACCTAGAAAGAAGAAGAATGTAGTGTAGTCTTAATTATTTGGACTATATCTTCTGTTCACAATCACTCTGTAAATTAAGGTAGCACTTAAAAAATCAAAATGAACAATTTTATAAATGAAAATAATAAGCTTAGTGTGTATATTGATTCTGTGTACAAATGCCCTCCGCATCGCATAAAAACAAAATATGGGAAAAATGTACTGTTTTAACCCGTTAGCGCCCGACTTTTCTTCAGCACATACTCCAATTTATGCTGGTGCCAGAAGTGATAAATAAATTTCCGATATTTGTGGAGTATGAACGATACATTTTTTCTAAATATATTAATAAAACAATGAAATACTAACATTTTACTTTGTTGTCACTGACTATTTTGTGAAAAATCAGATTTTTTTATTCGAGAAATGAAAATAGAAAAAAAATGGATGTTTGAATATTTTGGCGACTTACACTTTTTGCGACCATCCTAAAAATAGGACGCTGGGCGTTAATGGGTTAAATAAAACAGGGTATCATTCCCCTTTTATTAGAGGCTTTTCGTATTATTCATGTCTATAAAGCATTCTTTATTTACAAAAGTGTAAGAAAATTAGATATCGTAGCTCAGATGTGCGTCATTTTGAAGACACGAGCTAAAAAATGCATTAGAAATCCAATTGTGATTACAGGCTGTGACGCAAGTAATTATAGCACTGCTGAAATATTACTACAGATTTTTATTATAACTCTCCCGTAATTTTTTGCTCAAAAAATGCCTCAAAATGACACTTTCTTTCAGCTGTTCAAAATTTTATCAGCAGGAAATCCAATGCCGAAAATGCTTCATTTTTTTACTTGAAACTAGAATTTAAAACTTCGTTTATATATCCGACAGCACGAAGCTATAATCAGCTGGAAATTGATACTTCACAAATCTACACGTATATCTACACGTATACGAAAGTTTACTTTTCTGGCAAATGCCGAGACGGAGAAACTTACAAGAATACCTAGGGAAAACAATATTTATACTCCTACATAAGCGCCATTACCAGCATCTTTCAACGCGTCTCTTAAGCATCGCGGCCCCCCGAACCAAAACCTTTTCAAAATTTTCTTTGAAACGTTTTTCTTTATATTTTATCTTACTTCGCGTTATCCACGAAAAATATAGAGGGATGTGAAATAAATGGTAGAGATAGGGAAGTCTTTTCTTATACAGAAGCCGGGATGTATTTTGAAGCTCGGCATTATTATTTTTTTATTATTATTATTATTATTTTACAAAAAAAAAAAAAACATTTATGTCAAAAATGTGGAGTCAACTTCTTTTTTTCTCTGCTCGCTTTTCTTTGAGGGAGTATCTTATTCGGTATCCTGAGTGTGATATCACGGACTCCGTCTTTGATTTCGCCTCTGACTGTGTGATATTATTTGTTTAGTTTTTAGCTTCTAGTTTTTTTTTTTATGCCGCTTTGAAATGCCCGATGAACAGTTTAATCCGTGTAAAACTTGTGCGTTTCTGCTGTACGTTACATGTTTAATCGCCTGGTGTTGTGTTGTACAGTACATGTACCGTGTTTGCTTTTAACCCTTTAACGCGCAGTGTTCCCGCTCTGGGAACACCAAACTCTGACGTTTGGACTGTTGCAAATCACGAAGATTAGATTGCATTTCTATAAAAATAGTTGCGGGTGATATAGCTCCACGAGAATCCTTTACTTTTTAGCACGTCATTTCCCGTGAAAAAAAATGGTCACGATTATTTTTAACAGCACCGACATCTGCTGAAAAATGGAAGAATGCGAGAACAGCCGGACAGATTGCCCAATGCTTAAAAAAGGGCAGCCGTTGCCATCGCTCGACTTAACTTCCAGCAAGATGGCGGACGATCGAAAAGTTTATTGCGTTGCCACAGGTCTAGAGACCCTTTTTTCACGACAACTGTCTGTGCCGCACAGACAGTTTTTTATTTCCTTTAATATCTAAAATCTAAAACATTGTTTACAACCGTTAACTTAAAGCTCTGAGAAACTCAGAAATCAAACTACTACAAAGTTCGACAAAGGAAAGTGAAATTTATTCTTTTCAAGTGTAGGTTAACTATTCTGAAGCAAATTGTTAGCGTTTGGAGTGAAACAGTTTAAAAAGTTTTAAAATAGGGATGGACGCGAGACGAAAAATTGGTGTCTCGCGTCTCTCAAAACAGCCGAAAGGCTTGTCTCGTCTCGCAAAAATCCCTATATCATAATGTTAAAAATGTTTGTCTCGTCTCGCAAAAAAGCTGTAAATCTCTGTCTCGTCTCGCAAAAAGTCGTCTCGCGTCCATCCCTATTTTGAAAATTCTGCTCCGATCGAATAAACTTCAATTACGAGTTCTAGAAAAAGTGCATTCTTCCTCCCATTATGAAGAACGGGTACTTCATGCTAGTAGCAATATAAAAGGCAGAGTATGTTCCTGCAAAAATATTCAGGTTTCGTGTCTGACGTTTCTAGAGACACAGAAGTTCCTGCCTTCATCCGCTGAGAAGAACTCGCTCTATTAACACAACAGTAGCCAATCATAGACAAGATATTTCACCTCTCGCCTAGTTTTAAATCATTGATCAGCAAGCGCGTTTCCTTTAGCTATCTTAACTCTGGAATATTTTTCTGCTTCTCTTCGATCGATGGAAATAAATAAATAAACATAGGGTGAAAGAAAAGGAAACCGTTAGAGATTGGTAAAGGATATTTCGGAGCGCGGTGTAAGGTTTTATTTTTTATTTACTTATTTGTGTCTTTCTGGCTAAGAGATGGATGTCAAAAACGTGGTGCCGGCGCTCCTTTAGTTCTTTGAATTCAAGAAATGCCGGTGCCATCCTCTAGTACCGTCCAATTTCCTCCTAGTTTTCGTTTTATTTTTTTTAGTTCGTATTTTTTCTCCCTCCTTAGATATGCCACTTTGGGTTGCACTTCGTGGTTTTAACCCTTTAACGCGCAGTGTTACCGCTCTGCAAACACCAAACTCTGACGTTTCGACTGTTTCCAGTCACGAAGAATAGATTGGATTTCTATAAAAATAGTTGCGGGTGACATAGCACGTCATTTCCCGTAAAAAAAAAATTGTCACGATTATTTTTAACAGCACTGACATCTGCTGAAAAATGGAAGAATGCGAGAACAGCTCGATAAATTGCCCAATGCTGAAAAAAGGGCAGGCCGTTGCCATCGCTCGACTTAACTACCAGCAATATGGCGGACGATCGAAACGTTCATCACGTGCCACAGATCTAGAGACCCTTTTTTGACGACAGCTGACTGTGCGGACACAGTCAACTGTCGTCAAAAAAGGGGTCTCTAGATCTGTGGCACGCGATGAACGTTTCGATCGTAGTTTTCGATCCTGCTGGTAGTTACGTCGAGCGATGGCAACGGCTGCCCTTTTTCCAGCACTGGGAAAGGGTTGCGCCTCAGAGGGTTAAGGGGATTTGGTCGAAATGCTGGAAATACAAGCGACTGGATTGTCGATATTCTTGCTCTGGCACTGACCAAATAATCTTCTACACCAGACGTTAGGAAATTGTTTCACTCACCACTTAATATTTTTAGAACATATTTAGAGTAAATCGACAAAATATTAGCGTTCTTAATCAGGGCCGCATTTAGCAACTCGACGCCAGCACTATTGCCGTCGACGTCCCCTAACAATCGCCTTTCCCTTACTCCTCCTCCACTCCTTTGTCCCTAAATCTATATAAATAAAACAGTGTGTAAACTGTCCGTTTGTCTGTCTGTGTCTCGCGTAGCTCTGAAACGGGTGATCGTAGACCTACCAAATTTTGTACGGAGATTCTCCAAGACGGGTCTCGACACACCTCGAATCGATTTTTTCGAAATTCGAATTAGAAAATGGTTTGTCCCATTTTTAGCGATTTTTCTTGCGTAATACATAATAACGCCGGTAATTGCACTCGCAAGAAAACGATAGTTACATTATCGTATAGAGGAGAAAATTTTCTTTTAAAAACTGTTTGTTCGGACTGTGTAACATAATTTGCAGATTTTTGGGAATTTTTCAAATAAAATTGAATTTGACGCTGACTTTCGTAAAATATTTTTAAAACTGCTGCATCTCTAATTCTATCTGTCGTAACTTTTTTATATTTGGGAAAAAAACGGAGCACACAATTCGCCCACTTTTAAAAGAAGAACGGAGGAAAAATATAAATTAGGAGAATTTTTACGAATTTTTAAGTAAAGAAGGATTTTCATTTCAGTAGCACATGCTTATGAGTTTCGGTTTGATATCTTGCAGTTTGGTTGTCATGGATACAGTAACAATGATTAAAGTTGCCAGTTGAAAAAAATAAATAAAAACGGGACCCGCGAGCAGACGATTTCTTTGCTTGGCTGGATTTCCTTTTATAAATACTGGATTTATTTGCGAGAAGAAAAATTAAACTGCATAATCTAGAAAAACAATTTTAAAGCCTTTATAAATAGCGCAGTCTTATCTCATATCTCTTTTCTTTCTGTAAAGGGTTGCAAGAGAGGGTGACGTATTTTTAAAATAAAAAGAAATGTCCATTTTATGTAGTGTCTGAGGTATTTAACGCTAAAACGTGAACCTAAAAAACAGCATGTCTGAGGAAATAAGACATTTAGAAAGTGAGAAGTTCACTGCAAACGGTCCATTTACACTTGTTTGAAACCGAATGACGCGGACATAGGGGTTTTTTTTGTGTGTGTGTGTGTGTGTGTGTGTGTGCGTGTGCGTGTGCGCGTGTGCGTGTGTGCGTGTGCGTGTGCGCGTGCGCGTGTGCGCGCGTGTGTGCGCGCGTGTGTGCGTGTGCGTGTGTATGTGTGTGTGTGTGTGCGCGCGCGCGCGAGATCATTGCAATAATTTTGCTTTTTCTAGATTCTACATCACTGGAATTAATTCGAATTACACATGTGAGGAAATTTTTCATTTACTACCGTGCGAAGAACGGGTACGCAGCTAGTTAAAAATAAAACTTAAGGAAGAAACTTAATTAGGAAACTTAAAAAGGAAACTTAATTAGTGCATCAACAATTTATTAGTTAAATAGTATTTAGTATTAGATCCTTCAAGATTCTTCTATATTTTAAAATATCTTTGCAAGTTAGTTGAAAAGATTACATCCCATGAAAAACGTTATAGTTCTTTATAAAAAAAAACTTCACAACACTCATTTTTCTAGACAAAATTATCAATTATCTTTTAAAATTTTTTTTAGTCATTGCTTTTTTATTAATTTCACTTGTGGAGGATTGCATCGGACATGAAGAAAACGTGAATTTATGTGTGTGGTTATGCAAAAAACTTTTTTATTCAATACTAGCTGAAGTACCCGTCCTTGACGGGTTAGTGAATGCAAATTTCCAAAAAGCAAGAACTTTCGTCAGCATTGTAGGAGTACACAGAATGGATGTAGTATGTTGCCAAAGTAAAGAAAGCGAAGTTATAATTTTTACGTATTGTTAAAATATTACAGGTTAGAGAGTCACTAAGTAATATCATTTCATTCGCTTGAGTCGTAATTATGTGATGCGCGAACGAATATTTACGCATATTGAAATAATTTTCGCAAAATCTCAAAATCTAATCAACATTTTTGAAAAATTGGAATCCTAGAATTTAAGTTGAGTGACAACCTATCATGTCACCCAAATTCGTTTCATTCCCTGGAGTCTTTATTTCGTGATGCTGGAATAAAATTTCAGCATTCTAAAACGATTTTCGCAAAATCTCAAAATGTACTCAAAATATTTTAAAAATTTAACACCTATAAATTAAGATTAGCAACTACCTATCATATCACTCAATTTCGTATCATTGGTATTAGTCGTTATTACGTGATGTTTAAAGAAAAATAAACGTATTTTGAGAGAATTTTCACAAAATCTCAAAATCTAATAAAAATGTTTAAAAAATTGGACACCTATAGTTTATGTTGAGCAACCATCTATCATATGACCAAATTTCATATCATTCGCTTTAGTCGTTATTAACCCATTTGTGCCTGGACATTTTTGCGACTTTCTTCGATTTTTACTGATAACAGAAATAATAGATAAATTTCTGATGTCAACTTCTTGAACAAGGAATGATTTATATTAAAATCATTTTGCATAAAAATCGAAATATCAACATCCTACTTGGTCATGTTAAAATATTGTGCAGAGTTGAGGTTCAATACTCATGAATAAAGGCTAGGAAAAATAAATAACGTTTTCGACTAATAGCGAAAATGCCGTCCCAAAAAAGGGACGCTAGGCATAAATGGGTTAAGTAATGCGGGAACAAAGATCCACTCAGTTTTAAACGATTTTCGTAAAATCTCGAAATCTGATCAATTTTTTTTAATTAGATGCTTATAGTTTAAGGTGAGTGACCACGTATCATTTCACCAAATATCATTTTTTCACCTTTGCAGTTATTACGTGATGTGCGAACACAAATTTACGCAGTTTGAAATGATTTTCGCAAAATCTCAAAATCTAATCAAAATTTTTTTTTAATTCGACGCCTATATTTTAAGTGTAGTGAGCACCTATCATGACACCCAATTTCATATCATTCGCTTCAGTCGGTTTTACGTGATGCTTGAACACAAATTTGCGCAGCTTGAAAGGATTTTCGCAAAATCTCAAAATCCAATCAAGATTTTTTTTTTTTTTAATTCGACGCCTATGTTTTAAGTTGAGTGACCACCTATCATGACACTCAATTTCATATCAATCGCTTCAGTCGTTTTTACGTGATGCTTAAACACAAATTTACGCAGCTTGAAAGGATTTTCGCAAAATCTCAAAATCCAATCAAGATTTTTTTTAAATTCGACTCCTATGTTTTAAGTTGACTGACCACCTATCATGGCACCCAATTTCATATCATTCGCTTCAGCCGTTTTTACGTGATGCTTAAACAAAAAAAGCGTCACGGACAGAATGACAGAAGGACAGAATGACAGAATGACAGAATGACAGACAGACAAACTTTTTTTTGAGGGTCGCATCGGATTCCCGGGTGCTTGAAACGGATAGAAATCGCAAAATTTTTGAATTCCAAGAAATGTACAGACAAAAGTCTAATTTTATTTATATAGATATTTAACAATTCGTTTTTAAAACAAATACATCACGTCTTTACCTTTTGTTGTTACTGCTAAAACGCCTACATTTCATGTAATTTGCCCATAATGTTCAGCAAAACAAAAAATTTCCATGGGAATGTAATTCTAATCAACATTAATCTGTGTTCCGTACGATCTACCTCCAAAAAACTTTCTCCGATACTGCCCGAACATCACAAACAAAAGCATCGACTATTAGATACGTATAAAGTAAGCTTGAAAGAGATTTAAATCCTACGAATTATATAAGGAAAGTAAATGTTTCCTACTACATTAAACAAAAGAAACAACCGATATTCATTTTCAAGGTAATGCGGCACCTTGAATCTTTGTTCGTTTACTCAAAACAACTATATAAAAGACGTTTTTTTGTCATGCGTCAACAACACCCTTCCACTTGACTAAACATGGCGATATCTACTTCCTCCCTTCACCCGGGGCCTTCGCTATTAGTAACGGGCCTGCGCGTGTATTTCGATGAGTCATCCAAAGAGGCCTGCGGATGCTCACGTCTTCCCGTATACATCAAGCAATTTCCGATACTTTGAAACGTTATTAAATGTAGTTTTAAGTAGTGATTGTGTTACTAATTCAAGTACGAACTCATTAACAGTTTCTTTACTATGATACACGCGGACATTAAAGTAAATAGATGCATGTAATTTGAAGGAAAAACAAAGTAGTGCTCACTCTCATGATTCATTATTTTAGCTTGAATTTTAATATACATGAAAAAATTAAGCTGACTTTTAGTATACATTAAAGTAAACGAGTACACAAATGATACATACATTTTTATGCATTTCTTTATACTGAATGTTTAAGTTTCACATTTTCAAAGCAGTTACAACCATTATTACTTTTAAAATAAGTTTAACTAGTAGTTATTAAATTTTCATTTATTAAATATTGTTCGGTTAATATATTAACAAAATATATGACGAGGAGCTGAAATAGAATTTAAAATATTTGATATTTACAATTCACGTATACAAAATTTAAGTACTGCTATACTATTTAATTTTTAATCTTTTGTAAGGCGTAGGTATCAGAAGAATGTTTGCTATAATTATAAGTACAACCTGTGCACTGCAAGTCCTTAGTATTTACATGAAAAATAATGTAAATTAATTTAACGAGAAACATTTAGAATGAATTACAAAATAAAGGGTGTCCCATAAATAGTAGTACGAACTTAAAGGGGAGATAAAATATATCAAAAGGTTTAAGAATAACGTAACAGTGTATGATAAAACACGTTTGTTAACTGTTTTTATTTTGGTTAGTTCAAATGAGTTTATTTATCGAAAGTTTTACCATTCGAAATGAAAATGATTTATAATTTTCAGTGTTAGTTCCATATACTTTTTCTTCTCCAAAGAAAAATTAGAAATTTTAGAAAACCATACTAGGAAATACCACTAATTTTCCAACACCTTTTTTTTTTTAAGTTATTATTAACTGGCGATTGAAAACAAATGTTTTCGTCCCTGCACTGCTGTATATTAGGGTTATAGCTTTAAAAAAAAAAAAAAAAAAAAAAAAAAAAAAAAAAAAAAAAAACCTGCTCCACGGACTTTGAATACAAATTAAGATAAACTAACAGCTCTAGGGCTTGAAAATTTTCAAGATCCCTTTTCACAAGTTGCGCTAAACAATGTAGTAAACTAAAAACAAACGAAAGAGTGAATTAATTACTTTTTATTATAGCCATTATCTAAATGGAACTTTGAATTTGAGTATGATGAACGCTTATACAAAATATTAACTTCAATTTAAGTTTCTACATAAACATGTGCAAAAATTAATAACATATTTTACAGTACTTCTGCACTGAAACCAATATCACACATTTAATTGCATTTATAATAAATGATAAATGACATTTTCAACTGAAAGATTTAAACAGATAAGAATGTCTAACTAGTATTACAACGCACGCTTATTTACTAGAATAATAAACTACCCAAGTTAAACGATTTCAGATTAAAATGATTTATAAATAACACATGAATATTAATTCACAAAACATGCTTTATATCCTATAAATTTGTAGAATTTCTAAATACAAGTGTACACTTACCTTTACATTCAGAACTTAAAGTTCGAATTCTATGATTGAATTCGTTGATTTATTTCCATAAAAAAAAGCGCAATCTTCAAAAAAATTATTACCTACATCTAAAACACCTTGTCATTAAATCATTATGACAAAACTATAACAAAATTGTTTTTTAATTATAAAATAAATTAACGTTTATAATCCCAAATCGCATACAATCGAACAGCGCAAATGTAAATATTAGGCCTCAATGTTTCACTCATTTCTTCCGGTGGCAACGAAGAAGCAGGCCCGGTTGCTAATAACGACGGCCCCGCTTCACCCAACACACAGATATTATCTTTACAAGTGCTGCCATCTTCAACAAATTTTAGAAACACAAATAATCCCTAACAGCCTCCTACCTAAGGCTGTTCTTTTTGGAAATCAGACAACTTTTGAACAGCTTTTTAAAAAATTCAATTGCACTAGAGACTTGAAAAACTTTAGAATATCTCGAACTTTAGAATATGTACTGTGAACTGTTACAAAATATGAAACTATGTGAGTTACGAAACACTCAAAAATACATGCTAAACCAGGGATGGGCAAACTACGGCCCGCGGGCCAAATCCGGTCCCCCGGAAGGTTTTATCCGGCCCGCGGGTGGAATTTTAATTAGCCGGTCCGACTGAAATTGAAAGAATATATATTTATATATTATATATCCATATTAAGAATTATGAAGATGGCTTGAAAAAAGTGCATTTTGAATTCGAACGCAGATTTCAAGATTCCAGTGCCATTCAAACAGAATTAGATATTTTTACCATGCCTTTCAACGTAAATTGTGAAGCAGTGAGGTCAGATTTGCAGCTTGAATGAATCAAATTGCAATCTAACAATCATCTCAAGCAGTTGTTTCTAAATGTGCCAGAGTTTTACAAATCATTATTGAAAGTAAGTTTCCCAAATGAGTTTAATATCTCACGCCCAGAATACCAGTGCTATGTTTGCTTCATCTTATATATGAGAACAAGTGTCTTCAACTATGAACCTTAGAGAGAATTCTTTCAGAAGTAGACTGACAGATGAGCATCTAGCCTCGTACCTTAGAATCTCACTTCGAACCTCAATATAAGGAACTTTTAAAAATGAAATCGCAATTTCATTCATCTCATTAACATGCTTAAATTGTAATTCTTGTATATTGTTCTTGAAATTTTAGAAAAATTTATCTTGGCCCGCCAAACTTTTTTTTTTTTCGATTTTTGGCCCGCGACCGAAAAAGTTTGCCCATCGCTGTGCTAAACAAACGGATTTTTTAAATGTATCCCTAAACAAGTAACTCCTCGGCCTATTTTTGAAGGCGATGTTTGTGCTTCTGAGTTTTTTTTTCTGAAAGTTGCAGGATACATATTAGAGATGAGACGGGCTCAGCCCGAGCCCGAAAGCCCGAGCCCGAGCCCGGGCCCGGCTCGGGCTCTGTAATTCACGATTGCGTTCGGGCTCGGGCGGGCTCGGGCTCGTGAAAAATTTCTTCTTTGTTGAACATACTCCTTGAAACAGATTTTAAAAAGTGATTCATGGGATAAATAGACGTACTTATTTGAAAAAATAGTGGCACGGGGGACTAGGAGGTGTGTGAAGCTCCAAAATTGATTGTATCCTCTTAATGTAGTAGTATTGTAATTTTATGTAGTGTAATTTTATTTGTCTTTAGCTGAAATTTCGGGCTCGGGCTCCAACTTTAATAATATTGCTCGGGCTCGGGCGGGCTCGGATTAAAAGTCTTCGGGCTCGGGCTTCAAAAAATGAGCCCGAACTCATCTCTAATACATATACAGCTCTACTGTTAGTATTAGTCCATAGTGTATTGTGTAAAGAAGTGGAATTATTATTTATTTTTTTTTTTAGCACTAGGGTGCTAATCGCTCAATCCCAAAATTTTGTCTACGCCTTTTTACATACGCGATCTTGTAGACAAAATTTTGGGATTGAGCGAATAGCACCCTAGTGCTTAAAAAAAAAAAAAAAAAAAAAAAAAAAAAAAAAGGAATAATTCCACTTCTTTACACTATCTGGCAAACACAAAATAGATCTTCACCGTGACAGTTCATATCTGCAAAACCTGTCTACGCATTTTTACATACGCGATCTTGTAGACAGGTTTTGCAGATATGAACTGTCACGGTGAAGATCTTTTCAAATGCGTTTGCCAGATAATGCGGAGAGGGAGGAGCGTTTATAAAATGTTGAAAGTCGCACAAAGTTTGCAATTCTTGATAGTGGATCGCTAAGTTCGATGCCAAACCGAGACAATTTATTATAAATATATTACGAGTATAGTTAGAAAACGCCTGACGAATATTGTAAAATAGCTTTAGCAGGTGATTTTAATATAGATTTCAAATCTGAAGAAGTGTTTCATGGAACACTCTCTTAAAAATTTAGAGTGACATTGTCACTCTTACAAAAAGTCACCGGCAAATGATCCCAGATAGAGTGAGATAAGAGTGAGAAAACTGCATTATGACTCTTCATCGATAGGATTCTGTCACCCTAACTGCAAGAGTGAGACAATGTCACTCTTAGAGTAAGGGTGAAGGCGCTATCTGCTCACTCTAGCGAGAGAGTCACCACATTTCCCATGATGCGTTCACTTCAGCAGGAGTGAGTGCGTTGCTTCCATACTCAAACGACGCCATATTGGAATTGGACTGCAGTTGCGAAGTACCAACTGCATACAAGTAATGGAATACTTTTAGCTAACACAAGTAAGTAAAACCTTATAACTTTTCAATTATTGTAAATGTTATTTAAAATTTGATAATTCACAACATATAAGATACATTGATTCAGTGTCGGATCCATTAGGACTCCAGCTCTTCCGACAGACATTGCTTTGGTTAGGGTTAACATTTTGCTTTACTATACATTTTGTTTTTAAGACTTAAACAAGCCTGCTTATTTTAATTTTATATCCTTCCGAGAAATTGATCTTTGGATACGCTTCTATACTTGATCGTAGTGTGTTATTTATGCTTATATAGCTGAAATCTTGCATTCGTTTTTTGTTTCTGTATATAATATTTGAGCATGTTTTGATGCGTGTTTGTAAATCGGTGGTGCAGTCAGGATTTTATTTCGGGGGTGGAGAGGGCTCTAACCTGTGTATCAAATTGTAAGCAAGCTGTTTCAACTGTAGCCTCAGTATTAAATTTTAAACTAAGTAAAGGGTCAGATTTTTAGGAAGGATACGCGCCTGTTGCAAATAGCATAAACAAAATTTTAAATCAAAAGCAGAAAATAATGATCAATTATATATTGTATGCAATTTATATTGAAATAAATTATAAACGTGGGAAAAAAATATTTTGTGATTAAATTTCAATATGTCTATGTGCATCATTTTATCTTATTGCACATTCTAGCACAGATTCACGCTTAGAATATACATATATACGTGATTAGATCAAAATAACCGCTCTCTTGTTGTGGTGTAATATTTCCCTCTCCACTTTTTACACATACACAAACCTCTCTCTCATATGGTAAAGTGGATAATTTACGATCGAACACCCCAGATGGCCTCAGGAAAGTCCACTTTTAAATCAGGGAAACCAGCTGAAAGTAGCAGGTGATTCAGAATGTGTGAGCTTTCATTAGTAGTACGAAAAACACAAGGGATACTTGAACTTGTGCTGGTAAACTGATTCAACGCGGAAAAAAAGTTATTGTTTTTGGTGTTAAATGCGAGATTTTTGGAATTGAAAAGTTTGTATACTGTTTAAGGATAATTCAATAGTATAGTAACGGATAAGTTTAATATTACTGGTAATAAAGGTAAGTGTTACAATATTAAATTTAGTAATACAGTATTAATTTTAGAGCCTTGCACATTTTGGTTTGGTAGATTTTATGTCTTCTGTTGTGTATCAATATTGGTAAATAAAATTCTCAAATTGGTAAAACTTACCTTTTAGCCTAGATACCAATTCAAAATAATGCTATTTTTTTTCTATTGAATTTAATTAACATATGAAATATATCCACAATATTGGCTATATACTGGAAATGTTTCTGAAGTAATTCCATTACCGATAAAGTTTTTAATAGTAGCAAGTTAGTAGTTAGCCCAAATATCTTTACAATGTGTTCACAATATTAAGTAAAAATTCGAAATATTTATAATGTATTCTTAATATTGACAAGTAATTTTTAAAAATATTTTTATACCATTTTATTATTTTTCTAATGCTAATATACTCAATCCTTCACATTGTTATTATATTGGAAATAAAAACTAATATTGGTAAAAATTAGCAACATTTATCCATTATATTGTCTATGATAATGAATTAAATTAAATATATTTAAAATGTATCCACACAGTATTGTGTGTATATTATAAATTTCCCTCATATTGTACTAACAAATATTTTTAATGTGTCAGCATCTTAATATCACAGTAATGGTGAATTAAGACTGTTTATCTACTGAACATTATTTCAAAATTTAAAATCTGATAAATAATTTTAGGTGCATTTATGTACAAATTGCTGAAAAATATATTTTAATAATTAAGTCAAATACTACTGAAAATCCTGTGATGATAAGACCATGATTATCACAGGGGCAAGGAGGGTACATGCCCCAGACATCCCATTTTAAGGGGTCCTTAAATTTTTTCAGAATATGAATTTAGTTTATTAAATTTTCATTCTAAGATACTAAGTGCCTGTTTTTTTTTCTAAAAGTTGCATGTGTGTGTGGCAAAATAGATCCCAAATGGATGAGCCGATTTTAATGTAGTTTGTTTTATTTTAAAGATGGTATAATCAGAACGGTTCTTCATTGTATTTGATAATATTCACTTCATCTATTCCCCTTAAATAAAGCTCACTTTACACTTGTTCAGTCTAAGACAATTCAAATAATATTGTTGACATTCAATTAATTTTGATTGCTGAATTATTTCTGTAATGTTATGGAAAAAGCCATGCTTTGAGTTGCATTTTTTTAAGACTTCATTTTTAATAAAGGTTATTTCGCATATTGCATAGGAAATGTTCATAAACTTAAAATTTATCTAGCATATTTCATTTTAAATTCATTTAATCAGAACATATCTTTGCAGCTTGAAAAAACATACTTAAGTGGGGGGGGAGGGGAGTGAGTTTGGCTTAGGGACGTATCTAAACCTTAAAAATTTCAAGCTGAACTTTCAAAATTACCCACGAATATGTAATTTTCTCCATTTCTTATGTTTGATTCAGAGCCTGATTATGACCAACAGGGGCCCCGGGCATTGATGAATTTGGGGGTCCCTATCTATGAAATTTGTTTTATTTTTCATAAAATTTTGATATAAAAAAGACTATTTCGGAACAACATTTGATATTGGGGGCCCTTTCGAGCTGGGGGCCCTGGGCAAAGTCCCGATTTGCCCATGCGATAATAATGCTCTGATGTTTACTTATTTCGAGGGTAGCTGAAGCCCCACCAGTCACCCTCTGGCCAAGGACGTACCCAGGAAGGGGGGGGGGTCTGTAACACCTCCGAAATTTCAGTTTTTATTAACAAAGCAATAATGGTGAAGTCTTTTTGTGAAAATTTCTGCCTTTTTCATCGTTTGGACCCCCTCCGAAATTTTTGGACCCTCCCAGAATTTTTTTTGGGGTATGTCCCTGCCCCTGCTCTCCTCTCCTACGGGGGGGGAGCAAGTTCCCTACCTTGAGCCCACCCCCCCCCTTATGGGTGCCCATATCATTAATGTTATATTTTTCAAGTATTTAATATTATTCTGTGGTTTTCTCAACTTGCAGGTAGCAGAACAGATTTCATTATTTATTGACATTGTTGAGAAAGCAGACAGCATGGATTTCAGAGTTTGGGTCTTCTACTGGGTATCATTAAGGGTAAATAAATTTATGATATTGGTAAAATTTACTTAAAAATTCAAAATACTTTTAATCCTTTTTCTACTGAATTTAAATGAAATGTATCTGCAATATTGGCTATATTTTGGAAGTAGTTCTGAAGTAGTTCCATTACCAGTAAACTTTCAAATAGCACCTCACAGGATTGTAAAACATTGAAAACCCAAACCAGTATTTTAACATAGCAGCAAGTTAATATTTAGCCCAAATGTATTTAAAATGTATCCACAATATTAGGTAAACATTGGTAATATTTCTAATGTATTCCTAATATTGACAAGTAATTAATTTTATAGTATTTTTATTTTTTCATATTCATATACTTAATTATTCAATATTATCATTAAATTGGAAATAAATACTAATGTAAATTGTAGCAAATTAATATTTACCCATTATATTGTCAATGAATTTAAATTAAATTTATTTAAAATGTATCCATAATATTGGGTGTATATTTCAAATATTCCTCATATATATTGCACAAGTATATATTTTTGATATGTTAGCATCTTAATATATTATTACTTGCGAATTATCACTGTTTATCTGTTACACATAATTTTTGCATTTAAAATCTGAAATAATTTTAAATGCATTCATATACAAATTTCTGAAAAATATATCTTAATAAATAAGTCAAATATTACTCAAAAATTTAATGTAATATGATTGTTCCCTGATTATCATGGGCAAGCGGGTAAATACTGTGGAAAATACAGAAAGACAATTGTCAGAGTCGGTGAAGAAACAAAATGTAAGGGGGGCCCCCATTTAGACCCATATTTCTGACTCAAGCGACTTTATGTCATAATTGCTGCCTGGATTTGAGATGGGGGGGGGGGACTGAAGCCCTATAGCCACTCATCCCATTACCCCTCGATTTACCACCGAATCATTTGTTCTTGTGATAATGTTTAAATGTAAATTTTAACTGAAGACTACTAACTTGGTTGGTCATTAGTTAAATATATGTAGGATGGAGCTAGCGCTCCAAATTAAATAGACGTTAATCTTTTTAAACATTTAATGAGACGAAACTTTAATACAACGACGACACTAACATTTAAAAACATTGAGAGGTAGAAATAAAAATAAAAATAAAAATAACATCAAGAGAACTATTCTGCTCTTTTAACATCGAACATCTGCCCAGTCTCGTTCTCCGTCTAGAGTGTTCTTTGGCGGGGGAACAACTGGCGGGAGTTGAAGTTATAGTTCGTTCAGTGGTGTTGCCACAGCAGAACTAATTATTATCCACACGGCCGTCCTGAGGTTACAGACGTCCGCGGCTGGGTTGAAAAAGCAAAAAATCTGAAAAGAAAAGAAAAACAAGCAGAAAAAGGGAGAAAAAAAAAAGTTGAAAAACAAAGCATAATAAGATTGGGTGTTCAGTTGTTGCACCACTGTTTCATTTTATCTGCCGCAGTTGACGTTATGGTGGGACCTTCATGATGTCCTAACTTCCGAACTTCGTAACGATCGTTGGGGTTGATTTTTGTGATCTCATAGGGTCCGAAGAACTTGGGTCGCAGCTTTAGTCCAGTTCCAAACTGAGTTCGTTGTATTGCCACTTTGTCACCGATCTTGTATTTACAGGCTGGTTTACGTCGTTTGTTATACTGTCGTATATTTTCTTCCTGTAAACGGAGGATATTTCGTTTAGCTTCGATACGTAACGTTTCTTTGTCATCAATAATTCTTTGCTGGTGTTCCTCGTCAAGAAGTTGTTTAATCTGTAGGTCCTCCTGTTGTTTCATTTGAACACCAATTAAAAGTTCGAAAGGTGTGAATTTTGTACTGCGTGTGGTGGTACTATTTAAGATACGTTGCAATCGCGGGACGTATTTAAACCATTTGTCAGGTTCATCTATAGCTAACTTAGTTAAAACGGGGATAATTGTGCCATGAATGCGTTCAACCTGACCGTTTCCACGTGGTACACCTGTCGTAATTGAAATGTGTTCAATATACTGTTCCTGGCAGTAGCTTTGAAATTCTGAAGATGTGAATGCGCTACCTTTGTCTGTGATGATTTTTGAAGGGTTGCCAAATGTAGTTTGTTGCAAGGATAGTTTGTCCAAGGCATCTTTCGTAGAGGTTGACTTCACGGGATAGATCCATATAAATTTCGAAAAGGCATCAATTACTGTAAAAATATATTTATAACATTTTTTTGTCGATGGTAAAGGTCCTAAAAAGTCGCAATGGTAACATTCAAGAGGTGCATCACCTTTTGGAATTGGGTGAAGCAATCCTTCTTGTTTTCCAGATTTTCGCGAGGAGAGAATGCAAGGAATACAATTTGAAATAATTTCTTGAACCAATTTCTTAAGTTGAGGGATGTAAAATTCACGAGAAACAATTGATTCGGTTTTTTGTGAGGCAAAATGACCTTGTGAATGGGCGTTTAGCACGATTTCTTTCTGCATCATTTGTGGGACTACTAAAAGTTCGGTATCCTTATGAAGTTTATAAAGAATGCCGTTTTTAACCAAATATTCATCAGAAGGTGCAGATTCGAGCATAGATTTAATTTGAGTTATAAATTCATCTTGATCTTGGGCATTTTTCACCTTTTGAGTGATATCATTTGTGGTAATAACAAGAATGGGGTTACGACTTAAAGCGTCAACATGTTTCATCTGTCTACCGGATCGATGACAAACTTCATAATCAAAGTCCTCTAACATCAATGCCCATCGTGCAATTTTAGCTGGTAGATCTTTTTTGTGCATCGTTTTTTGGAAAGCATCGCAATCTGTGATAATTTTAAATTTTGTACCTAGCAAGTAGGTGCGAAATTTCTTTAGCGCCTCAACGACGGCGAGAACTTCCAGTTCGTAACTGTGATATTTTTCTTGTTGAACTGTAGTTTTACGGCTAAAATAATGAATAGGATGAAACTGTCCATCATCTGATTTTTGTAAGAGCACAGCGCCAAAACCTAAGGAGCTTGCATCAGTGTGGAGTTCTAATGGGTATCCTTGTTGATAAACATGAAGAACTGGGTTTTGTGAAAGAATGTTTTTCAGGTGTTGAAAAGCTACTATTTGTTCAGGGCCAAAATTAAATTCTACATTATCCCGAAGGAGGTCACTTAATGGTCTAGCAATCAGCGCATAATTTGGAATAAACTTTCTAAAGTAACTTGTTAGTCCAAGAAAACTTTGAACTTGTTTAGGGTTTTGAGGTTGTGGGAATTTTTGAACTGCCTGTGTCTTGGTAAGTGACGGTTTAACTACTCCGTTTTCGATAATATAACCAAGGAATTCTATCTTTCGTTGTAAAAATTGGCACTTTTTTAAGTTCAATTCGAGGCCATAATCTGCAGCTGTTTGGAGAACTAGGCGCAATTTTTGTAGGCCTTCGACTTCGTCATTAGATGGTATGAGAAGATCGTCCATGTAAACAATAAGAATGTTATCGCGACTGAGATCTCTAAAAACTGTATAAACATATCGTTGAAAAACACTAGGGCTGTTGGATAATCCAAATGGAACTCGTAAAAATTCGTACTGGCCTTCATGAGTTACGAAAGAAGTATATTTAGTGCTGTTAGGGTCCATAGGTACATGAAAGAAACCATTTTTAAGGTCAAGTGTAGTGAAAACCCGAGATGTTCCAAGTTTATCTAAGGCTTCTTCTATGAGTGGTAAGGGAAATTTATCTTTTATCATTTTTCTATTAAGCCTGCGGTAATCAACACAAAGTCTGTAATCTCCAGTTTTTTTCTTACATAGAACAATCGGGGCGGCATAATCAGAGCAACTTTGTTTAATAATTCCATCATTTAACCAATCTTGAATTTGTTTTTCCACAATTTTCTGTTCAGCAAAAGGGAGTCTTCGAGAGCGTTGTGCTACGGGTATTTCATCTTGTAATAAAATAGTCATCTGAATTTCAGTGTCTTTAACTTTATGGGGTTTGTAGGAAGTAACGATATTTTGAACTTCCTCACGAATTTCAGAATTCAAAATGTGTGAAAGATCAAATGGAAAAGTTTGGTCATTAGAAATATTAGCAATATTAACGAAAATGTTATCATCAAGGGTACCGCATAAATGAATACCGTCTTTATCAAATGTAAATTGGGTTTGCTGCAAAAAGTCGCTTCCGATAATCACATCAAAAGGAATCAAGTCATCTTTTAGAACATGTATTTTAGCAGGTAAAGTAATCTTTTGAATTTCGATGGAATCCTGGAAAAACCCGAGGCTATGAACTTCGTTTCGGCCAATTCCTGAAAAGGGAATGGTGTTGGAATGCAATGGTGGCGAACCGATTCTTCGATGTGTTTTCTCATTAATAAGGGTTGCTTGTGACCCAGTGTCACAGAGTGCTGTCAATTGAATTCCTGCAAGTTGAATGTCAACATGCATGGGATTTTTCGATGAAGTTTGAGGAGATACCACATTAACAGTTTTATCAGGAGTAGGTTTTTGAGATTCAGGTTTTGGTTTCGAATTTCGAGAACTTTTGGGACAATTAGCATGAACATGACCAAAATTTTTACATCCATAGCACTGTTTACCATGTGACTTATTCAAACATTGGTTGCTTTTATGACCCTTCAAGCCACAAGAATAACATACTGGTTGTGTATTTGGGTTACGTTTATTGTCGAGTTTCACATTAAGGTTGGTATCATCGAATTTTTTCTGATTATTTTGTCTGAAATGTTGAGAACTGTTAAAGATTTTTTCATAAATCTTTAATTTTTCCTTGAATTCTGGGATGGATTTACAACCGTAAAGGAAAATTTTATTGTGTGATGAATCTGGAATTCCATTTATAACATATTCAATCAGGGAGGGATCATCAAGAGATCCTTTGTGTGCCAAATCTCTCATAGCTAAGAAATATTCTTGTAGGGTTTCAAACGGTTTCATACGTCGAGATTCCATTAATTGATGTAACTGAATGCTGTTAATTTTGTCAGAAAATTCCTCTAGCAAATGGTGCTTCAATTGTTCCCAATTTGTGATTCCACGAATAGACCTAATTAAAGTTTGAGCGGGACCAGTCAAACATTTTCTAACAAAAGTAATTTGGTGAATTGGATTGTTTATTTGGTACAAATAAAAAATTTCTTCAACGTCGGATATGAAATTCTCAATGCTATAATTATCGCGAGACGAAAAAGGTTTTATTAAATCAACAACGTCTTTGAGACTAAATAATTGGAAAGAGGAACTCGTAGTTTCGACTGAAGGCAATAAATTCTGAGCTGATTCACTAAAAGGAATCTGTGTCTGTTGCTTATCCGAAAATTCTTTTGCGTCAGGGGTGGGTGGGGAGGGAGTACTATTTTCACCCACGACGTTATTTGTTTGAGATGAACTGTCAACCGGATGTGAATCATTGACTTCGCTTTCCGAAAGATCGGAAGAATCTGCTTTTAATAACGATAAATCATTAAGACTCGTAAGAATGGTGTTAGCACACTTATCTGGGTCAGTTGAGAATTCTAAATGAAGTAAATTGCAAATAGAAATTAGGTCTTTAAGTGAAAACTCTTTAAGTACTTTTTGTTTCGTTTCTTCTAACTCGAATGGCTGTGGGAAACCTGTAAATTTGCGTAATCTCGCGCGATTTTGTCTATCGCCGTCTGTACCAAAAATTAAGCGATGTAAAACCTTTATTTGACTCGTACTACCAATTTTTAACGATTTTGCGATATTGGGATAATCGCTGAGAGTAGACATGATTATATATATTCAAATAGTTACTGTACACAGATATGCAAAACCAAGATCAAAACTCAAACACTTCGGAATTTAAAATAGAATTTCAGTATCAAACATTTTCTTCACATTAAGGCATTTAAATCTCATTAAAAGAATATAGAGACTGTTCTCAAAAATATGCATCAGAATAACAATATAATATGTTTCAAAACTGTATTCAATTCACAACAAATCAAAATGTATACGAAATACGTGTTCTTCGAATGTTGCTGTTCAAGAAAACGAAGGTATATAATTCAATCAAACTTCTAATTACCAATCTTTCAAATTACGCATCAAAATATTCATCAAATCATCAAATTATTCCTCGAAATCATCAAATAAATTCATCAAAGTAGAAAGCCAAGAAAACAGAAGTAATAGAGTCAACGTGAAAGTCGCATCAAAAAAAGAATTTCGCATCAATTAAAAAATTCTTGCATCAAAATAACGTTGAAATATTTCCTCAGTTTTCTTATATCTTGAATGAGATGAGCATTTCATTAATCATCGACATTTTCTTGAACAAGCATCAACGTATGCACCAAATAATTGGAATATGATTAGAATGTACTTACAGTTTGTGTTTCTGTTCTTGTTTCGGCATTCCATGAAAATATTATCCTCTGTAGCACATCACTTTTAATTTCGCTGACATATAAATCACAAGAACAATAAATATTACAAGAAAAGTATTAACTTTTTTAGTTCCGGTACTGTATCTAGGGGATGTGCGGATTCGAACGGCGAGCACCCATGTAGGATGGAGCTAGCGCTCCAAATTAAATAGACGTTAATCTTTTTAAACATTTAATGAGACGAAACTTTAATACAACGACGACACTAACATTTAAAAACATTGAGAGGTAGAAATAAAAATAAAAATAAAAATAACATCAAGAGAGCTATTCTGCTCTTTTAACATCGAACGTCTGCCCAGTCTCGTTCTCCGTCTAGAGTGTTCTTTGGCGGGGGAACAACTGGCGGGAGTTGAAGTTATAGTTCGTTCAGTGGTGTTGCCACAGCAGAACTAATTATTATCCACATATATATAAATTGATAATAAATGAATATTCATATAAATTGGTTGCTTTAGAAAACGAAACTTTTAGAATGTTTTTTATGTACTGAATACTCATTTTCTTGAAATATAGGAGAGTTAATAACAGCGATGACTGGGTGATTTTTCAAGAACCTTTGATAAGGGTGAATACTACTTTGGATGTCTTTAGATATAAGTATGTATTTATTTTTAATTACTTACTGTTTCAGTGTATTTTTAAATTTGGGAGTTACTTTTATATTCATATCATATGTTATAAATGTTCCTTATACACATGTCTGTGTGAATTTTATATTATTATTATTATTTGCATTGCAAGCATCCCATTTTAGAAGAATGTATATCTTAAGCACTGAATCAGATGGGTAGTAGATTTCTCACAAAAATTGTGTTTCATTAAGTGTCTCACTGAGTAGAAACAAAATGTTTCAATCAAGTTATTATTATTATTTTTTTTTTTTACAAGAAATAATGCAATTTCTGAACAGGTTTTAAAAGAATTCAACTATGTCAGAAATTTGAAAATTCAGAATTTCTCTTCACAAGCTGTATTTATGGCAATACAAATGGTTAATTTATAGAAGTGAAATACTCAGAGAAAAATTTATAACATATTGTATTGTCCAAAATAGAGGGAGAATTAGCCATCAGATACAGTTTCCACTTTCGTGAATTTCTCCCTAAAAATGGGATAAGACCTGCAGTTTTGTTGTTCTATAAAAGTTCATCATGCTGTCTATGAAGAAGCATTCTGAATTATACCGAGTTTTTGAGAAGCCTGTCTTTAAAGCTTGCAGAGCCAAGTGATGAATAAAATATGTTACAAGAAAAACTGATTGATTTTGGCTGTTTATCACTTTATTAACTTTTTATTTTCTAGTACTCTGAACTGGTCCTGTGGAAAACCATTGAATTTTTGTCAGTGGCATGCTGTAAAAGAGAAGAAACTATCTGCATTATAAGTGGTATTCATATTTTTGTTTTATTTGTTTATTTATTCTTTAAATGTTCTTAATTACTAGTTCAAAGTCTGCATACTTTTGATCTCTGCGGTCTAATTTTTTCAAAGCTTGTATCGCATAATTTCATAATTGTCAATAACTTTTTTTTTTTTTTTTTTTTGAGATGTTTACTTTTTTGTTTAGTTTATTTTTTTCTTATTTTCCAAATTGATTTATATGTTTTTTTTTTAGTTTTTTTTCCCTAAAGTGATGTTACTTTGGGGCAGTTTGTGACTATGTATTAAATTTTATAAATTTCATGTAAATTGAGAAAATTATTAGGGCTGTTCTTAAAAGAAAAAAAAGTATAACTTTTGGTATAGTTACATCAATGAGTAAAACAATAAATATTTATACAGTAAAATTCAATGTGGTATTCTTTATTAAAGCATTTGACCCAGGCAACTCTTTAGTATATCATTTTATGTTATGCTATATTCTGTCATTTATTTAATCTCTATTATATGTAAATTTTTTATGTCAAGTTGCATATTTGACACCAAGTTAATAAATTGCTTGCAAAATCAAGTCTTATTTGCAACATTTTATGAAGTAACAATGAAATAAAGTATAAAAATCAATTTTTAGTCCCTTCAGATTAATTTTTTTACTCTGCACCCTCACTACCTCTTAAAAATATGTTGTAAGTAAAACCTTGAAACTCCTGTAACTTATATTATTATTATTATTATTATTAATGTTGTCACTGCTGTTGTTGTTTAAAATGTAAACTGTAAAATGCTACTTTCAGAGATGAGATTTAAGAATTTAGTTTAATATTCAGACCTTTTTCAATGTTTATAAAGAATTCATTTTTTTTCAAAAATTTTCTGATTTTTCAGTAAGGCAAAATTGTATATAAGTAAGATAGATTTAGTATCAATAAAAATTAAAATATTTATTGCTCTTGAAATTCATAAGTATAATTGCTCAAAAGTTGTTTGGACATTCTTTCAGACTTTTTTTCCTTTTTTGTTAATCTCATATCTGTACTTTGGTACAAACCAAATCGAAAACTAGCCTACCAGTTTCGACACCATATTACATGTCACCATTAGTGGTAAAAAACAGATGAAATATATTATTTTTTAAATTTTACTAATACAATATGTAAATGTAAACTTTACTTCCTTAGTAAATTCAGATTTTTTAAGTCTGCAGTATTCACAAAGTGTAATAACCTTGTCAGTGTCCACATGTTGTCATATGTATATTTGAATATTACTCAAAAATATCTTTAGTCTAGTTTTTAACTGACTTCAAGAAGATCTAGGTTATTAATTGGGGTCAGTACTCAGAGGTGTAGCAAGAATTTTCAGTGCCCGAGAACAAATTTGCATCACTTCCTTTTTACCAAAATGTGCTGGAAAAAGTTTTATATACAAATTGGTGCCTTTTGGATCCTGTGCCCTGGGACAAATGTCTCCCTCTAGCTACACCTCTGAGCACTGAATCCTTGTAATTTACCAGACTGGATATGAAAAGTATTTTCAAACTTCCGTTTAATTATTTCTTCAATTTGTTTATCTTCCACATATAGATGTGATCTTTGCTAAGAATGTTGTTATTTGATGATATTTTACTTGCTGTGCATGAAAAGTTTTTATTGCAAAGTTGTCACTTTATTTTTACCCAATTTTTATTTACCTAAAATATATTACAAGTCCTGAATATTTTCTATTTTTTGATTGATTGTAATAATTTGCAAATTTAACTCACCAATAGTAAGTAATGTGTTTAATATTTATTTTGTCACTATTAGTTTGATGTTTGTTATTACCCACAGGTTACTGTGATTCAAGGATAATTTTATTCCAAATTGCTTTGATATGGGATTTTCACTTCAATACTGTCCCCAATTATTCTTTTTTGTGTTACCTCACAAAATAAAATTTTGTGAGGTAAATCCTACAATATGTTCTTTACTTTTAATAAAGTATTTCGTGCTTTCAATCACTTTGCATATCAGTATATCCTAATATTAATAGAACATAGAGAACAGATTATTTTATAAAACAATACAAACATTTCTTATCTGTAAAATTAAAGTTTTTTTTTCCTTTTATTTTTTGCATGTAAAAAAATAGAAATTTTTTTTTGAGCTGCTATATTTAGGTTTTATTGCAGTTTTTTACCATTTGCTTTTGTGTTCAGTGGCAAAATTAGAATGTAAAAGGCAGCTTAAATTCTACATCTTTATTTTATTAATTCATTCATTTTTTGCATAATTTGTACAATTTTAACAGTAGGAGCCCTGTTTCCCTTCCCTCTCTTACTCAGAAGGTTACAGTATATGTAAATGTTACTTGAAAGTATTTATTATTACCATACATAAATATGGTAATAAGATATATGAAAAATGGTAATAAGAAAGTATTTATTATTACCATTTTTCGGTATGCTTTTGTGCTGTTCCAAAATTGTATTTAACCTGCTCCTAAAGGTGTTCCAAAATGTATGTGGATTTGCAGACTTTTTATTATAAAGTTATCCTCCTATTTTAATGAAACTATAAACAAAATGTTTTCTGAATCAAATGAAAAGATCTGCTGACTTATTCCTCTGTAAATTCATAACCTAGTTGAAAGTGTTAGGTTGTGCTTTAGTTGGAGATTTAAATTTGACACGAAGCCATGTACACACAAAACTAATTTTAACTAATTTTATTTTGTATGTATTTAACATAGACCTAGTTTATGCTCTAGTATATTCTAGCTGCCAACTCTTTCTGATTTTGAGCCTTTCTTCAGTCTTATTCAAATTATGGCGAGGGGGAGGGTACCCTTTTATTATTAGGATAGAATGGCAGTTATGTTTTAACTTTTATTAATTCTGTAATTACTTGTTGAAGTCATAATTTTTATCTTCCAGATGCTGTTAGAAGAATCCCTGAATGTGAAATAGTATTGAAGTACTGATATTGAATCCATTGATTGTATTTTATATTAATGCAACAATTAATGTGCAACAATTAAACCAAATTTGTAATAATTGTGTTGTGTGTTCACTGCCATTGCTTTTATAATTCATTCAAACCTGCATGGGTCTCAATAAGAGATATGTTCCACTTTTTTTCAATTCACAGGCTATTTTTTACTTCTGCATTTATGTAATCGTTTGAATTTTTTAAAATTTAGAACACATTGTAAACTAAAATTTGCTAGGCTGAAGACTACTCTGGACTTGGAAGTTCCATTACTCATGTTTTTATTTAAGACTTTGCTTATATATTTTTATTAACTGTTTTTTCTTTCTTTTTTTTTGGCCCTCGTATTAATTGAACTTTGTTCTAACATACTAATGAGTTTTTCTGGCTTTACTTTCATTTATTGTTCTAAATCTGTTTTCAATAGTATAATAATTCTTGCATAAAATCTATATTAAAAGAACTTTTTTTTCAATTTGAGGTTTTTAAAAGATTAAGTAATTTGTAGCTATTTTGCTGTAAAAGTGAAATTGAAAGAAATAAAATCACACTTAAAAATAAATAAAGAAATGAATGTGTATATATATTAAAAAAATAAGAAATGGCTTTTATTTTGAAGTATGTATAAATTATGTTCAGAACAGGAATTTGGTTTTTTAAGAGGTGAAAAATTTTTTTCTTAGTTTCTGTGAATCACCACCCTCCCCCCCCCCCTCCTCACCCAGACAGTATCTATGGAGGTTAATATGGTTCACCCTCATGCTCTAAACTTCAATTATTTCTTTGCGTTATGGCAAGTCTACAAGAGGGGTGTCTTCTTGGGGGGGTGACTTGGGTGGTGAACTTTTTAAGGTATTCTAACCTGTATTCTTGCTCATGCCTCTAAACCTTAAATAATGGTTTTTGGACAAGACAAAAATGTTGGGGGGGATGACTTAGCAGCAAAGTTTTATAATTTTTACAATATAATGGTTAAATATCAACTTTCTACTTTTTACCAATACTAGCTTTATTCCCAGTGCAATATTGAGTAAATATTAACCAAAAAAATTAAAAATGGTATAAAGTTATGTTAAAGTAATTACTTATCCATATTGAATATATTTCCAATGTATATCAAATACTATAAATGCATTTTAAATATATCTGAGGCAAATATTAACTTTGCTACTTTGTACGAAGTTACATTTGATACATTTGACGAAGTTACAGTTGATCTTTGTTTTCAATTTTTTTTTAACAATATTGAGTTAACATTAAAAAATTTATCAATTGAGGACTACTTCAAAAATATTTCCAATACAACCCTGTATTAAGAATATATTTTTTGTATGTTAAATTCAGTGGAAAAAGGTATTAGTATAGTCATACTGAAAGTATAAAGTTATTTTGAGAATTTATCAGACCTAAATGCTAATTTTGACCAATATTGGAATTTTATTTACCAATATTGGAAACTGTGTTTATTCTCAATGTGTTCACTTACTACTTTGTACCATTATTGGTTTTTGATATCAATGTTTTCACAATATTGAGTTAATATTTAAAAGTTCATTGGTAGTGAAACTACTTCAGAAATATTCTCAATATATAATTAATATTTCAATACACACTTCATATGTTAATTAAAATTTTACAAATGATAATAACATTTTGAGCATATATCAGGGCTAAACTCTAGTTTTTACCAATACTGGAAGTGGTCTTTACTCTCAAAGTATTCACATATATGTAAATTTTAATAATTAAAAGTAATTAGTACTTAATAATATTGGAAATATTTCTAATATACACTCAATATTATTGATAAATTTCAAATACTTTAAGATTCAATAGTATTAAAATTTGACTTCAAATGGGCAAAATATTAAATTTATAATATTGGATTTTATTTTCAATGAATTCACAAGATTGGATGATGCTATATAGAAAATATCTTTTAATATTTGCCAAATATTTAAAAAATAATAATAATCAATGCTGTTACCAGATACAGTCATATATATATATATATATATTTATAAGGAATTATTTTAATTTCCCTAAAATAGTGATAGCCAGAAGCAAGGCATATGCAAGGAATAAATCCAGGGCCGTACCCAGACAAAAATTTCAGGCAGGGTCCAAACCGTGGAAAAGGCAGAATTTTTCACAAAAAGACGTCATTATTATTATTTTATTAACAAAAATCAATTTTTTTGGGAGGGGGGAGGGTCCGGACCCCTGGATACGGTCTCGAATAATCACCCTATAAAAAGTGACGGTCACTCTTAAAAAGGGTCATAGCTCACTCTTGATCAGAGCGCTCCACTCTTTAAGGGATGGCGTGCTGTCACCCTTTCCTTAGAGTGAGGCACTCTTTCCCGGAGTGGGCTTTTGAATTCTCACTCCTAGTCCAGAGTCAGAAATGTCACTCTTCAGAATAGTGATTTGTCACTCTATGGAGGTTGGCTGATTTTTGTCACGAAGGTAGGGTGATATATCACTCCTCAGCACTGGTTTTTCACTCTTGATTATTAAGAGAGCAGAGAAGACAAATACGGTACACTCATAGAATATGATACACTTTCCAAATGGTATTTATAAAGGTGAAGTATAGTTTGACTATATGCCTCGCGAAAAAATTGTTAAACAGTTTTGGTAGGCGATTTTAATATAGATTTCTGTTCCGAAGAGATGTTTTATGGAACAAGGAAGGAAAACACGGCACACTCGTGGACAGAGCCTGATTAGCAAAAAGGCTCGAGAAGCTTAAGCTTCCCCTCATAATTTGAAGGGGGCCCAAAAACAACTAAAACGGATAAAAATTCAAAATTTTGTTTTTAAATTATCTTCTAAGTTATTGTAAAGATTTTTAATGAAGAGAAGTGGAAAGCTATTTTTAAGGTATTTTAGAAGTCTTGATACTCCATGTAGCAGCATTTCTAAATTAGTTCAGTTTGCGATGTCTATACTTGGGACATTTGTTCCATTTGAGACAAAATTTTCTATTATCAGGAACATTTGGTCGGTAGAAAGGGGTAAACTTTCAATATGTAATGTTAAAAATCGTCTAAAGGTCAAAATTAATTCTGAACTTTCATGCTGTGATTTTTTATGATGTCATCAAAACGAACAAAGAATTCCCGAAAAAAGCTCCATGTCTCATGAAAAATATGACTAAATAAATAAAGTTTAATGTTTCAGTAGTAAGGAAATATTTTTAGTTTACTTTTTACAGTAATTTTAAAAATACTGTAAAATCTCATTACAATTAAGTAAACTATTGCGAAGATAATGAATAACATATTTTTATCTAAGGTAAATTTCAAACTAATGAAAAAAATATGTTTTTCAAATAAAATCATTAGAACTAATTAAATCATTTAAATACCCTTTTAACAAAGAAAATCATTAAAAACTTTACTTAATCCAAAGAAAAAGGGGAACGGGGGGGGACCCGAAATGAGACTGAGCTTCCCCTCACTTCAAAGGTTAATCGGGCCCTGCTCGTGGATCATAATAATATTGAACAATATTTAAAACGGTGAAGTATAGTTGAAATATACTTGACAAAGATTATAAAATAGTTTTAGTAGGCAATTTTAAAATAGATTTCGATTTCAAAGACGAGTTTTATGGAACAAGGAACTAAAATACGAGACACTCATGAATAAATATACGCTCCGAACTTAATAAGGAAGAAAAATAGGGAAGACGCATAGAATATGCGTCCTCCCTTGCACTTTAGTGGGTATTTATAATCTGAAAGTGTTTCAGATTTTCTTACTTTTTTTGAAGTATTTAACATCGTTAGTTTCTTTTTAAAGCTTTTCCAAAGTCCTGTGACGGCGATCGCTCTATTGAGGTGAAACACCTTTAAGCTAATTTTATATCAAACACGGCGCCAAAGTAAATAATTTTAGCTCAACTTTTAAAAATCTGTTAGCGAGCCTCTAATTCGTGCATTTAATTTCAGTCTTTTCGCTTTTACATATACGCTTATAAGCGTGAATCAACACGTATGTTTTTCAGTAATAGCATTATTAGCATATCAAGAGAGAAAGAAAGAAAGAAAAAAAAAAAAACGATTTCTGCATGCCTCAAAAGGAATCGATAATTCTCTACCTTTCCCAACGGGCATAGCGCTATAATGAAATCTGTATATGGACAGCGGATATGTGGAGAGGACCAGACAGTTTTAGATTTCGTGACTTACAACCATTTGTTACACGATATACACGAGTGGTGGTTTTGTTTCGAGGTTGATGCCAGAAAAGGCGGCCTGAGTCACTGTGGACATGTTGTGCCTTGTGTTTTATTTTTTTTCTCTTTCTTTTTTTGAAAGTCCAGATGTGTGGTTTTGAGTGCGCTTGCGTCCAGATGCGCTATTCCAATAAATTCTACTATAACCGATGACTTATATTCGAATCAAAGCAATAATCGATTTAGTGTATATTCGCGATTTTTACTAATTCGAATACTACAGTACCGGGGGCCAAATGGTCGCGTTTTACTCTGTCAATGATAATGTTCACCATTAAATTATACGCCAAAAAAACTGTGTTTTTATAGAAATGGCTGCATTTTAATTTGTCCATTATGATCTTTACAGTTAAATTATGCGCCAAAAATAAAAATAAAAACAACTGTGCTTTTATAGGAATTGTTACGTTTAAATTTGTCAATAATGTTTACAATTACATTATGATCCAAAAATAAACTGTGTTTTTATGGAAATGGTTGCGTTTTAATTTGTCCATAATGATGTTTACGGTTAAATTATGCGCCAAAAATTTAAAAAACTGTGTTTTTATGGAAATGGGCACGTTTTAATTTACCCACAATGATGCCTGCAATTGAATTATGCGCCAAAAATAAACTGTGTTTTTATGGAAATGGTTACGTTTTAATTTGTCAATAGTGATGTTTACAATTAAATTATGCGCCAAAAAAACCTGTGTTTTTTATGGAAATGGTTACGTTTTAATTTGTCAATAATGATGAATACAATTTAATTATGCGCCAAAAATAAACTGTGTTTTTATGGAAATGGTTACGTTTCAATTTGTCAATAATGATGCTTGCAACTAAATTATGCGCAAAAAAAACTGTTTTTATGGAAATGCAGTATCTATAATGATCATGCGATCGGTACAAAAGGCTGAGGGGAAGGGGAATTAGTGTACACTGGATCATCACCTGTCGAAGAACCCCGAAAAACCATGCAATAGTCAGGAAATTTTATTTTAGTAGAAAAAGTCAGGAAAAACTAATTTTTTTTTTCTTCTAAAAACCAGGAAAAAATATATTTGAAGTCTGCATTTATAAATAATTTTTCATTTACCATATGGTTGGAATACTCTAAATATGATTTGACACAGATGCGTAACAGTGGCGTGGCATCACATATTTTTTTTTTTTAGGGAGAAGGGAGGTAAAAAAGAAAAAAACATTTATTTAGAGTAACATTTTTCTTTACGGTGCATTTTGTTTAGATTAAGCAGTCTCTTTCTTTTTTTTAAAACCAGGCGTCCTTCCTCCTCCCCACCCCAAAAAAAAATAATAATTACCGTATCCGCATATTGCTACGCACCTATGTTAAGTAACATTTCTTTTTTGTGTGTCTGTATGTGTGTGTGTTTTTGCTTCAATTCTTTTAAAAGAACGTGAACTAATCTGACGCCCATAGCAGCTTAACTGTGTTATTCGAAAAAATTATGTGATTTTGGTACATAATTACAAATAAACTAATTATGCCAGGCACTTCAAAATTTTCAAACTGTCTCTTTACAAGCTGTACTACATACTGAAAAAAACGATAAACCTGTATCAGTTTCAAAACTTTTAGAAAAAAATTCATAAATATCGGAAATTTTCACAAAGCGCGTCACTCTTCGAAAAATCTTGCAGCTCAGATCCATGTTTAAGATTTTTTTTTCTGGAAATTTCGCAAAAGGCACAGCTTTTTCGCTTATTGCAGTGTGTGAAGCAGCGTATGAAGAACCATCTGGAATTTTTTTGGAGTCCATGGTGCTTTTAGTTGATTTCAATTTGTGTACCAAGACTAAAAACAGAGTTCTTTTTTTTTTTTTTTTTTTTTCGAAGAACAGCCTACTGAAAAGACAGATACACGCAGAGATCTGTACGGCAAAGGATTACCCCCTCCCCCCCCTGCCACGCACAGGCTGGAATGTGATGGTTTTCGAACTCTTCATCATTTATTTTGGAAATGAGTTTCATGCGTCGATATAACTTCTGTTGAATATTTTTCAACGAGGATTCATCGCCACCGGTGCATCGCACCGAGCGGAAAACAATCGGAAAGTACGTCGAAGCGCGCGAAATCAATCTGGTGCAGATTCAGTTATGGGGGGGGGGAAGCATACTTCTAGCAATCTATCGAAATGACCTTTTTATCGGTTATTTTTTCCACCTTCTTTTTTTTTTCATATGCGCATTCGATAATGTTATCTCATAGTGATTTCACTAATCTTTGCATCCAAAGGTGCGTTTCTTTAAAGAATTTACTCTTGGGAGTACTTTAGTGAACCATTATGATTTTGCATACCTAAATCCTCAAAAAATATGTAAGACATATACAGGGTGCCCAGTAATTAACAAAAAATTTGTCAGCTCCAATAACTGTTTGTCGGGACGTCATACTAACGTAACATTTGGTGATGGAACAGTACGCGGTTTACAATTTACCAAGCGAGTTTTTTTTAACAAGTGTAGTTCGAAAAAATCATATGATTTTGGTGCATAAGTACCAATAAACTAATTATGCCAGGCACTTCAAAATTTTGAAACTGTCTCTTTACAAGCTGTACTACATACTGCAATAAACGATAAACCTGTATCAGTTTCAAAACTTTTAAAAAAAATCTTAAAAATCGGAAATTTTCACAAAACGTGTCACTCTTTGAAAAATCCTGCAGTTCCGATCCATGTTTAAGAATTTTTTCTGAAAATTTAACAAAAGACACAGCTTTTTCGCTTATTATAGTGTGTAAAGCAGCTTATGAAGAACCATCTGGAATTTTTTGGAGACCCTGGTGCTATTAGCTCATTTCAATTTGTGTACCAAGACTAAAAACAGAGTTTTTTCTTCGAAGAACAGCCTTAAAGGAGTTTGAATTAATACGAGTTTTCATTTTCTGTTTCAACGCAGCTCTAGGCAGACACGAAGTTGCAAGCAATTTTCAGTAAAAGTTCGCGTATTTGCAAGCAGTTTGCGGTATTAAAATTCCGAATCTGAGATTCAAACACAAGATTTTCATTTTCTGCTGAAATTTCGTCCATTTCTGCTGAAATTTCAGCCATCACACTGAGAACTATTCGTTTAGTTTTGGACAACTTTGCCATATTGTTTTGCAAGTAAGGGGCTCTTCGCCATATTGTTGCAAGTAAGGGGAAGCAGTTCGGAATTCTTGTGCATTAAATCGGAATAAGTGTACTTATATGTGAAGTAAATAGTATTTTTCTTTTATCTCTTCTCAAACTCTTTTACTAAGCAATTCAATATTTTGCTTAATTACTGGGCGCCCTGTACCAGTGTATAAGCCGCAAACGCTTGATTTTTGTTGTTTTTTTTCTCCAAAAAGGTGCAGATTACTATCTTGTTTGTTTCGCATCTATTGCTAGCTGACAAGTAGTTATTATTAGTATCGTTTACTATTAAAAATAATGAATTTTATTTACGGTGATTGAAATAATTTTTTAGGTTTGCTGTTTGACGTGCTGCAGTATAATCGAACAGCATTGTGGTCTAGAGCAGATGTCTCTAAACTTTTCAGCCGGAGGGCTGCATGAACTATCAAATAGCAGTTTGGGGGCCAACTACACACTCGAGATCCAAATAAAAAGTAATCACGACATGGATCTTGTTTTTAAATTATTTGTTTAATATTATATTATTCAGTTATTATTTAATATCTCATTGATACATCACACATGAACATCTGTATTAATAGGAATGGTGAAATAATTTACTGGATGCAGAAATAGCAGATATTTCTGGCTTTAGATTTTAAGTCCCTGACTTACGGTGGCCTGAGTTTATCATCAGACAATTTTGTTCTTCTACCATTGACAAGTTTGCTATATCATCTTATTGACTGTGAACAGAAGTAGAAAAAATAAGATGCAAATTAAGTTTTGTAATCTAGTGATCAGTTGGAAAACACAGCGCACTATTACGTGCTTCTACTTTAATTCGGTTAAAACGTAATACCCACATAAGCGATGGCGGATCTTGGCAGGATATACGTAAAGTTACTTAATTTTTCCCCGTAGATAAAAAGCTCTCCACTGCCGGATGAGAGGGCCTTGTGGACCGTAGTTTAGAGCAATACTAGGAATCTGTGTCTAGATTCTGGTCTAGAGCAATAATCTGACGGTCTAGAGCAATAATCCGGTGGTCTAGAGCAATAATCCATGAATCTGTCAGTGATTCAATTATAAGAGGTACGATATAGAGATGAATAAACTTTTTAGTTTAAGTCTACAGCGATGTATAGTTACAGGATAATGGTTTATGGGGCGGACATTTATGCTATAAAGATCGGATGATAAGTCTGTACTCTGTAGTCAAAAGGACGAAATCAAATAGAACAGAAACCATTTGGATGGCGAAAAGTGAAACTTGGCATATCAAAAAGAACGCCCAAATAAGAGCCAAAAATACCTCCATCATAATCGAAGCCAAAAGACCACAGAATAATCTTAGTCAACAGAGAGATGGCAAGGCATAACAATGAGAGCATGGTTATCGAAACAAAACCGGCCAAATTATAGCAAACCCGTGCGAAAGAAAATTTGTTCAGCAAGATTTTAACCGATGCCAGTCCAAATTCGGTAATGAAAGAAATACAGTACTGTAAGCGTACAGAAATAGAGGAAGACCGTTAAGCTCAAACGTGTATTACAGGTGTCGCAGTCGGTCCTATTTTTACTTTCCGAACATGTACCATATAAGGAAAGTATTGTAATCATGAAAAAATTCGAATTCGAGATTTTGGTGTATTTACACGTTTAGAGGGCTTCTGAATTCATTTATGTTATTTTTACGAGATGTGTGTGTGTGTGTGTGTGTGTGTGTGTGTGTGTGTGTGTGTGTGTGTTTGTGTGTGAGTGAACACGATAGCTCCTGAACGGGGCATGCGATTGAGCTCAAATTGGGTATATATGTGATAAACCACCGTCGCAAGACCGCTATTGATTTTGGTGTGTATAGGACTTATAGTTTTTCTACAGGGCTACGACAAAGATTTCTTTTACATTATGGCCTATGGGGGAAAATTCTTGAAAGTGCGCTAGCGTTTAAACGGTACATTCGATTGAGCTCAAATTGGGTGTACATGTTATAAATAATCATCGTAAGACCGGTATCGATTTTGATGTGTATAGGACTTATAGTTTTTCTACAGGGCTACGCCAAAAATTCCTTTCACATTATAGCCTATGGGGAGAAATTCTTGAAAGTGCGCTAGCGTTTAAACGATACATTCGATTGAGCTTCATTTTGGTATATATATTTGAATTATTCATCGAATAAAATTTATTTAAATGCTTGGTAATGATCTTAATCGTAAGTGTTCGGAAAGTCGAGTGGAGTCACTTCAGATTTTTTTTTTTTTTAATTCCCACCTCTATAAACAATAGAGCAAAATGTTTTGCTGCTTCAACAGTTGTTAAATGTTCTTTTAGATGTTAAGGTTTCGCCTATCAAACCATTAAAATACTAGGCTATGTAAATAAAATTTTGATGGAGTTAGGAATTAGAAAAAATTAGGGCCGACTGCGACGCCTAATTAAGCGTAGATATTTTTCTCGAGAAAAAGGTTTTTTTTTTTCTAACGGTTAAGAAACACGAAAAAAATGCAACTATCTATTAGTGACATAGAGAAAAGGGCAAACAAATAATTTAAGCAGACAAGTCTGAATAAGAAGTAGTTAACCCTTTGAGGCGCAATCCTTTCCCAATGCTGAATAAAGGGCAGCCGTTGACATCGCTCGACTTAACTACCGGCAAGATGGCGGACGATCGAAACGTCGAGCTGTCGTCAAAAAAGGGTCTCTAGATCTGTGGCACGCGATGAACTTTTCGATCGTCCGCCATCTTACTGGTAGTTAAGTCGAGCGATGGCAACGGCTGCCCTTTTTTTCCGCATTGGGCAATCTATCCAGCTGTTCTCGCATTCGTCCATTTTTCAGCAGATGTCAGTGCTGTCAAAAATAATCGTGGCAATTTTTTTACGGGAAATGACGTGCTAAAAAGTAAAGGATTCTCGTGGAGCACCCGCAACTATTTTTATAGAAATCAAATCTATTCTTCGTGACTGGCAACAGTCAAAACGTCAGAGTTTGGTGTTTCCAGAGCGGGAACACTGCGCGTTAAAGGGTTAATGTACTCGGCCATGGTGAGGCCAGAAAGCATCTGTTCCCAAAAATTTTCCTAAATCTGATTATGCTTGTATTCCTCTTCTACCTTCGTAAAAGTAATACCAATGCAATACATTTTACTCTCTTTTTTCACAACGTACTGATCACTAAACGAAACCTGAACAAATCGATGTAGCCTGTGCTCAAACAAAGTGAAAAAATTTACAACCACCTAAAAACTTGAGCAAATTCAACTGCTTCGATACCACTTTAAAACATAGCAAAAAAAATTCGATCCCATCAGCCTTCAATTCATCGGTTTTTTTTTATTTTATTATTATCTCTGCCGTTAATATTAATCGTTTATGCAAAGAGCAAGCGGGGCCGATATGATTCCCGTATTCGTGTCAGATATTTCATTTTTTAACAACGTGCATTACCGTTGTCAATATCGCTTCCCTTGACTTTTGGGGGGGAGAAAAAAGAACGGGGAAATGAAACGCAACTTTTCACCAATAATCTGCGGCAGATATAATTTATTTCCTTACACAGTCAATATTGTCTCCCCCATTTTGACAAGTAGATCGAAACATTGACTTATGTAAATCAATCTTTGCGAAGATACCAATGCTTTTTTTTTTTTTTTTTTCATTCGTTATTATTCGAGTTTAAGTGTTTCTGGTAAGCTAAGTAGAGTCATTTACTTATACGTGCATGTTCAGAAGCAAAAGGAAAGCGTCTTTGGAAGTAATTTTTCAATGGGGGTGTGCACATACCGAGTATATACAGGGGGCCCTAAAAAGGGATTAACACACTTTAACCCTTTAACGCGCAGTGTTCCCGTTCTGGGAACACCAAACTCTGACGTTTTGACTGTTGCCAGTCACGAAGAATAGATTAGATTTCTATAAAAACAGTTGCGGGTGACATAGCTCCACGAGAATGCTTTACTTTTTAGCACGTCATTTCCCGTCAAAAAATTGTCAGTATTATTTTTAACAGCACTGACATCTGCTGAAAAATGGAAGAATGCGAGAACAGCTGGATAGATTGCCCAATGCTGAAAAAAAGGGCAGCCGTTGCCATCGCTCGACTTAACTGCCAGCAAGATGGAGGACGATCGAAACGTTCATCGCGTGCCACAGATCTAGAGACCCTTTTTGGACGCAGCTGGCTGTGCGCGGGCACAGCACAGGATCAAAATTTTTTTAAATGATTATCAGAAAAAAATTACATCTATATTACCACTCCAATTGAAGGAATTCCGCGTGCGCTACTGTGTAAACCCCTGCGACCATGACCCCCACATTCGGTAACAGGCACTGAACCTAGAATCCAAGACCCTTTCCACTGTCCCCTTTTTCCCCAGCCGTGTGCTGCAATAAAATTGCACTGTTATTTCTTTTTGGAATGTAATTTAACCTGCGAATATGGGTAATAATTGAATCGGTGAGTGCAGAAACCACTTCAGTCACAAAAATTCGAAAAATCGTTTTCGATGAAAATAAGCTTGGAAAGGCAAGATGCGTGTTGAGGGCAAGAACGACGTTAGTCTGATGAGTAGTTTCGTAGATGCGGGGCTTCTTTTTCGAACGATGGGCGACAATGATCAATGGTCGACACACGACAATGAACCAATGAACCAATGACAATGAACCTGCCCTGCCCAAGGGGTGGTTTTCTAAAAAATATTTATTCCAGCTTCAATGTTAGATTTTTCATCTCCATAATTTTCTGAAAGCAAAGCACTTTTTTTTTCCTCCTAAATTCATGTTCTTGACTTTTGTATACCATAAATAGGGTTAGACAATAAATAGTGATTTCATTTGCTTTAATTTGATTTGAATGATTACCTTTTTCCGGGTTTTCAGCTGACTAAAAACCAGTTGAGTGCAGAAACAGCATAAGTCCGTATCCAATTTTAAATTTTCCTGAGCCTAATGGATGTCGAAATTAGGTAATATTTTCATGACAGAAACATAAATGCATGTTATGACAGAGGAAAAAAAATTTTAAATATTTTAAAATTTGGAGGATTTATGAAGTTTTTTCTCTCTCTTGAAAAATTTCCTTTTTGTGACTGAGGTGGTATCTGCACTCACCGATTCAATTATGGTAGCTATTTTATATATGTCCAAATTAAACTTTATTTAGAGAATTATGCTGAAGAGTTAAGTACCACCCTAATATATAATCAGTCTCATAGTAAAAGAGATAAACTTTAGGATTACTGGTAATTGTTACATTTGACTTATCTTATTTAAAACAAAGCCGTACACGTGATAAAATACCATCCAGTTACGACGCCCGTTTAGATCACATAAAAGCAATGGGAAAATCTTTTAAAAGAAAAGTTCATTATAAATTGGTCTGAAATTTACTAGTACGCCTATAAAATTTTAAATCTTACATTTTTTAATTATTTAAACACCCATCGTGCAGCTAAGCTTCATCAGTGGGGTAGCCAGGATTTTTTTTCAGGGTGGGTTGGGCATTAAATGTAAGCCAAGTTTCAATCGTAAGCTAAATATCAAATTTTAAGAGAAGTAACAGGTCAAACTTCAAGGGGGGGGGTGCTTCGGTCCCCCTTGCCTCTTTCCTGGATATCATCGTATTGACCATTGGTTATCATTGGATTGCCCCGAGTTTCATTGTATTCTTTTCACATGATGCACCAACAAAGAAAATTAGGTCCAGAGACAGACAATTTCTTCCCCATCTTTTTCGTTTCCTTAGTGCATGAAACAGATAAATATGTGAAAGTCTTAATTCCAAGTAATGTACAGTCCCATTTCATTTATGTAGATAATTAGAGTTCCATGCTACTCCCGGAAAAAAAAAAAAAAAAAAAAAAAAACTTCACATTCTTATTTCTCAAAGAGTTCTCCATTCCTTTCATAACTTTCAGTTTCTTTATGCAAAAGGGCTCTTTGGAGAACAAATGTAATCACACAGAATACACAACAAAATAAAAGCTCGAATACACGGAATATCCAACCCGAATAATCTCTCTTTCAGGAACTGGACGCATGCCAAGTTCGGAAAAAAAGAGAATGCTTTTAATGGTTGAGACAGAAAAAGAGCCAAGTATTGCCTTGCTGCAACAGCAGCGTTTGGATTTTCACTAATTTGATCAGAAGTTGCTTTTATCCTTTGAATTTTTTTTTTCTCGTTTTGATCACAGGAGAAGAAATGTGTGATTTAAGCGCTTTTGACTAGTCTCTTCACAGGTACACTTTATAGCTGGTGGAATTTGTTAAAAGCTGTACGGCTTTCAAAAATATTTTTGGCGCGATTTTGAAGGTACTAGTTATGATCATAAGGGTAAAGTTTTCAAAATTATTGGGGGGCCGGGCCCCACAACCACATATATTCACTAGGGATGGACGCGAGACGACTTTTTTGCGAGACGAGACAGAGATTTACAGCTTTTTTGCAAGACGAGACACACATTTTTAACATTACGATATAGGGATTTTTGCGAGACGAGACAAAGATTTTAGGCTATTTTGCGAGACGCGAGACTCCTATTTTTTGTCTCGCGTCCATCCCTAATATTCACGTCAGTGGAGTAGCCAAGGGGGGGGGGGTTAGGGGGTTATACCCCCCCCCATGAGGAATTTTTTGCCATACAAAATGTATATTCCTCACTCCCTTATCATACACCAGTACCGTATACATATATGTGAGTTGCAGAAGTCGTACCCCACCCCCTTCCCCATGAAAAATTTCTGGCTACGCCACTGATTCACGTACATATAACTTACTCTTAACTGCCAACTAGTACGGAATAGAATTAACCACTTTTTCTACATGATTTTTCGGCTTAAAATATAGCAAAATTTTTGTGCCGCGCGCTCGAGCTGGTTACTATTTTGAAAAAAATAATTAAAAAATATACTGTTTACAAAAAGTGGTTAATTATATTCCGTAGTAGTTGGCAGCTATGACTTACTATGTATAAGTGTAAATTATTGGAGGCGCCCATAAAGTGGCTCTATGGGTCCATAGAATTCTACACCTATGTAAGGTAAGTATCCATGTTAGTATCTTTCTGCCATGTTATAAGTTAAAAATAGAAGCAAAGAAAAAAATCCAATAGGAAAAAAAAAACATTTTCGATGAGATAGTGCATTTTAGACACATCTGAACTTTTCTTCATTACATACTTTACATTGCATAATCTGATTTTAATTAACCAGAGCCTGGCGAGGGCAGCTTATTAGTAACATTGTGTGTTACAGGACGTCACAATGAATACTAAATCATGATTGAAACCAAAAGAAGAATATTTTTAAAAGTACGAGTAAAGGTTTTTTTTAAACGTTTGTAAATGGCGTAAAATACTTTTTTTTATGTCAGTATAAATTAGTTTTCTGTATTTAGTGGTAAATTATTGGGTGGGCTCAGCCCCTATTCACAATTTATTGGGGGGGCTCGAGCCCCACGGGCCCATATAACTCTACGCCTATGGTTATGATGGGCGTATTTTGCCACCTGCAAATGTAAAAAACCAATTTTCTGGTAGCAAATAATTCTTGCTAGCCGCCTCATACCTTACTGTTCTTTATACTCAGTCATGGGAGCCGGCAGAATATTTCCCAGGGGGTGGGCAAAGACTACTCAAGGGGGGGTCAAAGACTACTTCAACGTATGCTTACCATGTTGGAAAGAGCAAAAAAGCAAGAGAAAACACTGCATACAAAAATCCAGGGGGGGCATTGCCCCCCTTGCCCTATGCTATATTTCTGGACGTATTTCAATGAAAATCACGTTTCTTTGCTTTAACAGTATTTGTCAAATTTATTTAGGTTAGGGCTGCTGGTGTCATCATAAAAGCCGACGTTCAAACAGCAAATGTCTAAAATACGCTTTAGCCCAATGCATGGTGAATAATTCACGTTGTGACGTGAGGGCGACGTCACCATGAGTTATGGTCTTTGGCACAACGTCAGCAGAAAGTCACCATTCTACTCTCAAAGTTACTAAATCGACTATAAGCAGCAACAAGATTCCAATTGACTAGCGAGACATGATGTAACAAAACGTCACAGGTACCCAATAAGGTTTTAATGTTAATAATTACTTCTACAATAAGTAATATACGGATGTAATTAACAAAAAACCAATACTGCAAGAATCGGGTGCTTTAATATCACTAATTAGCGATATAATTAATATAAAACCGGCGTGTTTAAAAGTGCTGCGGTCGGCAGCCAGTCAAATCGTCCCGTTACTGTTTCTAGTCACCTGTAATTATAACTAGTGATGTGGCATTCGAATTATTTCCATAATCGATTTCAATTATGTCCAATAATCGATTAATCGGATAGTGAATATTTGTCATTTTACCGTTCGCGATTAATTGCGATTTTGCAATTCGAATTGTATTCAAGATTAACCTTGATAAATCGTTTCACTGTTCGAATTGAATTCACGATTAATCGCTTCACCATTCAAACTGTATTCGCGATTAATCCCAAATTAACCGTTTTCACAATACGAATAGTATTCGAGATTAATCGTGTCACTATTCGAATTGTATTCACGATTAATCGTTTCACTATTTGAACTGTATTCACGATTAATCGTTTCACTATTTGAACTGTATTCACGATTAATCGTTTCACTATTTGAACTGTATTCACGATTAATCGCTTCACTATTTGAACTGTATTCATGATTAACCGTGATTAATCGTTTCACGATTCGAATTGTACTCGCTATTAATCACGATTACTCGTTTTACTATTCGAGTTGTATTTACGATAAATCGCGATTACTCGTTCCACTATTCGAGTTGTATTCACGATTAATCTCGATTTCTCGTTTCACTATTCGAGCTGTATTCACGATTAATCGTTTCACCGATGCTATTCGAATGCTACGTGTTGGACGTTAGAATGAATTTTTCGAAATCGATTGATTCGAATGGATTTAATAATCGATTAATTTCATTCACTCATGCCCATCACTAATTATAACACATTGTGACTTGAGGCAGGCGGTCGTCTCATTTCAGCGGTAGGACATTTAACCCTCTAGGTGACATCACATTCGGAGCTATAAGGACTTTTCGTTTAAATTGAACCAAAATCTTCCAAACAAATAAGGAAGCAAACTTTGATGGTTACTTACAAAAGCAGTTTTTTATATTCAGATCACATTCATAATCAGTGATTTAAACATAATTTAGCGATCTTCCTCCCGGTGATTTTAATTCCCACAGAGAGGGTAACATCATCGTCAGATATTAATTAATCTCAGCAAGATTCATTCTTATTCACAGACAACAAAAAGCCAAAAAAAAAAAAAAATTCCATTTGGGATCTTTTACTATTAAAGAAGAGGAAATTGTTTTTGACTCCAAATCCCTTTTCTTCCGAAATATACTGGCAACGCAAAAACAAATGTATTTCGCCAGAGAAAAGAAAAACGCAAGAATATTGAACACAGAATAAGAATATGCTCCTTGCGTTCTGGACGACTGCCAGGTTCAAGAAGATATTTTTAATGGTTGATAGAAACTGGTAGTTTGATCAGTGGCAGATATAAGTATTCTTTCGTTGTTCTTTTTTTCTGTGATTTTACTCGTTTTTCTTTTAAATATGTATGGAGTTTTGCCTTTCCCCTCTATAACAAAAGTGTGCTTCGCAATAAGTAAAATGGATCCAATATAAAAATTTTGGAGAAAAAGAATGGGTAAACGGTGAAGGTGTGCTGTAAACTTCTGTTTAGTAACGTAACAATAAACAGGAAAATCCACGTATAGAACTTAACAAATCCTACTATGTAGTTACGCTGATCCCTGCAACCATTTCGAGCAACCACTTCAATATAAATATTTTACAGCCATTACTTCAAGCAGATTAGAAATTCCAAAAAAATTAACCCTTTAACGCGCAGTGTTCCCGCTCTGGGAACACCATACTCTGACGTTTTGACTGTTGCTAGTCACGAAGAATAGATTTGATTTCTACAAAAATAGTTGCGGGTGACATAGCTCCACGATAATCCTTTACTTTTTAGCACGTCATTTCCCGTAAAAAATGGTCACGATTATTTTTTAACAGCACTGACATCTGCTGAAAAATGGAAGAATGCGAGAACAGCTGGATAGATTGTCCAATGCTGAAAAAAGGGCAGCCGTTGCCATCGCTCGACTTAACTACCAGCAAGAGGGCGGACGATCGAAACGTTCATCGCGTGCCACAGATCTAGAGAGTCTTTTTTGACGACAGCTGGCTGTGCCCACGCACAGCCAGCTGGTAGTTAAGTCGAGTATGCTGGTAGTTAAGTCGAGCGATGGCAATGGCTGCCCTTTTTTCAGCATTGGGAAAGGGTTGCGCCTCAAAGGGTTAAAAGGGGGAAAAAGAAGGTAGCTACATGATTCCATATGCTCACATAGCACAATCTTGGATTTTAATGAGGTTGGAAAACACCCGGTCATCACTGGAGGGAGCGACTGTCCGGGTCCATCGTGATACTACCGGGCCTGCTTGTGCACTCCTATGAGTCATTCAAAGAGGCCTACGGAATGCTCGCTTATTGGTTCCAGCACTTACATACGTCATCTAACGGATCAGGGGAAGCAACACAATTTGGTTACAAATTTTCAAAAAGCAGGCAGCTGCTTTTGCTAGAATAGGAAATTCATGACCGACTTAATGGTCGTCAAAGTCGAAATTAGGGATGAGAAAAAGACCCAACAGTATTTATACCATGTCAAAAGTACTTAGCTAGCGGTGCCATCTGGTGGCAAAAAATAGAAATTCAGGTATTTTAGAGGAAACCATCCGAATGTTAGACAGTGAAGGGGGTTCCACAAAAGAAGTCAATATTATTGATGAATTTAGAAGCAATTTTGGAATAAACGGGCATAAAAGTGTGCGATTTTAATATTTTATCAATTTATAGAGTGTTTGTTATGTATTTTTAAAACTACCTCTTAAAAGCGGCATATATACTTTTCACATCAACCTGAAGCTCTGATAACAGCGGATTCTATTGGACATCGATTTTCTCAACTTTGTGCCTTGTTTTGAAAATGTTTCTGAGTTCAATAATCATACTTTCCCTCGCCCTTCCATTTTCTTTTCAGGCGAACACTCTATTTCCTTTTCTCTATATTTCAAGTTTTAGGATCTTCGTAATTTAGCTCTAGCTAATTCATCTCTATACTTTAATATCTTCTATCTTCTAATTCCAAAGTGATATCATTAACAATTGCCATAATATCCATTGCGGATTGACCACTTTGTTCTGAAGTTTCTCATCAGTAGGTACATTAAGAATTCTTTAAACAAAGCATTCGTATCTAACGAAAGACGTTTTTTTTTACAGCCAATCGTCGCGTCATAAAGGAGGACGCAACTCTAGTATGATAAAGTCTAATTTCTAAAATGAATATTGGCATCCAGTAATTATTTTTTTTTTTCAAATTACCAAGATTTAGCTTTTTTTCTTGAAAGGTTGACATTTGCTGATTAAGCACTGAATACTACCATGAATATGCTCCTTGCATATTCATGGTAAATAAAATGGTAATTTCGCGTTTGAGTGTTGTATTAAGGCAAACCTACACGAAGGGTATCTGCCTAATCGGGGGGGGATACCTTAGGGGGAGGACTTTTTTTAGGGGTTCTAAAGTGTATTGACGTTACTAATGGAAAAAACCGCAAAAAGTTTAAACCGTTAGATCGACAGCTGCGTTCTGTAGGCTAGAACCCCGGACCTTCAGACTTTACCCATCTAGCATGTTCAGTGCCCTATTCACTCGGCCATGGGGGGCGGTAATTCCCCCGTAATAAAATGTTTAATCATATTTTACGCGGGTAATTTTCATGGTGACCAATATCTAGCTTAGACCAATACCAAGATCTAAATATACAAATCAAGTGCACACAATATCACCTCTTTTAACTTCTTTACTTCCTCATACAAAATAAAGAAGTTAAAAAATTTGCTTTAATAAATTCCTGAGTGCATCTCAACGTACTTATGTAAGCATGCACGTACGCTACATTTTGACCAACCGCGAATCCATGTTGACTAGTTTCTCCGTGACGTCTGTACGTGGGTATTAATTTGCTCTCACTCTGCACTGAATTTAATTTAATCATACGGAGTAAACAGTCCGTAATACCAAAATGACTACGCTTCTTTGAAATAAAAAGGGGAACATTTCCTTAAATTTATCCCCATATTTAATTACAATTTCACTTTCTCATCTGGATAGCGTACTCCCTTAACGCAAATGGTCTTTTTCAGCACATTTGGAAAAAAAAAAAAAAAAAAAGAAAAAGAAATCCATTTGAAAAATCCGAGTAATCGTTATCACAGGAGAATCTGTTTAAGAAAATATCAAAACTCTTTTGTTTACTTTCTCCTAGCGGGGTCTTTTTATCTGGATTCTAAAAAGCAAAATTCGTAATGTGTCTTTCAGAATATTTATTGGGATGTAAGAAAAGCAAAGCACCCCATTCTTCCCCGTGTAGATAATTATGTTTAGCTTTTTTTTTTATTTACTTTCTCTCTGTTTTTTAACAAACAAGGAAGAGTGATTTATTCCCTTTGAATATTTTTCTCGGTAATTTAGAGGAGGTGATTCGAATAATAAATTAAAACCAGATAGGAAGAAAAGAAAAATTTGAGAATGCGCTTGGATTTATAATGTAAATTTTTTTTTGCAAAATTGTAATCGGTTGAGCGTTCTCTTGAAATACAATAGCATGGCTATATTAAGCATTTTTTTATATAATTATGCAACTTTTGAAGATTTTAGTATAAGCCAATGACGCTTGGGGCTCGGACAGCTAAAATTGATTTTAACCACATTTAGCACATAGATTATGCATGAAATGCAATCAAGTATCCCCCCCTTTTCCCCCCCCCCCCCAAAAAAAAAAAGTTCAAAAATTTTCCTTTAGACGGCGTTTTGCATTACAAAACAGCAAATTCAAAAGTGAAAATGGCTAACTCAAACAATTTTAGCATTTATTCAATGGTATTTGAGTATTTTTTTACTTCCCCAATAGTGCGATCGTCACAATGAGGTCGCCGTGACGTCCCTGTGAGTGACATAGGTCGCAGTCACACTGGTGACCATAAGTGACGTCAATTTAATGACGTCACAGTCTGACTTGATAGTGACAATAGCTTGTGACTTCTTTCTGACGTCAACGTGACGGATCGTTTGGGACTTTTCGCAATTTTTGCTACTTTTGAAAGTCATCATCCGACTAAATTTTATGACTTTGCAATATTGCTACTTTCTTGCTATTTTTTTTTTTTATTATGATTTTGTGAATTTTAAGTAATTTTGCAAATTTCTTTTTAAAAAAGTTTTTTTTTTCAGTTTTAAAGTGAAATCAGTGGAACATTTAAGTCACAGCTAATGTGACAGCGCTGTAACGTCGCATTGAAGTCACAATATCATGAACAAATCACAGTGTGATTTCATGGTGACGTCACGTTGTGGCGTTGCCACAGAAGGACATTAAGACAGTCAAGGCAACTTATTTGTGACTCATTCGCGAGAATCCTTTACTTCTTAGCACGTCATTTCCCGTAAAAAAAAATGGTCGCGATTCTTTTTAACAGCACTGACATCTGCTGAAATATGGAAGAATGCGAGAACAGCTGGATAGAGTACCCAATGCTGAAAAACGGGCAGCCGTTGACATCGCTCGACTTAACTACCAGCAAGATGGCGCACGATCGAAACGTTCATCGCGTGCCACAGATCTAGAGACCCTCTTTTGACGACATCTGGCTGTGGGGAACAGTCAGCTGAGTCAAAAAAGGGTCTCTAGATCTGGGCAATCTATCCAGCTGTTCTCGCATTCTTCCCTTTTTCAGCAGATGTCAGTGCTGTTCAAAATAATCATGACAATTTTTTTAAGGGAAATGACGTGCTAAAAAGTAAAGGATTCTCGTGGAGCTATGTCACCCGCAAAAATTTTTATGAAATCAAATCTATTCTTCGTGACTGGCAACAGTCAAAACGTCAGAGTTTGGTGTTCCCTGAGCGGGAGTACTGCGCGTTAAAGGGTTAACCGAGTGACGTTATAAAAGGGTTTCTGTTATATATTTGGACAGAGAGCTGAATAAAAGATTGAGGGATTGAACGATACAGAATATTTTGACGTTATAAAAGAGTTTTCACTGTCAGAAAAGGGTCTCTAGATCTGTGGCGCGCGATGAACGTTTCGATCTTCCTCCATCTTGCTGGTAGTTAAGTCGAGCGATGACAACGGCTACCCTTTTTTCAGCATTGGGAAAGGGTTGCGGCTCAAAGGGTTAATTAACACGGACTTACATAACAGAACCGGGCTCTGCAATTCCCCCTCCCCACCCCATCTCCTTTTTCAAACAAAACGATTGTTGCGGTCAAGTGGTAAAGACTATTTCCTTATTGATTATGGCTTAGTGCCAATATATAGCCCCCCCTTCTCCCCCTTTTCCGTCGTGCTCCAGATTTTTGCGTTCCAACCAATATCATTCTCCTCGTCCAGTTCCTCCCATGCAAAAAAAAAAAAAAAAAAAAGAAGAGGGGGGGGGGAAATCCTTAAAACAAAACCCAAAAAATATGATTAAGAATAAAATAAAACAAAATAAAATACAAATTCACTTTCGCTTAAAAGATTGCGCGGAGGCTGGTGGACAAATTTATTACCGGAGAAAGATTTTGTCCGGATAAGGAAGCATTTGTCAAGGGGGGGCGACCAGAATAAATATTGAAACAGTACTTAGCATGAACTTTATTCGGGATGGCAGCATTTTAGCAGGTTCATGCGAGTGCATTTCGAAAGCCGTGGGTAGGGGTTTGGAAGTATTAGGTTGTAACGAAAGTTTCCCGCCACCGCAAAGATCGTCAGCACACAGTTCGCGTTGGCGTATTGGCTCCTATTTTGTCAAACGATTTTTGGCATTTGAAAGAAAGAGGCTTACTTTGTAACACTGTGTTGTGAAATCTGTAAAAAAATATAGTAATCATTAAGTATAAGGTGTCCCAAAATGGAACTATCACTCTAGAGGATTAGAACCATCATTTACTTCCAGTTGTGTTGCAAAAAGTCAGCTACAGAATATCAACGAATTATGAGTACAGCTTTAAGTACTATTGTTGTATCATGTGACACTGTGCAGGTTTGGTACCGAAAGTTAAAAATCAGTTATCTAAGGAGTTACAAGTTAGTTTTTCAGGCAGATATGGCTGAAAACTTACGTTACAACCTGATATTTTAATGGTTATTCTCCTAGTCGAAGGAAATGAAAAATGTAGATTTTATTTATTTATTTATTTATTTTTAAGCATATGTATTATAAAAATTGTTGAGACTTTTTGTCGAGACGTTTAACGGTGTAGTTCAAAAAAATCATGTGATTTTGGTACACAAGTACAGATAAACTAATTATGCCAAGGCACTTCAAAATTTTGAAACTGTGTAGGATTCATAATCCCTGTATGCGGTTACAAGCTATACTACATACTGAAATAAACAATAAACCTGTATCAGTTTCAAAACTTTAAGAAAAAATTCTTAAAGAAGAGAAAAAATTAAGAGAAAGAAAAAATTAGAAGAAGGAAAAATTCTTAAACTTCGGAAATTTTCACAGAACGTGTCACTCTTCGAAAAATCCATGTTTAAGAATTTTTTCTGAAAATTTCACAAACGCTACAGCTTTTTCGCTTATTGCAGTGTGTAAAGCAGCTTGTGAAGAACCATCTGGAATTTTTTGGAGACCATGGTGCTATTAGTTTATTTGAATTTGTGTACCAAAGCCAAAAACAGTTTTTTCTTCTCCAACAAACACCCTTAAGGACGATGCTGAGTATACGTTATGTACGTATTTCAATGTGCGAAGGCAGAGGAAAAAAATCTTCCGTCGCTCTCTCCGTTGTGTGTGTGGTGCGAGGTTTGCGGTATAGCACAGAGATCTTTTGGTGGTGGATCCCGAATGGTCATTAGAAGGTCATAAAATTCGCGAGAAGACTACCCCCCTCTTACTCCCTGTAGCGATGTCACACGTGGTTTTATCAGCATCGGGCTTTAGCGCGTCGCTAAACGAAACGTGTGCCTGCTGTCAAAAGATGTCAAAATGGGAATCGGGATTTATTAGGTGTATCGATTTCATTTTCTCGTAAGTCAATATTTTGCCCGGCCAAAAGTACGGAAGCTAATAATACGAAATTTGGCACGCATGTCAGTTTTTTAGTGTAGGTGCTAGGCTGGATAGCATTTTCCAAAATTCGTAATTTACGGTTGGGAGGGGGGGAGGGCAAAAAACGGTCTTTTCACATATCTCGTGTGGTCTCGAAGAAGAAATGAGATATCATAAAATTCTTGCTGTGCAAAACAGCACTCACGAATGCCTAAAAATCGTTTTCAGAACATTTCGAATAGAATCCTCCAAGGAGGAAAAAAGAGGGAGATTGTCCATTTTTCTTCAAAGGAAAAACAAAATTATACATATAAAATTCTCGCTTTAAAGTTTAACAAATAGGAGTCCTGTGCACAGCTTGTTCGTAGTTCAATACTTGTTGAAAATTTATTTGTTTGTATTTTATGTAAGAAAAGAACATTACTGTTAAAAAAATTTCAAGCGGATCGCACTAACGGTGTAGATGTTATTAGGCTTTTTGTGTTAACTTTGTAATCTTTTTGCAGTAATGGCGGAAAATGTTTAATCTTGAAGTCAGGGATCAGCGTAACTATATAGTAAGGATGATACGCTTTAAAGAAAAACTTCCCATAGAGCGCAATGTATTGGGCATATTTTGAGTGCTCCTGTAGAAGAACTATAAATGCTACATAGACCATTTTCAATAGGGCACATCGTACACTACATAAGAATAATATATATAAATTTCGTCGAAATCGGTCGATATTTACGGGAGCACGGACGGACAGACAAACAAACCGAAATCAAACACTTTTCAATCTTGTTGGAAAGTGTTAAAAAGACATTTCTCGTACACCCAATATTATACTGATGAGAAACGGATACTGATGAGACACAGATGGAAATGCAATAATTTAATTTTTATAATTATTCAAAGTTAATTATTAAACATCACTATATCGATTAGATTAACAAAAAGTTATTGTTGATCCAGAGGCGTACCCAGGATTTCAGTTTTAGGGGGGGGGAGGGGAGGGGATGGGGCTATAAATATTGATGAACTCGGTTATAGTGACCTCGATTATAGTAATAACTCGCTTATGACATCAAAATATTTTGTACCACTTGCCGATGGAACACAACCCCACTATCAACGTAACTCGTTATAGAGCCATAAATACTGATTTTTTCAATGACGTTGTAATAAAGTTTAATTATATTTCATACACCAACTGTAACTATTTATTTAAAAACCAACGTCTTTTCTTTTTATTCTAAGAAATTTTTTAGAAATAATTTGAAAGCAATTTCAAAAAATAAATATATTTTAACTGAGTAATGACAATATTTTCAATTTTTAAAGCTTTTCAGATCTAACTCTCCAGCTTTAGGGTGGCTTTAGCCCCCCATAGCCCCCTCCGTGAGTGAGCCTATGATTGATACGCATAAAATTTTCAATAGTCTTTAATTACAATATTTATTTAAAATACATTAAAAATCATCATATTCGTATAATTCCTTCTTTATCAAAATATTACCCAGTCATGTTATACCAATAATAAATATATATAATAAATAAAAATTCAATCTTAAATTTTGTAAAATAACAACTTAACTTTTATTTATTGAAAAAGCATGTATCAATCCATTTTATTTATTCTTTTCAATAAAATTTTGCTACAAAAATTTACGCTACAATAATGGAATAAACATTTAATTAATGACATTCTGAAAGCAGAAAATAATTTTCCAACATAATTAGAAGTGCGAGAATTAATTTTCGATTATAAATAACAATATGCAAAATTTTCAATTTGCATCGGCCGGGAATCGAACCCGGGCCGCCCGCGTGGCAGGCGAGCATTCTACCACTGAACCACCGATGCTCGTTGGAGAGTCCTCTTATCAAAATTGAAGATGAGTTATTGACCTACTTCACGCATTCCGGCTGAGTGAGGAGTGCGATATGTTGCGTCACAGAACAATGGTTTCCTTCAGAACGCAGAGGGAAAGCTTCATTTACAGGATCCACCAATTCTCGTTACCTTGCATTACGGAATTTCTACAATTCCAAGTCCAATATTTTTGTAACTGATAAAAATATTAATGTTTGATTAGAAACACGTTTGTAACTTCAAGTATTATTTACGATGATTAATGATTATATAGGTAGACAAATCGGAAAATGCAAGCCTTTTTTCAGTTTATTGAAGCAATATTGTGTACAGGGCCCGATTATGACTAACAGGGGCCCCGGGTCGGCATTGATGAATTTGGGGGCCCCCAATCTATGAACTTTGTTTTATTTTTCATAAAATTTTGATAGAAAAAAGAATATTTCAGAACAAAATTTGAAACTGGGGTTGGGGGGGGGGAGGGGGAGGCCTTTCGAGGCCGGGCCCTGGACAGGGCCTGATTACCGCATGGATAAATCGGGACTTTTCCCAGGGCCCCTACCTCTAAAGGCCCCCAATTTTATTCTGAAATATTTTTTATATCGAAATTTTATGAAAAATAAAATAAATTTCAAAGATTGGGGGCCCCCAAATTCATCAATGCCCGGGGCCCCTGTTAGTCATAACCAGGCTCTGGCCCTGGGGAAAGTCCCGAATTGCCCATGCGATAATAAAGGCCCTGATTGTGTAATTACGCATCATTGGCAGGTGTACATGATCCTCACTGATAATTATGGTAAAAACATTCAAAAGTAAAAATTCCGTTCATCTGCTGTTTTATCTACCTACAATCTTTAATGATCGTAAATAATATTTAAATTACAAAATCTGTTTCAGTAGCGTAGCCTGGAATTTTTTTTCGGGGATGGCTGAAAACTCAAAATTTAGAATGCAATATAACTTATAAAAATATCGATAATCTTTTTTCCTAGGAGGGGGGGGGGTAGAAGAGGGGAATGCCCTCCCTTTATTTTGCCTAAAAGTGTTCGCATAAGAAAAGGAATTTTGAAAAAAAGATGAAAACTTAAAAATCATAAATCGAGTTTAAAATCTTTGCAGATGGAAAAACACTTTAGAAAAGATTTTTTAATTATTTTAAATAAGCCTCAAATATCTCAAAGAGAACTTTCAAATGTACCATGTTGATATCAAGGGGAACTTTCAAATTTTTCCACAAATGCATAATTTTCCCCCATATCCTGCGTTTATTCATTCTGGGTGTGGCTGTAGCCCCATCAGTCACCCCCTAGCTACGCCCTTGATCTGCTTTATTCAAATAGTAATATCTACATCAATTACAAAAATACTGGACTTGAAACAGTAGAAATCAACTTGAAAAATAAATTTTAAAAATATCGAAAAATCTATAAGTAATCAAAAAATTAATAAGTAAATGTTTCTAATACGTGAATTAATTATACGTATTGATGAGTAAAAAGTAAAAGAAGAATTTTTTGCGGAGCAGCAGATTCGAACCCGCAACTGTTTGATGTCGTATATCGACACAGATTTTAAGAAAAGCAGTGATGCCACCGCAATCAAATGCTCTTTGTGCCATATAATCTGGCAAAGTTTACATAGACTGTAGAGCAGCAGAATGAGAAATTGTATCTCCCGTATTGAGTACATCTTCTGCATCCGTACTATCATCGCTATTACATTTAACAACAGTCAGTAATGATGTCATCTGCCAAATACTGAAGAGACACGCTTACATATGCATCACTTTGAAAACATCCCGATTTTCGAAACCTTGGAATTCTTTTGCATGTTCAAGAGATAGGGTTAACACTATGCATGGGAGCTGCAAAGAATATTCCCCGCGGGGGGGGGGGGCAAAGACTACTTCAACGTATGGTTATCATGTTAAAAAGAACAATAAAGCAAGGGAAAACACTGCATACAAAAATCCAGGGGGGTGGGGTCAAGTGCCCTCCCTTTGCCCTATGCTTCCGGCGCCCATGCCACTACGCGGGAACTGTTTTACTAGAGGCACTCCTAAATGATTCGCTTTGACTTGACTTCACTTGAATACTATTAACTAAACCGGACAAGATTCTCATTAAGATCAACATCGATTTTATATGCATGATAAGCATGAAAATCTCTTCAAATTTTTTTGTGAGTCCGGAATGAACATGGATAATCCGCAAACCGGATAATCCGCGTACGGATAATCGAGTGTATACTGTTTTTTTGGGAAATAAATAACCGAAGGAACTTGCAAAGTATGCTGTGTTCTATACATGCATTGGCGATTAAAATTGCATGAACACTTTGAGTTTAAAACATTTTCAATGCGGAGAATAAATAAATCTTAAAAGGTGTCCAGCAAATAACAACCTAATTTCAAAATTAAAAATCTAAAAATTAAAAAAATTACTAAAAGGGTGCAACAAACGGTGTGTTAATTACGAAATCTGTAGGACTTTTATACAGAAGTTTCGAAATAATACTTAACAATAGCTACTAACTATCAGTGGTGTACACAGATTTACTTGAAGGAGAAAGAGCGTTATTGACGTAATGTTAATGCTAAAAGACGCAATCTATATATTGAAAAAAAAAACTTAGAATATGTTAAAAAATTTTCAAGAATGGGAGTTAAAACCAAGAAACACCCTCCTGCGTACACCACTAACAGATGGCACTGCACATAAAAATCGGTAGACGACCACCTTGTACAAGTATAAACATATTGTCTGAGGGCAAGTAACAAGACAATCTTTCAAAATGTCCGCCGTTCTACATACAGAAGTGTCTCAAACGAATAACGAAATTTGTCATCACAGGCATAAACGTAAAGTTTTCAAAATTATTGGGGGGGCCGGGCCCCACAACTACATATATTCACGTCAATGGGGTATATACATATGAGTTAAAAGTCGTAACCCCCCCCCCGCCCCATGAAATATTTCTGGCTACGCCACTGATTCACGTACATATAACTTACTCATAGTTGTCAACTACTACGGAATATAATTAACCACTTTTTCTACATGATTTTTCGGCTTAAAATATAGAAAAATTTTTGTCATGCGCGCGCGAGCTGGTTACTATTTTGAAAAAAATAATTGAACATACTGTTTACAAAAAGTGGTTATATTCCGTAGTAGTTGGCAGCTATGACTTACTATATATAAGTGTAAATGATTGGAGGCGCTCGATCTCTATGGGTCCATAGAATTCTACACCAATGTAAGGTAAGTATCCATGTTAGTATCTTCCTACCATGTTATAAGTTAAAAATAAAAGCAAAGTAAAAAATCCAAAGGGAAAAAAAAAAAAAAAACATTTTCGATGAGATAGTACATTTTAGACACATCTGAACTTTTCTTCATTTCATACTTTACATTGCATAATCTGATTTTAATGAACCAGAGCCTGGCGAGGGCAGCTTATAGTAACATTGTGTGTTACAGGGCGTCACAATGAATACTAAATCATGATTGAAATCTAAAGAAGAAAATTTTTAATAGTACAAGTAAAGGTTTTTTTTAAACGTTTGTAAATAGCGTGAATACATTTTTTTATGTTAGTATAAATTAGTTTTCTGTATTGAGTGATAAATTATTGGGTGGGCTCAGCCCCTATTCACAATTTATTGGGGGGGGGCTCGAGCCCCACGGGCCCATATAACTCTACGCCTATGATCACAGGCCGTAATGTCTGAATGGAAACGGATTCACAGCAACACAAATAGACCATTCAAGATCGTCCAGCTAGTTGGGTGGCTCTTATTTACAGTATCTTCAATGTGTCCTAGAGAAAGTAGTCGCAAAGAGTTAGATCTGGAGAATATGGAGGACAATCTTTATGAAGTCCTGCGATTACGACACCATCTGTTAGCGGTTTTTGTAATTACTACCTCGAAACTTCTGTATAAAACTTTTATAGATCATATATAGTAAACATGCAATTGGCTGCACCTTTGTATTGATCTTTGTTTTTGAGATTTTCAAATCAGGGTGTCATTTCCTGGACATCTTGTATGAGCTGTTCTTTAATTTAGGACAAGTGAAGAATATCCTCAAATTCACAGTTTCTCAGATTTTTTTTTTAATTTAATCAACCTGTGTAATTAAAAACATAAATATTCAAATGATTTGTAACTTTCATTTAATATTTTAATTTAAATTAATAATCTTGCTATCGGTTGTTTGAGAAGTAACAAATATTTGTTTAAATTGACAAATATTTGCACTTCTGAAACATGAATTACTATTATTATTTTCAATACTTTGACATTTTAAATATTCTTCTGTTTAATGGCTTAGTTTTGTTTATATATTAATAAGCAATAAATATAATTAAACTGTTATGAGCATAACACAAAATATGGTAAAATGAACTTCCCAAAAATGCATTTATATGATCCTTTAAAAAGGTTTTCATGAACTGATTAATCAACATTTAAGGAGATAAAAAACAAAATTATATTAACAATTTAAAAATTCTAAATTATGAGAAAAATAATTTCAAAAATACATAGCTTAATAATTCCAGCAAAATTAAAATATTATTCTTGAATAATTAATAAAAATATTTACTGCTAACACGTGAAGGGGAAAAAAAAACCTTCAATTCACTCTAATCGATTGAACTTTTGAGATATCTAGTTTCTTCCTCTTTCGTATAATTTAAAAACTAAAGATGGCTTTGCTTTTTGCGGAATTTTTAATGAAAGGAAAATAATTTAAACCGCTTCTGTTTTAAGTTCTTTCTTTTGAGAAACTTGAAACTGACAAAATAATATATGCAGGAAAAAAAATTGGGACCAGATTTAAAATATTAAAAATATTTTATTTAGAATAGTTGCGTAACATTGTTCTTGTAGGAATTTTTTAAGCATCGATTATTTTAAATGCATATTTTTTAGAAAAAAAAATTTTAACATTAATATTAGTATATTTTTATATGAACAATAATATGGGAAATTTAGAAACTTTTTTAAATTATTCTTCTAAAGGTTTGCGGGTCATTCTCAATAATATTCTAAATAAGTCTAATATATTGGACACAGTTTTACTACAGAGATCTCTCTCACGTTTTAATAGACTGATTTAAAATCGCGTATAATTGAAAGTCGCGTATAACTGAAAGGGTCTTATTTTCTAATTTTCAATTTAACTTAAGAGAGACAATACATTTAAAAATATATATATATACGCTTAGTGATATTTTTCAGTTAAAATTAGTAATGCTATTTTTTAAATATTTAACTATACAATTTAATTTAACTTTTAATCCAAAAATATAATGAACATAATTTCATTTTACACAGGACAAACATTTAATTGTACTACTAACATTCTTTTCTCAAAATGTCATCAACACCAAAGTTTATTTTTGTTTAGGCCGCGTTAGTAATACAATCTCTTCCAACTCAAAATATATTGCTGTATATATTTTTAGAAAGTGATTGTAGCAACCTTTCAAGTATATTAGGCAAGTTGGAGTGTATAGGCTAATTATTTTTCGCATAGTCATTTTTCCGCTAGCATTTTTCGCATAGTCATTTTTCGCATTTTACCGCTTTCCCAGCTGTGGAAAGCGGTAGTCCTGGGTTCGAGCCCCAGCTCTGGAATTTTTCGCATAGTTGGTAAAATAATCAGCCTATACACTCCAACTTGCCTAATATGTTGCTGTATTGAACCCTTTAAACTTAGCACAGCCGGCTGCGTCAAAAAAGGGTCTCTAGATCTAAACATTCTAAATTCGTAAAAACTCAAAACTCATTTCTAATCTAACGAAATTACGTTCACTTTGCTCTTAAACGTCTGAAAGAAAAAGACTTATTTTTGATTAGCAAAAACACATCTACAGAAATAATATGTTGAATTAAGCTGAGCAATTAGTTTGGATCACTGAACATCAGACATTAATTTATAAGTTTCAGTTTTCAAACATTTTGCAGCATAAATGGCCAAGGTAGCAATAATCACGATTTAAAAGGTGCTTAAAATTTGCTGCCTTGTTCTGTGCAGTTAAATAGAAAATTGCAAACGATGGGGAGCATATTAGTTTACGCAAGTGAGAATTGATATTAGAGAAATTTTGCAGTTACCTTGGATTTGAACGAAATACTGGTGAAACTTCTGTTAATGTTGTTATTGTTATTATTATTTTTCAATTGAATTATATCCATAGTGAAATCAAGATGCATTCAGAATTTTGCAATATTTTTCTACAAGCCAGGCCGAATTCGAAGGGGTGTGGGGGCAATCCTTTATGGTGAAAACATTTTCCTAAAACTGCATGCGAAACCTTTTATAAACACCCAGCCAATAATTAGGTGTTTATAAAAGGGCATAAACAAAAACATTCATGCACTGTTCAATCATTTCTTTGAGTGTTTAACATGATGTATTTATTTTAAAAGGCTGCTCAAAACATAGTGTAACGGCTGTTTTCTATCTTTTTTTTTTAACATGGAATGAAAATAACTTTTTTTTTTTTAATTTCGTGAAGAATCATAGCGTTTCGTCATTTAGCGTTATGCAGGGAGTCCCAAAAAGGTGGTGATGTGCTTTAATGTTTTATCTACTAGAGAAAAGTGGTCCATGTAAATTGAAAAAAAATGTTCGAAATACGGTAGGAAAAAGACTACATTGAGATAAAATTTCTCACGTTAATTTTTAAAAAATTGCACTTTTTAATTTGTATACGTCCCCCATACAAAAAATTACCAATTAGTAAAATGTTCCACATGCGCTAATTAGGTGGTGAGTTAAAAGCCTTTCATCATAAAACGTCTCGGGTATATTTTATAACAAAAAGATGATCAGGGGCTATAAATGCTTTTGAATGTAAACTTTTAGTGCTAGAGAGAAAAAGAGTATTTCCTTTCGCAATTTCTGTGCGACCCCTGAAATGCGATCATTCGACTTTATTTTTTTCTTTAGAGAGCCACTGAATAGTGGTTTTAAGTTATCATATATTTATCTTCATATATCTCACACTTTTAAGGGCATAACTTTCAAATTTTGTATATCGCCTCATTAGTGCATGAGGCGCATTTTAATAACTGAGAATTTTTTTTTGTACGGGGGTTGTATACAAATTTAAAAAATGAAACTTTTTGAGAATTAGCGGAGGAATTTTTTTCTAATCTTCTTCTCTTCTTAATTTGAAGTATTTTTTCATTGCCCGCAAATCAATAACAGATAAAGAATTAAAGCGTGTTTCCACCCTTTTGGGGATACCCTAACGATAACGTTAAATATATTTAAAAACTCTTGCCTAGTCTTTTATAATATTGATTGTCTGAAAAGTTTTTTTACATGCATACTACGGATGCAGCAGAGTGTACCACGACAAGATTTTCACAATTGCTTCAGCTAGCAGTCTTGGTCATTGTGCAGTGTGTATACAGGTGCATTAATTCCCTAGCTTAACAAAGTTCATAAAAGAAATGCGGGGAAGAGATGGCGCTGCGAAAATGTGGGCCATATTTTTCGAGGAGCTGTCTGGTGACATTTTACATTTTTCATGCAACAGCCTTTAAATAAAGCTGCTGTCTTTAGCAGATACACCTGCATATCTTACACCGTGCCTTACAACAAACTGGCAACCGTGGCTTACAAACAAGCAACGACTCAATTAACCTTTGAAAACCTGGTACAACTGCTGTACCAGTACTGGTACAACAGTTGTACCACAAAAGAAAGAGAAAAATCACCATGTCGGATTCAAAGTTAACAATCCCTCATTCTTTTAGATTTAGAATCGATGATAATGGCTATCAGCAGTGGTATTTTCGCAGATTAATTTTGCATTTGATGGTCTCATCCTTCGGGAGATTTTAGATAGAAAAAAATTATGTACTACCTTGCAGTAAAGAAAAGAATTTTCTTTCGCATGGTACCAAAATAATGTAGCTACAATCGTTAGTTCCTGCATTACTCAAGAGCTGCTTGTCTCGTTAGTTTATGCTGAATCCACAAATATTTTTTACAGTTTCCCGGAAATTCTTTTGTAGGAGGTACCTCCTTTCTGCAGCAGTCACTTCTCTTGAAAATATCAAACACCACCTATATAATAATTTCACAAAATAATTAAATGCACTTTATCAACCTACAGGATGGTCATACTTAAACGTTCAATATAAACAGCATTTTGGTGCTGATACAGGTGAGCCGAATGCAACCGGATTTCGCATATGGACTGTACACAAGTTGCGCTGAAGGAAGATTTTATTAAAGTTTAGTTCAAAAAATATTCACCAGATGGCGTTTTGCAGGGTAAAATAAGCTCAAGAAATGGGCCAAATTATTTCTCAAAAATTATTGAAAAAGTTGCCATTTTTAGCACCTTTCGAATTAGCCGTTTTCATTGTTAAATTCGTTGTTTTTATCATGGAAAGAGCCACTTAGTGAGCAGTTTTTGGACTAATTATTTATTTATTTTTTTTTTAATTCCTTGAGCACATCTTATCACGGACTTGGATATAAGAGGATTTTCGACTAGTGTCAGACGGGTGAAATAGAATCAGCCCCTCAAAAGAAAATACTCCACACCCTTTTAACGATTAGTTACATAAGCACCCTCTAGCAACTCATAGCGAAGAATCACGATACAATCTACTAACGCACGCATGCGCACAACATAGCCTTAAAGATTACGGCTCACAGCGCCACCTTACAGGCAAATTTCGTTTAGCTTTTTTAGAATACACTGACGATCGTCCTGTATTCAACTCCGTGATTCCGTGATCTCAAGTATAGTTTGCATACCAAATTTGATTAGAATACACTCACCCGTTTTAGCTGTTTATAGGGGAGGATCAATTATAAACATCCTGTCTTTAACCCTTTAACGCGCAGTGTTCCCGCTCTGGGAACACCAAACTCTGACGTTTTGACTGTTGCCAGTCACGAAGAATAGATTTGATTTCTATAAAAAATAGTTGCGGGCGACATAGCTCCACGAGAATCCTTTACTTTTTAGCACGTCATTTCCCGTAAAAAAACTGTCACGATTATTTTTAACAGCACTGGCATCTGCTGAAAAATGGAAGAATGCGAGAACAGCTGGATAGATTTCCCAATGCTGAAAAAAGGGCAGCCGTTGCCATCGCTCGACTTAACTACCAGCAAGATGGCGGACGATCGAAACGTTCATCGCGGGCCACAGATCTAGAGACCCTTTTTCGACGACAGCTGGCTGTGCCCTCGACTTAACTACCATCAAGATGGCGGACGATCGAAACGTTCTTCGCGTGCCACAGTCTAGAGACCCTTTTATGACGACAGCTGGCTGTGCGCGGGCACAGCCAGCTGTCGTCAAAAAAGGGTCTCTAGACCTGTGGCGCGCGATGAACGTTTCGATCGTCCGCCATCTTGCTGGTAGTTAAGTCGATCGATGGCAACAGCTGCCCTTTTTTCAGCATTGGGAAAGGGTTGCGCCTCAAAGGGTTAAATGACGTTCAGCACCGATTGGTATTCCACAAATACCTGCTCAAAACGCGCCTTCCTTTAAATTCGTTTTATCAACAGTTTTTGAAAGTTCTCTCCCCTCCGATCTCCCTTAGATTAAGGTTTCAATTACCAGAAAAATGGGTTGGAAATTTACCTCCGACTATGTATGTGTGCGCATATGCTTTGATGTCTGTTCTTTTTGCTTTAGGTATTGATTTTTCCCTGCCTTCGAATTCCAGAGGGAAAAACAAGAGTAAAGAAAAGGAGGAAAAAAAGAAAATTATTTTCATTTCCTTTCTGGTCTTCACGCAATTAAATATGCTGTTAGCGAAAGTAAGGGTGATTCGCTAGCTGAATATTACGATGAAATCTGCTTAGGAAATATCCCGAGGGATCGAAAAGAAAAGAAAAAAAGGAATTCACCGGGGAAATAACTCCAATGGTTACTATTCGAATTTTGGAGAAGAAATTAGAGAGAGATGCAGAAAAAGAAAACTCTGTTTCTTGAATGATATTTAAAGTAATCCCAAGAAAATGGATGGTATAAATATTATTTACAATCATTAGCCACCTTCAGAGATAAGAAACGTCCGAAAAATTTATCTAATCTAGATAAAGTTTTAATTTGATCCTTTGAAAGGCAAGCAATTTTTACGTCAATACAGGAAACCAACTGGATAGATTGTCTACGTTGAAAATGTGCAGCCGTTGTCATCGAACTGGCTGCAGCCAGAAAACTTCTTTGTGGAGCCAGATGGTCGATTCGATTGACCGGCATGCTGTTGGTAATTAAACGGATCAATGGCTGCCCATTTTCAACGCTGGGACCATTTAACTGTATTTTTTTGCGACTAGCACTGAAAACGTTGAAATAAGATGGTTCCACGCCGTACCATCAAGGGTTAAGTTGAAATAAAAAAGATTATGTGCAACTTATACCCTGGTGTGCAAAACCTAAGCAACAGGTGTTCTTTTTGCCATAACTCCACGCAAAATCATCTGAGAGACATGAAATTCAGTAATGAGAGGCAGCATTTTATATTTAAACGATGACGAAAGCATACTTGAAAGCAAAAATGAATACAATGCATACAGTATAGAATCAAACAAAAAAAAGGCTTATTGAACTCATAGTATCGTTACACAGGATTTTCTTTATAGGATTAAGAACAACAAGCAATGTTCTTTAGTACGGGATATGCTATCCCCTTACTGCAAACCCCTACTCGCACCGTCTCTCCATACTCAGCACTAGATTGTTCAACAGTTCTTCAGGTAAGAGTCTCCATCCCTCAATCAGCATCTGTTTCAGTTGTTGGGTGTTCCCCGTAGGATGTAATCGTGCCCCAAGGCATCTACCCAAAGCATCCCACACGTGCTCTATGGGACTTAAATCGGAGGAGCTCGCTGGTAAATCCATTCGAGTGATATCTTCATTTTACAATAGCTCCTGAACAGAAGAAGTCTGGTGCACCCGTGCATTGTCATCCATAAAAACGAAGTCTGCTCCAATGGCACCTCGGAACAGACGCACATGGGGAAGGATCATCTCCTGATAATAGCGCTCTCTCTGGTTACCGAATTTCTGTCGAAAACGTGGAGCTCAGTCCGCCTGTTCAGCATAATGCCTCCCCAGACGTGAACTCCAGGACCACCGAAACGTTCTCTTACTCTTTCTGCGATGTTACTGGGATGAAACAGTGTCCCGACCTCTCTCAAAGTCAACAGGCGTTGACAATCGCTTGTGGCACTGAAAAGGGATCTCATCCGTAAAGAGGACACGACACCATTGATGAAATGTCCAGTTTTTGCTCTCCTCGCACCACTCTAAAAACGTGCCGCCGATGGCCAACTTTCAAAAGGAATGCAGCGTTCCGGACGGCGATCGAATAGGCAGCCTTTTTGAAGGCGTCTAGACACAGTAAACTGCAACACTCGTCGCTTCGTTGCTGTACACAGTAGAGATGAGACGGGCTCAGCCCGAGCCCGAAAGCCCGAGCCCGAACCGGGCTCGGGCTCTGTAATTCCCAGTTGCGTTCGGGCTCGGGCTCGTGAAAAATTTCTCTTGTATTGAACATACTCCTTGAAACATATTTTAAAAAGTGATTCATGAGGAAAATAAAAGTACAGTCAACTCCGGTTATAGTGAACCTTTGGGGACCATCCAATTTCGTCCACTATATCCGAAGTTCACTAAAACCCAAGTGTCTTCATGATGGATAGAGATACTGTATGTGAATCGGAATAAATGGTTTGCGTTCACCATAGCCGATGGTTCACTATATCCGGGTTCACTATAACCGCAGTTGACCTCATAAAAAAAAAATAGCTGCAGTGGTGCCTAGAAGGTGCGTTAAGCTCTTTGGTTATTTCAGAACGGCGGCCTATATTGATTAGTATAATCATGAGATCCGACATTATTTGATAAACATGGATGGATATATGAAGAATTAGAAAGTGCATTGAGAGTTTGCAACTATATTTGTCTTTAATTTGCACAAACGCCAAAATTCATTGTATAGTCTATCAATGAAGTAATTAGATTTTTTTTTTATCTTATCTGAAATTTCGGGCTCGGGCGGGCTCGGGCTCTGACTTAAATAATATTGCTCGGGCTCGGGCGGGCTCGGGCTTCAAAAAATGATCCCGAACTCATCTCTAGTACACAGTTGCTGAGCAATGGTGCTTGCTGACTTGCTGAGGTTTCGGGCTCTTTTCGCCTACAGGATGATATATCGGCCATCCACTGCAGTTGTTTTCCTGGGGCGGCCACTACCAACCTTTCTAACAGCTGTACGTATAGTTTGGAAGGTTTCCAAGCGCACAAAACATCACTTTTGTTGTTTCCGAACTCTTCAGCTAAACTGGTCATACCTACGCCCCTCCTCCAGCTTTACGATCATTCTTCCACGCATGAATACGTCCAGGGTATTTCTTCTAGCCTTATTTCACGAAAAAATTCACTTGCACTTGCTGCATCTTCCTTTTATTGTAGTCTTGAGTTGTGCGCCCCGACCGCACGCTCACGTTACCTGTGACGTTTTGTTCCTGATATTTGCATACGCACGACCTTTCTAATGAACTGCATGTTCGTTGTACTGTTCGCAATATAATATATTTGTCGCAAGAACCTCTTTTCTGCAATTTCAAGGCTACCTGACTAAAATTTACATCGTTGCTTAAGTTTTGCAGACAAGTGTAGATTATCACTTTCTAACGCAATAATTGGTAAAGAATTTTCAGGACGATCTTCTCTCTTCAGGTTAGACGGCCGTGTTCTGTACACGTCCAATGATTAAACTCTGCAAATTGTTACATTTATATTGGTTACTAGATTGAAATATGTTGATCGATAACACTCCCATCGAATAGTGAACATTATGATTGTCGACTTATTGCCAAATACTCGCAAAATCGCTATGTTGGGAACAGTTTTGGGGACCATTTTGTTTGCCGAATTTAACCTGAAAAGAGAGATCAACTCGTAGAATGGTAACAATCTGTTCGATTCCTCTGTTACAAAGGACTTGAAGATAGACATACCCTTCGTCTGTCCTCCGTTGCTTCCTGGTTTGGATTTTACGTTTCCTCACTGTTGTCCTGATTGTGGAAATGAGATGCCTGTAGATTTGATAAGTGGTACAGCATGAGGATGACAGAGGTGAGGGCGTCTTAAAACAGAAAAACAACACCAAAACATTATGCACTTTAACCCTTTGAGGCACAACCCTTTCCCAATGCTGAAAAAAGGGCAGCCATTGCCATCGCTCGACTTAACTACCAGCAAGATGTCGGACGATCGAAACGTTCATCGAGTGCCACAGATCTAGAGACCCTTTTTTTTGATGCAGCTGGCTGTGACGCACAACTTGTAGTGGATGACACTTGATGTTAATACAGTATTAATTTATTAATTAAATTAAATTAATTAATTTTAGATCCAGTTACTCCTAAGAGGAATTGACTTTAAAATTTTCTTTTATATTACTTGTTTAAACTACATTACAGAACCCACTTTACCTGCAGTATTATAATGCATAGCCGATTCTGTTCTTACCACAACAGAGCATCTTAACAGCAAACTCAAATCATTTGTCCTTAACATATTCGCCCTTAACAAAACAAAAGCAAGTAACCTTTAAATAATTTATTGCAAAAGCTACGGTATAAAACACACTTTACCTGCAGTATTATAATGCATAGCTGATTCTGTTCTTACCACAACAGCGCATCTTAACAGCAAACTCAAATCATTTGTCCTTAACCTTCATTAACATATTCGCCCCTTAACAAAACAAAAGCAAGTAACCTTTAAATAATTTATTGTAAAAGCTAGAGTATAAAACACACTCTACCTGCAGTATTACAATACATAGATGATGCTGTTCTTGAAACAGCAACGTAGCTCAGTCCAAATCAAAATCAACAGTCCATTACCTTCATTAACAAAATCGTCCTTAATTTATTTTTCTTTTATTATCCTTTAAATCACGTATAGTAAAAGCTGCTGTACAGAACCCACTTCCCCTGCAGTATCCCGTTCAGACCGTACAAAAGAATCTCGCATCTCAAATGAAAGAGCAAATCTCATTAAAAAACTTATTACAGTTAACCCTTTAACGCGCAGTGTTCCCGCTCTGGGAACACCAAACTCTGATATTTTGACTGTTGCCAGTCACGAAGAATAGATTGGATTTCTATAAAAATAGTTGCGGGTGACATAGCTCCACGAGAGAATCCTTTACTTTTGAGAACGTCATTTCCCGTAAAAAAAAAAATGGTCACGATTATTTTTAAACAGCACTGACATCTGCTGAAAAATGGAAGAATGCGAGAACAGTTTCATAGATTGCCCAATGCTGAAAAAAGGATCTCTAAATCTGTGGCACGCGATGAACGTTTCGATCGTCCGCCATCTTGCTGGTAGTTAAGTCGAGCGATAGCAACGGCTGCCCTTTTTCAGCATTGGGAAAGGGTTGCGCCTCAAAGGGTTAAAAACGACAAGTAGAAAGCGTCTTTTCAGTAATTTTTCAAATAAAAGCGTAACTCGTCTTTTCAGTAATTCAGTTATTAGAAAGCGTCTTTTCAGTAATTCAAATAAAAGCGTAACTCTCAGTCTGTTTCGGTAGTAAAAAGATATTATCACCCATTTCGTCTTTTCAGTAATTCAGTAATTAGAAAGCGTCTTTTCAGTAATTCAAATAAAAGCGTAACTCTCAGTCTGTTTCGGTAGTAAAAGATATTATCACCCATTTCGTCTTTTCAGTAATTCAGTAATTAGAAAGCGTCTTTTCAGTAATTCAAATAAAAGCGTAACTCTCAGTCTGTTTCGGTAGTAAAAAGATATTATCACCCATTTCGTCTTAATAAGCGTAACTCGTCTTTTCAGTAATTCAGTTATTAGAAAGCGTCTTTTCAGTAATTCAAATAAAAGCGTAACTCTCAGTCTGTTTCGGTAGTAAAAAGATATTATCACCCATTTCGTCTTTTCAGTAATTCAGTAATTAGAAAGCGTCTTTTCAGTAATTCAAATAAAAGCGTAACTCTCAGTCTGTTTCGGTAGTAAAAAGATATTATCACCCATTTCGTCTTTTCAGTAATTCAGTAATTAGAAAGCGTCTTTTCAGTAATTCAAATAAAAGCGTAACTCCCAGTCTGTTTCGGTAGTAAAAAGATATTATCACCCATTTCGTCTTTTCAGTAATTCAGTAATTAGAAAGCGTCTTTTCAGTAATTCAAATAAAAGCGTAACTCTCAGTCTGTTTCGGTAGTAAAAAGATATTATCACCCATTTCGTCTTTTCAGTAATTCAGTAATTAGAAAGCGTCTTTTCAGTAATTCAAATAAAAGCGTAACTCCCAGTCTGTTTCGGTAGTAAAAAGATATTATCACCCATTTCGTCTTTTCAGGAATTCAGTAATTAGAAAGCGTCTTTTCAGTAATTCAAATAAAAGCGTAAATCTCAGTCTGTTTCGGTAGTAAAAAGATATTATCACCCATATACGAAACTGTCCCTACAAGTAAAACTCATCGTGATTAGTGGGACTTTCACTAACAATGAATAGTTTAACTGTAGTTTTGAAATAACAACTAATAGGGACGAGAAGTGGACGTTTATTTGCTGTTTGTTTTGAGACCATGGAGCTGTAGAAACACTAGTCTGCTTGGGTTGTTAAGATCAGTAATTTTGGACATTCAAATTGTAGGGCCTATTTTATTTTCCCTGTTGTTGGATTGGATTTTTTTTATTTCTTACTTTTTTACTTTCCGAACATGTACCATGTAAGGAAAGTATTGTAATCATGAAAAAATTCGAATTCGAGGTTTTGGTGTATTGACACGTTTAGAGGGCTTCTGAATTCATTTATGTTATTTTTACGAGATGTATGTCTGGATGTGTGTGTGTGTGTGTGTGTATGTGTGTATTATGAGTGAACACGATAGCTCCTGAACGGGGCATGCGATTGAGCTCAAATTGGGTATGTATGTTATAAACCACCGTCGCAAGACCGGTATTGATTTGGGTGTGTATAGGACTTATAGTTTTTCTACAGGGCTACGACAAAGATTTCTTTTACATTATGGCCTATGGGGGAAAATTCTTGAAAGTGCGCTAGCGTTTAAACGGTACATTAGATTGAGCTCAAATTAGGTATATATGTTATAAACAACCATCGTAAGACCGGTATCGATTTTGATGTGTATAGGACTTATAGTTTTTCTACAGGGCTACGCCAAAAATTCCTTTTACATTATAGCCTATGGGGAGAAATTCTTGAAAGTGCGCTAGCGTTTAAACGATACATTCGATTGAGCTTCATTTTGGTATATATATTTGAATTATTCATCGATTAAAATTTATTTAAATGCTTGGTAATGATCTTAATCGTAAGTGTTCGGAAAGTCGAGTGGAGTCACTCCAGATTTTTTTTTAATTCATAGTTTTAAAAAAAAAATTGCGGAGGCACTCGCGGATAATCCGCTCACAGATAATCGGGGCTTTACTGTATTCGAATATTCTTTTGTGTAACGGCAAACAAAAATAAAATCTGGGTGAATTTACGCGTTCACATGCGTTAAATTTATTCAGAACTAAACAATCGACGTATATGTACGTCCATTCAGAATTACAAAAAATCTTAAAGAATCGTTTTAACAGTGGGAACAGGAAGGCTCACGTATGTGGAACGAAGAACGTACCATAAAACCTCGTTATAACTATATTCGATACAACGATAAATCCTCTGTAACGATCAAATGCTGCGGTCCCATGGAATTTCCATACCATATAGTACTTCCTCGATTTTTAAAGATAGATCCCTCTCAGGGGCGTAGCCACGGGGGGGGGGGGGTTAGGGGGGAAACACATGAGAAATTTGATGCCATACAAAATGCATATTTTTCACTACATTGTCACACAGACGCATACATATATATGAGTTGCAGTAGTCGTAACCGCCCCCGCCCATGAAAAATTTCTGGCTACGCCCCTGATCCCTCTAGAACGATAATTTTATTGGGTCCCTTAAGTATCGTTATATCGAGGCTTTACTGTATTTTAATATACAGCTTACGCTATTCTTGCAACAGAGCAACGTTGCTCACATCAAATCAGTTGCCTTAACCCTTTAACGCACGCTGTCCTCGCTGTGAGGACACAATTCCGAGATTTTGATTAATTTGATTCACGATGAATAAATTCGATTTCAATTTAATACTCAAGGAGAGGACATCTAGATAGAATACCCAATGTCAAAAATGTGCAGCCGTTGCGATCGCACGACTTAACTACCAGCAAGATGGCGGTCGATCGAATCGCCCAGAGCTAAAGAACATTTCTGCGGCTGCGTTTGTTACAGCGTAACTAAAGCTACAGAACATTTTTGACACAGCTAGGTGTGCGTCACCACACAGACAGCTGTGTCAAAACTGTTCTATAGTTTTAGCTGTTCTGTAACTGTTCTATAGCTGTGGTCTGTCGTTTTAACTTGTTCTGTTGTTGTTAGTTGTAGTACTGCCGTTTTTAGCTGTTCTATAGCTGTGCCAAACGCTGCCACAGAGCAAAAGAACATTTTTGCGGCTGCGTTTGACACAGGTTAACTAAAGCTATAGAACATTTTTGACACAGCTGGCTGTGTCAAACGCAGCTGCAAAAATGTTCTTTAGCACTGTGGCACGCACTGGGCGATTCGATCGACCGCCATCTTGCTGGTAGTCAAATCGTGCGATGGCAACGGTTGCACTTTTTCGACATTGGGAAATGGTTGCGCTTCAAAGAACACTTTTGTTCATTAACCTTCATTAACCCTTTCCGGCGCAAGAACTTTTGTTGTATTTTCTCGTTTTTGCATCATAGTTAAATTTCTGATGTCAATTTAATGAAGCATAGATAATTTTTCTGTAAAATATCTATAACATTTTTATAAATGGGCATGACACTTTACCTCCTAATATCAGTTTGTGCAAATTTCATTATTATCTGTTAAATAGACATAGGAAAATTCACTAATGCTTCTGAAATTTGTCATGTACACCATAAGCAGGTGGCTAGAACGTCAGGGTTAAGAAACGATTTTCCGCGTATAAAGCGTAATGAATAATAACAATAATAATAATAACGACGACAACGCTCCGCTTTTAACACTCTACGTCGCATCCTTCAGCGTTTATTTATCCATTTCCCCCCCCGAAATGCACAACTTTTAACCTTCAGTCCTTCCTAATCGCCTTAAAAATCATATCCACCCGTGTATCTGTTTAACTCTCTCTCTCTTTCTACTTCTTCTTTATTATATATTCTGGATCGCTGAATTTATTTTCTTCTCCAGATTTTTTTTTTCCTTAGTCCCCCCCCCCCACACCCAATTCTCTCTCTCTCTCTCTCTCTATGATTCTCCCCCTCCCCTCCCCCCATCCGAAAATAACAGTCTCAACACTGGGATGAGTAGGAGACATATTTTGCCTCCGTAAACACAAGCTCCAAAACTATTTTATTTTTTATTACCCTTTCTTTCTGAGGACATCGATTTTTCTACGCCTTGCATTTCGGGAATCGGGGTAGGGGGTGGGGGGGAGGCGGAGGCAGGCAGCGAGAGGAGAGAGGAGGAGGAGGAGGAGGAGAAACTGGAGAAAAGGAAGAGAAAGGGAAGAAGTTATCTTTCTTCTCATTTTCTTTCCTGGACTTTCTGCAATAAAACATGTTGCTGCTGGCCCGGGAAGAAAAAGGGGGCTGCATGCAAATTGAAGGAAGGATTGGTTTCCCTTCGTGTTGCTTTTCCAGCGCGGCTTCGAGGTGGGAAGGAGAAAGCTGCGCTACAGGATGTTGAGTTCTGTTTTTATACACATTTTTACTTTCCGAACATATACCATGTAAGGAAAGTAGTGTAATCATGAAAAAAATTCGACTTCGAGATTCGGGTGTATTGACACGTTTTAAGGTCTTCTGAATTCATTTATGCTATTCTTACGAGATGTATGTATGTATGTGGGTATGTGTGTGTGTGTATGTGAGTGAACACGATAGCTCCTAAACGGGGCATTCGATTGAGCTCAAATTAGGTATGTATGTTATAAACCTCCGTCGCAAGACTGGTATTGATTTTGGTGTGTATAGGACTTATAGTTTTTCTACAGGGCTACGACAAAGATTTTTTTTACATTATGGCCTATGGGAGGAAATTCTTGAAAGTGCGCTAGCTTTTAAACGGTACATTCGATTGAGCTCAAATTGGGTATATATGCTATAAATCACCAACGTAAGACCGGTATTGATTTTGATGTGCATAGGAGTTACAATTTTGTTCTACAGGGCTACGACATTAAGATTTCTTTTACATTATGGCCTATGGGGAGAAATTCTTGAAAGTGCGCTAGCGTTCAAACGGCGCATTCGATTGAGCTTCAGTTTGGTATATATGTTTGAATTATTCATTGATTATTTAAATGCTTGGTAATGATCTTAATCGTAAGTGTTCGGAAAGTCGAGTGGAGTCACTCCAGTTTTTTAATTTTAGCGTGACTGTGTTCCTCCATTACGGTCATACTCTGAGCAGACTCCCCGCCATCCCTCCAACATCGTTGCAAGTAATAGGGTTACTTCAAAACTTCCTTTTTCGGACTTTGGAACCAGAAGAGGGTTTACTTCTGGTCCCAAAGAGAACTTTAATTCTTGTATCAGGAACCTGACCACATGAACTGCAAGTACGTGAAAGCAAAAGCAAAGAAAAATAAACGGGAACATATCAAATATATCGGTCAGCTGATTTAAATTTTAAAGTTGAATTATAAATTATTTTTTAAATATATGCCGCCTGGGTTGTGTAGTGGTTAGAGAGTCATTCCACCACACCACGGGTGGGTCTGGGTTCGATTCCCAGCAATGGCTTGAGCGTCATTTCGTCCCTCCCTTCATAGGAGGCAAATAAATAGATAAATAAAAAAACTAGGCTGTTCGAGCTTCGTCCCCTGAACCCCCCTAATTTTTTAGTTTCATTATTGCCATATTAAAACGATATTAATTGACTATGTCATTTTATCTCTCGTCTTTCGTGCATTTCGCCTGATAACCCTAGGTTGAAATGTTTATGATTGTAACCTATTTATAGAAAAATATATGTGATGCATATTCTACAGCTTACAAAATAGTGTAACAATAGATTAAAGCTGTTGTGAACTCATAGTATTTAAATATATGTCAAAAATACATGGGATGCATATTCTACAGCTTACGAAATAGTGTAACAATTACACTATTTCGTAATGTAATAGTGTAATTGTTACACTATTTTAGATTAACGATGTTGTGAACTCTTAGTATATAAATATATGTCAAAAACACATGGGGTGCATATTCTACAGCTTACGAAATAGTGTAACATTAGATTAAAGCTGTTGTGAACTAATAGTATTTAAATACATGCAAAATTATGTCGCTTTTTTGGGACACATTTTTTGGACAATTTTCAATAAAGGGGGTGAGAGATAAAATTACACAGTCATTAATAAAATAAATAAATAGCTAAAAACTGAAAAAAAAGTGGTTGCCATGCTTGGCGATTTTTGATGATTTGGGTTCTTGAAAATGATTCACAGTGGTGCAGACGAGGGAGTGCGCGTGGGGGCGGGGAGTCCCCCAACATTTTTAATTGAGCTTACGCGTCCCCCCCCCACACTTTGCTTTTAAGGGGGACGCTCAAACTCCTCTTTAATGTATCAAAAACATGTAGTTTTGTAACTCTGCGTTCTCCTTTTGAAACTACCGTGGGATATATCAACGTAGGATTACTTATCGCTTCTGCTAGCTGTAAGATACCCGTTGCAAAATGAATATGAAAAACACTTTAATTTACACGAAATATTTATTAACACGGTATACTGTATTTCTGGGAGAGGAGATATTTAAAATTGCACTGTGATGTAGTAGATCAGGGACACGCGAAAATTTCGAATATGACGCAAAGTTTGTGAATCACGCGCACTTTTTAACGTGTGACGTCATATTTTTGATTACTGTTACGGGGACGTAAAAGAAACTTCTGGGTAGTTGAGCTGCTTTATTCTGGTGTTACACACAGTTTTCAAATGGAGTATTATTGAAATTTACGACGGCATTGAACTTTTTCTCCTTTACTTTGTCGTTTAACCCTTTGAGGCGCAACCCTAACCCAATGCTGAAAAAAGGGTAGCCGTTGACATCGCTCGACTTAACTACCAGCAAGATGGCTGATGATCGAAACGTTCATCGCGTGCTACAGATCTAGAGACCCTTTTTTGAAGCAGTCAAAACGTCACAGTTTGGTGTTCCTAGATCGGGAACACTGCGCGTTAAAGGGTTAAGCTCAGGACCAATCCGTGAATTTCAAAATTCCGTGCACATGTTAGATAAGACGAGAAATACAGTATATTTATCAGCATAGGAAGTATTTTTACCGAATCCGTTATTCTTTGAAAGCGCACATTCTTATAGTTGTGTGCTTGAAACATTCTATCTTTCTTCTCGAGAGTGTAAAATTGTCCTGCATCGACGGTGGCTTTCTGCCAAAATGAAAGCATCCATTCAAGAGATATTTTACTCTAAGAAAGTATATTAAAGTGTGTACATATTTTGGAGTGATGTTTTAATATTCAATGAAATAAATTAATTTGATCTTACTAGTAAAATTCTGTTACATTTTTCAATTTCTGTTCAAAAAAATTTTTAAGCGAATTTGCACGGGCCAGCGATGTTGGACGGCTTGCCGGCTAGGAATTTTAATCGAAAATTTTTCATAAAATAAGGATTTTTTTTGTGCAGTCACACCGTGATGAATTTTTGCGCCAACATGAATTTTTGTTATTTGGAGACTACATTTTGAAAATTCGTTTAATCCTTTACCGCGCAGTGTTCCCGCTCTGGGAACACCCATCTCTGACGTTTTGACTGTCGCCTGTCACGAAGAATAGATTCGATTTCTATAAAAATAGTTGTGGGTGTGACAGAGCTCCACGAGAATCTTTTACTTTTTAAGCACGTCGTTTCACGTAAAAAAAATTGTCACGATTATTTTTAACAGCATTGACATCGGCTAAAAAATGGAAGAATGCGAGAGAACAAATGGATAGATTGTCCAATGCTGAAAAAAGGTCAGCCGTTGGCATCGCTCGACTTAACTACCAGCAAGATGGCGGACGATAGAAACGTTCATCGCGTGCACACAGATCTAGAGACCCTTTTTTGACGACAGCTGGCTGTGCCCGCGCACAGTCAGCTGTCGTCAAAAAAGGGTCTCTAGACTGTGGCACACGATGAACGTTTCGATCGTCCGCCATCTTGCTGGTAGTTAAGTCGAGCGATGGCAACGGCTGCCCTTTTTTCAGCATTGGGAAAGGGTTGCGCCTCAAAGGGCTAAATGACGTTCAGCACCGATTGGTATTCCACAAATACCTGCTCAAAACGCGCCTTCCTTTAAATTCGTTTTAACAACAGTTTTTGAAAGTTGCCACAGATCTTGAGACCCTTTTTTGACGGCAGCTGACTGTGCGGCACAGCCCTTTTTCAGCATTGCGAAAGGGTTGCGCCTTAAAGGGTTAAATAAAGTAGTTTAAAAATCAGTAATTCGACTTTTTCCGTTCATTCCATACACACCTAATGATATAAGACATACCGACTATCAATTTCATCGTTTCGTGTTCAGGGTCAGACTTTATCATGCAATCTCGCGTCCAGCTGCGTGAAATTCTTTTGAAAAGTCCACCACTATTCTTGAACTTCACGAGGAAGTAAAAAAAAAAAAAACCCTAAAAAATGACAGTTTTTTTTTTTGTTTAATAAATTGCCGGGAAAGAAAAATCGTTGCGAGCTAGCTGCCAGAGGATGTTTTTTACAATTCCATTTCGCTTCGGTTGATTTGCGAATCGATATTGCAAGGTAGAGATGTGTTTGTTTCCTTCTGTGTGACGCGAAATTATTGGACTTGTAAATTAAGGGGGGGGTGAAAAATGTCACCCCGGATCACTTTATCAATGTTGGGATGTCTTTCGGGACGTGGACGTCTCTCTCTGAGGTGTATAATTTGTTTCCGAATAATTGATGCCGCGAGATTGTACTACGCAGCAGCGAAGTCGCAGCTCGACAGATTGAATTATGATGACAGTGGCCCAGGTAGTTGTTTAACCCTTTCCCAATGCTGAGAAAGGGGCAGCCGTTGCCGTCGCTCGACTTAACTACCAGCAAGATGGCTGGCGATCGAAACGTTCATCGCGTGCCGCAGATCTAGAGACCCCTTTTTTGACGACAGCTGGCTGTGCCCGGCACAACCAGCTGCCGTCTGTAAACTAGTGCAGGGATAGCCAGATTGTGGTGCATGCACCAGACTTGGCACACTGGATGATTTCAAGTGTCGTGTGGATGATTTCATTGCGCCCTTGTGCCTACTCGATGTTTTGAGACGGGTCAACACCTCCTATATATAGAAAGCCTAACAACTGCTACCAGGGGTGTAGCCAGAAATTTTTCATGGGGGGGGGGTTACGACTACTACAACTCATATATATGTATACGTGTGTGTGATAATTTAGTGAAGAATATGCATTTTGTATGGTAAAAAAATTTATCATGGGGGGGTATGACCCCCCTAACCCCACCCTTGGCTACGCCCCTGACTTCTACGTCACCAAGCTCTTACGTCATCAGTAAGCCTTCAAAAATGACGGCATCACACTTTAACTTTCATAAAGTAAAACTATTTTATGTGCACTTATTTTCTTCAAGGGGTCATATACCTATTACAACAAAGTTTTAAAACTTTGGTCAATGGAAGTTTTATATATTTGTAAGAATTTTCATCTTTATTTATTAAACTGTAAATTGCTAAAGATCTTACAAAATATTTTTAAGCAGTTTTAAGCGATTTGCTTGTGCTTTATCCTGTAAAATTTTCATTAGAATTTGTTTTAAAAAATATTACTTGTAATTTTGGCTTTTGCGTAATTGAACAACTTCTAAAATCTGTCAATAATTATTTCAATCTTTGAAAATTTTATAAATGCACAAATATTTATATTTCGATTTTCTTCCAATGTTTAATCGTTTCGAAAGTATTAGTCGGTATTAACGGAATTCTATTATACACTCATGTCCATAAATTAAGGATAATTCAGAATCACACAGAAATTGATCTCTAAAATAAAAATTTCACCTGTGGAATGATCACACACATCTTGAAGAAGAATATGCAAATTACAGGAAAACACCAGATGGCGTGGATGGTACGTCACAATGACGAGAGTGTAAGAGAGGGGTATATAAGGAATGGTGGCAAAGAAGTAAAATTGTTCACAAGCGCTGTGAAAGCCTTTCAGTGCAAAAGCCGCATAGTTATGGCACAAAGGAGGCATTTGGATGATGTTTTACGTGGCAGAATTATCGGACGACTGGAATGTGGACGTACCCAACTGGAAGTATCCGAGGAACTTGGAATCGCCCAGAGTGTCATCTCCAGGCTTTGGCAACGATTCCAAGATGATGGTAATGTGAGTAGACGTTACAGCACAGGTCGCCTCCGAGTTACAACGCCGAATGAGGACCGCTATTTGGCAGTTACTGCCAAAAGAAACAGACGGAGTACAGCATCAGACCTGTCTCGTCAGCTCTCTTCAGCTACCGGTACGACAATTTCAAGGCAGACCGTGTACAGACGCTTAGGGCACATTGGTCTATATGCTCGTAGGCCTGTCAGATGTGTTCCACTTACCGCAACTCACTGTCGCCTGCGATTAACCTGGAGTAGAGAGCATGCATTGTGGACACCGCAACAGTGGTCTTGTGTGATGTTTTCCGACGAGTCCAGGTTTAGTTTGGAGTCTGATTCTCGCCGGACATTCATCTGGAGAGCGCCAAGTACCCGTTACCACCAAGAGAACACCATTGAAAGACACCGTTACGGTGGTGCAGGATGGCTCGTTTGGGGAGGAATTATTCTTGGTTCCAGAACTTTCCTGCATATTCAGAGTGTAACGATGACAGGCCACATCTATCGGGATGTCATTCTGGAACAACATGTACGTTTGTTTCGGGGCGCAATGGGTGCTGAATTTGTGTTTATGGATGACAACACCCCTCCTCACCGTGCAAACATTGTAGACGAATGCCTTCAATCGGAGGATATCACCCGTATGCATTGGCCAGCATACTCACCGGACTTGAATCCAATAGAGCATGTGTGGGATATGCTTGGCCGACGAATTGCAGCCCGTCAACCCCCTCCCACCTGTCTACCGGAACTTCGGAGTGCATTGCTTGATGAGTGGTGTAATATTCCCCAAGATCAGATTGATCATTTGATACTCAGCATGCCTAGGCGTTGTCAGGCCTGTATTGCATCGTCCGGGGAGATATACTCCGTATTAACTCCGGGAGATATACTCCATCCTACTAACCATGTTATACTGTTTTTTGTAAATAGGTTCTTTTTTGAAATTTGGTCAAGGGAGTAAAACTTGCAATTTTTATTAATTATGTCAAACATATAGCATCTTTTTTGCTCTTTACTTTTTGTTTAATAAATAGACTTTACAAATAAGTCAAATTTGTTTTGCTTCTTTCTCTTTCTTTGCCTGAACTTCATTATCCTTAATTTATGGACATGAGTGTACATAAATATACGATAATATCATCTAAGAGATCAAACACAGTATTTATCTAACCCTTCAACATAAAAAATAAGGATTCATGCTGAAAACTTTCCGTTATACATATACTTTTACATAAAATGTCGCCTATTGACGTAAAATGTTTTACAAAGTACGTTATATTTATTCTAATAACATTTTCTAACTTTCAAAATATTCTTATACCTGTGAAAAATATTTTCCTCTGCGCGTTTCAACTATCGACTCTACTTTAAGGAATGTCTAGATATACAAAAAAGCATTTTCTGAGTAGTGCATTATTTTGCACGAAAGAACATTCATCCTCACTATATTATTGTCTTCTGGGAATTTGATAGTGAAGATTTGCATTTTGCAGTGACACACTATTTTAGAAATACATCAGTATTCCTTTTTAAAAAGTGGGAACTGAAATAGCGTTAGCATAATAGTTTAGGTACGAAGTGTTTATTGAGCAGGCAGGACAAATAAATTAGTTTAAATGTAAACTTCTGCAGAAAGCGACCGGCTGATTCATTTAATTTTTCAGTAGATTCATAGTTCCCTGGATAAAATGTAATTCTAAAAGTGAATAAATATGGCTGCGCATTGCAGATGCAACACAATTTAATCATCTAATGAATTCAGCACATTAATTACATTGTAAATGTAATACAGCAATTTGATACTTTAAATATACTTGGCGATTTGAGACGAAATATCTGCAGGTATGGAGCCAAATACAAATTTTTAAAATTGAGCTTCGTGATAACTTATGCTTGTCGAGAAATCTCAAAATCCTGCATATTCAAATTCAATCTTTGTCAAAATCAGTATCATATCTCACTTACAGTTAAATGATTCACTTCCAAGTTTAAATGAAATGATTCTTAATACACCTGTTGGCAATACCTTGCTGAGAACTAACACTCCAGTAAAATCTGATTTCGTTATGTTAGCATGTAATTTTTCTGCGAAGGAATTGCTATTTCTTTTTTTAAAGACTAATCTTCTTGCCATGGATTATGGGGGCTTAGGCACTTCTGCTTTAGAGCATTTTGTACCAAACGCCAAATCCAGATTAGATCGATAGCGGCAATTTCTGTAGAGAGTGTTCATTTCTACCTCATTCAGGAGCCGATAGATGGCAGCAGTATCAAGCATACGTGGGGCTTCTCAATTTTGAAGCCAGTACCAAGCAGAGTACCGCATAGTTTTGCAACCCCCAGAGGTATCGTTTTGTATGGGAACTTGGAGGACATTGCTACCACGACGTATGTAACGTTCCCCAGTTGCCATTAGAGAGCACGGCGGTCTTTGGTTGGTCTCAGGATCGAACTCCCAACCTTTCGGCTGCGAGACAGACGCCTCTCCCAACTGGGCTACCGCAGCCCCAAATAAGGACTAATGCTTTCTAGGTAAATATCATTATCAGGTTTTCATCGCTTCCGAACAACGTGGACACATTAGAATTTTAACTGCGGTCGATTGTGCTGCCATCTATAGACTCTTTAGAGAAGCAATACATCAGCGGCTAAGAGTGCTCACAGACCAGATATGCGTGGTAGATAAAGTAGAATTAGAAGAACCAAAAGCCAATCGAGCTTTTACAAAAAACAATTGGGGACATAACAAAAAAAGAAAATCCTGAAAGCAAAGAAAAAAATTCATTTCCATTTCGACAGAATCCAAAATAGAATATTTTTGGAAACCCAGATCCCTAAACAAATTCAGCAAACAAAGAGGGGACAGAATGCCCAATCTGCGGACAATCGTATGCTGTAGATTGGATCCTGTGTGAATTCTGTGAGTATTTGTGGCGTGAGGAATGTTCCAGTTACGAATGCGGTTAAGCATTTATATGCGATTGCTGATGAAAATTTTCAGGACGCATACTCCTGGCCTTACGTCTTGCGTACTCTTACCCGCAACTCAGGTAAGATCCCGCAATATGCATTTTTCTTCCCTAATACATACCTGCCGACTTTTACGGATCATCCGTACGGATTTCAGTGTTAATTTACTGATTTGCGGATACGAAGAGTAATTTTACGAATTGTTTGGCAATTTTCGAACTCAATTTCTTTCCAACGCAATCTTTTTCAATCCGACCAGAGAATATATATTTTCTCTTCAACACTCGTTTATTTAAATGCCCAATGCTGTAAAAGTAAAAATTAATTCCTATTTTGAATTTAAATATAATTTTTAACCTCCGCCCCTTCCTCTCTCAAGGAAGCCAAGAAAGAAAGAAAGAAAAAAACTTCATTAAATAGGGCAGGTTCAGGTTTTCTATTCAATTGTTTTCCATCCTGCTTGAGAGTAAATATTTTCCCTTTGGTACTCTTTCATTTAAGGCTCCAAACTTCAATAAGAATAAAACTGATTCGTATTTTAAATTTAATTTTTATTATGGGCGGGAGGGGTTAAAAATAATTCAAGAACATTTTCACAAAAAATAAACTTAGTTTAACAAGTAGTAACAAGAGCACTAGTTATTAACAAAAAAAATGAAATTATTTTACTGATGTGAGGTGGAAATTTACTGAAATGAGCACAAAATTTTACGGATGTTAATTTTACCCAGGTTGACAGGTGTGCTAATACGTAATTTAAGGTGAAATTTCATTTCTTCTAATCTTCTAAGTCGATAAAGCATGACGTAGTATGTTTTCCAGGCTCTATCTCTTAGATTCTCATTTTTACAACGAAAAATCTATTAGGTGCGTACACCTTACCCTCCATTTCTTATCGCAGTTACAGAATAGGTAGACCAGCGGTTCCCAATCTTTTAACATCGTGTCCCCCCCCCCAAAAAAAAAGATAATGTGCAATGGCGTCCCCCTCTCACATTCCTCAGCATACACAGTTTTTATTTTTCCACAATGAGCATCTAGTAGCTCTTTCTACAAAATGATGTTATCAGTAAAGTTTGAGCAAACATTTTAAGGGAAAATGGTTGTTTTCGAATAAAAATAAGGTGATTTTTTAAAACATGCACTATTACTTGCTCTTTGCCTGTTTTTTACGCTCCCCTTCTGTAAACGCTGTGCGTCTCCCAAAGTCTCACAGGTTGGGAACCGTTGAGGTAGACAAACCATAATCATAAACGCTTAGCTGGAAAGCGTTAGAAAAGAAAACTAGCAAAATGCTCAGATTTGCGATTTTGTACTGTATCCCTCTATTCTAAAAAAAAGTAACGGCCGCAGTCGCAGCTGTCAATAGCTTGTTTGGCTATCTTCTCCTAAACCGTGGAGATTTTAATTTCGCACGGATTCGCAAAATTCCGAGGAACGTGATAAGCTGACTTAAATTTTGAAATTCCAATTATTTTCGAAGATATTAATATAAAACTGATAATATAAAACATAATGGTTGCCAGATTTGGCATAAAATCATTCATCCCTTTGCAACAAAGCAATTCCAAGTATGTAGAATCGCGTGAAATTGACAAATATGAAATTGAATGACACCCATTTTACGCCAATTAAAAAGTAAATAAAATAAATAACTCAAAGTGTGTTACACAAAGTTGACGATTTTCAAATAGTAACTTCGCTTAGACAACAGCAGTTTAGAATGAGCGATTATTCGTTTTTCCAAAACAGAATAACTAATTGTAACTCATTTTAAAAGCGCCATCTTGGCATTAGGTACGATCTGGCAAAATGATATCTTGCCAAGCAGGGTGAATCTAAACCGCGAATTCAAAAATGTTAGAACCCAATATCTTGAAAATGAAAAATAATTAAAATGCAGATTATTTTAAAGCCGGTTCGGTCCAGCTGGAGTATTTGCAAACAGTAGAAATATTGGGTGGCGTTAACTGTGCCATTATAGCAGTTATAGTTCGTGGTGCTAAATACGCCAATCTGCAAAGAATTATGTAATGTAGGGATAACGGTTTTCAGGGAACCTTAAATGAGCAGTAATTATAGGTTGTGAGCATGTGTCAATCACCAAATAAGGAAAAGTCGCCATTAGTGGCAAGCTATCCTAGTTATTCCGTAGTTTTTATCAAAGAAAAAATTCCAAGTATTGTTTTCTTACAGCTAATTATTAACTATACATATACGCAAGTGGCCAAATTATGAAAGTTCGCCATAATTGGCTAATACGCAAGGTGTTCCATGGGTTTCACATAATTAAAAATAGTGCGAAGGTTAAATTTTTATGTTCCAAACAACTTGCAAGAACCAAGCAATGTGTAGCTCGGTAACATTCAATCTGATCTGGGTTTTGTTAGTAGAAATTATGCTTTTTTTACGAATAAGACTTATTAGGGGCCGAAATGCCTCATACGAAAAGCGAGCGTAGCTAGTCTAGGGGGCTTGGCCCCTAGTGATACAAAAACAAAACAAAAAAAAGTTTCAATTTTTGGAGCTTTAAAACTTTTATTATCAATTTTCTTAAAAAGTGATACATTAAAGGATTAACCTTCCGCATTTAAACATTTATAACGATTTAATAAATTAATAAAAATAAAAAATAAACAACAATATTTTGCAGTAATAAAAAATTTAAATGTCCGTTATATTGCTATATTGCCTTTATGTGAAAATTTTGCATCAGGGATTTACGAAAAAATATCTTAGCGCACTGTATATGCAATCATACATTCGAACTTGCAAAATACAATCATAACCCGAGAAAAATATTTCTCCGCATACATTTCAACTTTACTCCTATGCTTGGGAATTTGATTAAAAAACACCTTCTTTTACGAAAAGTGTGTTATTTTGCAAGGAAAGGGTGTTTCCTCCTATCATTGTCCTCTGGGAATGTGTTGTTCAAGATCTGCATTTCACAGAGAGAGGCTGTTTCAGAGGCAGCCTCAAAATAGCTTTTCACGTAAAATGCGAGAGTTAATATTGAAATACAGTTTTAAAAGAGTTAGATATAAATTAATTGCTGAATTTGTCAACAGCAAGGAAGGAATAAAGTCATTTGGGAACAGGCTGATTAGCTCTATTTTCAGAAGATCTGGCTTTCTAGTTGAACGTAGTTTTATAAAAATATGTTACTATTTATGAGATAAATCATACCATATGAGTCGGTTATAATCTGCCTTTCGACATAGTGTCTTTTTTACCCGAAATTTGGCGATCTGCCGATACGTGGCGATTAGTGGTTGCCATCTCTCAGCAATAAAAGTTGTTGAGATTTTGAGCATAATATCAAAAAGCTGTAACACTATCGATGCACTTTTGAAAGACCTTAAAAAAATTGTCCTGATTATTTTTAACAGCACTGACATCTGCGGAAAAATGGAAGAAGACGAGAACAGCTGGATAGATGGCCCCATGCTGAAAAAAGGGCAGCCGGTGCCATCGCTCGACTTAACTACCAGCAAGATGGCGGACGATCGAAACGTTCATCGCTTGCCACAGATCTAGAGACCCTTTTTTTTGACGACAGCTGGCTGTGCAGCACTGACATCTGCCGAAAAATGGAAGAACGCGAGAACAGCTGGATAGATTGCCCAATGCTGAAAAAAGGGCAGCCGTTGCCATCCATCGCTCGACAACTACCAGCAAGATGGCTGACGATCGAAACGTTCATCGCGATGAACGTTTCGATCGTCCGCCATCTTGCTGGTAGTTAAGTCGAGCGATGGCAACGGCTGCCCTTTTTCCAGCATCGGGAAAGGGTTGCGCCTCAAAGGGTTACAACATAAAATATTTTAAATCATTTGTGAGAATTTTCAAAGCCTTTCATATTTAAATCTCCAGCTTCAGGGGGAACTTAAGCCCCCCATGGGCCCCTCGGTGGGTGCGCCCATGACATTGAGTATCTCATTATGCAGAAGTTATGGGCTCTTCAAAAACCTCACTTCATACGTGTTCGTGACCCGTGGCCAACGCGAAATAAGCCAGCTTATCTCCGTGGTATTTCATTTCATCAACAAGCCTTTAAATGAGAGAAAAATGTTTCAGCTCTTCGATTCTCCTTTCGTTCTCCGTTTTCTCCCCCCTTCATCGAACACACACACACACACACACACACAAAAGCGTTAGAGAAGAATATTCTAAAAGCCAGTCGTGATCTCCCCGTTAACAGAATCATGAAGAGCGTATTAAAAAGAAACAAAACAAGCAAGAAAACACTTTAAAAAGTCATAACAAAAGCTTGAACTTGAGCGAACTATTTCGTCGCCAAAGGCGACAGCGTTTGGCGATCGATTCGTGTAGCTACATTGCTCTACAGACAGCCCATTACATTGTTCGCAGACATGTCAAGTTCCGCCATGTTTTTATTGGACTGCTCGGCTACTGAACTTTCGTCGGCATTGCCACAAGATTTCTTCTTTTTATTTCTCTTGTAGCTACTTAAGACAGTTTTTTTTTCCAGTTCACCGATGTTCGTATTTTTATACTTTCTCTCTATTTTCTTCTATCACTCCCTCAATCCCCCCCCCTCCCTCCCTCCTCCTATTCTGGTTACGTCCAACACAACTGTTTGACATTATATTAGTTTAAAAAAAATTACTCGATTTAAAAGAGGGAAAAAAAAAGAACGCAGAAAAAGGAATTGTTCTTTGCGATGTCTTTGTATTTAGATGAAGAGCGTTTGTTTTTCCTTCCCGCTATAGGAACTCTCTTGGAGAAAAGAGCAAAACCGGAATGGGTCGCTTGCCGATCGAAACAGTAATTGGTTTTTAAGCCTTTTGTTTTCTCAGAATGAGTAAGGGAATTTTTTTATTTTTTTAGATTTCTCACTCAAATGTCGAAACATGGAAATCTAATATTTATTAAAAGTTGACCCTGAATTAAAATTACACCTGACAACATGATTTTTGGGTCTGACTTCTACATGTTAAATTTTAGTTTCTCCTGCGCCAAAACTAAGGAAAATAATTTTTTTTTTAAATGAAAGTTTGCCTTTGTAGACATTAAAGCAGTTTTTCAATTTTTTGGCAAAAATCACTGATATATATATATATATATATATTATAATTCCACTCTAAATTATAATCAGAAAAGTTTTTTTGCTGGATATAAAAGTCTTTTTTTTTATTCAAGATTTGTGATAAACAATAACATAAATGTAAAATAATCATTAATGTAAAATATCATAAATGTAAAATAAGAAATTAATGTCTGAAAGTGAATATTGTTCGTATGAGCAAATAATAATAAAAACAAATAATAATATTACAAATAATACTACAAGCAATACTACAGAGTTACAAATAATAATACAGTTTAGTTTCGGGTTAATCAAAGTGCTGCCATCTTTCGTTTATGAAATAAATTAAAATATATCAGGTTGTAACGAAAGTTTTCCGCCAAATCTGCCTGAAAAACTCACTTCTAACTCCTTAGATAACTGTTTATGAACTTTCGGTATCAAACCTGCACAGTGTCACATGATACAACAATAGTACTTAAAGCTGTGCTCATAATTCGTTGATATTCTGTAGCTGAATTTTTGCAACACAACTGGAAGTAAATGATGGTTCTAATCCTCTAGAGTGATAGTGTCATTTGAGACACCTTGTACTTAACGATAACTATATTTTTTACAGATTTCACACCATAGTGTTATAAAGTAAGTCTCTTTCTTCCAAATGCCAAAAATCGTTTGACAAAATATGAGCAAATACGCCAACGCGAACTGTGTGCTGACGATGTTTGAGGTGGCGGGAAACTTTCGTTACAACCTAATACTTATCGACGTAAATCAGACAAAAGCAAACTTTAAGAACTAAATGAAAATTTATTTTTTTTTCAATGTCTAGAATCAGAATTTAAGCATGAGAATAGAAACCCCCCAAAAATTTTTTTGTTGCTGACCGGTGTTATTAAAGAACTGTATGAATAACATGTATAAAAACTGTGAATGCTGCTAGCAGGGGCGGCCCTAGGGCCGGACAAACCGGACCCCTGTCCGGGGCGGCAAATTTTAGAGGTGGCATTTTGGCTCGAATTTGAAAAGTACATTTTGTATTAGCTAACGAATTCCGGAAGATAAAAAAATATTCCGAAGAATATCATTCTATATAACTTTACTAACTGATGTACCCATCCGTCATTGATGGGTTTTTACTAACCGCGCGAAATTTCGTTTGCATTGTAAGAGTACGAAAAATGGAATTAGCATACTGGCAGAAATGTAGAAAGCAAAGTTATAACTCTTGTGTATTGTTTAAAGATTACAGGTTAGAGAGTAACAAATTACTGAGACAAACTGTCAATAGAGAAAATATTTTACATTCAAAATTAACGTTTTCTTTTAGTGGATGAGCTTCCTACCTCAAAAAGTCATTTAAAGGTGCAAAAGAAGATGCTAGTAATGAATGTTAAACTGAAAAGAGAATACCTGGAAAATGCTTTGTAATAGCATAGGAAGTAGCCTATATTTAACACTGCAACATCTGATTGAATTATATTTTGATGATTTTACTTGATGCGCAGAGAACTTTATCAAAGTTTACGAGTTTACGTCATACCTCAAAAATAATTCAAATTTGTAGAAAATTAAAAACCTGTAATATTAATTTACTAACCGCCTACTTTTTAACAAAATTTCATTTCATTCCCTTTTGTCTGACAACTAGTTGTTTTCACGAAGTGGTCACACAAAATTTTTTCAAAATAGTATATAAATATATATTTAATTAGGAAGAATTCAAACAATGTTATTTAACTCAATCTCCTCGTCAATAACTGAATTTTGTTCCATTAACTTTAGAAATTTTAATATTATGCCTGAAAATTTTTGCACAATTTTCTCAAAATTAAAAAATAATAATAATAATTTAAAAAAAGAAATCGACGTAATTTGTATAAGTCGAACACCCACTTTTGTATTACCTCCAGACGCCTTAAAGTGACGCCCCCCCCCTCTCTCCCGCCCCCTAAAAAAGAAAAAATACAATGCAACTTTTACAGACCCTTTCAATTTATTCAAATCTTTAAAAAATTTCGATGATGCTTTGTTAGCCATCATATGACCTAATTTCATTCTGTTCTCTTAATCCGTTTTTGATGGATGCCAGAACAAACTTTTTAAGCGATTTTTACAAAATCTCAAAGTGTATGAATTATTTAAAACAATTTTGGTATCTATTGTTTCAATTAACTTACCATTCAATATAATTCCAAATTTCATTCTATTCCATTGAGCCATTTTTTAAAAAAGGGCGAACATACATTTACACACAGTTTTCAAACAACTGTTTTAAATCTCAAACCTTTTAAACGAATTAGAAATATTTTAGCACCTGCAGGAGGATTAGAGGAGTTAGAAGTTAGTATTTCAGGCGGATATGGCGGAAAACTTTCGTTACAACCTGATAATTTCATAGCGATAACGTAGAACGTCTTGATCAAGGCACGCACGTACTAAATACAAAAGGGTTTTGACAGATTTTATTTAATAACAGAATTTTAAAAGCAATTTATCAGTTCTTTAATCAGTCAATCAATCAAAACTGATATTTGCTACCATTATTTCAGCTTACAATATTTAGCACGAACCTATTTGATCCCCAGGTGTATAATCACAAGCTATCGATCTTCCCACTACGGTCACTTACGAATAGCTGTGTCCCTCTTTTGTCCATAAAAGCATCTGCTTTATCTGTCTGTAGAAATCGCTGACTAAGAGTGGCACAAGAGATATCTTTGCCGAACCGAATATCAAATAAAAAGCTCTCTAATATTCCTTGTATTTGACACTATGTTGGGAATTTCTGAACAAATCAGAAAAACCGTGTTAAAACAAAAGCATTTTTTTTCTCGCAGTAAGATTATATTTTATGTTTTATTTATACACATTCTATGAAATTATTTTTTTCTCTTTCTCTATTTGTGCTACCGTAAATCTTTACAACAATACAATCATCCATTCAAACAATGCAAAAACATAAATGCATAAATGAATTTATTTTTTGAGACAAGTGTATGAAAAAACTTCAACAGAAGAGAAAAGCAAATTTTAATGTCGAAAATTAAAAAAAATAATTAAAAAATTTATTTCCACAGTTAGACGGTAAAATTCATTAAAAACATTGGTTTTAATTTAAAAGCTGTGTTTTAAATGGAAAACTGTTTTGCATCAATTCATTGCAAAGCATTCATTCTAACTGAAAATAAATGAATTTTCGATTTGTCTACTATTCCTTTTTTAAATATTTTAAAACAGTGAACATAGACTATATTAGAGAAAAGCATAAGCTAACTAAAGCTTTATACACAAAATCAAAGCTCTTTGCCCCCCCCCCACAAAAAAAAATTGGTAGATGCTAAAGAACTTAATCGATGTTAGCGAAATGCAAAGACCAACAGTTCAGAAAATTTCAAATTTAGTTTAGCACGCTGTACAATTAAAATAATTTATCGCGTTGCGGTTTATTGTACTTTACCTGTTACTTGGTTTATTTCAGAGAACGTGAACTAAAATTTAATTTTCAGGTCAATATGAAAATACCGAGAACCCTTATTTTTACCGAACAGACTTGAAATTTCACGATTTTCAACTCTCAGTTTCCGAGGAATAATCTGAACTAAAAACAGTCTGAACTCTAATGCATGATCTGCGAGAAGTCAGATGCTTTAGAATTCCTCTACATTTTATAAAGCCAGCCTTTCAATGAAATTATCGGCCGTGATTCTTGGCAAGTAGCTGGCAGACTGGTATTTGATTTACGCTCGAGAAGCAGCCCAGGTCAGAGTGGGGGAGGGTAATTATAAGTAATTGGGTTTAACCCTTTGAGGCGCAACCCTTTCCCAATGCTGAAAAAGAGGGCAGCCGTTGCCATCGCTCGACTTAACGACCAGCAAGATGGCGGACGATCGAAACGTTCATCGCGTGCCACAGTTCTAGAGGCCCTTTTTTTGACGACAGCTGGCTGTGCGGCACAGCCAGCTGCCTCAAAAAAGGGGCTTCTAGATCTGTGGCACGCGATGAACGTTTCGATCGTCCGCCCTCTTGCTGGTCGTTAAGTCGAGCGATGGCAACGGCTGCCCTTTTTTCAGCATTGGGCAATCTGTCCGGATGTTCTCGCATTCTTCCATTTTTCAGCAGATGTCAGTGCTGTTAAAAAGAATCGTGACCATTTTTTAACGGGAAATGACGTGCTCAAAAGTAAAGGATTCTCGTGGAGCTCTGTCACCCGCCACTATTTTTATAGAAATCCAATCTATTCTTCTTGTCGTGACTGGCAACAATCAAAACGTCAGAGTTTGGTGTTCCCAGAGCGGGATCACTGCGCCGTAAAGGGTTAAGCCTTTCAGCGCAAACATCCCTTTATCCTTGCCACTGTAGAGTGCGCGATTTGATAAGAGAGTCATCGAAAGAATTACATGAAAGCTAGCTACAAAAAACGTAATGAGACTTAACGGGAAAGATTAATTATGCCAAATGTAATCGATTACACGACACTTTCCAATTGCAGCAAATATTTTTGCTCCTAATTCGCTTATGCATCATCGCCAAATTTGAATATTTTGGGAATAATCTAAAAAAAAAAAAAAAGTTGTATATCACTATTAATGTAATTTTGCGAGACCTTGCATAAGAATTTAAAATGCTATTTACCTCATTTAAAAGAAAAGTGAGCTGCTTTAAATGATTATATACTTATTGTTATGAATGATTATCATATATTGTTATGAATATTATTACAGAAAAATTCCCATTTAGTAAAACGTGCACCATGCATTAATGAGGGGATGTAAAAAAATTAGCATTTTATCCTAATAAGTATCGGAGATATAAACCTAAATATATGCTGACTTGTAACATTTTTCGATGTGTCTCGAAGGTCAAAAAATCACTGCGGATGATTGCTATTAAGGGATTGCATACCAATTACAGAAGAAAACAATGACTGAATAGGTACATAATACTTCTGCTGTTATTGGTATTGTATAGCCATTTACCAAATTTTTTAAACATATCTTCGACACTTTTCAGGGTGGAGTGTTCAAATTTTGAGCATCATGGCATGGGGCACATTTTAAAGTTAGAAATGCTTTTGCACGGGGGGGGGGGGGGTGGTATTTAAAATTTCAATTTTGTATTTTAATGGATTTTTCGTTTCATCTGGCAAATGTTAATCGATATCATAAAATTCTGCACTTTTCTGCGTAACTTTGTCATGTTTTGTACATGCCTATGGCCAATATTAAAGGAATAAAAGCCCAAATCAGAGTTTTGGACACACCCTGTACATTCTCTCGTAACATACCTTTCCACACCCACGCTGAATGCAAAGCCCAAGCAAATCTCTGGAAGGAGCGAAGCACATATTGCAGTGGAAGACCCGAATAAACCCGATTAATCCTTTTAAAAACCCAGGGAAAGCTCTGCCAATTCCTTTATCTAAAATAATCCTTTAAGAATCTGTTTGTGAAAGAGCAGTCGTGCCCCAGCACTTTAATTGAGTCTTCGTTAAACAGCGATGGACACACACATTATGTCCCAGTCATTAAATGGTAGCGGGTATTTTGTAGAATAGAATATGCGCTCCCTCTCGAAATGTAGCAACGCCGAATCGGGTTCCGCTAATCAATAAACTGATTTTGGAGAGAATACGTTTCTGTTTTCTTTGCATTGAATGGGCTTCGAAATATTTATGTGGACAGTTTCAAGAAAATCTGTCATGGCCGTGTTAATAATTTCAGGAGCCCCACCATAAAAGATAAAATACTCATGATGGTAGGTGACGGAAGGGTGGAGCTTTCGGCCTTACTGCAAGGCTGTCGATCTAACGGTCTGGAATTTTGGGAGGTTTTCTCCAGATGTAAGGTGAATACGCGTCCAAACCCTTTATAAAGCACTCCACCCCAACGCACACTACCGTAGGCCGATATCCCTTGTGAAAGTTTGCCATAACGCAAAACACTAATAGCTTAAATACTTTATTTCGATGAGGCATGGGTATATATATTATATTGTATATGTGAGGCCATAGTGCGGATGTCTACAAGATGGACTCACCGCACCAAGGATCTGACAGCAAGTTCTTGTAAACATGGGAGAAAGCTCCCACAGTAGAAATAAAATAGCCTTCATGTGATCCAGAAGGTAGAGAAAGAGAAAAAGAGAGAAAGATTTTTTTTTTTTTGGCAGCAGAATGTAAACAAAACTAATTATCAAATTCTGTTGGGTGGAAAAAATCCGTATGGAAACTTCCCGAAAGATTTTCATCATGGTAACGAAATAAACACAGAATAAACGAACCACCCACGCTTCACGTCATATATGCCCTGTCAGATCAGAGTATTGCAAGATGTACGTGATTTTAAAGACTGTCCAATATAGTAGATCTTCGAATGAAAGAAGAGTGACCGAACTCATAAAAGTCTAGATCGGAGCTGAGTCGGTACTTTTTACATATATTTTGTCTTGCTTATTAAATCTGTTTAGCTCTCTTCTATTAATGTACCAATTGTTAATTTTAAAAGACATTTTTCTTCGCAAATCTGAAATTCTACAAATAAGAAACTCATAACGATTGTTGCTCGTCAGCCGACATCTTTCGACCATTTTGCGATTTTACACCTCTACAGCTATGCACGGAAATAGCTTCGTTCCTTCAATAGACATCACGCAAGTTTCTCATTAATTCATCTATTTTTAATTTTACTACCGTCTTCATCCATAAGTCTGAAATCCTCTGATCTACACAATTCGATATAAGATTGTTACTAATCTGTCGATGTGTTTCCGATCATTTCGCAATTATACAATCATTATCCATGCAAAATAACATCTTCTGTGAAATAGATATTATCCACGTTTCCTATTACTACACCCATCTCTAGTTTTACTAGACATTTTCTTACGTAAATCCGAAATTCAAGGATACACTCAACAGACGATACACGATTCAATCAACTCAATAGACGAGTGTTGCTCATCGTCCGAATCGTTTACCAATCATTGTGGGATTTTACATCTATCATGCATGCAAACAGCTTTTCGTCAACAGATGTTATGTAAGTTTCTTATCAATACACTCATCTTTAATTTTAAGAGACATTTTCTTCCGTAAATCTGAAATTCAATGATACACAAAACTCAATAAAGAATTGTTGCTCATCAGCCGATGAGTTCCCGATACTTTAGTGGTTTTCTGCCTATTATGCATAAAAATAACTTCTATCAATAGGTATAGGTTTTTTATTAATGCATGCATTCCCAATTTAACGGAACACTTTCTTCAGTAAACATGATATTCAATGATACACACAACTCAATAAAGGATTGTTGCTTATCGGCCGATATGTTCCCGATCATTTTGCGATTTTACATCTATCATGCAAGCAAATAGCTAACTGTCAACATATATTATGTAAGTTTCTTATTAATACATCCATTTCTAATTATACGACCATCTTCCACCATAAATCTGAAATCCTCCGAAATACACAACTCAATATAAGATTGTTACTGATCTGCCGATGTGTTTCCGATCATTTCACGATCATAAGACCCATTATGCATTCAAAATAACAGCTTCTGTCAATAGATATTACGCAAGTTTCTTATTAATACACCCATCTCTAATTTCACGTGACATTTTCTTCCGTAAATCCGAAATTCAAGGATACACTCAACGGGCGATAGACGATTCAATCAACTCAATAGACAAGTGTTGCTCATCGTTCGATACGTTTACCAACCATTTTGCGATTTTCCCATCTATCTTGCATGCAAAGAGCTTTTCGTCAACAGATGTTATGCAAGTTTCTTATTAATACACTGATCTTTAATTTTACGAGACATTTTCTTCTGTAAATCTGCAATTCCATGATACACAAAACTCAATAAAGAATTGTTGCTCGTCGGCCGATAAGTTCCCGATCATTTAGTGGTTTAACGCCTATTATGCATAGAAATAACTTCTATCAATAGGTATAGGTTTTTTATTAATACGTGCATTCCCAATTTAACGGAAACTTTCTTCCGTATACCTGAAATTCAATGATACACACTACTCAATAAACGATTGTTGCTCATCGGCCGATATGTTCCCGATCATTTTGCGATTTTGCATCTATCATGCATTCAAATAGCTAACCGTCAACATACACATTATATAAGCTTCTTATTAATACCCCCATTTCTAATTTTAACAGACATTTTCCTTCCGTAAACACGAAATTCGATGATATAACACACAACTCAATAAACGCCCCTACTCCCTCTCCGTGTCTATTTGCGATAGTCCCCCCTGCTCTTATTTGCTGTAGATGCTACTGCTACACAAACCCCGGCTGAAGACGGCTCCGTTTTCTTGGTATCATTAACAATAAACTCCGCAGAAACCCAAGAAGTATAGGAAGCAGAAATGCACTTAGCGATGGAACCACGCAAATCTAATTAATTCTGTTGAATGCAGAGAGAAGGGAGCTGGGAGCATTTTCTTACCCTAAACAATCATCCCCGGCTCTGCTTAAGTTACTACTGGCGATACAGCCCTAATTTTTTTCCCTTAGTCTGAATCGCAAAGGGCCGCAATGGACTCAAATTAATTTTGATGCTGGAAATGATGGATATGGTTGAATCTGATACATGCTGTTGCTCTTGGTTTCATAAAGTTCACATTAATTGTGCTCTTTTTTATCTTCCTTAGAACGAATGGTATGTGTTTAAAATGGGAGTAAATTGTAACGTTATATCTCTCCGTTTTTTCACGCACGTGCAAAATTAAGGTTACAAGCAAAATTTGCAGTAACTGAAGAAATACCCAGTTTATTGCAACAAAAATGCGCACAGAAATATACTATTGTAGGAGAAAGCATCTATAGGGTAATATTGCCGAGTGCGGGCTTGTTAAACTGTTGAAAATGCCGATTTCATAGAAAAGAAAACTTTATTATTGAAAAAATCTAGAGTGACTCCACTCGACTTTCCGAACACTTACGATTAAGATCATTAGCAAGCATTTAAATAAATTTTAATCGATGAATAGTTCAAACATACATACCAAATTGAAGCTCAATCGAATGCGCCGTTTAAACGCTAGAGTACTTTCCAGAATTTCCTCCCATAGGCCATAATGTAAAAGAACTTTTTGTGGTAGCCCTGTAGAAAAACTATAAGTCCTATACACATCATAATCAATACCGGTCTTGCGACGGTGGTTTGTATTATATACCCAATTTGAGCTCAATCGAATGCCCCGTTTAGGAGCTATCGTGTTCACTCACATACACACACATACATACACACATATATACATACATCTCGTAAAAATAGCATACATGAATTCAGAAGACCTCAAAACGTGTCAATACACCAAAATCTCGATGTCGAATTTTTTCATGATTACAATACTTTCCTTACATGGTACATGTTCGGAAAGTAAAAATTATTCGACTATTATTCCTGGAAATCGTACCACTGGTAGTACAAGAATGTACAGAGCTTGCAGAAAATAATAAAACAAACAATCACTAAATCGTTCATAAGATCAGCAAAGCGGACAGCTTCTAACAACGTTTCAAATAAACTCACTTAACTGAACTGCAACATCGAACTCTCTCTTTTATAGTTTTTTGAGCTGGATATGACGTCACATAGAAATTTCCGGAAGATGCTTCGTAACTTCCTTCCTGATAGAAAATTGCAGCACTTTCGAGAAATTTCTTTTTTTTTTTTTTTGCCAAATTTGTCTATAAGTCGCCAAATGGTCGCCAAGTTTGTCGTTAAAGTCAAGGGGGCATAGGTTTTTCAAGAACCACACAATGCCTGTAAAACTCATTTTACCGCAACGAGCCCCGTATGGCAGGAAAGCGACATTATAGTTTTGTGACAGTAGTAACATAATGAAAAAGAAAAAGGGGAATTGCTAGTTAATATATTGTTTATACATAAAATGGTCTAATCGATATTTTTGGCATCTCGTTAAAGGTTCACTTAATATAGTGTGGGACTATCGTGCACTGTTACACAAGCCTCACTACAACCGTCATAATGTTAAAGCTGCTGTACATTATTTAGAGGGCGTCATCACTAAATCGTTCTATATTTTTTTCGAAGGAAGTCATAAACCACCGTCGCAAGACCGGTATTGATTTGGGTGTGTATAGGACTTATAGTTTTTCTACAGGGCTACGACAAAGATTTCTTTTACATTATGGCCTATGGGGGGAATTTCTTGAAAGTGCGCTAGCGTTTAAACGATACATTCGATTGAGCTGAAATTCGGTATACATGTTATAAACCACCATCCTAAGACCGGTATTGATTTTGGTGTGTATAGGACTTATAGTTCTCCTAAAGGGCTACGACAAAACTTTCTTTTATGTTATGGCATATGGGGAGAAATTCTTGAAAGTGCGCAAGCGTTTAAACGGTGCATTCGATAGAGTTTCAATTTGGTATATATGTTTGAATGATTCATCGATTAAAATTTATTTAAGTGCTTGGTAATGATCTTAATCGTAAGTGTTCGGAAAGTCGAGTGGAGTCACTCCAGATTTTTTATTGTTAAATTCTACATACTTTCTTCGAAGATACTATGCATATTTCTAGGCGAAATGTGTTACAATATACAGAGTAGTTCTTCGGTCATTATAAATTTTGTGTTGCAAATCTTTATTTTGGAGACCAGTGCAGCTTTCCATTTATGTGAGATCTATGTCTCTGATCTCTAAACTACTGCATGTTCTAAACATTTTTTTTTCCTTTTTGAAAAAAAGAGACACCATTCTTTATTACAATGCATAATTACTATTCGTCTGTCTTAGGGTGTATATACCAGCGTATATACACCCTACTGAGAAATTAAGAATGTCATTGTAATGATAGTTCTCATTTACCAAAGAAATAGTAACACGCCGTAAATGATGCATCTTTAATAACATTTTAGTATGTATAGTACATTTTGGTATCATCTGAAACATGAAAAGCATCCGCAAAGTTGGCAGTAATAATTAATGCGTCGAGCATAATTATAAGCAACAGTTTAAAAAACGCATCGTGCCAATAACAAAAGGAGGTTTGGGAGACCGGATTGACTAACCGGATTGACGAAAATCGACTTGACGAAAAGATAAATTTACTGCATTCAATTTTATTTCATATTGTATGTTCTAATATTTTTCTTTTACACACATTGAAACAGAACCCACGTTTCGAAATTCAACGGTAACTATATTTTTTTCGAAACTACTTTAAAACAGAAAAAAACTAGGTACCGTACCAGGTCAGCACGCTTGCCTATAGCGGAAGTATTCAAAGCCCCATGCTCGTTAACCCTTTAACGCGCAGTGTTCCCGCTCTGGGAGTACTCAACTCTGCCGTTTTGACTACTGCCAGTCACGAAGAATAGATTTGATTTCTATAAAAATAGTTGCGGGTGACATAGCTTCACGAGAATCCTTTACTTTTTAGCAGGTCATTTCCCGTCAAAAAATGGTCACGATTCTTTTTAACAGCACTGACATCTGCTGAAAAATGGAAGAACGCGAGAACAGCTGGATAGATTGCCCAATGCTGAAAAAAGGGCAGCCGTTGCCATCGCTCGACTTAACTACCAGCAAGATGGCGGACGATCGAAACGTTCATCTCGTGCCTAGATCTGTGGCACGCGATGAACGTTTCGATCGTCCACCATCTTGCTGGTAGTTAAGTCGAGCAATGGCAACGGCTGCCCTTTTTTCAGCTTTGGGAAAGGGTTAAGGGCACAGAAGGGAGAAATTGCTACCTTCGCGTCTCTTGCGACGACCCAGGTAAGTAAGCAGGTGAACAATTCTGCAAATAAGTGGAAAATTTTTTAATAGCCTATGCTTTTCTTTGTTTGCAATCACTCCATTTGGAGGAGAAGCCGGCAGATCGGATCCATTTAACAATTCCGTAACCCCGAAGGCAAGTTTGAAACAGAAAATACCAGCGTATATACACCCTACAAATGCCTTTTTCCATTATGATGCCGTCACGACCTCAACGACTTAACAAGTCATAATCAACGCTTCTGTCGATGGCCTTTTAACGCTCGCGCCTTCTTTTGTCTGCTCAACTCAATTGACACGTCCACTTGGCTTCGGCCATCACCTATTAGATCTTTTCTATTTAGGAGGCGAGTCCAAATAATTTAAAGGGATATCGATCACAAAAGGAGAATGGTACGAAGGTCATTGCACGATCTGGAGATACCAACTCCGATTGTTACACTGCAAGAACAAGCGTAATACAGATAGAACAGCCATTTTGGCCACGGAAAATTATTCTAATAAGCGGAATATTCCATTACTAGCCACCAAGGCGTCGCCCCATGCTTTACTGTTCTTTATACAGTAAAACCTGTGTTGAACGACTCCCGTATTTAACGACCACCTGGTCTTGTCGACCATGTCTTAGCGGTCCCGAGTACAATATAAATAATGGTTTATTTTCCTTATTGAACGACCACCTGCCTGACGCGACCAACGACCGCTATGTATAAGAAACAAATTTATTTAAAATCCTATTTTAACGACCGCGAATTCTTAAAAAAATTCTTATTTTACCCTATTTGAGTCAGTTCGTTATTCGGATGATCAGGAATCACAATCACGCGGTATGGTGAAAACGAAAGTTGACACATCTTTAGTTGAGTTGTAACACAGCTTCCAGTCAATCCATGGAGTCAGTGAACGCAATAGCGGCATGCACACAGTTACTTGTGTTACTGCTTCTTGGTGGATATTTATTAAAAATAGAATTTTATGCATTTAGACATTACAGTGAATCTTTCAGCAGAATTTCTTCGTTTAAAACATTTCTTCGAAAAATAATGCATCACAAAATCTGCGCACTGTAGGAAAATACTACCAAGAATGACGTCATTGTTTCGACCAATGAGCGATGCCGATACTGGCGAGAACTAAGCACGAAAAATTCAACACAAAATTTTATTATATTTTTCATTTTTTTTAAATTTAAACATATTCTAATTTCATTTATTAATATATATATATATATATATATATATATATATATATATATATATATATAAATCTCACTGTTTTTCTCTACATATTATAAAAAAGTATGTACATAACTGCTTTTTATTATATTATATCTATATAAAAGCCGTTTCAGTGATAATCAAATAAATTCCAATTATATTGATAAAATTAAGTACGCTTAAAATTTTGTCAAAATGTATCGTATTACCTGAATTCAAAGACCGACCCTCCTTAAAGACCACATTTTCTTGGTCCCAGTGGTGGTCTTTAAAAACAGGTTTCACTGTACTCAGTGCAGTGTCAACACCTCCAAGATATAGAAAGCCTTACAACTCCTACGTCATCAAGCTTTGACGTCATCACTAGGCCTACATTTAAAGTTTTATTTTCACAAAATAAAACTATTAAAAATTTCTGGTGAATTTACCCATCAATAGCAATATTTTAATAATTTGAGATAAAAAACATAATTTTACGAGCAATGGCAGTTTTTATTCATGACTAATTAGATAATATGATACGGAAATAGATCATAGTGAATAATTTTTTATGAGAAAGGTATTTTAATTTTAATGTTTAAGATATTTTACATTTATTGATAGATATTGATAGATATTTAATAGATATTTTACAATTATTGTTAAGATATTTTCTAATATTCGTAGCATTCACCAGAAATTTTTGATCTCATATTTTACTGTGCTTTATACTCAGTGCAGTGTCAACACCTCCAAGATATAGAAAAGCCTTACAACTCCTACGTCATCAAGCTTTGACGTCATCACTAGGCCTACATTTAAAAGTTATTTTCACAAAATAAAACTATTAAAAATTTCTGGTGAATTTACCCATCAATAGCAATATTTTAATAATGAGATAAAAAACATAATTTTACGAGCAATGGCAGTTTTTATTCATGACTAATTAGATAATATGATAAGGAAATAGATCATACTGAATAATTTTGTATGAGAAAGGTATTTTAATTTTAATGTTTAAGATATTTTACATTTATTGATAGATATTTAATAGATATTTTACAATTATTGTTAAGATATTTTCTAATATTCGTGGCATTCACCAGAAATTTTTGATCTCATATTTTACTGTTCTTTATACTCAGTGCAGTGTCAACACCTCCAAGCTATAGAAAGCCTTACAACTCCTACGTCATCAAGCTTTGACGTCATCACTAGGCCTACATTTAAAAGTTTTATTTTTCACAAAACAAAACTATTAAAAATTTCTGGTCAATTTACCCATCAATAGCAATATTTTAATAATTTGAGATAAAAAACATAATTTTACGAGCAATGGCAGTTTTTATTCATGACTAATTAGATAATATGATAAGGAAATAGATCATACTGAATAATTTTGTATGAGAAAGGTATTTTAATTTTAATGTTTAAGATATTTTACATTTATTGATAGATATTTAATAGATATTTTACAATTATTGTTAAGATATTTTCTAATATTCGTGGCATTCACCAGAAATTTTTGATCTCATATTTTACTGTTCTTTATACTCAGTGCAGTGTCAACACCTCCAAGCTATAGAAAGCCTTACAACTCCTACGTCATCAAGCTTTGACGTCATCACTAGGCCTACATTTAAAAGTTTTATTTTTCACAAAACAAAACTATTAAAAATTTCTGGTCAATTTACCCATCAATAGCAATATTTTAATAATTTGAGATAAAAAACATAATTTTACGAGCAATGGCAGTTTTTATTCATGACTAATTAGATAATATGATAAGGAAATAGATCATACTGAATAATTTTGTATGAGAAAGGTATTTTAATTTTAATGTTTAAGATATTTTACATTTATTGATAGATATTTAATAGATATTTTACAATTATTGTTAAGATATTTTCTAATATTCGTGGCATTCACCAGAAATTTTTGATCTCATATTTTACTGTTCTTTATACTCAGTGCAGTGTCAACACCTCCAAGCTATAGAAAGCCTTACAACTCCTACGTCATCAAGCTTTGACGTCATCACTAGGCCTACATTTAAAAGTTTTATTTTTCACAAAACAAAACTATTAAAAATTTCTGGTCAATTTACCCATCAATAGCAATATTTTAATAATTTGAGATAAAAAACATAATTTTACGAGCAATGGCAGTTTTTATTCATGACTAATTAGATAATATGATAAGGAAATAGATCATACTGAATAATTTTGTATGAGAAAGGTATTTTAATTTTAATGTTTAAGATATTTTACATTTATTGATAGATATTGATAGATATTTAATAGATATTTTACAATTATTGTTAAGATATTTTCTAATATTCGTAGCATTCACCAGAAATTTTTGATAGTTTTATTTTGTGAAAATGAAACTTTTAAATGTAGGCCTAGTGATGACGTCAAAGCTTGATGACGTAGGAGTTGTAAGGCTTTCTATAGCTTGGAGGTGTTGACATTGCACTGAGTATAAAGAACAGTAAAATATGAGATTTCTGGTGAATGCTACGAATATTAGAAAATATCTTAACAATAATTGTAAAATATCTATTAAATATCTATCAATATCTATCAATAAATGTAAAATATCTTAAACATTAAAATTAAAATACCTTTCTCATACAAAATTATTCAGTATGATCTATTTCCTTATCATATTATCTAATTAGTCATGAATAAAAACTGCCATTGCTCGTAAAAGTATGTTTTTTATCTCAAATTATTAAAATATTGCTATTGATGGGTAAATTCACCAGAAATTTTTAATAGTATTATTTTGTGAAAATAAAACTTTTAAATGTAGGCCTAGTGATGACGTCAAAGCTTGTTGACGTAGGAATTATAAGGCTTTCTATATCTAGGAGTTGGCAGTGTTGGCCGAATTATTGGACTGACTTCAACGAAAATGTTTCTTTGTTTTAGTAGTATTGGTCAAGAAATTTGTTTAGGTTAGTTTTGCTACAAATGGTACTTACGTATTATCCCCGCGGTCATTCCCACCAAATTATTTTTTCATGACATGTGCCGGCAAACAGTTGCCAATCGTATTCGGAAAAATCAATAATTTAAATTGTACGGCATTTATCTTGGCAAAAAATCGCTCATCTCGACGGGCCGCAGGGATAATACGTAAGTACCCTACCCTACAAATTATGGGTGTCAGCATTTATTTGAGACTAATTTATTACTAATTTGAGAATGCCTGCGTTTGCTAAAATGAAGAAGAATTTCTGTAGAAATTTGTACATGTTCCATAAAGTATCACCCAATACAGTCTTAGTACAGTATATTCTACTTCAAACAGTACATTCTACTTCTTAATCCTTTAACGCGCAGTGATCACGCTGGGAACACCTAACACTGACGTTTTGACTGTTGCCAGTCACGAAGAATAGATTTGATTTCTATTAAAATAGTTGCGGGTGACACAGCTCCTTTACTTTTTAGCACGTCATTTCACTTAAAAAAATGATCACGATTCTTTTTAACAGCAATGACATCTGCTGAAAAATGGAAGAAGGCGAGAACAGCTCGATAGATGGCCCCATGCTGGAAAAAGGGCAGCCGTTGCCATCGCTCGACTTAACTACCAGCAAGATGGTGGACGATCGAAACGTTCATCACGTGCCACAGATCTAGAGAGCCTTTTTTGACGACAAAAAGGCTCTCTAGATCTGTGGCACGTGATGAACGTTTCGATCGTCCACCATCTTGCTGGTAGTTAAGCCGAGCGATGGCAACGGCTGCCCTTTTTTCAGCATTGGGGAAGGGTTGCGCCTCAAAGGGTTAAAACAGCAGATATATAGATAATAACATCACCTATGCTCTGCTGCTATGGGGAAAATCCCTCCAGATCTAGAAATGTATTTCGCAAATGCAAAATGTCGACAGATCTATTGCACTCGCTTGTTTGAAAATGTGCGCCCCTTTTCCTCTTATGTTTATAGCCTTCCCTCCTCCCACAAAACCGGAGGAGAGATTATACCCATTTCATTACATTAAAGCAAAATTTTCAGCAAACCTAAGAGGGTCGACTTCAGTAATCCTTTCCCATCGATCCTTTTTAGAAAATTAAATTCAGGCCTCTCTCTCTTCTGCCGTATTTCGTTTCCTAGCAGTGACATTTTCTTCGGCGTTCGTATATGTTTGTGTATCTATATAAGTGGAATTTAGCTGAGTGAATTTCCTGGGCGAAATTTATGGCGTGATGTCAGCGGTGGTTGGGCATGTTACTAGGTTACAGTTGTGTATAACCATCGCACTCAGATAGATCCAGTTGTATTTTATCGGCTGAATTGTGCAACATAAATAAATACCGACTGATTTCTAAATACGGTTCAATCCCGTTTAATGGGATAGTAAATTTGCCACGAATTCTAATAAGCGGGGATTTCCATTATCCGGGATCACATAAACTATTTACTACGGTTTGGTATCACGGAAAATAGTGTTTTGTTGAACTGAACAAATTTTGTTTGTTTCAACAAAAAATTTGGTTGGCGCTATTTCAACGGAATAATTTTGTTGTTTTTAACAAAATTTTTTGTTAAATCAACAAAATATTTCGCTGATTTAACAAAAATATTTTGTTAAATCAACGAAATATTTTTGTTATTTACGAACAATATTTTGTTGATTTTTTGTTAAATCAACAACATATTTCGTTGAATTAATAGAAGCTTCGTTGATTAAACATAAATATTTCTTTTATAGAGAGAACCAAAATTTTGTTGAATCAACAAAACTTTGTTCGATTCAACAAAAATTAGGTTAGTGCTTTTTCAACCAAATAATTTTGTTGGTTTAAACGAAAATTTTTTTAACCAACAAAATATTTCGTCGAATTAACAAAAATTTTGTTGATTTAACAAAATATTTCTTTGTTATACAGCCAACCAAAATTTAGTTGAATCAACAGAACATTTTTTTCGGTGATATTGAAAATGCATTACATTACGTTGGATATACTTTTAGCCGATATTCTATCAAGCTGTCTCGACTGTACTCAAGGTACGAGTGTCATTACATGCAATTTTTTGTGATAAGAGAAATCTATAGACCATTTTTTTTTTAAATTTGAGCTACGAACTGAATTCGGAATATAGCCTATCTATACAATTTCTAAATATCTATCTATACAATTTTCGAAGTGTAATACCTAAATACAGTAATACCTGAAGTCACGAGTACCCTCATGCACAAGTATTTTGTGATACGAGCAATCCTTGGATCAATTTCACGACTTTAGATAGGAACAGAATGCGAGATACGAGTTTTCTATATAAGTGGAAATGTGAAGTGAAATTATTAAGCAAAAGAAGAGAGAAAAAAAAATTTTTTTTTTTTTTTTACCACATCTATATTTTAGGCTAACCAATATTCGCCAAGTGGATCCCACCCGAAAAAATCCTGGGTGGGCTTTTTCGGGTTGGCGTGGGTTTTTTTCGAAATTTACTGTACATTTATAAATTTTTACTCCAGAACAAATATTATAATAATAATTGTCACTGACAGAGCAGGGCCTAACTTTTCGTGACATTGTGGTTTTAGAACAATTTTGCAGTTCTGTTTAATTAATGCAATTAGTGCAATTCTATTGCATCATTTTTAAAGATCTAAAAGTGCAAACTTGTTAGGAGAAACTTAATATATTTAGGACATTTTAAAAAATTTCATTCAATATCGTATTCTTTCTGTGTTCCTATTCTGTTTAAGGTGCTAAAGTAAGAACGCCAGTTTTCATTCAGCAGATATCGAATTTTTTTTATTTTTTACACAATAAAATACATGTAATTATGCTTAAGGAGTGTTTAATTTTTCCAAACAAAAATGCATATATTGACAAGTAATATTTAATAATATATGTAAAACAATTCTTGTAATAACCTGAAAGAAGCCTAATTCTCTATAGTATTAGTATATACAATAATCAATAGTTCTTGTGATACATAACTATGAATCACTTGACTTTTCAATTCAGATTTAAGTTGTTTTCTTGTGATAACATTTAAAACAGAACAATTTAGGTAGAACATTTAAAATGAAATTCAAATTTAAAAGTTTTCCGTGAAACTCAAGGAAACTCGGGTTTTTCATCAGAAACCTAATAAAACCCGAGTTTTATATGGTAAACCCCGGTTGTCTGGATTTCGTAAAAAAGAGTTTTTTCAAACCCTTTCGGTACTGCAAAAATGGAATACGAGTTATATTTGGGTTAAACCAGTTAAAGCAGTAATTGCCAAGTCTTTGTGGCTAAAGCCCAAAGACTTCTCAAAGCTTCCTCCTTACACCCTCAAAGCCGGCTTATACACTTAACTGGATCTAACCAATCCTAGTTTCTAGGACGTTTTATATCTATACCAGGTGTTCCCAAACTCTTTTCACCGCGGCACCCTTGTAAAATTAAAAACATTTCGTGGCACCCTTACCTTCTTTACAGCCGTATGAATATGAAGTTTAGAATGAAACAGTTTGGAAGCATTTTTCATTATTTCTTTTGTTCGTATAGGGCTAACTATCAAAAAAGTATTCTCTTGGGAAAGCGATATAGAAGTTTCCCCCCCCCCTCCTCCCCCCATCTCAGTGAGTTCTTGTAAAAGATGTAAAAGAGAGACAATTGGCCACCGAACTCTCTCGAACTTGACTGAAATATTTTTGTTTTCGCCTACTGGTCATCGGCTTCGCTAACTTTTCTGTGGGATATCGGTTCAGAGAAAACTTTTTGATTACACTCCACCAAATGTTATACTTTTCTTGATGATCGCCACGGCCACCCCAGTGTGCCGCGGCACACAGTTTGGGAACCTCTGATCTATACAGATATTGTTGTTCGTAGCAGTGCTGTAACTAGGATTTTCGTCTCTCGTTAATTTCGGCACCCTTTTCTTTGAAAACTTTCTTTGGCCCTTACTGGTTTTAGCGCCCCGCTCAACATCGTACATGCCCTGTATTTCCCTCTTCCTATAATTGCGGCCCCGGTTCTTAGTAATTAATTATTAACTATAATTCATAATTATAAACTATTCTTCTCCCCGTGCAAAGAACGGGCACTCGGCTAGTTCAGTACTAATTCGGCTTAATATCAAACCAGCATTTTCCTCAGCAAGACATTAATGCTCTTGCAGAGCAACAACAGAAAAACAACTGTAGCGGAGCAATTACAACAAGCATTGCCGTAACCCTTTGTTCAACCCAATGAATGATGGCATGTCAGCGAAATATCCCTACACCGTACGACAGTACATAAACAAATCCAACTGCTTTCCTCGCATGAATAAAACATCTTCCATTTCCTTGTGTAAAAACTTTCCCTCCGCAAAATCATTCTGGGAGAAAGAAACGTTAACGGGGCCCGGCGTTATTTTCAACGGGAAAATACGATTTAAAAGCCAAGAGGAGAAGTAATAACTCTTTGGGGGGATGTTCCCCCCTTTTTTTTTCTCCCCACTTCCTTTGTGTTTCTATAAAATGGTGAGGCTTTAATGTCCGAAATTTAAGATTCGTATTCATTAAGCGGAAATATCGGCTAGAGTTTCGGCCAAATGAAATTAAAGAAAGAATATTATGGCGAGAAGATTTAACTCTTTGTATTGAACAGCCATAACCATTTTTGAAAGTAAGGGCTTAAAATGAAATTGGTGGATGTGGAAACTCTGTGTTATGGCAATCCTACACAATGGGGTTGTCTTAAACGGAAGACGTTTTAACCCTTTAACGTGCAGTGTTCCCGCTCTGGGAACACCAAACTCTCACGTTTTGACGTTGCCAGTCACGAAGAATAGATTTGATTTCTATAAAAATAGTTGCGGGCGACATAGCTCCTCGAGAATCCTTTACTTTTTAGCACGTCATTTCCCGTAAAAAAAAAAAAATGTCACGATTATTTTTAACAGCACTGACAACTGCTGAAAAATGGAAGAATGCGAGAACAGCTGGATAGATTGCCCAATGCTGAAAAAGGGCAGCCGTTGCCAACAGCCATCTGCGTCAAAAAAGGGGTCTCTAGATCTGTGGCACGCGTTGAACGTTTCGATCGTCCGCCCTCTTTCTGGTACTTAAGTCGAGCGATAGCAACGGCTGCCCTTTTTTCAGCATTGGGAAAGGGTTGCACCTCAAAGGATTAAGAGGCTCTAACGCATATTCACTCTGCATCTGGAGAAAACCGTCCAGAACTCCAGACCGTTAGATCGACAGCAGCGTGGTAGGTCCGAATGCAGGGCCTTCACACTTCAGTCATCTACCATGTTGAGTGTCTTATCCACTGGGCCATGGTACAGCGTTTGTCAAAGAAAGTGAAGGATATTAATTAAAAATTTTGCGCAAACACTCACGATACAGAAATAAAACTACGTTTCGGGTGATACAAAAGGGGGATGGATCTGTTTTTTTGTGCAGAAAATACTTGAGTCCATATACAACGCAGCGGCGGCTCGTGATCAAAAAAATAGGTGAAGAGCTTATACCAAAACATTATGAAAAACACCTGATGCAGCCATTAACATGGGCGCCGGCAGAATATTTCCCAGGGGGGGGGCAAAGGCTACTCCAAGGGGGCAAAGACTAATCAAGGGGGGGGGCAAAGACTACTTTAACGTATAGTTACCATGTTGAAAAGAGCAAAAAAGCAAGGGAAAACACTGCATTCAAAAATCCAGGAGGGGCATCGGCCCCCTTGCCCTATGCTGCCGGCGCCCATGGCCATTAAGCATGGTAATTAGGCGGTGGCATAGGCCTTTCTGCGGAAAGAAATTTTTAATCTTTCAGCGATGCATTAATTCCTAATGCCTCCATTGGTCGACCCAGGGCCCGATTAACCTTTGAAGTGAGGGGAAGCTCAGTCTCATTTCGGGCCCCCCTTCCCCTTTTTGTTTGGTTTAAGTAAAGTTTTTATGATTTTATTTGTTAAAAGGATATTTAATTGATTTAATTAGTTCTAATGATTTGATTTGAAAAAAATATTTTTTCCATTAATTTGAAATTTACCTTAGATAAAAATATGTTATTCATTATCTTCGCAATAGTTTACTTAATTGTAATGAGATTTTACAGTATTTTTAAAATGACTGTAAAAAGTAAAATAAAAACATTTCCTTACTACTGAAACATTAAACTTTATTTATTTAGTCATATATTTTCATGAGTCATGGGGCTTTTTTCGGGAATTCTTTGTTCGTTCTGATGACATCATAAAAATCACAACATGGAAGTTCAGAATTAATTTTGACCTTTAGACGATTTTTAACATTACCTATTGAAAGTTTACCCCTTTCTACCGACCAAATGTTCCTGATAATAGAAAATTTTGTCTCAACTGGAACAAATGTCCCAAGTATAGACATCGCAAACTGAACTAATTTAGAAATGTTGCTACATGGAGTATCAAGACTTCTAAAATACCTTAAAAATAGCTTTCCACTTCTCTTCATTAAAAATCTTTACAATAACTTAGAAGATAATTTAAAAACAAAATTTTGAATTTTTATCCGTTTTACAGTCATTTTTGGGCCCCCTTCAAATTATGAAGGGAAGCTTCTCGAGCCTTTTCGCTAAACAGGCTCAGGGTCGACCACGAGAAAGAACATCTCTTTTATCGTCATCATTCCACCGATTAAACGGTGTTTGTAATACATTACAGACTATATCATTTACAGGAAACATAAGGAAGGTGAATAAACAGAAAAGAAACTAACTATTATTATCATTAAAATTAACACAAGAAAAAACTCTAAAATTTTCAAAAGACAGCAGTAAAAATCTCATGTGTCAAAAATCTCAAACAAACCACGTGGTTTCATTTTCCTAGACCAATTTGTTCTTGGAGACGCACTACGCTGGGTTTTCTCTCACTTGAAGAGACAGACCGTTTTCTCAGGGATCTCTTCACCTGATAGAAAGTAAAGCTGTAAAACTGAATGGAGCGTCTGAGGTTACCATGGCAACCCCACCAATAAGTGCAGTAGAAGAGAATTTTTAATTAGCACTTCACAACTCACCCCGTCAGAACCCGCGTACCACGTGACTCTAACAATGGACCAATCCTGACACAAGTCTTTGAAACTTTCTTTGGTCGCGCGGCTTCACTGATAGTAAGAGCATGATTTAGCACAGTGTATTCTTACAGACAAAATTTGAAAAAGGATTATGGCTTGCTTACGTTACACAATTTTTTGTTACTTACAATACTTGGTGAAGAGGCACTTCACCTACTTCACCTGAAAAGCCGCCACTGGTACAACGTTAGAATTTTTCTGCTAAAGAGTGAACTCTTTTCATCGGCTGAAGCGTATGTACTATAGTGCTTGTTTCTTTATTGGTATTTATACAATGTTTCGTTTTTAGTTTGTACTTCACACCAACATTTTTTGAGTGTTTTTAAAACAAAAAGAATGGTGCTGCTTGGGATAGGTTAGGAAAAATTTCTCCACAATTCAGACAGTCTTTCAACCGATTACTTCACTGAAAATAATTAGAAATGTTGGCAAGAACTAAAGTTAAAAAATGCCCAGTGGATAAGCAAACAGCTCTTTCTTCTTTAATAAGATCTTCCACCAATGCCAACAAAAACTCAAATATGATTTTTAAAAAACTTGGTCAAGAGGCGACAATGGCTTTCCTACTTATAATCTACCACAATCCTCAAGGTGGTGGTGCCAGTTGGTGAATAAAATAGGAAGCAAGACCCAGACACAGTTTTTAAGAAAACGCCGTAATGCTAGTGTTAAACAACAGATGGCGCCAACAGCATTCCACCTTCTGTCAATAAGGGCGCAACGCCAAGCACTTAGGTCACAACGTGCGACAGCAAAGCCTACAACAGATAGCATTCAACTCGAAATTCCTCAAAGCTTGGCAACAGATTTCATGGTTCATCAGCTTAACACTGATAACACATAATACTGAATTTCTGAGGGGAAGGGGGGAGAGAGGATAATAAAGTTTGGAATATACAACCACCGACACGACTAGCTACACCTCGGTATTTGAAGTCCAGCCAGGGAGGCTATCTTTTCTGAGGCTGATGTTTTCTGTTATGGTAAAACTACACGAAGGGCATCTGTCTCCGGGAGATGGGGTACCTTGGGCGAGTACTTTGTAAGGGGTTCTAATGCGTATTCACGTCATATCTGAAGAAAACCACCCAAAACTCCAGACAGTTAGATCGACAGCCGCGCGATGGGACCCGAATCCGGGACCGTCACGCTTCGGCTGTCTACCATTTTCAGTGGCAAAACCACAGTACCATGGTGAGGCGCACAATAGGCCCGAACCCGGGACCTTCACACTTCAGCCATGAACCATTTCAGTGTCTTTATCCACTCGGCCATGGTGAGGCCTCTAGGAAGGAGTAGAGTGGCCAACATACAAGCTACGACTTGGCCTTTGAGGGCCGGCAGGGAGGCTATCTCTTCTCAGGTTGAATAACGCTACAAGCTATCACACTCGAGGACATGGGTTCGATCCCAGCGCCCTCCACTCGGTTCAAAGAAATATGCACTACTGGCCAAAAGTATTGCAAGTTTCAGAAATCTAACCCTTTTCAAGATTAAGCCCCCTTCCCCCCGTCAAAATTAAAAATCAATATAATTGATATTTTTTAATGTCAGCATGTTAAATTAATTACTTCAAAGACAAGATAGCACCAAGTTAAAGAACAAAAATAATTATTTAATTTATCGAAAAAATAGCATAAAAAATATATAGGTTATTATAGAAATCATAATCCATTTTGGCTCGCCGGAATAATATTCAATAAAGAATTAATTTCGAGTTATTCTGCAAAAAGAGGATAATAAATAAATGCAATTGAACTAAAGATCATTTATTATGTTGCTGAGCAGCCTTGACTTTGATCACAACAGCCACTCCTTTAGATATGCAATCCACAATGCTTTACAACACTTCCTTCGCTGTTTCATGGTGCCATCATAAATTATGGGTTCCTCAAGCTCTCATTTTGTCTTTTGGTGATTTTCAGATGTATTCCTTCCAATTTCACTACATACATTCTCAAAAATATTTAAATCTGGCAAATTTCCTGTCCATTTTTTCAGGGCTTATTCTTGGAACGGTGGTTAGATTTCTCAAACTTACAATACTTTTGGCCAGTAGTGTACATACCATCGTGTATTCATTCTATTTCCCAAACGGCACTTGAATTTTTAGCCTCTGGACTAGAGATGAGACGGGCTCAGCCCGAGCCCGAAAGCCCGAGCCCGGGCCCGAACCGGGCTCGGGCGGGCTCGGGCTCGTGAAAAATTTCTTCTTTATTCAACATACTCCTTGAAACAGATTTTAAAAAGTCGTTCATGAGGAATATAAAAGTACTTATAAAAAAAATAGGGGCACCACGGCGCACTAGCGGATTCAGGGGAGGGGCTACGGGGCTTCAGACCCCCCCCCAAAAAAAAAGAGGTTGCTAAAGGGTAACATTCTGCTTCATTATGCACTTTGAATATGTTAAGTGATCTTTTTTAATCACTTAGCCCCCCCCCCCAAAAGTTTTTACATTGGTTAAGACTAAAATTTTGCTTTATTGAATATTTTTTTTGGGTGAAATAAGCGTTTTTCAAACTTTAGCCCCCTCCCAAAAGAAAATTTCTGGATCCGCCACTGGGCACGGGCGCCTAGAAGGTGCGTGAAGCTCTTTGGGTATTTCAGAACGGCGGCTTATATCACTTAGTTAGTCATGAGATCCGACATTATTGGATAAACATGGATATAAAGAATTAGAAAGTGCATTGAGAGTTTGCAACTCTATTTGTCTTTAATTTGCATAAACGGCAAAATTTATTGTATTCTATCAATGAAGTAATTGCATTTTTTTTTCTTTAGCTGAAATTTCGGGCTCGGGCGGTCTCGGGCTCCGGTTTAAATAATATTGCTCGGGCTCGGATTAAAAGTCCTCGGGCTCGGGCTTCAAAAAAATGAGCCCGAACTCATCTCTACTCTGGACCTTTCGAACAGTTTTACGTGCGGGCACTTCCCCTCCACACCCGCGTTCACGAACAGGAAAATCCCAACATTCATCGAAAGTCTTCCGAATAGAAGAAGTAAGTAAGTGTGCCCGAAATCAATATATAAGCAGCTAGCTCCTGATCAAAATACAATATGGCCGTTTGAAATGTCAAGATGGCAGTGCTCTTTCTCCTTTCGCCAAATCCCTTTTCCTCCTATTTAATGCGAACGCAGACGACTCTTTCGTGCTTCATTATCCGTGGGGCATTTCATCAGAAAATTAATTTTGGAATATTTATGACGAATTCAAAATCGCATTCTGCGAGAGGAAAATATTTTCGCCGCTCTGAGGTTCCGGGAGTGTTCGTAAATATAGCTGGATAAATAATTGATAGGGACCGTAGTATTTAATATTGCTCTGAATATGTATAAGGTAATGTAGATCACGTGGTTGTATTTTTAACTCCAAATTTTCCACTGAAAAGTTATTTCGGAAGTACTCGTTTATATTGCGGGGAGAATGAAATGTATAATCAATCTATCAAATCGAGTCGTATAAAATCATAATACAATCGAACTCGCTTATAACGAGCGTAAACGGACCGCAATATTTCCTCGTTATAACCGAGTGTTCGTAAAAAAATGGATTTGCGAAATAATTATAAAAAGTCATTAATAAGTAATGTAGAATCTGTGCACGAATATGTTATTTTATCTCTCACCCCCTTTATTGAAAATCGTCCCAAAAAATGCGACATAAAAGTAAGAATAAATAAATGGTTGAGTATTGAATTGTTTATTTTTTTATTGTGCAATGCCTTATCCTCCTGAATTCCGTATCCCTCAATAAACATTCATCTACTTAACTGTAACGGTGCTCGCGCACGCATTCTTTGTACTTCTTCTATGCTTTTTTCCTTCTTGATGTTACCTTATTATGTGATGCGCTTGTTTCTTCCGTTCTAAATTAATAAAGTAAATGTTATGTTAAACTCTCATGCTTACTATGTTTTTGCCATATTTCTGCTAACATTTCTGAAAGGTTATGGACACCAGATGGATTAATATATTTATTGGCTGATTTTTAACGTTCGTTTCAAGGCTGCATCATTCAAAAGTCGCCTCAAAATGGCGACTGGAAGTTGGCGAATTGAAACACTGAATATGATGAAATTAAGGATGCATCAAGAATAACTTGTAAAAGGTGTAAACGCATCGGGCATTGGGCTAGCAAGAGTGAAAGTGGAAAAAAGAGTAATTTTAAATATAAGCCTAACAGCCTGGGATTCTCATCCACTCTGGATGACTCGCCAATAGGGTTACCAAGCGAAATACAGCAACCCTACTCGCCTAAAGCTCTCTCAACAATATCAAATAACTAAAAGCAAAATCTCTAAGTTAAGTTGGCTGTGCGGCACAGCCAGCTGTCGTCAAAAAAATAGTCTCTAGATCTGTGGCACGCGATGAACGTTTCGATCGTCCGCCATCTTGCTGGTAGTTAAGTCGAGCGATGGCAACGGCTGCCCCTTTTTCAGCATTGGGCAATCCATCCAGCTGTTCTCGCATTCTTCCATTTCTCAGCAGACGTCAGTGGTGTTAAAAATAATCGTGACCATTTTTTACGGGGAAATGACGTGCTAAAAAGTAAAGGACTCTCGTGGAGCTATGTCACCCGCAACTATTTTTTCTAGAAATCCAATCTATTCTTCGTGACCGGCAACAGTCAAAACGTCAGAGTTTGGTGTTGCCAGAGCGGCAGCACTGCGCGTTAAAGGGTTAAAACGAATTATTCAAATAAGTCTTCACACATTAATAACAATGGAACACACTACGACAGGATTTAGCAACCTCGGCACGTCATAAATGAAATACGCAGTAAATCGGTTGGAAACAGGATCTGCAGTGGGATGCAATCTCGTTTGCATAGCGATTTGCCAGAGAGATTGACTTGACGCTAACGGTTTCCTAGCATATTTGTTTAATGCTGGCGTGGTGCAGTGGCGTTACGACCGAGAAGAGAATGTTCACAAGAAAAGGGTATGACTAGGTAACAAATCATAACTTCTAGCAGTTTCAGCCTCGAAACTTCTTCCTTCCCTTTAGAACCGACTCACTCTGTGTCTTTCTTTATAGCCCTTCACACAACCAAAAACAAAATCGCGAAATTCGTAGGGCTGTTCCGCAACGTTTTTGGCGAGTTCTGAGGCTGCTCAATACGAAAGTCGCATTCTAGTGCTTCCAATCAAAACATGAAGAAAACGACGCTGCGCTGCATTTCTTATCTATAGGTATTTTTATAGACACCAATCCAGCGTCTATTTAGAGACAGCCATGGACAGCGCGCTTCAAATACTTGAAGATTTCCAGGTCTTCAAATACTTGAAGATTTCCAGGTCTTCAAATACTTGAAGATTTCCAGGTACTTTCATGTCCTTGGAACGTAATCTGCGCAAATATTATACAAGGGGCATTCGAAAAGTAAGTTACGCTCGAACGATGTAGGTCAATAAACACTTTATTGAGGAGTGCACTACAATACGATATGACGCACATACAGCACCCTATTTCTCGTACATAATCTCACAGTCGCTGCAGACATTTGCCGGAACGTTCCACCAATCGTTCGATGCCTTGACGATAGAATATCGCTCCTTGGTCCCGGAGCCATCTGAGAACAGCTGTCTGAACATGGCCGTCGTTTGAAAATTGTCTTCCACCAAAATGTTCTTTGAGTTTCTCGAACACGTTAAAGTCACAGGGTGCCAAGTCGAGACTGTACGGCGGATGCTGCCAGCCTTCCCATCCATAGCTGCGAACCAAACCCTGTGTTGTGCATGCCTTGTGCGATCTGGATTTGTCATGCAAGAAGACAATGCCTTTGCTTGAAGCGTTTTGCCCAGCAAAAAACGTACTGTCACGTGTACTTCAACGTTGTAGTAACCTTCCAGTTTACGCAGCATTTTCCTTCTCGTACAACACAAGAAAAGGGTATGACTAGGTAACAAATCATAACTTCTAGCAGTTTCAGCCTCGAAACTTCTTCCTTCCCTTTAGAACCGACTCTGTGTCTTTCTTTATAGCCCTTCACACAACCAAAAACAAAATCGCGAAATTCGTAGGGCTGTTCCGCAACGTTTTTGGTGAGTTCTGAGGCTGCTATATACGAAAGTCGCATTCTAATGCTTCCAATCAAAACATGAAGGAAACGACGTTGCGCTGCATTTCTTATTTATAGGTATTTTTATAGACACCAATCCAGCGTCTATTTAGAGACAGCCGTGGACAGCGCGCTTCAAATACTTGAAGATTTCCAGGTCTTCAAATACTTGAAGATTTCCAGGTCTTCAAATAGTTGAAGATTTCCAGGTACTTTCATGTCCTTGGAACGTAATCTGCGCAAATATTATACAAGGGACATTCGAAAAGTAAGTTACACTCGAACGACGTAGGTCAAAAAACATTTTATTGAATAGTGCACTACAATACAATATGACGCACATACAGCACCCTATTTCTCATACATAATCTCACAGTCGCTGCAGACATTTGCCGGAACGTTCCACCAATCGTTCGATGCCTTGACGATAGAATATCGCTCTTTGGTCCCGGAGCCATCTGAGAACAGCTGTCTGAACATGGCCGTCGTTTGAAAATTGTCTTCCACCAAAATGTTCTTCGAGTTTCTCGAACACGTTAAAGTCGCAAGGTGCCAGGTCGAGACTGTACGGTGGATGCTGCCAGACCTCCCATCCATAGCTGCGAACCAAACCCTGCGTTGTGCGTGCCTTGTGCGGTCTGGATTTGTCATGCAGGAAGACAATGCCTTTGCTTGAAGCGTTTTGCCCACAAAAAACGTACTGTGCAACGTTGTAGTAAGCTTCCAGTTTACGCGCCATTTTCCTTCTCGTACAACTCAACAACGGCTGTCACTATCCGAATGAAATTGCTACCGTTGGAAGCCGTGGAAGTGAACTATCGTCTGCAAAAGCTTCGGTTTTGTTTCGCAATGTTGCCATTCGTGGAAGAATATGTGTAACTTACTTTTTGAATGCCTCTTGTAAATACGTTGACAGTTGTCACATATTGCCATTCAAAACCTGAACTATCCAAGTTTTTTTCCCTTTAAGATTTCAAAACGTTGTTGCACTGTGTTTTCTCCGACCATCTGCCAAAGGTTCATGAAATACGTATAGAGCTCATTATTAAAGCATCGCTAAAAACAATGAGAGTTGAACACCAAGGCCCGCTCTTTGACACCCCCGTTCTGATACTGGCAGAACATCCGACTAGTGCAGGTAGAGACTCACTGTATATAGTCCTTTTAACTAAATACTATTATAGATTTATTTTTTTCTGATGAGGATTATGGAAACAACAGACTTTCTAGGCTCATCATCATAAGATGTTGCTGTTGAATCATTCCTCTAAATCTCACTCTTCAAGAGAGTCCTGCCAAAAACTGACAATTATCCAAAGAGAAAAAAAATAACTTAAGAAATTTAGACGTTTGCTGTTTAACTACGACTATCCTACTATTTGATGACGATTTAATTTTTCTTGACTTATTATTCTATTCCCATTTCACTTCATTTTTGAGATAATACTTTCTACTGCTCCAGAATACTACATTGACGACGTCGTAATTCTGGAGTCAGAGAATTCGTTGATATGATCGTCCACATTTTATGATACTAAGAACCTCCGTCTGTTATGTTGCCTTCCCTTTTCACTTCAATCTTTAGGGTAACAATAATCAATACAAATAGTAACGCATGTCTCTTTAATGTAAAACAGACCATTTATTAAGTGAAGGGAAAGTTCAAAAGAAAAATAGTTTTTATGATTAAAACAGGCAATCAGAAAGAGAGAATCTCTCCAATGGTTACCGCATCCTAAATGGCGGGACCTCATCGTACCATTTTCTAAACAGATCCTTTTAAGGTGCGTTCAGACAATTGATTTTCCAAATTATCTGATCTGTAACAATTTTATACTATAACATTAAAATACTAGAATTTTAGATGGCTCATGACTCGGATGCGTTTTTCAAACTCTTAAGTGTACACACACTTGCTTGTAAAACTCCTCTTTTTGTTTAAGAGTTAATCATCATTATCACGGATTAGGCATTCTCATCTGCCCTTTGGCATTTCGAACAGGACAGTTCTACGTAATCTCCAGCGTTTCATACGCTGGACAAGATTTCTCCAGCCGTTACGATATTCATGGATATTTTTCAGATAGGCTACTTTTAATTCTCTTCTACTATCTTCGTTTCTTATTTTATCTAAAATTATGCAACCCTTTACGGATCGTAGGTATGGCATGTCTATTGCCTGGATTTTCTTTATATCTTGGACACCCATAAGTCCATAAAGAGTTAAAATACAGTAGACTGTAAACACTTGCTTTCACTTCCAAATCATATTAGCTAAAATTTAAATCTTTTGTCACAAAAATAAATTTGGGTTTTTAGACAGCCTTTTACATTTTGATCAGACAAATTGATTACAAAAAATGTCATTGTTTGAATCAGTTATAAGAAGTGAAGATATTTCGTGAAATTTTAAGAAAACTGCTTTTATCATCATAAAAAGATAAGACGTGCTGAAATATATATCTATATGCATACTGCTGTGTTTCTAATAATGTCACTTATACATGTATATTTACTCTCTCAGACAAGAATTCGGAAGTTAAACTGCCCTTTTGAACTTTAATCAGATATTTATGTTTTTAGAAACTGGCTTCAAGTTTCAGTGAATAACAGTAATTTTAATACCTATTATATGACTTGATATTTGTTTACACTTATATCTATTGAATATGTTTTATGAAATCTAACCTACCCTTGCTTGTAAAACAGTTTTTTAGCATAAGATTTTCAGAGCTGCCAACTCTCCCGTTTTTCGGGGGGAGATTTGCCACCACGATTTTTAAACAGTTTTATTTTACATTAAAGTTGGGCTTTATTTTAAGTATAAGCTGCTAATTAAAAATTAGTGGTGGAAAATCTCCCGAAAAAAACAACAAACAAACAAAAAATCCCAAACAAACAACAGGAGAGTTTGCAGTTCTGAATTTTTAATACATTCCAAAAATGTATAGTTCATAGTGTTTTACAAATTATATGACTTATCTTTTTATTTGTTCTACCTTTACAATTTTAGTCGAATTTAACACAAAGTTGATACGATTTGGTAATAAAATAACATACTTATATTTTGTTGCATTTTAATTAGTATTTATGTGGGGCTGCTGCCTCGGAGACGATTCACGACACAATTCGTTTAAACTCAACACCTTTATTAAAAAACTTAAATATTGACAATTTAACAGTATCACTATTAAAATCAATTATCACTTTAAAAAGTTTATATCGGCACTCGATAATATATTAAAATTCATATCAACACTCGACAAGTGCTATCACAAACACATCATGGCACACAAATTTCTCTACTCAAAAACTGTCGACCCATCACAAGTGATACCAGAAAATCATCGTCTCCCTGTATCGTTCGTAGCGCCAGCATTAACACTATTAGTTTACACACGCTGGCCGCTCACGGTAAAAGGGAGAGGGAAGGCATCTGAGTATCTAGGATTATTCGCACATATATGTGGAAAAAAAGAGTTTTACAGGCAAGTACGTGAACGCTTGAAGGGTTGGAAAAACGCGACCCCGGAAAACCTACCACCTGAACACAATTTTATACTTCTGTTAAATTTGCTTGTTAACCAACCATATACTCTATGGTCCTGTAATAATCTTGCTACCAGAAAAGCTAGCTCGTAAGGTCATTTTTTATAGTTTAAGATAAAGTGACTGCGGAGACTACTGTGGTTATTTTTTATGAATATTTTATTTTTCATTCTCTCCAGCATTTCAGCTATAGTTTTGGACAATCAGCGCCTGTTGCATTAAGGGCAAATGTCTTAAGAAAATTTGAATGGGAAACGGTTTATTCATTTTCCAAAAATTTCCAAATGAGACACCTACTCAAAAACCAGAAATGTACTCTGAAAGGCTAAATTTAGACAAAATAAAACTTCACCGAGTTAACCTCATCGACTGAAACCGAAATTGACATTTCCGAAAAAAAAATAAAAGAACTTGTATGAAACATGCTCCTTAAAATAGGTAATAGTGGAAAATCCAAATACAAAGTATTATGCATCCCAATTTTTAAAAATCTCATTTTAGGACTTTTTTAATCTTTTCATATTTTGCTAGTTCAGCACGGAATCCGATCAGCATAAATCTATTTGACTCCCGTCCAACTTTCTAATCAACTAATCTCCTTTTCGACTTTACTAGATTTAAAAAAAAAAAGTTAATCATTAAACCAGACCTTAATACGACATTAAATAATACCTTTGCAAAACCGAAATGTTATTTCTAAAATGGACTCCTCAAATGAGTAACCCAGAGCAAATGAAGTATAAAATAGCCTTTGCCGAACACACACACACACACTCTTATAAAGAGCTAACAAACGCCAGGGAAAAATCGATCCCGGTAATGATCTTTCATTCCTCAACTCAACTCATCTTCCCGACTTTTCGAACGGGCAAAACGGACCTGCAGCGACACAATTTGTAGTTCGTAAGATGATCCCATGAAGATTGGATAGCCAAATGGAATTGTTTAATCTTGTGCCGAGCATGTGTGTTCTTGTATGGCCGTGTCATTTGCGAAAAGAGCGCGAGGGAAAAACCTTTTTCCCGGCTACCGATTGGTCGGCGGCCGTCTCCATGGCGACGTTAGGGGGCGCAGTATTATAAAGATTGATGGTCGCCCCCTGTCGGATCTCTCTTTCCACACCAGTTGCGGTCTGACGTAACAGGTCCTCCAGCACTGAAACTGAAGTGCCGGTAGCCTAGCTCTTTTGAGTGAGCACACATAGGGCAAGCGAAAATCTTTTTCCGAAAAAGGGGGGTTTTTATATCGGGGGAGCAGGGCTCTTTTCCCCGAGAGTCGAAAGCAGAGATAACACTGACAAGCAGAGGAAATTTTTCTACGGGGGTAAGGGGGAAGAGACGTCTGTGAGAGAGATTTATTAGATTATGTTAAAGTGAAGAAGTGCAGGTCTTCTCTAAAAGGAGGATAATCGCAAAGGGGTTATTTTTGTTTTCGCTTCTGGTGCAGAAAGATTTGTCTGAGCTGGAGGGTACTTGTATCAATCGAACCCTCCTTTGTTCTTTTTTTAAAAGGATGCATGTCAGCAATGATGTTTTCGATGGTGTTCTTACGCTGAGAGGTTTCTGTATAGATAAATGTCTCATGGCTGTAGACAGGTAGATTTTTTCTTCCCCCCCTTCCCAACGTAAAGAAGTAGCTGCGTGTAGAGTTTTGTATACAGAATCTCGTGGGAGTACAGAATTTATCAGTCTCGGTAATCTCAGAAAGTGTATGTCATGAAAAAGTTTAATGCACTTCTTAGGGGGGGGAAAAAAGAACAAAATTTATGAAGGACTCTCTAGTCATCCAAGCAGTGCAGGAAAAACGATTAATGGAAAGTTATCGTATTCTTTTATTTTGACTGCGATTGCTTTTATCTCAGCCTGTTAATTACTTTGTCTTAGGAATAAATTGGACAAGAAATCGATAGAGAAGCCTGAAGCTCTCCCAATTTTTTCCCAGTTACTCTAATAGCCCTTAAAGGCATGTTGACGTCGCAATCACCTTGTGACTAATATATGACGTCAACTAGAAGTCACAGTGTGACTGACCTGTTTGTGACATCACTGTGACGTCATTATGACGGATAGAGTGTAACTTAGTACTCGCAATGTCACTAGGAAGTTACCACTCTACTTTTCCAAAGCTATGCAATTCAGTGCGATGTAAAATATCGCGCTGTTGCCTCAGAACATTCGACCATTAAATAACTTTACAATAATTTACAGTGCCATCACGGTGTCATTAGGTTACTACTGCGCATCTCGCTTTGTTAATGAAATTCTAGCTTAGGACTACGACTGGAGCTAGTTTATAGCTAGAAGCTAGTTAGTTAGTTCATAGCAAAATATCAGAAAACCAAAGGATCAACTCTTTATTTTTAAGATTAATTTTCTAGTTTCAAAAAGTTAACCAAAGATTAACTTTTTATTACTTTTGGTTGGAAGATAATCCTCCAACTTGAAGATTAGAGCTATCAAGACAGCTTGACACATTGGGAAAGCAAAATTTTGCTGGGGCACAACATAAAGAAAATAATTAAGTCCTATTAACCAGGGTTTCGGACCCGCCCACAAACCCAAAAAAACCCGGGTGGGTTTTAAAAAAAAATCCCAATAAAACCCACACAGAAGTGGTTTTTTTTGGGTTTTATTAAAAATTATCAAAATTTTTCCTTTCTTTCATTTAAATCATTTGTTATTTGACATTAAATACATATAATATTACCTTATAACTTGCATTATATTAGATAAATATAAATATGCCAGTTTAATATTTTTATAATTATTTTTCAAACTTCAACATAAAGAATAATAACCTTTTTAAAAATAATGCCGTGAGCCAATTCTATCTGCAATATTTGTTTTGAAATGAACAGGTGTAGAATGCAGGCAGGGATAACTTAGTAATTTATCTCTTTAATGAATAAGTTTTTAAATACAAATAAAATATGTAATTATCAGTATAGTGACAAAAAAAAATCATTTCCCATATAAGAGAAAAATGGGACATGTCTCTCTCTTACAGCTTACAAGCATGCATCTCAAGAATGAATTCAGGTTCAGGAAACCATCCTGTATTCTATTAGTTGCTGTATTACTTTAATACTGAGAAATATAAATCTGATTCATTACACATTGTTTATGTGGGATTTAATATCAGACATCAATTCTAGATTTTTTAAAGTAAAAAGGAATATATATTCAAAGCAAAAATGAATAACTATAAAGAAAATTATTAAATAAATAGTAGTTCTGCAGTAAGTTAGCCAGCAAAGGCTTTACTGACTTATATTCTAACTAGAAAATATAACTATGACTTAAAAAACATAAAGGTAAAAAAAATTAGAAAGTTCATAAATTTAAAAGTAATAGAAAACAGCCAATCAAAAACAACATATTTTTCTATGTGAACAATATATTTTTATCTATGGTCATAAAACAAATTAGGAACCCTTTATAAACATCAGCAGAAAAAGATAGTACTGCATTAAAGTTGAAGTTATTTTTACATTTTAATTAATTAATTAATTATTATTATTTTGTAATGAAAGTTTTCTTTTACACTAAAATTATTCTGTTTTGAAATAAAACCATGAAATTTAAATCCAAAAAGTGTTATACTATAAAAAAATCTTAATAAAACCCAAAAATACCCAATAAAACCCCAAAAAACCCAATAAAACCCACCCGGGTTGGGTTTTTTTAAAACCCTGCTATTAACGCATTTGTTTGAATTTCGCAATAAAATAAGAACTAAGAATCTCATCCTCATAATGTAAATGCGGAGAACTGAATTAAAGAATTTAATCAATTAATGAATCTGGATTTGACCAAAATATTTAAGTATAAACTGTATGAAGTTTACAACAGAACATTGTAACCGCAGTTTTACGAAGAATTTTCAGAGGATAGATACAATGGTTTTCAAAATTGTCCCAAGCAGAGGCAGCGACATCTAGTGTCATGAAAATGCAAACCGCTTGGAGAGCTTAGTCCCTATATGACTGTTTTTGGCGCCATGCAGAAGCTGTTATACAACCTAGAATTCTCGGACATATTTTCGTTGTTCTTTCTTCTGTACCGTGGCTAAATGGGTCGTTATAAATAATACGCCATCTGGTGGCGATATTTGGAATCTTTTTTCGTTTCTTTTCGCGGAAACATAAATAATTTAATTTTAAGCGATCCACAAAGTCTCACAATTTTCTGATGACTGTTTTTAGCTGCAGATAGCTTTCAGTTATACACAACCTGTGCACAGGGTGCTTCAAAAATATCTGGCACAGTTATAAAAGGTGGTACAAGTAACCAAGACTAATCAGAATGACCTTTAGCAAAGTAGGTTGAAAAACGCCGTCATCAAATGAATAATCGCTTCACAAAAGGTACTGATGTATTAGTTAATTTCACTAAATAAGACTTTTTTTCGGATGAACTTATTATCCAAAAATTGCATCAATCAAAATGATATGCATAGTTTACTTTAGTATTTTTTGAGAAAAATGGTTAAGTTTTAGTACAGCTCAGCACGAAATTTTCACCTGCATTGCTATATGTTATTTTGAATCGTTTTGGTACAACCACCTTTACAACCTGTACAACTGTGTCAGATATTTTTGAAGCAGTCTGTTTATATTCTTCTGAATTCCTAAGAATAATACTCACAGCACTATAATCGATATTACATAACAAACTTCGTTTTATTCTTGTTGTAACTGAAATTCTTTCATCTCCTTGTGTAAACCATTTAAAGACGTTTGTCAAAAGATAATTTTTCTTTGAATACTCCAAACATTACACGCTAATTAATAATAAAACTAATCTTGTTCAAATCAAATACGATATCGATTAATATTTTTCTCTGGTATTAGCTCTGAAAATTCTCTCTTTAAAACGAAACTTTGTGTGTGCACTTAATTTTGGAATTCTAAAAGCTTTGAAGAACAAAAACCATTCACTGCCAATTACAATCTAAATTCTCTAATACTTGTCGGAACATTTTTTATAAGATTAAATTGCCTGCTTTATTTGAAATAAATTTTGAATCATTCTTGCTATTTTCTCCTCAATTTTTTTTGAAAATCCTTTTTATTCATTTGTTGAATTAACAAACTTAATCTATATCCCAATTCATTATTTAATGGATCGATTTTTTATTTCCCAAAAGAGATTCTATCAAAAATTATTAACTTAATTTAAATACTTTTATTATGTCACAATGAATTATGATTACTTTGATTTGATTTATCTCAAATAAGGTACTTTTGGTAAAAGGTAAAGTTAATTTTGAATATTATGTAACATACAATATATCATCGCTGTCAAACAAATATCTGCTATGGGCAAAAAGATTATTCATTCTTACCAGTTTTTATTAGCAGTTATTATTGGACAATATTTTGCATGATTCAAATGTCGTTTTTTTTAGCGATCACAGTTCACCGTATAATGCTTAGTTATGGAAATTTTCCTATGTAGGAAAATGTGGTTAGTAATCAATCAAACTGTCGAAAAATCTCCAAAAAGTGCACATAGCAGATATTAATTTGATGAAGACGATATGTATTGCTGCAGAAAACTCTGCTTTCCCGGGTTCGTCGTTCTAAAGTCCAGTTGGTGTAGAAAGTTCTAGAAAAGAGTCCACTTGTCAGGATGGGAAACAACGTTATTTCATCTAGAACTTCGTCGAACTATCAGCTTGTGTAAAATTCACAACTAACGGCCAGTAGCTTGTTTATAACAGTCCGCTCAGTGCCGAAGCTTTCACAAATGCTGCAATTCTCACACAAAATAAAACACTTCCACAGGTCAAAATTCAGTGGAAATATTCGAGGGATAATACTAACTGTCCCTCAAGACTCAGCAATAAAGAATTTACACACAGCATTTAAAATCAAAGCTTCATAAACAAGGGATATAACACCGCTTCTATAGCGTTAATACAAAGTCTTAAGCTTTCACGGACATCTATCTGCTCTTGACGGAAGCAGAAGCAAGACTCAGACTCAAACTGGGGGAACCCGCTTTTAAAGACTGCGACGAACACCGTGGAAGGTTCCAGAGAGAATCATCCGTGGAATGTACTAGAACAAACTCGATTATGATTGCGAAATAGAAGAGTAATATTAAGCTATTATGCATGTTAATGCAGGAAAACTAATTTTACAAGCATCGTTGGGAAAAACGTGCCAAATGACTAAAATGTCGCCAAGCTTGGCGAAATATCGCCAAATTTGGTGCCGAAAATAAGTCCCCAAAAGTGAAGTTACCGAAGGCTTAGGACTAATATTTCTGGAGATTTCTAGACAGCCATAGCAAAATCAATGGGAAAACCAAACCCCCGTATCTCCGGTTCTAGTTGATGGATTTTGATGCAATAAAAAGCAAAATTTAACTATTTCGTAGAAAACGAAACTGCGTAGAAAACGAATTTTAAACTATTTTAAACCCCAGAACAGCGGATTGCCCAGAAAATTCATAACAGTACATACTAATGTAGAATATGAAATAAATAAAATAAATTTCCCTGAAATTACAACTTTAGATTCGAAAAATGATAAAAACAGAAAAAGCATTGCGAAGCTCCATAGACGACCATTTGTGGGTAGCTACCAACTAGTACTGTAATTATCTATTACCAACTCCGTATGTACTACCTATGCATTAGAGCTTCCAAAGGTAGGTTATTTTACTCCACGAAAACCGTACGAAATACCCATCGAAACGGAGTGGAGTTTTCCTCCGATTTCTTTTCAGAGATCTTGTTTCCTCGTAATGGAATGATTGAAATATAGCAATTCGAAAATATGAGGCTGATAGTTTTATGAAAACCCACTGATATTAGCCTAGCTTTCGAAAATAGCCTAGCAAGCCAAAGGGATACGCCTCTGATGATCTATAAACAAGTGTCGGTGAAAAGCAAATAAATAAACACAGGCGTAACTTACTAGGAGCAACGGGATCCAACGCCCTCCGACCCCAAAAAAGTTGCATTGGCGGATTAATGCGATTTTGTCGGGTGGAGGGGGCGGTTAGTAAGAAGACTGCCATATACATCCATTTTATGGAAGTAAAATAGAATCTTTTACATTAATTTCTCTGGCCCCCACCCCTCTTTAATCCTCCCTTGAGTTCAAGAAACTTAAGAAATCACCCATTTGAAAAAAAAAAAATTCTACAACAGGAAAAATCCTCCCACCCTCCTACAATGTTGCATACCAATTTACGCCAATGAAGGGAAGAAGGAATTTACACCACTCACAAAGAAAACGATTCATACATTGAAAGTGTATCATAATACATGCGTCTGCCCTATTTGTTTTCCCTTGTTTCATGATGTTGGGAAGCGTACAATGATTCATATTCACCTGTTTATAACAATTAGTTCCAGCCAGAGCCGGCTCAAGGGGGGTGTAAATGTAGGCGATCGCCTAAGGCCCCGCGAAGAAGAGGCCCCGCGTCTGGGCCTTTTTGTTTTTGTTTGTTTGTTTGTTATCATATTAGGCCGAGCTTGGTAGATGGGTGCGATATATCTCGAAAAGAGCCGAGAAATAAAGCTAATTCGTACTGGCAGTGCTAGCACCACAAAAGGGCCCCACTCTTCTGGTTCACCTGGGGCCCCGCACGCAACTCGGTCCGGCCCTGTTCCAGCCTTCCCTTTCACATGCGAACGATTCTTTAACCCCAAGAAAGAAATTTCATAATTCTTTCTATTTTTTATTTACTACTTTTATCCGTTGCTTAGATCTTAACGCTGCCGAGAAATCGCCAAGCTTGGCAACCACAATGCCTGAATGTATTTTGAAAATTGCAAAACAAGATCTCGCCCAAACTTGTCAACACATTTTCCGGGTTTGAAATTAATAGCACTCTACTCCTAAATAGAAGCATTCGAAGTACATTTCTACTGTTACCTTAATCAATAATAGCCATAAATATAGCCTAGTTTATTGTATGTGATTTAACTATTTTAAAACTCCTTCTATTATCACAACCCCTTCCTTCCAAATAAATAAATGAATAAACCATATTACTCCCAAACAGCAAATCAAACGCACCATCATTAAATCAAAGAGTAATATCGTTTAAACAGAGAAAGCGTTCTACATTTCGAGCTAATTAATTTATTAAGCGAAATCTTCCTCATATTTATAAAGCCTTTACCTCTAAACCATCCACACTTTCAATTTTCACCCCCTGCTAAAACCCACCGCAAAAGAGCAAAACCTTCTTTACCACAATCAATCAGCCAGTTGCCATGGAAACGACAGCATTAAACAATAGCTTCTCTCTCTGTCTTTTTTTTCATTCTCTTCCCTAAAATACAGCTTCCCCCCGATTAATTTTACTAACTCGCTTTATTAATAACAGCCTTTATTGAGGCAGAACAACTGTCCTTTTTTTCAATTCCAAGAAAAACTTGTAGTGATGGCAAGCACGCACGGAAGCGAAAACATACAGGGTTATCAGAAAAAAAAAAGATTATCTACGGTTACATAAATATTTATTACTGTTAGAAAACTCTGGTTAGTTTTCGGATTCCTTGCTTAAAAGTCCAATGCATATGGGAAGTTCTGGTGAACAGTCCAGTTGACAGGACGTAACACAAATTTTATTGATTCTAGGAATTTGACGAACAGACTGCTGAACACAATTCGCAGGAGTGTACAAGCAGTAACTTGATTTATAAACAGCCATCTATTCACAGAAACTTCCTCAAGTGCTGTATTCCTCGTACAATAAATAAAACCTGGAAAATCTAGAGCAGAAGTCTCAGCTGCTCCTCAGCACACAACAATGAAGAATCACAAGCAGCCTCCAAAAATAGGCTTCTCAAAACAGGCAAAAGTATACTTATAAAAGCGCACAAAATACATAGTCTGAGGCTCTCACAGATACGCATTCTCAGCGAGCAATTTCACAACTGAACTGAACTTGCGAGGCGAGCTGCCCTTTTATACTTTTCGCACATGCTTCGCGAACACTCCACGAAGTTTCTTCAGTAGCCATAAGTGCCCAATTACTTGACTGCGTAATAGCATTGCTATTCACTTAATACCTATCCAAGAAAGCAAAAATCACAGACCCTATTAATAAAATCATGTCATGTCGCCAAACTTGGGGGGCTTTCGGGCAAAATATAGCCAAATTTGGCGCCAAAATAAAGGCTGCATCCCAGAGATCGCCCACCAAAAGATCGCCAACAGTTTCAACCTCCCCCTCCCACAATTCAATAAGGAGAAAAGTTTAGGATTAGGGGAGAAAAGCAATAAACTTTAGGTTTGCCATAGCGACACGTGGGAAGATACGAAAATAAATTCCCCAAAAATTAAAGTCAGCTGAGCGAGGTCACCAATATTAGCCGAGAAGTCTCTAAACTCTATGTTAAACAATGGTAAAACCCAGAACTCCCTATCTCGCGTGCTAGTTAACCCTTTAAGGCGCAGTGATCCCGCTCTGGGAACACCCAACTCTACCGTTTTGACTGTTGCCAGTCACGAAGAATAGATTGGATTTCTATAAAAATAGTTGCGGGTGACACAGCTCCACGAGAATTCTTTACTTTTTAGCCGTTATTTCCCGTAAAAGAATGGTCACGATCATTTTTAACAGCACTGACATCTGCTGAAAAATGGAAGAACGCGAGAACAGCTGGATAGATTGCCCAACGCTGGAAAAGGGCAGCCGTTGCCATCGCTCGACTTAACTACCAGCAATATGGCGGACGATCGAAACGTTCATCGCGTGCCACAGATCTAGAGACCCTTTTTTGACGACTGCTGGCTGTGCCGGCACATATTGCTAGTAGTTAAGTCGAGCAATAGCAACGGCTGCCCTTTTTCCAGCATTGGGAAAGGGTTGCGCCTCAAAGGGTTAAACGAGTTTCATGCAACCAAAATACAAAATTTAAATTATTCGACGCGTAAAATACGAATTCAGCCTCAATTTTTCCACCTGAAGAGCAAATCACCACCTAAAAAATTCGTAACCTTATTCAGATCTCCATATAAAGGTGAAATAAGAGTATAGAAACTGAAGAGGTCCTGTTACTTTACGTTTGCCACGCCTCTCGGCATTGTCAATTAGAAATGCATTTCACAATCAGCTCCGGTTAAGTAATGGACATAAATGGGGATGGACGGCAGACGATAGAGACCAAGATAGAGTCTCGACGATAGAGTCTCGTCTCGCAGAATCCTACTATAAAGTTACCCATTCCGGGCAGCTCATCCAAGATATAAAACTTTTACTTCCATTTACTCCCAAAAAGATTACAAAGTTAAATACGAAAAAAGCAATAACATCCACACCGATTGTACGATCCGCTTGAAATTTTTCATAACCATGTATAAAAATATAATAAAGAATCTGCGCTCCCTTAAAAATCTGAAAATCCACCCGTTCTCTCATTTTCAAACGATTTTTTTTTTTGCTATTTCCAGCTTTATTTTATTTCCGAGAGTCAAAAAAGTGAATCATTTGCGTGACAAAATGAGCTATTGCAAGTGAGAATGACGTCATATTTCAAGTCTCGGTCATCAAGCTTTGAAGGGAAGTCTGTTCGTTTAACAGTTTTTTCAGATAACATTAATATATATATATGTAATGTATAAAAAGGTAATTTGGGTTTTACTAGTTTGGGTATTGGTCAAGCGGGTACTTTCACTGTAAGTTTTACTTTCCTGTCATACTTGCCACGCGCGCTCTGGAGCTATGTTTTATTTATTTTGTTATTTGCCAGACATCAGGCCGTCGATTGTGAGTTCTTTAGATGTACACGTGTCCTCACGCCCTTGTAGGCCCGGATGCGGGTCATGTTGGTAAATGTGTGTGGTTCGATCAGAGATAAGAGAGAGGAGGAGTTGTGTCTTCGCAGACCACGTGGTGTGGTAAGCGTAAATACTCCCGCACATCGAAAATCGGGGGACTTCTGCCACTGGAACTGCTTAATGAGTCCATGCTGATTCTTGTACCCGTCTCCCCTCCCCTCTTCTCATTCTAAATTGTAACTTAAATGTAATGTTCAATAAACCATATTACCTGCCTTAACTCTGAAACTTTACTTGAAATATCTGACGTCTCATATATATATTTTTTTTTTTCATGTAAACAATCGTCTGCTTGAAGCATTGATGTAAGAGGGACTACGCAAAACGAAATCGTTCGAATGCGAAAAGTTTCCGCGCGTTTCCAGAAGAGCATGAAATCAAATTTGGGTCTGTAATAAAAACTTAATACGAAGTTTATTTTAGATGGACGAAGATCAAATATTATTGCGTGCAGACATGCTTAGTCAAATGTTTTTTTTTTTCTAGCGCCCGTTGTAATTGCCTCCTCATCGTGCTTTGTCTTCTATTCCTTAATAATATTGATAAGAAACGTCTACTTCGCCTCGCATCCATCTTAAGTGAATAATACTGTTCGAGTTAGTCGCCACATATTCACAAAGCCAATATTTTAATCCAATAGCTAATATTTTAAGTAAGGTGACTACCTATAAAGTTAGCTTTATTCAATTAGACATTTTTTTTTCAATGTGATGAATGGAAAAAGAATAAAGCGCTGTCATAAAAAACAACAACTTTTTTTTTTTTTTTTTTTTGCTTTGTCATTTTAGCTTTGAAACAGACTGGTATCACAAAACACATGAATTCAGTTCAAAGCAATTTTGCATTAAAATTGCATTTTTGCTTACACCGATAATTGCAGAAACCATATGAAGGTGTACGAAAACCTCCGTATGTAATTGATGTAAGCCTTGCAATACGCAAGAGACTTTTAGAGGCGTAAAAACTGATAAATCAATATAGATTATTAATGTTTTTCAACTTTTAAAAACTCGGTTCATTAGGATAAATGGCTTAATTCTCCAAAACTCTATAATTTCCTGCAAACAAAATCCACTTTTTCGATACAAAAGGAACATTTTTGCGATCAAAAACGTAACGAAAATTTTCGTTAATAAAAAAAGGCTAAATTGTCTTTTCTAATTTTCACAATAAATCGAAATCTTCTGCGAAGAATAAACATTCTGATGTTGCCACTCGGCGAAAGCTAAAAGTTTAATATTATGAAATTCTGACATTGAGATTTTCAAGTAAATTATCAAGTAAAGAGAATGCTTTGACAGATTTAATTTAAGTGAGATGTGCTCTGCGTGGTACAAGTCACTCTGGCGTTTGGAAACTGATCCCGTTTCCGGGTGCAATTGAGAGAATAGATGAAAAATCCAAAAGCCCGGATGAACAGGGCATTAATTTGTTTCATTCATTTCGAACGGAGAGGCTTGTATTAAATTTAATTCTCTCCTCTTCCCGAAATTGAGAGCCCGGGTGAAAAGCTGCGGTGACGTTGCATTTAATTGCAATTCATGGTTTGGCTTTCAGCTTTGTTTGAATTCTGTTCAATGCTGCGGAATTTCTTGCACAGGCCCTAAAAAAAAAATAACACCTTTTGTTTAAGGTTTTAATCCATGCTGCTATTGAACTTGCCATAATAGCAAGCATAAGCGTAAAGTTTACAAAATTATTGGGGGGGCCGGGCCCACAACCACATATATTCACGTCAGTGGCGTAGCCTAGGGAGGGGGGTCATAACCACCCCCCATGAGGAATTTTTCGTCGTACAAAATGTATATTCTTCACTCCCTTATCATACACCCGTATACATATGTGTGAGTTGCAGAAGTCGTAACCCCCCCCATGAAAAATTTCTGGCTACGCCACTGATTCAGGTACATATAACTTACTCATAGCTGCCAACTACTACGGAATATAATTAGCCACTTATTCTACATGATTTTTCGGCTTAAAATATATCAAAATTTTTGTGCTGCGCGCGCGAGCTGGTTACAATTTTGAAAAAAATAATTAAGAAATATATTGTTTACAAAAAGTGGTTAATTATATTCCGTAGTAGTTGGCAGCTATGACTTACTATATATAAGTGTAAATTATTGGAGGTGCTCGAGCTCTAAGGGTCCATAGAATTCTACATCTATGTAAGGTAAGTATTCAAGTTAGTATGTTCCTACCATGTTATAAGTTAAAAATAGAAGCAAAGTAAAAAATCCAAAGGAGGAAAAAAAAAAAAAAAAACATTTTCGATGAGATAGGGCATTTTAGACACATCTGAACTTTTCTTCATTTCATACTTTACATTGCATAATCTGATTTTAATTAACCAGAGCCTGGCGAGGGCAGCTTATAGTAACATTGTGTGTTACGTGGCGTCACAATGAATACTAAATCATGATTAAAACCAAAAGAGGAAAATTTTTAAACGTACAAGTAAAGGTTTTTTTTAAACGTTTGTAAATGGCGTGAATACTTTTTTTTCATGTTAGTATAAATCAGTATTCTGTATTTAGTGATAAATTATAGGGTGGGCTCAGCCCCTATTCACAATTTATTGGGGGGCTCGAGCCCCACGGGCCCATATAACTCTACGCCTATGGTAGGAAGACTTTTTATGGTGTTCTAACGTGTATTCATCCGACATCTGGAGAAAACCGACGAAACCTTCAGACCGTCAGAACGAACGACAGCCGCGCGATGGGTCAGAAGGCAGGACCTTCACACTTCAGCTGTCGACCATTTTGAGTGTCTTATAAACTTGGCCATGGTGGGATGCCCTGACGGTAAGGACTCAAAACTCTGACATTCTTCATTTTTTTTTATTCTCGAAGAATATATTTGATTTCACTATATTACTCAAGGGGAAAAGATGAGGAATCCCACGATTGTAGTGGGATACTTATCAAAGATTCTAATGGAATTGTTAAATTAAAGAACAGAAATCCTGATTTTAGCTCAGTTTTTAAAAGTGAACTCATTGCTATTGATGAGGGACTGAACGATATAATGTCTTATTTAGACCCAAAAGCCATCTGGATTCTGTCTGATAGTCGCAGTGCCTTCCAACATTTGTCTAACTGACTTTCAAAACCCTGACATTCTTCATTTTTTTTATTCTCGAAGAATATATTTGATTTCACTATATTACTCAAGGGGAAAAGATGAGGAATCCCACGCTTGTAGTGGGGTACTTATCAAAGATTCTAATGGAATTGTTAAATTACAGAAAAGAAATCCTGATTTCAGCTCAGTTTTTAAAAGTGAACTCATTGCTACTGATGAGGGACTGAACTATATAATGTCTTATTTAGACCCAAAAGCCATCTGGATTCTGTCTGATAGTCGCAGTGCCTTCCAACATTTGTCTAACTGACATTCAAAACCGTGACATTCTTCATTTTTTTTATTCTCGAAGAATATATTTGATTTCACTATATTACTCAAGGGGAAAAGATGAGGAATCCCACGCTTGTAGTGGGGTACTTATCAAAGATTCTAATGGAATTGTTAAATTAAAGAACAGAAATCCTGATTTCAGCTCAGTTTTTAAAAGTGAACTCATTGCTATTGATGAGGGACTGAACTATATAATGTCTTATTTAGACCCAAAAGCCATCTGGATTCTGTCTGATAGTCGCAGTGCCTTCCAACATTTGTCTAACTGACATTCAAAACCGTGACATTCTTCATTTTTTTTATTCTCGAAGAATATATTTGATTTCACTATATTACTCAAGGGGAAAAGATGAGGAATCCCACGCTTGTAGTGGGGGTACTTATCAAAGATTCTAATGGAATTGTTAAATTAAAGAAAAGAAATCCTGATTTCAGCTCAGTTTTTAAAAGTGAACTCATTGCTATTGATGAGGGACTGAGCTATATAATGTCTTATTTAGACCCAAAAGCCATCTGGATTATGTCTGATAGTCGCAGTGCCTTCCAACATTTGTCTAACTGACATTCAAAACCCTGACATTCTTCATTTTTTTTATTCTAGAAGAATATATTTGATTTCACTATATTACTCAAGGGGAAAAGATGAGGAATCCCACGCTTGTAGTGGGGGTACTTATCAAAGATTCTAATGGAATTGTTAAATTAAAGAAAAGAAATCCTGATTTCAGCTCAGTTTTTAAAAGTGAACTCATTGCTATTGATGAGGGACTGAGCTATATAATGTGTTATTTAGACCCAAAAGCTATCTGGATTATGTCCGATAGTCGCAGTGCCTTCCAACATTTGTCTAACTGACATTCAAAACCCTGACATTCTTCATTTTTTTTATTCTAGAAGAATATATTTGATTTCACTATATTACTCAAGGGGAAAAGATGAGGAATCCCACGCTTGTAGTGGGGGTACTTATCAAAGATTCTAATGGAATTGTTAAATTAAAGAAAAGAAATCCTGATTTCAGCTCAGTTTTTAAAAGTGAACTCATTGCTATTGATGAGGGACTGAGCTATATAATGTCTTATTTAGACCCAAAAGCTATCTGGATTATGTCCGATAGTCGCAGTGCCTTCCAACATTTGTCTAACTGACATTCAAAACCCTGACATTCTTCATTTTTTTTATTCTAGAAGAATATATTTGATTTCACTATATTACTCAAGGGGAAAAGATGAGGAATCCCACGCTTGTAGTGGGGGTACTTATCAAAGATTCTAATGGAATTGTTAAATTAAAGAAAAGAAATCCTGATTTCAGCTCAGTTTTTAAAAGTGAACTCATTGCTATTGATGAGGGACTGAGCTATATAATGTGTTATTTAGACCCAAAAGCCATCTGGATTATGTCTGATAGTCGCAGTGCCTTCCAACATTTGTCTAACTGACATTCAAAACCGTGACATTCTTCATTTTTTTTATTCTCGAAGAATATATTTGATTTCACTATATTACTCAAGGGGAAAAGATGAGGAATCCCACGCTTGTAGTGGGGGTACTTATCAAAGATTCTAATGGAATTGTTAAATTAAAGAAAAGAAATCCTGATTTCAGCTCAGTTTTTAAAAGTGAACTCATTGCTATTGATGAGGGACTGAGCTATATAATGTCTTATTTAGACCCAAAAGCTATCTGGATTATGTCCGATAGTCGCAGTGCCTTCCAACATTTGTCTAACTGACATTCAAAACCCTGACATTCTTCATTTTTTTTATTCTAGAAGAATATATTTGATTTCACTATATTACTCAAGGGGAAAAGATGAGGAATCCCACGCTTGTAGTGGGGGTACTTATCAAAGATTCTAATGGAATTGTTAAATTAAAGAAAAGAAATCCTGATTTCAGCTCAGTTTTTAAAAGTGAACTCATTGCTATTGATGAGGGACTGAGCTATATAATGTCTTATTTAGACCCAAAAGCCATCTGGATTATGTCTGATAGTCGCAGTGACTTCCAACATTTGTCTAACTGGCATAACGTTGGTTACAAGACTGGAACTTCAATTCTCACTAAATTAAAACACGTCTCGTCTTCTTGTGATGTGCACATTCAGTGGATCCCCTCACATGTGGACATTTGGTAACGAGGTAACGAGGAGGCGGATGTCTTGGCGAAGAAGGGTGCCGGGGAGACTCTGACATACCTTGTGCTGTATTCTGCCAGAAAACGTACAGATAAAATGGTCTGACTCGTTCCTCCTGCACATTCTTGGTACCGGGCTGATTCCCCAGCTGGATCCCTCGCTGTGAATGGAGGATATCGCCTCCTTGGGTTCGAGGCTATAAAGGTCACGTGACGGTGGAAAACAAACAACCATTTCTCCATAGGCTTATGTGCTGGACTCCTGGTAATAAGCGCAAAATCAAAAAAATAATAATTATGCCTCTGTATTGTGCTGCCTACGAATGTTTCAATAACTCTCTGGAACCTGTACATGACTGCAAAAAGATATCTCTTCCCATTAAAAGGTGCTAACATATTAAAACTTATACTGAGACGAGGCTATTTCAGCCACGTGTCGATGGAAAATATACATTTCAACCAATCAGATTACAGGACAACTCATCAACGCAGCCGAAAGGTCACGTGTTGGTGGAAGAATGACGTCACACCGATAAACCTCATTGCGATAGAAGTACCCAGGCAGCTCTCTCTCTCGCTTTCGTAGTGGTCATCTTAAGTAGCGTGCCTCAATACTAGGAGAGTGATGACAACGGCAAGTCATCCCCTCATTGGTCAAGCAGCTATTTTTACCGCCCAAGGCAGTGTCCAGATTTCTCCCCATTGAAAAAGCATTGCGTTTTGAAACAGTCTTGCTATAAAGCGCTTTTTCTGACGAATAAATAATTGCATTAATTTTCTGTTTCGATTCTTCATTTTAAAATGTCTTACGATTTGTGGCGAATAAATTTCAAAGAAGAGATTTTCCTAAGTAATTTGTAAATAACAAACTTTTGTGATAGTTTCTTTTGTGAATGCCTCGTTTCTCCTCTCTAAAAGTACACCTTTCTTTTACTTGCTTTGGTACGAACACATTATAATTGGTGCTCCTACTATGTGAAGCTTAAAAAAATGATATACAACAGAAATTATATCATAGGGTAGCGTATAATGATAATATTTACTGTTTAAACTTCATAAAATAAAAATGTCATGTTTGGCGATACTTTTCTTGACATTGGCTTAGAATTATACTCGCCAATTCACGGCTGTTTGCTTGCAAGTGAAAAGGACAGAATCGAATGTATAATAGCCTCTCCATCTTTTGTTGTGTGTGTGTGTGTGTGTGTGTGTTCGTATGGGTACTTAAACGCTTTTATAATCTTGTATGAAATTAAAAAATATAACTGAATAACATGTGTTAATTTTTGTTGATTTATACTAGGTGTCATTTAATATGTCAAAGTTGAAGCTTTCTTTTAAGAGTTTAACTAATATCTGAATTGTTCGTACACTTTCATTTTTAAATAATAGGTGATAATAAGTGATTTTACAGTATTGATCATATACAATAAATAGGAAAGTCACGTTAAAAGAACCAGAATTTCATGATAGCGATAAAAAATTTCAGAAGATTAAATCGAAAAAAATACTAAAAATGGAATTTTTATAGGGACCCCGTACAAAAAGTTCCCAATTAGTAAAATGTGGCCGATACATGGTAAGTGGATAAAACATTGAACATTGGTAGATGGCTGGAAAATGAAGGTCCAAATTTCTGGCCTATAGCACAGCTGCCGGTGCAATGGTCTGGAGTTTTGGGCGGTTTTCCCCTGATGTTATGTAATCACTGAAATCCATTAAAAAGTCCTTCACCTAAGGCATTTTCCCCCTTTAGTCAGATAGATCTAGTGTGCTTTGTTAAACAAAATAACATTTTTATAAATTGCTTTATTTATTTTGTTTTTTCATAATGTGTATTTCAAGCTTTAAATTAGTAATAGTACTAAATATCTAATAATGATTTATTTTCTCTAATATGTTTTAAGGAATGACACTGTTTGTTTAGCGTTAGAATGCTTTAACAGGAAATTTGAATAGCAGTATTATTTTTATTTCCATACAAGATTTTAGGCTGTCTTCAGACATCCTAAATTTATTGCTTAAGATATAGACGACAATGCCACATTAAGTTAAATCAAATTTAAAAATTTTAAAGTGTTTTTATAAAAAATCTTATTATAAATATTATATACAGTTAAAAAATCTAAATATCTTCCAACAGCCTAAATAAGGTTTTAGAACTGAATTAATTGAGTCAAGGTGATATTACTTGTTTTCCTAAAAACTGCATTTTCTATAAAATTTTATGTTAAAACATATAACAATATTGAATGTCATTCCCAATCTAAAATCATAAGTTTCATCGAAAATATCGCAGCGAAAATTATCTCTTATTGAAAGAAATTAGTGCAATATTTCTATTTCAAAAACTTTCAGCATTAAAAAATATACACGATTACAGTTTAAATTATTATTTTTTTAATATCTTTATTCTTCGAGTACCTTATATAGATTAAACGCTATCGCTTCGAAAGCATCTCAATCTACTGCACGATTTGAAAAAAAAAACGCCACATGGGCGAGTAGCGTGAAGTGCGGACATTTATGGGCAACCCTAAACCTGGTAAAAAATCTCAAGCTCGCGCACTCTCAGTGACTGGTTTTTCAACCATTGTCGCCACTCTCCTAGTATATAGGCACGCTAATCTTAAGCCGTTATCAGACGACGCATTTTCGCCCTTCAGAATGCTCGTACAACTCTTTCATTTTTCTTGTCAAAAGCAAGGTATAGGGTTGTATTGCAAGGCAAGAAAACGATCTGGTGGACTGGCACGGGGTTGCCGATTTGGCGACGTTATCGGTCGTTTTGTGACAAAACAGTTATTACGTCATCGCTGTTTTTGTCACAAAAATCACTCGACCTGTCGCGCCCCGTGCATTCGAACATTGACATTGACGGTGGAATTCGAAGGTTCATTTTTAAGTAAATACAGTAAAAAAAGTTTACAATGGTTTTTGATTTGCACTTCGGAAATAAAATCGGCTTCAATTTCCGCCGTCCACACCACATTGCAGGCATGGAGGTCGCCATCTTGAATGAAGGTGTGGACAGTGTCTAGAGCTCTGATTGGCTGATTTCGCCATTCATACCAAACATTTTTCAACATTGTTCGAAACAGTCCGGTGTCAAGGGAAATACTATCACACAACGGTTTTCGCCTGACTGAAGGGCAAAACTGCAGTACAAAAGTGTTGTACGTGCATTTTGCAGTGCGTAGAGCTCTCGTGTGATAGCACCTTAAGAGGCCTTGCCTTCCAGAGTGGTCAAAAAGTCCACCCGATTTGCCCGAAATGTAACAATGAGCAGGCATCTCCGGCTCATATTCTTAAGTATCTGGATTTGTCCAACAACGACCTATTGGACTTTCCTATTCTGGTCTATGATTTTTTGACGGTGAATAAACTCGTAGATCTCGTCTAGCAGTAGCTGGAGACGGAGATTAGCAGTAACAACTCAAGGGTGATATAGTTACACTATAATCCTTTACTTCCTACCACGTTATTTCCAGTAAAAATTATCAATCTGTAAAACTGACGCCAGAATTATTTTCATCAGTACCGGCATCTGCGCTGAAAACAGGAAAAAGTGGTTTAAATGCATCGATGTAGCAAGCAACTGGATAAGCTGCCCAAATGATCCCAACGCCGCACTTTTTCAGAGTTCGGCAGTACATCCAGTTGTTCTATGTATATGTGAAAATGGTTGTGCTTCGAAAGGTTAACTTGAGATTGCAACAGACCGCGAAACTTCAGACTCTGTCCACAGTCCCGGGCAGACTTTACTCCCTATGGCCCAAACGAACGTGCAATGCAACTCCGTCACAGTTAAGGATGTTCTTCCATGAATGTAGTTGCTCTGGAGGTTCGAAAAAATTCAGAATGTCTCTTCACAGGCTATGCGCTGTTACAAAACAGTGAATTTCGTTGTGAACTTTCTTTACGAAACATTCAGGACGGAAGTTACGAAATATTGAGGAAAGAAAATCTTCAATCTTAAGAATAATCTATTTATGTCATACGTTAACGTATGCGGTATCAAAAATCGACGCTATTTCTACTCTGGGAACGGAAACAACTAGATGTAAACATTAGCGTAATAACAATAACACACTCGCAAAAATCCAGATTAACAGTTCAATGACGTCAAGTGAAGCAAGCATATTCGTTGCTGGTTACGTGTGTCACGCAGTAGCTAGATTATAAAATAACAATGCATAGGCGAAAAAGCACAATCTTTCGGATCTTTCCATAACGTATTTATCGCACATTAAAAAAAAAATTGCCTTGCAGTAGGCTGAAGCACATTTTAGCCATTTCTTGTTTCTTTTATAATTTTGTAAACAAGGGTACTGTTACGAATTTTCGTGACAACCCGCTGTTCTGGGGCTTAAAATAGTTCAAAATTCGTGTTCTACGCTTCAAATAATTAAATTTTGCTTTTGTTGCATCAAAATCGGTCAACTATACTCGGGGCACAGCTAACCTGATAATGGAGGGAATGCTGCAGACCGTGCGATTCCGCCGCTTTCAAATAGTTCTTTTCGTTTGCCCTGCTTTTTACAGAACTAAGACATTTATCAACTATTAAGTGCTAAAATAAAGTGTGTGTTATAAAATAATTGCATATTTATCTTATTTGAATTCAATAATTAAAAGGATTACGAAATTAAGTCAGAAATTAGATGTAACGCCTTCACAGACGCTTGACCAATGATAGACCTTTTTCGTGCTGGCGGGAATCAGAAATCCAGATTCGCCTTGCGATTGGGTTGCTTTGTGATATTGACAGCCAGATAATTGGAAAGAGAAACGAGTGTCGGAGTGATACATTCGGAAAGTAGCGAAAAGGCTCCTCTAGCCTTCTCCTATGTTATCAGGTAAGGTTTGCCCCGAGTATAGAACCGGAGGTACGGAGGTTTCGGTTTCCCCATTCATTAGTATGCAGTTTCTAGAAATCTCGAAATATTAGTCCTAGGCCTTCGGTAACTTCACTTTTGGGGACTTATTTTTAGCGCCAAGCCTAGCGAGATTTTGGTCATTTGGCGCGATTTTCCCTATGGGGCTTGTAAAGATACTTTTCCTGCATTACCATGCATAATAGCCTAATATATGTGTATATATATTATAATAATTTTGTGTGAATGGAAATGTCACCAATTATACCTTTCCATACATCTTGCAATGTTAGTACTTGGCTTTGCCACCATCAGCTTTTATCATGACACCCAAAATTTTTAGCAACCCTAACCTAAATAAATTTAATGACTAATACTGTTAACACAAAGAAACACGATTTTTGTTGAAATGACCCCGATAATTTGGCCAACACTGCACTGAGTATATAAAACAGTAAAATATGGGGCGGGCGAAAGCTCGCCACCAGGCGACTAGTTCTTTAATAATTCGCTAAACTATGATAACGTTTCCGACCATATCCGAAGAAGATAATGATTGTGCTTGGGAATTTTTTTGTTTCTATCACTTAATTATTTTCGAGTGCTTAACATCACTAGTTTGTTTTTTAAAAGTTGTCCAGTGACGTACGTCTAACGTTTCTTAACCCTTTATAAGGCAAGTTTATGTGCAGAGAATCGAAACTTACTTGGGATGTTTCTGGCCCGTTTTTAGGATTAATGCATATACACTGCTGGCCATCGTAAATGCAACACCCTGAAGGAAGCATGCAAATAATATGAAATTTACAACATGCATTAGCTGAGGTGAGATATGCAAATGATTAGAATTTCAGCGCAGACGCACATCAAGCGCGCCTGTGGCGCCACCTCAAAGCGCTATTTAAGGCTTGGAGATTTCGACGGTTTCAAGTACAGCAATTGTGTTTTTCTTGCTTTTTTTTCAAAAAAACGATAAATTATGCCTCGTAGGAAACAACGATCATCTTTTGATCAAGTATCCGAGTTTGACAGAGGAAGGATAGTGGCATACCGAGATTGTGGGTTATCTTTCAGGGAAATCGGTCGTCGTATTGGACGAAACCAAACAACTGTGATGCGGATATGTGATCGTTGGGTGCAGGAGGGTACGACGGACAGACGTGATCGACCGCATCGACCTCAGTGCACCACGTCACGTGATGACAGGCAGATTGTACGCATGGCAGTGACGGACCGCTCAGTCACATCACGAACCATATCACAGCAGATTCAGTCTGTAACGCATCATCCAGTGTCTGCGCGTACCATTCGACGTCGTTTACAGCAGAATGGTCTGTCCGCAAGACGTCCGTTGCTTTGTCTACCTCTGACGCGGAACCACAGACGTCTCCGCCGCCAATGGTGCGATGAAAGAAGGATGTGGACGACAGAATGGAATGAAATTCTCTTTACTGACGAGTCACGCTTCTGTATGCAACACCACGACGGTCGGATTCGAGTCTGGAGACACCGTGGAGAGAGGATGCTGAACAGCTGCATTATGCACCGTCACACTGGTCCTGCACCGGGTATTATGGTATGGGGCGGTATCGGATATCTCTCTCGCACTCCTCTAGTACGCATTGCCGGTACTTTAACCAGCCAGCGCTACATCTCCGAGGTGTTGGAGCCAGTTGTCCTTTCTTACCTTCAGGGCTTGCCAACAGCCATATTTCAGCAGGATAATGCACGGCCACACGTGGCACGCATTGTCCAAGGGTTCTTCGTCAATCACCAGATTGAATTGCTTCCCTGGCCGGCGCGCTCTCCGGATCTTTCGCCGATAGAAAACATGTGGTCCATGGTTGCTCAACGACTGACCCAGAGTTCATCCCCAGCTGTCACACCAGATCAACTTTGGCAACGTGTGGAAGCTGCTTGGTCTGCTGTACCCCAAGAACACATTCAAAGTCTCTTTGAATCAATGCCGAGGCGTGTGGCAGCTGTGATCTCCAACAACGGCGGCTACTCTGGGTACTGATTTTGGCAGGAACCACGCTTCATAGAATGCTGTAAATTTAATCATTTGTTACTTGGTCAACATGTTATCTACACAATAAATTTTGTTGTGATATCTCTTGTTTTTCTTGGTGTTGCAATTTGGGTGGCCAGCAGTGTATTTTAAAATGCATTTTCAACGTATTTTGTATTTTCAAATTACAAAAAATACATTTTGTTTCTGTCATTAAATTAATCATAACACCACAAATTTCTCAGCCTTAGAGGGGGAGATGCCTTCGGTGGAGGACTTTTTAAGGGGTTTTAAGGAGCATTCGGTTATACATATGGAGTAAAACATCCCAAATTCCAGACCATTAGAGCGACAGCTTCCCGCAATAGGATGGGGCGAATCAAATTTCCATTCTAGATGATTTTGAAACTTTTTGTGAAATTCTTAATTAAAAATGTTTCTAAATTTTGTCTGTAGATGGAAATGGGAAAAGTTTAAGGAGCATGTGTGAGTTATGGAAGCTGAAAACTTGGACAATATGCAGAATATTTAAATTTACGATAAATTCTAAAACTCACTGAAAGACAGAACTTGAATTTTTTTAGGTTGTGATTTAGTTTTGTATTTATATTCGAACATACCACTGAAATCAATAAATATTATATGGAGAGGTTCATTTTAAGCACTGAGACTTTTGGAAATGAAAGTTTTTATAAACGATTCTGAAACAAACGACTGTTCATTGTTCCTATTCTGAAATTGTATAGTTTTAAGTATTAATGCAATTTCTAAGAAATGGTCTGTTTCGGAACTTATTTCTATAAAGGTAAAATTTTGAAAAGCGTTTAAAAAAAAAAGGAGCGTTAAAAAAAAAAAAAAAAAAAAAAAAAAAAAAAACCGAACAGCACCTCTTCCTTAACACAGCTATTGAGATTACTTTTGTTATTCTTGTTAAAATGTATTTAAATAAAATAAATTGAGATCTTTGGGGGGAAATTTAGCTTCTTCTCAATTCAAGTGCTTCAAGAATTTTACATGTATTTTGTATTTTACATTTTTTTTAAATTCAAGAAGTATTTTGTATTTTAGCGTTTGAACCAATGTACAAAGGGCATTCCATAGAAACTGAGTTATTTTTTTAGGTAGTGGCAACACCGCGAAACTAAAAAATAGAAGTGAAGGCGATTTTTTCTGTTAACTGTACGTTAACTGTACGTAAACTGTTAACTGTACGTTTATACAGAATTCTAAACGAAGCCGACGATTTTATTTTCCTAGTTCCGTGCTTGTTTAAAGAACTGACCTTATACGTCAAGTTTATGCGATGATTATAACGACTAATGGACATGGCACTAAAGTCTAACTCTTTTAGCTAGCTCTCGAGTGGATTAATATTTTATCTCCTTCCACAAATTCTCGTAGACGGGCCTCATCAGCACCAGTAGACCGGCCTTAAATGTTCTAGTCCTCGTTTTTGAACTTTCGGTACCAAATTTTCACAGTGCCGTATGATACAACAGTAGTACCTTAAGCTGTACACATGATTCGGTGTCATTCTGTAGCTGACTTTTTGCAACAGAACTGAGAGTAAATGATGGTTCAATCTGGTAGCGTGATAGTTCCATTTCAGACACCTTATACTTAATCATAACGATATTGTTTTACAGATTTCACAACACAGTGCTCTAAAACAAGTCTTTTTCTTTCAAATAACAAAAATCGTTTAACAAAATATTAGCAAGGACACCAACGCGAACAGTTTGTGCAGACAATACTTGCAATGGCGGAAAACTTTCGTTACAACCTAATATATCCAATATAACTGAACAAAAATCAGAAAATTCACTAATGATAATGGATTTCTGTATTCAATAGACAGTAGGTGGCAAGTATTCTCACCAAGGACTAATAAAGGGTTAAATCAATCCTCTGAGGTACAAAGAAAGAACAAAAACCCTCTGACACTAGTCAAAGACCCAAGACCTAAAAAGTGCAGTTTTTCAACTCATACTCTATAACAGAACGTAGGTGGTAAGTATTCTTACCATGGCCTTATTAATAGGTTAAAATGAACAGCTTCGATGAAGCTACTGACTAATTGGTTGGGTCATAAAAACTACAAGCATAAGTGATTAATACAGCTGTTTGAGAATGCAAAAAGCAAGCAAATGGATTAATGGGCTGGTAAATAGAAATAGACGACATCTGCAAGCTTGAAACACGCTCCTTTTGGAATATAAGCCATGAATAAACCCGTAACATACGTAAACATATTTCTCTACCTATTCCCTTCATATATATATCACTAAACCCATCACAAACCTTAAAACTCATTCCCACATAGAATTCCCCCCTCCCCCCGTAGAAAAAAAAATGTTTATATGCAAATTTTCTCTTTCTGGATAAAATATTCTCTTCTCTTTTTTTACTTTTCCGAAAAGGAGACTATGGAAGGAAGGGCTGAGGTATTTTACGTGTTTTCGTAGCAAGATGCTTTTCTTTTTAAGAAAAGGAAAAAAATAAATAAATAGAACTCGTAACCTTTTCTGGCCATAAAAGTCTGCCGCGATGAGGTAAAGGAAAGATGGGAAAAGGGAAGCAAGAAAAAAAAAAAGGTGGATTTACTCTTGATCAATTTTCTTTTCCATTATCTCCATCTCGATATGTTTTTCACGAACTGTATCCCTCTCGCTCGCTAAAAGAGGGTGCATTGGCAAACTGAGAATTCTAAATATTCGACGGGGTGATATTGATTATTATAAACAAAGGCACCATTAGGTATCAGCATTCGAGTATGTCTGCCCTAATTCTTGGGAAAGGAATGAGGGAGCTGCAGTATATTGCTTTGCACACACCGTTTGTTGATGATCTTGAATTTATTATCTCGAACAAGCTGGTTGACACCGCTTCCTTTTTAGTTTTATTTACGTGAATTTGTTTCAAATTAACACGGTTGTTATGGGTTTGAATCGATGGAAAAGGATCCTATTTCAAAACTGCCCATAGGCGAAACAGTCATCAGAAAATTGGGAAATTTCGTGTATCACTTAAAAAATAGAATTTATTTCTATAAAAAAAAATTATAGTTCGAAGTATCGTCACGAGAGAACAAAAGCTGGCAGAAATTTTGTAACACCATTTTGCAGTTGCGCTATGTGCGATCTCAAGTTAGTACCTGTGAAGCAAAGCTTATGCCCCCAAGTCAAAGAATTCCGCACTTTGAGATTCTTCTTCCATGGAATTTATTTTAACCATACACAGAGCCTTATTATCGCATGGGCAAATCGGGGCTTTGCCCAGGGCCCCCGGTTCGAAAGGGCTCCCCAGTTTCAAATGTTGTTCTGAAATATTCTTTTAATAAGTCAAATTTTTATGAAAAGGAAAACAAATTTCATAGATGGGGGCCACCAAATTCGCTCAATGCCCGGGGCCCCTATTGGTCATAATGGGGCCCTGATCAGGAAAAAAGCTCGTTCTGTCCGAAGTACGCGGGGTATTGGGTCCGCAGTTGGTTTCAAATAAAGGTGCAATCTGAAAAGCACTCGTGAGTGTTATGCAGTGGCACTACCAGGATTTTAGTTTAAGCGGGTCTACCAATAGACGTTGGACTCTCTTATAGTGAAAACTCTTTTATAACGTCAAAATATTCTCAAATCCTCCATCGTCAAAATATTCTCAAATCGTCAATCCGGCAATCTTTCATTCAGCTCTCGGCCCATGCATAGAACAGAAACCCACTTATAACGTGACTCGGTTAATCCTTTAACGCGCAGTGTTCCCGCTCTGGATTACCAAACTCTGACGTTTTGACTGCTGCCAGTCACGAAGAATAGATTTTATTTCTATAAAAAGAGCTGCGGGTAACACAGCTCCACGAGAATCCTTTACTTTTTAGCACGTCATTTTCCGTAAAAAAATGTTCACGATTATTTTTAACAGCACTGACATCTGCTGGAAAATGGAAGAATGGGAGAACAGCTGGATAGATTGCCGAATGCTGAAAAGGGTCAGCCGTTAACATCGCTCGACTTAACTACCAGCAAGATGGCGAACGATCGAAACGTTCATCGCGTGCCACAGATCTAGAGACCCTTTTTTGACGCAGCTGGCTGTTGAACTGCATTTGAAATACCCGGGCAACAGCTGGCTGCGCCGTACAGCCAGCTGTCGTCAAAAAAGGGTCTCTATATCTGTAGCACGCGATGAACGTTCCGATCGTCCGCCATCTTGTTGGTAGTTAAGTCGAGCGATGGCAACGGCTGCCCATTTTTCAGCATTGTTAAAGGGTTGCGCCTCAAAGGGTTAAATAGTGTCACGTAGTTCTCCATTCTAGAACACTATAAGAGTTCAACTGTCCTTGTATTATCCGTAATTATTTGTTAAATACCCAACATATCTTTAACTGAAGCTTCTTTATAACATTTTTTTAGGTAATATTTAAAGTAAAATACTGAATCCATTCATTGAGGAATAATTTTCTGTTCTAAAGAACTTTCCCTCTTATTTCTCCTCCTTTGGTTTGAGAGAGGGGGGTCCATTTAGCCCACTCTGTGGGTGCCCCTGTGGTGTTATAATTCCAATTGGCATCACTTCGAATGAAAAGGTCATTATAGTGTAGAACAGGGCATTACCCCTTTAGCAGCGATGCTGAAAGTTTTTCAAAGAAGAAAAAAAAATATTCTCTCTAAAAGAATATAGAGTGTGTTAAAATTCCTAAGAAAAAACGCAAAAGAAATAAAAGCATTTATTTATTCTCATTTCAAATACCACATTACATTTTATTTCACGTTCCATCTACAATAAACAATGCCAAATTAGCGCTTATAAATTGTACACCGAAAACGACGATCGTGGAAAAAAGAAGCGCTCTCCAAGATTTAATAACACGCTGTTTAAAATTGAACTTCAAAACGGCTCTAAATATTTCCGCATGTTCCATTAAAAAAAAACGATCTTACGAATTCATTTAATATCACCTCTTTATCTGAAGAACCAGCAGAATTTCAGGATGAATCGAACAAAAATCTGCCAGACAACCAGAAAGGAAAAAAAGAAGAGAAAAAGTACAATAATATTCAACTTAATTTACTGGCAGAGCAATGAACTCGGGAGGGGGGGAAATACTTTTCAAGCATTTCCTAGTTTCCATTGTGATTTTTATCCTTCGCCAAAATAAAGTAGCCAAGTCTGGCGAGGAAGATGAGTATCTGGCGGGATTTGATACGTACATCAGAAACCAAATCGATTCCTTCCCAGAGAAAACTATGCAGAGTTGTACTCAAAGAAACCAGATGGCGTTACTTAGGAAATTAAATGTATTGCGGGGGTGTAGTTTGGAGAGGGGTATAATTGACATTTACGTTCCTTTTCGTCGCCTGTTGTCGCTATTGTTTTTCTTGCAATGACGGTAAACAATGATTCTTTGAGACAATGTCGAATTAAGTTGGCATCGTGTTTAGGTATTAAAATTATTTTTTTTTAAATCCAGGTGTTTTCAATTTTTAAAAGTAATGATAAAAAAGAAAGTTAAACCATTTCTAATTAAAATTTGTAGAAACTGGGCATTATTTTTATTATTTTCTTTCGTCTAGAAAATCCGTGCGAGGTTATCGATTTTATTATTTGGTGTAAATCTTTAAATTTAATTCTTTCAAATTAGTTCCAACGCAATCAGATTAAGTTCTTTGCAAGAACTTATGGGTTGTAAAATATCTGGGGGGTCTCTCCATAAAAGCGGGTGAATAAAAAAGACTCTTTAAACCCCACCTGAGAACATTCGAATATAAATAGCCATTTGTCAAAAAATTAAACAGTTAGGAAAAACCATAAAGAAACACTTCGGGTTTTTAAAATAAATAAATAAAACTAAAAAATGTATAATTTGAGTATAAAAATAGTATATTTGATAACAAAAATTTAATTATATAGTTTCATTAAAACATTATGTTCGTTTTCTGTATTGTCATGAAGCTCTTAATCGTGACTCAGGTACACTGAAGCAAAAAAAGAATGTTTTTGATTTTATTATATTTGACAAATTTGCTATTACTTCCGAGAAGAGAATGGGAAGTAAACCATTGAAAGATTCCTATTAAAGCTCATAGTTAAAAAAAAAAAAGAGAGAGAGAGAGAGAGAGCGAAATTGCAATTTATTTGCACCAATGTAATTGTTGGTATATGATAAAACTATTTAAAAAAAATGTCTTTTTATAAAACTCCCCGTTTATATTTTTATGTCCAGTTTTAAAATGACAACCACACGGCAGGTTTAGCTCAACATTGGAATACATATGTATATAAATTTTTATGCAATTTGTGAATAATAATAATAATAATAATAAATAATTTCTTCATTAATGACATAAACAAAGAAACCTTAGAAAGAAAATATTCACTTTTAAAAAATGTTTCAAAATATTTAACAAATATTGTTCCGAGTAGGTGTTGAAGTGGAAATTTTTTTAATACATTACTATAAAAGTAAAATAATTAATGTTAATTCAGTGCCTGGATAATTTTTTTTACACTTTAATACAATCGTTGAAAGCACTTCCTTTTTTTTCTTACACAGCAATAAAACCAACGTATTAGAGTTCTAAATCTTTCCAAACATTAGCCAAACAAAAAGTGTTGGCTACAAAAATGGGGATTTATTTATTTATTTATTTTTTAAGGATTTTCGAAACTGTGCGAGACAGTTTTTGCTCTTCTCGAATATGAAAATATTTGAGTTACTAGAGATCTAAAACCAAAACCACGGACTAAATTCCAAACAATTCAGTAAGCAGTTCGTGAAGCATACTGCATCCCCCCCCCCTCTACTTCCTAGCCTTCGAATAAAAACGTGTCACTATATCAAAAACACTGAGATAGAACAACCCATCCAAAACTCTTTTTAAAATATACGAAAAATCGTCCAATCCTTTCAGAAACGTTGAATCTTTTGCGACATGCGTTTCACTTATTTTTAACAAGAGGAAAGATCTTTGCAGAGTCAGGTGACATCGTGTTCCAAACTCCGGACATAATGTTTGCAGGACGCTCAAACCCTGACATATATTCCGCAAGTTATCCGACAGAGCTGCATACTTTGAAAACTTTTAAAAACGCAAACTTTATTTTGGAAGTGCGGTTGAATTTTGAAACGCGTTAGAAATGCCATCCATGTGAGTATGCCACTAAATATTCACTGGTCAAAAGAAGTTTAAAATGACCTAGCGTTTTACAGTTAATTTTCAACGGCTCTGTATTCTGAAAAACAACATTTAGATGAAGTGTTTGCTTAACCCTTTGAGGCGCAACCTTTTCCAAATGCTGAAAAAAGGGCAGCCGTTGCCATCGCTCGACTTAACTACCAGCAATATGTGCCGGTACTGGCTGTGCCGGCACAGCCAGCAGTCGTCAGAAAATGGTCTCTAGATCTGTGGCACGCGATGAACGTTTCGATCGTCCGCCATATTGCTGGTAGTTAAGTCGAGCGATGGCAACGGCTGCCCTTTTTTCAGCATTGGGCAATCTATCCAGCTTTTCTCGCATTCTTCCATTTTTCAGCAGATGTCAGTGCTGTTAAAAATAATAGTGACAATTTTTTGACGGGAAATGACGTGCTAAAAAGTAAAGGATTCTCGTAGAGTGATGTCACCCGCAACTATTTTTTATAGAAATCAAATCTATTCTTCGTGACTGGCAACAGTCAAAACGTCAGAGTTTGGTATTCCCCAGAGCGGGAATACTGCGCGTTAAAGGGTTAACATACTGTCCATAAATTACTTAACACTATCTTACAGGATGGATGTCCTAATTTGTTCACACACACACAACAACAACCAAAAAAAAAAAAAAAAATCCTCGAAAGTTAAATGATCAGGATTTTAATTTAATTAATTAATTAATTAATTTTTTGTGTGTGTTGTGTTGTGTTGTTTCAAAACTACGCAAGGGTTATCTGCCAAGGAATGCGAGTGTCTAGGTCGGAGGACTTTTCAGCGAGTTCTAACGTGTATACTCGCCTTACATCTGGAGAAAACCAACCAGAGCTCCAAACCATTTGATCGAAAGCTGCTCGATAGGCCAGAACGCTGGACCTTCTTACTTCAGCCGTCTACCATTTTGAGTGTCACCTAGTCGATCATGGTGGGGCTATATTTAATTTTGTTTTGATTTTTTGTAATGTTTCTATCTTTACAAATTTAATCTTTATATTATCAAAGAAAAGTTATTTAATTCAAAGAGAAATAATTTAATGATATCTTGCCTGTAGTCACTAACAATTTTGTTCTCATCTGAAATCCTTACAAGAAAACAGCTAAAAACAAAATGGAAATTTTTGATTTTGTGTGTCTTGTCTTAGCAAGTATTTTGGCAAGTTCTTAGAGGAATTAAGCTTTCATCAACAAACCACTTAGAAATTCATTTCAGAATGCTATCTATAAAACATGTCATCTCTTTTTGTAGCCAAATTCCATTAGGTAAAATATTTAAAAAGGAAAGAATGGAAAAGAAGCCGAATTATTTGCCGAACATCCAAGCTCACAATTTGGATAGATTTAATTAGATCTCTTGTCCATTCACTGGGACATGAACACTAACTGGGCAAAATAAAGACATGTTCGTAGTGGTCTTTGAGAGAAAACTTCTTGGAGGTATTCAAGTAACTAGCATCTGAAAAAAAAAAGAACTACACAGGCAGAACTCTTCAGGACATACAGATATCCAAACATCATAAATTTTATCTGCGCCAAGATGGACAGTCATCTGATTAGAATTCTTGACAATAGAACAAACAACCAAAAGAGATATTTACACCCACTCAAGTAGACAATGAAGAGGCAGAGCCCGGAATTCGGATGGCTGGACTTTCTGAAGTTACGATACACTTGTCCGTCTTGAAGGTCATTAATTAGAAGGTTAAGGTCAAGAATGGGACACCTTAGAATGAAATTCTACAGAGGAGGTAAAGATCCATCATAGGCTGTCGAGCCGCTAAAGAAACTGGTTGTCTGTCTTGACGTAACGTTAACTTGTTGGAATTGACCATCAAACAAACAAAAGCAAAATCTGTACAACATCAGAATTAAACCTTGCAAACCAATCCATTTCTTCAAAAAGAAAATACTTCAAGAGAAAAAAATGGATACTATGGTTATACAGCATTCAAAAGCTTGACAAACAAAACTATATTTTGACAATTATACAATGAATAAAACATATCTAAAAGGAAAACTTTCACAGAACTTTACGAACTATTCCTTTCGTTCTCTAATGAAATTACAATGGACCCGCAATTTTTGCCTCTCTTAACCGTACACAACAAGAGAAATTTAATATTTATCAGAATATCTTTAAAAGTTAACTTTTGTCGTAGAAATTATGTCCCGTCAGACAACCAGCTATAAAATATGATCATAATGCTTTTGCGCAATCAATTTTATTTTATCAAATGCTTCACGATATCAATCGTCTATTTAAAATACTTCAGAATATAAAAATTTTGACAGCCTGTATTCAATATCTATATAAATAAAATTAGACTTTTGTCTGTACATTTCTTGGAATTCAAAATTTTTGCGATTTCTATACGTTTCAAGCACCCGGGAATCCGATGCAACCCTCAAAAAAAAGTTTGTCTGTCTGTCGTTCCGTCATTCTGTCGTTCTGTCCTTCTGTCGTTCTGTCATTCTGTCCGTGACGCTTTTTTTGCTTAAGCATCACGAAAAACGACTGAAGCGATTTAAATGAAATTTGGTATCATGATTGGTGGTCACTCAACTTAAAACATAGGCGTCGAATTTTTAAAAAATCTTGCTTAGATTTCGAGATTTTGTGAAAATCCTTTTCAAACTGCATAAATTTGTGTTCGCACATCACATAACTTCAAAGGTGAAAAAATAGTATTTGGTGAAATGATAGGTGGTCACTCACCTTAAACTATAAGCATCTAATTAAAAAAATCGATCAGATTTCGAGATTTTGCGAAAATCGTTTAAAACTGAGTGAATCTTTCTTCACGCATTACGTAATAAGGACTAAAGCGAATGATAATGGAATGATATGAAATGTGGTCACATGATAGATGATTGCTCAACATAAACTGTAGGTGTCCAATTTTTTAATACATTTTTATTAGATTTTGAGATTTTGTGAAAATTCTCTCAAAATATGTTTATATTTCTTCAAGCATCACGTAATAACGACTAATACGAATGATACGAAATTTGGTGATAGGATAGTTAGTTGCTAATCTTAATTAATAGGCGTTGAATTTTTATCGATTACATTTTGAGATTTATTTCGATTGAGATTTATTTCGAATTTATTTCGATTACATTTTGAGATTTGTGAAAATCATTTCAAAATACTGAAGTTTCATTCCAGCATCACTAAATAAAGACTGCAGGGAATGAAACGAAATTGGGTGACATGATAGGTTGTCACTCAACTTAAATTCTAGGCTTCCAATTTTTTCAAAAATGTTGATTAGATTTTGAGATTTTGCGAAAATTATTTCAATATGCGTAAAAATATTCGTTCGCGTATCACATATTTACGACCAAAGCGAATGAAATGATATTACTTAGTTACTCTCTAACCTGTAATATTTTAACAATACATAAAAATTATAACTTCGCTTTTTTACTTTGGCAACATACTACATCCATTTTGTGTACTCCTACAATGCTGACGGAAGTTCGTGTTTTTTGGAAATTTGCATTCAATACTAACCCGTCAACGACGGGTACTTCAGGTAGTAGTCTTACATAGTGATACACCAGTACAGGCGAGCAATTGAAAGCTATCGACCAGCAAACTTACTCTTGTATTTTTCTTGATTTTGCGGTAACACATTGAAGCTCAGCAACCTTCAAAATTTTGTTTATGAGCTTATTGTTTATCTGCGAAACTTGATAAGCTCTATTAATTATGCATTCGACAAAAACAATAGTCGCTTTAAAAGGAGTAGTTATGCTAAAGAGCTCATGTAGAATGGTTGTTTATTAATTTAGCTCAAACTAATTGCCATCTCAAATTAGCGATTCTTTTAGCTATTCAGGAAGAATAAATACGGACATAGCAATAAACTGTTATGTATACTGTCCGTACGTCAAAATTTTGCGATCGTTTAACTTTAAAAATTCACCGGTCTTATAAAAATTCATCTATAGTAGCGATAGTATACTATCGCTATATATGTGTGTATATATATATTGCAGTCATGGAATGAAAAACATGTGCAGCATAAGGCTTAATGGCATTCTAATTTGCATAAGCATGATTCAAATGCATCAGGGTCATCTCTCAGCTTTTTGAACTACAGATTTTTCGGTTTAAAGAAGTTTCGACCTCCCTTCAACTCAATTCTTGTAAACCGATGGCACCGTGCATTATTCGTTCCTTTTTAATGAATTTTTGAAGTTGTAATGAACTTTTAACAAACTAGGTAAATGATTTTTACATAATATACTAGCTGAAGTACCCGTTCTTCGCACGCGAATGGATGGATTTTCTTTTTTTATATAATACGGTTTCTTTTAATTACTATTTATCATAATAAATGGATATAGCAAAATGGATATCGAGTAAATATTGTCCGTGTTGAATAATCATGCAATCATTAATTGTAGAGTTATGGCAAAATGGATAACGTGAAAATATTCTCCTAGCTCAAATATCTGTGTGTACTAATTTCCATTGAAATCAGTTGAACGGCATAGAATTTGACGTTCTGCAGTGCCACCTAATGGCGAGTTAAAGCAAAATGAATAATGTAAAAATACTCTCGGTGGCCAAATATCTGTGTGTACTAATTTTCATTGAAATCAGTTCAACGGTATTTTCACAGCAAGCAGTTGAACGGTATAGAATTCGACGTTCTGCAGTGCCACTTAGTGGCGTGTTAGAGGAAATGGATACCATAGAGACCTTCTCCATGGTAAAAGACTTATCTAATATAGTCTTTTATACTAAACTTCATGGGTACTAAATTTCATGGTGATAGGTCACACAGTGTTGGAGTTTTTCAACTTCATACATACATACCAACATTCATTTTTATATACAGGGTGACTGCTAATTCATGGTACAGACTTAGAGGGCTGGTACAGGACACTGTAACAATCACATTATCTATAGGAATGTATGGTCAGAAGTGAAGCGTCGAAGCACGTACACAGGAAAGAGCAAATGCTGGAGACGGAGGAGAAACGGAGTTGGTAGTTGCTTCCGTTGCCAGTAGAGGGCCAGTCGGCGTTGATCTGGGGAAGAGAGGACATTCTCGTTTCAGTTTCCGTCCATTCCCCATTAGAAACCGCATATGGTTTCATCATGATGGGGCGCCAGCCCACTTCACTCTAGAAGTTCGTCAGTACTTGAATGCGACATTTGGCATGCGATGGATTGGATGTGGTGGATCTATCTATCGGCCACCCCGGGCTCCTGATTGGACGCCCCTCGATTTCTTAGGATGACGTTCGAGGATGACGTTGAAGGATGACGTTTATGTCTCTCCATTAGAATCGAGCAACGAGATCATACTCGAGCAACGATGAAGATCTCGTTGCTCGAGTATGCGTCGCTGCTGCACGTGTGAGTGAAATTCCTGGGATCTTTGAAAGTGTTCGTCAATGCCGTCAAGCATGTATCAACGCTGATGGACGCAATTTTCAACACTTATTGTAAATTAATTTCCACTTGCAAACGAGGTTGTGAAATAAAAACCCTTTCCCTATCATTTGTTCTTTCCAGTGTTTGTGCTTCGACGCTTCACTTTTGATCATAATTTTTTCTTTCTAGTGTTTGTGCTTCGACGCTTCACTTTTGACCATACTTTGTTCTTTCCAGTGTTTGTGCTTCGAAGCTTCACTTTTGACCATCATTTGTTCTTTCCTGTGTTTGTGCTTCGATGTTTCACTTTTGACCATCATTTGTTCTTTCCAGTGTTTGTGCTTCAAAGCTTCACTTTTGACCATCATTTGTTCTTTCCTGTGTTTGTGCTTCGATGTTTCACTTTTGACAATCATTTGTTCTTTCCTGTGTTTGTGCTCCGATGCTTCACTTTTGACCATCATTTGTTCTTTCCTGTGTTTGTGCTTCGACACTTCACTTTTGACCATCATTTGTTCTTTCCTGTGTTTGTGCTTGGACGTTTCACTTTTGACCATACGTTCCTATACAAAATGTGATTGTTAACAATGTCCTGTACCAGTCTTCAAAGTTTGTACCATGAATTGGCAGTCACCCTTGATATGGATCACACAGAAGACTATTTTTTTGGAACCACGAGTAGGGAAAGGCTTCATGTTTGAAAGGACATGTTGGAAAGACTGACTAAAGTTTACCGTTATCACACTCCCTCAAATCCTAATTTCCGCGTTCTTGACAGGTTTTTCCTCCAAGTACATTTTCTTTACCGATAGAGAAGCTTCTGCAAATATGTAAATTGCCATTGAGGTATGTTTAATAGTAAATCGTCAGTACAATCGAATAGAAAAATTAGCAACGATATTACAGCATTGCTTAAATACAAGTCTCTCTTTTCCAATACAGTCGATGGCCGTTTTCAGTCGAACCTCTTTTTAATGAGCACATCCGTCTTTACGAATTAGCGAATAGTCCCCAATACACTTCCATAGACGAACTATAGTCGAACCTGCTTAAAAGAATAGCCAATTTTCCACGAAGAATTATTCTAATAAGCGGGATATTCCATTATCCTGCATCGCATTGACTTATTACGGTTTGGTATACTGAAAATTTTGTTGCAATAAGCGGGATATTCTTTTAACCAATATTTCATTAAGTGGGTTTGCCTGTATTGATATGCTCATGAGTAACTCATGAGCATATTGGAACTCAGAGTTCCAATCAAAAGAAGGGCTTCACCTTTGTGCCTTCACAACAACAGAACAGAAATTTCGAGTGCTCCAACACACAGCATGACGGGTAAAAGTACATAAAATAGAGCTATGAGTGTGGAAGCTGAGACGTTTGCATAATTACGAACAATTAGTACTTATAGAAATTTGTATGATGCTCCTTTTTTTCCTTACCCCCTCAATACTTGAATCTCTCCCATAACCTTTTATCTGGGCGGTATCGTAAAATTTTCGATAAGAGGCTATAGATCTCTGATAAAGTGCAGCTCTGACGTTATAGAAAGAATAAATCCCCGAGTGTTTCGAGGGCTCTTCAGAGTTAAGACTCTATAGTGATGTGAGGAATCTCACAACTCTCGTACACTTACTTCAAGCACCCCACGTGATCGAAATCCACTTGCGATTATTGCGGTTTGGTACATTGAAAACTTATTACAATAAGCTGGATATTCTTTTAACTGATAATCCACTGAGCGAGCTCGATTGTATTTGAATGGTCTTTACGAGTTCGTAAAAACAAGGGCCCATTGCATTAAAGTTAAACCCACACATTGACGATTTAGTTAAAAATTTCGCAGTCTTGCCGCGCTTCCATAAGACGCGAAATAAAGAATATTCTCAAAATTAGAACTCGGCGCACTCAAGAAGACATGTCAAAAACACAAAATGTTTACTTCGTACATCAGAGAAGAGTTTTTTCAAGAAACGCAAAGAATACTTTCATGCGTCGCACGTAAACAAGCAAGCCGTCACAATCAAATTAAAATATTCTTCCCCGCTACCACGAATGCAATAATTCCACTCTTACAATGTTGCCATTTTTCTCGGGAATCTCTCTCTGGTGCACATCCCATCCACCCTCGCACTTTTCCCAGAAAATTGAGGGAAACTCACGACACGCATACCGCGTTTCCGTTTTCCACCCCTGCCTCCTTCATCTGCCAGAAAGTGGATGATGAGATGGGATTTTTCCTACTTCATTTGCGGTTATTTAAGTCATCGGGTGTGGGAGGGGGGGGCATTTTAAGTGGGATATTGCTGAGTTGGCAGCTTTCGTGCAGTCTGCTGATGTCCTTTCTTCCCTTTCGTTTATTATTACCTCCGTGGCGCAGAAGGAATCATAGACATATGAATACAAGGAGATGGCATTGGCTATCTTCAGCAATGGACGAAATGAAGTAGCTGTGTTGGTGGCGGAACATTTTGTTGGTTTCTTTTTAAATAAGAGTGAAAGATGCACTATTTTACGGATTAAAAAGTTAAAAGATGCACAATTATATGTTGCAATAGTTCTAAATACAAAATCTCAGCATTCTGCAGATGGCATTGGCTATCTTAATGGACGAAATGAAGTAGCACTGTTGGTGGCGGAATATTTTGTTGGTTTCTTTTTAAGTAACAGTGAAAGATGCACGATTTTACGGATTAAAAAGTTAAAAGATGCACAATTATATGTTGCAATAGTTCTAAATACAAAATCTCAGCATTCTGCAGATGGCATTGGCTATCTTAAGCAATGGACGAAATGAAGTAGCACTGTTGGTGGCGGAATATTTTGTTGGTTTCTTTTTAAGTAACAGTGAAAGATGCACGATTTTAAGGATTAAAAAGTTAAAAGATGCACAATTATATGTTGCAATAGTTCTAAATACAAAATCTCAGCATTCTGCAGATGGCATTGGCTATCTTAAGCAATGGACGAAATGAAGTAGCACTGTTGGTGGCGGAATATTTTGTTTGTTTCTTTTTAACTAACAGTGAAAAATGCACGATTTTACGGATTAAAAAGTTAAAAGATGCACAATTGTATGTTGCAATAGTTCTAAATACAAAATCTCAGCATTCTGCAAATGGCATTGGCTATCTTAAGCAATGGACGAAATGAAGTAGCTCTGTTGGTGGCGGAATATTTTGTTGGTTTCTTTTTAAGTAACAGTGAAAGATGCACGATTTTAAGGATTAAAAAGTTAAAAGATGCACAATTATATGTTGCAACAGTTCTAAATACAAAATCTCAGCATTCTGCAGTTTTAAAAGTTTTACAGTTATGACAAATAGGTAATTATTCTTGGCAACAACTTTGGTGACATTACTTCTTTAAAACTGGAACTGTCGCCATAGAATAATACAATCCTATTGCAATGTGGTCTAAGCAATGTGGCGGATCCGTTACAGTTTCGGCTTCACTATCAGATAGCTAATGCCGTCTCCTAGTATTCATGTCTCTATGGAAGGAATAAGTAAAATGAGATATCAATCAATATAAACAAGTTACCCATAATTGAAAGACTTTATTATAGTAGAATCTTCACTTAGGTGGGGGGATACGTTCCAAAAATCTTCGCATAAGATAAAATTTCGTGAACAAGAGCATAGAGAAGGTCGGGCACAGGTGTAAATATGGACACCCCTCCCCAAGTGGCTATAGGAGATGGCAACCACGACTGCGTCACTTATTGATGTAAGATAGTAGAGAGCAACTGTTGAAACCATTTTTTCAAGTAGTGTGAATGCAGCGTGAGTTAGTGAGCGAATTGGTGTTTGTTCTGGCCTTCAGACTTTTGACAGGCATGTAAAATAGTTTTCTTTTCATATTCTTATGGTTAATTTAAAACAATTTCACAGTAATATTCCAAAAGGGAAGATTCTAACCTACTTTTAGAAGCACGCCTATACTCATACGTGCCTTTAGGTTACATGTCATAGTGGACATATTTCTTAGGTGAGGCTGGTGTATATATGGGCAGCTTTTCTTTGTGTAAATATGGGCCCCATTTACAGGGGGAATATCATGATTAAAGATTAACCATACACACAAGCATATCAGGCTCTAGCTGTCCCAAATGATGTAACAGCCGAAACACCGCAATGTATCCATGGTATTTCAATTGCAGTCATAGGCGTAGAGTTATATGGGCCCGTGGGGCTCGAGCCCCCCCAATAATTTATCACTAAATACAGAAAACTAATTTATACTAACATAAAAAAAATGTATTCACGCCATTTACAAACGTTTAAGAAAAACCTTTATTTGTACTTTTAAATTTTTTCTTATTTTGATTTCAATCATGATTTAGTATTCATTGTGACGCCACGTAACACACAATGTTACTATAAGCTGCCCTCGCCAGGCTCTGGTTAATTAAAATCAGATTATGCAATTTAAAGTATGAAATGAAGAAAAGTTCAGATGCGTCTAAATATGATAAGGGAGTGAAGAATATACATTTTGTATGGCAAGAAATTCCTCCTGGTGGGTGGTTATGATCCCCCCTAACCCCCCTCCCTTCGCTACGCCACTGACGTTAACATATGGGGTTGTGGGGTCCGGCCCCCCCAATAATTTTGAAAACTTTACGCTTATGATTGCAGTTTCTTCGTTTGACATATCTCCTGTCCCGAACATTAAGAGAAGCATTACTCGTGAACGCAAAGCAGCAAAGTCCAGCCTCTTCACTGGATCACCATACAAAGATCAGTTTACAAAAATCGCTTGACAAAAGATCTCTTAAAAAAAAAAAAAAAAAAAAAAAAAAAAAGTTTTCCTGGGGTAAGAGGCAGCCACGGGGCAGATGTCGGCAAAGGGATTAAAACAACAAAGAAAGAAAGAAAATTTGACCAATGAAACGATACGCTTCATGATAGGACTTTGACTACTACTGTGACCCTCGCTTGTGGACAGGGATATCAACCTGGATATCAACGATGGGGATAAACCAGACTCAAGCGATACGACTTGCATATTTAGTGATGGGAAGTTCTGTGGAGAATGTCGCGGAAAAGTGTGGGTTAAATGTGTTATGTGCCAAATGTGGGCACACTTAAATTTCGGCGGGACTGAAACAGCCAGCTATGTTTGCTATATCTGTAAATATTTTTATTTCTGTAATAGATAAGTTCTCTACCTTTTGTACAGTTTTATCGTGTCTTAAATCATTTAAAACTATTTTTTGCAAATCTTCGTTCTCGAATTGAAATAATTGATATTGATCATTCATTTGCCTCCTCTTATTTAGTAAACTTGTTATATTTGTTAATGAAGGTAAAAAAAGATAGACTTTTTCAAAATAAAAGCAACTTTAAATCAAAAAATAAAAGAGGGTGCCCATATTTACACCTTTACCTCTAACATGCCGACCCAACCGAAATGTTGAAAGGGGGGGGGGGAGATGTGGGATTTAAATGTAGCTGTTTGAGTTTTTACTGTGCGGGATGTATATCGCATAAAATATCGCATTTTTAAAAACCAAAGTGTCCTTCTCTATAAACTTCGTCAATGATATATTTATTCAATTGAATGCATTATTAATAGATATATAGCTTTTCTGAATCTATACCCATAATCCCCTCAAGCTTAGAGACGATACAGAGCGAAATTTGGTGCAAAAAAGCCAGTTGAGTTGAGAAGTATTTGATGTTTTATAACCAATATATTTTCGACATTATTTATCTCCCAAAACAATGGCAAAAGTGATCCCACAAAGTTTACTTAATGACTGAATTCTTAAAGCTTTTAAGTCATTTGATCATTGAACTTATTCAGTTTTAATTCCTTCAAAAAAGGCGGGAAATGACACTTTCATTTCGTTTGCTTTTAATCTGCATTCACTGCAGAATGAGCACATCACAAACTAAGGAAATTAACGAAATCAATTTATTCTATTGTTCTCGAATTATCCGCGTACCCTTTATTCACATTATATTGAAATGCCGAAGCATTTTTCTGTCCCATAGTTTTGTTTTGTCTGTTCACGATTATGCTCTTGTTTACTCTTATGAAGTATTGTGACAGCAAGGGAAATAAAAGCTCTACCAAATTTCATCGTTTTCTCTCTGTACTAAGGACTAGACAAGGGGTTCACCAGTTTTTTTCGTATTTTACAAGGGTTCCATAAGAAGATAGAGATAACAACGGGATACACTGGAAAGAAAAACTGTTCTAGTGGATCCCGAGAACACTAACTGCTGAACTAAATCGAATAGAATGTGTAGCCTATTTCTGTCTTGATTTTGATGCTGGTCTCTGTATTCTGTGTCTTGAAGTCCTCTTACGGAATATTATGGTCTATTAGAAAAAAGGTTATCTCTTTAAGCCACTTCCACTTGACCAAATTCAGTACAATGGCCCTCCCACGGTTTAAGAAAATTAAAGTGTTTTAAGAAATTTTTTTCTTCTGTGGTAAGATTCAAAATGAAATATGCCGAAAAATCAATGAAACTTACTGTGTAAAAAACAATCAAAATACCTCAGGATTTAGGATGGAGAGTTTAGCAAGATCTGTGGCTCACATTTAGGTCTTTATCTCAACTGTTCCTAAGTACAAGATCATCTTTGTTTCAAAGCATAATTCTCTGTGCCTTTGAATCGTTTTCCAAATTATCCATCAAGCCACGTTTTTGCATGTTCTCAATTTTCGTTAAGCAAACTCTTTTTTCAGTCGAACTAGAATCCTCAACCGCGGATTATATGCACTTAAAAAATGACAAAATATGCATGAAACAATCTAACAATATGAACTAAAAACAAGCACCAAATAACTGAAAAGTATGCGCATATTAACAGAAAATAAAAACGTATTTACTTATAAAAGTATTTTCTATCACTTACTTTGCAATTATGACACATTTTTTTTTCTCTCTTTGAAACTTGAAAACATCATGAAAGACAGAATTAAAAATAACGAAGACTGTTTATGAGTTAAAGCAGAATCAAGTTTTATTCACCATCTTAGTGATGAAATATGAATTAAAACTGCTTTCAGTAATTTTTGTTACAATACACAACTAAGTGTTTTTCAAAATTTTCAATAGTAATACTTTGTCTTTTATCATCTGAAATCATTTTATATGCTGTAAATGCTCTTTCAACATCAATGGATGTCACTGGACAGTACTTAGAATATTTCGCTTTGGATGGTTCTACTTTTTCCGTTAATTCACACCCGTCACTATTAAAAAAAGTATTTATTTTATTCACTTCCAAAATTCCTAAATTTTTATTTAAAATAAAATTCAACTCTCACTGATTTCGTCTCCTAAGGACTCTGGAATCTTACCAACGCTTTCCTGTACTTTTGCAACTTGACTTATTGGATTACTAATTTTATGATGGCTGATGTTAAGAAGGAAAAACGCGTTCCAATTGTCGATAGACTTTTTCGGATGATCATCTCGCTAAGCATTTCTTTCCGCAATGAAAACAGAAGATCGACGCTGTCCAAAGCATTAACTACATCTTTTATGAAGTCAGAATTTTCAGAATAAAATACAGCGACATTTAAGGGGACAGTTCAGCCATTCAAGGCATGAAATCACAAAAATGTGATCCATTTTCTGAAATTTCTGGCACTAAAAGTATTCAATATTTTAAAATAATTTTTTCAGAGTAGGTTACATAAGATATTGTTTTATCTAATAAAAATTTAAAAATACTAATAAACAGTTTCTTTATGACTTAAAAATACATAAATAAAACACAAATTTTCACGTCTTCAAAATTACTATAATGCACTTCGCGCAGGATAACTGTAGCAACTTTCCATATTTTCCAACAAATTTGACCTTAAATTGAAGATAATAGTCCTAATAACAATTTGAACTACAATTATAAAAATAAAATGGATAGAAAAATATTTATAAAAAAAATATATTCAAAAAATGCAAAAATTTTATTTTTTCCTAATTAAAATTAATTATTGTTCTTGAATTTTAAAATATCCTTATGATTGTAGTTCAAATTGTTATTAGGACTATTATCTTCAATTTAAGGTCAAATTTGTTGGAAAATATGGAAAGTTGCTACAGTTATCCTGCGCGAAGTGCATTATAGTAATTTTGAAGACGTGAAAATTTGTGTTTTATTTATGTATTTTTAAGTCATAAAGAAACTGTTTATTAGTATTTTTTAATTTTTATTAGATAAAACAATATCTTATGTAACCTACTCTGAAAAAATTATTTTAAAATATTGAATACTTTTAGTGCCAGAAATTTCAGAAAATGGATCACATTTTTGTGATTTCATGCCTTGAATGGCTGAACTGTCCCCTTAACCAAGTACCCCATTTGTCTGTTCAGGCTGTGGCGAAAGTGGGAAGTTGGGATGCATTTCTCTGTATGTTTTAGTGCGCAAGGAGCTTTTAAGAATACTCTCTTAACGCAGGATAGCAGTTTATTCACAGGGGTGTATATTTTTCTTACTTTTTCTGCTACTCTGTGCAGCCCGTGGGCTATAAGAGTAATATGTATCATATTTGGAAAAAAAAGCTTCAAGTGGTGAAGCTGCTTTTATCATATAAGGTGCTGCGTCAGTAACGAATACTAATTCGGTAACAGTCATGCCTTTTTCAAGCCACAATAATATCAACACATGTCAAGCCACATTAACGAATCTTGCTATGCTAGAAAAGTTAGCCAATATGGGGAAATATAGCCTTCTTCAGTCCCTGAAAAAGGAGTGCAATAGTTCTGTGAACAATAACGAGTGGAGGAAAGAAAACAAAAACTTTTGGGCTATTTTGCTGGGAACCTAACTTCGTATAAATTTTTCAAAGCGTGGGACTTAACCCATTTGTGCCTGGATATTTTTGCGACTTTCTTCGATTTTTACTGATAACAGAAATAATAGATAAATTTCTGACGTCAACTTCTTGAACAAGGGATGATTTCTTTTAAAATCATTATGCATAAAAATCGAAATACCAACATCCTACTTGGTCATGTTAAAATATTTTGTAGAGTTGAGGCTCGATGCTCATGAATAAAGGCTAGGAAAAATAAATAACGTTTTCGACTAATAGCGAAAATGCCGTCCCAAAAAAGGGACGCTAGGCATAAATGGGTTAAAGGAAGGTAAAAAAGAGTTACAAACTCTAAGCTAAAGAGATTGAAATATGCATGCAACAGACAAAATGAGTCATATTATGCAAAATCCCCCAAAACAACTGAAATATGCAATGGCATATAATCCGCGGTCTGCTCATCACTAAATAAGTGTCCAAACCGAGGTATTGGAGACCGGACGGCTTCAAGGATCTGCCAACCTGTCGCTGTCGGTCGTTATGCGAGCGGTTTGTTCTCCAATTCGAACCCGGTTAACCCACGGACTAATGTGTTTACCCAAATAGTGCGATGTAAAATTATACTTTGAAACAAAGATGATCTTGCACTTAGGAATACTTGAGATAAAGACCTAAATGAGCCATAGATCCCCGATAATCCCTCTATCCTAAATCCTGAGGTATTTTCATTGTTTTTACACAGTAAGTTTCTTTGATTTTTTTTTGCATATTTCATTTTGAATTCTACCACACGAGAAAAAAAAATTCTTAAAAACATTTTAATTTCTTGAAAATGAGATATGTAGTCATTACCTGTCCGCCCCATATGGTATGGTGGTTCGCAAGTCACTGTCTACGATCGTGGGCCAGGCTTTGACCACCAGCTTGGTTGTTAAAATCTGTTCCTTCACATGGATTAACATTTGTCGCTTACTAAGAGCTCCTACAGTAAAAAAAGCAACCTTTCACCGTAAGGGTCAGTGGATTGACGGCAAATAACCACTATAGGGAAAAGGAACGAGTGAAATTTAACTGTAAATATTTATTTAATAGGAATTTTCTAGAAAGAAGTCATTTATTTGGAACTAGCTGAAGTACCTGTTCTTCGCACGGGAATGAATGGACTTTTTGATATTACGATTTGTGGTGATTACTATTCATTGTAATAAACAGATATAGCAAAATGGATATCGCGTTATATTGCGTCCAATAATCATGCATACCGAGTTGCAAGGCAATCGTTTGTACGGTGCAGAAGGCCATGCTGCGTAGCGCAATCTAGTGGCGAGTTTTAGCAAAACGGATACGGCGAAAATATTCTTCGCATTCAGATATCGATGTATACGAATTTTCATGACTATCGGCTGGACAGTCCTGAAGTTCATGTGCTGACGGTTGACGTGACATCTAGTGGCAAGTTATAGGAAAATGGATAGCGCCAAACTCTTCCGCGTGTTCAAATATCTATGTATACATATTTTCATACTGATCAATTGCACAGTCAAGAAGTGATACACTGCAGGGCCATCTAGTGGTGAATTAAAGTAATGATTTGCTACAGCGCCGTCAAGTGGCGAGTTATAGCAAAATGGATAACGCCAAAATATTCTCATTGTTCAAATAGCTATGTATACTGATTTTCATAGCGACCGTTTGAATGATCAAGAATTTGGCCTGCTGCAACGTCATCTAGTGGCGAGTTAGAATAATAATGCATAGCAGTGTCATCTAGTGATGAGTAACATCAAAAGGAACGCAGTTAGAATATATTCTTCGTGCTCAAATGTGTAAGTATAAAAAATTTTATGTCGGTCAGTCGAACGGTATAGAAGTTGACGCGTTGCAGCGCCATTTAGCGGCAAGTTACAGCAAAATGGATAGTGAAAAATATTCTCCGTGTTCTAATATTCGCGTGTACCAAATTTCATCGAAATTGGTTGAACGATATTCGCATAGCAAACGGCTAAACGGAATAGAATTCGACGTTGTGCTGCGGCACCAAATTTCAAGTTAGAGGAAAACGGATAGCATAAAAAGCTTCTCCATGATAAAAGACTTAAGTGAACCAAATTTCATGGTGCAACGGTGCTCAACGGTGCTGGAGTTTTTCAACCTCATAAACACATACCAACATTCATTTTTATCTATAACCAGTGTTATATATACCAGTCTCAAATAAAATCCAGTTTCAAATCTAAGCCTCGCCAAAGTGCCAACATACGCCATTTTGCAAGAGTTTTTTCAGGGAATCATTCGAAGCATTGACTTAGCAGCAATCAATATGGGAAATGGTTCGACCGTCAAAGAGTAAAGCACGCATTTATTTGAAAAGTGGAATCCCTTAATACAGCCGAAATTTTTAAAATTATCAACTACAACGTGTTTTATGCATCGTTACTCCGATGTACTAAATGAGAAGATTTCAATTTTCTGAAATTTGGCGGAATTCCCCCAACTTAAATCAATGTACTCATTTGGCGAGAATTCTGAAGTTAGATCGCTTGAAATCCCTTAATAACTGCATTATTTCTTCACGGATCATTGAAATTTAACGCTGTATTCTAATAAAACCTTTGAACTTGTTTTCAAAAATCTATTTCCTTAAGCTCTCAATAAATTGCGCCAAGCCGAAAACTGTGCAAACCGCTAGAACTCACTTATAGAGATGAGTTCGGGCTCATTTTTTGAAGCCCGAGCCCGAGGACTTTTAATCCGAGCCCGCCCGAGCCCGAGTAATATTATTAAAGTTGGAGCCCGAGCCCGCCCGAGCCCGAAATTTCAGCTAAAGACAAATAAAATGAACTACTTCATTAATAGGATACAATAAATTTTGGAGCTTCACACACCTTCTAGTCCCCGTGCCGCTATTTTTTAAAATAAGTACGTCTATTTATCCCATGAATCACTTTTTAAAATCTGTTTCAAGAAGTATGTTCAACAAAGGAGAAATTTTTCACGAGCCCGAGCCCGCCCGAGCCCGAACGCAATCGTGAATTACAGAGCCCGAGCCCGAGTCGGCCCCGGGCTAGGGCTCGGGCTTTCGGGCTCGGGCTGAGCCCGTCTCATCTCTACTCACTTACTCAAAATCGATATTTCAGCCATTTTATTTTTTCGCCAAACTAAAAAATTTTACACATTAGCCTAGGAAATCTTCAATTCTTATTGTTTTGCGTATAAAACATTTCATTCCTGCTCTGATTTCCCATGCACACGATATTATAATTTTTTTAAAAATAACCTTACGAATATAAATTAACAAAAAAAATCATTATTATTCTTTTATTTTTACTTTGAGAATTTAAAACATTTTATTCGGCAACCACGATCCTTATTTCACACTTTTTTCACTACAGGGGTTACAATTACGGAAAGCTTTTTGCGTGGAGCGCATAAAAAATCTCTTAAATTCCGGGAACGGGTGGACTTTCAAAGTTTTAAAGTGGACTATGATTTATTCTATATTATTTTACATATCTGTGCTAAATTTCAGGCCGATAGGTCCATTTTTGTGGATTTGTATACGAATCAAATCCACAAACAAACAAACAAACAGAATTTCATTTTTATTTATAAGATTTTCTCTTTATATTGATTGGGAAACTGATAAAGTTATATTCAAAGCACGTGAAATGAGCTTTTCATAGAATATTCCTAAATATTTGAAATAATCGAATATTGTATTTTGAAAGAAAGAATATTCCGTTTTCACATTTAAAAAAATAAGTTACTTAAATGGCAGTTTTCTTCAAAATATCTTAATTGAATCTCATTATAAGTTTGATATTAAATTACTTCGAGAACTCGATGCGTAATACAACATGCAAAAATCATACACCTAGCGACGGGGCTGTGAGTATTTATTTCGAAATTTCAGAGAAAATTCCGTTTTTATCCTTGAATTCTATGTGCAGCTTCTCAAAAATTGGAAGTGCCTCAGTTGGAGGACTTTGAATTAAGAGTTTCCAACGCGTATTCACTCTACATCTTGAGGAAACCGACCAAAGATCGACAACCGCGCGGCCATACCCGAAAGTGATACCTTTACATTTCAGCAGTCTACGTTTACTGGTTTAGCCACTCTGAAAGAGAAGCGAACGAGTTAAAGCAAATAAGACCCTAGACTCTATGCAGGTGTGGTCCGTTTCCATTTAAGCAAAGACTGATGCATCATTCTTCCGACCACCTTCAAGTGAAAACAAGGCACACCTCTGACGGTCGTCTAGGCAAGTTATATCAGGGAAACCAACCGGTTAATCCAGTTAGAAAATGGAATTTGTGCAAGTATGTTCCGTTTCCACTTAAGCCAAAGCTACTTATTACATCATTCTTCCAATCAGGGGTCGCGCTTTCGATCGCCAACGTCGCAAATTGCAAAAATAAAATTAGTTTGGCAAAAGAAAATACGTTTTGACAAAAATATTGACAATTGTTTTTCTTAATCATGTCCGGAAAAATCTAATTTGGCGAATGAATTGACAAAATGTTAAAAAGAACCAGCGCAAACCCTGCTTCCAATCATCTTGGAGCCCTAACAAACGGGCTGCAGTCCTGGCAATCCGCTAGGTGAGGTTTGTAAGAGATAAAATCAAAGTTACAGCAAGTTTGACACTAGACTCTGGGCAGGTGTGGTCCGTTTCCATTTAGGCGAAGACTGATACCTCATTCTTCCGACCACCTTCAAGCCATACCAGAAGCAGAGTACACCCCTGATGGTCCTCTTGGTGAGGTTTGTAAGAGATAAAAACAAACTTACAGCAAGTTTAACACTAGACTCTGGGCAGGTGTGGTCCGTTTCCATTTAGGCGAAGACTGATACCTCATTCTTCCGACCACCTTCAAGCCATACCAGAAGCAGAGTACACCCCTCATGGTCCTCTTGGTGAGGTTTGTAAGAGATAAAAACAAAGTTACAGCAAGTTTAACACTAGACTCTGGCCGTTTCCATTTAGGCGAAGACTGATACCTCATTCTTCCGACCACCTTCGAGCCATACCAGAAGCAGAGTACACCCCTCATGGTCCTCTTGGTGAGGTTTGTAAGAGATAAAAACAAACTTACAGCAAGTTTAACACTAGACTCTGGGCAGGTGTGGTCCGTTTCCATTTAGGCGAAGACTGATACCTCATTCTTCCGACCACCTTCAAGCCATACCAGAAGCAGAGTACACCCCTCATGGTCCTCTTGGTGAGACCTAATAGTTAAACCAACGGGTTAAAGCCAGTTGGGCATGGCTACATCAGTCTTTCAACCATCGTCAAGCCGTGCCTGATCGACCCATGGAGGAGTGGAGTGGACATTTGGAGAAGGCTGAAGTGTTCAGGTCTAGGAATCTATCCTCGCTCGCTACTGTCGATTCTAACTGTCTTGAATTTTGGGCGGTTTACTCCAGACGCAATCCTCTATGTGAGGCTTGTAAAGGAAGCAAAGAGGTTAAAGGAAATTAGATACATACGTATAATTTTAATCACAAATCAGAACCCACAGAACTAGAGGAAGTCAGGGGTGAGAGATGTGCCTCCGAGTCCCGTAGTCTCTCTGTTATAGTTCACTCACTCTGTGCAGTGCAGATGTGGATTCGTTGCTATGAGCCATGTCCATAGGCATACCTCCTAAACTTTAACTAAGTTTAGGATGTTTTCCTCATAATGTTCTGTTTTAATTCAAAATATTTATTACAAAATTTAAGAGAAACTGCCTTTGATCTGATATTGAACTGTACGGGGTGACTCAAAAGTCCGTTAACATTCATAAAGTGAATAATTCGAATTCGAGGAACAGAGTAGACAGAGACGTAAAAATTGATACACATGTTGGTAATGATATGGGATTTTATTGAAACAAACAAAAATAGTGCAAAAAATGACCAACAGATGGCGCTTCATATGATAACAAAAGCAATAATTGGCGCATAACAAATGTTTTTAAGCAAATAGTTCGTGGGGTTATCTGAAGTCGCAAGTCTATCGCGGTCGTCCAGCTTCACTAGGGATGCCAGCATCTGAAGGCAATACTTCCGAGATATGCCATACAGTGCTTGCTCACAACACTGCTCCGCGACTAAAGAGGTATTGTTGATGAATGAAGTTTGACATATTGATGATTTGCTATACAGAAAATAGCGTCTGCTAAAAAATCTTTTGTTATGCTGGTTATTCCTGTTGTAATCCTAAAACGCCACCTGTTGACCAATTTTTGCACTTTTTTTTCTTCCGGTTGCAATAATCAGCAATCTGTGATAATTTTTACGTCTCTACCCGCATTATTCCGCGGACTTTTATATCGCCCTGTACATCTGACGCCCTGCTCGCCAATTTCAGCTGCAGAAATACAGCTCACACGTAACCATAAACTTCATTGCATAATTTCATTTCATTTCCTTCTGTTCACTCGGAAATAATAATCTTTCATCTTTCATCCCTCGAGCCATATGAATTAGAAAAGAAGAACCGAACCTGATACTCCCGATTCCACAGTTGGTTTTATTGAATCCCGTTCACACACATCCAAAACGCCTACATACGACACAAAAGGGATCAGGAAATAGAACACCTCTGGCGGTCCTCTAGTCAAGTTATATCAGGGAAACCAACCGGTTAATCCAGTTAGAAAATGGAATTTGTGCAAGTATGTTCCGTTTCCACTTAAGCCAAAGCTACTTATTACATCATTCTTCCAATCAGGGGTCGTGCTGTCGATCGCCAACGTCGCAAATTGCAAAAATAAAATTAGTTTGGCGAAAGAAAATACGTTTTGGCAAAAATATTGACAATTGTTTTTCTTAATCATGTCCGGAAAAATCTAATTTGGCGAATGAATTGACGAAATGTTAAAAAGAACCAGCGCAAACCCTGCTTCCAATAATCTTGGAGCCCTAACAAGCGGGGTGCAGTCCTGACAATCCGCTAGGTGAGGTTTGTAAGAGATAAAAACAAAGTTACAGCAAGTTTGGCGCTAGACTCTGGGCATGTGTGGTCCGTTTCCATTTAGTCCAAAACTGAGACCTCATTCTTCCGACCACCTTCAAGCCATACCAGAAGCAGAGAACACCCTTGATGGTCCTCTTGGTGAGGTTTGTAAGAGATAAAATCAAAGTTACAGCAAGTTTGACACTAGACTCTGGGCAGGTGTGGTCCGTTTCCATTTAGGCGAAGACTGATACCTCATTCTTCCGACCACCTTCAAGACATACCAGAAGCAGAGTACACCCTTGATGGTCCTCGTGGTGAGACCCAATAGTTAAACCAACGGGTTAAAGCCAGTTGGGCATGGCTACATCAGTCTTTCAACCATCGTCAAGCCGTGCCTGATCCACCCATGGAGGAGTGGAGTGGACATTTGGAGAAGGCTGAAGTGTTCAGGTCTAGGATTCTGGCCTCGCTCACTACTGTCGATTCTAACTGTCTTGAATTTTGGGCGGTTTACTCCAGACGCAATCCTCTATGTGAGGATTGTAAAGGAAGCAAAGAGGTTAAAGGAAATTAGATACATACGTATAATTTTAATCACAAATCACAACCCACAGAACTAGAGAAAGTCAGGGGTGAGAGATGTGCCTCCGAGTCCCGTAGTCTCTCCGTTACCGTAGTTCACTCACTCTGTGCAGTGCAGATGTGGATTCGTTGCTATGAGCCATGTCCATAGGCATACCTCCTAAACTTTAACAAAGTTTAGGATGTTTTCCTCATAATGTTCTGTTTTAATTCAAAATATTTATTACAAAATTTAAGAGAAACTGCCTCTGATCTGATATTGAACTGTACGGGGTGACTCAAAAGTCCGTTAACATTCATAAAGTGAATAATTCGAATTCGAGGAACAGAGTAGACAGAGACGTAAAAATTGATACACATGTTGGTAATGATATGGGATTTTATTGAAATAAACAAAAATGGTGCAAAAAATGACCAACAGATGGCGCTTCATATGATAACAAAAGCAATAATTGGCGCATAACAAATGTTTTTAAGCAAATAGTTCGTGGGGTTATCTGAAGTCGCAAGTCTATCGCGGTCGTCCAGCTTCACTAGGGATGCCAGCATCCCAGGGGCGTAGCCAGAAATTTTTCATGGGGGGGGGGGTTACGACTAGTGCAACTCATATATATGTATACATATGTGTGATAATGTAGTGAAGAATATACATTTTGTATGGGAAAAAATTTCTCATGGGGGGTTATGACCCCCCTAACCCCCCCCCGTGGCTACGCCCCTGCAGCATTCGAAGGCAATACTTCCGAGATATGCCATACAGTGCTGCTTGCTCACAACACTGCTCCGCGACTAAAGAGGTATTGCTGATGAATGAAGTTTGACATATTGATGATTTGCTATACAGAAAAATAGCGTCTGCTAAAAATCTTTTGTTATGCTGGTTATTCCTGTTGTAATCATAAAACGCCACCTGTTGACCAATTTTTGCACTTTTTTTTCTTCCGGTTGCAATAATCAGCAACTGTGATAATTTTTACGTCTCTACCCGCATTATTCCGCGGACTTTTATATCGCCCTGTACATCTGACGCCCTGCTCGCCAATTTCAGCTGCAGAAATAGAGCTCACACGTAACAATAACTTCATTGCATAATTTCATTTCATTTCCTTCTGCTCACTCGGAAATAATAATCTTTCATCTTTCATCCCTCGAGCCATATGAATTGGTAAAGAAGAACCGAACCTGATACTCCCGATTCCACAGTTGGTTTTATTGAATCCCGTTCACACACATCCAAAACGCCTACATACGACACAAAAGGGATCAGGAAATAGGTCCCCCCCCCCTCCCGTATCGATCCGATTGTGACCCGGGTAACTGTACACAGCGCGATCATCCCCGAAGTCACCCACACTGGATTCCCGGCTTTTCTATTGATTAATGCGTTGAGTCAACAAGGACAGCTCGAATCGAAAAGAAGAATAAGTATGTAGCTAGCTCACCTGACAGAGAAGATAATAGGCCTATCTCTTTATTAACGCTTTGAGGCGCAACCCTTTCCCAATGCTGAAAAAAGGGCAGCCGTTGCCATCGCTCGACTTAACTACCAGCAAGATGGCGGACGATCGAAACGTTCATCGCGTGCCACAGATCTAGAGACCCTATTTTTGACGGCAGCTGGCTGTGCCGGCACATTAAAGTTATTAATTTCCGAAAATTGCATGAACGAACATTTTAAATTCCCCCTTAAAACCCCTTGTTGACGACAGCTGGCTGTGCGCGGGCACAGCCAGCTGCCGTCAAAAGAGGGTGTCTAGATCTGTGCCACGCGATGAACGTTTCGATCGTCCGCCATCTTGCTGGTAGTTAAATCGAGCGATGGCAACGGCTGCCCTTTTTTCAGCATTAGGTAACCTATCCAGCTGTTCTCGCATTCTTTCATTTTTCAGCAGATGTCAGTTCTGTTAAAAATAATCGTGAAAAATCTTTTTACGGTAAAAGCCGTGCTAAAAAGTAAAGGATTCTCGTGGAGCTAAGTCACCCGCAACTATTTTTATAGAAATCGAAATCTATTCTTCGTGACTGGCAACAGTCAAAACGTCCGAGTTCGGTGTTCCCAGAGCGGTAACACTGCGCGTTAAAGGGCTAACCTTCTAGCATACACGTGACTTGAACACTGATGTTGCGTATAATATACGCGTGCCACAGAGTCAAAACGTTTTATCTATGAGGGGACGTTGAACGTTTCGATCGTCCGCCATCTTGTTGGTAGTTAAGTCGAGCGATGGCAACGGCTACCCTTTTTTTCAGCATTGGGCAGTCTTATCCAGCTGTTTCTCGCATTCTTCCAATTTTTCAGCAGATGTCAGTGCTGTTTAAAAATAATCGGGACCATTTTTTTTTTTACGGGAAATGACGTGCTCAAAAAGTAAAGGATTCTCGTGGAGCTGTGTCACCTGCAACTATTTTCATAGAAATCAAATCTATTCTTCGTGACTGGCAACAGTCAAAACGTCACAATTTGGTGTTCCCAGAGCGGGAACACTGCGCGTTAAAGGGTTAACGCGCAGTGAGGACGCAACTCTGATGGTTTGGCTGTTTTGACGCACGAAGAATACATTTCATTTCAGTTAAATACTCAAGGAGGACGTCTAGATATAGGCTGCCCAATGTCGAAAAAGTGTAGCCGTTGCCATCGCAAGATTTAACTATCAGCAAGATGGCGTTCGATCGAATCACCCTTCGCGTGCCACAGAGCTCAAGAGCAGTTTCTGACACAGCCGGCTGTGCGGCGCCGCATAGCCAGCTGTGTCAGACTCTGTTCTTGAGCTCTGTGTCGCACCATGGGCGATTCGATCCACCGCCATCATTTAAATCGTGCGATATCAACGACTGCACTTTTTCGAGATTGGGAAACGGTTGCGCTTCAAAGGGTTAACACTTTCCAAGAACGCGGAAGTATCTATGATTTCGGTTTGTCCGTCCAGTGGCGAATGCCAAAATTCCTATAAGGGGAAGTAATAATTTTTTAATAAAGCTTTTTTTGGCCCTAAACAAAACACACAACAAAGCAAAATATTATGCTAAAGCAATGTAAACTTTTTTTTTTTTTTTGGAAGGGGCTGATTTATATATAAAAAATCAAATTTTGCTTACTATTGTATTGTATTGTGTATTAAGGCAAAGCTACTCGAGGGCTGCCTGCCTAAAGAAGGGGATTTTAGGTGGAGGACTTTTTAAGTGGTTCTAACGCGTATTTGAGTAACATCTGGAGAAAACCGCTCAAAACTCCTGACAGTTAGATCGATGGCCGCGCGATAGGCCCGCACCCGAGACCTTCACAAATCAGCCATCTACCATTATCAGTGGCTTTATCCAGTCTGGCCCCACATTTTACTTAAAATGTATATTGAAGCAAATTGCTGACAATTGCCCAAACGACTTGTGGTGGAAAATGTTTTAAAATCGATATGTTTGGCATGACGTATCGATATCTTGTTACCATTTTTTTAAAGAAAAGGAAAATTATTTAGAGTCGCCCTCCACTATGGATCCTCCCAGAAGAGTTATCTGTATCGATTTTTTAAACCACATTTAACTTTGCCAAACTCAGAAAAATATTCTTGAAATTCTGGAATTCAAATTTTTAACAGCAAAGATAAGTAATTCCGACTATTGAAAAAGAAATCTGCGAACTTGTTTTTTCAGTATCTTCAGAACAGATATTGAAAACCGTCAGATGTATCGACGGTTTTACAATATTGACAGAAATCTTTTTTTAAAAACTTTTCAATGAAGATGAAAGGTTTTGCGAATTTGGTTTCACCTCTCCTTCAGTTTGTCTGTAACTCCGTAATTTTCTTCCCATAAATATAAATCCATTGCATACACTTTGTACTCGTGTTATGTTGATTACTGACAAACAACCCACAGTCAGACTGCTTTCTTAGTTCACGTACTTTTACCGTAAAATTAACGGGAATGCATTTTTTGCACTTTTCAATATAGTTCAATAATTTCGGTTTACCATTCCGTGAGTCTCTCTGTTCGTCCGTAATGTAATTTTTACTTTCCGAACATGTACCACGTAAGGAAAGTATTGTAATCATGAAATAATTCGACTTAAGAGATTTTGGTGTTTTTACACGTTTTGAGGGCTTCTGAATCCATTTATGCTATTTTTACGAGATGCATGTATGAATGTGTGTATGTGTGTGTGTGTATGTGTGTATGTGTGTTTGTGTGTTTGTGTGTATGTGAGTGAACACGATAGCTCCTGAACGGAGTATTGGATTGAGCTCAAATTGGATATATATGTCATAAACCACCGTCGCAAGACCGGTATTGATTTTGGTGTGTATAGGACTTATAGTTTTTCTACAGGGCTACGACAAAGATTTCTTTTACATTATGGCCTATGGGGGGAATTTCTTGAAAGTGCGCTAGCGTTTAAACGATACATTCGATTGAGCTCAAATTCGGTATACATGTTATAAACCACCATCCTAAGACCGGTATTGATTTTGGTGTGTATAGGACTTATAGTTCTCCTACAGGGCTACGACAAAACTTTCTTTTATGTTATGGCATAATGGCATATGGGGAGAAATTCTTGAAAGTGCGCAAGCGTTTAAACGGTGCATTCGATTGAGTTTCAATTTGGTATATATGTTTGAATTATTCATCGATTAAAATTTATTTAAGTGCTTGGTCATGATCTTAATCGTAAGTGTTCGGAAAGTCGAGTGGAGTCACTCCAGATTTTTATTAGTATAAATCGATTGCTTACACTTTGCTTTAATCTAGTCACTCTTTAAACAATTTTTTTTTTTTTTGAGTCAAGGTTTGGAACGTGTACCGAGAGTCCTTTACAGTGCTTTTTACAGCGTTTTTATGTGAATTATTTTTAACGCTTCACAATGAAGTTCTTTACGATTCCATTAACTATTGCCTGGAGCGCTGCGTTCACTATTAATACAAAGCACGAGTAAACTATTAACTAGGTAAAAGAATTGTTTTGAATAATTTTGAAAGTTTACTGAACTTTATTTAACAATCAAAAGATCAACTTGTTTATGGACATCATCCGTTACTTGGGGGAATGTGAAGCCTGTTGGCGATTGCTTCCTTGATGCAAAACATATATAGGTGGTAACACTATTTAATTATTTATCTATTACAGAAGTGGGCATTGTAAAATGAAAATAAAATGCTCAAAATAAGGTCACAAAAAAAGCCTACATTAACAAAAAACTCCTCCCGTTGATTTTCAAAAAGTTTCATTTTTAAAATATGTATACAATCCCCGTACTGAGAAATTTCCTATTAGTTAAATGTGCCCCATACACTAAAGAGGTGATGCGCAAAACTTCATAATTATATTCTAAAAAGGATATGAAGATAAATGTATGTTGGCTTACACCACTTTCCAATAATGACTCTTGAAAGGGGGAAAATAGGCAGCTTTGGACGGCAGCTGGCTGTGCGCGGGCACAGCCAGCTGCCATCAAAAGAGAGTGTCTCGATCTGTGCCAAGCGATGAACGTTTCGATCGTCCGCCCTCTTGCTGGTAGTTAAGTCGAGCGATGGCAACGGGTGCCCTTATTTCAGCATTGAGCAATCTCATCCAGCTGTTCTCGCATTCTTCCATTTTTCAGCAGATGTTCAGTGCTGTTAAAAATAATCGTGACAATTCTTTTTACGGGAAATGCCGTGCTAAACAGTAAAGGATTCGCGTGGAGCTAAGTCACCGGCAACTATTTTTATAGAAATCAAAATCTATTCTTCGTGACTGGCAACAGTCAAAACGTCAGAGTTTGGTGTTCCCAGAGTGGTAAACACTGCGCGTTAAAGGGCTAACCTACTAGCATACACGTGACTTGAACACTGATGTTGCGTATAATGTACGCTAAGAATTGCAGTAATGTAAGAATTGTAGTTTAATGTTCTCTGGTTGCTTTTTAGCTGACATTGTTTTGCCCATCGTCTAAAGGTTCATTTTCTTAGATGGCTAGTCTGATATTATGGAATACTAGGTGATTTTGCAATTGGATTTCATGCTATCCACTAAAGAACCGCAAAACAAAGACGCTGAATGTATCTTCTGTAACTGGAAATTCTCCGAAGATCAACGAGGAGAAATTTGGATTCAATACTTCAGCTGTTCTCTGTGGGGGCTCACCTTTATTGTAGAAGTGAAGATTACATTTGCGACTTTCCTAAATGGATTCGAAGCAGAAATGGCTTGAATATAATCTTGAAAATATTGGTTTTATAGTTAAAAATAACTATAGAGCATAATTATGAAGTATTAGTTTTTCAACAACTTAAGCCACCCGTTTCATGTTACCTGACTATTCCATATTATCTTCCATTTGCACCTTTTTTTAAATAATATTTTTTATAACATCAAAATAAATTGCGATTTTCTGTACAGGTGAAAGTTTATTATAATTAGTTGTAGTATTTTCTCACGATGATTTGGGGTATTTTATTAAAAAACCGGTAAAGTTGTAGTTAGAAATGTAAATGGGTATTCCAAAATACCTTCCTCCCCTCTACATTTTACTAACTGGATTTTTTCTTCTTTTATTTTGGACAGGGGTCGACCACAAATTTAAAAATCTGGAGTGACTCCACTCGACTTTCCGAACACTTGCGATTAAGATCATTACCATGCATTTAAATAAATTTTTTAATCGATGAATAATTCAAACATATATACTAAATTGAAGCTCAATCGAATGCGCCGTTTAAACGCTAGCGCACTTTCAAGAATTTCTCCCCATAGGTCATAATGTAAAAGAAATCTTTGTCGTAGCCCTGTAGAAAAACTATTACTCCTATAAACATCAATACCGATCTTACGATGGTGGTTTATAACATATATACCCAATTTGTGCTCAATCGAATGTACCGTTTAAACGCTAGTGCACTTTCAAATATTCCCCCCCCCCCAAAGGCCATAATGTAAAAGAAATCTTTGTCGTAGCGCCGTAGAAAAACTGTAAGTCCTATACACACCAAAATCAATACCGGTCTTGCGACGGGGGTTTATAACATATATACCCAATTGGAGCTCAATCGAATGCTCCGTTTAGGAGCCATCGTGTTCACTCACATACACACACACATATCGTAAAAAAAGCATAAATGAATCTTCTGAACTTTCGAGGCCTTCTGAACCTCGAAACGTATCAATACATCAAAATCTCCAAGTCGAATTTTTTCATGATTACAATACTTTCCTTACACGGTACATGTTCGGAAAATAAAAAGTATAACGCCTTGGAAATTAACGAGAGGAATTTTTTCTTAACCTAGTCGTTTTCCTACCTCATCTTGAAAATTTTTTCAAGTAGCATTGTCCACTTATCTCCAATAGATCAAAAAAAAAAAAAAAATTCTAGCATGTTATCCCCTTTCTGGGGGTCCCTGTATATTCTGTTACATAGTTTCAACATTTGGAGGCTTCCTTACTTAAACAAAGAAAAACATTTCGCCTTGTGTATTTTTGGAAAAACAAATCATCAAACACGATGTCTCTGAGATGTAAATCATTTTATACCCAAAAACATTTTTTAAAAATCTGGAGTGACTCCACTCAACTTTCCGAACACTTACGATTAAGATCATTACCAAGCATTTAATTAAATTTTAATCGATGACTAATTCAAACGCGCTCAAATTGACGCTCAATCGAATGCGCCGTTTAAACGTTAGCGCACTTTCAAGAATTTCTCCCCATAGGCCATCATGTAAAACAAATCTTTGTCGCAGCCCTGTAGAAAAACTATAAATCCTATACACACCAAAATCAATACCGGTCGTGCGACGGTGGTTTATAACCTATATACCCAATTTGAGCTCAATCGAATGCCCGTTTTAGAAGCTATCGTGTTCACTCACATACACACAAACACACATACACACACACACACACACACATACATATATACATCTCGTAAAAATAGCATAATTGAATTCAGGAGACCTCAAAACGTGTCAATATACCTAAATCTCGAAGTCGAATTTTTTCATGATTATACAATACTTTCTTTACATGGTACATGTTCGGAAAGTAAAAAACTATAAATACTACATATATCTATTTGACAGGGTACATGGTAGAGTAGATAGGGCAACAATGTGCATGAGTTGCATAACAATCAGTGCATTTATGGAAGTTAGAAAGCGTACGGACGGATAGACAGACAAATTGAAATCGCGATCACTTATCAACTTTGATGAAAAGTGTAATTGCTTTCTCTTTGGTGTTGCTTAATCCGGCTTTTCTGACTCGCCGTTGTCATCAACTGGAAAGTAATGAGAAGTTTGGCACATTAAATGAAAGATTTAATAGATTATCTTCGTTGAATGCTTCCATTTAAACTAACCCCCAAATACGAGCAGTAATGCTGTAGAATTATACAAGTTTTTGTTTATAAAACTAGGGGCCAAGGCCCCCAGACTCGCTACGCTCGATTTTCGTATGAGGCATTCGGCCCCTAATAAGGCTTATTCGTAAAAAAGACATAATTTCAACAGGCAAAACCCGAAGATTGGATCAGATAGAATGTTACTGAGCTACACGTTGCTTGGTTCTTGCAGGTTCATTGGTACATAAAAGTTTAAACTTCACACTAGAGTAGATCCCCTCCCCCTCATAACACGGAAGATATTTTGTTATGGGAATCCGTGCTGTACGGGTCCTGAGCTATACTCCACCTGGAGTGCGGACTCCGCTTATAATCGCTGGAAAAATTATTTGCACTCCTCAGAAACACAATGATATTTAATGTTGCTATTCAAAAGTTATATTAATCAGGAGCTAAAGCATAATAAAATCAGAACATCTGTTTCAGCTGTATTTTTAATAATGTAAAACCTATTGGACACCTTGCGAATTTGCCACCCATGGCGATTTTTCATTATTCGGCGACTTGCGTACATGTAAAGTTAATAAAAGCTACAGAAAAGCTAGGATAGCTTGCCACCCATGGCGACTTTTCATTATTGGGTGACTGACACATGCTCATACCCTGTAATTACTGTTCATTTAAGGTTACGGAAAAACCGTTATCCATATTTTCATTTACATAATCGTTTGCAGATTGGCGTACTTAGCACCACGAATTATACCATCTCGTAGTGCTAGCAAATATCCAAAGTGTACTGTAACTGCTATAATGGCATAGTTAACGCCGCCAAATATTTCTACTGGTAGAAAATAATCCAGCTGGACCGAACCGGCTTTAAAATAATCTGCATTTTAATTATTTTTCATTTTCAAGATATTAGTTATTCTGTTTTGGGAAAACGGATAATCGCTAATTGTAAACTCCTGTTGTCTAAGCGAACTTACTATTTGAAATTTCTCAACTTTGTGTAACACATTTTGAGTTACTTATTTCATGTAGTTTTTATTTTGGCGTAAAATGGGTGTATTTCTACTTCATGTTTGACACGTGTCATGTTTCACGTGATAGTACATACTTGGAAACGCTTTGTTGCAAATGAATGAATGATTTTATGCCAAATCTGGCAACCATTCTGTTTATTTTTTCAGTTTTTTATTAATATCTTCTAAAATAATTCGATTTTCGGAATTTAAGTCAGCTTAGCAGGTTCCTCGGAATTTTTCGAATCTGTGGGCACCTTAGTCGAAACTCAAATCCCTACGGTTTAGGAGGAGATAGGACCACAAGCTTTGACAGCGCCAGCGGCGGCGACAGTGGCCTTTACTTTTATTTAGAATAGAGAGATAATCTTGGCATAATTTACGACGTTTGCAGTGTTTTCTCTACACGTGATAAATATTCAATGAGAATTCTTCTTGCTTGTTCATGGAAATTAAAAATGCATCATTTATTTCAAAATTTAAATAAATTAAAGAAATGTTAACTTGCATTTTTATCTCAAATGTGTTTTGCCGCGAGGGGGGAAAATAAGGAGGTTTAAACACTGATAAGAAAAACACAGACACAACTATGAATGTAATTGTGAAAGTAAATTTATTAAGTGTTTCTGTCTTTCATGATAAATACAACTTTGGTTGAGTAAGTCTTCAGCATCTGACTGTGAAATACGATGAAATTTTTCACATTTACTAGACGTATAAAATGTAGGCGGAACTGCTTGTCAGTCATGTATTCTAATTGTAGACGAGCGAATATGTTTAGATTCAGATCTGTAGGTCTAATCCCTTCTTGGTTGAAGAATTATATGTTGTGTTCATGCTATCGTAGCTGTTTTTGCTGCTTCATAAGCTAGTATAGTTAAGTGGTGAAGAGGCTATGGCTACTATTGAAGAGAAAGTCTATTGCTTTTATCTGTAGCACTCTGTTCTTGGTTCAAGAAATCTGCTGTTCATGATACTGTAGCTGTCGTTGTTGCTTTATCGGGTATTGTAGTCAGGTGACGAAGAGGCTATGGCTACTATTGAAGAGAAAGTATATTGCTTTTATCTGTAGCACTCTGTTCTTGGTTGAAGAAATATGCTGTTCGTGATACTGTAGCTGTCGTTGTTGTTTTATCGGCTATTGTAGTTAGGTGGTGAAGAGGCTATGGCTATTATTGAAGAGAAAGTCTATTGCTTTTAATCTGTAGCACTCTGTTCTTGGTTGAAGAAATATGCTTTTCATGATACTGTAGCTGTCGTTGTTGTTTTATCGGCTATTATAGTTAGGTGGTGAAGAGGCTATGGCTACTATTGAAGAGAAAGTCTATTGCTTTTATCTGTAGCACTCTGTTCTTGGTTGAAGAAATATGCTGTTCATGATACTGTAGCTGTCGTTGTTGTTTTATCGGCTATTGTAGTTAGGTGGTGAAGAGGCTATGGCTACTATTGAAGAGAAAGTCTATTGCTTTTATCTGTAGCACTCTGTTCTTGGTTGAAGAAATATGCTATGTTTATGATATTGTAGCTGTCGTTGTTGTTTTATCGGCTATTGTAGTTAGGTGGTGAAGAGGCTATGGCAACTATTGAAGATGAAGTCTATTGTTTTAATCTCGAACTGGTCTGGTGCAGGAGAGTCTGGAGAAAAATTTTCGGATTCGTCTAAATTTCTTTTTCTTTGGAATGATCATGACTGTTGCATTTGGATAGACTTGTGTAGCTGGAAGAGGTTCTATGGTTGATGGCTGGACTGGATATGCTATTGGTTGTTCTACTTCATATAGGTCATCTATTATCTCGTCTGTAATTGTGAACTGAGTGTTAGTAGAATCGTCTATTGCTTGGAAACATTCGAGGATAGGTGGAGGTTCTTTTTCTTCTATTGCTGGCTGCTCTTGTGACTGATTTTCTATTTCTGGTGGTAATTCCTCAAGTCCAAAATGGTTTAATAAATATCTATTTATTTCAAAGAGGATCCTGTGGCTATGGATGTCTATTGAATCGTCAAGAGTTGATAAAAGTTGCCAGGTTATTGCAGGAATGTGTTGCTGATAATTGCTTGGTCCAGGGTTAATTGAAAAATAGTTATCGAAGTGTTGAATGATTATTTCTTCCAGTAGAAAATATCTATTGTCTATTGAATGGTATGAGCTGGCAGAACTTGAAGCTGACGAAATGGATGCACAGTCACTATTGTCTTGCGAGAGTTCTTGTACGGAGTTTGGAACTATGGAATGGGCTGTCTCCTCTTTTACCACCGAAGATCCCCCTGAGATGTCGGCAGGCGGATCAAAAGCACCAAAATACTTCAATAACTTTACTATACTGTAAACGAAAATAGTAATAACGACACCAAAGAGTAGCACCGCCATTCTTTGATAAGGGTCTATAATAGACTGACGCTAATTGTTAAAATTCGATAGTTGTATTTTTATTTTTTTTAAACAATGAAAAATACCTTAATTAATTGCAGCATGTCCTCATCTTTCTTGTCTCAACAATTAAAAAAAATAGAAAGTCGGTATTGTGTAAATGTTTTGCTTAAACAATGTAAAACCAAAAATATGTTAATTCCATTCATACTTTATTCTATGACTTGGATATTTGCCACCCACGGTGAGATGGGATATTTCACTTGGCTGATGAAGCCTATCTGTCAAAGGGTTATGTATATCTAGAAAACTGTTTTATTGACAACCTAAATGGGAGGAATAATTATTGTTTATGTGCGCGTGTGTAAAATGCTACACAATGAAAAATCGCAAGGATCCAAGCTGTTCCGACTTTATATTTCATTTCGCAAAATTAGATAAAAATAAACTGTTCCGCAAAAATTCAAATACACATATACAATATAAAGGGTTCAATTTTGCATGTATTCAAATTCTATCTCCTCAATATTTTCATCCAGGGTTCAAAAATAACTGTGGTTTGCTCGTCCTATACTACCACTAAAATAGATAACGGACCGCGAGAATACAAAATTTGCTCCTCAGTCAGACCAGTAATGTTTTATTTACATTTCTCTCTCGCAAACTTTCCCCCATTTAATTCCACAATACATGTCACATAATTTTATTTATTTTATTATTTTTATAAACTGCTACTTACTTTTTTTAACCAAGCTTTTAACGAGAATCCATAGATATTGATCATATAATTTCTTCCGTTTTGCAGGGTTTTATTTAAACCTCTATATATGAAGGAAGATGCCCTGACTGGATGACTGTCTGACGATCATCGCCTAGCCAAATCTACCGGAGATACGGATATGAATTTTTAGGAGTTCGTAGATTTTGTGCCCAAGACATCATTTAAGAAGCGATTTTTGAAAATTCGAACCTAGACGGGGGTGGCGGCCCAAAACGTTCTTTTCACGTTTCCTTTCATACCTCAGGGGGGGGGGAGAGATAGCCGTGAAGTTCTTGCTTTGAAATGTAACTAATGCAAATACCTAAAATTTGTTTTCAGGATTTTTTAGAATTCGTACCCGAACGGGCGTAAGGGGCCCAAAACGTTCTTTAATGTTCTTTTGACATTTCCCTTCATATCTCCGGGGGGGGGGGGAAGAGACAGCCTTAAAATTTTTGCTTTAAAATATAACGAACACAAATACCTAAAAATGAATTTCAGGATTTTTTAGAATTCGCAAACAAACGGGCGTAAGGGGCCAGAACGTTCTTTTCACATTTTCCTTCATATATCAGAAGAAAAAAAAGAGATAGCCCTATATAATTCTTTCTGTAAAATATAAGAAGCACAAAAACCTAAAAGTCTTTTTCAGGATTTCTTAGAATTCGCACCCAAACGGAAGTTATACGTCTTTCCAAGGGACCGACAAAAAAAAACGACATATAAATGAAAAGAAGTATAAGCGAAACATTAATTATTGCAGATTTAACGTTGCTAATGCAAATTTTTGTCAGCATAATGGCGTTTTTTAAGGTAATAATAAATTACTTCACGATAGTTATCACACTGAAAATAATAACTGAATTTTAAAATAAAAAAATCTGTAGTGACTCCACTCGACTTTCCGAACACTTACGATTAAGATCATTACCAAGCATTTAAATAAATTTTAATCGATGAATAATTCAAATATATATACCAAAATGAAGCTCAATCGAATGTATCGTTTAAACGCTAGCGCACTTTCAAGAATTTTCCCCCATAGGCCATAATGTAAAAGAAATCTTTGTCGTAGCCCTGTAGAAAAACTAAGTCCTATACACACAAAAATCAATACCGGTCTTGCGACCGTGGTTTATAACATATATACCCAATTTGAGCTCAATCGCATGCCCCGTTCAGGAGCTATCGTGTTCACTCACATACACACAAACACACATACACACACACACACACACACACACACACACACACACATACACACATACACACATACATACATACATCTCGTAAAACTAGCATAAATGAATTCAGAAGCCCTCTAAACGTGTCAATACACCAAAATCTCGAATTCGAATTTTTTCATGATTACAATACTTTCCTTACATGGTACATGTTCAGAAAGTAATTACATTGTACATGTTCGGAAAGTAAAAATTTATCTTAAAATGAAAGAAAGCATGCATTTATTGTACTATAGTTTGATTACTGCATATTGTTGTAGAAAACTGCGCTTAATCTTGGGGTTCATCATTCTAAAGTCCAGTAAATGTAGAAAGTTCTAGTAAAAAGTCCACTGGTCAGGATGGAACACGAACTTTATTGCTTCTAGAACTTCGCCGAACAATCATATGTACAAAATTCACAGGCACTAACGGCCAGTAGCTTGCTTATAACAGTCCGCTCAGTTCAGGAGCTTTCACAGATGCTGTATTTCTCACACAAAATAAAACTCTTCCACTGGCAAAAATACAGTGGAAACTTACGAGGGAAATTGTAAACAGTTCCTCAAGACTCAGGAAGGAAGAATTTACACACAACACTTAAAAAAAGAAGCTTCAAAGAGCAAGCAACTATAACTTTCGATAGCACAATTCACAGCGCAATGAATCGAACTAACTCATCGGTAGCTGGATGACAACTGACTGGACTGGGGCAGAACGCTGCTTTTATAGTATAGCCGAACACCGGAAAAAATTCGAGAGAAAACTATCCCTGGAATGTAGTTGAACAAACTCGATTTTGATTGCGTAATAGAAGAGTAATACGCGGTTATGTAACGCTATTGCAGGGAAACGTACTTTACAGGGCCCATTGGGAAAATCGCGCCATATACCAAAATGTCGCCAAGCTTGGCGAATTTTTGACGAAATATAACCAAATTTGGTGCCAAAAATAAGTAAAAAACCAAACCACCACCAAAATTAAGAAAACCTACAATAACCAATTTGGAAACCCAAAACTCTATATCTCGCGTTCTAGTTAACCGATTTTGATGTAAAAAATTTTTTAATTTAATTACTTGACGCTTAGAATATGAATTTTAAACTAGTTTCACCTCTAGAACAGCGGGTTATCCCCAAATTCGTAACAATATATAAAGTATTAACGTAATTATGCTGTGATTTATGCTCATGCAGACGTCAAATGAAAAAAAAAAGTATTTCATAGTCACCTGATATGCTGATTGTTTTTGAGTATTAATTACAGCATACAGTTTTAATTAAGTTCGTGAAACGGTTTTTCACTCGTGTTCTTAGAAACCAAATAAGTTTTCAGGTTTTCAATTGAGTCGATGGCATCTTTAATGGAAGGCGGATTAACTTCTTCACATTCTTCTTCATCATTGTTTCAATTGGCACATAATTGAGAGACTTTCCGCTATAGGACTGAGACGAAAAAAAAAAAAAAATGGAGTGACTCCACTCGACTTTCCGAACACTTACGATTAAGACCATTACCAAGCATTTAAATAAATTTTAATCGATGAATAATTCAAACATATATACCAAATTGAAGCCCAATCGAATGTACCGTTTAAACACTAGCGCACTTTCAAGAATTTTTCCCCATAGGCCATAATGTAAAAAAAATCTTTGTCGTAGCCCTGTAGAAAAACTATAAGTCCTATACACACCAAAATCAATACCGGTCTTACGATGGTGGTTTATAACATATATGCCCAATTGGAGCTCAATCGAATGTACCGTGTGTACCGAGCTATTGTGTTCACACACACACACACACACACACATACATCTCGTAAAAATAGCGTAAATGGATTCAGAAGCCCTCAAAACGTTTCAGAACACTAAAATCTCGAAGTCGAATTTTTTCATGATTACAATCATGAAAAAATTCGAGTCGAATTTTTCATGATTACTTTCCTTACATGGTCCATGTTCGGAAAGTAAAAATACACGAACAAGAAAGTGATTTAATCTTGTTTATAAAATGCTTTTCTTTTTTGCTCCGATATACACCAAGTAAAACAAACCCCCACCAGAAAAAAGAAAAAAAAAGAAAGAAATAGACAAGAAGTATGCATACTCCCCCCTCTCACATCTCGTTAACCAAAGATATTTATTTAAAAAAAAAAAAAATTAAAGGGGGGGGGGAGCCCGCTTGCATTATTAAAGACAGACAGACAGAGAGAGACAGACGGACGGGCGGGGTAGAATGAACGATATTCTCCCGAAATATGCCGGATCAGCATCAGAAACTGGAAATGATTCCTTTTTCTCGAATTAAATAGGGGGAACGGGGATTGGGAGTGGATTCGAGGGGGCTTTTCCCGAACTCGCTGGGGGGGGGGGGGGAGGCGTAGAAAAGAGAAGAGAGTGATGAGGAACGGTGATCTTTGTCGCCGTTTCATAATCTTCAGGGTCGGAGGAAAAGAGGAAAAATAATTTGAGGAAAAAGAAGGGAATGTATTCTGCGGATTCGAGGAAGAGTTAAGGAGAATTGCTTTCAGTGTGTTAACCCTTTCAAGCGCAACCATTTCCCCAATGCTGAAAATAAGGAGCAGCAGTCGCCGTCGCTCGATTTAACTACCAGCAAGATGGCGATCGATCGATCGTTCGTTCGTTCATCGCGTGACGCAGATCTAGAGATCACTTTTTGACACAGCTGGCTGTTCGCCGCACAAATGAACGAACGATTACGCGCTGAACGATTCGATCCATCGCCATCTTACTGGTAGTTGAATCGAGCGATGGCAACGACTGCCTTTTTTCAGCATTCAGCAGTCTTTTATTCAGTTGTTCTTCTATATCAATGCATTTCCATCGTTTTCTCCATTTTTCAGCAGATGCCAGTGCTGTTAATAATAATCCCGACAATTTTACAAATAATCGACCATTTTTACGAGAAATTACGTGGTAAAAAGTAAAGGATTCTCATGTAACCCTCAAGTACTTTTATAGAAATCAAATTTATTCTTCTTGACTGGCAACAGTCAAAACGTCAGAGTTTCGTGTCCTCACGGCGAAAACACCGCGTATTAACCCGTTAAGGCGCAGTGTTCCCGCTCTGGGACACCAAACTCTGACGTTTCGACTGTTGCCAGTCACGAAGAATAGATTGGATTTCTATAAAAATAGTTGCGGGTGACATAGCTTCAAGCGAATCCTTTACTTTTTAGCATGTCATTTCCCGTACAAAAATGGTCACAATTATTTTTAACAGCAATGACATCTGCTGAAAAATGGAAGAATGCAAGAACAGCTGGATAGTTTGCCCAATGCTGAAAAAAGGGCAGCCGATGCCATCGCTCGACTTAACTACCAGCAAGATGGCGGACGATCGAAACGTTCATCGCGTGCCACAGATCTAGAGGTTCTTTTTTTGACGACAGCTGGCTGTGCGCACAGCCAGCTGTTGGGTTCGATCGTCCGCTATCTTGCTGGTAGTTAAGTCGAACGATGGCAACGGCTGCCCTTTTTTCAGCATTGGAAAAACGTTGCACCTCAAAGGGTTAAGGTACTTTCTCCAAACTAAGTGTAATGTTGTAAGCTGAATGCGATTTTCAATAATACTTGAGAATTGCAGGCTTTGACTGTTTTTTAACAGATACTTAACAGTGGGTTTCGAAAAAAATCATCTGATTTTGGTACATAAATGCAAATAAGCGAATTATCTCAAGCTCTTCAGAATTTTCAGATTACCTCATTACAAGATCTACTATACACAGAAATAAGTGATAAACCTGTATCAGGAACGAAACTTTCAGGAAAAATTCTTAATAATCAAAAATTTAAATAGATGCGTCACTCTTTGAGAATTTTTGCTGTGCAACTCTATGTTCAAAAATGTTTTCAGGAAGTTTCAAAGAGGACACTGCTGTTTCATTTATTACGGTGTGTAGTGCAGCTTACGAAAGAACCATCCTGAATTTTTTCGAGTCCCTGGCGTACTTGTGTACTAAGTTCGTGAGGAAGTACTAAGTTCTGTGTGTACTAAGTGTTTATAAGTGTGTACTAAGTTCTTCGAACGACACCTTTAATGAAAATGCCCAGATAAATATTTGCTTTTTGAAGCTGATCAAGCTGATCTCATATTGATGGGGAGGGGGGCACTGCAAAAAATAATCTTAAAAATACAGAACTATTCTGTCATTTTTCCAACAGAAAAAAAATGTTAACAGAATTTAACCATGCTTTCCACGTAAACTTGCTATATTTTATGTTATAAAACGACTTTTGGAATAACTTTGTATTTTAACGACGTTTATCTGTGGCAGCCGATCCGGTGCGGGTGCGGCGAATGGGCGAACCATGAAGGCGAACGAAACACAAACAACCGTTTACGACGTTACGCTTGAGGATCCGTAAAGAATTGCAGGTGATTTTAAACGTAATGTTTTTTAATTTTTACTTATATTTTCTGAAATCTTTCTGCTAAGAAATATTACTTTTTCAAAAAAACTCATGCTTTAAAACACAACGACGTGTATTTTAAAGCCGTTAAGCCTAATGTTTACACGTAACCTATTTCTCTTATAAAACAATTAGTAAAGCCTGGATAAATTTAATTTTCTCGGTTTCTAATCATTACTCTCATTTTATTGAAGTATTGTACAGAAACAGTTAAATAGATATTAGACTTATGAAGTTTAAGAACGGTACTGTTCAACAAAACCACTGTCGTTGTGTTGGTTTATTTGTGAAACGGCATTGTTTACGTTTTTTTCCGTATCGGTGTATGGGGAATTATGATTGCAAAGTTAAAATAATTTGTGATTATATTCAATTCCTGCTACTCTAGTCATATTTTTTATATATACCTGTAAAAAACAAACAGAAAAACACTAATTTTCAATTTTAAAATTAAAGTAATGATACGATTTGAGATTCATACGCCACCGGGATTAAAAATTAGCTCATAAATTGCCAGAGAAATCTCATGGCAAGTTTAGTTTTTCTTTAAAAACCTGAAAAATAGAGCTTTAAGTTGGAATATTTTACATTTTCCTACTTATATTTTCTGTTTTCTAGCATTCATCACTGAATAATAATAACAATAAAAAGCTTTAACGAGTTTTGCTTTTATTATAAGCTTAGTACTTTTATTTAAGACAAATATTCCATTGTTGGGATAAATTCCGTAAGCGGGGGCAGTGTAGAGCTAAGTGTTTTTGTTATGTTCAATTTGTTTTATATTGCATTTGAAATATGTTTAGAAATGTTTTAAGAAGGTCCTTAGATAAGTGTATTGTAGTTTTGGTTTTATATTTTCTTATATATAGACGTTGAAGACAATAATAATGTTGCCAATTAAACCTGCCTCCGCTTACGGAATTATTCCCCCATTGTTTATGCTTAATATTGCTCGGTTTTACTAGTATTAATACTGTTTAGTAAATGGAGTTGTTTACTATTAACTTTGTGTACAGACAATCAGTATAACCTTGTTTTACTAACAAAAGTTGTCCCCAATTTCATAGGTGCACTATGAAAAGTTCTACAGACCTTTTACAAGTCAGGGGTTGATCCAGGAATTTTTTTCCAGTAAAATACATTTTGTTAAAATAATTGATAAAACAGGTTAAGTGACAGTGAAGTGCTGTTATAATTTATTGCATTTTTATAAAGGGCCATGTTAATCGTTTGCAATTTTGTGATGAGGCTGCAATACAAACCCAATTATCGTATGCATTGAACCCTGCAATTGGTGTATTGATATCAAGAGATGTATTACCTATGTAATTAAATTTGAAATTTTGAAAAAAAAAAAAAAATTAAGTTTTTCAGTTGGGATTTTTTGGGTTGAACAAAATCCTGTCAATCGATAAAGTGTATTTGGTACTTACGTATTACCCCGCGGTCTGCCAAGACGAGCAATTTTTTTCGCCAAGAGAAATGCCGGGTATGAAATTATCAATGGTTTTGAATACGATTGGCAACTCATTTGACGGAAAAATAGTTTGGCAGGATAATACGTTAGTACTGTGTTTTTTTAAAAACTCATTTCACCCTTGAAATAATTTTTGACTTTTTATATGCAGAATTTAATATGGAACTGTGTTTGATTTAATGAATTAACATTATTTATGCTAGAAGCATTGCTGCCAACATGTAAGGTTTAATGTAAGAAATTGATTACATTGTAAGATTATTATAAATCTAATTGGCATTATTGTAAGATTTTTAGAAAGAAGTGTTTTTATTCAACAAAATTTTTAGAAACATAATTTTTTAAACTTTGGTACCTCAGTCACTAATGTTCAGCTAAATTATCCTTGTAAATTTATTAAATTGAAAACCGTATGAGATAAAGATATGATTGATTTTTTGCTTATACAGCAGAAACTCCATTTTCTCTCTAACTTGTCATAGATACCACCATTTATTAATAGCTTAAATGTTGTAAAATGTGTAAATTTAACTAATGTTTTTTATAAATGTATGCTTTTGACACACAGAAATCTAAGTAATAATAAGAATGAAACTGTGTTTGTGGGTTTAGACCATATACAAATCCACAAAAACGGACCAATCAGCCTGAAATTTTGCACAGATGTGCAAAATACTATAGAGTAAATGATAGTCCACTTTAAAACTTTGAAAGTCCACCCGTTCCCAGAGTTTTGAGATTTTTTTATGATTTCCATATAGAAAGCTTTCCGTAATTGTAACCCCCATTCCCATAGTGAAAAACGTGTGAAATGAGCATCGTGGTTGTCATGTGTTGCAATTTTGTCGAATAAAATGTTTTCAATTCTTAAATAAGTAAAAATAAAAGAATAATAATGATTTTTTTGTTAGTTTATTTTTGTAAAGTTATTTTTTTAATTATAATATCATGTGCATGGGAAATCTGAGCAGGAATGACATGTTTTGTATGCAAAATAATAAGGATTGAAGATTTCCGAGGCTATTATGTAAAATTTGTTAGTTTGGCAAAAGATAAAATGGATGATATGCCGATTTTAAGAAAGTAAGTTCTAGTGGTTTGCACAGTTTTAGGCTTGGCGCAATGTACTGAGAGCTTAAGGAAATAGCATTTTTGAAAATAAGTGTATAGGTTTTAGTAGAATACAGCGTTAAATTTTAATTATCTGATCAGAAATAATGCAGTTATTAAGGGATTTCAAGCGATCTATCTTCAGAATTCTCACCAAATTCAGTAAATTGATTTAAGTTGGGGGAATTCCGCCAAATTTCAGACAATTGAAATCTTTGCATTTAGTACATCAGAGTTAATGATAAAACTCGTTATAGTTTATAATTTTTAAAATGCTGCTACTTTTCAAATGAATGCCTGCTTTACTTTATGGTGATCGAACCATATAAGGGACAGATATATCTCATTTTGATTGCTGTTAAGTCAATGCTTCGAATGATTCCCTGAAAAAATCTTGCAAAATGGTGTATGTTGGCACTTTGGCGAGCCTTAGATTTGAAATTGGATATTATTTGAGACTGATATATATAACACTGGTTGCATGTCCCCACTTGCTAGCGGGGTGTATCATATATATTTTCCTCTCACATTTGAACACTCTCATAAATAATAACAATCTGTCTTATGACAAATTTAGGTATGTTGATCATTTATGACTTTCTTTTACAGATGTTGATATAAATTTGTATTTCCATTAATCAGCTTATAAAAATCATAACTGATTTTCATACTATGAAAAAAGATTTCTAAATAACTTGCTTTGATTTTTATTTAATAAAATTGATATTTATAATTAACTGTATTGTAAGGATAAACATTTAATCTTTAGTTGATTTTTATTGTGTAAGATTTTCAATAACGGAATGTTGGTAGGTATGTAGGAGGAAGAAACAAATAATTTTGATTGTTGTAATGCTTTAGACACTTAATAATTATTTTTTTCTTGTGATTACCTGGAAATTCTCGAAAAATCATCCTAAGGAATTCTTTTCTTTTAAGAAACAAATATAATCCCAGAAATTGTTATTAATACCAAAATAACAGCCCCAAGTGTAAAAAACTGATCGTTTATGATATCACTGCTTGATTTGCTCTTGTACGATACCTTTAAATTTTTTGTGGCCTACTGTCTGCAAGTGATTTTTTATACCTGTGTTTTAACATGCATAGGGGGAAGTGTCCTGCGATTTGATGGCTCAATCAGATAAAGCTTCTTTCTAGTAATGCAACGTCAACTGTAATTGACACAGGACATCTCTACACTGGTGAATTTGGTAGGCCGAATACTGAACAGATATTTGGCTATATTCAGCTAAATAATTTCAGAACGAAGAGAAAAAAGGTATTTTTAACAGATTTTTAAATGTATTTACAAATAATATTGCTTAGTTATACTTTAATATGTTAATTTCATATTATAAAATATCCTAAGTCATTGAATTTTAAGATGAGTGAAAAATAATCTATTTAATAATATTACAGAAATGCAGACTTTTCTACTGGGTAACACTACTTGACATGGTTTTCTACTTTTCTTTATCGGGTGGGGTGGGGTGAGGATAGGAGGATTTTTTTCTGATCCTCAATTAGAAACATAATTTCGAAAAACTGCTAAATATGTTTTGTAAAACTCAAAGCATGATGCGATTAAGCATAGTTACCAGATTAATTACATTTATCATAGCATATTTATTAAAATATAAGTATGCTGCTATTAGTGTTTAACTTTGTAAAAGGTAATTTTTCATGACCAAGATTTTTTAGTTTTACATATAAATACTGTTGTGTGTTTTACCTATGAATAATATAAAATGAATTTTAATTAATCTTTATTTAGTATTTAATTACAAATTTGAAAAGTTATATTTTATTTACAATTAAAATGACAATTAAGGAGAGTATTGATTATGTGTGCATTTTATGCTGAAAGCTTTATATTAGCTTATACATAGTATGATCCAAAAATTCCGGGATTGTGGTTATTCCTGATGATGTGGCGAAAGCAAGTACCTAAAGTTAAATTGCTTGGAAAGGATTCTCCCAACCTACCCCTACCTGACTGAGTTGATTTATCCCATGTCATGCAGACGAACAGCACTCACATCTGTTACCTTCCGAAGTCAGTTGTCTTAGCTTGGTGACATAAGAAAATTGGCTTTTCTTGAGCAGTGCTGTATCATTAAATTCTGTCAACAGTTAGGTAAGACGCCAATAGAGACTTTGGAATCTACCATAACGAGATCCAAGGTTTATGAATGGCATCTGCATTTTAAAGAGGGCCGAGAATCGTTGGACAATGTTGGCCGACTTTCGACTTCATGGAATACAGAAAATGTTTCATTGGTGTCTTGAATGTGTTTGAAAAGATCGTCGTCAAACACTTGTAGAAATCGCAGAGTCTAGACACTTATATACAAGTTGCCAGTGCATTCCAATGGAAGATCTCAACATACACCAAGTGTCCCAGCACATTGTCCCTCGATTGTTGATTACTGAACAAAAAGAATAACTAATGACAATATTGGGTGATTTAATTGACAAAGTCTATAAGTACCCAGGTTATTCCCATTCCCCAATTCACCCGACTAGCCCTATGTGATTTTTACCTGTTCCCATTAATTAAAAAAAATAATAATACAGGGATGCCGTTTTGTTTCATCAGAAGAGATGAAACGCCTTTGTGTCATCTGAAGAGATGAAAGCAGCTTTGCAAAAAACCTTATGGGGAAAATGGCTTCCAGAAATTATACGAACGTTAGCAGAAGTGTATCGTTGCCCAAGGTGACTACTTTGAAGGTGGATGTAGTACTTCGGTGATGTGAACTATTCAGGGTAAAGAATTTTACACGTTGTCCCCAAACTTTCGGATCATACCTCATATTAAGCTTTTGGTAATTTCGTATGCAGAGATCTTGCTGAAGTGCTATAGCATATATTGTAAACTTTTTTTTTTTTCTTCTGAATTGCTGGGTTCCAGAACCGCCTTTTTTAAATCCTTAATCATACTTGTGAACCCCTCTTTATGCCTATGTTAGACTTGTAAATGCTTTCATTATTTTGTTACATTATCTAAAAAGGAAAAATGTCAGCGAAAGACTCCGTAAGTCCCTAGAACTTATACACAGAGAATGCTGTGGCTTTTTTAATTTATATGTACAGTCAACTCCGGATATAGAGAACTTTCAGCTATAGTGAACACATTTCCTTAGTCCTGACTCACATACATTAGAAATGCACATAGCATTTTTCAGTTTTAATGAACCACGACTTCCGTTATAGTGAACTTAAAAATTTTTGGACAGTAGGGGTAATGTTGTTCTATTCCCATGAAGAGTGTCTCTTTAGTGTTCAAGTAGAGAGAAAGATTATCAAGCTCCTGTTCCGAAATACAGTGATCCTCACTTATTCCAGTTACATCGAAACGGATTGAAACTGGCTGGAATATCTGAAATAAACAGCGGGACCAAAGTAAAAGTAAGAGACACAAAGTATGAAATATTTAAGATAAAAAAATTTGTGAATTAAATCAAAATATATAAACTATATTATTCAATAGTTTGACATATGAACATATTTATTTAAGGATAAAGAAAAAAAAATAACTACTACAACTTCTTGGGGGGGAAATCTGAGATTAAAGGCTGTTTTAAGGGTATATTGTATTTTAGCGCAAACTGAATTTAACTTAGTGGTGAAAAGAGGTAACCATTTACATTGTTCTCCTCAAATGCTCTACATAAAATGTCTGTAGTGTTCAGCGAATCTACTCATGTGGTTCAGGTGCACACCATTGTCATCATCATCGGGTGCCTGATTCATTCAGGGTGTCAGATTGATCATTATTTTTATTAAAATTCTATTAAGTGTATTAACAATTGTTTTGATTGAATTATTGTAACACCTCCACACAAATATGAGTCATCTTTGACTGACTGACCCTAAAAGCTAATTGCGTCGAAATTTTACCTAATCTCCAGATTACTTAACTGGATAAAGCAGCACTCACTACCGAGGTAAACGGTGGACAGTGCTGTTTGGCCATTTTGTTCTGTTCATAACAATTTTGACCAGAATAAGCGGCTCACAGGATAAACCACTAACCTAAATAAGTGGTGACCACTGTACAGGTGAATTGCCAGTGTCTAGACTAAGTTGATTATATTAAACAAGGGGGGGAGGGGTCATAACTTTTTCAATGCTGCAATCCATCCTATCCTTTAAAAGCATTCATTAACAAAAGTGAACTAAAAGTTGAAATTTCGTCTTGACTAAAGACGATTTCATTTTCCATCCTCAATGAATATATGTTAAAAGCGACAGCTCCTTTTTCCAACTGAATAGAATACACATTATTTTTTAAATGCGATTAATTGTGTTTATTTTACTTAACTAGTTCTAGACTTGTAAATGCAATCCATTATGTTTTATTTACTTAATAAACATTCAGTACTTGTATAAAATTCTATTTTCTAGTTAAGTATTGTTTTATTGTTATTGGACATCAGAACTTTGGATATAGTGAACGAACTATAGAACAAGTGAGATAACGGCTCTTCGCCTTAAATCTCCAAAATCTCGCCCTCCCTGCAGGGGTGACTTCAAATCAAATCAAATTAGTGAACAAAATTTGCTGCTCCCCAGAGGCTCACTATAACCAAAGACATAATCATACGGTCAGGAACCTGTAGTGTCATAGAGTATAAAAATGAAATTTTTTTTTTTTTTTTTAGGAGTTTGCTGAGCAGGACAGTTCCAATGTCTGTGTGTTACCCATAAGTTTTCACACATGTTACAAATTTTATAAAATTAATAATTAAATATAAAATGTTGCAGATAATTATATTTATTGTGTATATGTTCATTTTATAAAAGGATGTAAAGCAAGATAATATTGATACTTGATTTTTCAATGCTGAGTTATGAAAAAGGAGTTAAAGAAAAGCAGTTTACAGATGTCGCACACATAACGGTGGAATCGTCCAGCAAATTTATCAAATATATTTTAAAATGTATCTGATTTTACTTTTTCTTTTTTTCAGGAAATGTATCAATTTACTTGCAGAGAGAAGTCCTGTGTATCTGTATTGCCTTACTTATGAATGTTTAGAAAAGATAATTTGTAATGTATATACTACTTTTCTAAAATAAAATACTTTATGGCATATATAATTTGTTGAAAACTTTTACTAAGAAATTTTTTTTTTCATCTTTTTGAGCATGTATCTGTGTGTGTATGAGTGAACACGATAGCTCCTAAATGGTGCATTTGATTGAGCTCAAATTTGGTATGCATATTATAGACCATCGCCATGCAAACGTTATTGATTTTGTATTTATGACTTAAAATTTTTTACAGCGCTACAAAAAAATTTATGGCCTATGGATAGAAATTCTTCATTTCTATCTATAGGCCTAAGTGTGTTAGTGTCTGAAGTGTGCTGGTGTCTAAGTGTGCTAGTGTCTGAATGATGCATTCAATTGAGTGCTAATTGGTTATGTATGTTATAGGTTTCGATCACATGACCTGCATAGATTTTGATGTGCATAGAGCTGATAATTTGTTCATGGGATTTTTTTCAGATGAGTAAAAATACTCCTTAACCTTTTTAGAAGTATTTTCTGTTCCAAACAAGTAATTAAAACAACGAACATGCTACATTTTCAAATACATAATTAAATAGCATTTGACAAATAAATAATAACTGATTTTATATCTAGGTACATAAATGTCAGTTCAACAAAAACTAGTACAAAAATTGATTTTTTAAATTTAAAATCAGCAAATCATAATTATTTATCAAAATATACCTACTTTTATATGGAAAAACAATGCGTAAAAACACACATTCCGAAATTTCTAAGGTGTGAAATATTCACATCTAGAGGTGTTGTTGCGATCACTGTTCACGGGGTTGGAAAAAAAAAAAAAAATTCTCATACATAACGGCCTACAGATGTAAATCATTTATAGTGCGCTAGTGCCTAAATGGTGCATTTTTAATAAAAGTTCATAGGTCACAGTCACACAACCTGTATAGATTTTGATGTGGGTAGAGCACAGATGTTTTGTACAGTGCTACGAAATATTCTTATACATTATGGCACAAATTCTTGAAAGTGTAGTAGCATCTAAAGAGTGCTCAATTAGGTACGCATATTATTGGTCACTGTCTTGCACACTGTATAGATTTTAGTATGCGGAGAGTTTGCAGTTTTTTATTTTTATAGGGCTACAAAAAATTATTCTTATACATTGCGGCCTATACACTCAAATTATTTGAAGTACACTAGTGTCTGAATACTACATTTGATTGAGCTGATTAAATTTATTTAAATGCTTGGTAAGGATCAAGAGTTCGCAAAGTCAGTGGAGTTATTCCAGTTTTTTTCTTAAGTATAAAATGAACTGCTGAAAGTAAGCTAATAATATTTTTTCACCCTCTCTGAAAACTGTCTCGAACAAATAAAAGGTTCTATAAAGAACCTTTTATTTTGTTTGAGATTCATAGAGAGGGAAAAGAAATCCAATGTACAATTTTAGTATGACAAATTTCAGGGAACCAAGATCAGATTTGTAATTTATTAAGATTTTTTTTTTTTTAATGACTTTATGATAGTAAAAATTACTTTTTCATATTTTAAGATTTTCTTTTGCAAAAAAAGCAGTCATAAGTTAAACACTTATTTTAAAAATCATTAAAATTAATAAAATTCAATTTATTAATAGGAATATTGCATATTAATTCGCAAACCTTTGTGAAATAAAAAGAGGGGTTACTGAATATTTTCCCCGAAATATACTGAAATGTTACACATCTATTCACCTTTTATCTGGAAACCTTTGCAAAAAAAAAAAATTGGAAAATATTTAAATATTTTTCCAAAATATGCAGAAACATTTATAAATACTGTACCCGCCTAGTGCAGAAACGTTCCTGCAATTTTAAAATACAAGAGCTGCCCCATATTTTAAGGTAACACTTCAGATTCTTTTTTTTTTTTTTTTTTTTTTTTTTTTTTTTTTTTTTACAGTGTAGCTAATAATTTTAGTTAACTAATTTTGTAACTTTTAAGTCTAAATGGTTTGGATTTTTCCGAGAATACCAGGCGTCACTACCTATGCTAGTAGTAAAGTGTAGGTGACTCCAGCACAAGCAGACTTTTTCTAAAAGAAGGGTAATTACATCAGAAATACTTCATTACTTTAAAAAGAATCTTGATTTTAACTGCCTTTGCTGTTATCTTTACTAAGACACAAAACGGCGGAGACTTTCATTCTATGCCCAGCGTTGCTTCACCGTAGTACAGATAATCGGATGCCAAAATTCACACTATTCACTTAAATTAAACTTTGAATGTCACCTTCAGCGCTGGGAAAAAACACGCAATTTTGGTATATAAATACAAAAAAGAAAACTAATTATCTCAAGCACTTCACAATTTTTAGGATGTAGGTTCACAAGCTCTACTAGACACCCGAATGAACGAAAATTTTTTGCAGAATGGCCACTCTTAGATATATTTTGCTGTGCAGTTCCACATTTAAGATTTTTTTCTGAAAGTTTCATGAAAGTTTTCGCATTTATTGCAGTGTGTAGTGCAGCTTGTAAAGAATTATCCTGAATTTTTTCGAATCCTTGGTGAAGTTAGTTTATTTTAATTTGTGTACCAAAACCGTGAGACAGATATCGTTTCTTCGATCTATACCCTCAGATATTGCATATTTTATGTGGAGCTAAAATGACTATTTGTATTACCCATTTCCCACTGGTAAAAATGTGCACGAAAAGTCAAATGATTGAGTTGTTACGAGCAAGGAAGCAAATAATTATAGGGAAAGATTGAAGGGTAGTTGGAAAAGATTCCATAAGGTTGGAAAGTGTATCGTTATTCATGAGTGTGCCGTATTTTTCTTCTTTGTTCCATAAAAACCCATCTTCGGAATCGAAATCATCTTAAAATCACCTACTAAAACTATTTTACAAACTTAGCCAAGTACATTCCAACTGTACTCCCCCTTTAAAATAAATTGTCACGTTTTGGCACCAAACTTAGCGATCCTTTATCAAAAACTACAAACCACTTTGTGCGACTTTCAACATTTTGTTACCCCCCCCCCACGGACTTTTAGGGCACCCACAGAAATTTTGTAAAGTCGGCGCCTCTGGTTCCAGATAATTTTGAAAACTGTTGCTACACATTTGGGGAAAAAAAAAAAAAAAAATGCAAAATAGCTACAATAGCATTCAAAATCGGATTTTTTAATGCACCATTTAATGCTCTATTTGTTTTATATTTATGCATTTTCATTTATTTTCAAGAGTTTTTCTAGAAGTGACTTTCATTTAATGGTTCAATTTAACAACTTATGGCAACAATGCATTCTTGTAACTGTAGTGTTTAAAATAGAATCTGAAATGAGTTATTTTTAATTTAAGAGAACAAGATTAAAAGTATTGAGTGTAGTTTTCATTAATACAGCAAAACTTGGATAACTCGAGCATGATCAATTCAAAATTTCAACTTTGAATTATTCAAGTTTGACAATATAAATAAGAATTATTATTATTATTATTTTTGAAAGAAGATCGCTTTTGTGTCGCTTTCTAAAATGTGTAGTTTAAAAATGAACCCTAGCAGAGCAGAGAAAATGCTCTCTGATGTTGGATAATTTCTCATTTGTTTTTCACTATTATGATACCTATGCTTAAATTTTTATCCCGCAATTTAGTTCCAACTATTTATAAAACAATTATTTAGTTGCCAGATTCTAACCAAAGAAAAAAATAAGTAAATAAATAAAATAAGCGTGAACTAAAGGAAAATAAAAAGTGAAATTTTCAGCATTTGTTTTCTCCCCCATATTTTTCTTTTGATCTGCTGCTGAGTTCAACGATGTTTCATTATACTGGAAATCGAATACTTTGTGTATTTCTAAAATAATAGGAAAAGTGTAAAATTCCCTCATTTTCTTTCTCCTTTTTATCTAAGGAGACAGACTGCAGGTTGTCAAGCTCTGCTATAGATAATTTTTTGCTTTAGAGCTCTAATGGCAGGTTTATAAATGATATGTAAAAATTTTCATTACAAATACACTCATCCTCCTATCTTTTAATGGGAAAAGAATGCTTATTTCTCTTGAAGTAAGTGGGGCACATGATGCGGGTGCTGTGCTAAAGGGGGTGCACAGCACCCGCTCCAAGATCAATTGCCGCACCAAGATCAATTATCGCTCCTTGGGAGGGGAACCCTAATTAAGGTTTGCCCCAGGTGTCGTATACAGTAGTTGCGGCTCCGGTAAGTACTCGTGTTCTTGAAATAGCTCTCAATTATTACTCACACAGAATGTTTAATTCAGACCTTTAATATTTTAATTTACTGTTGAACTGAAGAGTTATTTGTGTCTATTAAGATTATTTTAAAGTATGAGTATACTTATATCTCTAGGTACAGATTTTGAACACAAAAAGTTCAGATTCAGTGATTAAAAAAAGAAAAATCAATTTTTATTCTTGTCAGAAATATTTCTAATTTTGTTTATCAGTAGTTTAATATACACAAAAAGTTAAGTAAATGAACTAAGCACTTTTACATGTCATCATAAGGCCACCAACAGTTATGCTGGTAACGTTACTTTTACAGAAAGATTTTACATTCTGGGAACATTTTTCTGCCAGTTTTTCTCTTAATTTACAGAAATAGTATTTTTAGTTATTTCTTATATTACTATTATATTTCTCCAAATGTTTAAATGTTTTTATACATATATTTAAAAATTTTAATACATTTACAAAAATATAATAGTAATAATAAAATAAATAATACCAGACTACTTACTGGTATTATATTTATTTTATGTATTACTATTATATTTTTGTAAATTTATTAATTTTTTTTAATTATCTGTATAAAAAAATTTAAATATTTGGAGAAATATGATAGTAATATATGAAATAACTAAAAATACTATTTCTGTAAATTAACAGAAAAACTGCAGCAAAATGTTGCCAGAATGTAACATCTTTCTGTGTACAGAAAGTTTCTGTATACAGAAGAATTACTGGCAGCAAAAAGTTGCCAGAAAATTTCTGTATACAGAAGAATTACTGGCAGCAAAAAGTTGCCAGAAAATTTCTGTATACAGAAATTTTCTGTCGACAGTAATAAATGTTATTCAACAGAATGATTCTGTAACCCTTACAGATAGTTTCTGTATACAGAAATCAACTGTAAAACGCTGCTTGGAAACGACTTTTATATGTATACGGAAAATTTCTGTAGGGAACAGAATTTTTCTGTCATATAACATACAGCTCCTGGCAACAGAAAATTTCTGCCTACAGAATATTTCTGGCAACTTTTTGCTGCCAGACTTTTTCTGTTGATTTACAGGAATATTTTTTGCAGTGGGGGGTCCGATCTCCCCCCCCCTTGCCCCTCCTAGGCGCCGGCTCAGTGAATATTCAGTTTAGTTTTACTACTACCGACATTATTCAGAGAGCATTGTTATGACATGGCATTGCATTGTTATGACAGGCAGAGCTCATTATTAATTTTCAACCTTATATTACGCAGAACTTTAAAAACTTAACATGAAAACTGACTCAGTTGAGGTTACAAAAGGCGAGAGTGAAGTGCATCAAGTACGCCAGTGTTACAGTTAACGCAGGTAATTTTTTTATCTGTTACAAATAAGTGGGCAGTAAATAGAAAAAAAAAATGTTCTGTTCTAAATAAGGTCAGAAAAAAAGACTATGTAAAAAAAATATATTCCTCTCATTAATTTTTAAAAAATGCAAATTTTAAATTTGTATACGATCCCCGTACAAAGAAATTCTCAGTTAATATACCCAATACACTACTGAGGGGATGTAAAAAAAATTTCATCCTTTCATCATAAAAAGACTTATCGAAGAGATATCTTTAAACAAAGGTGTTCGGGGCTATACATGATTTAGAATTTAAACATCTATTGCTAGAGTGGAAAAAAATTTCTTTCGTAATTTTTGTACGACCCCAGAAATGCGATCATTCGACGCACTTTTTCCCTCCGAGGGCCATTAAAACGTGGTTTAAGTCAACACATATTTATCTTTATATCACCGACATTTTTTAGAATACATATTTCTCAAATTTTGTATACTACACCTCATTAGTGTATGGGGCACATTCTACTAACTGGGGATTTTTTTTTTCTTTTGTATTGTTTTCGTATCCCTAGTAGCACAACTAGTTCAAAGACGTTCAAAACACGTCTTCTCAAGCAGCACAAAAAGGTTCTTTGAACGTCTATTAACGTTCAGTAAACGTTTTCCGAACGTTAATAGACGTTCGGGGAACCTGTATGTGCTGTCTGGGTTTTGAACGTCAAAAAACGTGTTTTGAACGCTCTTTGAACGTTTTATGAACCAGTTGTGCTACTAGAGATGCAAATTTAAAAAGCGTTGCTTTTTGAAAATGAACGAGAGGACCTTTTTCTTAACCCGTAAGCAGGCGCGCTGGGGTAAATCTCACCCCAGCGACTTTTTTTCTTCGTAAAATGGGAGAAATTTTTTGAGAACAAGTTTGCCCCTGTTTCTACTAGAGATAAGACGGGCTCAGCCCGAGCCCGAAAGCCCGAGCCCGAGCCAGGGCCCGACTCGGGCTTGGGCTCTGTAATTCACGAGTGCGTTCGGGCTCGGGCTCGTGAAAAATTTCTTCTTTGTTGAACATACTCCTTGAAACAGATTTTAAAAAGTGATTCATGGGATAAATAGACGTACTTATTTCAAAAAATAGCGGCACGGGGGACTAGAAGGTGTGTGAAGCTCCAAAATTTATTGTATCCTCTTAATGAAGTAGTTCATTTTATTTGTCTTTAGCTGAAATTTCGGGCTCGGGCTCCAACTTTAATAATATTGCTCGGGCTCGGGCGGGCTCGGATTAAAAGTCTTCGGGCTCGGGCTTCAAAAAATGAGCCCGAACTCATCTCTAGTTTCTACCTTTCAAAGTCAAGGTCTAGTTGGGGTGGGTGAAGGAATTTCGTTTCTTTGTTATCCGGAAGGGAAGAAAATTCCACTTTGGGATTAAATACTCCCGTGCGACTAACAACGTTTCATTACGTTGTTAACATAAACTAAGTATAAACTAAATGTAAATTAACTATAAATTGACGTTACACTACTGGTATGTATTGACAAAAGGCTATTAAATGAAATTAATATCATTTTAATAAAGTAATTAGTGTTTTTAGGTATAAAGCATATCACATGCGATTTTCTTCTCAGAAAGCATGGTATTTAAAGAAAGAAACTGCCAGAAAATCTCTAAATAAATATAAAAAGCACGATTTCTTCTTATGAAACGTAACAGAACTGATGTATTTTATGTTATAAGTCCACAAATTTGTTTTTAAAACGTTTTTAGTCAAAAATATAAAGAAGACAAAATGGGGTAAGATTTACCCCATGCGAGTGCTTAAGTTACAAAAGTAGACGCGCGTGCTTACGGGTTAAGAGTCTTATTTCTGACTTTATTTTGAACTTTTTTTTAAAAGTACATTGTCCACTTATTTCAATAGATATGAAGAAGTAAAGCCAGTCACCACCTTTTTGGGACGCCCTGTATATTTCAATACAGTTTGAATTTAATCGATTTAGTAAAGCACTATTTCTTTAGAAATGCAATTAGGAACTAATATCAAAATATATATACATCATATAAATAATATAAAAGATAATATATGTAATGTTAAATGTTTGATTAGGGGAGAATGATTCTCCAGAAATCAATCATCGGTTCAGCCTCTCTTACTCCTCCAAACGAGACTGGAAATGGTCCCCCCTCAGCCTCAATTAAGTGAGTGAGAAACCGTCTGGAGTTTTTCTGAACTCCAATGGAGGAAACCGAGGAAGGATAAAATTACTCGAGGAACGATGATCTTTGTCACCGTTTCATAATGTAACTGCCAATCGAAAAATTATGAAAAGGAAAAGGATTGGGGTCATTCCATTGTGACAAAAGTAACATTTTTAGCTGAAATATATATTAATGACTATGTCATTTTATATCTCACCTCCTTTATTGAAAATTGTTCCAAAAATGTGTCTCAAAAATGCGACATAATTTTACATATATTTAAATACGATTAGTTCACAACAGCGTTAATCTATTGTTACACTATTTCGTAAGCTGTAGAATATGTATCACATGCATTTTTTACATATATTTAAATACTATTAGTTTACGACAGCTTTAATCTATTGTTACACTATTTCGTAAGTTGTAGAATATGCATCACCTGTATTTTTCTATAAATAGGTTACAATCATAAAAATTTCAACATAGGATTACCAGGTGAAATATGCGAAAAATGTGAGATAAAATGGCAGTCAATTAATATCGTTTTAATATGGCTATAATGAAATTTAAAAATTAAGGGGGTAGGGTCTCCCCCTGACGAGGCTCGAACAGCCGAGTTATATATATTTATATTTATTAATGATTATTTAAGAATGAAATTAAACTAATGTTTTCAGCTTTCCAGCATTTATGATAGTCATAAATATGAAAGTATTTTTCATGTTCTGATACCTAATTAAATACGGGTCATTTCAGTCAGTTAACGATTTATCTACTGGCGGTATTTAGAAGTACTGTTAAATTAAAATTCTTAAAAAAAAAAAAAATCTCTTATTTGTAACCATTTCTTTGAAAAATCACTACCAATAAAATAATCTGATATACTTCATTTAATCAGCTTACATCAAGATTGCATGTTCTATTCGAGTAGATAGTTTTTAATAGACCGCTCCCTTTCCGATCATGTCGTGCCCCCTCTTCCCCCAAAAAGAGCATTAGTGAATTTTCAGACGTCTGTTTTATGATTAAAGGATTCGATTTTCTTAAAGTGTGTCCATCAAAGTATTACTTGACTCTTTCAGATGGGTGGGTCCAATGCTCTTTTGAAAAAGACTCGTTCACTGTTTATAAAATCAGTCACCAAAACGTATCGCTTATGCTTATTCATTTTTTCGTAATTTTATTACATTAATCAGTATTTACCATTCATTGAATAACTATAGCAAGAGAAAACAAACCGATTTAAGTTGATATTCTTGGCACCTCTCAATTCAGTAGATGAAGGTTTTAAGAGCTTCTGTTTCTAAAATATTAGCGATTAAAAATGATGGACCATTTAAAAATTAAATTTTATTATATATACAAGCTGTTGTAAAAAATATTGCCATGTAAAAGTTACTCTAAATTTGACAGCTTTTCTGATTGAAAGTATGTTTTGATCGCTCGGTTTGAGACATAATCGAAGTAATATCTATTCTTAATCGCGCAGTGTTGGGCCAAAAACTATTGATTATTAATCAATCGCCTTTTAAATAATCCGAAATTTGATTAATCATTTTATAGCTAATAAGTTCGTAATTGCGAAACATGCAATTTATTTTTCGTCAATTGTTAATCACAAAATGTTTACAGTGAATAATTAATTGTTAGCACAGACCTTATAAATAACAAATAAACACAATTGTTTAATAACGAATCTACAATTATCAAGTATAAATGCTAATCATAAAATCAATTAGATTAGAACAATTAAAAATTAAATTCTACTAAATGTACGTACAAACTCAATTGCTTCTTTTTGAAAATAATTGGTAAACCTTTTTTATTAACACTTTAAAACAAAGTTAAAATACATTTATAAACTCTGTCTGAGTCTCTAGTAGATAAAGTCCATTTACATGGACTATAGATTGATCTGGCAGACAGACTGACCGACAAACTAAATTTATAATTAATTTTCAAATGTTTAAAAAAGCTTCTAGAAAAATTCCTAGACCCCCTGTTTTTCCAGGTTAACTAGTTCTAATTGTTAATTGTTCATTCGAACTATAGTTTTGATTAATGATAAATTAATCTTTAATGGTAAAACTCGCAACAATTGATCAATTGTTAATTGCACAGTTTTAGATTGACGATTAAATCGTCAATCATTAGTCGCACTTACTATTACATTTTGCTCAATATTGTCGCGTATATACATCCCGCAGAAACTCCTCAAAGTGGATACAGGGACATTCAAGTAATATTTCCGTTAAAATTCAAAACTATTCGCCCATTACAATATATCGTTCTAATCGTAAAAAGAAATAGTAATCAACTCTTAACTCTCCAAATTTTAACTTACTTCAAATATCCACAGTGAAAGTTATTTTATTTCTCATTCGAGAAGTATTCTTTAATTAAGTAAACAGTTGCATACAATAACTAGAGAGGAATTACTCAGCAATTTCAGAAACAGTTTTGCTTCAGTAGCAAAAATTTAAAAGAATTCCCCGTTTTCGTGTCAACAAAAGTTTTATTTCGAAATCTAATATCTTTGACAAGTGGCACGAAAACTAATAAAAATAGCGGAAATAAGGGTTCTGTGCACTCAAAAATTGAGATGGCGTGGAAATAAATTTTAGTTCTTCAAAGCAGGAGTGTTAAAAGTTGGATATATTTATGATGAATTATCGAAATAGACCGAAATTAGAATTTGATTATTCATTGATTTTTCCTTTTGCGAGGTAAATGGAAGTATTGTGATGGAGAGAAAATTTTGGTTGCAAGATTTCGACTGAATAATCGATTTTGGCAGTTAGCTTGTTAGTTGTTCGTTTTTTGTTATGGCAAGCCTACACGCGGTTAATCTGCTTACCTTTGTCGGAGGACTTTTTTAGGTGTTCTAAAGCATATTCATATTACATCTGGAGATAATCTACCCAAACTCTAGACAGCCAGAGCGATAGCCGCGCAGTAGACCCAAACAAGGGACCTTCACATTTCAGCAGTCTACCAATGTTCAGTGTCTTATCTGCTCGGGCATGGTGGGGCCAGTAGCTCGTTAAACATGAATGAACATGAGTGTGTGTGTGTGTGTGTGTGAGTATATGCAACGCTACGGTAGGGCGATTTGCCGAGGATGAGGGTACCTTGGTAGGAGGACTTGCTAAGGGGTTCTAACGGGTATTCACGTTAAATCAGGAGAAAACCTACCAAAACTCCAGACCGTTAGATCGACAGCCACGCGATGAGACCCGTACCCGGCACCAGGCGCGTAGCTAGAAAAATTTTCGGGGGGGGGATATATATGTCCCGTCTATTTATATGTGTATAAATAGACGGGATTTCATCACTAATCCAAAAATTTCGGGGGGGGATATATCCCGATATCCCCCCCCCTGGCTACGCCCCTGCCCGGAACGCGTTTCGTTCGAAAGAAATCACGATCTTCGTCAGCAGCAGACGTTCATACACAGACTATAACATCACTACCACACAGAACATGGTGACACTAGACCTAGTGTGACCATACACACACTATGGCGTGACTACCATACACAGGGAATAGTGACATTATGCATTGTGTGATCATACACAGACACATGAATACTCGTTAGAACCCCTCAAAAAGTCCTCCGACCAAGGTACCCTCCCCTTGTAAACAGATACCCCTCACGTAGACTTGCCGTAACACAAAGCAAACAAACGGTTAGCAAGCTATCTTCCAAGTTTGTCTGTCTGTGGACTTCCGATGCTGATGAAGAGCGGTTTTTTTTTCGATCGAAACACATACACAAATTGACACATGTACTTTGTGTGTGTGGAAGTTTGCAAATTTTTAATTATTTTAGCTTTAATATTATTAAAAAGAACTGTGCAGCCAAATCAACCAAAAAAGTAATAGTTCAAGTAAGTAAAATTCTGTTTAAAAAAAAAGATTGTACAAAAATATTTTACACTTTAAGGGGATGGTGGGCTATAATATATCCAAAAATCCGCCAAAAAAATCGGATTTTTAAAAAATATATTAATATTCTATGACATTTACTGTATCTGAGGTAAAAAAAAACGCATGTCTCTAACTTAATTAGTAAAAAAGTTATAAGCGTTTAAAAAATGTAAGTATCTCATAAATGGCCCTTTAAAAGTTCGAAAATATGCCTTTTATGTAAAATGAATATTTTTCGCAGTTCTATCTTTGAAATGCCCCTTGCGACACAATTTTTGAAAAAAAATCTTATAAAATTCATTATAGAGTCTCAAGATACATATAAAAAGTTATTTTCTAATCAGTTTTAATTTTCGTGGTCATTAAGATTATAAAAATTCAATATAAGTTTATAAAAACATGGGGTTGTTTTTTTTTGTTTTTTTTTTTTTTAGAAAATTCAGTATTAACGCCTGAAAGTACTTCCTAAAATTTTACTTTTTCAACGAATCTCTAAATTAATAAGAAAATTTGTTCGGAATACATTTTTGAATAATAACAAAGTAAAATTGAAGGAAAAAATTAAAATTGGAGCACAAGGGACATTTTTTAGAAATTCATTTTTTTTTATTTAAAAAATAACTGAATTTTTTAAGTATTTAACATAGTAATACTTCAATGCATATATAAATATAAATTCATAATTTTTTGTCAAAAATTAAAAAAAAATACTTTTACAATGTCCGCCGTTCCCTTAAGCCATTTTATAAAAATTGTTTATAGCGTCCTATTCCTCAATAAAAAATGCATATATTTCACTGAAGAAGCCAATAATTGAATGAACCATTCCAGCAACATATTGCTGTCAAATAATAAAAGTAACATTTCAATACTGTTTAACCTTTTAATAATCCAATTGAATCATTCTAAACAATTTAAAATTCTTAATTCACTTACTCTTAACTTAATTTACACCAGCAGACAATCACGGTGGAAAATGCTGAGTATTTCGGATTCAAAAATGCTCATTAATTAGTGAAACAAGTTGCAATAATTGAGAGAAACTTCCGAACAATTTCCGAATGCAGTTTTGTTGCAATAACAGCATTTTAAAAGGGCTTCCCGTTCTCGCGTCAACAAAAGTCTTATTTCCAAATCTAATAAATTCGAGAGGATTGAAAAATAATAAAAATATAAGACGCCGTCAAAATCGTAGGAGTGTTGTAAATAAAATTTAGTTAATCAAAATGCGAAATGTAAAATCAAAACATATTAATGCATTCGTGTTCCGTGTGGTAGAATGTATTGGTTTAGTTAATTTTATTTAAACTTTATTACTTCAGGTGCCAAAGCCCATAGACTCGCTACGCTCGCTTTTCGTATATGAGGCATTCGGCCCCTAATAATGCTTGGTAAAAGAGGCTTAATTGACAAACCCCAAAGAATGTTGCCGAACTATACATTCCTTTTTTCCTGCATGTTTGTTAGAACAACTTCACACTATTTTCAACAGTGTAAAACCTATGGAACACCTTGCCATCCGTATCGATTTTTCATAATTTGGCGACTTACCTATACGTATAGTTAATAATTATTTCTAAGAAAACTGTGCTTCATATGTTTTCTTTGATAAAAACTACGGAACAGCTACTAAATCTTGCTACTAATGGCGACTTTTCATTTTTTGGCGATTTACACATGCTCAGAACCGATAAATCATTTTTCATGTAAGGTTGCCGGGAAAACAGTTATCCGTACATTCATATACATAACCCTTTGCAGATTGGCTTATTTAGCACCTCGAAATATATCAATCACCTCGCCGCGTTGACAAATATCCAAGTTGTACTTGCTATCTCAGGATACATGAATGAAGCATTCACAAACAGCATTCAAAAATAAGCTTCTCAAAGCAAGCGAGAAAGGGTCACTTATAATATCTCAATACAACAAAACAGAGCTTCTCATCTGAACTAATGTTTCTCTGCTAGCGACAGCTGACAGAACTGAATTGCTGAGCCTGATCTGCCCTTCTTTTATATAGGTTTATCCGATATTTCTAGCAATTCTACGAAATTCCTCGTCTATGAAAATCCCAATCACTAGCGAGCATTGATTGCGTAATAATTATGCAGGAAAGCAAACAGTACAGGCCCCATTAGTAAAATCGAACCAAATATCACCAAGTTTAGTGAAAGGCGGAATATCGCCTTTTGGCGAAATATCGCCAAATTTGGGAGCCGAAAATAAGTTCGCAAAACTAAAGTCAGCTAAGCGATAGCACCAATATTTCTGAAGAATTCGAGAAAAGCGTTCTGGCCTACCGCGTCTGTCATCTAACGGGCATACGCCTTATAAACCCTTAAAAAGTTTTCCTCACAAAGCAACCCCTCCATAGACAGACGGCCCTTGCATAGCTTTGCCTTTAACACAAAAGAGTCTGAATTTTTTTTCTGTTCTTACTAAAGTTACTTCCCTAAAAGAGATGATTTTTCCTTCTTTTCTGAACAGAAATTCTTTCTAAAGAGTCAAACAATCACCCCTTTAATTCTTTCAACGTAATGAATATAATGCAAAAAATTACATTATTTTCATTCCACATGAGTTTCATCAAGCAACTGTGTAAATAATAAGCGTCCGGTTGCTTAAGGAGCTTAATCCTCCTCTAAAGTCAGGATTAGCCTGCTCTCTTGTATCATAGAAAAGAGGCAGGTCTTAACCCTTTCGCGACGGGAAGCGCAAACGCGCGCATATCGCTGAGGCCGGGAGTCTCTTTCGTAAATATCTGTCCAGGGCCGGAGAGTTTTTCGCGATTAACCCTTTAAGGCGCAGTGATCCTGGTCTGGGAACACCCAACTCTAACGTTTTGACTGTTGCCAGTCACGAAGAATAGATTGTATTTCTATAAAAATAGTTGCGGGTGGCATAGCTCCACGAGAATTCTTTACTTTTTAGCTCGTCCTTTCCCGTAAAAAATGGTCGCGATTATTTTTAACAGCACTGACATCTGCCGAAAAATGGAAGAACGCGAGAACAGCTGGATAGATTGCCCAATGCTGGAAAAAGGGCAGCCGTTGCCATCGCTCGACTTAACTACCAGCAAGATGGCGGACGATCGAAACGTTCATCGCGTGCCACAGATCTAGAGACCCTTTTTTGACGCAGCTGGCTGTGCGCGAGCACAGCCGGCTGTCGTCAAAAAAGGGTCTCTAGATCTGTGGCACGCGATGAACGTTTCAATCGTCCGCCATCTTGCTGGTAGTTAAGTCGAGCGATGGCAACGGCTGCCCTTTTTCCAGCATTGGGAAAGGGTTGCGCCTCAAAGGGTTAAGCCTAAATCCATGAACAGAACAATCAGAATATATTATAGTGTCACTATCACTACTATCCGAATCTGCTTCAGAATCAATATCTCATAATTTCAAATAATTTGCGCCATTTGTGCTATTTCAAGCTCTAACACTTTCGAAGCTTCGACATTCTAACTGTAAAATGAGAAAAAATCCACGTCTACTAGATCTAATTATCCACTAAAAACTGCACTGCAAACCGTAATACCCAACGCTGTAGCGAAAATAAAACTCCCTGCTTACTATAAAGAAATACCACGTGCGAATTTATAGAGCCGTCATAAAGTATACCATTCAGAAACATTCCTTTCAACTTGCGTTTATATTATCAAAAACCACGTGTATGCGAGTCATGCTACTCCCATTCTGAGTAGAAGGTCAAATCTACATGTATCTGTAACCGCATGGACACACAATGCCATCTTGTGCCAAAAGTTATAGTTTTTAAAACGCTCCAGGACACTGGCACAACTGTGTGACAGCCGGGGGTGAACGAGGAAACGCTCTGGCACGCCAGCGTGTCGGCCGGGAAATGAGTGCGTTTCTTACTGGCACGTATACGTGACAGTCGGCGTGAAAAGGTTAAGGTTCCTCTTCTTGTATAAGTGCTTTTTCCCTTCGTCCTTTGAAATACTATGGTGAAACAATATTTAATGCGCTTACAGCAACACATGCATTTGAGACCCGATAAAATTGTAAACGACAGTTTCAGAAAAGAGAGGGAAAAAAGGAAAAAATACTTGTTGCAAATGTTAGTTTGAAATTTTAATAACTAAATTTTTTTAAGGTAGACATTAACTGCATTAATTACGTCAGCGACCTGGCAATGACATGCTAATTTGCAACCTACTGTCCCTAACGGCTGCATTCACCAAGTACTAGACACCCGTGTTAACCCACCAAAACGAGGGTCAGATGTCAAATGGATGTATATTTAACTTCTGAAAGGGTTAACACGGGTGTCAAGTACTTGGCGAATACCGCCGTAGGAGTTCGAACCATCAGTTTAGGAACACCTCATACAGTTTGTCAATTATATAATCAAACTGTACCGTATGTCCACCAAAGTACCTTACCGCCCTCTTCGGAACGGCTGATGCTTTACTCATAAAAGTGGTGTCTAGGTGTGGTAAAGTTGCCATGCGCTACGCAAGAAAACTGCTTACAGCGCCGCCTGGCGGCTAAATTTTGAGTTAGCGCTCTTATCTCAAAAGCAGTACGAGATATAGGGAAAAAAGTCAATTAAAGTTCTTCGGCATCATCGATTTAGAGTAAGATAAGAGCCTTGCGTACATTAATTTAAAAAATAGAAGGCATGAAATGCAAGGGGTAAAAACGTATTGCGCTAATACTTGCACCAGCTTCTCATCAGCCATGTTGTATAACGTGCAGCGGGAATTGCAGGCCAGAATCCAGATGTGCATTTTGCTGACGGAAAACACTTTGAACATGAAATACAAATGAACCTAATAGGCAGGCGCAGTTTTGGAAAACTTGACAATTAAATGTGTGTTTTATGCCTTCTATTTGTAACATTGTTGTGCCCATTATTGAGCATATTACTATGCACATCACTGCCCAGACAGCCCACACAGGTCCTTTGAACGTTTATAATCGTTCAGAAAATGTTCTCTGAACGTTAATAGACGTTCAGAGAACCTATGTGCTGTCTGGGTGTGCACAGTGATGTGCACAAGATGCGAAACAATTCCCAGCAAACACACACAGGTTCTCTGAACGTCTATTAACGTTCAGAAAACGTCTTCTGAACGTTAATAGACGTTCAAAGAACCTGTGTGTGTTTGATGGGTTTTGTGATTGACTTTTCCCGTGTCTCGTACCGTTTTCGAAATAAGACTGAAGATTTGAGGAAACAAATTTAGCCGGCAGGTGACGCTGTAAGTGTTTTTTCTGCGTAGCGCATGGCAATTTTACTATACCTTGACCCCCACTTTTAGGGGAAAAAAAGAATTATTATTCCTGAAGTTCGAACGACTAATTACAACAATTTTCTCTCGCAAAGCAAAACCTACGAAGACACAGACCATTATATTGACCGCGTTAAAGGATTTTTAACCCAATAGTTTTAAATTAAAAATGTCTAGCCGTTATTAAACAGAACTGCAGAAGCTTAGACGACATATCAATGATATACGCAAAGAAGAATTTTTTTTCTTTTTTTTTAAAGGCGCATGTTTCCTTGTTCATGGTTATCCGCGCACCAATTTTTAATTAAAAACTTAATTTTTTTTTACTTTTCCCTCCAATATGAAGAACAGGGAAATAAATTTACTTCATTTAACTGACTCCCATCATTATCTCGGTGTCCTTACTTGAGAATTTTTTGCGCACCCCCCCCCTCTCTTCATCGAGGGAAAGACAAAGAAATTTAATTTTATAAATCGCGATTAAAAATACGCCTTCTTCCCCCCTTTGCCAACGGTTCAAATTATCAGAAAATTAATGAAAGCGTAAGAAGTATTTGAAATAACGAAGAAGACGCGGGGGTGGAAAAAAACCGACAATTCCACACAAACTAAAAGAACTCGGAACGGTTAATTTTGTTCAATTTCGATCTTTAAAAAATTGCCAGTCATTTTGCATTTCAACTAGCAATTTTAATTAGATTCTTCAGAGATTGCTAGTAAACAGTTCTCTCATTCTTTTCTTCCAACTTCTCCCCACCACCCCCCTCCTCCCCCTTTCTCTTGCACCATTACTTCGAGCGGTGGAGACGCCTGTGAGAAAATAAAGTTGGAAAAATCATTGGCTTTCTAGGGAATTTTTTTTTCCCTCCCCGTTTTCTCAAAATAGATAGCATATTTTAAAAAAAAAAGGGAAATAATAAAAAAGGAAAGAAATTAAGAAAATAGAATAAACTCATCCTTCAGATTAAATTAATCAGGACGGGTACAAAGACATTAGAATTTTTGCAGGTTTTAATCAAATGCATAGTTGATTCTTCTTCAGTCCGCCAGGGGGAGCTGTAACTTCTTTTTTTTTCCTTTAATTCTTCGTACTTCAGAAGATTCTTTCCCGTGTTTCCATTTGATTCGTTATTTTTTTTCCCGCGTAACAAGGGGTTGAACACAAAATTAAATTTGTTTTTGCATTATCACAATTGCGTCCAGTATTTTACTGTCTCCTTCCTTTCCTTTTAATTTACAATAAATGATTGTAAAAGAACTATTTTAACAGCAAATAAATTTTATTCCGTTTCAATTTTCGTGTGCACTCAGAAAATTCCTCCGAATTGCGAAAGTTTTTGCTCATTTTAACTGAAATTTACAACAACAGGTCCAAAAATTGAAAGGAAACCCCCGCAACATTTATAAAATTAATTATATTTTATAGCTTCATTATGTTAACATAAAGAAATAAAAAGTTGGAAAATACATAAAATATCAACTTATATATATTTTTGTTATTTATAAACAAATATTTTATATTTAATATACAATAAATGAATGGTTATTAGAAAAAAACTATTATAAACAGTAAATAAATTTTATTCGTTAGCACGCTTTTAAAAAAATGGAAGCTTTCGGCAGTAAATTTTATTCAATTTCTGTGTGCTCTCAGAAAATTCCCCGAAATTTAGTAAAATTACGGTTTTTTCTCATTTTAACTAAATTTTGCTATAGGTCGAAAAATTTTAAGGCAATCACTGAAGCATTTTTCAAATAATAAATATATGACTTATTTCTATAAAATGCATTACATTTTATAGTTTAATTATTTGAATAAAAGGAAATAAAAACTGGGAAAATACATAAAATATTTTTTTAATTACAACTTGATATTAAATTTACGGTAGTTCGCCAATAATTGATAAAATATTTCAGCCTTTGGCTTTTAAGTATCACACAAACAATTGTTGCGAGATACTTAGAACTGGTACTTATTTTAATGTAGTCACTAACGAGAAGAATTTTCCAAATATTTCTTGTCTTGACATATTTTTTAAGTACTTACTCGATATAAGGAAAATTAGAAAGTATTTCCTGTATAATGACATGTATATTTAACCAATATACCAGAAGCAAATCAGAAATATTTTCAAATACGCGTCACTAAAGCAATAGTACACACTGTAATTTCATTCCAATATACCAGAAGCAAATTAGAAATATTTTCAAATACGCGTCACCAAAGCAATAGTACACACTGTAATTTCATTCCAATATTCAACCTCGGCATATAGTATTGCTCAATTTATTTCGGAAATATTTTCAATATATCCCGCAATGTTAGCGTTAAAATAAAAGTATTTCCTAATTATCTCTAATATATAGCGCTGCGGTTATAAAGCACCCAAAAGTTAGATTCCAATTACTAGTCCTATAAAATGCTGTTTAGTTAAGGTAGAATGTATTTTTCAAAAATATTCTCTTCGGCTATAACGTATTTTTTTTTATATCTCAAAGCAGAAATCAGATTTGTCCAAATCATTTTATACTTCCCTTTTCTGAGAGAAGTTCTGTTATTTCCTCAAAAATGTTGCATTACTATTCATGTATTATGAGATCCAGTAAAATACTAACTTTAATTACTATTTTCATTTTTTAAATAAAGAGTAAATATATTATTCATTGCATTCTGCTTGAAATAGATTAACGCCTCAACTACTCTAGACCGTAATGTATTAGAATTCTTTTGTTTGCTCCTCGTAAGAGAATTATGAGCAGTACTCAGACCCATTGCAATAGGATACATGGTACAGTACAAAGCAATAACATGTGTTAATTTCGTAGCGATTTACACATATTTACGATGCATAGATCGCGGATTGACATGGATAATCAAACCAATAAAATTTTTAGAGTTAAAAAACAAAATTAAATATTAAGGTTGGCACAACGTTACTTTGTATGTTAAATTTTAACATTGTTTATGGTATTTGTAAATGCATCTGACAGTGGAACTCTGATGTATGGGCAACTCTCTAAAGCGTCAAAGCATTCTGTTCTCGTCCATTCAACAAAAACTTTTATAACGTCACTACGTTATAGCATCTTAGCATCGTCACTAAGTTATAGCATCTTCTGATCCATTTCATACCGTTTTAACAGAGTTTAGCTGCATTTTTAGGGGGCTGCGTAACGTTTATAAGGGCAACTGTCTAAAACGTCAAAGTTTTCTGTACTCGTCACTGAACAGAAACTCCTTATAACGTCACTCGGTTATAGCATCATAATTGATCTTCTGATCCATTCCATAGTGTTTTAATCCAGTACAGCTACATTTTTTAGGGAGCAGGATGACGTATTATAAGGGCAACTGTCTAAAGCGTCAAAGCTTTCTGTACTCGTCCACTGAACAGAAACTCCCTTATAACGTTTCTCGGTTATAGCATCATAAATGATCTTCTGATCCATTCCATAGCGTTTCAATGGAATTCAACTACATTTTTTCAGGGGAGCTGGGTGACGTGTAACCGCAGTTGTAATCGAGAACCTGAACTGCAGTACGCTTTTGCAGGTATACTTATACCTCCAAAAGGGTACTGAAGTTCGTACTGAAACCCAATTTCACCAGTACGCTTCAGTGAAGCGTACTGAAGCGTACTGTGAAATAACTGTTTGGTTGTTAGTTACAATTTCTTTTCCTTTTTTAATTTTTCTTCTCGTATCTGGTGACAATTCGAAGAGCTGCTAATTTAAAGTAAAGTTCAGAATATGTTATGCTCATTTAACTATATATATACCATGACTTAAAAAGACCATAAATCACTTTTATGGAGCATTGTTAGAAAAACTTAATATAAAATCAAACATCTGAACATACAGCTATGAAAAGAGTAATTAAAAATTACTAACTCCCATATCTCCACGATTATGAATTCCTAAAATTAAAAACAAAAAAAATTATTCTATTAATTACTCTGCTGAAGATGTTTAATTTATTAAAGAAAGTGGAAAGAGGGGGTAAAATATCATTAGCTATTTTGAAAACGTTGTAGAAATAATACGGGAAAGAAAAATACCAAGAAATAATAAGTTCGAAATGTTCATTTGAAAATATAAAGAAATAGTAAAAAAACAAATCTAATAGAAATTTTAAACGCCCCCTTTTTCTAGTTTAAATGGAGATAGCTTTTTGTTTATTGCAGCAACTTTATCTTTGGTTGTTCTGTGTATGTTTGAAAATGAAAATACACAAAGCATGAAAAAAATCAGCATCTCTAAATAATTAAAACTGAAAGGAACTATTCTTTTATGTTTCTCGGTTCTTCAAAATGCACTTTTTTTATTTTCAGCTATTCGCTTTTTCATAAATACGGTATTTTTGTGTTACTGGAAAATGAGAAAATTTATTGAACCATATTTTATGGTTTGGTGTTAGACTTTTTTCGTATTTAGAAAAACGCCAAAACGTTATTAATTAATGAAGTGAAACATGACCGTATTTGCAAAATTTTCTCGCCCAGTTGAAGAGCAGATTTTTTTTTTTCCTTTTTTAAGTTTTTATCGATTTTCGCCAATTCTGTGTGTTATTGATCCTGCAAAGCATGCCAAAAAATAATTTTATAAGTAGAAATAAAAATAAGACTTTTTTTTAAGTACCGTGAAGAGATTAAAAAAGAAAAGCTATTTCTGTCAGACTAAAAAATTCCGAATCATGTTTTCCCCTCACTCTGTATTATGCTCTTTTATAAACAAATTGCTACGCAGCCGTCGTTGTACGAAGGTATTAGGTACTAAGGCATAACTTACCGAAAAAGAATTGTTTTTTAATCTAGTCCCGTGGCTTATTTTCACATCGACTAGTGCATAAAATTAATATGAATTTTAAAAAACATTGGTCTGCATATGTGTGCAATTTTTTAACCACTCAACTTCGCTCATCGGAAACTAAATCTTTGAACTAAAAAAAAAAAAAAATTCTGCTTATTTCTGCGTGTGTTTTTGAAGCTTTGTTTTTTAAGTGCTGTGCGCAAATCTTTCACTGCTGAGTTTCGAGGGACTTTTAGTGTTATCCCTCGAATATTTCCACTGAATTTTACCTGTGGAAGTGTTGTTTTGTGTGAGAATCACAGCATTTGCGTAAGCTTTGGTACTGAGTGGGCTGTTATAAACGAGATACTGACCGTTAGTGCCTGTGAATTTTGTACAGCTGAGAAGTTCTAGAAGCAATAAAGTTTGTGTTCCATCCTGGCAAGTTGACTCTTTTCTAGAACTTTCTACACCAACTGGATTTTAGAACGACGAACTCAGGAAACAAGCAGAGTATTCTACAACAGTATGTACGACAAGTAACTATTTAAACGGATTTTAACGTAGAGCAGATAGATCCGCACATTAAAAAAGCATATTCAAACAAACAGGTAAGCAAATATACCGGCCAGTTGGACGTTTTCAAACAAAAAAGCAAATGTATTGGCCCATTGGGCATTTTCATGCAAACAGAAGAAAATTTACAGTCACCCGGGAGAAATTCCAAACGAACAGTTAAGCAAAGATACCGGTTCCTTCGACATTTTTCTCAAACAAGAAAGCAAATATACCGGCTGCTATGGACATTTTTAGCTAAACAGGCAAGCAAATATACCGGCTCTATGGCCATTTTCAAATAAACAGGCAAGCAAATATACCGGTTCGTTCGACATTTTTAATCAAACAAGTAAGCAAAGATATCGCTCCTTGGGCATTTTCAAACAAACAGGTAAGCAAATATACCGGCTCCTTCGACATTTTTAATCAAACAGGTAAGCAAAAATATCGCTCCTTGACATTTTCAAACAAGCAGGCGAGCAAATATACCGGTTCCTTCGACATTTTTAATCAAACAAGCAAGCAAATATACCGGCTCCATGGCCATTTTCAAACAAACAGGCAAGCAAATATACCGGTTCCTTCGACATTTTTAATCAAACAAGCAAGCAAATATACCGGCTCCTTCTTTCAATCAAACAGGTAAGCAAACAAATAGGCTCCATGGACATTTGCAAACACAGATATGCAGATGCATCGGCACGTTGGATATCTTTAAACAAACCAGTACCATTAGCGTCTAATCAGTGGCGTAGCCAAGGCGGGGGGATTGGGAGGAATTTCTTGCCTTGCAAAATGTATATTCTTCCCTCCCTAGTCGCACACACGATACATATGTGAGTGTCAGTAGTCATAACCCCCCCCCCCCATAAAAAATTTCTGACTACGCCACTGCGTCTAATGAATTACTGTTCAATCAAAGTAACTTTGGAATTCTTTCGTTTGAGGACTGATAAGTCGAAATCAAACTCTTTCCGAAATTGTTAGACAGTTAAAATAGAACCTTTTTTAAAAATTATTATTAGGGTGCGGCTGTGTTAAAGATTCACATGCAGTGTTTTAATTAATTTTAATATCCAGATTGTATATACATTTTTTTTTAATTGTTAACTGCGAAACATTACAAAAACGGAGCTTGTGTTTCATCACGTATATATCGATAAAATGCAAATCGTTAAGCCTACTCTTTTAAAAGTAAAAAATAACAATCCTTTAAATTAATTTTAAAGCTTCTTAATTTGAATTTGTAACACATTGCTTTGCCGTAAAAAAGTATTAATTACTATTTAGCTGCGATTACAGGGGAGAAAAGAAAGCTATTATTTTAATTCAGAGCTTGAAGCAAAAACCTGTTTCGCAACAACGTGTATTGAAGAAGCTATTCATTAAAAATATTTGTACCTATATATCTTGTGTGTTCATTATTTTTCTAAGGAAACAAGAAGAAAAAACAAAAAGTCCATTAAAATTATTTTATTAATTATTCTTGCAAAAATGACGTAGTTTAAAAGAGAGACAGGGGAAAGATGAAACAATAAAAAAAAAAATTAAATAGTTGAAGGAGACCGAAAACAATGTTGAAAAAGAAAATTTCAGAAAAATATTAAAAACGAAAATAAAAAAAGAGCTTTAAAAAGAAAAGCTTAAAAAGAAAAAGAGAATAAAAAAAAATGATTGCCTCTAAAAAGTAATGTTGTAATAGAAATTCTTAAATACCTGTTTTTCTGCGGCGGTTTTTTAAGCTTTTTATTTATTACGGAGGTTATAGCTTTTCTGCGTTTCGTTTTTCGAAAGAAGATAGTAGCAGAGGGTTAAAAAAATTGAATCTATGACAAATAGGCTGCAGTTCCAATTAATTAAAACAAAAATGAGCTATGCATTGAAGGATTTTTTTAAAATTATTTTAACGATTTGTGGAGTTTAATTTTTTTTTCCCTCCTGCAAAATATAATTGTTAATTTTTCAAAGGATGTTTTGGGGTTTCAGGATACTTAAGGAGTAACTTGAGCAGAGCTTTAAAATGCCAAGGTTTAAAAGCGGTCGATATAGAAATAATATTTGTTTTAGACAAAATAAATACCACCGATTTTATTTATTTTATTTTTCTTTGTACGTATGAACTTTAGAAGAGTTTGTGAGGGCGTATTTTCTTGCTTCTGCTTTTTTGATGCAGTCGTAGGAGGATTTAGCACGTCAACTTCTTCAAACTAAAGGTTGTCTTCTCCTTTGGGGAAAGGGGGAGGAGGAACAATGGGAGCGATCATTCCTTTGTGTTCATTTAAACCTTAAAATATGTTTTCCTGCATTAGAAGGTTTCTTCTTTAAACTGTTAATTGTCAACGACGTAAGTCACTAAATGCCCGGTTTCGTATCTCAGTGAATATTGGTCTTGCCAACAGAGGAATTTTTTTTGTTTGCAATGTTCTGTGTTAGAAAAATTTCCCTAAATGTGAAAGCAAGGACTAGGGATGGACGCGAGACGACTTTTTGCGAGACGAGACACAGATTTACAGCTTTTTTGCGAGACGAGACAAACATTTTTAACATTATGATATAGGGATTTTTGCGAGACGAGACAAGCTTTTCGGCTGTTTTGCGAGACGCGAGACACCAATTTTTCGTCTCGCGTCCATCCCTAGCAAGGACTCGGAGGCTGTTTACAAATTTAGATTGTACTTTTTTTACTAACTTTTTTTTTCCGTTTAATCTTTTAATACTTTCACTCTGCGTCTAGTTTCAATTTTTGTAACTCCAAGTATACATCTAGGACCAACGGTTGCTCAAATAGAGGTCCGTCAGCTTATGCGTGAATAAGCATCATGTTGAAAATTTCTCTCTTCTTAGTTGCCTTAATTTCCCGCTTTCCTATTGGTCCTCGTAAAACCCTCTTCTGAATCCTTGCTTTCCTAATGGCCCTCCCACATAGGCGCACCCACGGGGGGGGGGCTATGGGGGCTCAAGCCCCCCCTAAAGGTGAACGGTTAGAAGTGGAAAACTTAAAAAAATGAAAATTGTCACTAATGAATTATTACTATTATTATTATTTATTGTCTTCAAATTATTTCTAAAGTATTTTTTGCCTAAAAAGATGTTGGTTTTTAAATAAATACTTACAGAGAGTTTATGAAACACTCTTAAAGTCGGTTACAATATCACTGAAAAGATCAGATAATTATCTATGACTCTATAATGAGTTTTTGTTTGTGGCCTTTTGTTGTATGGGCAAATCAAGTGGTACAGAATATTTTGACGTTATAAGAGGGTGGTAACTATTATCGATCTCACTATAGCCGAATTCAGCAGTATTTTGAGCTCAGCCCTCCTAAACTAAAATCCTGGGTGCGCCACTGCCGTCCCAAAACTGTCTTCTGAATGCCTGCTTTCATAGTTTCCCCTCAAACACTATCCTGAATCCCCCTCTTTTTCTATATAAACAGAGCCAATTTTAACCATTCTCATTCTAGTACTGACGACAGCATGTCTGCTGTCATGAAACTGTCTGCTATTTTAATTTTCTTATGTTTCTTTCTAATCTTTCTTAATGTTCTTTATTTTTTAAGCTTATTTACCATCTGCACCAAGCTACGTTCTCGTGCTTATTAAATTATGTGTGGATGGCTCTGGATATACTAAAAAAGAAATTATTAGTAAAATCGCGACCTCCGAGGTTTCCGAAAATTTTCTTAAATTATTATTCCAACAGGAATCTTTTCGAGGGAGAATAAATTCCACCTCTGAACCCTAAAACATCCTCCAACGACGCTACCACATCCAAATTCAGACCCTATCACTATCATCAAATTCGCTTTTAATTCTGACTTCCCTCTACGCTGCAAACCTTCCGCTAGACACTTTCCTTCTCAAATTTACTATCACCCCCCTTACAAATTACATCCACCCTTGGGCTTCTCACTCTGCTAGCCTTTTCATCGCCGCCGAAAATAATTGCATTAACTCAAATGTTTTTCTCGACCCTCAAATCTCATTTGGCGCGCTCGTCAAAGTGTCAAAAAATCAGTAACTCCTATTAGCAACATAATCAGATAACAAACCCATCGATTCCAGGTGCCCGATCTTTTATATCGATAACCGATTCCACTCAAGGGGGGAGAACTTCTGGATAACGACACCGTATTTTTTCTGTCATTCAGATTTTTCATTTTTTTCAAGCCTATTTTCTGAGAGATGCGTTTTAGATGGGGAAGGAATGGAGTATTTTATTTATTTATTTATTTTTTAAGTGAGTTGATTATTGAGGAAGATTTAATTCAATGACCTCTGTCGTCTGGTGTTGCCGATGAATGGAAAACCATCCATTCAGTGTTGCCAAACGTTTGTCTGGCAAAAGTCGCTAAATTAAGTCGGAAAAAAACATCTCATGATCCACATGTCTTTTTTTGTGCATAGACGCACCCACGGAGGGGACTATGGGGGGAAAAGCCCCCTCTAAAAGGTGGAGAGTTAGAAGTGAAAAACTTTAAAAATTGAAAATTGTCATTTAATTAAAATAATTTATTTTTAAAAATCGTCTTCAAATTATTTCTAAAATACATTTTACCAAAAAAATATAACTCAGCTGCTCGAGCCTCGTCAGGGGAGACCCCCCTAATTTTTAGGTTCATTATTGCCACATTAAAACGATATCAATAGACTATGTCATTTTATCGCTCATCTTTCGCGTATTTCGCCTGGTAACCCTATGTTGAAATTTTTAGGATTGTAACCTATTTATAGAAAAATACATGGGATGCATATTCTACAGCTTACGAAATAGTGTAACAATAGATTAAAGCTTGTGAACTAGGAGTACTTATATATATGTAAAAAATACACGTGATGCATATTCTACAGCTTACGACATAGTATAACAATAGATTAAAGCGGTTGTGAACTAATAGTAGAATTTAAATGTATGTAAAATTACGTCGCATTTTTTATGTGGCTTTTTTTGGGGGGGGGCAATTTTCAATAAAGGGGGTGAGAGATAAAATGTCGTAGTCATTAATAGATTAATTTTTAAATAATTACTTACAGTTTGTGAGTGAAACACAGTTAATCTCGGTTGCAACATCACTCAAAAAATCCGATAAATGACTCTATAATGAGCTACATTGGTAGTGGGCTTATGTTCTATGAATAATTTAACTGGTAGTACGAACAGCTGATAGAAGGTAGAGGAACATGTCGGGGTTATAAGAGAGTTGTAACTATAATCGATGTCCCTATAACCGAGTTCAGCAGTACTTGTTGCCCCGAACTAAAACCCTGGGTGCATCACTGCTTGTGCCTTTATTAAAAGGTGCAGCTTGGATATTTGACATCAATCGGCGAGATGAAATTATTTGAAGATTTAATTTCGCCATTATGGCAGTTTTAACCATTAGATTACAAATTTAGGTTCATGGTGAAATGGCTTACGACCCTTTGGGCTTGCCACTAAATTGTCAGTACCAACATGTAACACCGAGTGGGGGAAATGTTTCTTATTGTAGAAAATATTTTTTTTTTAAATACGTAATATTTGAATTTTTCTTTTCTTTGGGGGGTGGTGGGCAATTGCCCCTCTTTCTCATAGTAAGTTACACGTATGATTTCATGTTATATTGCAGAACCTTCGGAGTAACCTTTTTTTTATATGTTTATTTATTTATGTATTGTCAAAAAAATAATGAAGTGTGATTTGGTATTCTCTAAAGAATAACTAATGATGCTGATATTTATGTGTATATAAACATCGTAACATAATTTATCCAGTGTATAACTCATCCACACCACACCCTTTAGTTAACTCTGTTAGGCAAGAGTGTCACTTCCGGAAATGCATGATAAGTGCACCAGAATGCCACATTTTTACTTTCCGAACATGTACCATGTAAGGAAAGTATTGTAATCATGAAAAAATTCGAATTTGAGATTTTGGTGTTTTTAGACGTTTTGAGGGCTTCTGAATCCATTTATGCTATTTTTACGAGATGTATGTATGTATGTGTGTATGTGTGTATGTGTGTTTGTGTGTATGTGAGTGAACACGATAGCTCCTGAACGGAGCATTCGATTGAGTTCAAATTGGATATATATGTCATAAACCACCGTCGCAAGACCGGTATTGATTTTGGTGTGTATAGGACTTATAGTTTTTCTACAGGGCTACGACAAAGATTTCTTTTACATTATGGCCTATGGGGGAATTTCTTGAAAGTGCGCTAGCGTTTAAACGGTAGATTCGATTGAGCTCAAATTGGGTATACATGTTATAAACCACCGTTGCAAGACCGGTTTTGATTTTGGTGTGTATAGGACTTATAGTTCTCCTATAGGGCTACGACAAAACTTTCTTTTATGTTATGGCATAATGGCATATGGGGAGAAATTCTTGAAAGTGCGCAAGCGTTTAAACGGTGCATTCGATTGAGTTTCAATTTGGTATATATGTTTGAATGATTCATCGATTAAAATTTATTTAAGTGCTTGGTAATGATCTTAATCGTAAGTGTTCGGAAAGTCGAGTGGAGTCACTCCAGATTTTTTTTTTTCCCTTCAAATTATCTTCGGAATAAATTTACATTTCAAAACCGAAGCCTCTCATAACGCATAAAACGCAATAAGCCAATGCCTACTTTCATTAAAACTCTGCAGCACATAATGAGAGGGTTTTTAATGCTTCCCTCCTTCTCCAACCCTCCCACCCCTCCTCTCCCTAATGACGAGTGTCGAAAAGTAAAAAAAATATCCAAGCTCTTTCCTAAATCAGATTAAATTTCATTCTGATCTTTTTCAACGCAGTGATTAAATGTTTATTCCCTTGGAATTAACAACGAGTATTTTAAATTTCTGGATTACTTTCATTTTATATTTCATTTCTATTATTAGGAGTATTTTCACGTTTCACATTATTCTTAATCCTGATGCATGGGTTCAATTAAGAATTACTATACTATGTGTCTAATAGGCAGAAAATGAAAAATAAACGAACATTTTCAAATTAACGAAAGAATTTATAGAGTAAAACTTCTTTAATCCGGATTCATTGGGACCTTACCCATTCCGGATTACAGAAATTTCAGGGTAAGTGATGTGTTAAAGATAGATGCAAAATAAATTAACATTGGCAACGTAAGCAAACAATTTAGACCGTAGATCTAAATATCTCTCCTGGAATCCGGAACAACTGGGGCTTTACCCATTCCGGATTACAGAGATTTTCAGGTTATGGAGGGAGGGAGATATCCTGCAATATCAATTATAAAAAATCGTATTAGTCAAGTAAGGCTGTTAAATAAAGGAGGGATATCCATTTTTTAACAGAAAAAAATAATAAATGAAAACTAAAGCACATTTATAGAAGACTTATACGCAATAGAAATATTTCATTTTTTTCTAAACATTGCCATAATGATGTCTCCTTTTGTGCCACAACGGTTTTAAGTCCAAATTCGACCTGATTGTAGTATATCCGGAGTCTGGAAGTCCGTATTTTTGAAGTTGCACTATAAATTTTATTGTTAACGTTTTAATACTTTATAGTTTATTATTTTACTATCCTTCCAATTTTGGAATTTTTTTGCAGGATGATTATTGATCGATCTTTAAGATTTTTGGACTTCAAGATTGCTAGTTAACAGAGAATTAATAGACTAACTAGATCTACCTTTATTCATTTGTTTGGAGGGAGGGGAGAGGGTATTCATTTATTGATTTATTTTAATTTATTACAATGTATATATTGCAAAAAAAGCACCAAGAGTTAATAACAACTAAACACAAATAGAATTTAAAAAACTAAATCAATGATTATAAATTTACTTGCGATTTCTTTTTAAATTTTCTGGTGTAGAAACTTCTCATCAAATTCATTGCCAAAGCAATTGAATTAGACCCAGTTACGTTCAACACACGGAATTAAAAAAAATAATAATGCCTTGTTTGAAAAAAAAAAAATGTTTGAGCGAGGTAAAATTATACAGGTTGGATTTGATCGCATTTTCAACAACTTCACGCTAGTAGGTTTTATTAATAGCAATTATTAACCCTTTGAGGCGCAACCCTTTCCCAATGCTGAAAAAGGGGCAGCCGTTGCCATCGCTCGACTTCACTACCAGCAAGATGGAGGACGATCAAAACGTTCATCGCGTGCCACAGATTTAGAGACCTTTTTTGACGCAGCTGGCTGTGCGGCACAGCGAGCTGTCGTCAAAAAAGGGACTGTAGATTGGCACGCGATGAACGTTTCGATCTTCCGCCATCTTGCTGGTAGTTAAGTCGAGCGATGGCAACGGCTGCCCTTTTTTTCAGCATTGGGCAATCTATCCAGCTTTTCTCGCATTCTTTCCATTTTTCAGCAGATGTCAGTGCTGCTAAAAAATAATCGTGACCATTTTTTGACGGGAAATGACGTGCTAAAAGTAAAGGATTCTCCTGGAGCTATGTCATCCACAACTATTTTTATAGAAATCAAATCTATTCTTCGTGACGGGCAACAGTCAGAACATCAGAGTTGGGTGTTCCCAGAGCGGGAACACTGCGCGTTAAAGGGTTAAACGCTCTTGTTATTAATGTGTACTGCCAGTTTTGCAAGACAAACTCCCGATGCAAGACAAACAAAATGGGAGGAGAAGTGGGGTGGGGGGAATAACAATTCTTTTCAGGCACACAAGTCCAAACACCGTCCCATCATTTGAATCAGCACCCGGAAAAGATGATCGAGAAAACAATAACAACAATAATAGAAAGTTTCCAATTAACTTCTCTTTTCTAAAAAACCAAGTACGTCGGTGAAGAATTCGATAAACTGTTCTTCAGATATAATAATAATAATAGTATAATGCACAGTTTTTGTAAAGGAAGGAACATTCACCTCTTGTTAAAACAGTCTCGGAGATATTTCTAAATAAACTAATTTAAAAGTGCAGAGTGCAATTTCCAGGAGTTAGCAATGTATTTGCAAGAACAAATAAGTTAGAAATATATCTGGCATTGAAACATGTTTTCCAAGTGTGGAACAGATTCGTGTTGAATATGCGAACTTTTCAGCATAATAGTGAACGAGTCACTTTTTTTTTTTTTTTTTTTTTTCTTTCATAAATCGCCACTTTGACTTTACGGAAGAAATCTTAAAATAAACCGAAAGGGTCACGGTAGGGATAAAATAATAATTTAATTATTTCTCAGTGTCTATTGTGGTAATAGACCATTTTAATTTTGCAAAGAAATGAACATTTGGAGTTTTTAAGATAACGAGATATAATAATGGATACTGTTATAGAAGAACGTCTAACGGAGTTCAAATTAGAAAGAAGTATTGAACAATAAATACTTCTTTATATGTATATGCTAGCAATGTATTTTTAAAACAAATGAAGGTGAACAAGGTTCAGATTTAATAATTGTTGTTAATAAAACCTACTCCTGAAGTTGTTAAAAATGAGATCAAAACCAACCAGTGGCGCACCCAGGATTTTAGTTTAGGGGGGGCTGGGCGACATGCAAATACTGCTGAACTCGGTTATAGAGACCTCGATTAGTTAGTTACAACTCCTTATAACATCAAAATATGCGGTACCACTTGACTGCCCCATATAACACAAGCCTACAAGCAATGTAACTTGGTATGGAGTCATAAATAATTATCTGCTCTTTTCAGTGACGTTGTAACCGAGATTAACAGTGTTTCGTAAACTAACTGTAAGGATTTTTTTAAAAACTTTTTAAATAAATGTCTTTTTTGGTTAGAAATAACTGGAATACAATTAAAAAAAGAAAGAAAAAAATAATTCATTAGCGACAATTTTCATTTTTTAAAGCTTTTCACTTCTAACTTTCTACCTTTAGGAGGGGCTTCAGCTCCCATAGCCCCTCCGTGGGTGCGCCTATCAAACCAACCTACACAATTTTACCTCGCTCAAACTTTTTTTTTTAATTCCGTGTACTTAACGTAACAGGTTCTAATTCAATTGCTTTGGTAATGAATTTGAGCAGAAGTTTCTACACCAGAAAATTTTAAAAGAAATCGTAAGTAAAATTATAATCATTGATTTAATTTTTTAATTATATTTGTGTGTAGTTGTTATTTACAACAGTGCTTTTTTTTTTTTGCAATATATACATTGGATGAAAATAAAATAAATAAATGAATACCTCCCTCCTCCCTCCAAATAAATAAATAAAGATAGATATGAATTCTCTGTTAAGCAGCAATCTTTAAGTCCAAAAAACTTCAAGATCGATTAATAATCATCCTACAAAAAATTCCGAAATTGGAAGGATAATAAAATAATAAATGGACTGTTAAAACGTTAGCAGTAAAATTTATAGTCGAACTTCCCAAATATGGACTTCCAGCCGTTTTGACTGCGTCAAAAAAGATCTCTAGATCTGTGGCACGCGATGAACGTTTCGATCGTCCCCCATCCTGATGGTAGTGAAGTTGAGCGATGGCAACGGCTGCCCTTTTTTCAGCATTGGGAAAGGGTTTCACTTCAAAAGGTTAACCCTACAAGGCTCAATTTTTTTTTTCTGTGTCTGAAATAAATATATGGGATAATGCCATTTACTATTATTTGGGGGAGAAATAGTTTTAAAAATAATAACCTAATATTTTACTAGAAAATCACTTTTTTATTTCAGTTTTGTATGCAGTACACTGGGCGTTAGCTATACTTTTTTTTTAGTATTTGTTTTGAAATTTTAGTATTCAAATCATTTATTGATAGGACGAACTCCAACACACAGTCATTTTTTCAGGGTCAAAACTCTTTGCTAACTAATTTTTGTTAATTTTCTAAAATAAACAAAACCACATTCGGCAGATAACCGTTTAAATTTCAATCACTTTTCGCAATAATATGAGCAGTAAGTACATCTACAAGCAACAGCCTTAATTATATCGTTGTACAAATACTCTTAAAAACCGACAGATGTCTACACTAGTATTTTATAGACGTAGAGGAATAATTAACCCATTTGTGCATAGATATTTTTGCGACGTTCCCCGATTTTTGCTAATACCAGCAATAATAGATACAATGATGTATACTACTTTCTGATGTATACTTCTTGAACAAGGGAGGATTTCCTTTAAAATCTTTACGTATAAAAACTGAAGTGCCAACATCTTACTGGGTCATGTTACAATATTTTGTGGAGTTTAAGTGCAATACTCGTGAATAAAGGCTAGGAAAAATAAATAACGTTTTCGGTTGACAGCGAAACTGCCGTCCCCAAAAAGGGGCACTAGGCATAAATGGGTAAAGTGGCAGGTACCTTGTAGGGTACTGTGCGATTTATCCAGAGATAGGTAATGGTGTATTTCTGTACTATCCCTTATATTTCAAAACAACTGAAATGTTTAACTTTTGTTGCTGCAATGTGCATAAACAGAATATAAACATACTAAAGATTTTTATTTTCCAGTTTTGTATTTCGTATAAAATTTATTGACCAAAATGTGTTTATTGTAGAGTTCAATAAAGCAGTTATTTTTATTTTTGTACTAGCTGCTACCCGCGACTTCGTCCGCGTCGGCTTTAGAATTAAGTCCCGAGAGAAATGAAGCATGTGTGAATAACAAACATGTTTGCGGCAAAAGAAACTGCATTTAAATATTATTTGTATTTTACTTGTTTTAAATACAGTATAATGCATGGCAGTATACTGCAGAGTTACTAAATTTAGATTTTATTCAGGCATTTGGCGAATAGAGACAGTTACGACAGTATTTGCGAACTGTTTTGTAAAAGAAATATTTATGCTATATGCATTAATTTTAGCCTATGTTAATCAAGAATAGAGCAGCTTTCCATAAGTGAAAAAGTTTTAGAATCGGTCCTGTAGTTGCAGAGATACCCAGAGAGCGTAATGTATTAGTTATTTTGAGTATTCCTGTAAAGGAACTATTTACGCTACATGCATGAATTTTAGCCTATAATACTCAAGAATTGTGTAGCTTACTATCAGTAAAAGAAGTTTAGGAATCGGTTCAGTACTTACAGAGATTCACATAGAGCGTAATGTAATTCTTATGAGCATCCCTGTAAAAGAACAATCTGTGATATATGCATTAGAGGTAGCCTATAATACTTAGGGTGCCACCAGTGTCTAAGAAATTCTCCTCTCAAAACTGCAAGGCGAGAGTTGCTAGGTTCAAACCCCCGGTCGCGCCTGTCACCCCAGCCGCTCTCAGTTTTCCGTGGTTTTCTAAAAAACCTTGACGACAGCTGGCTGTTCGGCACAGCCAGCTGTCGTCAAAAAAGGATCTAGATCTGTGGCAACCGATGAACGTTTCGATCGTCCGCCATCTTGCTGGTAGTTCAGTCGCGCGATGGCAACGGCTGCCCTTTTTTCAGCATTGGGCAATCTATCCGGCTGTTGTCGCATTCTTCCATTTTTCACCAGATGTCAGTGCTGTTCAAAATAATCGTGACCATTTTTTGACGGGAAATGACGTGCTAAAAAGTAAAGGATTCCTGTAGAGCTAAGTCACCCGCAACTATTTTTATAGCAATCCAATCTTTTCTTCGTGACTGGCAACAGTCAAAACGTCAGAGTTTGGTGTTCCCAGAGATGGAACAGTGCGCGTTAAAGGGTTAAAAAATAAAAAAAAGGTCTTGCATACTCTCCCGATCCAATAAAGATCAAGTTATTTCCGATAAACTCCGGGAAAGCTGTCAGTGGGAAACTAAAAAGGGAAAACACAGTCAGCCAATTAATGTTTATCATTAAAAATCTTCAACACATGCTCCTATATCTCCAAGGTGGTGCGTGGCAAATCTCTTAATAGGTTTTGCCACTCCCCTATGACAAGTGTCACGAAAAAATATAAAATACTCCGATACTCTCTAAATCAGATTAACTCCGCTTGATCTTTTTCAATGGGGTGATTAGTGCTCGATTCCCTAAGAGTTAAAACACCCACATCGGTGTGGAGTTTTTTTGTTTTTTGTTTTTTCCTTCTTGAACAAATTTATTGATTTGTGAAAGAGGTGTTTCTTTATTTTTCTTTACCGTCTTGCTGAGTTGCTGAAATTTACACGCCGGATTAGAGGATTGTGCTTACATCTTCAGTTATGTTCGATTTAATTTAAGGCTGTTCTTTGGTGAAATCATCCAGCTTTTTAATAGCTCTTTAACCCTTTGAGGCGCAACCCTTTCCCAATGCTGAAAAAGAGGCAGCCGTTGCCATCGCTCGACTTAACTACCAGCAAGATGGCGGACGATCGAAACGCTCATCGCGTGCCAGAGATCAAGAGACCCTTTTTTGACGACAGCTGGCAGTGCGCGGGCACAGCCAGCTGTCGTCAAAAAAAGGGTCTCTAGATCTGTGGCACGCGATGAACGTTCACAGCCAGCTGTCGTCAAAAAAAGGGTCTATAGATCTGTGGCACGCGATGAACGTTCACAGCCAGCTGTCGTCAAAAAAAGGGTCTCTAGATCTGTGGCACGCGATGAACGTTCACAGCCAGCTGTCGTGAAAAAAAGGGTCTCTAGATCTGTGGCACGAGATGAATATTTCGATCGTCCGCCATCTTGCTGGTAGTTAATTCGAGCGGTGGCAACGGCTGCCCTTTTTCTAGGATTGGGCAATCTATCCAGCCGTTCTCGCATTCTTCCATTTTTCAGCAGATGTCAGTGCTGTTAAAAAGAATCGTGACCAATTTTTTTTGCGAAAAATGACGTGCTAAAATGTAAAGGATTCTCTCGTGGAGTTATGTCACCCGCAACTATTTTTATAGAAATCCAATCTATTCTTCGTGACTGGCAACAGTCAAAACGTCAGAGTTTGGTGTTCCCAGAGCGGGAACACTGCGCGTTAAAGGGTTAATGTCCCGCTGTAGACCAGAATTGCGCTTGTGCAATCGATGCGGCTTAGTGAGCCGTTCATAAAACCATGCCGAGAAGAAAAGTTTGGAAGAGAAAGGGAATCACCGCCGTCATGCAAGGAAGGAAGAACACAGGTGCATATGTCCAAAAAATATTGTGTTTGAAAGTGTTCTATGATAGATGTTCTTTTATTTTTTCATTTTGGTTGCTTCGGTTTGATTGTTCTCCATCCCCCTCCTAATTAACAGCAAGTGCTGATGCTTATGCACAATATGTCTCCTCTTGGTCGACATATCGACATATTTAACCCAGTTACTGTTGTTGTTTTTTATGCTGTCTGGCAACCGATGCCAGATCTTCCATATCGGACGGGGCGATGGGCTGAGAGGGGCGGTTTCCATTTTAATTGGCTGGACTCCGACTTTGCTCCTAATTCAGAACCCATTTCAGATGAGAGACCTAGCCCCTGATATCGGCACCCCCAGAGGTATCGTTTGAGCATGGAGAGAATTGAAGCCATAAACAGATTTTAAGTGCACCTGCTCCCATTAGTGTACACGATTCCACAGCAGCCAAGCCGAGACAGGGTTTTCACCCTCCCAAGCGCTGTCCAAGCTCGTTCTGCTTCACTTTCCGCGTTCTTATGGAAACTGCACTTTGAGACTAGGCTACTGCGGGAATGACTAATTTAAGCCTAGAACACAAAAAAAAAAAAAAAAAAATCAGGAGGATGTACAAACTCGTTTATCTTTATTTATGCAAATTCTTCATAATTCCTTCCAATATTCATTTAGTGTCTGTGCTGTGTCTTCTCTCGAAAAATAAGTTTTGGAGAAAAAAAAAGAAATGAAAGGAAGAAATTAATGAATAAAACAAATAAATACAATTCGTTCTTTCTCCATTAAAATCCAAAAGTCAATAAACAAACAACAACACAAACAATGACAATTCCAATTACTTAAATCGTACTTAAGTGTGCTGGTTAACGCGAGATCATAAATGTAATCAGCACTTCAGTTTAAAGAGGTTTGTGCGTGTGTGCGTGCGTGTTTGGGGGGGAGACATGCTGCGGTAGGTTTTAGCAAATTGAAACGTTTCCAATCCAGAAAATTTTTATGACAAGTCTCGCATGCTGTGAGGAGTAAGACATGTATGTCTAGAGTCTAGACAACCGCCTGCGTAAGGGATAATGCCGCATTAAATCAATGCTTTGTTGTGCTAGACCTCGGGGTGTGCTATTGTTCAGCTGCTACACTAAGCAAACGGTTGCTTGCGGGGCCCTGTTTTCTAATATAACTAGTAATTAATTTTTTTTTATAAACGTTTTTTTCATTTATTACTGCTCCGTAAAGAGAGGGGGGAATTTAATTGCCTTTTTGTTATCCATGTATCAATCGATATGTGCTATATTTGAGAAATTTGAAAAAATAAAAACAGTCGTTATTTGTTTCTTTTTCATTTATTGTTATTTTATTTCTTTTTTTGCTTTACATTCAAGTTTAAATTTCTGTATGTGAATTCAATGGAATTTCTTGCGTTGCTGTAACTGTCTTGCTTAACTTCAAAACATTCTAAGTAATTAAAAAGAAAAAAAAAAGCCTATTGAAATTAGTTTTACATAAAATAATTTTAATTTATTTAAATACTTCTGCTAATAAACTTAACAGATTAAGCTCGCTTTCTTTCCTCTCTAAAAGTTATAATCGTATTCACTTTTCAGTGATCATAGCATGCTACCAGGGGCATAGCGAATGGGGGGGGGTTAGGGGGGTCATAACCCCCCCATGAGGAATTTTTTGCCATACAAAATGCATATTCTTCACTGCATTATCACACATACGTATACATATATATATGAGTTGTAGTAGTCGTAACCCCCCCCATGAAAAATTTCTGGCTACGCCCCTACATGCTACTATATGTTTTTACCGACTTCAAAAAAATAGGAGGTACTACGTTTAACGCGAATATTTTATTTTTTTAATGTACGTACAGGGATAATTTTTTACCTCGTGGACCGATTTCAAAAATTCATTTTTATTGGATAAGGGATAGCTCAGGGGTAGTCCCAAACTACTTTCCTCACATTCTGATGATATTATTTCAAAAATCTGGGGGAAAAAAAAAAGAGTTTAAACCTTTGCTTAAAGCACATTTGGGCAACCTCCCGCCCGCCGCGGGCAGGATGTAGCCCGTAACGACTTTTGATCCGGCCCGAAGAGCATATCAAATCCCTGCATAAAACCCATATAAACCATTCAAACTCCCAATTATACGGCCCGCGTCTTTGCTAACATCCTGAATTTAGGCCCGCGACTTCACTAATAGCCTAAAATTACGCCCGCAACTTTTCAAAGGTTGCACATACCTGACTTAAGAGAATTGTCAGGTCTTAATGTCAAAAATCGCCAAGGTTGGCCACTTTTGACGATTTATCGCCAAGACTGGCGTCAAAAGTAAGTCCCCAATGCTTAACTCAACTCGGCGATATCTGTCATATTTGGCGAGAATTCGCCAAATCCAGCTTAATTTAGATTAAGTTTTTGTCATGGTGAAGTAATGTGAAGTCTGTTTTCTAAAAAAAAAAAAAAAAAAAAAAAAATGATATTTCTGTTCTAAATGATTCTATGTTGGTATAAAACATATACAAGGTGGTCTAAAACAGTCCGATGATTTGCAAAATTTCATAACAGGATGACAAGTTAAAAAGCAATTCTTGCAACAAATTTTATGTGACCGGGCGTATCTTTTTTAAATGAAAAAAAAAAGGAGTTCAAGAATCTAGCAATAGATGGCGTTGATATACATAGACGTAAGAAAGTTCGCTATGTAATCTTTCTTTAATCTTTTTCATGGAAATACGAATTTGTTTATCATGTCTGGTGTTTATTATGCATGTTTGCTTATTTGCACATTATGAATTAGCAAAGTGCGATGCACAGCTTCAGGATGTATCAAAATATCTTGAATATTAAAAAAAATTATTTAAAAACGGATAAAAGTTTGTTTTGCAGAATTTTTTGTCACGCACTTTTTTTTTCTGAGTTATTTTGAACATTTTTTTTAAATTTACGCGGCCCACTTACATCTAATGGATAAAAATTAAAACGTGTAGCGTGTTACCATCTTTTTGGAACATCCTGTATACAGTTCATATTTGTATAGCATTTCATACTTTATATAGGTATGTTATTCTGCATATTCATGACATTCAAATTATCCAACAAATTCTTAGTTCTTCCTCTAAAACAAATTTAAATAAAAATTAACTTCCGCAACGCATTGCTCTTTCCATAATCATGAAATATATCTGGATAAATGCATAAATTAAATAAACAAACAAAAAAAAAACGCTTCAACAGACTTGCTGTTATCGTTTTTGTGTGCAAATGAAATCTGAAGTTATAATTAAGCAAGTGCAAGTAAATAAGATTATAAGCGCACGTTTATTAAGTAGGAATTACCGAAATAATTCTTGTTTTACTGTTCTTCTCTAATGCTTGAAGAAACCATTTAAGTTTAAGACGCTGGTTTTATGTTTAAAGCTAAGTGGAAATAAATATAGGGCTTCTGCTGTTCATCGTAATATGAGTATTAGAAGACTTTCCTAATAAGATTTTGCTTCATGATATCCATTAGACTTATTTGATATTAAGTAAATATATATCTATTTTGAAGGATTATGTTTATTTTTGTGTATTTATTTTCGTTTTGTGTTGTATTCTGATAAGTACGATATGTCGTAAGATTAATGTAATTCGTATAGTTATGAAATGATTTATAAATAGCAACAGTGAATTTTTTTCTTTTAACTTTCATACCAGTGTTTTCCAACCACTGGTCCGCGGACGGTGCAGGTCCGCGAGACTGTACTGGCGGTCCGCGTCTATCAAATTTATTTAAAAATAATCAGCCGTAAATGTCATTCTAACTCTAAATTGTACAACACTTGATTTAATAAATAAAATACATGCTTATAAATAATGTTCATTACTTTTGGGTGAGGCTGGTCCATGAAGTATTTTTCCAATTTTGCCGGTTTAAAAAGTTTGGGGAACATTGTTTTATGGTATAACAGTGGTGGCCAAAATTGTCATTGTGGCACTTTTAGAAGCTTTTTTTTTCAAAGTTCTACGTATAAAAAATGTTATGTATCACAAAATGGAAACTGTTTTACATCATTTTAAAGATAGTTTAATACTGATTTCAATACAAAAAGCAAAACTGAAATATTTGCAATACAATAAAAAAGAATTTAAACGGCAATAATTATCGAGATGCATTAGATATTGAAGATTGCAGTGAGTTATCAGCAGTTTGTAGGGTAGAGTTAATTTTTTATTACAGCTTCTCATCGATGTTTCATTGAGCGCTGACGAGAGTTTTAAGTTCAGAAAAACAGCTGCGATTGACCTGGAAAGTTAGATATTACAATCCACTTCATCAATGTATTTTTTTTTTCCAGATTAAAGTAATTTTAACTTTTATTCTACTGCACATAATTAAATTTAGTTTTGTGTATTGAAATCAGTGTTAAATTCTCTTCAAAATGATACATGAGTTTGCATTTTGTGATCTTATCACTTCCTATAAGCACACAAAGTTAGAAATCCTAAACATTTCCCAAAGTGTCCACAATTTTGGCCACCACTGTATATGTTACTTTTATAATTCGTTTAAATGTGTACAGATACCTTTTTTTTTTTCACAAACGTGTGTAGAATGTTAATCAGCTTTTCGTGACGCATTTATGTCACAATATGCATCAGCACTGATGAAACAGCTCTTAAATTTTTGATTGAACTTGCGGCAGGGGAAGTATACTGTAAAGGCATATAAAGTACTGTTTTGCGGTATGATGAGTGAGTGAGTGTACGGGAGACTGCATAGAAAAATTCATAAAATCGACCGTCCGCCCCCATCCTGGCTAGGTCTCGACAGGACGAGAATGGTTAAATTTCTGAGGTACATAAGTACAAAGGTATGTAACAATATACTGGTCCATAGACCAGTAACAAAGTCACCCTAAAATTTTGATAAGAACCAATAAACGGGTTTGAATGTTGATTCTCTGGAGGATTCTCAACCGCATACACAGTTTGGGATGGGTTTTTTTCAGTACGTTTATACAGCGTCTTGTACGTAGTTTATACGTTAGTTTATACGTACGTCTTGACTTATGCGAGACTGCTTGAAACGCATCCCTTGCGTAAGTGAAAATTTCCTCTTGTGAAATAGGGCATGTGCACCACTTTTAGGAACACACACATTGTTGATACTTTAGACACGTATAAGCACCCCTCGAACTGTTTTAAACCATTCCATAATTATATATTACATCATTTCCTACATAAAGTAATATATAAAGCCAGGTTCAGACTGGGACAATTTGGGTGCTTCCGCCTTTAACGGTGCTACGGGGATGAAAAACCGTTCGCTGATTGGCTGTCTTCTTCAGTAGCCGATCACAAAGATGATACTTAACCCTCACAGCCCGCACTTCTCTTTGTGCTTCCTACTGTTGGCGAAACATCTCCTGCTGGTGGCGAGGAGTGCGCGTAAGCTCCGAGATAACGCTATTCCTAAGAAACTCGCGTAAGATACATCGCATTGCAACGCAAGCCCACTCTAAACTAAACTGCAAATGTGGATTAGAATAACAAGACTGCACTTCTACAGTTAATTTCGTTCACCAATGCTGCCACTAACATTTCAGCAAATGCAATTTAACTATTACATGAAAAAGGAAACTTGTTGATTGACTTATCTTTCCCCCACGCAAACATTAAGGGGAAGGGGCGGTCTGATTAGTAGCCTCTTCGCTTTAACTAGATACGCTGTCTTTTCATTATTTCCCCGCAAAATACACTTATTATCTTTTTTAAAAAATTATAGTACACCTACTCATTTCGAATAAACACTTCAAACTTTCCGTAACCACTCAATCTGCATCTGCAAAATTTCCCATGCCTGTCATCTTCCTTTTTTTCCCCCCTTTTTACCGGAATACAACCCAACTTACTCCCGAAATCCCCCCCCCACACACACACACACACACCGCCCTCACACCTAAAACCAACTCCTGTGATTTCACCTCTGTATATCTCTCTCTCTTCTCTTTCTGTTTAGATAAACGCATGCGCCCCGCCGGCCGCCACACCGAATCCCGGATTGCAAAAGACAGGGCGGGCGGGGGCGCCAAAAGCCGGGGCGTCGGGGAGGAGGAACCCCCCCCACGTTCCGGAAATTCCCGACTCCCGAAGTCAATCGCCATCTTGAACCACTTTAGCTCTTCTCCGGATGACTAGATCAAACGCGGAACGAACGGCGAGGAGGTTTATGTGCGCTTAATTTTGCGTGTTTACACGCGTTGGCCGTTGATCTCCTCTCCTCCAGTTTATTCGTTGTAATTGTTGCGTTAATCTTTGCCGACGCGGATTTTAAAAGGATTAACCTTTTGAATTGCGACCAATTTACACATCGATATAGAAGAATAACTGATTACATTTCACAACGCTTAAAAAAAAAAAATAAAAAAAAAAGTGCAGTTGTTGCCACCGCTCGATTTAACTACCAGCAACATGGAGGTCGATCGAATCGCCAATCACGTGCCACGGGGAACAAGATACCGATGACGTGTTTTTCATTGCAGACGACCAGTTTACAATCCTACTTTTAAAAAATATGCTAAAGAACTTGTCGATGGAGCACATCAAGATTATCCCAGCAAACACACACAGGTTCTCTGAACGTCTATTAATGTTCAGAAAACGTCTTCTGAACGTTAATAGACGTTCAGAGAACCTGTGTGTGATTGCTGGGACGATGAACTTAAGACTGCAAATCCAGAATTTCCAAGTAGGATGTATACGGGTACTAGATGCACAAGTATGGGGTACAAGTAGGATGCCCGGTAGTACTAGTACGGGACGTATTACCGCTTGTGCACTCCGATGAGTCATCCAAAGATGCCTACGGATACTCACTTATTGGTTCCAGCTCTTAGATACGTCATCTAACGGCCAAATCTAACCAATGAGGAAACGCCCTTAGGTCTCTTTCCGATTGCAGAAGCAGGCCCGGTAGAATCGCGATGGCCCCGGTTCCCATACAACACTCATATGTTCTCTGAACGTCTTTAAACGTTCAGAGAACCTGTGTGTGCTGCTGTATGGGTTCAAGCTTGCGAACTTGCTACAGAGATACAGCTCTTTATGAAAGCTATGTGACCTTTGAACGTCTATCAACGTTCAGAGCACGGTCAGCGAACTTACATTACTGAACGTTCTGTGAACGTTGATAGTCGTTCAGAGAACTTGTGCATTATTTATCGGGGATAAATAATTATCTAATTTATATAAACGAAAAAAGATTAAGAAGGAGTGTATCACCAGAAAAGGAACTAAAAATTTCCTAGCTACAAAGCTAAGACAAGCTACTAAATAGCCAATACTCAGACAGCACTCACAGGCATTCTGAGTGCTCCTGAGTTTTCTGAACGGCTATTAACGTTCAGAAAACGTTTTCTGAACGTTAATAGCCGTTCAGAGAACCTGTGTGTACTGTCTGGATAATTTACTCACACACATACAATTAGAAACATTGCTGCAAATCATAACTTGAAAATACAATTTTTATGGATTATTCTACTCACCCAACTTTAAAAACACCGTTTCAAAATGCTTTTCCAAGCACTTTTAATATCTTCTCTGCAGCTGCAATAAAAAAAAAATAAATAAAATCCAAATTTGAATATGGGAAAAGGGATTTTTTTCCCTCTTTCCTTTAAAAATGTCCCTATTTGCATCGAGCGAAAGAAAGATATAAAGATATAAAAGATATAAAAAAATACATATATTCAGTTTCTTCGTGCAGTTATAAATAAATTCGGATGAAAGATTGCATTCCTTAAATTGTAGGTACTGGGAATTTTTTTGTAAGTTGCTATTATGACCAGCAATTATACATTGTTTCTATAGAATAAGTAAACATCTACATTTATTTTACATAAGGTTAACACATATTTACAAATATACTTCAATGTTGCCAATAATAAACAATTTACCCCCCAAACTATAACAACAGGGTACAAAGTATATTTTAAGTCCAAACACTATCATTTATCTCCTAGGTTTGCTCAGTACGTCTTTGTGTTGTACCAAAGTAACTCCTCGAGGAACAAAGTTGCCCAGGTTGACATTATACTAAAAATCAGTTAATATTAATCGACTAATCGTCAAAAATTAATTAGTTAATTGAAGTAAGTGTTATAACGACAGTTACATTTAACTAATTACGCTTATTTCAGTTACACCTATTCAAAAGTGAGTTTGTCCCTCCCTCAGCTCCACTTTTTTCTTAACCCTTTGAGGCGCAAACCTTTCCCAATGCTGAAAAAAGGGCAGCCGTTGCCATCGCTCGACTTAACTACCCAGCAAGATGGCGGACGATCGAAACGTTCATCGCGTGCCACAGAGCGACAGATCCTTTTTTGACGACAGCCGACTGTGCGCACATTGCCATCGCTCGACTTAACTACCAATGACAACTGCCAATGTGCGACAGCTGACTGTGCGTACAGCCAGCTGTCGTCAAAAAGGGGGTCTCTAGATCTGTGGCCCGCGATGAACGTTTCGATCGTCCGCCATCTTGCTGGTAGTTAAGTCGAGCGATGGCAACGGCTGCCCTTTTTTCAGCATTGGGCGCAATCTATCCGGATGTTCTCGCATTCTTCCATTTTTTCAGCAGATGTCAGTGCTGTTAAAAATAATCGTGACCATTTTTTTTTTACGGGAAATGACGTGCTAAAAAGTAAAGGATTCTCGTGGAGCTATGTCAGCCGCAACTATTTTTATAGAAATCCAATCTATTCTTCGTGACCGGCAACAGTCAAAACGTCAAGAGCTTGGTGTCCTCACGGCGAGGACACCGCGCGTTAAAGGGTTAAAACTACACCACTGCATTAGACGAACTGATGACTTTCTGCTGCAAAACTGCGAGCACCGTAGTCCAGGAGGCACAGAGTTGTAAACACAAGCTCCTGCTTTCATAGACGTAGAGTTATATGGGCCCGTGGCTCGAGCCCCCCAATAAATTGCGAATAGGGGCTGAGCCCACCCAATAATTTATCACTCAATACAGAAAACTAATTTATGCTAACATAACCAAAAGTTTTCACGCCATTTACAAACGTTTAAAAAAAATTTACTTGTACTATTAAAAATTTTCTTCTTTTGATTTCAATCATGATTTAGTATTCATTGTGACGCCACGTAACACACAATGTTACTATAAGCTGCCCTCGCCAGGCTCTGGTTCATTAAAATCAGATTATGCAATGTAAAGTATGAAAAGTATGAAATGAAGAAAAGTTCATATGTGTCTAAAATGCACTATCTCATCGAAAATGTTTTTTTTTTCTTCCTTTGGATTTTTTACTTTGCTTTTATTTTTAACTTATAACATGGTAGGAAGATACTAACATGGATACTTACCTTACATAGGTGTAGAATTCTAAGGACCCATAGAGCTCGAGCGCCTCCAATAATTTACACTTATACTATATAGTAATTCATAGCTGCCAACTACTACGGAATATAATTAACCACTTTTTGTAAACAGTGTATTTTTTAATTATTTTTTTCAAAGTAGTAACTAGCTCGCGCGCGCAGCACAAAAATTTTGCTGTATTTTAAACCGAAAAATCATGAAGAAAAAGTCTTTAATTATATTCCGTAGTAGTTGGCAGCTATCAGTAATTTATATGTACGTGAATCAGTGACGCAGCCAGAAATTTTTCAAGGGGAGGGGGGGAGTTACGACTTCTGAAACTCACATATATGTATACGGGTGTATGATAAGGGAGTGAAAAATATACATTTTGTCTGGCAAAAAATTCCTCATGGGGGGGGGGGGTTATGACCCCCTACCCTCCCCCTTGACTACGCCACTGCCCCCCCCAATAATTTTGAAAACTTTACTATGCCTGCTTTCTAAACTTGAGCAACTTTCTAGAGGAGCACGTGCTTCGCTGAGGGATTTTGTAGTAGAAAATAAATCCTTTTAATTGGCCGCCAACGCTTCGACTGGCACCTGTTGCAGAGACTGTGCAAGAACCACAGGAGTTAAACCGGATTGCTAGGGCCGGTCTTTTGGTTTTTTTATGTCATGGCACGACAGAAACGGCAGAATATCGCTTTCGTGATTGGGTGATGAAGATTAGAGATGAGACGGGCTCAGCCCGAGCCCGGGCTCTGTAATTCACAATTGCGTTTGGGGCTCGGGCGGGCTCGTGAAAAATTTCTCCTTTATTGAACACACTCCTTAAAAAATATTTTAAAAAGTCATTCACGAGGGAAATAAAAGTACAGTCAACTCCGGTTATAGGGAACCTCTGCGGACCCTCCAATTTCGTCCACTCTATCCGAAGTTCACTAAAACCCAAGTGTCTTCATGATGGATAGCGATACTGTATGTGAATCGGCACTAATGGTTTGCGTTCACTATAGCCGATGGTTCACTATATCCGGGTTCACTATAACCGGAGTTACTGTACTTATAAAAAAAAAAATAGCGGCACTGACGCCTAGAAGGTGCGTTAAGCTCTTCGGATATTTCAGAACGGCGGCTTATATTGATTAGTTAGTTATGAGATCCGACATTATTTGATAAACATGGATATATAAAGAATTAGAAAGTGCATTGAGAGTTTGCAACTATATTTGTCTTTAATTTGCACAAACGACAAAATTCCTTGTATACTATCAAATTAATTAGATTTTTTATCTTAGCTGAAATTTCGGGCTCGGCGGCTCGGCTTCAAAATGACTCGAATAGCGTATAAGATTCATGATTGCTCTGCAGTAAAAGTTACTTTACAGCGGCAAAGAAAGATTTAGCAATTACTTCTACAAAAGATATTTAATTATGCTTAGTTTGTAAAATACCTCTTATTTCAACAGGTATTACAACGCGATCCTGAGTCGAAGAATTTTTTTCCAACCTTAAAAATTCTATGTCGTAGAGATTTGTCTCTTAAAGGGTACATAGAGTACAGATTGAAAAAAAAATTCTGAAAATCTTGCGTTTTCAGAGCGTTTTTCTATGTAAATTGCCTACTTTTAAAATAATCAGCCATTTGGCATGTTTTTTACTTTCCGAACATGTACCATGTAAGGAAAATATTGTAATCATGAAAAAATTCGAATTCGAGATTTTGGTGTATTTACATGTTTTGAGGTCTTCTGAATTCATTTATGCTATTTTTACGGGATGTATGTATGTATGTGTGTGTGTGTGTGTATGTGTGTATGTGAGTGAACACGATAGCTCCTGAACAGGGCATGCGATTGAGCTCAAATTGGGTATATATGTTATAAACCACCGTCGCAAGACCGGTATTGATTTTGGTGTGTATAGGACTTACAGTTTTTCTACAGGGCTACGACAAAGATTTCTTTTACATCATGGCCTATGGAGGAAAATTCTGGAAAGTGCGCTCGCATTTAAACGGTACATTCGACTGAGCTCAAATTGGGTATACATGTTGTAAACCACCATTGTAAGACAGGTATTGATTTTGATGTTTATAGGACTTATAGTTTTTCTACAGGGCTTCGACAAAGATTTCTTTTACATTATGGCTTATGGAGGAAAATTCTCGAAAGTGCGCTCGCATTTAAACGGTACATTCGATCGAGCTTCAATTTGGTATATATGTTTGAATGATTCATCGATTAAAATTTATTTAAATGCTTGGTAATGATCTTAATCGTAAGTGTTCGGAAAGTCGAGTGGAGTCACTCCAGATTTTTTTTTTTTTTTTTTCCCAGCACAGAAAAATTTTAAATATCTTAAATAACTTTTAATAAATTCTTCAGTTTTAAAACGAATTACACAGAAACAGAGTAGTAAGTGTTGATAACATAAGTATTATTCTAGAAGTATCTAAATTGTCGCTTTCATGTAGTAATTATACTAAGATGCATAAAGAATTTGCAAAAAAAGGAAAGAAAAAAAAAAATTAGAAACTAGAGAAAAGACCAGTGTGCTACAGAGAGCTGAATACTAAATTTAACACTGAATATTTTACGCAGTGTGATGAAAAATATTTAAACATTATTACTTTCCGAACATGAACCATGTAAGGAAAGTATTATAATCATGAAAAAATTCGACTTCGACATTTTGGTGTGTTTACACGTTTTGATGTCTTCTGAATTCCTTCATGCTATTTTTACGAGATGTGTGTGTGTGTGTGTGTGACTGAACACGATAGCTCCTAAACGGGGCATTCGATTGAGCTCAAATTGGGTATATATGTCATAAACCACCGTCGCAAGACCGGTATTGATTTTGGTGTGTGACGGACTTAGTTTTTTTACAGTGCTACGACAAAAATTTCTTTTACATTATGGCCTATGGGAGAACATTCTTGAAAGTGCGCTGGCGTTTAAACGGTACATTCGATTGAGCTCAAATTGGGTATATATGTTATAAACCACCATCCTAAGGCCAGTATTGATTTTGGTGTGCATAGGATTTATAGTTTTTCTTCAGGGATACGACAAAGATTTCTTTTACATTATGGCCTATGAGGGGTAATTCTTGAAAGTGCGGTAGCGTTTAAACGGTACATTCTATTGAGCTCAAATTGAAAAATTTAAGAATTTTTGCTGAATTATGCATCGATTAAAATTTATTTAAATGCTTGATAATGATCTTAATCGTAAGTGTTCGGAAAGTCGAGTGGAGTCACTCCAGATTTTTCTCTTTAAAGAAAGTAAAAATTTTTTGCAATGTTCAGTTTTAACTAGAATATCCATTTAAACGTTAAAAACTGCTGTAAAGTTTGCGATTTTGTAGCTACGGGCCGACAGTAATAATTCAAGATCTACTAGTCTAATTTTCACGTCATCATTATGGCTCAGTATCTCATTGCAATACCCCAGAAGATGAAAACATATATATATATATATATAAATGTTTATGCATCTCTCTGAAGCACGAATATCTCGACAATCCCCTCCGTAAAGACATGCTTATTGAAAACATCGTTTTATTGCAGAATCCAAAAAAAAAGTGTCTTAGAATCACGTTGTTAAGATACACATTAAAGGAATCAAACATCAGATATTTGAATAAATACTATACACTTCTTTCTCTGGGGGGGGGGGGGGGAAGTGGTGGCGAAAGAAAAATTTCCCCCCTGTATCTTTTGAAAAATTTCCCCCCATTTGCATCTCGAACTGAAAGTATGTAAAGAAATCGGGAATTTTTCATGTTATTATAAATAAAGTCCCCTCAGATGATGTGGGGGAGAAAAAATAAAAAATAAAAATAAGGGAAGGCATTTTGCACTGGATGAAAGCCATCTTTATACTCACTCACTCTCTCCCGCCCCCCCCCCATGGCTCTAAGGAAATCGAAAAAGAACGTTAGGCCGAACACCCCCCTCCTACTGCCTTCGCGAATCCCCGCTTTTAATATGGCGTGAGTAGTGGGGGTTTTGCAGTTCTTTTATATGGAAATCAAAGTAGATTATAAAGTCAGTTTTGGTAGTAGAAGAGAAAAAGGGTAAGAAAGTTTTTGGAAAAAAAAAAATAACAAAATTGCCTGTATTTTGCTGCTGCATTTGACACCGCTGTTTAGCGATGGGGTTTTATTTTTCCCCCCAAGTTTTATAAAAATGCTTGCGATTTATTTTATTTTATTTTATTTATTTATTTCACATGCTTTTATCTGAAATGTTAAATTCAAAAAACAGAGCTTTGTGGTGGCGAAAAAAAATATTTGAAATTCCAGCTGCAATTTTTGATCAAGTTATATTATAATAATTTCACTTATACTTATTTTAGCATGCGTTTCCTTAAAATTAATGTCGTCAATCAATTAAAGTTTGTCCCGAAGTGGTCAAGTCACTAAAGCTCCGTTCCCATAAAAACACGGGAAGTGAAGCAGCCCCGGTTTGGCCAGTGATTGGAGGGATGAAAACCTCTCTCGGATAGACTGTTGTGAAACAGTGTACGCTAGAGAGGTGATGCGCGTAAAATCTGCCTTGGCTCCAATGCTCTCATGTTCAAACGACACCTCTGGGTGTGCAATCCAGGTGATAGGTCTCTCATATAGAATTGGTTCAAAATTAGGAGACCCCTCATAGGGAGTAACGTTGGCCATCCTAATAGGCGCCCCCGTACTGAAATAAGCAACATTGTGCAGCCGTCGTAGTGGTCAAACCTACAGTAGGTCGCTGACCCAGCCATTGGAAGTTTTAAAAAAATCAATTAAAGTTTTATCTTACTTGCTTCTTCAAGCTCTTGTCCGAACACAAAAAATTACCTGGCTCTAATTTTAGATGCAATTTTAAAAAAATCTGATGTAGACTTCGTATGACTCCTCTTACATTTCTCAAATTATATAAATTTTGCCTGCACATCATTCAAATTTACTTAATTTGAAATCGAAATACCATTTTTCAGCAATATTAAGGTTTCGCGGTTTCTCAACAAACAAGAGATATCTTCCAGCTGGGCTCAGTTTTAGAAAAATTCATTTTTGATGCCAAACTGGGCGATATTGCGCCAAAAGTCGCTAAGCTTGGTGGCGAGATTCCGGGCATTGTCCGTTTACTTTTAGTGTACTGAAGATGCCAGACCCTAATATATCGAAAGTCTTTAGGCTGATTCTGTAAATAAACTGCCCAATCGATTGCAGTCAAAAAGAGACACACAACTACATAAACGTTACACCAAAAATAGTCAATTACAGTAAAAATATTCAATATTCGATTTCTTCCGTCAAAATCTGGATAGCAAAATTTTTCGAAATTCTAATACTTCCTTTACTTCGCACAAGGAAGTAAAAAGTAGTTCGTCAGTTCCTTTCTAAACTTTACTTTTTGACTTGACACAAACGAAGACTTAAAACCACGTACAAGAGGCTTGAAGTCTTTTTTTCATTATAAGAGGCGATTTAACGGTTTTGTTCGGTCACGAATATTAAAAAGTTATCCAGCCTTGAGCACAGAACAGAAATTTAGTTTTGAGATCATCACGATATGTATATAACTTAATGATCACAGAATACTATTCCAAGTAAAAATAAATTTTAATGGGTCTTTTTACAAACACTAATCTAGTAAAAAAAAATTATATTTTCGGTTTTAATGTCTAATCTGATCCTTTTTTTAATGGGCATTTTGCCAAAGAACTTCCAATAAAACAATTTTCTTACGTCTAATTAGTGAATCCAGAAATATCCAAGGTCCTTAAATAAAATATGCACTAATATATCGTGAGCTTTAGGCTTAGTCACTCCTTACGAAGTAGATGGGACGTCGCCAAAATACGAAAATCGAAAAAAGGACGAAAAAGTAGTAACGAACTTTTCGCGCTAACGCAAATAAAAATTACAAATTTTCATGTTGTAGATAATAGAACATTACTTCTTTGAAAAATCGTCTGTGTGGTTCTGTAAACATCTTGAGATGCCTGAATCTCTGAAGTTTTAAGAATGTTCATTCTCACCTTTCAGTGTAAACACGTTAAAGTCTTCTCAAACAAACACGACATAAACGAAGAGGTTCAGAAAAATCCGTCGCATGTTATTCTTGGCTGTCTTGGAGACTGCTTAGTTTGGTAAGAGACGAAATTAAACACTGTTACAAAACTGTAAAGTCACTTTCCTGCCATAGCAGTCTTATGGTAGGGGACAGAGATTTACAGACGTTCTCTTGCTACCCTCTGGGCGACAGCAAGCCAATGCCTCTTGGCCGTGGAAACAAGCTTGACGACCAATTAGCGACTTGCTGACAAATTTGACGACTTCTGCCACAGCATAAAAGTCCTCCAATATGCTGAATTTCGATCGATCCTTTCAGAGGAAATCCTCGACGTCATATCCTGTCTAGAAAGGTGTAACTATGGAGTGAACAAGAAGTCAACAATCTCTATTGGAGGTACATCATGAGCTGCTAGGTACTGAGCGCTTTTGTACTATTGCTGTTATTAATGATTCACTGTCGATTTGTATCACTAACTTTGCAAGCGCTGTATTCATTGTTGTTATACCTGTGCATCGAGTTTCTGCAATATTCGTTAAACCAGGAAATTTTTTCAGTCATCCAGCTTTTTGGAGTGATTTCGCTGCAAATCTACCTTAAGAATTTAGTTATATTTTCTTCGCTAATGAGCTCGCATTGTTTACTGAATTCTTAAGGTATGCATACACTAAAGGCGCGTTTCCACTGGGTCGTAATTTCCCCTAAATCGCCTACCGCTGCTAAAAACTCGACCCCAAGCTGTCGTTTTCTCCGCTACGGAGGGTTTTTACGGGAATAAAAACGTTTCATTTCCAACCTCTAAAGTCGTAAGAATCTCGTCACCCCATTGGCTGGTTCCACGCTCTCTCAAGGAAAGGATTCCAATATGGCGCGGTCGCGAAAGTCAGAGTACATATTTTTTAAGGATAAGTAGGCTCTTAATTTTTTTTTTGGTTCAATTAATCATCAATTTTCAGCACAGTATTCCAAATTGTTATAAATCTGCTCTGGACAAAATTCATGCAATCAATTGACCTAAAAAATCTAAGGGGGAAAAAAAAAAGATTTGCGCTCAATTTCTCTCTCCATGACTTTATGCACACATAATAAATAATTCCATCCTTCCCTTTGAGTATTTTTATCCCTTATGTTTTAATCAGTCACTCTTTTAATAATATTTCTATTTCTTTTTGCTTTTGGCTCTCAGTGTCACGGAGATATGTGACAAGATTTGTACAGCTTAACTAATAACATGTAAAAGGTTGTACCCAGCGTGGTTAGGAGGTATCGCTCGTGACTCTTGTCCGGGAAACCTGGGTTCGATTCTAGCTGCCGCTCTTTTATTATCGTTTTTGTTTTATTTCAGTTTAAAAAGAAAATAACACATTATTATATACTTTACTAATTTTTTCGATAATATATTTTGCGATAATTAATAATTAAAAATAGTTATGACTTTGAATTAAAAAATAGTTAATTTCAGTATTTTTTGTAAAGCTCCTTCCTAACTTTTTTAAAAAAGTATTTCATGTGATATTCTGATGATCTCTAGCATTTTGACATCTATTTCTAATTAAAATTAAGTCTTTATTCTTCTAATATTATTGACTGTATTTGAAAAATTCAATATATATGTAATTAATATTTCAATGATTTTTTTTTCTCTTCAGAAAGCTCACATAATTAATAATAGTTATTACTTAGTATTCAAAGGAAAAAAAATAGCAGTTTTACATACTAACTGGTTTTAATGATAATTCTTTTACTCTTCATGTATAAATAAAATTTATTGTAATTATTGAATTTTAATTTTAAGACCAATATTTTTTCCAAATCATAGGTTTTCTCATTTTTATTTTGTATTTCTTTAAATACCAGATTAAAAATTTTGTTCAATACTTTTCAAATAGAAATTTGATTAATAAATCTAAATTTATTCGTGCACTATCTTTTGTATTAGACATTTAAAGGCCGGAGATGGCATCTAAAACAAGATGTGCCCACCCGAGCCGAATTGATAAGATACTGAAGATGGTAGATAACTGAAGTATAAAAGTCCAGGGTTCTGATCTACCGGACGGCTGATTATCTAAAAATTTGGAGTTTTGGACGGTTTTTCTCATGATGTAACGTAAATACGCTTCAGAAGCACTAAGAAAGTCATCCGCACAAGGCACTCCCCCTTTCGATAGGCAATACGAAATACTCCTCGTGTAGGTTTATCATAACAAAATACAATACAACCTTTTCAGAAATAGTTATATGCTTTTAGTGTATGTTAGAGATAACTGAAATTAAATTAATAACATAATGTACTTCTTAAATTTACAAAACACACGAAAAGCAGATATCAATATTCTGTTAATTACTTATTTAGTAAAAGACAGTATGCAGTACTTAAATTTATCGAAAATGTGGCTACCTTTTAAATCTATCAAAACAGCTCAATTAACTTAATGATTCCCATAAATTAGAGGCTTTAAAATACTGACACCCAGGTTTTTTTTTTTTTTTTTTTATTAAGCCTCCTAAAATTAGTATAATATGTGCTAACTAAAAAAGTCCCTTAAATAAATGCAGTAGAATTTTTCAAATTCAAAGTCGACGGGACTTACCGTTTCTGCATAACACAAATTTCCAGATTATAAAAAATCCTGCAGTATTATTTAAAAAAATCGTTGTAATCAGGTAAAGTTAAAAAAAAAGACTTAAATTTTTTTAAAAATAGAAAAATGTATTAAAAATAAAATACATTTACTGAGAAATTGTTTATTAGAAAGATGCTATTCTTTTAAACATTTTTAATGAAATCTAAAACATTTTCTTTCGAATACTGATTTATTGTTATTTTAAGGTCTAATTTCGTAAATTGGAATTCCAAATTTAAGAAATTCTTCTGTATTTAAAAATAACAAATGGGGATATATTTAAAAGAAAAACGGGAAACAGATAAAAGTTTAAACACGCATGCGCGAAATCGCTAATAGCCATTGGAGGAACGTACGGTTTTTAAAGGAGATAACTGAAGCTAGTTGAAACGGAATTCTACTTTAGCGTTACGACTTTCGGGGAATTAACGGCATTTGGGGCATTAACGACACAAGTGGAAACGCGCCTTTAGTCTTAATTGCCTTCATTTAAAATCAATTAGCTTTTTGACCAGTCCTTCGTAAACTTCGGGATTCTCAGCCTCAGGTTGTCTAAAACCTGGGGCCAGATCAGAGGAAGGGTTTGTCAATCTTTTTTTACAGTCAATCAAATTTTAAAGTAAGAATGGACTATTCCCCCCCCTCCCATTAAAAGACACCTTCCATTTCATATTCAAAAAGGGAAATTGCGATCTCTAAGACGGGCTTCTGTCTCTCCTTACTTTTCGAACCGTAATCGGGCGCTTTCTGCAAACGAAATATTGAAAAATATTGTTGTACGTTAGGCAGAAGTTGTGAACAACAAGAGAAAATGCATTATTGATTAATTAGTTGTTCTTTTTTTGTTGAAAAATACACTTTAAAAAAATTAAGAAAAAAACGCCGAGAACTTAGTTGCTCACCCAATATTCAAAGCATGACTATTTTGAGTGTACAGATTTCCACAGAGAAATATCCGTTTTGCACATTGCTGAATTTATTTTGAAATTCAAATTTCAATTTCAGATTTTAAAAAAGATATTACCGGTGCACATAACATCTTCAAATCCCAAATCATGCCGTATGACAATAACCCCTCACACAATCTCATATCTACTTCAAAGGCCTGAGACTAATCAATGCCTTTATAGAGGAAAGGCGAAAGGGGAAAAGCAGCTATCATTGAAGCTTCTAGTCTCATTTTCACGTGTTAAGTCAAGAATTAGACCTTTTTATTCTTTTCCTACGCTTTGATGAAAGAGGAAGAAAAGTATTTTTTTTTTGTCTTATTTTTTTCCTTTATCCCGTTTCGTCGATTATACGTGTATATACATATAGATATATATACTTTTTTCTTTCAGCTTTCTCCTTCATTGACGAAATTTACAAATTCTCTGCTATGATGATGATGTGTTTGGTTTTTCGCAGATTTTCGCCATTTTTTTTTTCATCCCCGTCTTTTTGTGTTAAGCGTACAAATTTGTTTGATTTCGCAAAAGAAATTTGATTATGCCTCGAAAGGGAGCGTGCTAAACGTTCCACGATTGACTCCGTTGTGTGTTTATTTTATTTTCCTCTAGTTTCTTTTCTTATTTGGTACATACGTTACGCTTGTAAATAATGTGATGAGGGAGTTATTTCTTCATCAGATTTGTTGCGTGAGATTATCAGTACTGGATAAATTTCATTCCTGCATATTGATGCTTGCAAGTACTGAGTTTTTTTAAGTGTAATCTATTGCTTTATTTTTATAAAGGTGACTAGAATTAAAATAATGATTTCAGTTTTTGGTCTGTTTGTTTAAGACTATTTCTTTCAAAAAAGAAATAGGCGTCACAGACAAGGCCCGATTAACCTCTGAAGTGAAGGGGAGCTCAGTCTTGTTTAGTCCCCACCACTCCCCTTTTTGCTTGGGAAAAGTAAAGTTTTAATGATTTTCTTCGATAAAAATATTTAAATATTTTCTTCGTTAAAATGAAATTCCATTGATTTAATTAGTTCTAATGATTTCCTTTGGTATAAATAGTTTTATTCGTTTATCTGAAATTTTCCTTACATAAAAATTTAATTGGACATTTTTTTTTTCAGAAGTTCTTTGTTTGTTTTCATGACATCATAAAAGTCATAACATCAAAGTTCAGATTTAATTTTGAAATTTAGATGTTAATCATTATATACTGGAAGTCTAACCCTTTCTGCCAACGAAATGCTCCCATAATAGAAAAAAATCTCTTAACTAGAGCAGATGTCCCAGGCAAAAACATTCCAAACTGAACCAATTTAGAAATATCACGACATGAAGTATCAGCTTCTGAAAAACCTTAAAAATAGCTTTCCACTTCTCGTCAACAAAAATCTTTACAATTAAAAGATTATTTATAAACAAAATTTTGAATTTTTATTGTAGTTTTTGAGGCATCTTTGCCCCTCCCCTCTTCAAATTCAGAGGGAAGCTCAAGCTTCTTGAGCCTTTTCTAGGGATGGACGCGAGACGACTTTTTTGCGAGACGAGACAGAAATTTACAGCTTTTTTGCGAGACGAGACACACATTTTTAACATTACGATATAGGGATTTTTGCGAGACGAGACAAGCTTTTAGGCTATTTTGCGAGACGCGAGATGCTTATTTTTCGTCTCGCGTCCATCCCTAGCCTTTTCGGTAATCAGGCCCTGGTCACAGAGTTTTTGAACTGCTTTAAAAACAAGCCAGCGATATTAAATACTCGGAAAAACTTAATAATGATTCTTCAATAAGAGCCCTATGAACTAATAATGCTAAACCTTTATGCCTCATGTTACTTTCACAAAAAATTCTATAGCACGAAATTTTGCGGGATTCCGTCTATTTAAGGGTTTTTTTTTTTCTTAGTGTTTCGTTACTCTTATATATAAGTTGACTGTTTTTAACGGTGCATTATACAGTTTATACAGAGTTAACCTATTTGTGCCTGGATTATTTTTGCGACTTTCTTCAATTTTTGCTAATGCCAGCAATAATAGATAAATATTTGGCATTAACTACTTGAACAAGGGGTTATTTCTTTTAAAATCATTATGCATAGAAATTGAAATCAATATCTTACTACTAGGTCATGATAAAATAATTTGTGGAGTTGAGGTTCAATACTCGTGAATAAAGGCAAGGAAAAATAAATAACGTTTTGGACTGATAGCGAGAATGCCATCCTAAAAAATCTGGAGTGACTCCACTGGACTTTCCGAACACTTACGATTAAGATCATTACCAAGCATTTAAATAAATTTTAATCGATGAATAATTCAAACATATATACCAAATTCAAGCTCTATCGAATGTACCGTTTAAACGCTAGCGCACTTTCAAGAATTTCTCCCCATAGGCCATAATGTAAAAGAAATCTTTGTCGTAGCCCTGTAGAAAAACTATAAGTCCTATAAACATCAAAATCAATGCCGGTCTTACAATGGTGGTTTATAACATGTATACCCAATTTGAGCTCAATTGCATGCCCTGTTCAGGAGCTATCGTGTTCACTCACATACACACAAACACGCACACACACACACACATACACACATACATACATACATCTCGTAAAAATAGCATAAATGAATTCAGAAGACCCCAAAACGTGTAAATACACCAAAATCTCGAATTCGAATTTTTTCATGATTACAATACTTTCCTTACATGGTACATGTTCGGAAAGTAAAAAGGGACACTAGGCATAGATGAGTTAAAATCTGGAAGATTTACAGTCGGTAGAGCAATTAAATTCTTCAAAACTATGTTCTAAAACTAAATGATTTCTTAACCCTCTGTTAAGCGCATGGTTTACGATAGTATAACAGGCACACTCTCTCAAAAAAAGAATTCCAACATAAGTCAAATTTCCTACCTCAGTTACATATTGCATAATATTGTTCGCCGTAAAAGTATGATGTCACACATATAACAATAACTTTTCATAGTTCTTTCTAACTCTGGTTTTTTCATAGACTAATTAGTTATTTACAAAACTAAAATAGGAAATCTGGCTATTACTCGAATACTTTTTTGACTGGATGTTACTTGGTCTACGATCGTAGTCGACGCGCATTGGGGTGTAGATCAATGAGACAGTCTGTATCACGGCCTTGGTACGCAAAATAAACTGATTGCACCAGGGACTTTAAACAATGACTGGATTCCTTATAGGCTTCACTACACACTGAGATAAATGGGGGGAAAAAATCTGTGCCTTTTATGAAATTTACCGAAAAAATTCTTAAAACACGCCATTACGCAGCCATATTTTTCGAAAAAAGGACACATTTACCAATATATTCGATTTATAGGAATTCTTTTTTCTTAAACTTTCGTAACTGATACAGGCCTCACAAACACGCACCTTAAGGCACACTTAGGGCAATTGTTTAGGACTGTTCGACTATATCTGTTGTACAAAACAGGACCTCTTCTGTCAGCTTTCGGTTTTGGACAACTCTGTACGCCCATATAGATGGTACAGAAGAGGTCTTTATTTTATTACCTTTTGGTAGACCTCATTCTGGTAAAGTGTCTGTTCTCCAATGCCGAGCCATGGAAGAAAAATGTTTATTTGGGCCCTTAACCCTTAAACACGCAGTTTCCCGCTCTAGGAACACCAAACTAACTTTTTGACTGTTGTCAGTCACGAAGAATAATTGGATTTCTATAAAAAAATAGTTGCGGGTGACATAACCCCACGAGAATCCTTTATTTTTTAGCAGGTCATTTCCCGTAAAAAAATGGTCACGATTATTTTTAACAGCACTGACATCTGCTGAAAAATGGAAGAATTCGAGAACCGCTGGATAGATTGCCCAATGCTGAAAAAAGGGCAGCCGTTGCCCATCGCTCGACTTACCTACCAGCAAGATGGCGGACGATCGAAACGTTCATCGCGTGCCACAGATCTATAGACGCTTTTCTTGCTGGCTGTGCCGCACAGCCTGCTGTCGTTAAAAAAGGGGGTCTCTAGATATGTGGCCCGCGATGAACGTTTCGATCGTCCGCCATCTTGGTGGTAGTTAAGCCGAGCGATGGGAACGGCTGCCCTTTTTTCAGCATTGGGAAAGGGTTGCGCCTCAAAGGGTTAATCAGAAAACTGATGAAGGGCCATGTAAATGTGTTCTGCAATAAAATTTGTATAAGACGTACAGCTTCCAAAGATATATTCTAAAATTTTGGGAGTTTTGGAGCATAACTCATTTATTCGAATTTATGTACGAAAATCACGACTTTTTTTCAACCTACACTCCCAAAAGAGAACTTTCTTAATACTTCCCAACTTCGTTTAAAAAAAAAAAAATAATAAATCCAAAACGCTATTAATTAAGCGTGAAATCTCACTCTCACAACACTCAATTACCCTCGATTCCATCGGTTACAAGCTTGTATTGTTTTATCAACAACGGTAGCATTTTGTTGCCTCCGGACAACAAATGGCCTGACAGCGCGAAAGGTAGATCCAAATTAATGCCTGTCAATTAATCCACGCCCCCCTCTCTCACCCACCAGGAGGAGGGAGGGAAAACGCCAAACTGCCGTCTTTCTTATCTTAAAAATGGATCCTGCTATCTCGGGCTAGGGTCCAAAAATGGTGCGCAACGGACGGAGTAATGCACTTGTTTCCTATCTTCTACAATGTCGCCAAGAAATTAGAGGGACAGGAAGGAGATGAATGGGCGTGTGTCCATGGAAAATAACTATTTCGCCTATCAGTCGTAGTTAGTTTTTTTTTTTTTTTTTTTTGGTCAAACATGGTTAACCCTTTGAGACGCAACCCTTTCCCAATACTGAAAAAATCTGGAGTGACTCCACTCGACTTTCCGAACACTTACGATTAAGATCATTACCAAGCACTTAAATTTTAATCGATGAATAACTCAAACATATATACCAAACTGAAACTCAATCGAATGCACCGTTTAAACGCTTGCGCACTTTCAAGAATTTCTCCCCATATGCCATTATGCCATAATATAAAAGAAAGTTTTGTCGTAGCCCTGTAGGAGAACTATAAGTCCTATACACACCAAAATCAATACCGGTCTTAGGATGGTGGTTTATAACATGTATACCCAATTTGAGCTCAATCGAATGTATCGTTTAAACGCTAGCGCAATTTCAAGAATTTCCCCCCATAGGCCATAATGTAAAAGAAATCTTTGTCGTAGCCCTGTAGAAAAACTATAAGTCCGATACACACCAAAATCAATACCGGTCTTGCGACGGTGGTTTATGACATACATATCCAATTTGAGCTCAATCGAATGCTCCGTTCAGGAGCTATCGTGTTCACTCACATACACACAAACACACACACACACACACACACACACACACACACACACACACACACACACACATACACACACACACACACATACACACACACATACATACATCTCGTAAAAATAGCATAAATGGATTCAGAAGCCCTCAAAACGTGTAAAAACACCAAAATCTCGAAGTCGAATTTTTTCATGATTACAATACTTTCCTTACATGGTACATGTTCGGAAAGTAAAAAGAGCAGTCGTTGCCATCGCTCGACTTAACTACCAGCAAGATAACGGAAGATCGAAACGTTCATCGCGTGCCACAGATCTAGAGACCCCTTTTTTGACGACAGCTGGCTGTGCGGCACAGCCAGCTGTCGTCATTGAACTGCACTGGTATTGAACAAAAGCCACTGAAGTTCATGTACAAGACATCAATTAAAAAACTGACAACATCCAAGCACATAATTTTGGATGCATGGAAATCGGTGGCACACCCAATATTACCCTCCGAGCGTTTGGATATAGGCAAATAATTTAAAGTTTTTTCCACGGTAAGATTTCCATGCTTCTCTAATCTTCCTATCTATATAAATAAAATTAGACTTTTGTCTGTACATTTCTTGGAATTCAACAATTTTGCGATTTCTATCCGTTTCAAGCACCCTGGAATCCGATGCGACCCTCAAAAAAAAGTTTGTCTGTCTGTCATTCTGTCCTTCTGTCATTCTGTCCGTGACGCTTTTTTTGTTTAAGCATCACGTAAAAACGACTGAAGCGAATGATATGAAATTGGGTGTCATGATAGGTGGTCACTCAACTTAAAACATAGGCGTCGAATTAAAAAAAATCTTGATTAGATTTCGAAATTTTGGGAAAATCATTTCAAACTGCTTAAATTTGTGTTCGCACATCACGTAATAACTGCAAAGGTGAAAAAATGATATTTGGTGAGATGATAGGTGGTCACTCACTTTAAACTATAAGCATCTAATTAAAAAAATCCATCAGATTTCGAGATTTTGTGAAAATCGTTTAAAACTGTTGAATCTTTGTTCCCGTATTACGTAATAACGACTAAAGCTAATGATGTGAAATTTGGTCACACGATAGATGGTTGCTCAACATAAACTATAGGAGTCCAATTTTTTAAACATTTTTATTAGATTTTGAGATTTTGTGAAAATTCTCTCAAAATACGTTTATATTTCTTCAAACATCACGTAATAACGAATGATACGAAAGTGAGTGATATGATGGGTAGTTGCTAATCTTAATTTATAGGCGTTGAATTTTAAAAATATTTTGCTTACATTTTGAGATTTTTCGAAAGTCATTTTAAAATGCTGAAAATTTGTTCCAGCATCACGAAATAAAGACTGCAGGGAATGAAACGAATTTGGGTGACATGATAGGTTGTCACAACTTAAATTCTAGGCTTCAAATTTGACAAAAATGTTGATTAAATTTTGAGATTTTGCAAAAATCATTTCAATATGCGTAAATATTCGTTCGCGCATCACATAATTATGACTAAAGCGAATGAAATGATATTACTTAGTGACACTCTAACCTGTAATATTTTAACAATACATGAAAATTATAACTTCGCTTTCTTTACTTTGGCAACATACTACATCCATTCTGTGTACTCCTACAATGCTGACGAAAGTTCTTGCTTTTTGGAATTTTTCATTCACTAACCCGTCGAGGACGGGTACTTCAGCTAGTTGAAAAATAAAATCAATAGGAAGATTTGTAATTATTAAAACATGGGCTGTTAAATTATATACTAGCTTTAATATCAAAAAATATTTTATGTGATCTCAGCGTTATAAAAAATTTAACTTATGGATGCATTACAGTGAAAATTGTAATAAAGTGGGCGGGATTTTACGGCACAACCGCTTGGAGGTTTAATTTATAGGCTGCTGCAAATACTGTTGAACTCGCTTACGGTGACGTAAGTAACGGCACTCTTATAATGCTAAACAATTTTAAGTATAACTCACCCATAGAGCCCAAGCACATGGTCATAGCGTCTTAAATAGTTATCTGATCTCGTCCGAGACGTTATAATCGATTTGAATATCTATCTGCGAATATCTATTTAATAAAGAACCTTTCTATCGTAAAAGGAGCTTCAGAAATTATTTGAAGGCAATTTTTAAAACGTTATAATTCATTCATTCATTAAACAACAATTCTCTATTTTTAAGATATTTTAACCCTTTGAGGAGCAACCCTTTCCCAATGCTGAAAAAAGAGCAGCCGTTGCCATCGCTCGACTTCACTACCAACAAGAAGGCGGACGATCGAAACGTTCATCGCGTGCCACAGATCTAGATACCCTTTTTTGACGACAGTTGGCTGTGCGGCGCATCCGGCGTCAAAAAAGGGTCTCTAGATCTGTGGCACGCGATGAACGTTTCAATCGTCCACCCTCTTGCTGGTAGTGAAGTCGAGCGATGGCAACGCCTGCCCTTTTTTCAGCATTGGGCCATCTATCCAGAATGTTCTCGCATTCTTCCATTTTTCAGTAGATGTCAGTGCTGTTAAAAATAATCGTGACCATTTTCGTTACGGGAAATGACGTGCTAAAAAGTAAAGGATTCTCGTGGAGCCATGTCACCCGCAACTATTTATATAGAAATCCAATCTATTCTTCGTAACTTGCAACAGGCAAAACGTCAGAGTTTGGTGATCCCAGAGCGGGATCACTGCGCGTTAAAGGGTTAATTTATTTTTACTTTTTTCGGAAGGGGAGACTTCAGTCCCTATAGCCCCTTCCGTGAATGTGCCTATAATGGAAACTAATATTTGTTAAATAATTTTAAAAAGAATGTTCTCGGGTTTTTCCCCCAATGAAGGGAAAATGTACTGTTTGGATTATAGTGACGGCATGCACTTAGTAGTTTGAAAAGTTGTATACATTTAATGTCGGAGTTTTGTATTTAGGACAGAGATGGGCAAACTACGGCCCGCGGGCCAAATCCGGCCCGACGGAAGGTTTTATCCGAGCCGCGGGTGGAATTTTAATTAGCCGGTCCGACGGAAATAGAAAGAATACATATACTTATACATTATATATTCATATTAAGAATTATGATGATGGCGTGAAAAAAGTGCATTTTGAGTTCGAAAGCAGATTTCAAGATTTCAGTGCCGTTCAAACAGAATTGGACATTTTTACCATGCCTTTCAACGTGAATTGTGAAGCAGTGAGGTCCGATTTGCAGCTTGAATGAATTGAGTTGCAATCTAACAATCATCTCAAGCAGTTGTTTCTAAATATGCTAGAGTTTTACAAATCATTATCGAAAGTAAGTTTCCCAAATTTAATATCTAACGCCCAGAAAATCAGTGCTATGTTTGCTTCATCTTATATATGAGAACAAGTGTTTTGAATTATGATCCTTAGAGAGAATTCTTTCAGAAGTAGACTGACAGATGACCATTTAGCCTCGTTCCTTAGAATCAGTGCATCTCATTTCGAACCTCAATATAAGCAGATTTTAAAAATGAAATCGAAATTTCATTCATCTCATTCACATATTTAAATTGTAATACTTGTCTATTGTTCTTGAAATTTTAGAAAAATTTATCTTGGCCCGGCAACCTTTTCTTTTCGATTTTTGGTCCGCGACCAAAAAAGTTTGCCCATCCCTGATTTAGGACTTTTGTGACATCGAGTTGCGAACCTACTTGACTATAATCGACAGAGTGGTTTATTTACGAAGGGACACCCAAAATACTTTCAATACATTAATGATATCATCAGTGCAATAAAAGTCCATGATCAATCATTGTTTGGGCCATGCCCGAAACCTCGCCAACTCTCTCCAATCTTGGTGATTTTCCCACGAAATATCGCCAAAATGGGTGTCAGAAATCATTTTACAAATCTTGAACCCTTTTAACTTTTATATTTGGCACAACATAGCCAAATTTGTTCGTTACTCGAGTGTCTTATCTGAATTTTAAATTAAATAGGTTTGACGTGCATTAAAAATGTGTATATTTCATTTGACGTACGAGGAAATCACGTGGTGTTTAAGCCACTTATTTAGTTTATTATCTAATAACTGAATAGTCATATCTCATCTTAAGCCGAAATAATCAGAATAATTATGTCATTTTCAATGTAAAAAATGTTTGAAGTTTGTTAAATTGTGCTCAATGTAATAATTTTCTGTCCAATAATTTCTAAAAGTTCCAGAAAAAAGAAATCTGCTAACTCATGTCGGAAATGGATTTTTTTTTTTTTTTTTTTTTTTTTTTTTGGTGGATGACCGATATCATAAAACCGACCATGTAAGCAAAGCGAAAACAGAATGATCTTTTTAATTCAGGCATACATGTTAATAACATTGGAAATTTATACATATAAAATAGTGATTTTGTCCAATGACTAATTTTAAAATTTCCGGTGGAAAGGTTTATAATCTGTGGATTCATTTTTCCAAGAAACTTTACGCTTAAAAAAACGAGAACTAAATTAGCTCCTAACGAACTAAAATAACTCCAAAAGATTTAAAACCGGTTTGTCTTGCTTTGAAGTCCTTCGGTGCTGTTTTAGTTCCTTCGGAGCGATTTTTTTAAGCGTGTTGATTTTTGTTGAATTCTAAATTAAATACATTGTTACGACAAATAAACAGCGAGTGTATTAAAATAGTCCAACAATCTCGGAAAAACGAAAATAGTCCTTAATTCAACGAATTTAAGCACTATATCTCACAAAATAAAATATAGGATTTAGTAACACATGCAATAAAATATCATTAAATAACACAGCAATAACACTATTCGAATCGCAATATCAATCGCACTGCTGCGTTCTCTATAAGCGCAGTCTATCACACTAACTCGATTGCGAGACACTCAATTTATAGATTTCCGAGCAGGAAGTGACGACATATAGGACGTGACATAATTTTTCTAGATTTTTCCTGTAACTTCTTTCCTAATTGAGATGCAACCAAAATTCCACTAGTTTCGAGAACTTCCTTTTTGTCGCCAGAGTCGCCAGGTTTGTTGCCAAGGTCAAGGGGGTCACATACTCATTTCACTCGCAGCAGCGCCTGTACAACTCTTTCCCGCAACATCTTATCTATATAAATAAAACAGAGTGTAAACTGTCCGTTTGTCTGTCTGTCTGTCTGTGTCTCGCGTAGCTCCAAAACGGGTGATCGTAGACCTACCAAATTTTGTACAGAAATTCTCCAAGACTGGTCTCGACACACATCGAAGCGATTTTTTCGAAATTCGAATTAGAAAATGTTTTATTTTATGTTTTGTCCGATTTTTAGCGATTTTTCTTGCGTAATACATAATAACGCCGGTAATTGCGCTCTCAAGAAAACGATATTTACATCATCGTATAGAGGAGAAAATTTTCTTTTAAAAACTATTTGTTCGGACTGTGTAACATAATTTACAGATTTTTGGGAATTTTTCAAATAAAATTAAATTCGACGCTAACTTTCGAAAAATATTTTTAAAACTGCTGCATCTTGAATTCTATCTGTCATAACTTTTTTATATTTGGGCAAAAGACGGAGCACACAATTCACCCACTTTTAAAAGAAGAAAGGGGTAAAAATATAAATTAGGAGAATTTTTACGAATTTTTAAGTAAAGAAGGATTTTCATTTCAGTAGTACCTGCTTATGAGTTTCGGTTTGATATCTTGCGGTTTGGTTGTCATGGATACAGTAACAATGATTAAAATTGCCAGTTGAAAAAAATAAATAAAAACAGGTCCCGCGAGCAGACGATTTCTTTGCTTGGCTCGATTTCCTTTTATAAATACTGGATTTATTTGTGAGATGAAAAATTAAACTTCATAATCTAGAAAAACAATTTTAAAGCCTTTATAAATAGCGCAGTCTTATCTCTTATCTCTTTTCTTTTTATAAAGGGTTGCAAGAGAGGGTGACGTATTTTTAAAATTAAAAAAAAAATGTCCCTTTCATGTAGTGTCTGAGGTATTTAACGCTAAAACGTGAACCTAAAAGAACATGTCTGAGTAAATAAGACATTTTGAAAGTGAGAAGTTCACTGCAAACGGTCCATTTTCACTTTTTTGATACCGAATGACGCTGACATAGTTTTTTTTTTTTTTTTTTGTGTGTGTGTGTCATTATATTGCAATGATCTCAGGTTATTACATATATGACGCAAATTTTAAGTCAAGAGTGAAATAATTTTGCTTTTTCTAAATTCCACATCACTGGAATTAATTCGAATTACACATGTGAGGAAATTTTTCGTTTCCTACCGTGCGAAGAACGGGCACGCAGCTAGTTTAATTATAATGCGGGAAAACAACATCATAATTTTGTAACAACATATTCTGTTACAAGAGCTAATTTTCTTTCCAAAGCCATATAAATAGAATTTGACTAAAAGTGGTGTTAATGATCGGAAACATTCATCAGCAAAAACTAAAGTTGACATATTACATGCTAAAAACCGCAGTAACATAATTAAAACTGCTAGATTCATTTACATTTATCATGACCTCTTCTTATGGAAGTTTATTTTCCCATTACTTAAAAGTCGCACACACACAAAAATATCATTTTCTAAAGTACTCCTCCCCGATTTCTCCAACTGGCAGCCTTATTTCACTGCCTTAACAGCATTTAAAATTTCGCATCCAATCCGTTTACACCAAACCAAATATTCCAAAGTTCAGTGATAATCTAAACAAAACACAGAGTATCGAGTAGAGATATTTCGCCATCTCGCACTACTTTTCCTTCCCCTACTAATTCTGAAACTTCTTTCTCTGCCGTTGGCATCTCCAACTTTTATGGGCAGAAAGAAGTGTGCGATAATTTGTTTCGCGAAATTTGTTTTTACGATGTGGCAACATCCATCGTTCAGCCCCGCGCCGCCGCGCCGATCGGTCGCCAGTTGAAAGTTTACGGAAGTTAAGTTTTTTATCTACGGAGTTGTCCGGAAGTTTTGCTTCAATTCCGTCATTTTGGGGGAATTCGCGGGTTTTCTATGAAGTTCGAACGGGATCAGGTTTTTGTAAATAGAAACACGAGAATAACGTTCTTATTGAACGTGACCAGAAAACTAATCAAATTGGTGGTGAAAAAAATACAGGGTAATCATACTGAATTAATCAATTATAAAACACTTTCCAACAGACCTTATTTACGCTTAATTTACAACATAACCTGTGGTAATAGTTAACCATCCGGCTCCCACTGTTGCAAAAGATGTGACCGCAATAACATTTTTTGGAACAAAATTATTTTTGCTCCCCTCTCTTTAAATTAATCCTTTAAATGCCTGTCGAAAAATTGATTTAATGATGCTTACTTAATAGGTTTCATTTTTTGTATTGATAACGTAGGGCTCTCATTGAAGAAAAGTAAGGTTGTATATAATTTAAGAGCCTATGTTTTGTTTCTTTTGAGTTAGTTTTATGCGTCGTTAATTAGTTTTCACAGACATAATTATCATCCTAGACTTGAATTGTATCTTATAGTCCTGCGCATATAAATGCTCCGGTTTCTAACTGTCTGTTTCCAGAATTGGGGAGTTGACGATCGCCACGCCATATCTTGTAGCCCAGCTCATGAGGAAGGAATGCGGTCTGACTAAATTTGAAGCATTTGGATTAATGATTCGCACTGTTTCTTGCTGTTTGGCCTTCATTGTAGTTGATATTCTCTCCAAAAGTGCAACTATCTCCTAAAAATTTATGTTGAAAATTTTTTCTCTCGCTTTTCAACTGCTGGTTGGTGTCATGACCGTGGAAAATAAAAACTACAGGCAGAATGCAGCTAGCAAACTATTTTTATGGTAAAGCTACTCGACATGGAAAGCTTTCCCCTAGGTAAAACATAGACTTTACAATAGCAGAGCAATCAAAAATATGCCCTATCGATGATACATGATCATAATTGTTGCAGAGACGGTAAGATCTTGTACCATCATTTTATCCTCATACCTCGAAAGCTTCCGGCTATTAAACAAGTAATAATTCTAATAAGGCCTCTATTTGGAGTTATTTCCACAAATCTTTGAATATTCTTTGATAGTCTTCTTTCGGAGTCGGTACCATGGTACTGCATGTGTACCATCAAATGTGGTTTGGTTATTATCTCCAACATTAAGATGTCTAGCTTCTTTGGCAAGTTTGTCTGTCGCTTCATTTCTAGGTATGCCAACGTGAGCAGTCATCCACTGCAAAATGCAGATCTTGTCTGGTTTGTCAACTTTTTTCTGCTGTTGTTGCATGCCTTGAGTTACTTTACAGTGGCCTCTAATTATTGCCTTTAAAGAAACGCTGGAGTCACAGAAAGATGACCGAGCCGTTGCCCTTGATTTTGCAGTTGAGTAAAAGATTCAATTAATGCATAATTATTGCTCTAAGTTCACTGGTGAAGTTTGAGGTGATGAAGCATCTGCTTGATGCATCATTCCCGGTTATTGAATTGGGCCGTACAAAATGCAAACCCACTCCTCCCTTCTTGATAGTTCCATCAGCTGAGATATCAACATATGCATGAAAGGGGTTAAGCAACTGATAACACGTCAAAAATGCCGACAGCATCGCTTGGCTAGTGAGTGATATCAGATTTTTGGATTCTTTTGTAGCTGTATGAAGATTTTAACCAAGCTATTGAATGTTTGCAAAGTGAAACTCTTCTTGTCCTCCTTAATTACCGGTATGTATTTTCTTAAGAGGCACAACATTCAATATGAACGACTTTTCACAAAACTCCCCCGAAGACAAAGCTCCTTTTGTTGCTTCAATCGTTACTCCCCTGCACCACTCTTTGAACGCTCCCCCTGCCACCCAGTGTACTGCATTCATTTAACTGAAGAAGAAGCAAAACTTGCACATAAGAAATTTTTGTATTTTTACTTTCAAATAACAAATTAAATGCAGGCTTTGTATTCATTTTCTCATAAAGTTTAACAGAAGACATTTTGAAAATCATTGTAGATGAATTCTACAGTGCTAGATTTAACAAGAAGTTGCAAGTTTTCCCAGGACAAAATCCATTATTAATTCATAAAATTTTGCACACCAACAATTGAATCCAGATTCAGAGATGAGGAGAATCGATTTCCAAGTTCTGTTTTTTGAATTAAAACAACCAGCATAAATCATTGCATTACATTCCGTGGGTGATTAGATATTTGAAATTTTAAAATTTAAGTTTTTCCCCGGAGAATGTAAAGGAAATGAATGGTACGCGATAATTAAACGGAAGGTACATAAGTATTAGGTTGTAACGAAAGTTTCCCGCTACCGCAAACTAGAGATGAGTTCGGGCTCATTTTTTTAAGCCCGAGCCCGAAGACTTTTAATCCGAGCCCGCCCGAGCAATATTATTAAAGTTGGAGACCGAGCCCGCCCGAGCCCGAAATTTCAGCTAAAGACAAATAAAATTAACTACTTCATTAAGAGGATACAATAAATTTTGGAGCTTCACACACCTTCTAGTTCCCCGTGCCGCTATTTTTTGAAATAAGTACGTCTATTTATCCCATGAATCACTTTTTAAAATCTGTTTCAAGGAGTATGTTCAACAAAGGAGAAATTTTTCACGAGCCCGAGCCCGCCCGAGCCCGAACGCAATCGTGAATTACAGAGCCCGAGCCCGAGTCGGGCCCGGGATCGGGCTCGGGCTTTCGGGCTCGGGCTGAGCCCGTCTCATCTCTACCGCAAACATCGTCAGCACACAGTTCGCGTTGGCGTATTTGCTCCTATTTTGTCAAACGATTTTTGGCATTTGAAAGAAAGAGGCTTACTTTATAACACTGTGTTGTGAAATCTGTAAAAAATATAGTTATTAAATACAGGGTGTCTCAAATGGAACTATCACTCTAGAGGATTAGAACCATCATTGACTTCCAGTTCTGTTGCAAAAAGTCAGCTACAGAATATAAACGAATTATTAGTACAGCTTTTTGTACTATTGTTGTATCATGAGACACTGTGCAGGTTTGGTACCGAAAGTTCAAAAACAGTTATTTAAGGAGTTAGAAGTTAGAGTTTAAGCAGATATGGCGGAAAACTTTCGTTACAACCTGATATGTTAACTGCACACACACTTTTTAACTGCTTACATGTCTACAGCACAAAGTAATTTTTCTGATTTCTTCAACAAAATTCTCCGCCCTCAACATTTTTATAATATTTTATATTTTTTATAATATACATCGAAGTTGCAAGTTTATTTTCAAATGTTTGTTTACTTCTGAAATTTATCGTAACAGTTAATTCAGCAAAAATTTTCACTGCGGATGAAGTTTGAAAAAGCCAGTAACAGACATTACAAACTAGCCAATTGATAAGCTTTTTACAGTATCCTGCATGAATTCCTGTTAAAACGCCCATTTTAATGAGTAATGACAATATTTTCTTCACACAAGGCATGCTTTAAATTAGTATACTTTAAAATATTACTTCAACTCTCTGTGTATACATTACCATTCATCCCCATTAGCCATTCAGCTTCCACAAAATGACACATTTACCCTTGAAGATGATCATTCAGCTTCCACAGAACAATATTAGCCCTTGAAAATACAATTCAGCTTCCACAGAACATTAGCCCTTGAAGATGACCATTCAACTTCCACAGAACATTAGCCCTTGAAGATGACCATTCAACTTCCACAGAACATTAGCCCTTGAAGATGACCATTCAACTTCCACAGAACATTAGCCCTTGAAGATGACCATTCAACTTCCACAGAATATTAGCCCTTGAAGATGACCATTCAACTTCCACAGAACATTAGCCCTTGAAGATGACCATTCAACTTCCACAGAACATTAGCCCTTGAAGATGACCATTCAACTTCCACAGAACATTAGCCCTTGAAGATGACCATTCAATTTTCACAGAACATTAGCCCTTTAACTTCCACAGAACATTAGCCCTTGAACTTCCACAGAACATTAGCCCTTGAAGATATCCATTCAACTTCCACAGCACAGTATTAACCCTCGATAGCCATTAAACTTACAAAGGAAAGTTATTTTCTGTCGATTGTTGACTCTCGATTGCTAGCTCAGTCGACCGGATTTATAAGCAATTCCAGATTCACAAAAGCACTAGGACTCAGGGTTGAAGCTGCATCATGACTGATTCTTGAGGCTGGTAGAGGTCTGAAGCTACACTACGTCCAGGACTGTGCTTTGACATAAAGAACGTTCGCTCCATCCCAATAGAAAGCCAGATCTTAAATCAAGCAAATCCAAAAGTATAAAAGTAAAGTGACGTTGTGAAAGCACCAGTATTCAATCATTTCTTTCTTCTGTACAGGCTAGATCAGAAGTGTGCGTGGAAAGGGGGGGGGGGATGTCTCATAAATTGGATACTGTTCAGAAACTGCTTTAAAACTTACCCGGCAATTTTTCAGAATCTCAGGCTAACCGTGCACCCGCTATAGCCAGTGACAGATCTGAAATTCTACTGGATAAGCCACAGAGTTCTGACACCTTCTCCAAACGTTCACAGCGATCGACCGACTTCAACCAAGTTCGAACTATTGCATTTTCAGAGCAGACGCAAACTGTCGCTGATTTGTCGTAAATCACGGAAATGATAGATCTTGATTTTCATAAATATAACCGCAATAAGTCGGTCGGTAAAATAACGCCCACATCCCGTAACTTTACAAGCATCGACTTCCGTGCAAGTATCTCAAATCGGAGCATTTGTATATACAGTGGGGCCTCGATTTAACGTACTTGATTTAACGAATTCTCCGATTTAACGAATATTTTTTCTGTCCCAACAAAAAGGGTGCTAAAATGCTCCGATTTAACGAATTTTTAGCTTTGATTTAACGAACATCAATCGCTGAAATAAAATTCGCACATAAAACTTTGTCAATATTAATTTTGTCTGCGAAAAGTTCAAAGAGCTTTATAAAGTCAAAACAAAGCCACAAAAACAAAGCACTATCAAGGATTTCTTTCCAAAGTGCCAATAAGTAGGTATGTATTGACTTTTAAGAACAAGTGACATTAAAGAATTTAGATAATTTTTAAGTTGATCTCCTAACGTATAACTTAAAATTTTTAAGCTCGCAGTAAACAATAATCATTCTTTTTTTCATATCAATATCTAAGGGTACTTTGCATTGATATTTTTATACCATACTCTTTACAAAAACTTATATTCGATTTAGCGAATGGATTTGTGGGTCCTAGTCAATTTGTTAATTCGAGGTTCGACTGTATTGAAGAATGCACGGGAGGTTAAAGTATATAGCGTGCAAAACTAGTCCCCTGATCTTTCAAAATCCCTAATTTATTTCATGCGAAAAAGGAGAAAGCATCTCCTTTATCCTAATCTGATTCGCGAGACAATCCACTTACAAGATGATACTCAACACACATTGTGTTATGTTTAATTCAGTTACAAAACCATTCACAAATCACTGCAGAGTAAAATTGAATTCAAACTTGTTAAAAGCCCTCTTTCTCCGCCTGCCATGTTCGATTTCTTCTTCCTTGCCATAAATATTTATCAGTTATTCCGTATGCTTTTTCCTGTTTTTTTTTTTTTTTTCATCTTAAGTCACGCCATACAGGAATAAGTAAGGACTTAAAATAGCTCTTGAATTATTCGGATTATTTAATCGGTTTACACAACTTGTTTCTTTTTGGAATTTCGCGTCCCGGTTCACAGCCAATGCTTATAAAATTACAAGTTTTGGCTGTGTTAAGGCTGGTTGTATTTAAATTTCGTTAATGTGAGCAACAGATAGTTCGGATTATTTCAAATCGTATAAGAGAATCACTGGGCCGTCCACAGGTTATGACACGCTTGGAGAAGAGGGGACGGGGGGGGGGGGTTCGTTAAATTATGACAGTTTGTGACAAGAGGGGGGGGGTGACTAGGTGACGAGGGGGGGTAGCAGCAGAAATTCTCCACTTGAAAGAAAATTATGCTCACTAATGTCATTAAAACAGATAAATTAAGGAATAACATTCTAAACATGAACTATAATGTAGGGGTCTTTTTACTTTCCGAACATGTACCATGTAAGGAAAGTATTGTAATCATGAAAAAATTTGACTTCGAGATTTTTGTGTTTTTACACGTTTTGAGGTCGTCTGAATTCATTTATGCTATTTTTACGAGATGTATGTGTGTGTGTGTGTATGTGAGTGAACACGATAGCTCCTAAATGGGGCATTCGATTGAGCTCCAATTGGGTATATATGTTATAAACCACCCTCGCAAGACCGGTATTGATTTTGGTGTGTATAGAACTTATAGTTTTTCTACAGGCTACGACAAAGATTTCTTTTACTTTATGGCCTATGGGGTGAAATTCTTGAATGTGCGCTAACGTTTAAACGGTACATTCGTTTGAGCTCCAATTGGGTGTACATATTATAAACCACCATCGTAAGACCGGTATTGATTTTGATGTGTATAGGACTTACAGTTTTTCTACAGGGCTACGACAAAGATTTCTTTTACATTATGGCCTATGGGGAGAAATTATTGAAAGTGCGCTAGCGTTTAAACAGCGCATTCGATTGAGCTTCAGTTTGGTATATATGTTTGAATTATTCATCGATTAAAATTTATTTAAATGCTTGGTAATGATCTTAAGCGTAAGTGTTCGGAAAGTCGAGTGGAGTCACTGCATTTTTTATACTGCAAGTACATGTTCATGTGATACAGCCTGTGCTAAGAGAAAGAGATGAGGTATAGTGAAGTGTGTCATTTATGAAAAAGGGGTGGGGGAGGGGGTACAAAACATTATAAAAAAAACAGTGGCATTTAAGGACGGTCTCGCACGTGTTCTATGTTTACGTTTTTTTATACAGTCAAACTCGCTTAGTGAAATATTGGTTAAATGAACATCCCGCTTATTGTAAAAAATATTCCATGTTCCAAACTGTAATAATTCGTCAATTCCCGGATTATGAAATAATCCTCTTATTAGAATGAATTTTCGTGGCAAATCGGCTATTTCATTAGGCGGGTACGTACACTTGGTTTACATTTAACAAGAAATATACTAAATCATAAAGAGCACATGCCATTATATATAGCTTTCCAACAAAGTCTTGTTCTTTGCTAGTGCTTACACTCATGCTAAATAATAACAAAACCTGTTATTTTTCTGTTGTTTGAAAAAGAAGAACGTCTCCAGAAAGCGCTTTAAGGCTGTTCTTCGAAAAAAAAAAAAAAAAAACTTTTTAGTCTTGGTACACAAATTGAAATAAACTAATAGCGTCATGGTCTTCAAAAAATTCCAGATGGTTCTTCATAAGCTGCTTTACACACTGCAATAAGCGAAAATTTTAGTGAAATTTCAGAAAAAATTCTTAAACATGAATCTGAACTGCAGGATTATTCGACGAGTGACACGGTTTGCGGAAATTTCCGATTTTTAAGAATTTTTTCAAAAAGTTTTGAAACTGATACAGGTTTATCGTTTATTTCAGTATGTAGTACAGCTTGTAAACGGACAGTTTCAAAATTTTGAAGTGCCTGACATAATTAGTTTATTTGTACTACTTATGTACCAAAAGGGGATAATTTTTTCGAACTACACCGTTAAACAGGATTGCTCGTAGACCTTATAGAAATATTCTTGGATCTCTTTATAAAAACTATGCACGCTATATCTATCCTTTTCCACTAGGGTATATGGTAGAGCTCGGACAGACAAACTAGTTTTATAAACACTCAATTTGAAAATTAAATCGTTTAATGCCCTAAGACTGCAGAACATTAATAAAACAGTTAAATCGTTGTACAGCAACTCAAAGTGTGTTCCCTGTGAGACTCTTACAGAATAAACTTGGTACATGTATCTGTTGTACAATCAAATAAATGAATTTCCCAACAAAACAGTTTCTTTTCTAACGATTACTATCTAAAGGTTTAGAATCTATGCCAGTGGTAAATACTGGGGAGGGGTAAGAAAACTTTACCCCTCCCCGCAAGAGAAAGAGGAAAAAAGCATTGTTTTAGTGTAGCAATTTTCTTTATTGTACGTTTTGTTTAAGTCCAAAAGAACGGAAAAAAAGAAGAAAAATCGTAACAAATGCATCGATTATAAAACACTTTCCGAAATAGGTCTTTTTGCGCCAAAATTTGGCGGAATTTTGCCAAAATTTGCCAGAATTCGCCAGTTTTTTTTTTGACACAGCTGGCTGTGCGGCACAACCAGCGATCGAAACATTCATCGGGTGCCACAGATCTAGAGACAGACCCTTTTTAGACGCAGCTGGCTGTGCCGCACAGCCAGCTGTCGTCAAAAAAGGGTCTCTAGATCTGTGGCACGGGATGAACGTTTCGATCGTCCGCCATCTTGCTGGTAGTTAAGTCGAGCGATGGCAACGGCTGCCCTTTTTTCAGCATTGGGAAAGGGTTGCGCCTCAAAGGGTTAAGCACTTTTCCATTATGTCACAAACTGTTACAAAGAGACAATCTTTTGCCAAAATAGTAGTGACAAAAAAAAAAAAAAAAAAAACACTTTCCCAAGTAATGTACAACTGAATCCGACTTTACGGGCGCCAAATCAGTTTCCCGCTTAAACTAAAAAAAAAAAAAAAAACTAAAAAAAAAAAAAACCACCTTAGAATGATTTGCGAACTGCTCCGTGTAAAGTATTTTTTCTAACAAACGCAGTAATATTTCACGAAAGTTTTGGGGAAGGGGGGTGGTATTATGTTGTCCACTCTCGATGGTCATTTTTTATATGTCACGGACCCAATGAAGAAAGATGGCCACTTCCTCATCCTGAATCGAATGTTTATATTCTTCCTTCTTTTTTTTAGGAAACCGCGACTGGGAGTCTCCTCTCCGGCCATTTTCAAAATCACAAGTGCAGTTGTTGAGAAGTGGAGGTTCGCTTATAATGTACATCCTATATATATCGTGTGTGTGGGGTGTAGTGCTTTAGTTCTCAGTTTCCTTTTTTTTTTTGAAAAGGCGGGGTGACGTGAGAGGGGGCTGGGATTTCAGTTGCCCTCACTTCCCATCATTTCTTTAAAAAAATAAAATTTAGAGTAATGTTTCATATATTGGATGGAAGAAGTTAAATTAATTAATTTGTATGGTAAATAAACTCGGCTGTTCGAGCCTCGTCACTAGGAGACCCCCTGAATCCCCCCACCCCCTAATTTTTTAGTTTCATTATTGCCATATTAAAACGATATTAATTGACTACGCCATTTATCTCTCATCTTTCGTGTATTTTGCCTGGTAATCCTATGTTGAAATTTTTAGGATTGTAACCTATTTATAGAAAAAATGGATCGGATGCGTATTCTACAGCTTACGAAATATCGTAACAACAGATTAAAGATGTTGTGAACTAATAGTATTTAAATATATGATGCATATTCTACAGCTTACGAAATATTGTAACAACAGATTAAAGCTGTTGTGAACTAATAGTATTTAAATATATGCAAAATTATGTCGCTTTTTGGGACACATTTTTTGGGCAATTTTCAATAAAGGTGTTGAGAGATGAAATGACATAGTCATTAAAAAAACAATAAACAAAATAAATAAACACTTATATTGAAATCTTAGCTGAGTACCGGTTGTTCTACGGAAGAAAGACGTTCTTCTAACACACATAATTAAAGTTTATTCAATTAGAATATAGCTGTCGAATCGTTCGCGCGTAACCCGACATAACGATAGCTAACCTAAATTTAAAAATCTGGAGTGACTCCACTCGACTTTCCGAACACTTACGATTAAGACCATTACCAAGCACTTAAATAAATTTTAATCGATGAATAATTCAAACATATATACCAAATTGAAACTCAATCGAATGCACCGTTTAAACGCTTGCGCACTTTCAAGAATTTCTCCCCATATGCCATTATGGCATAACATAAAAGAAAGTTTTGTCGTAGCCCTTTAGGAGAACTATAAGTCCTATACACACCAAAATCAATACCGGTCTTAGGATGGTGGTTTGTAACATGTATACCGAATTTGAGCTCAATCGAATGTATCGTTTAAACGCTAGCGCACTTTCAAGAAATTCCCCCCATAGGCCATAATGTAAAGGATATCTTTGTCGTAGCCTCTAGAAAAACTATAAGTCCTATACACACCAAAATTATACCGGTCTTGCGACGGTGGTTTATGACATATATATCCAATTTGAGCTCAATCGAATGCTCCATTCAGGAGCTATCGTGTTTACTCACATACACACAAACACACATACACACACACACACACATACATACATACATCTCGTAAAAATAGCATAAATGGATTCAGAAGCCCTCAAGACGTGTAAAAACACCAAAATCTCGAAGTCGAATTTTTTCATGATTACAATACTTTCCTTACATGGTACATGTTCGGAAAGTAAAAAAAGGTGGAGGGGGGAGCACTTTGATTTGTGGAACTTCGTAACAGTTTGGTTCTTGAGCGGTTCTACGCACCGTAGACAAATTTATTTACATATTGAAATAAATAAAAAAAAATCTTTGTGTAAAAACACACTTTAAATGATACATGAGTGAAGATACGATCATTTCGGCAGAAAATGTTTTCAGCCTTCATCAGTCTTGACACTTTGTCTCACTAAACAGTGCGAACCCAGTATTTTGAGTGTTTTTTCTGTATTTACACATTAGCCTGTCCACCCAACACCTCCTAGACATAGGAGGCCTTAGAACAGAAGCTTTTACGTCATCACTAGGTCTTCTAAGATGACGTCATTCACGGTTTTGCTTTCACTAAGTAAAACTATGTAAAATTTCTGGTGAGTGATACAGATTTCAGAAAATATCTTAAGTTGAAGATAAAAATTAAAATACCTTTCTGATAAAAAAATATTATGATCTATTTCTATATCATATTATAGAATTAGTGATAGTTAAAATTTCCTATTTGTCGTAAAATTTAATTTTCTATCTCAAATCATTGAAATGTTTTATGCGGGAGTAAAATTCACAAACTTTGAATAGTTTTACTTTGTGAAAATAAATGTAAAATTCACAAACTTTGAATAGTTTTACTTTGTGAAAATAAATGTAAAATTCACAAACTTTGAATAGTTTTACTTTGTGAAAATAAATGTAAAATTCACAAACTTTGAATAGTTTTACTTTGTGAAAATAAATGTGTGATGACCTCATTTTAGTGGACCTAGTGATTACGTAATTTTTTCTGTTCTCAGGCATTGTATATCTAGGAGGTGTTGGTCTACCACTCGCCTGTATTTTTACCACAGGCTGTGCCATTTAACAGCAATAATGGCTGCAAGCAAATGTTTTGATTGCCAGATTACAGCCCAATATACCATGTATGCCTGTATCATGTTTGCAACAAAAGTAAAAGAAATTTTCAGCATTGATTTCCTTCACACGATTTTTTGGCGTTCTCTACAGAACTGCTAAGAGAATAACTATTTTTGAAGTTTTTTTTGGGCTGAAAAATAACTTATTGGAAAGCTAAAAGTGGATTATATGAAGTCACTAATTAAAATTGAAGTGAAGGCATGGCGATGAGGTCACATAACCTTATGTAATATAAATAGACGTAAACAAAAACGTCGATTAGCCAGAGAGATGACGTCAGCGGGCGCTGATGTGGTCCTACGTCATCTGTCGTTAGCATCGAAAATGAGAATTGGGAGATGCCCCCCCCCCTTTGGATTGCGCGTAAAGAAAAAATGCTCAGCCTTTGTTGGAAAATTAACTTTGTAGCTAGAACAATTTTAGTGAAATGTACGCAAAACAAAATAGTTTTAAAATAATCATAAGCTATAATAAATATCGTGACATATATAAATATCATAGACTGACTAAGGTAGGGTCAGGTAGAGGCAGCTTCCCGGGACCCCAGTCAAAGGGGGCTCGCTAATCAAAAAATGTTACTATTGCATTTTGCAGGAACGTGTTGTTTCTAGGAATGTTTTTTCTCTATGCCTGATTAAACTTCAATTGTCGAATAAAAGTTATTAAACATACTGAAAAAAGGTTTTAATAAAGTGCTTTAGAACGTTCGGTCAATATGATCATTTTGGGCGGCAACAAAGATTTACCCTTCCTCAGTTACAAAAAGTTCCAAGCAATTCACAAAGTAGAAATCCCGGAACTTCAATAAGCCAATTGTTCCAGGCTTTCTAATTTTTGTAACCTGAATGGGTACATATGGAAGCGGCCCCCCATAATAAATTTCTGTCCCGAACCCAGGGGGGGGTGGGTGGTCCAGCAAGGGTGCCCACTGGCTACTAAAAAGAGACTATTTGCTACTATTAGGTTGTAACGAAAGTTTCCCGCCACCGCAAACATCGTCAGCGCACAGTTCGCGTTGGCGTATTTGCTCATATTTTGTCAAACGATTTTTGGCATTTGAAAGAAAGAGGCTTACTTTATAACACTGTGTTGTGAAATCTGTAAAAAATATAGTTATCATTAAGTATAAGGTGTCCCAAATGGAACTATCACTCTAGAGCATTAGAACCATCATTTACTTCCATTTGTGTTGCAAAAAGTCAGTTACATAATATCAACGAATTATGAGTACAGCTTTAAGTACTATTGTTGCATCGTGTGACACTGCGCAGGTTTGGTACCGAAAGTTCAAAATCAGTTATCTAAGGAGTTAGAAGTTACTTTTTCAGGCAGATATGGCGGAAAACTTTCGTTACAACCTGATATAATCAAGAATTATGGCGTCTATTTACATGTAAAAAGAGATAAAAAGTAACTATTTTGAGGATAATGGCAACTATTTTTCTAAGAGTAACAATGCAATTTTTGTTTTTCACCTAGAACGTTTCAGTTTAGAGCGTGTAACCACACTACTAACAACATGATAAACACTAAGCGTAGCGCAACGGTGTCCACCCGTAGATTTTGAGAAATATCCGGCAAGAACAGATAAGCTAGATTCATACTGCCTGTGCCGTTCCATTGTAGTTCACTACAGTAAAAGATGTGTTTTCATAATCCAAAAATTGACTGAACTTCCAAATTCTAAAAACATAATGCAGCCAACTTTCGGAAGGACACTGTGGTAAGTCATTCACTTTGTTGCAGAAACTCTGTTGAATTCGTGTTAGAGAGTATGCTTTAAAGTCTGGGGACCACCTACTCAACGGGGTTTGTGGGAAGTTTCAGTAGCCAGTTGAGATGTCAGGACGAAACACAAACATAACTGTTTTTAGAAACTTCTCAAACAATCTTCAAAACGCAATTTACAGGAATTTACAATCAGTAATTCTATAGATAACTAGTCATCAATCGCAGAAACTGACTCAAATACTGCAATTTCTTTTCATTAAATAAAATTGTTCCACTTGCTAAAATATCAATACTCTAGCGAACCCTTGACTCCTCCGCAGCATACAACAATGCTGAAATCATAAACAAATTTTAAAATACAGCTTGGCAAAACGAGCGCGCCTCTGGCATCAAAACTATGCAAAGCGTTATGTTCCTAATAGCTAGCGTTTCATAGAAAAGCAAATTTAAGATTGAAGCAGTGGGATGACCTACTTGTGTATTTTTACTTTTTGGGGAGTTTTCTCTAAAGTTCTGGCAAAATCTGTCTAGTAAATTCTCTATTATTTTCCTTGCATCATTTGTGTAATGCTAGGCGGTTAAGTGAACATTGGAGGTCTCTTTTTTTTATGTATGTTAGATGCCGCCAGGCTTGGCGATTTTGACTGGCGACAAAACTTGACACAGCCAAGCGATACCGCCGATATTTAACAAGCACCTCCAATTCTGATGGTATCCTATGTGCATATTAAATATTTCTATCTTACATTCTAGTTAAACGATTTACATCCAACAAAGTGCAAAACTTAATTTTAGCAACACTATTAACTAGGCGCGTAGCCAGGAAAATTTTTCGGGGGGGGATATGCGCCTGTAAAAATTTTCGGGGGGGGATATGAACTTATATGTGCATAAATAGACGGAATTTCATCACTAATCCAAAAATTTCGGGGGGGGGGATATATCCCGATATCCCTCCCCCCTGGCTACGCCCCTGCTATTAACTTCTATTAGTAGTTATCTATGCTTCATGAAAATTAATACACCTGCTGCTTGTTTTTAAACTGTGTATTTTTTCTTCATTTTTAAGAAGAATTTTTTAATTTTTAAAAAGGTTTGTAACGTTTTATTTTGAGTATTTATTTATTTTTTAATTCACATAATAATTCAATAAAAAGTTATGTTAACAATCCCATGATCTAAAATTCTATAATCTGCATGTTTATAGATTCAGGTTTGTGAGAGTCTACTCCAAGAGCGGATTAAGGGGGGGGGCGGAGGGGGCGACCGCCCCCCCCCCGAGAAAAAGAAAATAATGTTAAAGATCCTATTTTACTTCCATAAAATGGATATATATATATCAATCTTCTAACTAACCGCCCCCCTCCCCCGACAAACTTCATTAATCCGCCACTGGTCTACTGTGTTTTGTATTTCATGTTTAACTAAAAATACTTGGAAAGACATTGAAAACACTCTACTTTATAATGCTTTGTCCTATGCATCTAAGGAAACAGAACTGAACCGCAAGCATCATCTGCTATGGAGTAATACATAATGAATTTAATTTTCATAAATATTATATACACTTCTTTCCGAAAACAAAAATGTGTATTTAACATTATTTCAAACTTTGTTTAGAAGATTTCAGTCTGTTTAGATTGTTAAAAAGGATACTATTTTTAAGATAAAGGCTACTATTTTGTAACCTGAAGGCTACTAAAGCAACTATTTCTGTGGCTGTGCTGTGGTGGGCATCCTGTCGAGGGGGTCCGGGTGCCCCCCCCCCGCGCACAATTTTCGTTTTTGTTAACAAAATAAAAATGATGAAGTCTTTTTCTGAAAAAATCAGCCTTTTTCACAATTTGGATCCCCCTCCGAAATTTTTGGACCCTACCCGAATTTCTTTTTTCTGTTTACGTCCTTGCCTCTGACTCCATGTTGGCTTGGTCGGGCTCTGTAAATTAGTCACTTTAAGATACATTGATATCCCTTCTAATGTGTACATGGGGATTATTATTAAACTTCCCCTAAAAACAGTACTCTATAGCTAAAACGAGCGAACGGATTACAACCAAAATTGGTATACTGGCTATACATGATATGCGATCAAGGAATTTCGAAAAAAAAAAAAAAATAGTTCAAAAAATGCCCACTAGATGGCGTTTTGCATGAAAAACGGCAAATTGAATGATGGAAATGGCTCATTCGAAATATACAAACAATTTTAACATTTATTCAATATTTTCTGAGCATTTATTCACCATTTTGGGTAATATTGGAGCTCATTTCACCATGCAAAGTGCCATCTAGTGGACAAATTTTTAAATAAACGCTCTGAAACATTTCCTCAAACGGATCTCGTGTACAGTCCATATGCCGAATTGGGTAGCAATCTGATCACCGGTTACAGCTACAGAATGCTGTTTGCAGAGAGGTTTGCAGTGTGTAAAGCAGCTTATGAAGAACCATCTGAAAATTTTTTGACACGATGGTGCTATTAGTTTATTTCAATTTGTGTACCAAGACTAAAAACAGGCGTTTTTTTCTTCGAACTACAGCGTTAATCCAAAGTGAAGGATATCGCTTCTAAGATGAGACCTTTCGGCATTTATCGATAGGCTCAAATTAACAATCTCCTAAGTTGTTTGTGCATATTTACAGCCGATTTCCCCCAAACACCAAAGATTTAGAATGTGTACAACAGGCTCTCTCATTCAAAGGAGAAATGAACAGCCAGTTATGCGTTAATAAAAATCACTTTCCGCAGCAATAAAATATTCATCCTCTAGTTTTATATGCGCATGCTTTATGATTTCGGGTAAAAGGCCGAACGCAAGAGTAACGGATAAAGCGATTGGTTGCTGTTATTGTTAAAAAAGGAAGGAAGCTACGTTAGAGTATACTTATTTGGCGCTCCTTTTCTTTGAGAAAAATGTATTGTTAAGGTATTTATATTGAGGTTTTAATAAATTAAAAAGATGCTTGCAGATTATTAAAGGTCTCGCTAGGAGTTATTGTGCTAACAGATTACGTAGCGTAAATGTGGGGTTGTGGTATGTCAGAGTTACTAATTTTGGGGTTTTTTCCCTAAATTTAGTAACTTTTCATTGTGTTTTTGGAGTATTACTGCTTTGGTGGTAGGGATATTTTTGATGACTTTTCTGTTCGATTTCGGGAATGAACTTTCAGATAAATTCCTTGGGATATTTTTAGTACTAGTGCTCTATTGATTTCAAGCCTCAAAAATATGTAACTTTTTTTAAATTTCACTTTTCAAATTTATTGTAATTGTTTGTAAAAGAATGGAAGCTATATTAGAGTATACTAACTTATAAAGAGCTCTTGTCTAAGAAAAATATATTGAAAGTGTTTCTGTTGAGGTTTTAATAGATTAAAAAGATGCTTGCAGATTATTAAAGGTCTCGCTAGGAGTTATTGCGCTAGCAGATCACGTAGCGTAAACCGTGGGGTTGTGGTATATCAGAGTTCCTAATTTCAGAGCGTATTCACTAAATTTAGCAATTTTTCCATTGTGTTTTTGGAGTATTTCTGCTCTGGAGTTAGGAATATTTTTAATGACTTTTCTGTTCGAATTCGAGACCGGACTTTCATATAAATTCCTCGGGGTATTTTTAGTACATTTCTTTTCAAGCTTAAAAAATACGCAACTTTTTAAAATTTCACTTTTCAAATTTATTGTTATTGTTTGTAAAAGAATGGAAGCTATATTAGAGTATACTTACTTATTAAGAGTTCCTGTCTAACAAAAATATATTGAAAGCGTTTATGTTGAGGTTTTAATAAATTAAAAAGATGCTTGCAGATTATTAAAGAATGCTCTCTCTAGGAGCTATTATGCTAACAGTTTGCGTAGCGTAAATGTGAGGTTGTGTGTGGTATGTCAGTGTTCCCAGCAAACACACACAGGTTCTCTGAACGTCTATTAACGTTCAGAAGACGTTTTCTGAACGTTAATAGACGTTCAGAGAACCTGTGTGTGTTTGCTGGGTTCCTAATTTTGAGGATTTTTCACTTAATTTAGCAATTTTTCATTGTGTTTTTGGAGCATTTCTGCTTTGGAGTTAGGGATATTTTTAATGGCTTTTCTGTTCGAATTCGGGAATGGACTTTCAGATGAATTCCTCGGTATATTTTTAGTACTAGAGCTCTATTGATTTCAAGCCTCAAAAATATGCAACTTTTTTAAATTCCACTTTTCAAATTTATTGTTATTGTTTTTATAAGGATGGAAGCTATATTGGAGTACACTTGTACACTTACTTATTTGGAGCATCTGTTTAAGAAAAATATATAAGGTATTTATGTTCAGGTTTTAATAAATTAAAAAGATGCTTGCAGATTATTAAAGTTTATCGCTAGGAGTTATTGTGCTGAAATATTGTATAGCATTAATCTGGGGTTGTGGTATATCAGGGTTCCTAATTTCGGTGATTTTTTCACTTAATTTAACACCTTTTCATTGTGTTTTTGGAAGATTTATGCTTTGGTTTTAGGAATATTTTTAATGATTTTTCTGTTCGATTTTGGGACTCAATGATTAATTTTAATGATAATGGGGGTAATTTTATCACTAGAGTTCTATTAATTTCAAACCTCGAAAATATGTGACTCAAAAGTTCAAATATAGTTTTTTTTATGTTTTTTTTTTTTTTAAATTCTGTAATTTTATGTTTTGAATCAAGTAGAATATGCAGTAGATCATTAATAATCCAGACTAACAGTTTTCCGACCCTGTCCAGATTTTCGAAAATAACCCCCCCCCCCCTTCAAAAAAAAAAGGCGTTTGTGTTCATAACAAAAAGAAAATTTGCTAAATTCGTTTAAATTTTCTTAAGTGATTAAATAATTGGAGAAGATAAAACCATTAATTAATATGAACTTGTATTTTAATTAACGGATAACACATATAGCTGTACATATTGTACATTACATATGTATTTACAGAATACTGTACTTACAGTTTATACACTTTCAGAGCTTTGTCTGGGCTGATGGCAGCAAAACAAGAGGTTGAGAAAATTTGATTTAAAATTTTTCACTTGTAGTCACTGGCAATGGGTTTCCTTATATCACAAACTTTTTTTTCACCTAAATTGAATCCGGTTTATCGACGGCTAGGCTTTTTGACATACGTTATATCGACGTTCTAGTATTATAATAAATTTCAGATTTTTAAGTTGTTGTTTTTCTCTTTATTTCAAACCTGAAAAAAATATATTGGCAATGTTGATTTGTTTCACTTTTCAAAATAAATGGAGTACATCAAGCCCAGCTAGGAAACTAGTCACAGAGATCAATATCTCGGGAACAAGTCTTCATAAAAACTGCGGGGTGTGTTAAAGGGTTAAAACAAGAAATTTTATATTTTTTGAGAGCAGTGAAAACTCCTCTCTGTGACTTTACTTTTAAAAGTGAAATATAATGCAAAATATTCATCATTCAAGACTTAATTATTCGTAATTAGTTGCAATTTTTCATATTTAAGAGACTTTTTCTCGCCATGGTAAGTTTGTTGTGCGGCATTGAGTTTAAAGCAACGATAGACCATTAAAAAAAGAAATTCTGTATTTATGAGCCAACCTCTACAAAATTTTATGTACAGTGATATAATGTTGCCCAACTATGAAAAATATTAAATCAAGGTATATATCATATTTTAATTAATTACTTGTTGTAAATATCCTAATTAAAAGATATCATCTAAAAATGCTTCATTGGCATCATTTTTGTCCGTGACAACTGATCTTTTTCTTAAACTACCTACAACTAAAATTAGTACTTAACTTCTACTAACAATCAGAACTATAGCCAAGAAAAAATTACTTTCATAAAACATACGTGTTTTCAGCAGAATTTCAACAAAAAACAACAAAAAAAAAGTGCAAAACTATTTTTAGAAAATTATTTACAAAATTCAATAAAATTAGCTCTAAGTTATCTTCAAATATTTAAGAAGGATCTTTTTACCAAATTGCAGAAAGATTCAACAAAATGTAATGCGCATGAAACACTTTTTTGAACTTTGCAACTGAAAACTATCATAAATCATCGAATTGGTGTGATTTTTTTTAATGTTAAAGCTAATGAATTGGAGATTAATATTCAGCAAGGAAGAAACAAAAACGTTTTCGTGACATATTTTTGCGAAATCTGAAGTCCCATTGTCGCCTTAAAGCTAAAAACGTTAACCCTTTAACGCGCAGTGTTCCCGCTCTGGGAACACCAAACTTTGACGTTTTGACTGTTGCCAGTCACGAAGAATAGATTTGATTTCTATAAAAATAGTTGGGGGTGACAGAGCTCCACGAGAATCCTTTACTTTTCAGCACGTCATTTCGTGCGAAACAACCAAAATGTACATCTTTTAATACGTAAATGTATTGGAATTCTTTTGAGTACTCCAGTAGAGGAACTATAAATGCTACAGAATATGCTGGGCAAGGCCGTACCCCAAAATTTAAAATTTTGTTAACAAAAAAAAAAAAAAAAAAAAAAAAAAAAACCAATAATAATGAAGCCTTTTTGTGAAAAATTGAGCATTTTTCACCTTTTGGTCCCCCCCCCTCCCTGAAATTTGTTTCTGGGTACGGCCCTGATGCAAGGACGTACCCAGGGGAATGGTCCAGGGGGTCCGGACCCCTCCCCCCGTCGATATTTCAGTATTTATTCACAAAATAAGAATGATGACGTCCTTTTGTGAAAACTTCTGCCTTTTCACCGTTTGGACCCTCTATGAAATTTTTTTTTCTGGGTACGTCCCTGCCCTGATGCTAGGAATAACATGCATAAATTCGGTAGTAATCGATGCGTATTTACGTCAGTTAAAGCGCGGTTGGGCGGACAGACAGACAGCCCGAAAGCACGAGCACTTTTCAACCTTGTTGGAAAGTCTCTAAAAAAAAAAATATTAAAAAAAAACAAAAACTTAGCATATGTTTAACAAGCACTCTCGCTTCAACGCAAGATCAAAACAAACATTTCCCCCCCTCTCCTCTCAACATGCTATTCATCTCAAGAAAAGTCAAAAGGGCTCACCGACTCCTGGATTTATGCAAAGTAAATACATAATTCCCCCGTAATCATTACTTTTTATTGAGCACAGATAACGCGCGAGGCGTAAGTCTTCTTGTGGAAGAAAACAAGACACGCAACTTGTAAAGAAAACACGTTAACGGTTACTTAAATTATAAGCACAGTAGTAAAAAAATAAAAAAATAAACTTTCTTCTTTCCCCTTCGTCAGATGTATTCTTCGCAATTTTTACGACTCTTTGCGTTTTTATGGTGCTATGGAGTGCGGGACAAGAGAGTTTTGCTGCCCGGGATGGTGTTGCTTTTATTGTTTTCGGCGCGTTTGATGGAATGGATTAATGAACCCGCACATGCACCGGTTTGTAGTACATAGCGCCAACGCCACCTGCATTGTGGAAGGCCTAAAGAGTTGTACGATGATGTCAGCACAAAAAGGCCGACGTTTGGAGTATTTATTTATTTTTCCCTTCTTATGGAAAATGTATAAAATTTGCACTACGTATTATCAAGAATTAAGCATATTTACCAGAATTCTTAAAATAAAAATATACATTAACCCTTTAACGCGCAGTGTTCCCGCTCTGGGAACACCAAACTCTGACGTTTTAACTGTTGCCAGTCACGAAGAATAGATTTGATTTCTATAAAAATAGTTGCTGGTGACATAGCTCTACGAGAATCCTTTACTTTTTAGCACGTCATTTCCCGTAAAAAAAATTGTTACGATTATTTTTAACAGCAATGACATCTGCTGAAAAATGGAAGAATGCGAGAACAGCTGGATAGATTGGCCAATGCTGAAAAAAGGGCAGCCGTTGCCATCGCTCGACCTAACTACCAGCGAGATGGCGGGCGATCGAAACGTTCATCGGGTGCCACAGATCTAGAGACCCTTTTTAGACGCAGCTGGCTGTGCCGCGCAGCCAGCTGTCGTCAAAAAAGGGTCTCTAGATCTGTGGCACGCGATGAACGTTTCGATCGTCCGCCATATTGCTGGTAGTTGAGTCGAGCGATGGCAACGGCTGCCCTTTTTTCAGCATTGGGAAAGGGTTGCGCCTCAAAGCGTCAAAAACAGAATGTTGTTATTCTTTGAAAATTAGCCAACCACACAATCGAAATAAATATTCCTCTTAAATTATTTCAGTTGTAAAATACTGAACTGATTAAGAGTTTATTAATTACTGATTATCGCGAAAAAAATGAATCGATAAAATTTGTATACTTGTGGAAAATAAGAAAAGGGTTTCTTTTTAAATCAAAACAGCCTCTGCAATTACAAAAATTAAACAGCAGTTTTATGATGCGGCACCTTTTTTGAAATCAGTTTAAAGGAGGGTTGCTATTAGTTTTTTATTGTTTGAATATCTTGTTTTAAATGAACAATAACTCGTTTTACGTATCTTAAATTTAGCACCCCGGGAAGACCAAAAAATAACTATTCACTCCAAGTATCGAATTATCTATTTTCTGAAATAAAACAAAAGAAACAATAAATCCACGTTTTAAACAAACAGCCAGCTGCATCAAAAAAGAGTCTCTAAATCTGTGGAACGTTTCGATCGTCCGCCATTTTGCTGGTAGTTAAGTCGAGCGATGGCAACGGCTGCCCTTTTTTCAGCATTGGGCCATCTATCCAGCTGTTCTCGCATTGTTCCATTTTTCAGCAGATGTCAATGCTGTTAAAAATAATCGTTACAATTTTTTTCATGGGAAATGACGTGCTAAAAAGTAAAGGATTCTCGTGGAGCTATGTCACCCGCAACTATTTTTATAGAAATCAAATCTATTCTTCGTGACTGGCAACAGTCAAAACGTCAGAGTTTGGTGTTCCCAGAGCGGGAACACTGCGCGTTAAAGGGTTAATGTATATTTTTATTTTAAGAATTCTGGTAAATATGCTTAATTCTTGATAATACGTAGTACAAATTTTATACATTTTCCATAAGAAGGGAAAAAATAAATAAATAACTCCAAACGTCGGCCTTTTCGTGCTGACATCATCGTACAACTCTTTAGGCCTTCCACAAATGCAGGTGGCGTTGGCGCTATGTACTACAAACCCGTGCATGTGCGGGTTCATTAATCCATTCCATCAAACGCACCGAAAACAATAAAAGCAACACCATCCCGGGCAGCAAAACTTCTCTTGTCCCGCACTCCATAGCACCATAAAAACGCAAAGAGTCGTAAAAATAGCGAAGAATACATCCGACGAAGGGGGAAATAAGAAAGTTTTTTAGTTACTTATTTTTTTTTTTTTTTACTACTGTGCTTATAATTTAAGTAACCGTTAACGTGTTTTCTTTACAAGTTGCGTGTCTTGTTTCCTTCCACAAGAAGACTTACGCCTTGCGCGTTATCTGTGCTCAATAAAAAGAAATGATTACGGGGGAATTATGTATTTACTTTGCATAAATCCAGGAGTCAGTGAGCCCTTTTGACTTTTCTTGAGATGAATAGCATGTTGAGAGGAGAGGGGGGGAAAAAATGTTTGTTTTGATCTTGTGTTGATGCGAGAGTGCTTGTTAAACATATGCTAAGTTTGTTTTGTTTTTTTATTTTATTTTATTTTTTTAGAGACTTTCCAACAAGGTTGAAAAGTGCTCGTGCTTTCGGGATGTCTGTCTGTCCGCCCAACCGCGCTTTAACTGACGTAAATACGCATCGATTACTACCGGATTTATGCATGTTATTCCTAGCATCAGGGGGGCAGGGACGTACCCAGAAAAAAAATTTCATAGAGGGTCCAAACGGTGAAAAGGCAGAACTTTTCACAAAAAGACGTCATCATTCTTATTTTGTGAATAAAAACTGAAATTTCGACGGGGGGGGAGGGGTCCGGACCCCCTGGACCATTCCCCTGGGTACGTCCTTGCATCAGGGCCGTACCCAGAAACAAATTTCGAGGGGGGGGGACCAAAAGGTGAAAAATGCTCAATTTTTCACAAAAAGGCTTCATTATTACTGTTTTTGTTTTTGTTTTTGTTTTTTTGTTAACAAAATTTTAAATTTCGGGGTACGGCCTTGCCCAGCATATTCTGTAGCATTTATAGTTCCTCTACTAGAGTACTCAAAAGAATTCCAATACATTTACGTATTAAAAGATGTACATTTTGGTTGTTTCGCACAAAATAGACTATTACTTGTGGTATCTACTTATTATGCCGGCGGTCATTCCTGCCAAACTATTTTTTCGTCGCATGTGCTGTCAAACAGTTGCCAATCGTAGTCCAAACCATTAATAATTTCATCTGTCCACATGGGCACCGGCAGCATAGGGAAAGGGGGGGGCAATGCCCTCCCCCTGGATTTTTGTATGCAGTGTTTTCCCTTGCTTTTTGCTCTTTCCAACATGGTAACCATACGTTGAAGTAGTCTTTGCCCCCCCCCCCCCCTGGAAAATATTCTGCCGGCGCTCATGTCATCTTCTGTCCAGCATTTATCTTGGCGATAAATCGCTTGTCTTGGCGGACCGCCGGGATAATACGTAAGTACCTTAATTTTAACCAACAGTAAAATCACCAGAAAGCTAGACATCAGAAAACTAGCATCAGAAAGCTATAAGTAGGCAGACAACTACTGATATAGAAGCATAAGATTCAAGTTTGTAAACAAAGAATAAAGTATAACAATTTCTGATTCGTTGTTCTTTGTAACAAGAAGTATCAACTTGAGTTTATATTGTTTTAAAACGAATAGAATGTTAAGTTATTGTTGTGAACGCAAATAAAATGTTAAGATATTGTTGTAAATGCAAATAAAATTCCAACAATCAACAAGCATGTCTTTTTTTAACTAAACTTTTTAAAATGTATGTTGCAAAGCTCGAAGTTTGCGATTTTATCTGCGATTTCACTAAGTTAATTCACTAACTAATTATTTTCATATTTATTTCTCGTTTTTACAGCTTGTTGTAACAAGCAGTTTTTCAGTTTGTCACAACATGGAAAGCCGGCATTGCATTCCTGCCAGAAAAGCTACATGCGGAGGACTACGAAACACTGAAGAAACATAAAATAATCATCTCTGGACTTGAAGAATGGTATCGTCGAAAGAAAGGGCATCAACCTGATACTTCATCGCCTATCGAAAAGTATCTTTGTGTTAAATGTCACGGACTTGGATATAGGACGATTATCGACTAGAGGCAGACTAGCGATAGCGTCAGCCTCCCAAAGGAGAATACTCTACCCCTTTCTAATGATTAGCTACATAAGCGCCATCTAGTAGTGCATAACAACAAATCATGATGCAATCTACTACTGACGCACACATGCGTGCATGGACGTGGCAAATAATTTTCCAGGGAGGGGAGTGGGTCAAAGATTACTTCAACGTATGGTTACCATGTTGAAAAGAACAAAAGCTGAAAAAAAAATGGCATACGAAAATCCAGGGGGAAAGCAAGTGCTCCACCTTGCCCTAAGCTTCCGACGCCCATGCATGCATACGCACAAAGCAGGCGTACTCACAGCGCCATCGTACAGGCAAAGTTCATTCAGCTCTTTTATAATACGTCGATGATCGTCATATATCCAACTCTATGGTTAACGTGAAATATAAACACATAATACTTTCTCACTCATTTGGTGATGAAAAATAAATTGTGCGATTTGTATTTTTATGTGTGGTTAATTTTTTTATTTATTTTTACACTATCCCACATACACTGTTGTAATAGTTCACGACAGAATTCAGATAAAGTTATGTATAAAAAAAAATAAAAGTGTTCCTGAGTAACGTGTAGGTACTGTAGTGGACCCAAAGTTGGTATTCGAAAAAGAGAAGACAAAAAACATATACTGGGAGGCAATTCAGATAAAGTTATGTATAAAAAAAATAACATCCTGAACATTCAAAAACTCATACTGGGAGGCAATTAGCACACAGGAAAGCAACTTTGGCGTTGCGCTTTAGTTACGATGGCAATGAACGGAGAAAGCCCGGGTTCGAGATATAAATGAGAAAAGATTATCTTCACAATCGGAACAAGCACATCTTCATAACACATTCCCTTCCAGCTAGGGCTATCATCTACTGGCCTTTGGATCCATTAGAACATACGCGGGATGAAAAAAAAATTACGTCAGTGTACTTCAGTATCACAGCTCGTGGAAACGCAAACTCGTATCAGAGACAGACCCTGTCACCAGATGTTGAGGACTTAGTTACGCAACGTAAAAAAAAAAAAAATGAAAATTTAAAAATTCTCTTTATTTCGTAAATATGTTCAAAATCTAAGATTTCTAACGTTCGGTATTTTTAAAGAAACAAGTTAGTTAAACAATTTTGAAAAAGTTTCAAATGTTTACCTGAAACAGGATTTTACAAAAGTGTACCAAACCATTAAAAGAAAGAAAAAAAAAAACGCATTTTAGAAAAAGGCAAGTTTACAAATTTTCAGGAGAGGTAGAGTATACCAAGACAATTCAGAATCACACAGCAATGTGGGGTTCGGAAACGTCGTCTCCACGCACCTGTTAATAATCACTTTGGAAGAAGTGTTGAAGTAGTAATAGTAAACTTTCCGACCATAATTTTTCAAAACCTAATCCATCTTTCAGTGATTGCACTTGATATAAAAAATGGTTAATCAAGACTTTTTTTAATTCATTACATTGATAAAATTGTCGGGGAAAAAAACCCATTGTTTATGAAACTTGGTTAAGAAATTAGACGCACACTTCAACACTTCTTTCAAGGTGATTATTAACGGTGCATGAAGAGGATGTTTCCGACACCACATTGTAATGTGATTCTGAAACGTCTTGGTATACTTTATCGCTCCTGAAAGTGTGTAAACGCTGTACTGAAACACCCTGTATATTACTTTAAAACACTGGTTCACAACTGGTGGTCCGCGAAGCGAGTGATTATTTAACCCTTTAAAGAGCAGTGATCCCGCTCTGGGAACACCAAACTCTGACGTTTTGACTGTTGCCAGTCATGAAGAATAGATTCGATTTCTATAAAAATAGTTGCGGGTGACATAGCTCCACGAGGAATCCTTTACTTTTTAGCACGCCGTTTCCCGTAAAGAAATTGTCACGATTGTTTTTAACATCTGCTGAAAAATAGAACGTTGGCATCTGCTGAAAAGTAGAAGAACGCGAGAACAGCTGGATAGATTGCCCAATGCTTGAAAAAGGGCAGCCGTTGCCATCGCTCGACTTAACTACCAGCAAGATGGCGGACGATCGAGATCTAGAGCTGAGGCTAGGGCTGAGATCTAGAGCTGGTTAGACAGCTGGCTGTCGTCAAAAAAGGGGTCTCTAGATCTGTGGCACGCCATCTTGCTGGTAGTTAAGTCGAGCGATGGCAACGGCTGCCCTTTTTTCAGCATTGAGAAAGGGTTGCGACACAAAGGGTTAAAAAGTTATTGAAAAATAAGCAAAAAATTGGCTGGACGCATGTGATAAGCGCTTTGTTTTAGCAAAAAAAAAAAAAAAAAATTCGCCAAGAGTCCCACAGCTAGTCAAAGAAGACGTGCTAATAAATCACATTAACGTGTAAAAGCCAAAATAGAAAGCGTAGCCATTTTCCTAATTTTGAAAAAGAATAATGTATGCATTTCGAGTTGTATTAACAATCTTTTTTGAAAACTTTTCAAGTCTTCCGCTCAAGTCACCCCCCCATCCCCCGTAAGCATATCCTCCCTCGTGCAAAATTTCCGTTTAAGATTTTTTTTCGAAAAGTTTTGTAATAAGTGCAGGTTATGTATACGGGTCATTTTCAAAATTGGGTGACATTTACTGTCCGCGTGCGAAATATTTTTTTTTTTTTTTTACAAAGTGTAAGAAAATTTAAATAATTTTTTCTTTTTACCATGCCTTTATGAGACAGTTTCCAGTACGGAAACAATAGATTTAATAAAGTAAAGAGTTTAAATTACACTATAAAAAGGTTTTTTATAAGGCTTTCATAAAAAATACAAGACTTTAGATAATTATTTATGTTTGTTACCATGCATTATTTTCAACTTTTTAACCAGCAAAATTGAAATTTGAGATTAGCAACACCTATTTACCATTAGAATGTAGTCAAAAAAAGAAATAAAAGCAGACATCTTGAGTTTTTGAAATTTGACTGAAAAAGCAAAAACCTATTTGTGATAAGTATTTTTTTATGTCATGTATGTTATCGTTATTAGTTGTATAAAATATATTTATTTGTTAATGCAATTTATTGATTTAAATAATTAGTTTAGTCTAAATTAATGTCTATTTTCACATTCTTGTGGAATTATTTAGACTCATGAATTTTCTTTCTTTGAAATGCCATGTCTGTTAAAGTAACAGACATGACAAACAAAAATTTACTTACAGAAATATAAAAATATTTGTAAACTGAAAATACAACATTATATAGACAAAAGGGCTCTATACCTATGTAATACATCACTTTGTATTGTTGTGTTGAATATAGGTGTGCAAATTTCAAAAGAAAATGTCCGGTAACAGGCATGACAAATTTCATCAAGTCTTATAATGGAAAAATCTAAAAAAATTAAATAACTGAAAAAGTACATGAATAATACTCAAATAATGTTCAGAAACAAGATATGTTTCATATTATGGAGGGAAAAAACTACTTGTTTTTTGAAATTGTATTTTTGCTTCTTAAATTTCCAAATGGCACACAATCTTGAAAATGACCTATATTTCAGTGTACAGTACAGCTTGTAGAGAGACGTTCTAAAAATTTTGGGAAAGTCTTAACCCTTTGAGGCGCAACCCTTTCCCAATGCTGAAAAAAGGGCAGCCGTTGTCATCGCTCGACTTAACTACCAGCAAGATGGCGGACGATCGAAACGTTCATCGAGTGCCACAGATCTAGAGACCCTTTTTCTGACGCAGCTGGCTGTGCCTGTCGTCAAAAAAGGGGTCTCTGGATCTGTGGCACGCAATGAACGTTTCGATCGTCCGCCATCTTGTTGGTAGTTAAGTCGAGCGATGGCAACCGCTGCCCTTTTTTCAGCATTGTGAAAGGGTTGCGACACAAAGGGTTAAAAAGTTATTGAAAAATAAGCCAAAATAAAGAGATCTTGAAAAATAAGCAAAGAAATAGGCTGGACGCATGTGATGATAAGCGCTTTGTTTTAGCAAAAAAAAATTCGCCAAGAGTCCCACAGCTAGTAAAAGAAGACGTACTAATAAAGCACATGAACGTGGAAAAGCCAAAATAGAAAGCGTAGCCATTTTCCTAATTTTGAAAAAGAATAATGTATGCATTTCCAGTTCTATTAACAGAATCTTTTTTGAAAACTTTTCAAGTTTTCCGCTCAAGTCACCCCCATCCCCCGTAAGCATATCCTCCCTCGTGCAAAATTTCCGTTTAAGATTTTTTTTTCGAAAAGTTTTATAATAAGTGCAGGTTATGTATACGGGTCATTTTGAAAATTCGGTGACATTTACTGTCCGCGTGTGAAATATTTTTTTTTTACAAAGTGTAAGAAAATTTAAATAATTTTTCTTTTTACCATGGCTTTATCAGACAGTTTCCAGTACGGAAACAATAGATTTAATAAAGTAAAGAGTTTAAATTACACTATAAAAAGGTTTTTTATAAGGCTTTCATAAAAAATACAAGACTTTAGATAATTATTTATGTTTGTTACCATACATTATTTTCAACTTTTTAACCAGCAAAATTGAAATTTGAGATTAGCAACCATTAGAATGTAGTCAAAAAAAGAAATAAAAGCAGATATCTTGAGTTTTTGAAATTTGACTGAAAAAGCAAAAACCTATTTGTGATAAGTATTTTTTTTATGTCATGTATGTTATCGTTATTAGTTGTATAAAATATATTTATTTGTTAATGCAATTAATTAATTTAAATAGTCATTAGTTTAGTCTAAATTAATGTCTATTTTCACATTCTTGTGGAATTATTTAGACTCATGAATTTTCTTTCTTTGAAATGCCATGTCTGTTAAAGTAACAGACATGACAAACAAAAATTTACTTACAGAAATATAAAAATATTTTTAAACTGAAAATACAACATTATATAGACAAAAGGGCTCTATACCTATGTAATACATCACTTTGCATTGTTTTGTGCTGAACATAGGTGTGCAAATTTCAAAAAAAAAAATGTCCGGTAACAGGCATGACAAATTTCATCAAGTCTTATAATGGAAAAATCTAAAAAAATTAAATAACTGAAAAAGTACTTGAATAATACTCAAATAATGTTCAGAAACAAGATATGTTTCATATTATGGAGGAAAAAAAACTACTTGTTTTTTGAAATTGTATTTTTGCTTCTTAAATTTCCAAATGGCACACAATCTTGAAAATGACCTATATTTCAGTGTACAGTACAGCTTGTAAAGAGACGTTCTAAAAATTTTGGGAAAGTCTTAACCCTTTGAGGCGCAACCCTTTCCCAATGCTGAAAAAAGGGCAGCCGTTGCCATCGCTCGACTTAACTACCAGCCAGATGGCGGACGATCGAAGCGTTCATCGCGTGCCACAGATCTAGAGACCCTTTTTTGACGGCAGCTGATGTCCGTGCAGTTAAAAATAATTGTGACAATTTTCTTCCGCTAGATGACGTGCTAAAAAGTAAAAGGATTCTCGTGGAGCTATGTCACCCGCAGCTATTTTTATAGAAATCCAATCTATTCTTCGTGACTGGCAACAATCAAAACGTCAGCGTTTGATGTTCCCAGAGCGGGAACACTGCGCGTTAAAGGGTTAACGGAGCAAAAGTCTGGCGTTTCAATGGGGTTATAACATTTCTGATTTTCCTTTGATCAAAACTAGAGTATAACGTCTTTCACTAACAGCCACAATGCTGTGCCACTGGCACAAATCTCTAACCATAACTGTATAAATTGTCCAAGAAAAAGTGATTCTTCTCTTGACATTTCCTACGGAAATGCATTTGATATAAGACGGGACGAAGACAAAAACGATGAAAGTCTTGTGCAAAATACACCTCCATCCAGACAAATACAAATAATGTTCCAGACAGTTAAAAAAAAAAAAACGCAATAAATTTCCGATTCCTACGCTATAACAAGACTGCTTTGGTGCGAAATGTTTAATTCATATTAAACGAAGATGGGAGAATTTTCGAAAGTCTGATTAATTAAAAAAAAATAAATTGCGCAATGCATTCTTTTTTTTTATTGAATGCAGCACGTGTACGATGTTTTTATTTTTTTGAAACGGCAATCAATTATTTCAACTGAATTGTTTTCATGCATTAGATTTAACCCTTTAAGGCGCAGTGATCCCGCTCTGGGAACACCCAACTCTAACGTTTTGATTGTTGCCAGTCACGAAGAATAGATTGGATTTCTATAAAAAATAGTTGCGGGTGACATAGCTCCACGAGAATTCTTTACTTTTTAGCCGTCATTTCCCGTAAAAGAAGGGTCACGATCATTTTTAACAGCACTGACATCTGGTGAAAAATGGAAGAACGCGAGAACAGCTGGATAGATTGCCCAATGCTGGAAAAAGGGCAGCCGTTGCCATCGCTCGACTTAACTACCAGCAAGATGGCGGACGATCGAAACGTTCATCGCGTGCCACAGATCTAGAGACCTTTTTTGACGCAGGTGGCTGTGCGCGAGCTGCGTTAAGTCGAGCGATGGCAACGGCTGCCCTTTTTCCAGCATTGGGAAAGGGTTGCGCCTCAAAGGGTTAACATTTACCGAAAAAATCTGTTGCTAGTTTCAGAAAATATAAATGATATGCTACTAATATTATAAATGTCAACGTTTGTATGTATGTTTATTACTTTATCACGCTGAATCGGTTTGACAGGTTTGGATGAAATATGGAATAAAGACAGTTAAAGTACTGGATTAACAAACAGGCTACTTTTTATCACGCGAAAAAAAAAAAAAAAAAAAAAAAAAAAAAAAAAAAAAACACAGTTGTAATATACAAAAAAAACTATCTTTCATCCCAAAAAAAAAAAAAAAAAAAAAGAATAGAATTGAGTTTTATTTTACGGAGCCGTCGACAGATGGAACTGAACTCTGGAACGACTCTGCTCTTATAACTTGTTCCCACATTGCTCGAAATTTCCAGAGATTCTATAGAAATCTCAATCAACCTCGAAGTTTGATTGCGTAATAACAATGCCATTGAGTAACACTAGGCTACTGCAGAGAAGCAAACATTACAGGCCACGTAAAAAAGATCACGCCAAATGTCGTCGAGCTTGGCTAGTTTTGGATGAAAATTCACCAGATTTGGCGCCAAACGTAAGTCACAAAACTGAAGTCAGCTAAGCGATCGCTCTAATTGTGAAGATTTCAGTTAGAACAAATGAAAAAAGAACGGAACTGTTCTTTTATATTGTTTTCTTGAAACAGAGGTTGACTGAATGATTCACTTTTTCTGCGCTCTGTGCAAGAACACTTGTACAAGCTCCAGATATCCGCGTTAGAAAATATACTGTTATGAATTTTCGGGAGTACCCGCTATTCTGGGGTTTAAAATAGTTCAAAATTCATATTCTACGCGTTAAATAGTTAAATTTTGCTTTTTGTTGCATCAGAATCGGTCAAGTAGAGCCGGAGATACGGAGGTTAGGGTTTCGTCATTCCTCTTGTACGGAAATTTCTAGAAATCTCGAGAAATATGGGTCCTAGGCCTTCGGTAACTTCATTTTCGGGGACTTATTTTTGACGCCAAATTTGGCGATATTTCGTCAAAAGTCGCCAAATTTGGCGACATTTTGGTCATTTGGCGCGTTTTTCTCAATGGGATTCGTAAAGTTAGTTTTTCTGCATTAACATGCATAATAGCCTAATATTTCTCTTCTACTACGGAATCATAATCGAGTCTATTCTAGTACATTCCACGGATGGTTCTTTTTGGAACCTTCTACAGTGTTCAACGAGCTCCCGATGAGTACGCTGCTTTGATCTGCGAGCTGTCGCGATAGAAACTGTATTTCCGCTTGCCTTTTTGAAGCTTTGTTTTAGTGCTGCGCGTAAATTCTTCTTTGCTGAGTCTTGAGGGTCTGTGTACGAAATCCCTCGTATATTTCCACTTAATTTTTGCCTTTGGAAGTGTTTTATTTTGAATGAAAAATACAGCCTTCGTGAAAAGCTTATGTACAAAGCGGACTGTTAAAAGCACGTTACTGGTTGATTGTGTTCGTGAATTTTATACAGCCGATTGTTCGAAGAAGTTCTAGAAGCAATAAAGTTTTTGCTCCAATCCTGACAAGTGGAACTTTTCTAGAACTTTCTACAGTTTCTGGACTTTAGAACGACGAACGCAGGCAACAAGCAGAATATTCTAAAACAATACAATCCACGTTTTTGGCACGACTTATTTCGCCCAGTTCATATTCGTATTTACCTCAGATCATAGGCGTAGAGTTATATGGGCCCGTGGGGCTCGAGCCCCCCCAATAAATTGTGAATAGGGGCCGAGCCCACCCAATAATTTACCACTAAATACAGAAAATTAATTTATACTAACATAAAAAAAGTATGTCACGCCAACGTTTAAAAAACCTTTACTTGGACTTTTAAAAATTTTCTTCTTTTGATTTCAATCATGATTTAGTATTCATTGTGACGCCACGTAACACACAATGTTACTATAAGCTGCCCTCGCCAGGCTCTGGTTCATTAAAATCAGATTATGCAATGTAAAGTATGAAATGAAGAAAAGTTCAGATGTGTCTAAAATGCACTATCACATCGAAAATGTTTTTTTTTTTTCCTTCTTTGGATTTTTTACACTGCTTCTATTTTTAACTTATAACATGGTAGGAAGATACTAACATGGATAATTACCTTACATAGGTGTAGAATTCTATAGACCCATAGAGCTCGAGCGCCTCCAATAATTTACTTATATATAGTAAGTCATATCTGCCAACTACTACGGAATATAATTAACCATTTTTTGTAAACAGTATATTTTTTAATTATTTTTTTAAATAGCAACCAGCACCCGCTCGCGCGCGCAGCACAAAAATTTTGCTATATTTTAAGCCGAAAAATCATGTAGAAAAAGTGGTTATATATATTCCATGGTAGTTGGCAGCTATTACTAAGTTATATGCACATGAATCAGTGGCGTAGCCAGAAATTTTTCATGGGGGAGTTACGACTTCTGCAACTCACATATATGTATACGGGTGTATGATAAGGGAGTGAGGAATATACATTTTTTATGGAAAAAAATTCCTTTTAGGGGGTTATGACCCCCCTAACCCCCCCCCTTGGCTACGCCACTGACGTGAATATATGTGGTTGTGGGGCCCGGCCCCCCCAATAATTTTGAAAACTTTACGCTTATGCCTCAGATCTTAACATATCTCACTCCCACTATTTCCTGGGAAGATAAACAACCAACTGCACTTCTGCACACAAGAAAAATTATGGGAAAGAGCTCGGCCCGATATCGCACCAAGATGTCTGGGAGAGAAAAAACAACTAAACTCTCTTCGATTTTGGTACAGAGAGAGAGGAGGGGGGGGGGAGGGAGAGGAAAAAGGTTATCGCGTTTGCCGGTCGGTGTGCCTGGATAATTAAATCGAACACAAAAACCGTTCTGGAAAGTTCTATTTTCCCTTCTCTTTCTCGTTGTTTTCTTTTATTCCCGTTCGCTGTTCTGTGTTGCCGCCGTGTGTGGTCGAAATTGATTCCGGTTGGTTGTTTACTGCCAAACATTTTTCTTTCTTTTTTTTTTTTTTTTTTTTTCGTGTGCGTCTTGGTGTCGAGACTGCTCCAGACGAGAAGAAAATGTCGTTTAGATAAAATAGAGGAGTGGAGGTCGTGACGGTACCCCGGCCCCGAAATTCGGATTTTTGATAACAAATAAGTCTTTTTGTTTCGTTTTTTCTAATAAAACATAAAAATCTGGAGTAACTCCACTCGACTTTCGGAACACTTACCATTAAGATCATTACCAAGCATTTAAATAAATTTTTAATCGAAGAATAATTCAAACCTATAGACCAAACTGAAGCTCAATCGAATGCGCCGTTTAAACGCTAGCGCACTATCAAGAATTCCCCCTCATAGGCCATAATGTAAAAGAAATCTTTGTCGTAGCCCTGTAGAAAAATTATAAGTCCTATACACATCAAAATCAATACCGGTCTTACGATGGTGGTTTATAACATATATACCCAATTTGAGCTCAATCGAATGTACCGTTTAAACGCTAGCGCACTTTCAAGAATTTCCCCCCATAGGCCATAATGTAAAAGAAATCTTTGTCGTAGCCCTGTAGAAAAACTGTAAGTCCTATACACACCAAAATCAATACCGGTCTTGCGACCGGGGTTTATAAAATATATACCCAATTTGAGCTCAATCGAATGCCCCGTTTAGGACCTATCGTGTTCACTCACATACACACAAACACACACATCGTAAAAACAGCATAAATGAATTCAGAAGACCTCAAAACGTGTCAATACACCCAAATCTTGAAGTCGAATTTTTTCATGATTACAATGACGTTCCTTACATTTTACATGTTCGGAAAGTCAAAAAGGGAAGATATTGTACAAAAATATTTTGTACTTTAAGGGGATGGCGGGCTGTGATATAACCAAAAATCCCCCAAAAATCGGATTTTTAAAAAAATTTATTAATATTCTATGATTTTTACTGTATCCACATGAATTCCTTGCGTCTATTAAGTACAGTCCTGGCTTGTAGACAAAATTCCGGTGTCCCGGCCGGATTACTTCACGTCCCGGTACAAATTTGATCAGGGCCGGCCCAAGGAGGGTGCGAATGTAGGCGATCGCCTAAGGCCCCGCGCTTACAGAGGCCCCGCTCCTGGGCCATTTTATTGCTATCTCATAAGACATGATAGAGAAGAGGCCCCGCTCTTGCGCTTCGCCTGGAGCCCCGCACGCCCCTCGGGCCGCCTCTGATTTGATTATAGATGACCAAGAAAGTCTTAAAATAATTAACTGTGAAGAATCAGTTAGGATAATTAGTTTGTCGTTTATTTCACTGCACTGTATAAAAAGTGAAAACTATAGAAGAGCGAATGTCTGCTAATAACTGTCGTTCAAATTTTTATTCCTCATTCAAAGTGTTTCTTCTTACTTAAGTAACTTATAGTAAATGTTAACATGTAAGAAATAAAATGTTTAAATTCATATCTTTTTATCATTTATTAATATCCCTGGTTTAGGCTCCTAGTCAGTAACTATTTATTCATAGCATTGAGAATAAACTACCTCTAAAACACTCCAAAAGCCCGCCAAGGGTATGTACCCTTGGCGGGCTTTTGGAGGGTGGGGGGGGGGGGAATGTAAATGTGGTGTTACGGTCAATTATCTGCCCGGGGGATCTAGGCCGAGGGGGGGGGGATTTCCCTCCGTGGGGAACTTTCTAAGGGATCCTAACGAGTATTTACGGGAATTTTCGGAAAAAACCACGTAAAGCTCCGAACCGTTAGGTCAGCAGACGCGACCTTATTTTCAACTAGATACCCTAGACCATTTGAGATCGCAAACGCGTTCAGCCACACTTTTCAACAAATGCAATGCATATATCTTACTTCTAAGGTTTTAAGGTTGCGCCATTTTTTCAGTTACATACTTGAGCGTATGATACATGCACTCCTACTATAGGTGGACACCGATCATCATCATAAGAGGCCATTGTGCATCAGAACTGGAATACATGTTTAAGCATAAGCGTAAAGTTTTCAAAATTATTGGGGTGGCCGGGCCCCACAACCACATATATTCACGTCAGTGGCGTAGCCAAGGGGGGGGGGTTAGGAGGGTCATAACCACCCCCCATGAGGAATTTTTTGCCATGCAAAATGTATACATTCTTCACTCCCTTATCATACACCCGTATACAGCATATATGCGAGTTGCAGAAGGCGTAACCCCCCCCCCCACCCCCCCATGAAAAATTTCTAGCTACGCCACTGATTCACGTACATATAACTTACTCATAGCTGCCAACTACTACGGAATATAATTAACCACTTTTTCTACGTGACTTTTTGGCTTAAGATATAGCAAAATTTTTGCGCTGCGCGCGTGAGCTGGTTACTATCTTGAAAAAAATTATTAAAACATATACTGTTTACAAAAAGTGGTTAATTATATTCCGTAGTAGTTGGCAGCTATGACTTACTATATATAAGTGTAAATTATTGGAGGCGCTCGAACTCTATGGGTCCATAGAATTCTACACCTATGTAAGGTAAGTACCCATGTTAGTATCTTCCTACCATGTTATAAGTTAAAAATAGAAGCAAAGTAAAAAATCCAAAGGAGAAAACAAAAATCATTTTCGATGAGATAGTGCATTTTAGACACATCTGAACGTTTCTTCATTTCATAATCTGATTTTAATTTACCAGAGCCTGGCGAGGACAGCTTATAGTAACATTATGTGTTAAGTGGCGTCACAATGAATACTATATCATGATTGAAATCAAAAGAAGAAAATTTTTAAAAGTACAAGTAAAGGTTTTTTTTAAACGTTTGTAAATGGCGTGAATACTTTTTTTTACGTTAGTGTAAATTAGTTTTCTGTATTGAGTGGTAAATTATTGGGTAAGCTCAGGCCCTATTCACAATTTATTGGGGGGGCTCGAGCCCCACGGGCCCATATAACTCTACGCCTATGTGTTTAAGTTCAGATGCTGATTAAGTTCTTAAAAAAAAAGAAGAAGAAGTACAATTTAGGCTTCGCAGAAAATGGAATAAAAGATTAAATGTCAGGATTCCTTGATGAAATTCACCAGGAGCACTCTCCTTGTAAACAGTAAGACTTTTTTTTCCTTGCGAGAGACATTGCAAAAACAGCAGGGCACTGTCCTAATTGGCAAGCTATCTTCAATGCAATCTCTGTGGCGAAAATGCACTTTTACAAAATTTGAGCGTGTGAATCAATAGGCACCTTCGGTGAAGTTCTTTAAAGTTCATTTACACATCTGATTTTGTTTATAGAGCTATTTTCCTGTGGGAAAAATGTTAATTTATCTGAATATGAATGCAAATTCATCTTGTTCTTGTGTGTAAGATCTCACGGACATATTTTGGTTTACTATCGCAACAACGCATTCCAACGTATTTTTTTTATCCGGATTCATTATATCAACTATGTTTGCAAACGTACTCTTGTAGCTTCCTTAATCAGCATCATCTTTTATGTTAAATAAATATTTCTAACATTTATTACTTTCCGAACATGTACCATGTAAGGAAAGTATTGTAATCATGAAAAAATTCGAATTCGAGATTTTGGTGTTTTTACACGTTTTGAGGGCTTCTGAATCCATTTATGCTATTTTTTACGAGATGTATGTATGTATGTGTGTGTGTGTGTGTGTGTGTGTGTATGTGAGTGAACACGATAGCTCCTGAACGGAGCATTCGATTGAGCTCAAATTGGATATACATGTCATAAACCACCGTCGCAAGACCGGTATTGATTTGGGTGTGCATAGGACTTATAGTTTTTCTACAGGGCTACGACAAAGATTTCTTTTACATTATGGCCTACGGAGGAAAATTTTGGAAAGTGCGCTAGCGTTTAAACGGTACATTCGATTGAGCTCAAATTCGGTATACATGTTATAAACCACCATCCTAAGACCGGTATTGATTTTGGTGTGTATAGGACTTATAGTTCTCATACAGGGCTACGACTAAACTTTCTTTTATATTATGGCATAATGGCATATGGGGAGAAATTCTTGAAAGTGCGCAAGCGTTTAAGCGGTGCATTCGATTGAGTTTCAATTTGGTATATGTTTGAATTATTCATCGATTAAAATTTATTTAAATGCTTGGTAATGATCTTAATCGTAAGTGTTCGGAAAGTCGAGTGGAGTCACTCCAGATTTTTTTGAAATGTAATGTATTTAATCATTCAAAAGACTTTTTTTTCTCCTGCTTAGATCTTCGCTTCCGTTAAAAAATGATTTTTCTTGCATTTTAGAAACAATTTTTAATCAACCTTATGGCATCTTCAATCTGCCCTTTCACTGCCTATTAATATATCCCTCCCCCCCCCCTCCTCGGTTTGCAGGATCTAAGTATAAACTATTTCGCTTTAACCCTTTAACGCGCAGTGTTCCCGCTCTGGGAACACCAAACTCTGACGTTTTGACTGTTGCCAGTCACGAAGAATAAATTTGATTTCTATAAAGGTAGTTGCGTGCGACATAGCTCCACGAGAATCCTTTACTTTTTAGCACGTCCTTTCCCGTAAAAAAAGGGTCACGATTATTTTTAACAGCACCGACATCTGCTGAAAAATGGAAGAATGCGAGAAGAGCTGGATAGATTGCCCAATGCTGAAACAAAGGGCAGCCGTTGCCATCGCTCGACTTAACTACCAGCAAGATGGCGGACGATCGAAACGTTCATCGCGTGCCACAGATCTAGAGACCCTTTTTTGACCCTTTTTTGTGCCGGCACAGCCAGCTGTAAAAGAAAAGGATTCTCGTGCAGCTATTTCACCCGCAACTATTTTTATAGAAATCAAATCTATTCTTCGTGACTGGCAACAGTCGAAACGTCAGAGTTTGGTGTTCCCTGAGCGGAAACACTGCGCGTTAAAGGGTTAAGGAACACCAGAGTTTTGACCAAACACTAAAGATCAATTACGAAAATTCAGCTTGCGCACAGCTGGCTGTGCTCGCTGTGCGCGAGCACAGCCAGCTGCGTCAAAAAAGGTCTCTAGATCTGTGGCACGCGATGAACGTTTCGATCGTCCGCCATCTTGCTGGTAGTTAAGTCGAGCGATGGCAACGGCTGCCCTTTTTCCAGCATTGGGCAATCTATCCAGCTGTTCTCGCGTTCTTCCATTTTTCAGCAGATGTCAGTGCTGTTAAAAATGCGGGGAACACTGCGCGTTAAATGGTTAAGGAACACCAGAGTTTTGACCAAACACTAAAAATCAATTACGAAAACTCATGTTTTCAATAACTTATATTTGCATAGTTGAAAACTTAAAACCTCAGAAGAAGTAATACCAAAAAATATAAAAAGAATGAAGAAGTTGGAGATAGGAACACTTCGCATTACAGTATGTCTTACAACTTTTAAAGAGTTACATTTGTAAAGAATATCACACGAGGACAAGCCCGGGGCTAGATGAGCTAGCTCCAGATGACAATTTTAGTAGCGAGCAGGGAGGGAGAAAAATATATTTAACTTTTAGTGAAGGGCTCTTGCAGTTATTTGACGATGTCTCGATAAGAAGCTTCAGAAAATATTGTCTCAAATGAATGGAGAAGCGTGGGTATTTCTATTTTTCTTCCACGTGAGTTCGTGTATTTCGCTATCGACAAAAGGAATTAAATTTGCTTGATTTTTTTAACACTTTTTTTACGAAGTCGAAAAATATTTATATAGTTGCAGTGTACGGATTAATTTCAGATTTTTTTTATTGTAAAAAAGCAAGTTAATATCAGGAGCATAGGCGCACCCACGGGGGGGATATGGGGGCTCAAGCCCCCCCTAAAGGTGGAAAGTTTGAAGTGAAAAACTTTTTTAAAAAAATGAAAATTGTCACTAATGAATTATTACTATTATTATTACTTATTATCTTCAAATTATTTCTAAAATATTTTTTACCTAAAAGGATGTCAGTTTTTAAATAAATACTTACAGAGAGTTTATGAAACACTGTTAAAGTCAGTTACAATATCACTGAAAAGATCAAATAATTTTTTATGACTCTATAATGAGTTTTTGCTTGTGGGCTTGTGTTGTATCAAGTGGTACAGAATATTTTGACGTTATAAGAGGGTTTTAACTATTATCGATCTCACTATAGCCGAGTTCAGCAGTATTTTCAGCTCAGCCCCCCCCTAAACTAAAATCCTGGGTGCGCCACTGATCAGGAGATAAACCAAAAATGTGTTATTTTGGTTTGCTTTGTAATTTTTAGTTGTTCTGCGAAATGTACTTGCACTGGACATGGATTTTCGTCAATAATGCTTGTCATATATCTTCGAACTTTTTGGGGCTGCCCTGACGTTGTTTGTCTTTCACTCTTTTAACCCTTTAACGCGCAGTGTTCCCGCTCTGGAAACACCAAACTCTTGACGTTTTGACTGTTGCCAGTCACGAAGAATAGATTTGACTTCTATAAAAATAGTTGCAGGTGACATAGCTCAACGAGAATCCTTCACTTTTTAGCACGTCCTTTCCCGTCAAAAAATGGTCACGATTATTTTTAACAGCACTGACATCTGCTGAAAAAAATGGCAAGAATGCGAGAACATCTGGATAGATTGCCCAATGCTGAAAAAAGGGCAGCCGTTGCCATCGCTCGACCTAACTACCAGCAAGATGGCGGACCATCGAAACGTTCATGCGTGCCACAGATCTAGAGACCCTTTTTTGACGACAGCTCGCTGTGCCGCACAGCCAGCTGCCTCCTTTATTTAACAGCTTTACTTAACTAATACGATTTTTTATAATTGATATTACACGATTTCTCTCCCTCCCTCCCCCCATAACCTGAAAATCTCTTTGGAATCGAAATCTATCTTAAAATCGCACAGCTGGCTGTGCCGGCACAGACAGCTGTCCTCAAAAAAGGTTCTAGATCTCTGGCACGCGATGAACGTTTCGATCGTCCGCCATCTTATTGGTTGTTAAGTCGAGCGATGGCAACGCGGCTGCCCTTTTTTTCAGCATTGGGAAAGGGATACTCCTCAAAGGGTTAATATCTTCTGCAATATTTTGCACAAATTGCTTTCTCTTATTGCTTTCTCTATTATCACAGGAAAAAATATACAACTTAGAAATATACATTTTCTTTCATTCTCCTAGCCCTTTCTTCTACTCTCAGGAGCACACTAATTTAAAATAACCAAATAGAGAAGTTGCTCCTGTGTGGTCTGTTAACTATTAACTCATTTCCGCTGCGGCCTCCGATACATAAACAACTAAATCTTACTTTTTTTTTTTGGCCTCTAGTCGGAAGAATTCAAAAGCGTTGTTTAATTTTCCCTAGAAGAAAGGAAAATGGGACTGAAATAATCTGGATGGAAACGGGTTTAAATTGAAGATGTGCATTCTTTTAGAGTTCAAGGTCGTATAGTCAAAATTGTAATGACTTCTTGAACGGCGCCTTTTCGGCGACGCAGACACTATTTTTGATGAAGAGCATTATTTTGCGATTCTTAATAAATAGAGGGTTATTATTCACAGTTCCCTCCCGGGTTTGAAAGGCTTATAAAAAATATACATGGTAAATCTAAACTCTTGGGCAAACTTTAATTGGTGATAGGGCACATAATGAGGAATCAGAATCGCATAGCAATGTGGGGTCAAAAACGCAGTTTTCACTTACCTGGTAATAATCACTTTGCGAAAAGTATTGAAGTGTTCGTCTAATTTCTTAACCAAGTTTCACAAACAATAGGCTCGTCTCTAAAAATTTCATCCGTAACATAAAATATAATTTTCAAACTATGAATTTTAGTCATCTGTTTTCGGAGAAAATACATTAATTCCTGACGAACAATGGTCGAAAAGTGCACTGCTTTTTCAGCAATTTTTTCCATAGTGATTATTAACAGCTACATGAAGATGATGTTGCCGACCCCGCATTGTTATGCGATTCTGATTCCTTATTAGGTGCCCTATCACCCCTTGAAGTTTTGCCCAAGACTTTAGATTCAACCTGTATATCACCAGTACAGCAAAAAAATTGACTTTACTGGATAAAGCAGTGTTACAAGTTTTCTTTCATAAATGTTCGATCTGTGAACCTTTGGTGATGCTAATAATGTAAATAGGTATAATCTAATAGGTTAAATCTAGACAGGGATAAATCTAATTACGGAACAGAACATAATTCATAATAAATCATTTTCACGGAAGCTATTAGTAGTGCTGTAGTTCTGGAAAGACTACACCTGATAATTTTCCATTTTATAGATGGAGGTCAAATACGCGACTGCCACTTTTACGAGAGGAAAATATTTTGGCGATTTTTTCTTCTTCAAAACGGGGTGTGCGACTATTATCACCCCTTGAAGTTTTGCCCAAGAGTTTAGATTCAACCTGTATATCACCAGTACAGCAAAAAAATTGACTTTACTGGATAAAGCAGTGTTACAAGTTTTCTTTCATAAATGTTCGATCTGTGAACCTTTGGTGATGCTAATAATGTAAATAGGTATAATCTAATAGGTTAAATCTAGACAGGGATAAATCTAATTACGGAACAGAACATAATTCATAATAAATCATTTTCACGGAAGCTATTAGTAGTGCTGTAGTTCTGGAAAGACTACACCTGATAATTTTCCATTTTATAGATGGAGGTCAAATACGCGACTGCCACTTTTACGAGAGGAAAATATTTTGGCGATTTTTTCTTCTTCAAAACGGGGTGTGCGACTATTATCACCCCTTGAAGTTTTGCCCAAGAGTTTAGATTCAACCTGTATATTACCAGTACAGCAAAAAAATTGACTTTACTGGATAAAGCAGTGTTACAAGTTTTCTTTCATAAATGTTCGATCTGTGAACCTTTGGTGATGCTAATAATGTAAATAGGTATAATCTAATAGGTTAAATCTAGACAGGGATAAATCTAATTACGGAACAGAACATAATTCATAATAAATCATTTTCACGGAAGCTATTAGTAGCGCTGTAGTTCTGGAAAGACTACACCTGATAATTTTCCATTTTATAGATGGAGGTCAAATACGCGACTGCCACTTTTACGAGAGGAAAATATTTTGGCGATTTTTTCTTCTTCAAAACGGGGTGTGCGACTATTATCACCCCTTGAAGTTTTGCCCAAGAGTTTAGATTCAACCTGTATATTACCAGTACAGCAAAAAAATTGACTTTACTGGATAAAGCAGTGTTACAAGTTTTCTTTCATAAATGTTCGATCTGTGAACCTTTGGTGATGCTAATAATGTAAATAGGTATAATCTAATAGGTTAAATCTAGACAGGGATAAATCTAATTACGGAACAGAACATAATTCATAATAAATCATTTTCACGGAAGCTATTAGTAGCGCTGTAGTTCTGGAAAGACTACACCTGATAATTTTCCATTTTATAGATGGAGGTCAAATACGCGACTGCCACTTTTACGAGAGGAAAATATTTTGGCGATTTTTTCTTCTTCAAAACGGGGTGTGCGACTATTATCACCCCTTGAAGTTTTGCCCAAGAGTTTAGATTCAACCTGTATATTACCAGTACAGCAAAAAAATTGACTTTACTGGATAAAGCAGTGTTACAAGTTTTCTTTCATAAATGTTCGATCTGTGAACCTTTGGTGATGCTAATAATGTAAATAGGTATAATCTAATAGGTTAAATCTAGACAGGGATAAATCTAATTACGGAACAGAACATAATTCATAATAAATCATTTTCACGGAAGCTATTAGTAGCGCTGTAGTTCTGGAAAGACTACACCTGATAATTTTCCATTTTATAGATGGAGGTCAAATACGCGACTGCCACTTTTACGAGAGGAAAATGTTTTGGCGATTTTTTCTTCTTCAAAACGGGGTGTGCGACTATTATCACCCCTTGAAGTTTTGCCCAAGAGTTTAGATTCAACCTGTATATTACCAGTACAGCAAAAAAATTGACTTTAGTGGATAAAGCAATGTTACAAGTTTTGTTTCATAAATGTTCAATCTGTGAACCTTTGCTGATGCTAATAATGTAAATAGGTATAATCTAATAGGTTAAATCTAGACAGGGATAAATCTAATTACGGAACAGAACATAATTCATAATAAATCATTTCCACTGTAGCTATTAGTAGTGCTAGAAAGAGTACACCTGATAATTTTCTATTTTATAGATGGGGGTCAAATACGCGACTGCCACTTTTACGAGAGGAAAATATTTTGGCGATTTTTTCTTCTTCAAAACGGGGTGTGCGACTATTACGCGAGTAAACACAGAATTCAAAATCGTTCAAGCCGCACGGCAAATAATTCTTGATTCCGTCATGCCCAAGCATAGAGATTCGACTAAAAAAGTTAGTTCAGACATTGCAAATAAATAAATTTTTCCTGTAAAATGCGCTGTTCTTTTATTTTCTCCCCCGATTTAAAACTCAATTTCAAGGTTATTCCATACTGTTTCAGCCGTCCGGCAATATAATTCTTAAACAAACGAGCATAGAGGGGGGCAAGAGGAAATAAGAATGAGAGAGAAAATAAATTCCTTTTCCATTGCAGCAGAGACTTTGCTTTGCTTTTCCTTTACAGTGTTTATTTTATTCCAAAGAAGATGAAATCGAAAGGAAAAGAATAAAAGAGCTCTGTTAGGCTTGAAGGTATAGGAACTATTCTATCACCTTACTGTACCGTTCGACTAGCAATTCGATAACAGCACAAACATCCGGTTTAGAAGCAGAAATGGGAACGTCCAGTGGCGTAACCAAGGGGGGAGGGAATAGGGGGTCATAACCTCCCTCTCATGAGGAATTTTTTGCCATAAAAAATGTATATTCTTCACTCCCTTATCACACTCACGTATACAGGGCCTGATTACTGAAAAGGCTCGGGAAGCTTGAGCTTCCCCTCAGAATTTGAAGGGGGGGCTGAAAATGACTGAAAAACTGCGATAAAAATTCAAAATTTTGTTTTTAAATTATCTTTTAAGTTATTGTAAACATTTTGAATGAACAGAAGTGGCACTTTTCAGAACTCTTGATACTTCATGTCGCAACATTTCTAAATAGGTTGTTTGCGATGTCTTTGCCTGGGATATCAGCTGCAGTTGAGAATTTTTTTCTGTTATAGGGAATAATTTGGCCGGCAGAAAGGGGTAGACTCTTAATATGTAAATGTTAAACATCTTCTAAATGTCAAAAATTAATTCTCAACTTTGTGTTCTGATTTTTTATGATGTCATCAAAACAAACAAAGAATTCTTGAAAAAGGCCATGTCTAATGAAAAATAGGACTCAATAAAGTTTAATGTTTCAGTAAGGTAATGTTTTTAGTTACTTGTTAATGTTTAAAGTAATTTCAAAAATACTGTAAAATTTCGTTACAATGAACTAAACTATTATGAAGATTAATGAATAAAGTATTTTCAAGAAAGGAAAATTTCAGATTAATGAATAAATGTTTTTATCAAAGGAAATCATTAGAACAAATTATATCAATGAAATTTCATTTTTAGGAATAAAATATTTTTATGAAAGAAAATCATTAATATTTTACTTTTCCCAAACAAAACGGGGATGGGGGGGGGCAAAATGAGACTGAGCTTCCCCTCACTTCAGAGGTTAATCGTGTCCTGCACGTATACATATATGTGAGTTGCGGTAGTCATAACCACCTCCCCCCATGAACATTTTCTGGCTACGCCACTGGGAACGTCCATTAGTTGTTGGGGGGGGGGGGTGCCAGTCATGAAAACCTAGAATCCCCAGAACGTTTAAATTTCTAGAAAAATCCCACTCAATTGCGAACCTTGATTACGTAATACTTATGCAGGAAAGCAAATATTAGAAGCTCATTAGTATAATTGCTATAAATGTCGCCAAGCTCGGGGACTTTCTGGCGAAATGTAGCCAAAAGCTAAGCCTCCAAAACTGAAGTCAGCTAAGCGATATCGCCAATATTTCGCGAAATTCGAGAAAACAGTATGTTCAACAATGGGGACTCCCAAAACTCAGATGTGCACTTTCCACTAAATCATTCAGACGCAGTTTTCATGAAATAACGACTTGCGTTATCAAATCAAATGAACTAAGAATACAAAACACAATAACCATGTACATTCATATACCAATGAACATGACGAAACACGGGCATTTATTCCCATCGCTCCCCCCCCCCTTCATGACCGGTTCATTTGGATTCACCTATACTGGCAGCTTGCCAATTTCCTACGCTAAACGCCGTCGGACAGTACCTTTCCTACACTATTATGCAGGGCAAGGGGCCGAGAGCAAAATGAACTGCCTTATTCACCGAACACTTGGCAGAATTAATCCAAGCACGTGTGTTAGTCATGGGTAAGATATCGCCGATGACTTTAATGCGCGTGTTTAACTAGGGATTAACTCGTGTCAAGTAGTAGGTGAATAAGGCTGCAATTGTGCCATGTCGAAGAAACAATATCTGCTCCCATGGTCTTGGTACACAAATTAAAATAAACTAATTGCACCAGGGACTAAGAAATTCAGGATCATTCTTTATAAGCTGCACTACGCACTGAGATAGATGAAAGAAAATGTGCCTTTTGTGAAACTTTCAGAAAAAATTCTTAAATATGGGACTAATAAAAAGGTGGGAGCAAAACGTGCAAATTTTTTCGAAGAGAATTTCTTTGATTTGTGTTGACAGTCATTTACTAATACGCCAGTTAATTTAGTTATGGACACATTCTGCAAATTTGCTAGCAGATCTATTATATATTTTCAAGATTTTTTTTTTCTAAAAGTTTCGTAACTGGTTCGAGTTTATCGTTTATTTCCCATAGTATAGAGATATTCTCAAAAGTTTGAGATTATACATAGTGACGTTTTTCCTTATAAACTTACAAAGTAAGTATTTTTTGTATCCGTATACATAAATCACACGGATTTTTTTCAAAATACGCCGTTAAAAAAAAAAAAAAAAAAAAAAAAAAAAAAAATTTGAAAATTGTTCTAGGACGTTATGAAGTGGTCTCCTGCGAAAGTTGCATTCTAATTTAAGGAAGATCTCCATCTTACGAACTTAGAATAAAGCGAAGTGAGTTACTAAGTTAAGGTGGGTAGAAACAGTATCGGTTCGTGTACCGTTTCAGTGGTTGTGGGGGGAGGGGGGAGGGCGAAAAAATAGTACCAGTTCAAATCAGGAAGAAATATTACGTGTAGAACAACCCATCTCCTTGAACACAGTATAAATATCTAAAATTTTTCAAACTGTAAATGTGTATCAAAATTATATCTTACCGTACTGCTTTAGCTGTTTTTCATCTAATTATGTTAATAATGAAAATCTAGAATCCCCAGAACGTTTCAATTTCTAGAAAAATCCTACTCAATCGCGAACGTTGATTGCGCAATACTAATGCAATTGCGTAATACTTATGCAGGAAAGCAAACATTACAGGCCCATTTGTACAGTCGCTCCAAATGTTGCAAAGCTTGCTGACTTTCTGACGAAATGTCCAAATTTCGAGCCAAAAAATAAGTCTCCAAAACTGAAGTCGGCTAAGCGATATCGCCAGTATCTCTCAAAATTCGAGAAAACCCTATGTTCAACAATGGGGACTCCCAAAACTCCCTATCTCGCATTCTTGTTAACAAATTTTCATGCAACAAAATGCAGATTTTAATTACCTGAAGCTTAGAATAAGAATTTTCGGCTAAATTTAACCAATGAAAGGCAAATCAACGCAAAAATTCGCAACGATACTGTGTACAGTCGGTAATTGACATCTAAAAGCGTTTATATATGTTAAATAAGTTATACAAAGCAATTTCCCTCAACACACACACACGCAAATAAAATAACAATGAAAGAAAACATTCAAATGTAAAAAATTTTCAATATAAATTAAATTTAGCGTTTCCTCAAACTTCTCTTTACATACAATACCCCGATATGAAAAACGTTCACACACATACAAAACAACGTCTTTATAACCCAAAAATAAATTTAACTTTTCAGAAGCGGGCAAGTATTTGTCTGAAACAAACGTCTAAGTTCTAAAGCATACGTCAATAAGAGAAATGTTGAAGCAGGGGTTATTTTGTTTATTTACTTATATATATTTACTCTTTCTCTGTTTTCAGGAATATGTGTTTATTGTAACTGGAAGGAGAAATTTTTTTCCGTGTAAAAACAGTTTAAAAGAATTAATCTGTTAGGATTGCAATGATTGAAATCTCCGATGCCTCCACTCATAGAAATTCATGTGTACGCGTGTCTCCTCCCCCAACTCCCTTCCGAAAATTTTCTGACTGTATGGAGTGCTTGATCAAAAAAAAAAAAAAAAAACGCAAAGATTCAGTAGCAGCTGCAAAAGAGTTTCAATGCACTACAGTCAGTGCAGTATATAAAAAAAGGTATTAGAGAGGCTCTCGTCTATTAATCTCAGTTAAAATCCGAAACATATAAGGGAGGCATCACTTGAATATTGGTACCGCTCTGAAGCTGTTATAGTAACCAATGTAAAATCCACATTTCTTGTCGACTTCTTAACATCGAATTCAGCTAGAACTTTGCGTACTTGCAAGCAATATACAGCATCATGTAAAAAAAAAATTTTATTTTATACCCAGTGGCGGCTTGTCATTAGTGACCAGAAGAACCTGGCCCCCACCATTGATGATGATCTAACCACCATCAATGGTGGTTTGATTGATGATCTATCCACCATCAATGGTGGTTTGATTGATGATCTAACCACCATCAATCAAAGTCTCTTCCTATTATCTAGCACAGTTCTTTTAATAATCCCTTTTTATCGAAAAAATGCTTACAATTTATTTTATTTTAATACTTTCCATTTTAAAAGGAACTTAAAAAAACTATAGTAATGTTTTTTCCCCTTATCTAAAGCTTGCACGAGCCGTTTGCTCGAGTGCCCTGAAGTTGGCCTCTTGTTCCTTCACCAGGTTAGGCATATTTGGCATTAAGCAAAAAAGATATACTGACGTGGCACTAACCACGCTTCAAAACGGCTTATTTGGTGTTGGCTTCGAATCGCAGATCTCGGGCCCCGACATTCCCAGCAAACACACACTGGTTCTCTGAACGTCTAATAACGTTCAGAAAACGTCTTCTGAACGTTAATAGACGTTCAGAGAACCTGTGTGTGTTTGTTGGGTTGTGTGCTTCCTCTACTGAAATGGGGAAGATTTCGCCAATTTGTAGGTATATCGGAGAAATTTTCTGCTCATTGTAGGAAAGCAATTTTTATTTGCGCGATCTAAACATACTCTGGAGTCTTTTTTTTTCTGTTATAAGGAACATAAGCTATAAAGAAGTTTCAGCTATAAAATGCAAATAGTAAAGGAAAATAAAGCGTTGGGGGAAATTTGCTTTTCCTTTATTAATAGAGGACATTTTTTAACATTAACATAATTGGATTTTCAATACTAACATGCGATACTACCATCTCACCTAAGACCTCATCATCTGCTGAGACTTGAAGAGTTTGCTTGCTGCAAAGAGGATATAGCTCCAACTTTTTCAAGTTTGCTCAAAACTTTACGAAACGTTTGGGTAGTTAAACAAATGAGATCTATCTGCCTTCATCTCTTCATAGTAAGAATTAACGATTGGAGCTACAGTCTTTTGTTCAAAACGAAAAAGATTTTTTTCATTAACTAGGGGCCAAAGCCCCTAGACTCGCTACGCTCGCATTTCGTATGAGGCATTCGACCCCTAAAAAGACTTCGTAAAAAAGACAATTTCAACAAACAAAACCCAAAGGTTGGATAAGATAGAATATTACCGAGCTACACATTGCTTGGTTCTTGCATTTTGCTCAGAACATAAGAATTTAAACCTCGCACTATTTGTAATTATGTGAAACTCATGGGACGCCTTGCGTATTAGCCAATTGTGGAGAATTTTCATAATTTGGCGACTTGCGTATATGTATAGTTAATAATTAGCTCTAAGAAAACAGTAATTCATATGTTTTCTTTGATAAAAACTACGGAACAGCTAGGATAGCTTGCCACCTATGGCGAGTTTTCATTATTTGGCGATTGACACGTACTCACAACTTATAATTACTGTTCATTTAAGATTACCGGAAAACCGTTATCCATATTTTCATTTACATAATCCTTTGCAGATTAAAAGCATGTTTAATAGAATGAAGTTCCCTCCTTTTTGCAGCAAACCTTACAATTAATAAAAACTTAAGAAAGACATGACGTATTGAAATTGTCTTCAAGTCACAAAACAATCTTAATTTCTCGATCGTAACATCATTTTATTAGTAAACTATCTATTTCATAACGTATTTTATAGTTTAATTTTACTCCCTCTAACCCCTCCTCTTCAAACTAAATAATATCTTTTAACAAGCAGAAGTGACTTTTTGTTATTGCTGTTTACTAACTTGCTTCAAAGGTTTTCCCCTTTGAAGCAAGTTAACAAACAACAATAACACACTTAAATCACTTTAAATAAAGACCAAGTTGCGCATATTGATGCAAGACTCGCATGAAACTCAATCGCTCATTTTAATCGCACTTTTATTCACATCGAGTATTTTTAAACTCATTATGAGTCTCCTTTACACAATTATTTCCTTTTTTTTTCTCTCTCTATTGGAAGTATTATCAGATGCTTGATGGTAATCTCGAATGCTCTGTTATTTCGCCCAAATTAAGTTTTCAATTCAGGAGGACGTAAAACTAAGTTTTGTAATGAGTTTCGTGGGGAAATAAAAAGTTATTTCAAAAGGAAATATTAGTTACTTATTCTTGTGACGTTTCCGAGTGTGTTTTAAAATGTTGAAACTACGTCGATGGGAGCGTGATTTTGCGCGTCATATTTGATCGCTGATCTCGAGCAAGTTGAAATAAAGGGTTTTTCAAAGTGGAGAGTGTTTTTTGAAGATTCTTTAAGTTTGAAAAGAATTTGCTCTTTTTTTTTGTGCGAGTGTGAATGTAAAATAGATATTTAAACTGACTGCATCAAAAAGTATTTCCTAAGATTATCTGTTTAGCTACTACAGCCGTTTGTAAAAGGGTAAGACCTTTTACAAACAGTAATGCAATATCTTGACTAGAGACGAGGATGAATGATGATACACGCTTAAACCCAAAGAGCGAAAAAAGCGATACACTGCGGAGCGATCCGTTTCCATGGAAACCGACCGGTATTTCCGCGAAAGGGCTCTTTACTTAGTCCTTTTTCTGAGAATCCTCTCTTCGCTTCCTATCTTTTCAGAGATTTTCCCCTCCTCGCTTATTGTTATATTCCACTCCGCTCTTGTGATCGAAAAACGCTCCTAAAGGATAAACTCACTTTTGAAAACTGGCTCACTTTTTGCTCCGACTGATCGAATTTCGCTCGTTTGGTTTAAGCGTGTACTATACTAATTAATCGATTACTAAATGAATTCGAGGTAATCGATTTCTGAAAATTCATTCAAACCCTCAGCACACACATGCCATGTGCACGAATTGCACATGGCATTAGAAATCTCGCATAGAAACTTCAAATGCCATTCGAATAGTGAAAACCGGAAATACTATTGTAAAATCGGACTGGAATTCTTTTCGAATAATGAAATTGAGAAATTCTATTCGAATTTGGAAATTGGGAATTCTATACGAATAGGGGTAAATTGGGAATTCTATACGTATAGGGGTAAATTGGGAATTCTATACGAATAGGGGTAAATTGGGAATTCTATACGAATAGGGAAATTGCGAATTCTATTCGAATAGGGAAATTGCGAATTCTATTCGAATAGGGAAATTGAGAAAATATATTCGAGTAGGGAAATTGCGAAACTATATTCGAATAGGGAAATTGCGAAACTATATTCGAATAGGGAAATTGCGAAACTATATTCGAATAGGGAAATTGCGAAACTATATTCGAATAGGGAAAATGTGAAATTCTATTCGAATAGGGAAATTGAGAAACTATATTCGAATATGGAAAATGTGAAATTCTATTCGAATAGGGAAATTGCGAAACTATATTCGAATAGGGAAATTGGGAAAATATATTCGAGTAGGGAAATTGCGAAACTATATTCGAATAGGGAAATTGCGAAACTATATTCGAATAGGGAAATTGCGAAACTATATTCGAATAGGGAAATTGCGAAACTATATTCGAATAGGGAAAATGTGAAATTCTATTCGAATAGGGAAATTGAGAAACTATATTCGAATATGGAAAATGTGAAATTCTATTCGAATAGGGAAATTGCGAAACTATATTTGAATAGGGAAATTGTGAAATTCTATTCGAATAAATCGCTAATACTACTCAAATAGCAAAAACCGTGAGTATTCACTCTTCCATTAATCGATTGATTCTATTCGAATAATGGTAATCGATTTTAGAAATCACTAACTTTATACACCTTATACGTACGTCACATTCTAACCTTAACTACATCTTTCATTATTTTCTTAAATTATGTCGCCCGAAGTCGTACGCTGGTCAACGCAGCACATAATGGCCAAATTATGGGACTCATGGTGCAAAAACATGAAATGTTGAATTATGAAGTCATTTACTTTCATAGTCAGAAGTCATTTAATTCTGTAAACCAAATAAGTTTAATTAATATACTTTCAACAGGCAGAAACAGGACTTTTAGTACAATGAGTCGAATAATTTAAACAACAATGTGTATTCGATATTTTAGTACTATCTTACAATTATTCAGTTGTTATAATTTATCAAGCGTTCTTTTTTTTTTTTAATATCCCAAGGCTGCGCTGCAAATGAATTCTTGGGCCTCACGAATCTATTCTAAAACAAATTAATAAAGTCAGGGACTTTTTTAAGGATGGTACTGCAGACATGATATACTATACACTGTAAGAAACAACTGACTTACGCATGTTATGGACCTCAAGAAAATATTCTGAAATAGGAGATATTTATATAAAAGGATTGCTCTTTAATTATAACATGACTTTCCAATTTTTTTTTTTAAGATTTCTTTTTTTTTCTCGGATAGTTTTATCTTTTATGACAGCGGTTATAGCACAACAATGAAAAGACTTTCTAAAGTTTTTCGACTTTCTGAAGTAATGGACTCTTTTAAATTAAAGTCAGAAGACATAAAAAAGGCTTAATTTTTTTAACTACAGCATTTACCCATAATTGGTTACTTATTTATTTTTCTTAAGGTAAAATCAAAACAAATATTGATGTAATATTATAGCAATACTATAGTGTTCAAATCAATAAGTCCCCCCCCCGTAAGGATAAATATTTCGCCGACAGCTTCCGTGATTACAAATTAACACATTCCTCCACTACGGGATTACAACAACAAAAAAATAAATAATGAAATCAAATAACTTATATCATTAGATAATTAACATTGTCATCTATCAAATAGTAATCACGTGCCTTAACCATATACAGAAATCGGGAATGCGTAAAAGAGTAAGTGCTGTGAGATACAGATAGCCCGCGAGTGGATCGATTACAACAGATCATTCTCTGGCCAAAAACTAGTAAAACCCGTAAATTGGGGAAGTTTTTAGTCAGTGTGTTCTTTAACTCGGTAAGTTGCCCCCTATAGCGATTAACATTTCGCCCACTGCTTCCGTGGATCAATGGCAAATAAGCACGCTCCTCCCACTAACAGTCGTATTCACGAAACGGCTAGTAACCGCCTGATTATGAAACTAACGTTTGACCGTTACTTGCTGGTAACACACCGGTAACCTCAGAACGGTATTCACCAACTATTTAAAACCACTGGTTTCCTGACCAACGTTTGACCACCGATTAACTTGTACTTGTGCATTCTGCGATGTAAGCTCGTCTGTGATTGGCTTAGGGCACTGGCTATCCAACTAGCTGATTGCCGACCCTTGACCCCTCTTCGCGAACGCTCCAAAATACACTGCTGGCCACCCAAATTGCAACACCAAGAAAAACAAGAGATATCACAACAAAATTTATTGTGTAGATAACATGTTGACCAAGTAACAAATGATTAAATTTACAGCATTCTATGAAGCGTGGTTCCTGCCAAAATCAGTACCCAGAGTAGCCGCCGTTGTTGGAGATCACAGCTGCCACACGCCTCGGCATTGATTCAAAGAGACTTTGAATGTGTTCTTGGGGTACAGCAGACCAAGCAGCTTCCACACGTTGCCAAAGTTGATCTGGTGTGACAGCTGGGGATGAACTCTGGGTCAGTCGTTGAGCAACCATGGACCACATGTTTTCTATCGGCGAAAGATCCGGAGAGCGCGCCGGCCAGGGAAGCAATTCAATCTGGTGATTGACGAAGAACCCTTGGACAATGCGTGCCACGTGTGGCCGTGCATTATCCTGCTGAAATATGGCTGTTGGCAAGCCCTGAAGGTAAGAAAGGACAACTGGCTCCAACACCTCGGAGATGTAGCGCTGGCTGGTTAAAGTACCGGCAATGCGTACTAGAGGAGTGCGAGAGAGATATCCGATACCGCCCCATACCATAATACCCGGTGCAGGACCAGTGTGACGGTGCATAATGCAGCTGTTCAGCATCCTCTCTCCACGGTGTCTCCAGACTCGAATCCGACCGTCGTGGTGTTGCATACAGAAGCGTGACTCGTCAGTAAAGAGAATTTCATTCCATTCTGTCGTCCACATCCTTCTTTCATCGCACCATTGGCGGCGGAGACGTCTGTGGTTCCGCGTCAGAGGTAGACAAAGCAACGGACGTCTTGCGGACAGACCATTCTGCTGTAAACGACGTCGAATGGTACGCGCAGACACTGGATGATGCGTTACAGACTGAATCTGCTGTGATATGGTTCGTGATGTGACTGAGCGGTCCGTCACTGCCATGCGTACAATCTGCCTGTCATCACGTGACGTGGTGCACTGAGGTCGATGCGGTCGATCACGTCTGTCCGTCGTACCCTCCTGCACCCAACGATCACATATCCGCATCACAGTTGTTTGGTTTCGTCCAATACGACGACCGATTTCCCTGAAAGATAACCCACAATCTCGGTATGCCACTATCCTTCCTCTGTCAAACTCGGATACTTGATCAAAAGATGATCGTTGTTTCCTACGAGGCATAATTTATCGTTTTTTTGAAAAAAAAGCAAGAAAAACACAATTGCTGTACTTGAAACCGTCGAAATCTCCAAGCCTTAAATAGCGCTTTGAGGTGGCGCCACAGGCGCGCTTGATGTGCGTCTGCGCTGAAATTCTAATCATTTGCATATCTCACCTCAGCTAATGCATGTTGTAAATTTCATATTATTTGCATGCTTCCTTCAGGGTGTTGCATTTACGTTGGCCAGCAGTGTAGTTGAAAATAAGCAGGAGTGTAATGTGTTTTCATGTATTTTTATAATCACAAATACTTCAATTATTTATTTCGGAGATTTCTGCTGAATTTTTTGTAATTAATAACTGATATTTTATTTATATACTCTTACGAATTTAAAAGATATATTGATTTTAAAAGATAATTTTTAAAGGTATTCGAAGGTTTTCTATTTTTATTTTTTAATGTATCTGACAGTCAAAAACAGTACGATTGTTTAAAAATTTGTTTTTTTTTTGAGTATCAATAATTAAAATTTCAAATGCATAAAAAAACAAATATTTTTACAATGTTTTAATACAATTGTAATAATTCTAATGTTGAAACCTACTGGTGACCATACTTTAATCACAAAAATATGGATCATAGAGCAGCTCTGCAATTTTTTGTAATTTTATACAGTAAAGGGTAAATATATACGTGAATATTAAAATGTGTTTGTGCTGAGATGGTTCTGCCTAAATAATGATTTATGAGGTAGCCATTACTCAATTTTTAACTGAAGTTATGAACTAGGCTGTCTCTTGATTTTTCATATCAAGGACTAGAAATTTTTGGACCCTCCCCCCCCCCCCCCAAAAAAAAAGGGAATTGCAGATCTCCACTCGAGAGATGTAAAAAAAAAGGGGGGTGAGAGAGCAAGAAGGGAAACTTGCCGCAGCGGGGCCAGAACCCTGGAACTACTGTTTGCCAATCGCTCGCTTTACCGCTGCGCCATAATTTCATCGACACGTTTGCTGTAAATTTAAAACATTTCGTTTTTCGCCTGTTTACCGTTTACTTACTTTGATGGTAATGTATTGGAAAATCCTTGACACACAAGTCTTCTAAACCGTTTACTTTCTCCTCACACATAAATTTTGCAAATCTATCAATAAATTCTAAAATTTCCATATCTTCTGTCTTCAACAGCGCTGTAGTCCGCCATGTTTGTTAACAGATTAGAGCCTCACAGCGCATGCGTCGAATGTAACAGGCCGGTAACCACCCGAATTCGGCTGGTTACATTCGTCTGTTAAAAACGAGATGTAACCAGCCGATTTGGCCTTGTGAATACCATTTTTTTTTTAACCATCCGATTCTATGGTAATCCGGCTGTTACCAGCTGGTAGAAAGTTTCGTGAATACGGGTGTAAGAGGTTTCATTAAAAAATTCGCGTAATTTCATCGCATAGGCGTAACTTGCTGAAGGTAAGAGGGGACAATAGCCCTCTCCCTCCCCTCCCCCCCAAAAAACCCAAGAAAATTCAGATATGACTTACATGAGAGAGAACATTTTGCTCCCCCCCCCCCCCGTGATTATCGCACTTGCCCTGAGCACACATGCAGAAATAGGCTAAAATATTGAATTTCAAATGATAGATGGGGGCACAAAATTTGAGCCATCTGTCTATAGAGGCACAACATTTGAAAAAGTGCCCTGATCACAAAAGGGTTATAGTCAGGACCTGGTCCCCCCCCCGTGTGTTACATGCCTATCGACGCCAACGTCTCAACGCTTAATTAACATAGCCACATACTAAATAACATTCCAATATGAGCGCTCGTGCCTTATTAAATCTTAAAAAATAATCTTCAAAGAATCGATGCTCTGACATACTAAGGTCTGACATACTAATGCTAAACACAAGCTGATCTGTTACAAAAGATTATTCACTGACAAAAACTGGCAAAACCGAAAATTGGAAAATTTTTAGTGAATGTGCTCTTCAAGTCTTCCCTCCTATAACGACAAACATTTCTCCCACAGCTTCCGTGGATCTCTTACAAATTAACGTATTTCTCCCACAACTAGATAACAAAAAAATTTCCATACATAATCTCATCGCGTAATTAACATAGCCATCTACTAAATAACATACCAATATCCATTACAACAGATTATTCACAGTCAAAAACTGTCAAAACCCGCAAATTGAATGGAAAATTTCAGCGTGATGTTCAACTGAATCAGTTTCCCCTATATTAATTAACATTTCGTTTACAGCTTCCATGGATTACAAATTAACACATTCCTCCAACTACGAGATAACAGTGCAAAAAAATAAATAAAAATCTGAACTTCTTTCGGATTTTAATTACGCACTTGAGTGCTACCTGCAAACCTCACTTTATCCTGAACGTATGTCAAAGCCACTTGCAATCCGCAGGAACACGAATGGAACGATTTTTTTGTAATGTTCCATAAATTTTTCCTTCATAAAGACCATAACCCCTGATGCTTTTCTCCTTCACAAACCACTGTCTAATTTTGAAACTAAAACAAAAACAGGAATTTGGTATCGGATGGAAGTGTCCAAGTTTCTGCAAAAAGTATTAAATCGCTTTGTATAAAACACGGATCGGCTGTTAAAGTGAAAAGTGATACTGCGCTTAGAAAAATAGTGTCCACAAATAGCGTAGACAAAAATCTCGTGATTGAATGAAAAACACTAAAACTGATCTCACCAAATCCCAAGAACAACCCAAATTTTGCTTAGAATATTAAGAATTTGTCTTAGATCAAAAAATTGAAAAGTGATACACGGTCGATTTCTCGAAGGTGTCCAGTTTTGTCCGAAAAGTAAAGTAGGGTAAAAAAACAGCGTGCGAAGGAAAAAGCCGCATAAAATGCTAGAATATAGATTGGAAATTAAAAAAAAAAAAAAAAAACCTACACAAGTCCTTAAAAAAACACCTTCAAAAGTGACGCGACGCGTTAATTGTAGGAAAATCGTGTCTACACATAAACAGTGATCGCGCGAAACAACACTCAAGTGCTAAAAATAATATATAATCTCATCAGATAATTAACATAGCCATCTATTAAATAGCAATCGCTTGCCTTTATAAGAAAAAGGTCTTAAAGAAATTAGGAATACGTAAAAGAATCAGTGCTGCGAGATACAAAGATAGACCACAAGCGGTTCTATTACAACAGATCATTCACTGACAAAAAACTGGAAAAACCCGTAAATTGAATAGAAATTTTCAGTGTGCTGTTCAACTGAATAAGTTTTCCCCTAAACATTTCTTTACAGCTTCCATGGATCACAAATTAACGCATTCCTCCAACTAAGAGGTAACAGCAAAAATATAAATAAAATAAAAAAATATATAATCTCATCAGATAATTAACATAGCCATCCATTAAATAGCAATCGCTTGCCTTTATAAGAAAAAGGCCTTAAAGAAATTAGGAATACGTAAAAGAATCAGTGCTGCGAGAAAAACAGCACCACAAGCGGATAGACTACAAGCGGATCTATTACAACAGATCATTCAATGACAAAAAAAACTGGCAAAACCCGTAAATTGGAAAATTTTAGCGAGTGCGCTTTTCAACTCGATCAGATCCCCCCCACCCCTATAACGACAAACATTTCGCCCACAGCTTCCGCGGATCTCTTACAAATTAATTAACACATTCCTCCCACTCCGAGATAACAACAAAGAAAACCCTTCCATATACTATAATCTCATCGCGTAATTAACATAGCCATCTACTAAATAGCATTCCAATATGTGCGCTCGTACCTTATTGCTGCGAGATACAAAGATAGATTCCAAGCGGATCTATTTCAACAGATTCCAACTACGGGGTAACAACAGCAAAAACAAAAAAATAAATAAAATATAATATAATCTCACCAAATAATTAACATAGCCATCTATTAAATAGCAATCGCGTGCCTTAAGAAAAAGAGTTAAAGAAATCAGGAATAGGTAAAAGAATTAGTGCTGCGAGATTCAAAGATAGACCACATGCGGATCTATTACAGCAGATCATTCACTGACAAAAAACTGGCAAAACCCGTAAATTGGAAAATTTTAGTCAGTGCGCTGCGCTGTTCAGCTCAATCAGATCCCCCCCCCTATAACGACAAACATTTCGCCCACAGCTTACGCGGTTGTCTTATAAATTAACACATTCCTCCCACTACGAGATAACAATAAAAAAAAAAGACTTTCATATTGTTGCGGAATTACTCTGCTACTCCTTGGGTTCGTCGTTCTAAAGTCCTGTTGGTGTAAAAAGTTCAAGTAAAAAGTCACTTGTCAGGATGGAACACAAACTTTATTGCTTCTAGATCTTCGTAGTACAATCAGCTGTACACAATTCACAAGCACAATCTAGCAATAACGTGCTTTTAACAATCCGCTTGGATCAGAAGCTCTCACAAATGCTGTATTTCTCACACCAAAATAAGTCACTTTCACACGCAAAAATTCCGTAGAAATATTCAAGGGATATAGTACACAATCCCTTAAGACACAGCAATGAAGAATTTACACACAGCACTTTGAAAACAGCTTCACAAAACAAGCTAAAACACAGCTTCTATAGCACTATCAATTCACACAAACGTACCGAGAGCTATTCACACATCGAGCGTTCAGCTCGCACTGACTGTCGGGGCGACGCGCTCTTCTATAAATAGCCGGCGCAGGAGCTACAAGAGGTTTCCAGAAAAGTCAATTTCTCGAGGGTTCTACATAACGCGTGAATATTGATTACGTCATAGAAGAGAAATGTTAGGTTATTATGCGTTTTTAATGCAGGAAAAACAACTTCCAGGCCCCATTGGGAAAATCGCGCCAAATGACCAAAAAGTCGCCAAGCTTGGCGACTTTTGGCGAAATATCGCCAAATTTGGCGCCAAAAATAAGTCCTCAAAAGTGAAGAGATCTAAGCTCTAGGACTAATATTTCTCGAGATTTCTAGAAGCCCATAGAAAAACATATGGGAAAGCGAAACCTCCGAAACCAAAAAGCAAAATTTATCTATTTGAAGCGTAGAATACGAATTTTAAACCATTTTAAGCCCCAGAGCAGCGGATTGCCCCGAAAATTCGTAACATTGCCCCCTTCCCAAGGACTGCACGTCCCGGGCAGTACAATCCCTAGTTAGGAGGTCACACAAGTACCTACACTGGGTAACACTTCACAAGATCTTAACAACATAATTCAAGCAAGTAATCAATAGCACAATAAGCAGATACACATTAATAAATAAATAATCAACATAATAAATAATTACACTAATAAGTAATCAATGTAATAAACAAATACACGTTAATAAAAACCAATATATTACAAATATGTACACTAAACATGGCGTAAGTAATGAGTGAAAGAGAGTTGAGGAAAGAGGAAGAGAAGGGAAAGACAGGAAAGAAATGAGAGTTGAAAGAAAAGAGGAATTACGCCATAGTGACCATGGTCTGAGCTAATTACAACCGCGGTAGATGGCAAGCCGATCGTAATCTACAACTCTTGGCTTCGAGTTTGGTGACTTACGAATCCGTACGATGACGTCATTCAGCCGGTTTAGGACTGTGTATGGACCATCCCACGGCGATTGCAGCTTGGGAGACAGGCCTTTCCGTCGAGTAGGATTCCATAGCCAAACTTTGTCACCTGCGTTGAACTCGTGTCCCGTAGCCTTCGTGTCGTAGCGAGTCTTCATCTTTTCCGTGTTCAGGTTGATCCGCTCCCGAGCAAAATGATGTACATCTTCAAACCGTGCCCGAAGGTTTTCCACGTACTCCTCTGGCGATGAAGGCACATCTGGAGGGCGGCCGAACACTAGATCGGCGGGAAGACGAAGATCTCTGCCGAACAGCATCTGGGAAGGTGTGAAGCCGGTAGTCTCATGGACGGCACTCCTATAGGCCAGCAGGAACAGGGGGAGTTTCTTGTCCCAGTCCTCTTGATTCCTAGATACCAGGAGCGAGAGGTTGTTCAAAATTGTACGATTGAACCTCTCCACCATGCCGTCGGATTGTGGGTGTAAAGGCGTAGTCTGGGTTTTGTCCATTCCGAGAAGTTGGCATAGTCCTTTAAAGACTGCAGAGGTAAAGTTCGTTCCTTGGTCGGAATGAAGTTGCAGAGGGGTTCCATATCTGGAAATCCATTCTTGCACCAGTACCTCTGCTACGGTCGTAGCTTCTTGATCGGGAATAGGAAACGCTTCGGGCCATTTAGAGAAGTAGTCAATGACAACTAGGATGTATTTGTTGCCATCCGAAGTTCGCGGAAGAGGTCCCAGGATGTCGAGTGCAATCCTCTCAAAAGGCGCTCCTACATTATAACGATGTAGTCTTCCACGGCTTCGTTTCTTCGGGCCTTTGCGGGCGGCACAGGCGTCACAAGCTTGACACCACTTTTCGACGTCGCCTCGAGCCCTAACCCAGTAAAAGCGCTCGCGAACTTTCTGCAGGGTCTTCATTACGCCAAAATGGCCCCCAGTTAAGCCATTATGAAGTTCTTCTAGAACCTTCGGAATCCTCGAGCGAGGGAGTACCAACTGCCATCGGAGCATCTTGCCGTCGTCCGACTCCCATTTACGATACAGGACTCCATTTCTCAGGCGAAGCGAATCCCATAAAGCCCAGTACTGTTTTGTTGCCGGACTGTAAGATGATATTTCTTGCCAACTGGGCTTAGCGCTGGATTTTTCCATAAATTCCACAATAGGTTTGATGTCGCTGTCTGTTAATTGGTCCGCCCGAACATTTTCGTCACTCCAGGGATCTTGAGATGATGCCGATGATGTAACTTGGCGGACAGCGGGATGTTTCAGATGGTAATTTTTCTCTGCCCTGGAGCAATAGCGACAACTGTCTATGCAGGGCCTTCTCGACAAAGCATCTGCATTTCCATGAGATGACCCTTTCCGATGACGTATCTCGATGTCATATTCTTGTAGTCGCTGTATCCACCTGGCTATTTGGCCCTCCGGATTCTTGAAATTTAGAAGCCAGGTTAAAGAGGCATGGTCCGTTCGGAGCAGGAACTTTCGGCCGTACAGGTAATGATGGAAGTGCTCCACGGCCTTAATGATAGCAAGGAGTTCCTTTCTCGTAACACAATAGTTACGTTCTGCCTTTGAAAGGCATTTGCTCCAGTAGGCAATGACGTGTTCTTGGCCATCTATCTCCTGGGACAAAACTGCTCCGACACTCTCCTTACTTGCGTCTGTGTCCAGGATAAATGGCTTGTCAGGGTGAGGATACGACAAGATCGGCGAAGATGTTAAAGCCGTCTTCAGTTCGTTGAATGCGTCCTCACATTCCTCAGTCCAGAGAAATTTCTGTCCAGTCTCGGTCAATTTGTGAAGAGGTCTTGCAATTTGAGAAAAGCCCTTCACGAATTTTCGATAGTAAGTACACAGACCGAGAAAACTTCTTAAATCGTGGATATTCTCGGGACGACTCCAGTTCTGGACTGCGGACGTCTTTTCGGGATCGGTTCGGACTCCGTGGGCGGATATTATGTGCCCGAGGTAACGTACTTCCCGACGAAACAAATTACACTTCGATGGACTTAGTTTCAAGTTTGCCTCTTTTAATTTCTGTAGTACCTTTCGAATGTTCTCGAGATGCTCTTCGAAAGTCCTTCCGACGATGATGATATCGTCCAAATAAACGAGACATGCTTCGTAGGAAAGTCCTCTCAACACTGTCTCCATTAGACGCTCGAATGTAGCCGGTGCGTTGCAGAGTCCAAAAGGCATAACTTTGAACTGCCACAATCCTTGTCCCGTGGTGAACGCAGTCTTTTCACGGTCATCGGGATGGATTTCTACTTGCCAGTAGCCACTCTTGAGATCCAGAGTGGAGAACCATTCGTTTCCCGATAAAGTGTCCAATGTGTCGTCTATCCTGGGAAGAGGGTAGCTGTCTTTCTTGGTAATGTCATTCAGACGTCTATAGTCAACACAGAACCGGGTGGAACCATCTTTCTTTCGGACCAAAACAATCGGCGAGGCCCACGGACTAGTCGATGGCTCGATGACGTCATCACGCTGCATCTCCTCTAAAAGTCGGTTCACCTCTTCTTGCTTAGCAAACGGCAGCCGCCTAGGATGTTGCTTGATGGGAGAATGGCTGCTTGTGTCTATTTTATGCTGCGTTAACCTCGTACGGCCAAAGTCACCGGAAGTACGAGAGAAGAGGTCTTCAAATTCAGCTATTACTTTCTCCGCAGCGCTTCTCTGTTCTGCCGTTAACTCCACGTCTTGTAATAATTCCTTCGTCAGGCACTCGGAAGATTTAGCTGTCGTTTGGTTGGTGTTCTTATTAATGCAGGTAACAGGAGTGCATGTCGCCAACACTTCATTTTTCTTTATCACCTTCGACTTGTCCGTCACATTTACTACTCTAACTGGAATTTCCGTTCTCGACAAGTCCACAAGTGTTGCTCCCACAAGTACTCCTCTGACGGAATCACTATTGCTTGGGTGTTCGATTAATCCAAAGCGGAATTTATTGCTTTCTTTTACTGTTCCAGAAATTATGGAATCAGTTCTGGGAGGTAGAGTGATATCAGTCTGGGCTATTATTTGCTGAACAGGCAAAACAGTTTCGTTTCTAATATCGAACGCAGCTATTTCTTCTGAGTCTGAACGAAGCTCATTATTCTTAAAGTCCAAGTTAAATTTGTGCGATTTTAAAAAGTCGAGTCCGAGAATAAAAGAGTCTGTAATATTGGCGACATATACCACATGGTCGTATCTGGCATTTCCAAACGTGATTTCTACTTGCGCTTTTCCGCCCACTTCGATCTTGTCACCTGTCACAGTCTGGAGGGTCAGCAAGGGCGGAGTCCAGATAATCTTCAAGTTCAGTTTCTTGGCCAGATCCGTCCTTATGATGGTTACGTTCGCTCCAGTATCAATCACCATGTGGCATGGGGAACCATTAACGTATCCCAGTACGAATAGTCCATCACTGCCGCCATTCACTGATGAAATCTGTAAGACTTTCAAACGGGGCTTTTGAATATCCCTCAGCCTCTGTTCCTGAAAGTCGTCTCTTTTCTGTCTTCCTTCATGGGCTTCTCTGGTGCGTTGATAACTGCGATCTTTACGACGAGAGTTCTTTTGTGCGTCGCAGTATTTTCGTAAATGCCCCTCGCTGTTGCACCTCCAACATTTCACTTTTCTTGGCTCTGACTGTTCTTGTCGTTCCACCAGATTTTCCAGGGTCTTTAATTTATTCTCTAATCTCTCCATTTCTCCATCCGTAGGCTCCTGGAATGACACAGCTCTAACATTATGCCCCTCTTTTCTTACGGCCAGCTGAGCTGCCTCTAGCTTCATGGCGAATACGAGGGCAGACCTGAGATCTTTATAATCCGCCAAGATCAATGCTTTCTGAATTTCAGAGTCCACGAGGCCTTCAATAAAATGTTGTACTGCAACTTCTTCTCGAACATTATCAGGATAACTGCCATAGGCTAGATGACACAGCCTATCTATGTCGGAAGCCAGCTCTTGGAGGGTCTCGCCAAATCTCTGCATCCTTGACTTAAGTTGGATTCTACTATATTCTTTCAGGCACTTCTCTCCGAATTTCATCTCCAAGGCACTTGCGAGGGCGTCAAAATCTCCTATCTTCGTCGCTCCAATAGTTTGCAATACGTTAATTGCATCTCCGCTAAGGGAAGCGGCCAGTTGGTCCGCTTTCTCGGACTCGCTCCAACCATTGGCTTTGGCGACGATTAAAAATTGGGTCTTGTAGGCTTCCCAGGGAGTCTTTCCGTCATAAGTGGTAAGTTTCACTGCTGGGCGGCGTGACGACAGTCTGATGTTTTCCGGTAACTTTCCCAGCTTGACGAGAGAGTCCAATTTTTCTTCCATTTTAGCTTCACATTCTTCCTGTATTTTCGAAACTATATTTTCTTTCCAGTCTAGTTTCTCCTCAATTTTATTCTTAAATTCTTCCCGCATTCTGCAAATATCTTGCTGCAATTCCTTAACATTTTCTTCTATTTTTTGCGAATCCCACTTCTGACACCAAATGTTGCGGAATTACTCTGCTACTCCTTGGGTTCGTCGTTCTAAAGTCCTGTTGGTGTAAAAGTCACTTGTCAGGATGGAACACAAACTTTATTGCTTCTAGATCTTCGTAGTACAATCAGCTGTACACAATTCACAAGCACAATCTAGCAATAACGTGCTTTTAACAATCCGCTTGGATCAGAAGCTCTCACAAATGCTGTATTTCTCACACCAAAATAAGTCACTTTCACACGCAAAAATTCCGTAGAAATATTCAAGGGATATAGTACACAATCCCTTAAGACACAGCAATGAAGAATTTACACACAGCACTTTGAAAACAGCTTCACAAAACAAGCTAAAACACAGCTTCTATAGCACTATCAATTCACACAAACGTACCGAGAGCTATTCACACATCGAGCGTTCAGCTCGCACTGACTGTCGGGGCGACGCGCTCTTCTATAAATAGCCGGCGCAGTAGCTACAAGAGGTTTCCAGAAAAGTCAATTTCTCGAGGGTTCTACATAACGCGTGAATATTGATTACGTCATAGAAGAGAAATGTTAGGTTATTATGCGTTTTTAATGCAGGAAAAACAACTTCCAGGCCCCATTGGGAAAATCGCGCCAAATGACCAAAAAGTCGCCAAGCTTGGCGACTTTTGGCGAAATATCGCCAAATTTGGCGCCAAAAATAAGTCCTCAAAAGTGAAGAGATCTAAGCTCTAGGACTAATATTTCTCGAGATTTCTAGAAGCCCATAGAAAAACATATGGGAAAGCGAAACCTCCGTATCTCCGGTTCTAATTGGCCGATTTTGATGCAACAAAAAGCAAAATTTATCTATTTGAAGCGTAGAATACGAATTTTAAACCATTTTAAGCCCCAGAGCAGCGGATTGCCCCGAAAATTCGTAACAATATACTATAATCTCATCGCGTAATTAACATAGCCATCTACTAAACAGCATTCCAATATGTGCGCTCGTACCTTATGGCTGCGAGATACAAATATAGGCGGGGTCTAATACAACAGCTTATTCACAGATAAAAACTGCCAAAACCCGTAAATTGAATGCAAAATTTAAGCGTTCTATTCAACTCAATAAGTTTCCTCTATAATGATAAGCATTTCGTTTACAGCTTCCATGGATTACAAAAACATTACTCCAACTATGAGATAAAAGCAACAAAATAATAAAAAATAGTATACAATCTCATTAGATAATTAACATAGTCATCTATTAAATAGCAATCGCGTACCTTAATAAGAAAAAGCCTTTAAGAAATCAGGAATGGGTAAAAGAATCAGTGCTGCAAGATACAAAGATAGACCACAAGCGGATCTATTACAACAGCTTATTCACAGACAAAAACTGGCAAAACCCGTAAAAATTGAATGGAAAATTTCAGTGTGCTGTTCAACTGAATGAGTTTCCCCTATAATGATAAAAATTCCGTTTACAGCTTCCACGGATTACAAATTAACACATTCCTCCAACTACGAGATAGAAAAAGCAATAAATAAATAATATAATGTAATATATAATCTCAGAGATAATGAACACAGCCACCTATTAAATAACAATGGCGTGCCTTAATAAGAAAAAGCCTTAAGAAATCAGGAATACGTAAAAGAATCAGTGCTGCGAGATGCAAAGATAGACCACAAGCGGATTTATTAAAACAGATTATTCACAGAGCAAAACTGGAAAAACCCGTAAAAATTGAATCGAAAATTTCAGTGTGCTGTTCAACTGAATAAGTTTCCCCTATAATGATAAACATTTCGTTTATGGCTTCCATGGATTACAAACACATTCCTCCAACTGTGAGGTAACAGCAGCAAAAACATAAAAAAATATTACATAATATATAATCTCATTAGATAATTAACTCAGCCATCTATTAAAAAACAATGGCGTGCTTTAATAAGAAAAATCCTTAAAGAAATCAGGAATACGTAAAAGAATCAGTGCTGCGAGATGCAAACCTAGACCACCAGCGGATCTATTAAAACAGATCATTCACTGACAAAAAACTGGCAAAACCCGTAAATTGGAAAAACTTTAGTCAGAGTGGCACTGTTCAACTCAATCAGATTCCCCCCCCCCCCCTATAACGACAAACATTTCTCGCACAGCTTCCGCGGATCTCTTACAAATTAACACATTCCTCCCACTCCGAGATAACAACTACACACACAAAAAAAAACTTCCATACTATAATCTCATCGCGTAATTAACATAGCCATCTACTAAATAGCATTCCAATATGCGCGCTCGCGCCTTAATAATATAAAGAAGGGTAAAAAAAAAAAAAAACGGGGAAAGACCTTAAAAGAATCAGTGCTGTGAGCGATATAAAGATGGGGCCGTTTTAAAAGGAGTAGTCGCCGAGGTAATTTTATTTTCATTAGAGGGAGAAGAGAGCTTTTGAAGAAAGCATAAGCCACGGTGAGGAGATATTATAGATTTTGTTAGGAATCGATTTATCGAGTGGGGGTGCACACAGTAAGCGAAGGTAAGTCGAGTCGTTCTGTCTTGGTGAGGTACACACACAGCCAATACAAACGGCTGTGTCGAAAAAAAGGACTTTAGCTTTCGTAGCACGAGATGGGCGATTGTATCGACCGTCATGCTGTTGGTTGTTACCTCGAGAGATGGCAACGACTGCACTTTTTCAGCATTGGGCAGTCTACCCACTTAGTCTTTTATACTGATGTGAAAATGCTAAATTGCAAGTAATAACTTTATGTTAATATTATTCAGGGCATAGGCGCACCCACGGAGGGGGATATGGGGGCCTCAGCCCCCCCCCCACACACTCTAAAGGTAGAAAGTTAGAAGTGAAAAGCTTTAAAAAATGAAAATTGTCACTAATGAATTTTATTTAATTGTCTTAAATTATTTCTAAAGTATTTTTTACCAAAAAAAAAGACAGTTTTTAAATAAATGCTTACAGTTAGTGTGAAACACTGTTAAACTTGGTTAAGATCACATAATTAGTTATGAATATAACGAATTACATTGCTTTTGGGCTTGTGTTCTGTGGTCCAATCAAGTAGTGCCGAATATTTTGACGTTATAAGAGTTGTAACTATAATCGAGGTCACTATAACCGATTACAGCAGTATTTGTAACTCAGCCCCCCCCTAAACTGAAATTCTGGGTGCGCCACTGATACAGGGTGTTCCAAAAAGGAGGGGGAGGGGGGGATTACACGTTCTATGGAAAAAAAAAGACCACATTAAGAAAAATAATTCCTCTCGCAAATTTTCAGAAAGTTACACTTTTTAAATATGTATACGACACCCGTATAAAAAATTTCCCAATTACTAAAAGGTGCCTCATACACTAAAGAGGAGATGGACAAATTTTCACTTTCATCATAAAACCTCTTAGCCATTTTTTTAATTGTCAGGGACTATGCATGAATTTCAATGTAAAAGTTTAACACAATAGTGCAAAATATTAATTTCTTTCGTAATTTCTGTACGACCCCTTAAACGCGATCATAAGATGCGAGTTTTCCCCCATTTGACAACCATTGAAGAGTGATTGCTGCTTATTAGTTTTAGATTTTGGTTTTTAATCCCTTTAAAATACGAACTTCACGTATTAAATTCTGAAAATTTTCAGTGATAGAACACCTATAACACTGTATGGAAGGTTAGAGTCAGCCAGCATATGTTATCTTCACATTTCTGACACGTTTCAGGATATAATTCACGAATTTCAAACATCTCCCGATTAGTGCATGGGGGCACATTTTACTAATTGGGGATTTTTACTTTCCGAGCATGTACCATGTAAGGAAAGTATTGCAATCATGAAAAAATTCGAATTCGAGATTTTGGTGTATTTACACGTTCTGAGGTCTTCTGAATTCATTTATGCTATTTTTACGAGATGTATGTATGTATATGTGTGTGTGTGTGTGTGTGTGTGTGTGTGTGTGAACACGATAGCTACTGAACGGGGCATGCGATTGAGCTCAAATTGGGTATATGTTATAAACCACCGTCACAAGACCGGTATTGATTTTGGTGTGTATAGGACTTATAGTTTTTCTACAGGGCTACGACAAAGATTTCTTTTACATTATGGCCTATGGGGGGGGGGGAATTCTGGAAAGTGCGCTAGCGTTTAAACGGTACATTCGATTGAGCTTCAATTTGGCATATATATTTGAATTATTCATCGATTAAAATTTATTTAAATGCTTGGTAATGATCTTAATTGTAAGTGTTCGGAAAGTCGAGTGGAGTCACTCCAGATTTTTTTTTCGAATAGGGTTATATAATACAAACATAAAAAGTGGGACTTTTGGAAAATAGAAACGACCCACTTTTTAAGTAAATGAAAATAGACGAGAACATTTTCGAAAAGTAGACGAGAGAAATATTTTCTTGACGTAATCTTTTTTTTTTTTTTTCTAGCTTGTTTTGAGCTTTATTTTTCCAATTTACACTGCCCACTTAAATATGATAGATAAAGAATTAAAACGCGTGATCTTTTTAAGACACTCTGTAGTTTTGTATCACGTATTCATTTATAACTTAAGCTATAAAGTATATATTTAAAATATTGTAATTCAATGACATATCCATACTTTAATTTCAACAACATGAACAGCAAATACTTTTTTTCCCGAAATTGCACGCAAAACCACGTTAAAATTCTAAAACTTAAAACAATATCTGCTTTTGTTTCAATTTAAATTTCCCCCAATAAAATATAGATAGAACTCTTCAATAATTCGATACATTTTTATTCTTTTCATTTCTCAAAATATTCAAATCGTTGCCACATTCCAAATTAGTTATTTAGAGGTCGTAAAAGTCGAAGTGTTTATTTTTTTTCCCTTCAAACTCTCTATGTTGCGTGTTTTGTCACTTGTATTCCACGCAAATCTAACAAACATAAAAGAAATTGTTCAGCAGCAAGAAAATAACTCCCAAATACTTTATGTATTTTATAATTAGTTTTGTATAATTTCTTTCTGTATTTATTTATTTAAATACGCATTATTATTTATTTAAATACTACGCATGGCTTGGAATAACCGTCCTTAGTAAATTAATATGAAACATTTAAATATAATTTATACTTAATTCACAAAAAGTATTAATAACACTTCGTAGCAGGAAAGAAAAACAGTTTTCCGTGATTTTTCCAGAAACTTACCGTAAATACGGGTTAGAACCCCCTTAGAAAGACCCCACCATGGAGGGCATCCCACCCCTCAGCAGAGATCCCACGCACGGATAATTGGCCGTAATCCCACAACAACAAAGCAGAAAATCTTTTCCCAAAGCTATCATTTCTGCATATACAATTGCATAAAAACCCAAAGTCTAAAACAAACTTTTAACATTTCAATTTTAAAACTTTATTAAAGTTTGGAGTGACCCCATTAGTCTTTCCGAACATTTGATATTTACCAAGTGCATAAATAAATTTCATTCAACCGAATCGGATCTAGTGTTCACGAACTAGTGCACTTAAAAGCATTTGAGTGTACAGGCCGCAGTGTATAAGAACACATTTTTGTAGCCCTGTAAAAGACTGTATTACGCACACTCGCTAAAATTTATCCAGTGTGTAAGCCAGTGACCTATAATATGCGTACCTACTTTGATGTCAATCGAACGCACCTTTTAGACACCAGCTCACTTTAACCCTTAGAGGCGCAACGCTTTCCCAATACCGAAATACCGGACGATCGAAACGTTCATCGCGTGCCACAGATCTAGAGACTCTTTTTTGACGCAGCTGGCTGTGCGGCACAGCATTTACAAACGTCAAAAAAGGGTCTCTAGATCTGTGGCACGCGATGAACGTTTTGATCGTCCGCCATCTTGCTGGTAGTTAAGTAGAGCGATGGCAACGGCTGCCCTTTTTTCCGCATTGGGCAATCTATCCAGCTGTTCTCGCATTCTTCCATTTTACCAGTAGATGTCAGTGCTGTTAAAAATGATCATAACTTTTTTTTTTACCGGAAATGACGTGGAAAGGATTCTCGTGGAGCTATGTCACACGCAACTATTTTTATAGAAATCAAATCTATTCCTCGTGAGTGGCAACAGTCAAAACGTCCGAGTTTTGTGTTCCCAGAGCGGGAACACTGCGCGTTAAAGGGTTAAATGATCAGCGTCCTTAGGCCGTAATATATAAGAATTACTTTGTCCAAACCTGCGAACAAACTATCAGGTTTACACACACCCAAATACATGCAAGTGATGAGATCGTGACCTATAATATACTCACCCAATTTGAGCTCAATCGAATGCACCCTATACACACTAGCGCACTTTCAGGAATTTCTGACCACAGGCCGCAATGTAAAAGAACACCCCTTTGTTGCCCTGTCAATAAACTATAAGTCCTATACACAGCAAAAATCTACACATGTTGGGTGACGGTGACGTATAATATACAATACATACCTAGTTTGAGCTTCTTCGAATGCACCATTTACACACTAGCTCATTTTAAATGATTTGCGTCCTTAGGTTGTAATGTATAAGCATTATTTTTTGCCATCCCGTGAAAAAACTATCAATTCTACACACCAAAATTTATGCAGACCATGTGACCGTGACCCATTATTTTGATACCTAATTTGTGCTCAATCGAATGCCCCGTTTAAACGCTAGCGAACTTTCAAGTATTCATTGGCCATTATGTATAAATCTTTTTCGTAGCCCTATAAAAAAGGAAAAACTATAGATCTTATACATACCAAAATTAGTACCACTCTTTTGGCAAAGGTCTATCAAGGGGCGTAGCCAAGGAGGGGGGGGTTAGGGGGGTCATAAAGAAATTTTTTGCCATACAAAATGTATATTCTTCACTACATTATCACACACACGTATACATATATCAGTTGTAGTAGTCGTAACCCCCCCCATGAAAAATTTCTGGCTACGCCCCTGTCTATAACACAAATACCTAATTTGAGATCAATCGAATACGTCGTTTAAACGCTGGCGCACTTTCAAGAATTTCCGCTCATAGGCCATAATGTAAACGAAATCTCTTTTGTAGCCCTGAAAAAAAGAACTAAGTCCTATACACACGAAAATCAATACCGGTCGTGCGACGGTGGTTTATAACATATATACCAAATTTGAGATCAATCGAATGAACCGTTTAGAGGCTAGCGCACTTTCAAGTATTTCCGTTCATTGGCCATTATGTTTAAGAAATCGTTTTCATAGCCCTATAAAAAAAAATTATAGATCTTATACATACCAAAATTAGTACCAGTCTTTTGGCAGTAGTCTATAACATATATACCTAATTTGAGCTCAATCGAATGTACCGTTTAAACGCTAGCGCACTTTCAAGAATTTCCGCTCGTACACCATAATGCAAAAAATCTTTTTCGTTGCCCTGTTTAAAAAAAAAAAAACTATAGATCCTATACACACTAAAATGAATACCGCTCTTGCGGCAGCAGTCGCTAACATATACACCAAATTTGAGATCAATCTAATGCACCGTTTATGAGCTGTCATTAAATGACTTCAGGAGACCTTAAAACGTGTAAATATACACCAATATCTCGAAGCCCGATTTTTTTATGATTGCAATACTTTCCTTAAATGATACGAGTTCGGAAAGTAAAAACAGAAAAAATGAATTCAGAACACCTCAAAGCGTCTCTATACACCAATATCTCAAAGTCGAATTTTTTCATGATTACAATACTTTCCTTACATGGTACATGCTCGGAAAGTAAAAATACTGCAATAAAACTTCACTATACACCACTACATCGAGAAAAACGTTTATCGTTTTCACTTCACAAAGAAAAAAAAAACCTAATCGTTGCCACATTCGAAATTACTTATTTAAAGACAAACCTTCAAAAAAAAATTCTTTCTCTCTATTCCCGCGGAACATGACGTGTTTTTTGCCACTCGATCGCCACTTGATCGTTATTTCCGTGTCGTTCGATCGGGCACCAGTAAAAACACTCGAGAATTATATAATGAAAGCTCCTATTTGCATAAGTTCGCTAAAAATCCCACTGACTCCCCGATCGGCGAAACGCCCCTGTTGTAGAGACAGAGAACTAACAACCGCACAATAAGGTATCGCAGTCAGCACGCAAGGTTGCGAGCGGGGTGGGGAGGGTAGGAGAAGCGAAGTGTTTACAGGTAGGAGTGGGAAAGGCTGAGCCGACGGCCATTTTGTGGTGAAGTGCAATTTGTGATCACAAGATGCGATGTCGGTTGAATGACAGCCTGTTTAAATGTATTAACCCTTTAGCGCGCAGTGTTCCCACTCTGGGAACACCAAACTCTGGCGTTTTGACTGTTGCCAGTCACGAAGAATAGATTTGATTTCTATAAAAATAGTAGCGGGTGACGTAGTTCCAAGAGGATCCTTTACTTTTTAGCACGTCATTTTCCCGTCAAAAAATGGTCACGATTATTTTTAACAGCACTGACATCTGCTGAAAAATGGAAGAATGCGAGAATAGCCGGATAGATTGCCCAATGCTGAAAAAAGCACAGCCAGCTGTCGTCAAAAAAGGGTCTCTAGATCTGTGGCACGCGACGAACGTTTCGATCGTCCGCCATTTTGGTGGTAGTTAAGTCGAGCGATGGCAACGGCTGCCCTTTTTTCAGCATTGGGAAAGGGTTGCGCCTCAAAGGGTTAATGCAGAAAACGCTGCTTAATTCTTGGGTTCGTCTTTCTAAAGTCCGGTGCATGTAGAAAGTTCTAGTGAACAGTCCGATTGTTTGATTGGAACACAAATTTTATTGCTTCTATAGAACTTCGTCGTACAATCTGCTGCACAAAATTCACAGGCGCTAACGGCCAGTAACTTGCTTATAATAGTCCACTTAGTACAGAAGCTTTCACAGATGCTGTATTCCACACGCAACAAAATAATTCCGCACAAGCTAAAATTCAGTGGAAATTCACGAGGTAAATCATAAACAGTCCCTCAAGACTCAGCAATGAAGAATTTGCACACACCACTTAAAGCACAGCCTCAAAAAGCAAACACACTATAGCTTTCAATAGCACAATTCCCAGAGCAATGCAGCGAATTAACGCATGGGAAGCTCGATGAAAACTGACTTGATTTCTGCGGCCTGTCTGCCTTGTTATACTCTTCGACATATTCTAGAAAAATCGGGATGTGCAGAAAGACCCCGAACAATCGCGTTTTGATTACGTCGTACAAGAGTAGATCTGAATCTGATTATCATCTGAACCACAAATATTAGGCTATTATGTGATTCTAATGCAGTAAAACAACCTTTACAGGCCCCCATTGGAAAAATTGCGTCAAATGTCAGGAATGTTCCCAAGCTTGGCGATATTTGGAGAAATATCACCAAATTTGGGACAAAAATAAGTCCCTAAAAGTGGGGTTAGCTAACGCCTAGGACCCATATTTCTCGAGATTTCTAGAAAACGCTATAGAAACCAATGGAGAAACCCAAAACTTCGTATCTCGCGTTCTAGTTAACCGCTTTTCGTCGTTCTAAAGTCCAGTGTGTGTTAAGTTCCAGTAAACAGTCCGCTTGTCAGAATGGAACACAAATTTTATTGCTTCCAGAACTTCGTCAAACAGTCAGCTGTACAAAATTCACAGGCACTAACGGCCAGCAACTTGCTTATTACAGTCCACTTAGCACAGAAGCTTTCACAGATGCTGTATTCCACACGCAACAAAATAATTCCACAGGCTAAAATTCAGCGGAAATTCATGAGGGAAATCAAACATTCCCTCCGGATTCAACACGGAAGAATTCACACACAGTATACAAAAACAAGCTTCTCAAAACAAGCAAATTATTGCTTCTATACGGAGCAGAAGGGATGTCTGCATGTAACAGCAACCTGACACAGACGGCCTGCTCTGCTTCGTTTATATAGGTATCGCTGATGGCAGGCGAAATTTCCAGAGAGAGACATTTTCCCAGATGAATCAGAGTCTCAGTTACCGAACTTGTTTAAAATGCCTTTTTTTCAAAAGTACAGTAGAACCTCGATTATCCGAGCTAATTGGGACCGCTAGTACCTCGGACACCGGAAATCTCGGTTAATAGAAACTATGTATAAAAACCTTCCGTGCTTGCGAATTTAACTAACTTTTAAAGTAAAAAACAATAGAACGTTTTTTAAATGATCAAAATAAACATATATGAACTTATGTCTCCCAGCTAAAAATATTTAAAAAGGAAATCAACTCTAGTAGTAAATTATAAAAAGTAAAATGGATTTTTTTTTTTTTTTTTGGACAAAACAATAATGAAACACGGACAGCGAACTAAAATGTGTATAATTTTTTCCAAGCTCATTTTGGAAAGGAGAAAAAAAAAAAAAAATTAGACTTCGTTATTGCCTCGGTTAACAGAAACCTCGGTTAACCGAAGCTCGGTTAATCGAGGTTCTACTGTAATTAACTTTACCACAACACTAGAGCGCCGTGACACAGTACAAGAGAGAAGTAGTTCCAAGTTAACTTCCAAACTTTTACTCAGGTTCACAGACTTTAGTCTGGCACTTTATTGCACTTCATGTCTTGAAAAACTTCCACCTGAACCAGATCACTTGCGAATTAAAAGACGAAGTAAACAGTAACTAACCACTTTTATTAAAACTTAACAAAATAACAGAACACAGATTATCAGGATATCTATATAAATAAAATTAGACTTTTGTCTGTACATTTCTTGGAATTCAAAAATTTTGCGATTTCTATGCGTTTCAAGCACCCGGGAATCCGATGCGACCCTCAAAAAAAAAGTTTGTCTGTCTGTCATTCTGTCAGTGACGATTTTTTTGTTTAAGCATCACGTAAAAACGGCTGAAGCGAATGATATGAAATTGGGTGTCATGATAGGTGGTCACTCAACTAAAAACATAGGCGTCGAATTTTTAAAAAATCTTGATTAGATTTTCAGATTTTGCGAAAATTGTTTCAAACTGCGTAAATTTGTGTTCAAGCATCACGCAAAAACGACTGAAGCGAATGATATGAAATTGGGTGTCATGATAGGTGGTCACTCAACTTAAGACATAGGCGTCGAATTTTTAAAAAATCTTGATTGGATTTTGAAATTTTGCGAAAATCATTTCAAACTGCGTAAATTTGTGTTCGCACATCACGTAATAACTTCAAAAGAGAAAAAATGATATTGGGTGTCATGATAGGTGGTCACTCACCTTAAACTATAAGCATCTAATTAAAAAAAAAATCGATCCGATTTCGAGATTTTGTGAAAATCGTTTAAAACTGAGTGAATCTTTGTTCCCGCATTACGTAATAACAACTAAAGTGAATGATATGAAATTTGGTCACACGATAGAGGGTTGCTCAACGAAAACTATAGGAGTCCAATTTTTTAAACATTTTTATTAGATTTTGAGATTTTGTGAAAATTCTCTCAAAATACGTTTCTATTTCTTCAAACATCACTTAATAACGACTCATACGAATGATACGAAATTGAGTGATAGGATAGGTAGTTGCTAATCTTAATTTATACGTGTTGAAGAGAGAATTTAAAAATATTTTGATTACATTTTGAGATTTTGCGAAAATCGTTTCAAAATGCCCAAAATTTGTTCCAGCATCACGAAATAAAGACTGCAGGGAATGAAACGAATTTGGGTGACAGGATAGGTTGTCACTCAACTTAAATTCTAGGCTTCCAATTTTTCAAAAATGTTGATTAAATTTTGAGATTTTGCGAAAATTATTTCAATATGCGTCCATATTCGTTCGCGCATCCCATAATGACGACTCAAGCGAATGAAATGATATTACTGAGTGACTCTCTAACCTGTCATATTTTAACAATACATAAAATGATAACTTCGCTTTCTTTACTTTGTCAACATACTCCATCCATTCTGTGTACTCCTACAATGCTGACGAAAGTTCTTGCGTTTTGGAAATTTGCATTCACTAACCCGTCGAGGACGGGTACTTCAGCTAGTAAATTATAAAACTCCATATGCAAGAGCCGCCAGGGCACGGTCTGGCATTATGCACTCAGCTATACGCTAGCGATAAACTAGGGAGCGGACAAAAAAATTAAGCTGCTGCGAGTACCGCGCGTGCACAAGCTTCTTATACTCTGCACAGTATTGGCATACTGTCTGCACAGCAGTACAAGTGAGGTGGCGGTCGACTCTAGTCTCATGAACCATAGACACTCGAAAGGCATCTCGAACGTCGCTAGAGTTGATTCCGCGACGTCAACTCTCGGAAACGTTGCTGTCCAGTCAGTTGGTGCACAAACACTGATGGCGAACGAAGATCTGACGCCACAACCTCAAAAACATTTTGATATACATTTTACATAAAGAATAAAACGAACTAAAAATTTAAACTTCTGTTGAGTAAAAAAAGAAAAAAATTATGAAAGTAAAAATATAAAAAAATTGATGGTAATTTCTGTTTTCATATTCAATATTTAATAAAACTTCCACTTCTTAAAATGATTAATACTTTTTGGTTAAAACTATTTTCTTAATGTTTTGTTTAATGTAAAATTCATAAAGATTAAAGAAATTATTTTTGCGATATTCTGCCCGTAGAGAGAAGGCACCCTCGATTTTTTAAATATTGTGTCGCAAAGTAAACTTTTAAAAAAGGGTTATATTTCATAACAAACCAAAGCAATATTTTCAATAAAGAGAGTCATATCATACTAAAGAACATACAAAAAATTTGCACATACATTGATTCTTTAATAATTTTGAAAGTTCGGGAATTTTTTTTTTTTCCTCCTTCCTGAAAGTAGATTATCCCTTAAATTCCCTAACGACTTATCAGTTGAATCCCACAAAATTTTCAGTGGCGTAGTAATAAAAGGGCAGAACATTTCCATTCTAGCTAACTACCACGACAAGTTGAACTAATAATCACTGCTGTCTCCTACACCATTTCCTTTGTCGGAAGCTTTTTACTTTCCGAACATGTACCATGTAAGGAAAGTATTGTAATCATGAAAAAATTCGACTTCGAGATTTTGGTGTTTTTACACGTTTTGAGGGCTTCTGAATCCATTTATGCTATTTTTACGAGATGTATGTATGTATGTGTGTGTGTGTGTGTGTGTGTGTGTGTGTGTGTGTGTGTGAGTGAGTGAGTGAGTGAGTGAACACGATAGCTCCTGAACGGAGTATTCGATTGAGCTCAAATTGGATATATATGTCATAAACCACAGTCGCAAGACCGGTATTGATTTTGGTGTATATAGGACTTATAGTTTTTCTACAGGGCTACGACAAAGATTTCTTTTACATTATGGCCTATGGGGGGAATTTCTTGAAAGTGCGCTAGCGTTTAAACGATACATTCGATTGAGCTCAAATTGGGAATATATGTTATAAACCACCATCGCAAGACCGGTATTGATTTTGGTGTGTATAGGACTTATAGTTCTCTAAAGGCTACGACAAAACTTTCTTTTATGTTATGGCATAATGGCATATGGGGAGAAATTCTTGAAAGTGCGCAAGCGTTTTAAACGGTGCATTCGATTGAGTTTCAATTTGGTATATATGTTTGAATTATTCATCGATTAAAATTTATTTAAGTGCTTGGTAATGATCTTAATCGTAAGTGTTCGGAAAGTCGAGTGGAGTCACTCCAGATTTTTTCTGTAGTAGAATTAATTAAAAGCTTTCTAATATCCATACACATTAAAAAAGTTAATGAAATGATCATTTCGGGTGGAACAAAAAGTCCACCTTCCTTCAGTTGCAAAAAAAGTTCCACCATTCACACTACTAGTAACGTTTCTGCTCCTGTGAATGGTGAAACATTTTTTGCAGCTGAAGAAAGGTGGACCTTTTGTACAACCGAAACGGTCGTTTTAATAATTATCAATTTTACGTGCGTTATTTTTCAATTTTTTTAATTAATTTCACCCCTTAACGTCACAGTTTCGCCTAGTGTTGTTTTTATTTCTCTGTGGTGTCCCCTTTCTACCACCCTTGGAAAAACCTTTAAAACCCGATAACCCCCGCCCACTCTTTAAAGTTGCCTGGTTTTTCGCCATCAAGACGAAAACTTAGGCTCAAGTTAGTTCAATCATCGCTGCATCGTCTTTCCCCTGGATCTTTTAATGGATACTATCAACGCCTCCTAGATATACAAAGCCTTACAACTCCTACGTCACCATGCTTTGACGTCATCACTAGGCCCTACATTTAAAAGTTTTATTTTCACAAAATAAAACTATTAAAAATTTCTGGTGAACTTATCCATGAACAGCAATATTTTAATAATTTGAGATAAAAAATATAATTTTACGGCAAATAGCAATTTTTAATCATGACTAATTACATAATAGATAAGGAAATAGATCATAATGAATAATTTTGTATGAGAAAGGTACAGTAAAACCTGTGTTGAACGACCCCCGTACTTAACGACCACCTGGTCTTGTCGACCATGTCTTAGCGGTCCCGAGTACCATATAATTATAAATAATGGTTTATTTTCCTTATTGAACGACCACCTGCCTGACGCAACCAACGACCGCTATGTATAAGAAACAAATTTATTTAAAATCCTATTTTAACGACCGCGAATTCTTTAAAAAAATCTTATTTTTCCCTATTCATGAACAATTTAGTACATCAGTGACGGAATCTGAAAATAAGAATGAACAAACTGATTGCAGTGAAAATATATCATCTTCTGATGAAAACACATCACAAAAAAATTGCAATCACTTTCAATGAAGCAAAAGAAGGTTTTAACACCTTGCTTAATTATTCCGTGCAGGTGGGGGATGATGAACAATTTAAACATCTGACATGTGTACAGAAGCGATTAAACAAATTATCCCAAAATGTAGCTGTTAAACAATCTGTTATTACATCCTATTTTAAAAAATAATAAAGTACCTACCACGTAAAGCAAAATTTTATTATATTTTTCAATTTTTTAAAAAAATTTAAACATATTCTAATTTCATTTATTAAAATATATATAAATCTCACTGTCTTCCTCTGCATATTATAAAAAAGTAAGTACACACATGCTTTTTATTATATTATATCTATATAAAAGCCTTTTCAGTGGTAATCAGGTAATTATCAAATAAATTCCAATTCTATTGATAAAATTAAGTACGCTTAAAATTTTGTCAAAACGTATCGTATTACCTGAATTCAAAGACCGACCCTCCTTAAAGACCACATTTTCTTGGTCCCAGTGGTGGTCTTTAAAAACAGGTTTCACTGTATTTTAATTTTAATGTTTAATTTAAGGTATTTTCTAATATTTGTAGCATTCAGAAATGCTTAATAGTTTTATTTTGTGAAAATAAAACTTAAATATAGGACTAATGATGACGTCAAAGTTTGGTGACGTAAGAGTTGTACGGCTTTCTATATCCAGGAGGCTTTGATTCTATCCCATTCATATTAAGGGGAATTACACAACGCTCAAAGACGGGCGGGGGGGGGGGGATTTAACCAAATGTCACGGTTAGAGGTAGGGAGGTGGTCAACAATACAATTACGTCACATTTGTGTAATGAATTTTCAGATTTTCTTGCCACTTGTTACAGCTTGAGTACTGGTCGAAACATTTCCCCTGTTATAGCAGATTCATGCGCAAAACCGCGACCATCGTGACTTCTACCGGGCCTGCTTGTGCACTCCGATGAGTCATCCAAAGAGGCCTACGGACGCTCACTTATTGGTTCCAGCACTTGGATACGTCATCTAACGGTCGAATCTAACCAATGAGGCTTCTTTCGGAGTGCACAAGCAGGCCCGGTAGAATCACGATGTCCCCACGATGGCAAAACACCACGAACGGCCCAGAATCCAAAAATCCAGAATAATTCCGGCCGGCGCGGCGTTCCAATAAGCAAATGAAATTGAGGCAGGACGTCAACAACTGCTGATGTTCCTCAGCATTATACGGAACCTACAGTGGTTTCAGGAAGGGACACCTTCATTATAAACATAATTTGTGAGTTAAAAAAGCCTTACCAATCTATTATTAAAAACAAGATTTTTACATTACGAAGATTGGAAGAGAGGGTTTGTCAGGTCTTGTGACAAAGTGTGATTTGGGGAAAGGAAAGGAGGGTCAGGAATGGATCAGGAATGGAAAAAAAAGTTCCGGGAATTGGTCATTTAAAAAGCCCGCCTAAAGATATTGTCAAAATTCTTTTTGTCGCCAAGCTGGCACAACTGTCCTCTATACTGACGCGAAGTTTGAGCGTCATCTGTCATTTAATTTGTTTACAGTGCTCAATTTTGTCAGTTCATTTCAAGTGTGTTTAGCGATCTTTGCATTCATAAAACTCACTGTTACTGGTGATGAGATATGGATTTACGAGTTTGATATGCAAACCAGTCAACAAGCTTCGGAATGGCGCCGTCCAACAGAGCCTAAACCAAAAAAAAATCGTCAAAGTCGATCAAAAGTCAAGTAATGTTGACTGTTTTCTTTGATTATCGCGGTGTCGTGTATTCGGAATTCTTGCCAGATGGTCAGACGGTAAATAAAGAATATTATCTGAGCGTTATGCGGCGATTGAGAGAGAAAATTCGTCGAAAAAAGCCGGATTTGTGGAAAGAAGATTCTTGGATTTTGCACCACGACAACGTAATATCTCACAAGGCTGTTGTTGCGAAAATCGCCAGGTGGGTGTATTTTAAAGCAGTCCAGTGAGCACAGTAAACAAAAAATTAACACTTTATTCCACGGCTCGCAGCTCGATAGCTCAAAATAATACAAGAAACATTAACATGCACTAACTAAAATCATAAATGAGCACAACAATAACGCTATTCACAGAATCAACCGTGCGCTTCAAAGTCTATCACTCAACTGAACTCCCCGGAGAGAAACCTAGCGCTTTTTATAGAGATGATGACGTCATCAGAATTGCCGAGAAATTTCTGGAACAATCTTATCAAATTGAAATATGGTCTCGAGACATGAATTTCCTAGAAGCCACCATTTGTCGCCAAGGTCGCCAAATCCGTCGCCAAGACGATCGCCAAGTTTGTCGCCAAGGCTACAGGGTTACTTCCACACCCACAAGTTTACCATTACCTGAGGACTTCGCTATTATGCCCGTAAAACTAGTTTCACCGCGGCGCATGCAATACGAGAGCAAATTAAGTTATTTCGCAACACTGCGAACGAATTTCTGACAGAAAAACTTAACAAATACCATCGAACAACCACCGTACTCACCCGATATCGCTCCAGCCGACTTTTTTCTCTCACCACAACTTGAATTACCGCTTCGAAGCACCGTTTTCAGTCGATAGAAGACATAAAAATGAATTCGCTGCGAGAACTGAAGCCGACTCCGGAAAAATACGTTTAAAAAATGCTTTGACGATTGGATTATTCATTGGCGTAAGTGCATTACTTCGAAAGGGGCCTACTTTGAAGCCTCCCAAGTCACAAATTTTCAGAATTTCTAACCGAAGCTCTGGCTTAAGACAAACAGTTTCACTAACCCTTCAAACACCCCCCAGAAACAAAATGGGCGATATAATTGTTTAGCTTCTTCTGATGGAGAGCTTGGTTACAGGTTGCTATCCTAAATGTCGCCGGATAGCGTGCTTTTGAGGGGGGGGTGATCAAAAATAAAAAGTATGTTAGAGAGGGGGGGGGGATAGTTTTCGGCCAATTCTTGTGTTAATAGCGGCTTGCCACGAGGGATCGGAAGGGGGGGGGTGCTTATTTAACTGGCTTTTCGTGTTGATGACGCGTTGCTAAGGGGTGGCCCCGGGTGAATCTGAACTTCGTGTCGTGTGTGCGATTTTCGGTTATATATTGATCCCCCGGATTGGAACGATCAGCTTTGTTTTTGTGCGTTTTCTGGTTGCTCTGTTTGGAGTTGAGTAATTACTTAACAGTCGCAGGGACTTCTTTTATTTGAACAGCGTTAGCGAAGCGGTATTTCACGTAGTACGGCTTTGTTCGATGAATTCGAACGCTAATTTCGAACATTTATACCTTGCATGCATGCACTGGAGCACGCAGGGTTTTATGGTTTACAAAACCGTGATCGAATCAAACGCATATCTATAAAAAGTAATTTTTTAAGAGAACAGACTTTAAATTACTTCACCATATAGAAAAAATCCCATTCTGAATCAGTAGCGTTTGGCGAATTCCCGCCAACTACAGCAGATATCACAAAGTTGAGTTCAGTCTTAGGGACTTATTTTTTGATGTCTAATTTCACGATAAATTGCCAAAAGTGGCCAACTTTGGTGACTTTTCACATATTCCGGTACCGGCAAACCTTTCTATGCTATATCATTATTCCCATTGAAAATACAATCAACTCCCTCTACAGTGAACCTCTGGGATCCGGCATATTTCGTTCACTATATCCGGACTTCACTAAAACCGATGTCCCATAACAATAAAACAACGCAAAACTAGAAAATAAAATTTTATACATGTACTGAATGTTTATTAAGTAAATCAAACATAATGGATCCCATTTGTGGTTCCAGAAGTAGTTGTTAAGCAAAGCAAACATGATTAATCCCATTTATGGAAATAATCTACAATCCATTCAGTTGGCGAAAGGTGCTGTCGCTTATAACCTGTGATATTACTGCATTGAGAATGGAAAATGAAATCGTCCAAATAGGTATTGCCCTGGCCTTTTAAATATTTCCGGCAAATTTCATTTTTCCGGACATCCTTAAGAAATGCAATTGCCAATATTTTCGCCAAACGTATTTTCTTTCGCCAAACTAATTTTATTTTCTCAATTTGCGACATTGGCGATCGACAGCGCAACCCTAGGTCGAAAATCAAGAACGATAATTCAGCTTTTGGTTCACTTTCAAAAGTACTCTGCTTTTGTTCAATGAATGCTTTTAAAGAGGAGGATGCATTACAGCAATGAAAAAGGTTATGACAACCTCCCGACCCTTCCCCTTGTTTGGTTTAGTATAAGTTATCCTAGACCCTGGCAGTTCACCTGTAGTTCGGGACAGGTGCTTTATAATCTCTCTCTCTATTCCAACACACAAGAGACAATCTTTGTAGGAATCGAACGACATTACCTCTGCCGTCCACAAATTTTTACGTTCACAATAGCCGAAGTCATGGTTCGCTAAAACAGAAAAATGCTACGTGCATTTTTAATGTACGTGAATCGGGACTAAAGAAATGCGTTCACTCTAGTCGAAAGTTCTCTGTATCCGGGTTCACTATATCCGGAGTTGACTGTAGTTGGGTTTGGTTAAATTCTCGCCAAATATAGAAGATATCACTAGGCGAAGTTCACTCTTGGGAGCTTTTAGATGCCAAACTTGGCTATAAATCGACAAAAGTGGCCAACCTTTGCGACTTTTGACTAGCGCCGTTACTGGCAACCCTTTAAGTAATGGTTTAAAAACACTGTTTTTTTTCCTATTTTCGGAATGATAATATCATCGGAACGACAAAATATGGGACCACCCCTGAGCTATCCCCCTTTCCAATTAAAGAAAAAAAATTTTAAATCGGTTTACGCTGTAAAAAATTATAGCTGTACAAACATATATGTGTATGTGTGTATATATATATATATATATTATACGCGTTGAACATAGAACCGCAAAAAAAAGTTTACTAGGAAAATTATTACATTTCATTCCTAAACAGTACTGAATACGCCCTTCCCACCTGTTGAATACTCTCTAAACAATACTCTCTAAACTCTCTTGTCCAGTTGAAATAGGAAAACTTTCTGGTGCCTCTAAGTTCTTCTAATTAAAAGTTACACAGTGTTACAAATAAGAAGACTACTATCTTTACATACAGACTAAGAACTTTTATTTAAATTTCGCAGTTAAAGGCATTCAAAATAATCCCTCTGCATCTCCATACAACGAATACATCAATCAAGCTGTCCTAAGAAAGATGGAAGTTCGTTCTACCACCTCCAGTCCTCCATGAATAATGCAAATAGTTGACAATGCACCAGCCCCCTGCGTACCTCCCGTGATAAAGTTTTGAATATCAAAGCAAGTTGTGTAGTCACTCATCCACCCTATGCGCCTGATTTGGAACCTTCAATCTCTTTTTCCTATTTTTTAAAAATAAATTAGGAACGTTTGAGTGGCGTTGAGGGCATCCAACGTCATGTGACCAATAGACACAAAAATCTAAATTTCTTCTTCCAGCGAACTTTCAAAAACTTGTACGAATCGATCTAAACGCTGCACGGTCATTATTTGGTAAACTTTATTTTTGATGGAATAATTCTGGATCTCGTACACGTAATATGACCGCCTTCAGTCCCCTTCCCCAGCTTAAGCGCGCCCGTGAACGCAAACACGCATGCGCTAACTGAACGAGTCCAATGACAAAATAGGGGTGACGATGCAAAGTAGAGGGAATGTTTAAAAGTTGTGGACAGTTTCGGAATCAAAGGAAAGCGATAGCCACAAACGAACAATTTTTTCGACAAAAGGAAATTAATAATGATGGTTTAATACCTAAACATTGCTTTTCTTCACTTCAGATCGTAGCTAAGCACAGTTAGTTCTGCTTATCTTTCTAAACCGTACTCCTTTCTGCCTTTGAATTTGTTCTTTGTAGCTGGGAGCAATTTACATGGGGGAACAGTATACAGGATCAGGGGCGGCTCCTCCATTTGAGCACATGAGCACGTGAACCCCCAAAGGAAAAACTGAAGAATAAACACATTAACAAATTAAATTTAAAGCAAATATTAAGCACACTTCAAGACTTATGCGAATTTAAAACGTGAGTTTTACTCTCTCCTCCCTCCTCCCACTATTATTAAATACGCTTATTATAGCTAACGCACTGTAGTGTAGGTTACTACAGCACTGTCTTTAATCAGTCGCACGTGCGAACGGAAATTTTTCCCTCTGAACCGCTGTCTGAGATAAGAAGCCCAGACAGCTTGGAGGAGGCACGGCATTCATGAAATATGTCCGTTCGCACAATTTCTTGATGCACCCATGGCCACTTTTTTGCGGTATCGCTTCCGGATTTTGCCTTGGTTTGTTACGTTCGGTTAGTTAATTTTTTTTTTTTTTTCATTTTCTTTATATTTTTTTTCTACAATTTTTCACATTATTTTTTTTATAAACTAGTGTAAATAATTAAGATACGTGCTTCGGAGCTAAAGCAATGACATTTTTCAATAGTATCCTTTGAAAAAAAAATTGAAATAAAATCAAGTCAAGACAGCACCTTTTTCTAAAACTTACCTTGGTGAAGAAATGCAAGACCCAAGATGACTTGTTTTCTTTCAGTTGCGTGCATTGTTTTCCTTTAACTGCTGGAAACGCAAATATAATTTAATTTGTAAGGTGCGTCGTATCTACACATTTAATTTTCGAATTTTTTCTCAGCTCCGGATTAAAACGCTCATTTTGCGTGCGCTGGACGCCACTATATGGAGTAGGAGGGTTTTTTTTAATGGCCAGTTTGCACTTGCAGGCATTTTAACCCTTTAAGGCGCAGTGATCCCGCTCTGGGAACACCTAACTCTGACGTTTTGACTGTTGCCAGTCACGAAGAATAGATTGGATTTCTATAAAAATAATTGCGGGTGACATAGCTCAACGAAAATCCTTAATTTTTAGCACGTCATTTCCCGTAAAAAAATGGTCACGATTATTTTCAACAGCACTGACATATGCTGAGAAATGGAAGAATGCAAGAACGGCTAGACAGATTGTCACACAGTCACACAGATTGTCGCACAGCCAGCTGTCGTCAAAAAAGGGTCTCTAGATCTGTGGCACGCGATGAACGTTTCGTTCGTCCGCCATCTTGCTGGTAGTTAAGTCGAGCGATGGCAACGGCTGCTCTTTTTTCAGCATTGGGAAAGGGTTGTGCCTCAAAGGGTTAAAAGGGGGTAAAAAATATTGCAGGATCGAAATATTTATGGGAATTTAATAACTAGTCGGGATCCACCTACAAAAGTTAACCCGTGAAACCACGCCCCAAACACAATAAGGAGATTTTTCTCCTCAATACAGAAAGAAGATACTGAAAAATATATTGAATTGTCCTTCGAGAGTATGACAAACGCACTCACGTGAGCGCTGGTCTTTATACAAACATCTAGGAGGGGTAGGGCGTACCTAAACGACTCAGAATTACAGAGGAATGCGGGTCCGCAAAAGTCGTCTTCGCGCGCCCATTGATAATCACAATGAAAATAGTAAACTAGTAAATAGTCAACATTTCGTTTCCGCTGTTTAAACCAAATAGTTTTGTTGGATTTAAACAAAATTTTTGTTAAATTAACAAAATATTACATAAATATTTCTTCAAAATAGAACGAACGAAAAATTTGATGAGTCAACAAAACGTTTTTTTCATTGTATGTTGTGGGTACGTACTGCAACCATGTGCCCTACTGAAAACGGTGGTATCATTTATAGTTCTTATAGCAGGAGAACGTACTGGTACATTTTAAGAACTTGATCAAAATCTGCAAAAGTTTGATACATAACTGAACAAGATTATGAATCATTAAGGAAATTAGAGAAGAAAGGAGATTTTTTTTTTTTTCATTACCAACTTAAATCCCTCAAACTTAATTATTGCGACAATTCCCTGCTTACCAATACATAAATCCCCAATCAAACGCCAGTGTCGAAATTTTGCACTGCCAGTATGGTGCTCAGTGGCGTAACAACAGAGCGGCAAGACCTGAATGGGCAAGATGCTACGGGCCCGTGGCTGGTGGGGGGGGGGGGGGGCAGCCCAAGACAGCAGCAAGCGCATAACATTCGTCATTATCAAATTTAGTAACATTTTTAGTTTTATACTGAATGTAAGTTACCTACCGAAGTACCTACATAAATTAAACAAAAAGAAAGTATCAAAAGCTGTAGGTATTTGTGATTTTAAAAAATATCGCTCAGTTTAAGAACGCGTAGTAATAAAGGAGGCGACCCATTGAGGTAGGATTTCATCTAGTGATGTGCCACTCTAATTAATTACGTCTGTAATCGAATACTACTATTCGAAAAGAATCAATAATCGAATAGTGAATATTCGCGAATTTTTACTATTCGAATACCATTTGCGATTTCTATTAAAGATTTTGAATGTCATGTGCTGTTCCAATGGTGCGTGCTGAGCATTCGAATGGATTTCCTTTTTTAATCGATTATCTCGAATGCATTTAATAATCGATTTAATTCGAATAGTTTATTTCATCCATGTTCATCACTAGCTTCGCCAGTGAATTTGTGAGGGGCCTCAACGATATAGTTACGCCATTGATAGCGCTCCAGTATAATGAACGTACAATAACGAAGGGGCGAGGAAGTGCTTAAAACTGAATTATTATTATTAATAAAAATCATTTATTCTGAAATTTCCCTCATGTAACATAATCATTCAATTCATTTTGCAAAGCAAGAAATCTAGTAAGAGCCCGACTAAGGAAACATATGTCCGGGGCAGACATTAGTTATGCGGACCCACCCCCTTTCATATTGTTACGAATTTTCGGTCTGTTCTTCTATATTTTTAATTCGTATTCTACTGGTCAAATAGTTAAATTTTGCATTTTGTTGTATCAAAATCGGTTAACTCAAACGTGAGATATGGATTTTTGGGTTTCCCTTTGGTTAACATAGCGTTTTCTAGAAATTTCGAAAAATATTGATGTTAGAGCTTCGCTGGCTTCACTATTCGGGACTTATTTCCGACGCCAAATTTGGCGATATTTTGATAAAAAGTTGACAAGCTTGGCGACATTTCGGACTTTCGGTGCGATTTTTCCAACTGGGCTTGTAAAGGTTGTTTTACTGCATTAACATCGCATAATAGCCTAATATTACTCTATTACGCAATCAAATTTCTCGCTTTACGAGGATCATTCGAGAAATACTTTCAGAATTTTCGAGTAGCTTCTGCGACACCTATAAATACAGGCATGACAGATCTCCAGTCAGTTGTCATCGAACTTCCGACGAGTTAGTACGCTGCATTGCTCTGTGAATTGTGCCATAGTTTGCTTGCTTTATGAAGCCCTGTTTTTAAGCGCTCTGTGCAAATTCTTCATTGTTGAGTCTTGTGGGACTGTTTACGATTTCCCTCGTATGTTTCCACTGAATTTTTTTGCCTGTGGAAGTGCTATTTTGAATGAGAAATACAACATTTGTGAAAGCTTCTGTACTAAGTAGACTGTTATAAGCACGTTACTGGCCGATTGTGCTTATGAATTTTGTACACAGCCGATTGTTCGACGAATTTCTAGAAGTAGTGAAGTTCGTGTTCCATCCTGACCAATGGACTTTTTACTACAACTTTCTACATTTACTGGACTTTAGAACGATGAACCCCAAAATTAAGCAGTTTTCTACAACAATATGCACGTAAATATAGGTTAACGAAAATTAGAAAACCTGGAATTACAGGCTTAGTTAAGTCCCGTGCTTTCTACTCTTGTAGATGCTTGAACTTTTTTTTCCAACTGAAAAAGGGTGGGCGTTTGATACATCCCAAAATGATCACACGCACATTGACCAGACATTCAACATTTTATTATCAAACTGTTAGATTTAAAAAAAAAAAAAAATTCCAGTTTAGTTTAATACTACAGTTTTTTAAAAAGATAATTGTTGAAGCTGAGAGTGAGGAGAAATTTTCTAAAAATAACATTTTTTGATTTGGGTGAAAGGCAGGGCCCGATTAGCCTCTGAAGTGGGGGTAAGCTCAGTCTCATTTCGCCTCCCCCTCTCCCCTTCTTTTTAAAAAGTAAAGTTTCAATGATTTTCTTTGACAAAAATATTTTTTTTTCGTTAAAATGAAATTTCATTGATTTAATTAGTTGTAATGATTTCCTTTTATAAAAATACTAGCTGAAGTACCCGTTCTTCGCACGGGAATGAATGGACTTTTTGATATTACGATTTGTGGTGATTACTACTCATTGTAATAAACAGATATAGCAAAGTGGATATCGCGTTATATTGTGTCCAATAATCATGCATACCGAATTGCAAGGCAATCGTTTGTACGGTGCAGAAGGCCATGCGGCGTAGCGCAATCTAGTGGCGAGTTTTAGCAAAACGGATGCGGCGAAAATATTTTTCGCATTCAGATATCGATGTATACGAATTTTCATGACTATCGGCTGGACAGTCCTGAAGTTCATGTGTTGACGCGACATCTAGTGGCAAGTTATAGGAAAATGGATAGCGCCAAACTCTTCCCCGTGTTCAAATATCTATGTATACCTATTTTCATAGCGATTATTTGCACAGTCAAGAAGTGATACACTGCAGGGCCATCTAGTGGTTAATTAAAATAATGATTTGCTACAGCACCGTCAAGTGGCGAGTTATAGCAAAATGGATAACGCCAAAATATTCTCATTGTTCAAATAGCTATGTATACTGATTTTCATAGCGACCGTGTTAAACTATCTATGTATACCAATTTTCATAACGATCATTTGCACAGTCAAGAAGTGATACACTGCAGGGCCATCTAGTAGTTAATTAAAGTAATGATTTGCTACAGCGCCGTCAAGTGGCGAGTTATAGCAAAATGGATAACGCCAAAATATTCTCATTGTTCAAATAGCTATGTATACTGATTTTCATAGCGACCGTTTGAATGGTCAAGAATTTGGCCTGCTGCAGCGTCATCTAGTGGCGAGTTAAAATAATAATGCATTGCAGTGTCATCTAGTGGTGAGTAACATCAAAAGGAACGCAGTTAGAATATATTCTTCGTGCTCAAATGTGTAAGTATAAAAAATTTTATGCCGATCGGTCGAACGGTATAGAAGTTGATGCTTTGCAGCGCCATTTAGCGGCAAGTTACAGCAAAATGGATAGTGAAAAATATTCTCCGTGTTCTAATATTCGCGTGTACCAAATTTCATCGAAATCGGTTGGACGATATTCGCATAGCAAACGGCTAAACGGAATAGAATTCAACGTTGTGCTGCGGCACCAAGTGGCAAGTTAAGGAAAACGGATAGCATAAAAACTTCTCCATCATAAAGACTTAGGTGAACCAAATTTCATCGTGCAACGGTGCTCAACGGTGCTGGAGTTTTTCAACCTCATAAACACATACCAACATTCATTTTTATCTATAACCAGTGTTATTATATATACCAGTCTCAAATAAAATCCAGTTTCAAATCTAAGCCTCGCCAAAGTGCCAACATACGCCATTTTGCAAGAGTTTGTTCAGGGAATCATTCGAAGCATTGACTTAGCAGCAATCAATATAGGGAAATGGTTCGACCGCCAAAGAGTAGCACACATTTATTTGAAAATTGGAATCCCTTAATACAGCCGATTTTTTTTAAATTATCAACTATAATGTGTTTTATTCATCGTTACTCCGATGTACTAAATGAGAAGATTTCAATTTTCTGAAATTTGGCGGAATTCCCCCAACTTAAATCAATGTACTCAATTGGCGAGAATTCTGAAGTTAGATCGCTTGAAATCCCTTAATAACTGCATTATTTCTTCACGGATCATTAAAATTTAACGCTGTATTCTAATAAAACCTTTGCACTTGTTTTCAAAAATCTATTTCCTTAAGCTCTCAATAAATTGCGCCAAGCCGAAAACTGTGCAAACCGCTAGAACTCACTTACTCAAAATCCATATTTCAGCCATTTTATTTTTTCGCCAAACTAAAAAATTTACACATTAGCCTCGGAAATCTTCAATTCTTATTGTTTTGCGTGTAAAGCATTACATTCCTGCTCTGATTTCCCATGCACACGATATTATAATTTAAAAAAAAATAACCTTACGAATAAAAACTAACAAAAAAAAATCATTATTATTCTTTTATTTTTACTTTGAGAATTTAAAACATTTTATTCGGCAAAATCGCCACACATGGCAACCACGATCCTTATTTCACACTTTTTTCACTACAGGGGTTACAATTACGGAAAGCTTTTTGCGTGGAGAACATAAAAAATCTCTTAAATTCCGGGAACGGGTGGACTTTCAAAGTTTTAAAGTGGACTATGATTTATTCTATATTATTTTACATATCTGTGCTAAATTTCAGGCCGATAGGTCCATTTTTGTGGATTTGTATACGAATCAAATCCACAATCAAACAAACAAACAGAATTTCATTTTTATTTATAAGATTTTATTCATTAATCTTCATAATAGTTTAGCTCACTGTAATGAGATTTTGCAGTATTTTTTAAATTACTTTAAAAAGTAAACTACAAGCATTACCTTACTGGAACATTAAACTGTAATGAGTCGTATCTTTCATTAGACATTTCTGTTTTTAGGAATTCTTTGTTTGTTTTGATGACATCCTAAAAATCACAACATGACAGTTCAGAATTAATTTTGAGCATTTGGAAGATATTTAAGACCATGTTAGAAGACAAAACCTACTGAAAGTCTACGCCTTTGTCCCGACCAAATGTTCCCCCATAATAGAAGAAACTCTCTCAAGACTTGTACAGCTGATTGTTCATAAAAAACAGCTTTTCATTAAAAATAGCTTTCCACTTCTCTTCATTAAAAAAATTTACAATAACTTAAAAGATCAATTAAAAACAAAATTTTGAATTTTCATCGCTATTTTGTAGTCATTTTTGGGCTCCTGAGGGGAAGCTTGCTGAGCCTTTTCAGTAACCAGGCCCTGGGAAAGGGGCGGGGGGGTCTTTGACCGAAGGCCCGTGTCAGCTGCCCCCCCATCTGCCCCCCTGCCTCAGTCAGGCTCTGAATCTAGCTAAAATTTTCATCGGTCAACCTATCAATCCTCCATAGAAACAAAGTAGTACTTAACCACCAAGAAGGAAAGAAAGAAAGTGCTAGGAGGAAGCTAACTACTGCTGAAATTAAAAAAAAAAAACAAAAAAACCTTATCACCCGAAACGTTCATCATTCATCATAATCATTAAATTCGCAATCGTCAGACCAGAATCGAAACAGTAGCCGTACCAAATTAGACCTCGGAACATTGTAATCATACACACGCACAGCGACTGATTTCAAGGCAGCATCGCGTTCCCTCAACCTGCTGTCAGAATCTTTGTTTTATTTTTTTCCAAGGGCTATCAATCTAAATTTTACGACTGGCTGGGGGAAATAAAATTTCGCGGAACGATCCGGTAAACAGGACATCAAAATTGCCTGCGACAGGTTGCTCGAGAGAGGACCGTTCGTTTCGCACTGTGCCGCCCCCCCCCCCTATCCTTTTGGGATTCTTTTTTTGTCCCCCCCCCCCTTGATTATAATAGGATGTAAAAGAGAGTTACGATGAGAGATGAAATAAGGATCGACACCCGAGGTCTACACTTCATGTAGGATCCCATCGGGGATGGTTTGATAATTGAATGATGTTCCGTTTAGATCGCTTTTTTTTTTTTTTTATTTAACCCTTTCAGGCCCTGCCTCTAAAAATTGGGGACACTAAAATTACTTATGCGGTAGGATGTCTTAATTTGTGTACAGTTAAAAATGTCCTTGAAATTTTAATAATCAGGAATTTTAACGTATATTTTTTTGTTATAATTAGTTATTTGACAAACTTGAATATAAAGAGCATTAACCCATTGAGGCGCAACCCTTTCTTTCCCAATGCTGAAAAAAGGGCAGCCGTCGCCATCGCTCGACTTAACTACCAGCAAGATGGCGGACGATCGAAACGTTCATCGCGTGAAACAGATCTAGACACCCCTTTTTTGACGACAGCTGGCTGTGCGGCACACCAGCTGTCTTAAAAAGGGGGTCTCTAGATCTGTGGCACGCGATGAACGTTTCGATCATCCGCCATCTTGCTGGTAGTTAAGTCGAGCGGTGGCAACGACTGCCCTTTTTTCAGCATTGGGCAATCCATCCAGCCGTTCTCGCTTTTTTCCATTTTTAAGCAGATGTCAATGCTGTTAGAAATAATCGTCACAATTTTTTTACGGGAAATGACGTGCTGAAAAGTAAAGGATTCTCGTGGAGCTAAGTCACCCGCAACTATTTTTATAGAATTGAAATCTATTCTTCGTGACTGGCAACAATCAAAACGTCAGAGTTTGGTGTTCCCAGAGCAGGAACACTGCGCGTTAAAAGGTTGACCCTTACAGGCCCTACGTCTAAAATTGAGGACACTAAAATTCCTTGTGCTGTTATGCGGTATGGGTATCGTGTCCCAATTTAAAATATCCTCGAAAACTTTATAATCCGGAATTTTAACGTATATTTTTATTATAAATTAGTTATTTGACAAACTTGAATATAAAGAATTAGAAAGTGCTTTTAGAGTTTGCTACTACATTTGTCTTTAATTGCATAAACGGAAAAATTTATTATATTCTGTCAAGCCGATCGGATTGCATGTCGGGTAAAGCACCGTACTACGGTTTCGGGTTCAACTCCCTGCGGTCGGGGTTCGATCCCCAACTGGGTGTGGTTGTCATTGTCCATTCCTTCATAGGGGCGACTTTGGTCCACTTACTAGGTGCCGCCATGATAAAGAGGCCAACAATTCCGGCCTATTGTGGCCAAAGCCTTCAAGGCAGAGGCCGGTCATTGGAATATATATATATATATATATATATATATATATATATATATATATACATAGGCGCACCCACGGGGGGGACTATGGGGGCTCAAGCCCCCCCCTAAAGGTGGAAAGTTAGAAGTGAAAAGCATTAAAAATTGAAAATTGTTCCTAATGAATTAAATTTTTTCTTTATAAAAATTGTCTTTAAATTATTCCTAAAGTATTTTTTAGCCAAAAAAAAAGTTGTTTTTAAATAAATACTTACAGTTAGTGAAAGAAACACAGTTAAAATAGGTTTCAACGGTACTGAAAAGATCAGATAATTATTTGATTATAACCAGTTACATTGCTTGTGCACATGTTGTTCCATGGGCAAGTCAAGAGGCACATAATAATTTAACGTTATAAGACAGTTATAACTATAATCGAGGTCACTATAACCGAGTTCAGCAGAATTCGTAGCCCAGCCCCCCCCCCCCTAAGCTAAAATCCTGGGTGCGCCACTGTATATATATATATATATATATATATATATATATATATGTCATACAAGCGATCATTTAATTAAAAACATCTTTCACTTTGGGGCATCTGGACTATAAATTGTAATTTCAAAACATGGTGCAATACTTGTTGCCTAGGAGGGTCAAACCTGTCAATCATAAAGGTGTCTCGCCAGCAGGCGCCTCCCATGTCTGTTAATTTAACAAATGAGGATTTTGTTATGGTTTTGTAGACCAACTAGATGATGGACAGACAGAGCTGCCGCCTAGCGGACACTCTGTGAACTTAACTAACAAAACCAGGAGACATTTACCGCAGAGCATCTCTTCCTGACTTCGAGATACTTTCAAACTCCTCTGTACATAACTTGTAAATATGCCTTAATAAAATATTCCAGATGGACGTTGCCGTTTGTGCTGTTCCCAAACCACTCACGCACGACATATATATATATATATTCCAACAATAAATTCCAACTCTCCATTGAGATAATAGATCAGTCTCTGATTAACCGAATCCCTTATCATCTAAATACTAAAAAAGTACAGTCTTCATTTCCTGTTTAGTTAAAAACATGAAAGTTTTTTGCTGAAGTTGGTCTCTTAAAGGAAACTTAAGCTTTTGAGTGCAGAAAACAAAAGTCGCCAAGGTTACCACATTAAACTTTTTATCGCCTAGTTAGCTAACCGTAACTGAAACACCGTAAACTAGGAATCATCTGGAGTACTCAAACATGAAGATCTGTGTTTCCAAGCTTTTCTTTGGAAAGAAGTCATAAAGTATACCTTTATGACCAACTGTAAAATTGTTATAATACACCCAAAATTTGCAAAATAACTTTAATGGCTAGCCGTTGGTAACCCTTACTCTTTAGGGCCTTTGGCACCCTCCTCTGCGTCCCTGTCTTTCATAAATTTTTTGTGATTAACATTAACGGACACTTTTAGTTTTGTAATCCTGAACAAATTGCAAGTTCTTCATTTTAAAAATTGTAACTTACACACACAGCACTAATATATAAACAAGATATTAAGTATAAACAGCAAATGAATGCATACAAGGCGTTGCCAGATTAAAAAAAATATTAAGTGTTTTAAACAATGACATTACAGAGCTTATTGATTCAGACAATTTGAATCTGAATCAATTAGTTTCTAAAGGCTTATAAAAACCACAGAGGCCCTAAGCTTAGTGAACAAACCGTGGTTAACTGTGTAGTTCGAAAAAAATCATGCAATTTTGGTACATAAATGCAAATAAACTAATTATGTCAGGCACTTCAAAATTTTGAAACTGTCTCTTTACAAGCTGTACTACATACTGAAATAAACGCTAAACCTGTATCAGTTTCAAAACTTAGGAAAAATTCTTAAAAATCGGAAATTTTCGTAAAACGCGTAACTCTTCGAAAAATTTTGCAACTCAGATCCATGTTTAAGAGTTTTTTTCTGAAAATTTCACAAAAGGCACAGCTTTTTCGCTTATTATAGTGTGTAAAGCAGCCTATCAAGAACCATTTGGATTTTTTTTAAGACCCTGGTTCTACTATTTTATTCCAATTTGCGTACCAAGACTAGAAACAGAGTTTTTTTTCTTCGAACTACAGCCTTAAGCTCGGAAGAAATAGTACAGGCTCGATCATGGGCGACGGCAGAATATTTCCCAGGAGGGGCAAAGACTACTCCAGGGGGGGGGCAAAGACTACTTCATCGTATGGTTACCATATTGGAAAGAGCAAAAAAGCAAGGGAAAACACTGCATACAAAAATCCAGGGGGGACACTGTCCCCCTTGCCCTATGCTGCCTGCGCCCAAGGGCTGGATCATATTTTTATTTGTTTCCACGGGGGAAGTCTATTTTAAGATTATAAAGACTAATTTAAGCCCCGTTTCGGGCAAGTCAATTATTGAATCAACAGTATAAGATGAACAATTATAAATAGTTATTAAAAATATAACAATTCCTTATTCCTCGTCCATTGTTGCAAGAAATGTAAACCTGCATTCATTTATAACAGAGGATGTTAAGATATTGTTGTCATTGCCATCAAAGTTTCAACAATCAACTAACAATGCGTATGTCATTTCTAACGAAACTTTTTCCGTAAGTGTGTTGAAAAGTTGAAATCTTGCTATTTTAACTGCAATTTTACTGCGTTTACCGACTACCTAATTATTTTAACGTTTAATTCGTTTCTACACGACGTTGTTACAACGCTTTTACTTCGTCTCTTGTCTTGATAAAGTACTACCTGATCTAGCTTCTCATCAAATACTACACCTGTATCAAACTAAACTTCGTCGAAATGTCTTCTTCAATGCTTCCCTCTGTTGAGGAAAGTCTGTTGGATACCGGTAGTGACTATTTCACTGCCGTCTCTGGAATAAGTTCGTACGTAACAGCTTTGGCTCCCGCTCCAAGACCTGTCCGCAGGCTCCACTAGCTCCAGAACCTGTTCGGCAGGCACCAGTGGCTCCATTTCCGAAAACTGTTCGTTATCCTTGCATCTTATGGAGCGTTTTTTGGAGGACTGTGTCGCTCCTCCGCCTCTTAAGTTCTATGGGGACGTTTATGGTATCCGGGAGCATCTGGATGGATCGTCGACTGCGAAATGCAGGTCTTGATCCATCCCGTTATGTGAAGAAGAGGAAGTCTAAGTTAATGAAATTCGTCAAGAAAAGGTTTTCTTTCCTGTGTGCCAAGTATCTCCAAAGTAATCTGGAGTAAACTGAATCATTCAATTTTGAACTCACGAAAACTAACCAGAATTCCTCAAAACTTTTATTGGACATCAACTCTATTTTCAACACAAATCTTCACTATCAAGACATTAAACAGTGCGTCTTATCCGACTAGTCTAGACCAAGGTTGAAACAACAGTTTCGAACTTTTTTACCTTGGTAAATACTTACCTTCGTCTTGTGGAGTCGTCGATGAACTTTTCTTCAGAGCAGCAAAGATTTAAAACTATCAAACTGCTCAAAACTGTGAAAACGGACGAACATCTTCATGTGCTAATTTTAATAAAAAGGTGAGCAACACACAGCGCCTTCAAATAACCCGACTAGTCTAGACCAAGACTGAAACAAAACGTTTCGAACATTTTAATCTTGGTAAATACTGATCTTCGTTTTATGCGTCGTTCTTGAACTCTTCTTCGAGCAGCAAAGACTTTCAAACTGCTCAAAACTGTCAAAACGAACGAACTCTTCAATGTACTAATTCTGCTGTAAGCTAAGCAACTATGCAGCGTCTTCAAGTCCCCCGACTAGCCTAAATCAAGTCTGGAACAAACCATTTCGAATTTTTTAATATTGGTACACACTTACCTTACGAGTCGTCTATGAACTCTTCTTCGGTGCAGCAAAACTTTCAAAACTGTTTGCCGAAATGTAGAGTCAAAGACTGGACATCGCCAAGAAATGTTCTCGAAAAGTGACAGCGACAAATCTCGAAGATGAGTCTGAAAATTTCTCAAGACGTCAAAATCCAGGTTGAAACAAAAGTTTCGGACTATTTAACCTTGGAAAAGCTTCACTTGAAGTTACGAGTCGTTGATGAACTCAATTTTTTTTGTTGTTATTTTCACGGTGCAAATGCTAACTTTCAAACTTTTCGAAAGTATTTGCTTCAGTGTAGAGTCAACAACGAACTCCAGAAATCAAGCCTGAGTTGAAGCTCGGACTATAGGTTATGATTGTACGAGTCAAGCAGAACTCGATCACATTTTCAAAAACTAACTTAACAAAGAGTCTGTATTGAACTCATATTTTTATTTATTTTTTATTTCTTGTATTTCTATGTAAATTTAAATCTGTAAAACATTTTTTAAATAAAAGCAAAATTCTCATCCGATGAAATGTTGTGTGCTTTGATTTATTTAACATTATTTTACAACTAACTAGCTGTGTGCTCGTTCTTCGCACGGTGAAAAACGAATATTTTCCTAAAAATATGATCATACCTGTAAGAAAACAAAATCACAAAAAAAGTTCAGGTAGTACCTTCTGGTGAAACTACCACGTGATATATTAACGCAACGTAGGATTATAGTTTAGTTAGTTGTAAGACGACCGTTGAAAAATGATGAATAGAAGACTGATTTCACGAAATATTTGTTAACGTGGTATACTGTGCTTCCTTCAATATTAACCCAACAAATCTACTAATAATATCTATTACTTACATTAATACTATCATCTTTGTTTCTCCTTCTTTAATGCTTAATTTAAAGAAACAGGTAAGATATTTGAAACCAATGGTGGCTTTCTACTCTTTGGTGATTCTGCGAAATTTGTGCATTAGCTTAACCCTTTGGGGCGCAACCCTTTCCCAATGCTGAAAAAAGCGCATCCGTTGCCATCGCTCGACTTAACTACCAGCAAGTTGGCGGACGATCGAAACGTTCATCGTGTGCCACAGATCTAGAGACCCTTTTTTGACGCAGCTGGCTGCACAGCCAGCTGCGTCAAAAAAGGGTGTCAAGGTAGGGGGTGCAAGGTAAAGGGTGCAACTTGCTGGTAGTTAAGTCGAGCGATGGCAACGGATGCCCTTTTTTCAGAGTTGGGCAATCTATTCAGCTGTTCTCGCGTTCTTCCATTTTTCAGCAGATGTCAGTGCTGTTAAAAATAATCGTGACCATTTTTTGACGGGAAATGACGTGCTAAAAAGTAAAGGATTCACGTGGAGCTATGTCACCCGCAACTATTTTTTATAGAAATCTTCAATCTATTCTTCGTGACTGGCAACAGTCAAAACGCCAGAATTGGGTGTTCCCAGAGCGGGATCACTGCGCATGAAAAGGATAAAGATTTTTTACAATGATTGCCATTAAAACACCTCTCCATGTATTTTTCAGCATAATTTTTATCAGACTGGCGTTTTTAGCACCGCAAAATATTTCATCACACCCCGTGGTGGAAAAATATCCAAGCTGTACCAAACTAAACATTTAATCCTCTATGGTACCGTCGGGGCCATCATGATTCTACCGGGCCTGCTTGTGGACGTTTCCTCATTGGCTAGATTCGGCCAATTGCTGGACCAAAAAGTGAGCAACCGTAGGCCTCTTTGGATGACTCATCGGAGAGCACAAGCAGGCCCGGTAGAATCACGATGGCCCCGACGGAAGGAGCTATTTAGAATCGCTCACATTGCGAATAGGACGTTGAATTGTGTTGCAGAGTTTACGAATTTCACGCAACCTTTAACCCTTTATCAGGCAGTGGTAAAATACTTACCACCTACGGTCTATTAAATACAGAAATCAATTGTCATTGGTGAATTTTCCGATTTTTGTTCAGTTATATTGGATGTATATTTTTTCCATACGTCTAGATTCCAAATAATATTTGGCTTATGAACTTTTCTTTCATTCGCAATTTTAAGGAAAGCTCGAATAATGACTCGAAAATGGAGCATAAGAATCATCGCTTTTAATTATATATTTTTGCGTTTAATTCCGTGTACAAGCAGCAGGTAGTTTTCCGACTTTGATTTTGTGCATAATTAATGTATTCTCCTGCAAAATTTCTATGTTTGTTTAATAGTTGTTTCTCCAATTTTCACGTAGGATATTACAGTAGAGGGAAAATATATGAATTAATTCTAAAAAATGGGCCAGAAAAATTCCAAGTAATTTCGACTCTCTGCACATACCCTCGCCTTATAAAGGGTTAACTTATGACCTGACGTTTTGATCCCGAGTAGTCGAGCCTGGTTATTTCGCACAGTAGTTTTCAAACGGAGTAATATCGAAACTTGCGACGTTGAAAATCTCTGACTTGCAACGGAACTTATTAAAGTTAATTTGAGAGATGTTGGAGTTACTCCTAGCTAATCGGTATTTCAAACATTTTCCGGAGCTATTTTGCTAATGATGTAACTTTTCTGTTAAGTTGCTAGAATTCAACCAAAAAAAAAATATATACATACCGCCAAAAGTCGTCAAAACTTGTCGACATTTTACACGATTTTGGGGAATACATACGACGACCGTCGTCAAGCCGATAGCGAATGCTGTGTTAATTAGTAATTTCCACCTTGTGGCGACGTTTGACTTTCCCACGATTTTAAAAAATGCAAGTTTAGTTACACGGTTTCCTTTCGTTATTATAGTTGCTGAAAAATCATAGTATTCAAAAGTTACCAAGGGTAGTTCGCACAATAAACAAAATACTTTGAGTTTTTATAATAGTAAATTTTTACGTCAAAGCCTTGCTTTTAACCTAATTAAATTTCTAACTCATTTTTTAAACTCATATTAACTTAAGCTTAACTTTAAGATTAATCCCTAAAATCTCGTCAGGTTTCGCAACGATATATCGCCAAATTTAGCGCCAAAATTACTTGTGTTGGTAAGTGTTTTATAACCTATGCGTTTGCCATGGCTTATCTTCGATGTTTGCAGCCAACTCCACTCAACGATACTATTGTAATTATAGACAAAAAAAAAAAAAGGATCATACAAAATTTTTGTGCTCGTTCACTAGTAGCAATAGAACAGAAAGAGAAATTCTCTCGGACCGTGCCGTGTGCATACCAGTTTCTAAATATGTGCCAAAAATTAATTACTAAATACGCTGGGGCTATAAATCACCAACAGCACTGTCGAGCTGCAGAGGTGGGAATATCTCCTGTCTCTAATGTTATGGTTCGCGGTATTTCCATGGAGACCTCATGACCCCGGGTTGCTATTCTCATATGTGCAAGACACAGATATGGGGGAAAAAAGAAGAAAAGCCAGCGACACTATTAAAGTTGTTTTAAGAAATCGTGCCACTTTTGAGTTTTTTTTAATAATCCAATGGCGCTTGTCACTCCGAATGAATTAGACTATCTCTTTAAGCTGTACGGTCCGCCAGGTCTAGAAATAGCCTTTTGAAGCTAGCTTTTATAATTGGCAGCAAAAATTATTCGGCTCGTGTAAAAATTCGTGTAAAAACTCTTAAATAGAACAATATTTTTTAATTACGAATTTATTGCCATTTTTTCCTGACATAGAATTTTTGTTGCTGCTCTTATTTCGTTAGATTTAAAAAAATACACTTCTCATATCGAAGCATAAATTTATTTTTCAGTATATTATTATATGTATATGTATGCTTTCAAAATTTAAAAAAACTTTTTTTCTAAAGCACATTTTTGAATATTAGTTGTATTTATTTATGTTTAAATTTTTCAAAATTACTTTTTAAGTTTATCATTCTCCAGCCTATCGTTTACTTTTAGATATTTATTTACTTTTTTTAACTTTCAAAATTGTAAAAAAAGGGAAAAAAAAGAACGTGTTAAATATATGTATCTATGGTGAAATGTTACTAAGAACAATATTGTGAGCAATTGTAAACCATTGTAAACTAACTGCCTTTATATTGTATAACACTGAAGTATTTTACCAATTGTAATCCAAAAATTGTGCTGTAAAAAAATAAAATAAAAATGAGAGAAACCGCTGCTTGCTGGACCTGAGCCTAGAGCTAGGGTTCAGCAGGACAGTAGGACACTTCAGGAACTAAAACAGGCTTTAAACCAAATAGGTAGGCCGTTCCTGAAGGTAATATCCTATAATATCCTATAAAGATAAGCTGTGGCTGCAATCTTTTCCTTAACCCTTTGAGGCGCAACCCTTTCCCAATGCTGAAAAAGGGGCAGCCCTTGCCATCGCTCGACTTAAGTACCAGCAAGATGGCCAGCTGTCGTCAAAAAAAGGTCTCTAGATCTGTGGCACGCGATGAACGTTTCGATCGTCTGCCATCTTGCTGGTCGTAAAGTCGAGCGATGGCAACGGCTGCCCTTTTTTCAGCATTGGGCAATCTATCCGGCTGTTCTCACATTCTTCCCTTTTGCAGCAGATGTCAGTGCTGTTAAAAGTAATCGTGACCAATTTTTTTTACGGGAAAGGACGTGCTAATAAAAAGTAAAGGATTCTCGTGGAGCTATGTCACCCGCAACTATTTTTATAGAAATCAAATCTATTCTTTGCGACTGGCAACAGTCAAAACGACGTCAGAGTTTGGTGTTCCCAGAGCAGGAACACTGCGCGTTAAAGGGTTAACAAGCTGTACTCTTCACCAGGTCTAGAAATAGCATTTTGAAGCTACCTTTTATAACTGGCAGCAAAAATTATTCGGCTCGTGTCGAAATCGTAAATTTTCATAATGAAGATAAGCTGTAGCTGCAATGTTTTCGCTTAAAATTAAAATAATGATGATGATGGTGCCATGAAACGAACAAAAAAAAAATATGTATATGCTAGAGTAGGCCGAAAAAATTTTTTAAAAAAAATTCAAGGAGTCACGGAAAAATTGGCGAATTTCAGTGACTGAAAAGTTTTTAAAAATGAATAAAATGGGATTCTATCTTCTGGTCACGCATCTCTGAAGTTCGCCAAAATTTGGGGCCTGTTTTTACAGTAATTTTTAAAATTTTTACATTTGCCTCTTATTGGACGTAATAACTCAAATTCATATATGTTTTAACCACAAAACTAATGCTTGAACATTACTTAAATTAATTAACATTTTGAGCCTGCGCATTGCCTACAAAGAAGATTTTGATTGGGGGGGGGGAATACTCAATAATATTTTTTTATCTATGTTGTCTTTAAGGTTAAAATCAAATTATTTTAGAACATTTTAAATATGTAATATTTGCAAACATATTTTTAAAAAATTAAGTTTTTATGTGTGAAGAGACATAAATCTAAGAAAATCGCGGTGAACTGAACTGAACATACAAGATGTATAAGCGGGTTTGTGAAAATAATACACCAGTACACAACTATACAAGGAATTCGTCAATTTCTTTCGAATTTCAGAAGAGGTTTGCTGGGAGAAAAAGGTTTGGAACCACTAGTTTAGAGTAATATTTTTCTTGAGTAATATTTTTCTTTGTACATCTTGTTAGGGACAAATGGGTTTTTTCAGAAATTAGGCCCTCCTAAATAAAATTTCTGTATACGCCACAGGCAATCTGTAATCAATTGTTCTTTCTTGATAGATAGAAAATGCATTTTTGTAAAATCAGGTGTAAATTTGTGCAATCACCTACAAAATTTGCCAGATTTTTTCCCCGAAAATATCGGTATGGGTACTCGTACCTGGTCTGGCATATTTATCTGTCATATTTGTCAAAGCAAAAAAACAGTATGCCCAAGAACTGGACACTTCATAAAATTAAACAAAAAAATTTTAAGCACAGTGGCATTAAAATATCATTGTTAACTAATTGCATACAGGGCAAAATTAATAGCTTTCAATATGCGATTCTTTGGTGGCTCGTAAAACATCTAAAGTCTAAACGATATTAGATTTCATTCCAAGTATATTTGAAAGCATCTGAGGAGTTAATGGAATGAATAGAAGCTGTGATTTACTGGTTGCGTTTTTCTACGTTAGGACATGTAGTGCTGTAAACCAGGCCCCGATTGCCCTACAGGGAAACTAGGCCACGGCCTAGGGCCCCCAAGTTTTGGGGGCCCCAAAATTATTAAAAAGCTTACGTTCTATTCCTAAAAGAAATGAGTTATGCTAAATTTTTAACAGTAGTATAAATAGATAAAGAGACGCACTTTAACAATACATGCCGCTGAGCAAAAGGGTTTGTTAACACTATATTCAAGGATAAAAAAAAACGCCATGTAAAGATCCCAAGAATTCCACCAGAGAATTCATTGACGTGACGTCATTCTGAAGCATAACTTCTGCACTAAAAGCTAAAAATTTGTGAACTTCTGCATTAAAAGCTAAAAATTTGTGAACTTAGTTAAAACTTTTTATACAGGAGAGAGTTTGAAGCTAAAGCACCTCCCCCCTTATGCATGAAATTGCGAAGAAACAGTGGTATAAGCGGTATGACCAACAAGAAATGACCGCACAGGGGCCCCGCAAAAGTGCTTGGCCTAGGGCCTCTGACTGTCATAGTCGGGCTCTGCTGTAAACAATATCTTTGACATAACCCCATTTGAAAAAAGCCAAGGGGGTTCAATCTGGCGATCGAGGGGCAACCGCGACCTATCCATCTGTTTGCGAAATGCTGATTGAGGCGATAGCCCACAGACGTCGATCCATGTGGAGGTGGTCCGTCCTGTTGGAAAATCACATTTCCGAATCTTCGCCATGTTCACTATGCTCTTCTAAATCGTTTACCAAAGTCCTTGCCATCTAGCTCTGTCTAAAAACTTTTTTGGTACAAACTTATAGGGAACGAAAATCTCACATTTTTGTAAGTCGGCCCTCACTCAAATACCGGGTTCATACGTATAGTTTTAGGCCCATATTGGCTCCTTTGGGGGGGAGGGGGGGGGCTCCGTTAGAGATTGAAAAGGGACCCTTTACTGGGGAATTTAGAGGGAGTAGACGATTAGAATATGTAATGCTTGAAAATTAAGCTTCCGTGCTAAAAATCAGATTGAACCAAGTTGTTGGGGCCCCTGTCTCTTCGGGGGGGGGGGACTTCTAGCTGAGGGGTCTGTGTGATTCTCCGCTGCGCCACTGTAAAAGTATAAGATATTTCTCTGGAATAAATTACTCTTATATATTACTCAGCCTCACCATGGCACAGTCGCGCGGCTGTCGATCTAACGGTCTGGAATTTCGGTAGGTTTTTCTCCATATGTAACGCGAATGTGCGTTAGAACCCCTTAGAAAGTCTTCCTACCAAGGCAATCCCCATCCTTGGCAGATCACCCTAGCGTAGCGTTACTATAATCACACGAACTTACATATTACTCTGATAATAAAATAGTATATCCATTTTTGTGGGCCTCTCCGGGGAGGGGGGGGGGCAGGCAATTGCCGACCATCAGACCTGGCCAGTCCGGGTCTGTGTTGTAAAGTGTCCAATAAATTCTCGGTCACCCTACGTATTTCATCTCGCCTCGGTGGCGAACATCCAAGCTGCGCTCCCAAGATTTTAACTCCTTCCATTCTATTTGCGAATGGAAGGAGTTAAAATAGCCTTCCATTCTATTTTAACCCTTTGCGGCGCACCTTTTTCCCAATGCTAAAAAAAGGGCAGCCGTTGCCATCGCTCGACTTAACTACCAGCAAGCTGGCGGAAGATCGAAACGTTCATCGCGTGCCACAGATCTAGAGACCGTTTTTTGACACAGCTGGCTGTGCGGCACAACCAGCTGTGTCAAAAAAAAAATTGGCGAATTCTGGCAAATTTTACAAAATTCCGCCAAATTTTGGCGCAAAAAGACCTATTTCGGAAAGTGTTTTATAATCGATGCATTTTGTTACGATTTTTCTTCTTTTTTTCCGTTCTTTTGGACTTAAACAAAACGTACAATAAAGAAAATTGCTACACTAAAACAATGCTTTTTTCCTCTTTCTCTTGCGGGGAGGGGTAAAGTTTTCTTACCCCTCCCCAGTATCTACCACTGCCGCAGATCTAGAGACCCTTTTCTGACGACAGCTGGCTGTGCCGCACAGCGTCAAAAAAGGGTCTAGATCGCGATGAACGTTTCGATCGTCCGCCATCTTGCAGGTAGTTAAGTCGAGCGATGGCAACGGCTACCGTTTTTTCAGCATTGGGGCAATCTATCCAGCTGTTCTCGCATACTTCCATTTTTCAGCAGATGTCAGTGCTGTTTAAAAATAGTGACCATTTTTTACGGGCCTATGACGTGCTAAAAAGTAAAGGATTCTTTCGTGAAGCTGTGTCACCCGCAACTATTTTTATAGAAATCCAATCTATTCTTCGTGACTGGCAACAGTCAAAACGTCCGAGTTTGGTGTTCCCAGAGCGGGAACACTGCGCGTTAAAGGATTAACTCCTTCCATTTGGAGCTAATTCCGAATGCTTCCATTCTATTCGCGCTTCGATTTGATTTGATTTTGCTCAAATCGATAGATAAATCTCCACTTCGCTGCTAACTTCGCACGCACACCAACCAACCCTCCCAACACACACGCAGAAAAGCGCGTGCTAAGTACCTTGTAACGAACCGACACCTTGCGGAAGAGTTCGGGAAAAAAGGGGGAGTGAAAAAAAATAATATAATAATAATCTGTCGGAAATTAATTATGAAATATACTGTACGATAAATCAAAAGCTTTCGAGCAAGGCACAGTGGAGGGGGCGGGGGGGGGCAAATGTTGCGATATCTAGGCGGGCCATTTCCATGGAGACAGTTGAGGCCCATAAATTCTGATGGCAATCTTTGCTAAAATGCAACAGGAGAGGGGGGGAGGGGGGGTGGAAGGTCGATGGGATGGAAATGACTCGGTTTCAAATCCAGGCGAAAATATGTAAAAGGGGGCGGGGGGGGAGGTGAATATCTGTGGATTGGATTGAAATTGTTATAAAACGCAAGAATATTCGAATCTGGCGCAGCATCAGTTTTGGACCTTGTGGTTTGAACTAAAGATGAGTACGGCAATAATTTTAATTTAGGGTTATGTTCCTCCACGACGGTCCTGTTTAAAAAGTTTAAAATGTTTTTTTAATATAAAGTTTTTTTAAAACTTTGAGGAGCAACCCTTTCCCAATGCTGAAAAAAAGGGCAGCCGTTGCCATTGCTCGACTTAACTACCTGGCTGTGTCGCACAGCCAGCTGTCGTCAAAAAAGGGCCTCTAGATTTGTGGCACGCGATGACCGTTTCAATCGTCCGCCATCTTGCTAGTAGTTAAGTCGAGCGATGGCAACGGCTGCCCTTTTTCAGCATTTTCAGCAGATCATCTATCCAGCTGTTCTCGAATTCTTCCATGTTTCACTCAGATGTGAGTGCTGTTAAAAAGAATCGTGACCATTTTTTTTTTTTTACGGGAAATGACGTGCTAAAAAGTAAAGGATTCTCGTGGAGCTATGTCACCCGCAATTATTTTTATAGAAATCAAATCTATTCTTCGTGACTGGCAACAGTCAAAACGTCAGAGTTTGGTGTTCCCAGAGCGGGAACACTGCGCGGTAAAGGGTTAATAGTGAGTTTTTGCAGAGCGGTTTCAGTCATGCTAACGCTAAATGCCATCGAATAGTACAGCGCATGCGCATGAATAAATTCCGAAACCTGATTGGTCTAAGAACTCCGAATAGCGGATATAGCGTTAACATAGGAAGAAATTTTATGCAAAAACTCCCGAATGTCGTTGCAAGTTACATTATTACTCCCTTCGCGGACATGCAAAAGGGGGGAGGGAGTTGGGGGACATCCCCTTCCCTCTTAGTCTACGCAGAAATGTTGATTTTGTCCGAATATGCACCTATGAGCTGTATTTTAAAGGGCAATTAAAAAAATTTAATGGGTAAGATTAAAAATTTATAGTGCAACTGAAATATTTTACAAATTATTCAGAGAAAAAATTCAACGTCAATTAAATTTTTCAGTGAGATTGATCTCTCCCCATAGCTGGACACCTCCCATGTTAAAGCTATAGTGACTTCCGTGTCTTCGTTAGAAAACTAACAGGGATTTCTTTCACAGCAGTTAAAAACGTGATGTCATAAGTTAAAAATCTGCATGGAAATGATTTATGAAACTCTGCACACAGAACTTATGCAACACATATTGGAATAAGTTCGCGATTTGTGCGTTTCCAAACAGCTCTTCAAGATGACTCAGTTTGGGATTCTTCACGAGATTAAAATAACAAAAAACAATTATCTTCTGCTGAATTGCTGTAAAAGCAGTTGTTTTCGCGAGAGCCCTAATTTCCGCGAAAACGAAGGTATCGGCGAAATCGTCAGCTAAAAATTTCGCGAATTTTATTTGAATAGAACCGAAAGTTGAAAAATCCCGAAACTACTAAATATAAAACCCCTTTTCTGTAAGGCATTTTAAGAGCCCCCGCTTCGTCCCCCCTCTCCCCATATTGAATGGCTTCAAAGAAGCCGGTATAAATATTGTAAGTGAATGGAGCTGCATTCTGTTAGTTGGATTTGTATTATTGTTTCATATTCAAGAAATACTTGTAAAGTATTCAAGAAACAGTCGTAAGAAAGAAAGTTATCAAGAGTAGGGATGGACGCGAGACGACTTTTTGCGAGACGAGACAAGCATTTTTAACATTATGATATAGGGATTTTTGCGAGACGAGACAAAGCTTATCGGCCGTTTTGCGAGACGCCAATTTTTCGTCTCGCGTCCATCCCTAATCAAGAGAGAGTACGTAACTGATTTAAATCATTAAATTTTGGGGGGAAATTTCTGATTTTTTTTATTATTTGAAACGGAAAAACAAGTATTTCGAGAGGCTTTAATTTTCGTGATCACGAAGGGCTCGGGAAAATAAGTGCTTTTACAGTATGAGGTAATTAAATATTTATTAGGGCGAGCAGAACGCAATGTCTCTTTCACTTATGTCAATCACACTTCAAAACGATTTAGTTTCTTTTTCAAATGGAGAGACTACCATCAGATTATGGTGATCCCAAACATCAACATTTGTCGATTACGATTAGATTACAATAATCAAACCAATAAGATCTTCCAATTACGGTTACACAAGGTAAAATTACTATTAAATTTCGATTACCTTTTTTGTGAACATTCATAGCTTTTTAATTGTACAATTTTTACGCTAAAGACAGATTTAATTAACAATAAATATTAAAAAGAACACTGGTGCTTAAAAGATAAAATGGTTAAAACCTTGTAAAATAACACACATAAAAGGATCCTTGAATACAGTTTTAACCCGTTTAAGCAATGTCCTGCAATAATGCAACAGCTGAGATTTTCTCCTTTCTGCCTCCAGAGTTACATTACCTCCCACTGATCTCAATGCTTTTCTGAGCATAGAGAGGAAAGAGAAAGGAAGTAACGGTGGCCACAGAAAGGATTACTTTTGGTTTTATTCTTTGTAACAATGTGAATGAACATGTTGTCCCTGGGTTCAAGATTTTTTTCAACATTTTGAATAGACTGTCAAAAGCAGGAGCTCCGAGAAATTTAAAGAAGGCTTCACACTCAATTTAACTGTTTTTTTTTCTGTTATCTTCATTTGACGTAAAAATTAAAACATAGTGAATGCAATTCTGTAATTGTCTCAAGCGATTACGATTACGGGACACTTAGATTACGACTATGCTGCGATTATCATAATCAAGAAATTTAATTTTCTAGCTTACGATACACGGGGATTTGAATTTTCAGATTACGAATATGTTAGATTATTATTTATAAAACTAAATTTTTTGATTGTGAATAGATTATGATTACACAAAAAAATGATATCGATTATTACAATTATTACGATCAATTATACAATCGATTATACAACCATATTATATTTATAGACAAAACTACTGAAGCTATTAATATGAAAGTTGGTATAGTTTTTTAACGTGGGTCATAGATATAAACAACATTTTCTAAAATCGTAACTATTCGTAGGGGTCCAAAACCTTCTTTTAACATATCCCGCGGGATCTCAAAGAACAAGCGAGATATCCATAAAATTCTTGCTATTAAATACAACTGTCACGAATACTTAAAAATTAATTTCATGATATTTCGAAATTAGTCCTCCGGGGTGACGAAAAACATGAGGCTGGTCAGATTTCTTGACAAGAAAAACATATGTTTGTCTATAAAATTCTTGTTTTAAAATGTAACAAATATGAATCCTATGTTTACGCTCAGTTAACTTATAACAAAAAAACTCGTTGAAATTTGTCTGAATTTAATGGAAAAAAATAGAGTTTCTGGTAGCCCTGGTAAAGTTAACATTCCGCATGATTTATTTTTATTTTTAGACATAATCTTTTTTATAGACGTAATCTTAATTATATAGTTATGTAATGGCAACGTTAGATGATGAATTTTAAAAATAGAATTTTTTTATAATACTATTTAAGCGTAATATTCCGTGTTAATAAATATTCTGTGAATGCCAAAAGTGTTCGTTACATTTATAATATTTTGTAAACACCACCAGTGAATAAGATTAGTCACGTATTTGAATTGTCCTTAAATTTTTGTGTCAAAAACACAAATTGATTTTCTTTTAACGCACAATGTGTTCTATTGTAAAGTTAGTAAACAAGTAATTTTTTTCAGTGTAGCACACCACAGATGTAAATCTGAGTGAATTTTCCTGAATTTGCAGGGAAAAGGAATGTACAAATCGCACAATAGACACCCTTATAGCTTGATTAATTATGTTAAAGCTCAGTCAAATTTATGTAAAAGAGACATTCCTACATGATGTCATACAGTACTACAATTCATGAAAAGCTTTCAAATATTCACAACATGCTGTAGCATTTCGCTTTTTACAGCAGTCTACGGAACTTATGGGGTATATTACATACGGAGCAAGAAAACAAAAGACTTACAACTTAAGACGAACAATCCACGTCTCGTGAGTATCGTCCAAGACCTTCCATCTTGTCATCCTCGAAATTAGATCGAAACTTTACACCATTGATGCATTGGGCTGACAGATGGAACTCTTCCATAAAGGAAGAACATTTTTCAGTAATATAGTGGCCATGATTACAACGATTCTTAACGAAATACTCTTCAGGTTCATTGAGAAGTCCTTCAAAACGCTCTCAGGGTCGTTGAAATTTTTTTGAATCATCTGCAAGATCTTCCAAGGTAACCGGCGGCATGGGTCTCTATACTGCCACGTTCGTTTAAGCGAACGATCGGATTTGTGACGTAATACGAAACGTATGCTAGAATGTAAACATTCGGCAGGGAGAATCTGCACCTAAAGCTCCACCGTACCAACATGCATTGGCAGGTTGCGAAAAACGCCAATTTGATCTCTCACATGCTTTTGGCTGCATTCGTAAACGGCAAACTCGTTGCACGAGTTTTCGTAAGAAAACTGGAATGCGTGTGTTGAGTGCTGTCAGTGGTTATCAGTTTCCTTTGACTTTACGAACAACTTCAGTTTATTTAGTTTCGTCGCCTAGGAGACGAGTTTGTTTACAATTCGCGAATGCGTTAATTTTGCTGAGAAGAGTTTTAGTACATACTCAATATAAAATCAACAGGATTTTTAAAAGAAAGAGTGGCCATAATTGAAGTGCACAAATCAAAATTTAGAAATTTCAACTTCATTTTTTCAAAAGTATTTAGCAAGAGAAGTTCAAATTTCGCTAATAACGGATTAAATCAATTTCAATCTCAACACTAAAATATGCATTTTTGAATTTATTAAAATGAAAAATACAAGAAAATGATTACCTTCGAAAAATTGTGTACCTTCGTAGCATTGTCTAACGTACGCATGAATTTCCTCCTCGAAAAAATAATATTTGTAGCTTTAGAAAACGTAAAATACTTTTCACAACAACATACTTTAACATAACAACGGACGCCATTTGAAAACAACAACAACATGCAACAAGTGTATCTTCTAAACAAGTGACGAAACCTTAGCAGAGATCAGTTTATTTCGTTTGAAACTAATCGCACTCAGTTTTGTATACGAACGCTCTAGTTTAAAAACTGTATGCACTCAGTCTCCTTTACGAACGCCTTTAGATAGAAATTCACTGCACGAGAGTAACTCGTTTGGCGTTTACGAATGCAGCCATTGTTGTTGTTGTTATTAATGGCCCCCAAGGAGTGGAATATTTGGGAGCTTATGACTGCGGACTCTCGGACAGGCCTTGCTGATGTCACACATCTGAATGTTCGTTTAAACGAACGTGGCAGAATCATAGAGATATGAATACAAGGAGACGGCATTATCTATCTGATAGTGAAACTGAAGCTGTAACCGATCTGTCATATTGCCTAGACCACATTGCAATAGGACTGTGTTATTCTATGGTGACAGTTCCAATTTTAAAGAAGAAGTGTCGCCAAAGTGGCGTCAAGAATAATTACGTATTTGACACAACAGTAAAACTTTTAACTGCAGAATGCTGAGATTTTGTATTTAGAACTATTGTAACATATAATTGCGCACCTTTACTTTTTAATCCGTAAAATCGTGCATCTTTCACTGTAACTTAAAAAGAAACCAACAAAATGTTCCGCCATACTTAGACCAACACAGTTACTTAATTTCGCCCAAAGGAGACAATGATGAAGACAGCTAATGCCATCTCCTTGTCTATCTCTCCTCTATCTCTATGGTCAGAATAGAACCCTTGGATAGATTAAAGGCCTGACCTACTACAGGCCAATCTCCTAAGAGTTCGGTCGTGTGTTCGATTCCAATCATACCCTGATTGCTTAAATTTCCTTTCTCTGTGCTAGTAGATTTCCATACCCAGCACACACACAGGTTCTCTGAACGTATATTAACGTTCAGAAAACGTCTTCTGAACGTTAATAGACGTTCAGAGAACCTGTGTGTGTGTTTGCTGGGTAGTGTTGTCCACTTTACTCAACAAGGATTTATAAGCGGTTCCTTGAAACCGATCACACAAGTCCGAAATAAATGTTCTAAATGCAACAACAACAAGGTCTATGAAAACTTTTTGAAATCGTCCACTCTTCGGAACACTCGAGACGACAGCCCATGATTAAGGGTCTCAATCAACCAACTTCTCAAAATCAAATCAAATCGTCCAAAGAGTCCATGAAAACTTCCAAATCTACTACTAAAACCTATGTCATGGAGGACTGTTATATTTACTTGCCTCCCAATCTTGGCACACTGGTAAACAGGAGCTAAGTCATTTGAGAATTGCTGCGATTTAGTAAGTAGTCGTTCCTTGTTGTCACCGGTGCGGCTATTTACTTGGAACTACTCCCCCAGACAGAATAAACTTGTCCAGAACATGTTTATATGATATCATGCACAAGTTCTGGATATTATTGACATTCACAAACTATATTTTGTCCAGAATACGCTCCAAACTTGCCCCGATGTGACAATGACTACCGTAATGATATCCATAGGGATATGTCATGGACATCCATATAGACATGTAATGGACATCCAAACTATAGATTTTCCCGTTTATGTCAATATAATGAATTGGGATGTTTATCTATCCATTTTATGACATTTTACAGACAAATTGTAGTTTTTCCCATATATCTCAATATAGAGACTGTATTTGGGGGTGTTTACGTGTCCATTTCATGTCATAGTTATAAAAACATGCATTTTCCAGAAGATATCATTAAAATGATGTCCAGATATCTTCTGGGCATGATAGACTGGATGATAGATTTTAGGAGGATATCATTTACGGTTAATTCACGCACTAATCATGTAGCTCGTGCTACTTGATTGCTGACACCTAGTTGGTGAACATAAGAGCACTAATCACAGCTGTTACAGTTTTTTCACGAAACTAGTGGCACGAGTTTATGACTTTAGGAATACGCCCAATGTTCCGAGATATTGTTGTTGCAACATTTGTTTTCGAACTTCTTTGCGCGAGAGCCTGTGGCTGAGAGGTTAAGGGCCTGTCTTTCTCTTTGCTATTCGCTAACGTACGGTCGTTGGTTCGATTCCTACTCATCCCTTTGTTGTTCGTGCTTGTCCTTTGAACTGTTAAATTTCCTCTCTCTGTGCTAGTAAAAATTCTCATCCCGTTGTCCACTTTCTTCGACAAGACGATGACGACTTTTTTAATTGCATGCATGTAATAAGTGAGTTCTTCAAACCAAGTGAACAAGTCCGGAAATAATGATCCAAGTACAACAACTTGTTAGCATAGATTCAAGAATCCGCTTAAAAATTCTCGCAGAAGAAAATAGACAACACTATGAAAATGTTTATAAGCACAGAGAAATGAAATTTACAGTTCATAGAAACAGCACAAGCAAACAACCAGGTGTGGATGGGAATTAAATCCTAGATCATAAGCTTAAGCGATTAGCGGACAGGAGGTGAAGTCCTTTAACATCTCAGCCGCCGGCTCTCCCTGTGAGATTGGAAGGCCGCATTCTTAAACGACAAACCAGTTACATTCGCGCAGCGAGTTTTCATCTAAGATGTTCGTTAACGAAACTGAGTGCATTCAGTTTGTAAACTAGAGTGTTCGTATACAAAACTGGGTGCGGTTACTTTCAAACTAAGTAAACTGAGTACAGAGCAGGTTCATCCAGTTTGTTGAGAAGATGCACTTGCTGTGCGTTGTTGTTGTTATGAAATGGCGTCCGTTGTTATGAAAAGTGTTTTAAATTTTCTGAAGATGTGAAAATTCATGCACGCGCTAGAAACTGCAAACGAAGATACATAATTTTTTTAAAGTTAATGGTTATCTTGTATTTTTCATTTTAGTAAATTAAAAAATTCATATTTTTAGTGTTTGGATTGAAGTTGATTTAAACCGTTATTAGCGAAATTTGAACTCCTCTTGCTAAATACTTTTGAAAAAATGTAAATTTATGTTGAAATTTATAAATTTCGATCTTCAATTATGGCCATTCTTTCTTTTAAAATCCTGTTGATTTTATATTGAGTATGTACTAAAATCTCTCCTCAACATAAATAACAACAGACGTGAATTGTAAACAAGCATATCTCCTAGGCGACGAAACTAAATAAACTGAAGCTGTTCGTTAAGGCAAAAGAAACTGATATCACTGAATAAGTGCATTCTAGTTTTCTAACGATAACTCGTGCTACGAGTTTGTCGTTTACGAATGCAGCCAATGATAAGGCAACTGGAACCATGAATGGAACATTCCTGGATCTTTGGTATTTTTGTATCGGACGTTTTCAAAATTTTTCAAGAAACCCGTGGACGTTGTCAAGAACTTTCATGGATTTGTAACGTTTGTTGATAAATAACTGGAGGAAATCCTTTCCCATATTCCACTGAGTTCAATCCACTGGGCTAGTAGATGGCTGGAGTCTCTTTCAATCTAATTTCAAGTATGGCGAGCTGGAAATGTCTGTGGCTCAACGTACGAGACGGATTTTTCATCTGAAGTTGTAAGTCTCCCATTCTTTAACTTTCAGTACAAGTAGAGTAGTCGGCTGTTTGAGGCGAATTCCCGTAGCGTGTTATGAATATTGGGACAACTTTTCACTGAACTCTATTCTAGCACAATATGCGGGAATTTTTTCTTATTCATAAATTTAACGCTCACTGGATAAAGTAAGTTATACTGGTGTCGGCTGTGTGAACTCTTATTTTCCTTAAATATTCAGGAATGTACATTTGTAAACTCATTTGCGTTTGTTGTGTTACACTGAAAAAAATTGCTGTACTTTGAACCGCACGTATAGTGCTTTAGTTCAGAGATGTTAAACATTTTTCTATTAGTGTGCTAGGTTCTTTTTTTCCAATTTTAAGTGTCCAGTGTGTCACTCGTCATATTTGTTTTTTAAAAATCCTGTTTAAATCCATGCCTCGATTTTAAAACAATATAATCTCATTTTCTTACTAAATTTTCTGTTTAGTTATTGAATTTCATTTAATGTAAGTTGAAGAAACAGAATTCTAAAAATATTTCAGTGTAATATTAAGATAAGATAAAATGTTCTAATAAAATGTTTTTAATAAATAAAATTAATTTTACAACTTTATATAATTATCAGCTTTTTATGCCCTTGCTTTTATGATGTAAGAATAATAAATATTAAGAATTGTAAAAATTCAAAACAAAAAACTAAAATAAATGCTAGACCCGTAAGTTTAAACTTATCTAAAATGAACTGAATTTATTACTGAAATATATAAATATTATTTTTTTAACACAAGTCAAAAGTTTTGTTGGTTGAACTCACTTTTATTAGAAATTAACAAATAGCCCGTTCTTCTAACAGGGAGAATCACTTTATTTATTTATTTTGCTCGAACATATAACACCTTTTATGAAACTTTTAGATGCAAAATTTTGCTGAACACTAGATTATCAAAAAGCTGACGCATAACGGATAAGTGGGTACGTGCAAGATTTAGTTAGAAGAAGAGGTCGATTCTTGTGTAAATATCAATTAGGGGGTTGTACTGTCCTAGGTGAAAATGTTGTAACGTTTTTGAGAGATAACATCTTTTTTTTATACTTGAACATTTTTTCTAGACTAAATTAAACTCTTTATAATCCAAATTGTCATTTTGTTCTATGTCAATAACATCATTAGTCACTTTTTGAGAAATCGGGCAATATACTTATAACCAAAAAGTGCAAACTTGCAATCTTTATTAACGGTTTAAAAAAAAAACCTGTTATCTACAGAGGCTCTGAATTGTAAAGCAAGACATTTGCAATTTCATATGAAATTTAAAATAGAATTCTTCTACACAAAACAAAGAAGCTCAATCTAATAATTCATGACTCAAAGATTTTGGAAAAAAGGGGGGGGGAGATTTTTCTAATGCTAATTAGAATTTGAGCAATTTCAAAATCGTACAGAATATTGATGTCACTTTTTCACTAAAGTCTGTTAACATAACTGGGTTTCTAAGTCACTTTTTATTTCCTATTTTTACCTCTTACTTCCCAAAGTAATTAGCTAAAGAAATTATGTCCACTGTTTATCAAATTCAGGTTCATTCAGTGTGTGGCAAATGTTATTTCGTTCCACACAGGGATGTAGGTAGGGGATGGCTGATGGGGCTATAGCCCCCCCGGAAATAACTCAACATACGATATGAAAAAAAGATTACGCATTTGCGGATAAACTTGAAAGTTCCTCTTGTAAAATATGAGGTTCAGCTACGGACCTAAGCCAAATTTAATATTTTCTCTAATGTATCTTTCTCCAACAGCAAAAATTTCAAATTCAATTTATGAATTTATTTTTTCTTTTTGAATTCATTTTTATATGTGAACACTTGTAGGTTACTTACGTTACTTAGGTAAGAACACTTAATTTTGTTAATTTTTGTATATTAGTAATCCAGTTCTTTTGGAGTCTCTCTACTTATATGTATAAAAATATAAACAATTAATCTAATTATAAGGAATATAGAGGAAGGTTTTTGGATATCACTTCTTAACTGGCAGTATGTTTAGAACAATAAGAAATTTTGGTAAAGTAAAGAGGTTTCATCTTCCCCCCCCCCAAAAAAAAATGTGCTATATCAATTTTTATATAAGCATTATTGCATTCTACTTTTTGAGTTCTTGGCCACCTCCGAAAAAATTCTTGGCTGTGTTACTGTTTCTGAAAAATTAATTTCTACAATAATTAAAATGTTGGTTCCGTTTATTATAAATGTTGTTTGAAGAACATTTAGCTAAAGGAGAAATAGAAATGTCAATATCATATAGAACTTTGCTAACAATACTCGCCACCCCCCCCCGTTTTGCCCCACCTTAAAAGGAAAAAAAAGAATTAAAAATAGAAATTACAACTTTATTCTTAATTTTTTTTTTATATAATCCAGTTCTTTTAAATACTCTCAACTGATATACATAATAATATAAATAATTAATCTAATTATAAGGAATATAGAGGAAAGTTTTACAATATCACTTGTTAACAGGCAGTATGTTTAGAACAAAAACAAGAAATTTTGCCTAAATTAATATTATTGAAATATCCTAAAACTTCATTAGAAGTACTTGTTAGGTTGTTAAAATGTATCTCCATAGAAAAAATATTGAAACATCAAAATTTTTATGGTGGAAAAAGGTAATTTTAAATATGCCCCCCTTCTTTCTACTTTCAGAAAAAATTTCAGACTTTCCTGAACCTGAACTGAAACTTTCAGAAAAAATTCATAAGCACAAAAATTCCCCTTCAAAAATGGACCGACAAGTTACCTGTTTTGAGAAACATTGCGAAATTCCGTATGTTTAGCATTTTTTCCCCCGAGTATTTCGTAACTCCTATAGGTTCTTTGTGTAGGTTCACGGTACAACTTGGGAAGAGACATTCTAAATTTTTCAGCGTCTCAAAAGCAATAATTTGTTTTAAAAAACGAATCTGAAATTCTTCCAGATTTTATCTACGCACTCGGCTGGAAGAATTTCAGTTTTTTTTTTTTTTTTTTTTTTAAATCTATTCAATCAATTCTGCCATATAGAGGAAAATGATAACTGTAAATGCTCCTATAGACTCCTGTTCGCATCATTTTGTTGCTGAAAATTGCATCCATTGTTGTTTCGCCCCTAGCTGTGAAATGTTTAGGATTAGGCCGTATTTGGAAATCTAAAGTATCCATTTCAGTTATGAAATCGGATCCTGGATCGGAATTTAATTCTATGTTAATATCTCCTACTAAACCAGTCTTATAATCATCCTCCTTCAGCAACGTTTCGAATAGAGCGTCTAATTTATCTTCATAAGAAATTCGAGGACTAGCGTATGCAACTGCAAATCTCACTTTATCTTGAATATACGCAATGACCATTTGAACACCCTTGATCTGGCTCGTGCAGGCACGGGTAAAGTGTTTGTTTCATATCCTTTTTATAAGTGATTTTTTATAAAGTTTTACTCTATAAAAATCATAACTCCAGATGGCTTTCTGTTTTGGAAACCACTGTCTATCCGTTCGACCCAAGTGAATCCTGGTATTTGAAAATCATCTGAAGGGGTAGTCCATGTTTCCGTTAGCAATATCCAATCACTCTGCAGAAAACATGGATCAAACGGAAAAGTGACCACGGCGTGCCTCGTAGACAAAAATCCAGTGCTTGAAAGAAATAGCACCAGAGTGCTAGTAAAATAAATAAATAAACAGTTCAAAAGTTGCATGATTTACAAGTGAAACAGCCTTGATAAAACGGGATTCGCCCAGAATTAAAACCCAGTGTTTTCTTCCGCGCGTTTGCTTATCTGTGAAGGAGAAACTGGTTTTACAGGCAAACTAACAACTGCGCTCCTATTTTAGTCGTGGTAAAAAATAAAAAGTCGTACTAATCGACTTTCAAAGATTTTTTTACTTGAGTAAATACGGATGTCCGAAACTTGGTTCATCATGAATAATTTTTTAATAGTAAGTCAACTGTTTATTTTATTTAACAAAAATTCGAAAATTGGAGATTTGGGAAGCTTGTTTTTAAAAAGCAAGCTAAATATTAAAAATGTTTGGATAAATTTTCCAACAGGTGGTGCCTTAACTATGAATATAAAATTTAAAAAAAATTCTTATAAAGTTCAAAAAATATTAAAACAATTTATTTTTAATTTATTACAAGTAAATAATTGTAATTTTTGAGTTCAGCCTTCAAAAAGGAATTTTAAAATGAATAAAATTAACCTTTAACAGTACAAAAATAAAACTGAATTTTTAAGATCGATCGACATTTTCAGTTATTTGATTTTTCATAGATTTTTCTGTTGCTATTTAATAAATTTGTTTTATTTTCTAAAAACCTCAGTAAAGATTCTTAAAATACTTGGTGATAAATCGAAATTTATTCATTTTAAAGATTAATTTTAAAAAATTGTAAGTGATGAAAGATTTAGTGATCACTGTTGCTTTGTAGACATATTCTTCAAAAATCGAGATACAAGTGAAACTTGAATTTTTTAAGCACGGTTCACTGATATTTATTTAGATTCAGTGGTCAAATATTTAAAAATTTGCCGAGACACAACAAATTTGGCAAAATATCGTAAAGCACGTTTCATAATTTTTACTAAAACTTTCATTTCAGACGGATAATTGATTCGAACTCGATTAAGTACATTTATAAAACACGTCTCTTTTTGTTTATTATTTTTGCTGTCAATTTTATTCAGATTTGTTTAAATTATTTTCACATGTTTATTTTCGTCCCTGATTTTTGATTTTATTTTTACTTATATACCTGAATCATTCCTTATGGTTTTAGACATATTTGGTTTGTTCTAATAATAAATGTTTTATAATAAGTTTTTCATTCATAAATTTTTACTTTACTAAACATCTCTACAAAACGGGGGGGGGGGGGGGGGATTTTTTGTTGAATTGAAGTTTTGTTGATTCAACAAAAATTTGGTTGGAGAGATTTCAACCGAATAATTCAGTTGCTTTTAACGGAATTTTTTTGTTAAATTAGCAGAATTTTTTTGTTAAATTAGCAGAATTTTTTTTTTGTTAAATTAACAAATTTTTTTTTGTTAAATTAACAGAAGTTTTTTTTTTTGTTAAATTAACAGAAGTTTTTTTTTTGTTAAATTAACAGAAGTTTTTTTTGTTGTTAAATTAACAGAAGTTTTTTTTTGTTGTTAAATTAACAGAAGTTTTTTTTTTGTTGTTAAATTAACAGAAGTTTTTTTTTGTTGTTAAATTAACAGAAGTTTTTTTTTGTTGTTAAATTAACAGAAGTTTTTTTTGTTGTTAAATTAACAGAATTTTTTTTTAATTAACAGAAGTTTTTTTTTTTAATTAACAGAAGTTTTTTTTTTAATTAACAGAAGTTTTTTTTTTTAATTAACAGAAGTTTTTTTTTTGTTATTAAATTAACAGAAGTTTTCTTTGTTCTTAAATTAACAGAAGTTTTTTTTTTATTCAACAAAAATATTTCTTTGAAATAAAGCCAACCAAAATTTTGTTGAATCAACAAACATCTTTCAGTGCGCCATACTCCAACTTGAATCCGTAAATTCAGTACCTTGATTGTACTTGTTGATTACTTCCCCATCACTTCACAACAAGGGCATATGAGCCTTCCTTCCTTCTGCCGCATTGAACAACTCTGGATCACTTTCTCCACACCACGCTCACAGACGGTGCGACTAGCTAGAATCGGGGGCGGCAAACCTTCTAACAGACTTCACCCTCTTACCATCATCCCCCCCCCCACCCCCAGTTTGTTCCCTGTCGTCTGATTCAGAGAGGAGAGAGAGCGAGACACATGGTTCCCCGCTCCCAACATGAGTCAGGGGAAAGATACCCAACTGTCTGTCTCTCTGTCCCCTCGATTCCTCTCCTTTTGTCAACCCCCCCTTCAATAGATGAATCTGATTTTGGAGTGGAGTGAAGGGGGGCAGGTCATCGCCTGTCGATGGATATATTCTTGTATATCCATATTACAACCACCCACCAAAAGGGGTGGTTGGAGAGGGGGGGGGGTTGCCAGCAGTATGCCTGAGTGGACACGGATTGCCCGGTGACGAGATTGCAGAGCGGGGAGGGGGGGAGGTGGTGGTGCGTTTTTGTCTGTGCGGTGGAGAAATTGTGGGGAAAGTGGGTTATGGATTTATTCCCTCTTAATGTGTGCATTAATCGAGTGTTGTGTTTTCTGGGTGATTGTACGGATTCTCCCGTTTGTATTGAGAACAGAGATGTTGCTAGGATTTACCTTCGAAGGTTGCCTTTTGAAACTATCGTACGATTTATGCAAGATTTTTAGTCAAACGGAATTGCAAGGGGCATTCTCAAATTATGAAAAATTATTCTCTCTTAAAGAAAAATTATGATTAAAATGCTCAGATATCCGTCAACATTTTAACCTGGTAAAAAAAAAAAAAATCTGGCAAACACATTTACTAGGCATAGCAGTCATTTTGTTCTTCAGAAAATAGAACACTCTATTTTTAGTGACCGACAAACTTTTTTCCATAAACATTTACAGGAAGAATTTCGGAAATCTCTTGTTTGAATTTTATAGAAGAAAGGCTATCCTAACAGAAAACTTAAAAGCAAGGAAATTTTCTAACTCGCAAAAAATTTACAGAATGTTTAATTACAAAGGGGTAAAATGGGAATAGCCAATATTTGAGTTCAAGATGTGAATGTATGAGGATTGATCAAAGTTGAGACCTTTGAGGGCAAAATTAGGTGTAAAGAGAGTTATGCTATGCATTTACCCTAAACCCATTAAATGTGCATGTATATTTGTATTTGTAAGAATAATAAATCATTATCTTAATAGGTGTGTATAGCCCTGACTCTGTATATATTAGTACTACTGACTAGGCCTACTTTACTTATTATATAGCCTACCCACCCAATGCAAATTAGTACAGAAGAGTAAAATCCGCACTGTCTGCTCAATATAGATACTAAACATCGAAATCTGCCCTGCCAGCTACAAGTTCAAAAAATTGCAGATAACAACATAGTAAAACCAATAAGTTATTCTCTACTTTATATTTTAGAGCTTGTATACTCTGAGCGTAACTTAGATAACCTTCAGATGACCCAGAGTGACATAATTGACACTGAATTACAGCCACAAGAAACAGAATATATAAGATACACCTATCTAACACCTATCGATTCAGAAAATATTCGCTGGACTTTAATAGACGTTCAGAGAACCTGTGCGTACTGCCAAGGGTTTACGTTTTAATTTTAAAGCATTTCCATTTATGCAAAATTGCATGTTTTATGCAAAATTACATGTACGCTGGTCACAAATGTTCCATAGAAAACTAAGGAGTGGTAGATGCGCGAGAATTATGCGCGTGAGATTTTCTGCAAGTCACGTAATGGGACGCGTGCCACGAGTTAAGGATGCCATAGCGCATTTTATCCCATTTATTCTCTATGGGTTCGAGCCCCGGCTGACCAAAACCACCGTGACATTAGCCCCTAACCTGCACATTAACCCTCTGAGGCGCAACCCTTTCCCAATGCTGAAAAAAGGGCAGCCGTTGCCCTCGCTCGACTTAACTACCAGCAAGATGGCGGACGATCGAAACGTTCATCGCGTGCCACAGATCTAGAGACCCTTTTTTGACGACAGCCGACTGTGCGCACATTGCCATCGCTCGACTTAACTATCAATGACAACTGCCAACTGTCAAAACAGGGTCTCTAGATCTGTGGCACGCGATGAACGTTTCGATCGACCGTCATCTTGCTGGTAGTTAAGTCGAGCGATGGCAACGGCTGCCTTTTTTTCAGCATTGGGCAATCTATCCAGCTGTTCTCGCATTGTTCCATTTTTCAGCAGATATCAGTGCTGTTAAAAATAATCGTGACAATTTTTTGACGAGAAATGACGTGCTAAAAAGTAAAGGATTCTCGTGGAGCTCTGTTACCCGCAACTATTTTTATAGAAGTCAAATCTATTCTTCGTGACTGGCAACAGTCAAAACGTCAGAGTTTGGTGTTCCCAGAGCGGGAACACTGCGCGTTAAAGGGTTAAATTTGTAGAGCACGAAACCTTTCGGACCCGAGAGGTCCGAACCCGGGAATAACTCCTTTTCCAGGGATGCTTTAAATTGCGGGGAACAGCGAACTTCAGTGGCGGATCCAGAAATTTTTTTTGGGAGGGGTTAAATTTTTTAAAAAGCTTATTTCACCCAATTAAAATGTACTGTAAATCAAAATTTTAGTCTAAACCAATGTATTAGGCTTTTGGGAGGGCCTAAGTAATAAAATATGATCATTTTAGCTATTTAAAGTGTATAATAAAGCAGAATGTTACCCTTGAGCAATCTCTTTTGGGGGGGGGCTGAAGCCCCCTAGCCCCTCCCCTGGATCTGCTACTGGCAAACTTCGACGCTCTGGAGATGCCCAAGCGTTGACGTTCACATAGCTTTGAAGCAACAGTACGTTATAGCCAAGCAGTCGGTCTTTGTTGTTAAATAAAATAATTTACTTTTAAAAAGATCGTACGCTTTAAGCTTTGCAAAGAAAGTTAATTTTATTGCTAACGTGATTCTGTTCAATATATAAGGTTCATATATAAGGTTCATCATAAGGTTCATACTGTTCAATATATATATCAATACACCTATATTTTAGTAAAATACCTCTATAAATGAAAGAAAAGAAGACAAAATGAACACAATAAAATACAGTTTTCATAATGTAAAACATGGATTGGAAATCGCGAGCTTTTAACCTACCAGCCACAGTGATGCTAATGTGAATCGTAAAATTCACAAGTACTTTTCGCTTTACTTTTGTATTTGAAATATATCTGTATTTTCCTTATATAATGTAAAGTATTGCATTATGTAAGGAAAATGCATAATGCAATACTTTACTATATAGAAAATGCAGCAACAAATGTATTTCAAATACAAAATAAATCTTAAAAACAGTTGTGGATTTCATGATTCCATTACGAATCAATGGGACTTAAGTGCCGACCAGCAGCAATCTAGATAAGACACTGAGCATTGGTAGATGGTTGAACTGTGAAGGTCCAGAGTTCTGGTCTACCGCGCAGCTGTCGATCTAATGGTCTAAAGTTTGGATTATTTTCTGGGGTGCAGCGAGAATACTCAAACCCTTAACCCTTTAACGCGCAGTGTTCCCGCTCTAGGAACACCAAACTCTGACGCTTTGACTGTTGCCAGTCACGAAGAATAGTTTTGATTTCTATAAAAATAGTTGCGGGTGACATAGCTCCACGAGAATCCTTTACTTTTTAGCCAGTCATTTCCCGTACAAAAAATGGTCACGATTATTTTTAACAGCACTGACATCTGCTGAAAAATGGAAGAATGCGAGAACAGCTGGATAGATGGCCCAATGCTGAAAAAAGGGCAGCCGTTGCCCTCGCTCGACCTAACTACCAGCAAGATGGCGGACGATCGAAACGTCCATCGCGTGCCACAGATCTAGAGACCCTTTTTTTTGAACGGCGCAGCTTGGCTGTTGGCCGGCACAGACAGCTGTCGTCAAAAAAGGGTCTCTAGATCTGTGGCACGCGATGAACGTTTCGATCGTCCGCCATCTTGCTGGTAGTTAAGTCGAGCGATGGCAACGGCTGCCCTTTTTTCAGCATTGGGAAAGGGTTGCGCCTCAAAGGATTAAAAAATCCTTCCCAAGGCATCCTTTCTCCACCTTAGGCAGATAGTCTCCGTTTAGTCTTAACCAGTCACTGAGACAGAAGAGATCAAAAAGATGTTTAAATGCTAGTCAAATAAACGATTTTAATTTTAGAAATTTCTCCATTGCAAATAAGTTGCAACTACATGGACGTATATAAGGGAGGTGGGGAGAGGAATCTGGACATCCACCCCCCCGCCCTTATTCCACCCGAACACGCTAATTTTGGTTTAATATCCACCTTCTGAATCCTTGCTTCAATAACGTATACGGTAATCATATGTTTTAATTTCATATAAATTTAAAAAAAATTTATGTTACGTTTAAAAAAATTTATACCAATTTTATAAGCTCTACAGTAGTAAAGAAGATAAGAAAAAATTGTAATAAAAATGAAATTTTTTACAAAATATTTATAGTAAAATTTAATGTAAATCACATTTTAATCAGAGGTACACACAAGGGGGTGTCCGGGCCCCTCCCAAAAGAGTTTTCAATTTTCCTTCGTTAAATAGTCATGGAAATTTTTGACTTTTAAATATATTAGAAGAAATCGAATTCTTATTTTCAACAGTTAAGATAGATAAATAAAAACACAGTAAAAAGGGGTTACGATAAAAATATAAAAACCACATTTTTTTCCGGTGGTTGGTGTCACAGCTTTATGGGTTGGACCCCCTCGAAGAGAAAATCGAAGAGACCCCCCTTTGAAGGGGGGTGGGGGGGTTATGACTACTGCAATTCACATATACGTGAGTGTGATAAGGGAGTGAAGAATATGCATTATGTACGGCAAGAAATTCCTCATGGGGGGTTATGACCCCCCTATCGCCCCCCTCTTGGCTACGCTACTGTGCGCCACTGATTTTAATGGTAAGAATGTACCGCCTCCTCCCCTTTGGCTAAACACCCCCTCCCGTGTGAAAGCTATAGCTACGCTCGTGTACAACTGCAAATTATTTTGACTTCATCTTTTTAGCTAATCGCTGTGGACATTTAAAAAGTATTAATAAATTTGAAATAAAAAATCGAAACAAAACTATAAAAGTTGAAATCGAAAACACCAGATTCCTGATTCAACCTATCCCCCAAGGTCCTCATATAAATGATCGCCACTGGACAGTACTTAAACAGTGAAACTTTTCGAGCCCCGTTGTGGCTCGAGCTAATGTTACCTCCAATCTCCATTAGCTTGTTGCTAAACCAACCACCCCCCTGTAAATACAGTTTTCCCCCGACAGTCACAGTTTTGGTCGGTTTCCGAATGTGTCCCTCACCCCGTTAACGCCTAGTGTTCTGCGCTGTGAACAGCTGCCAATGGGGAATTCGCGAAGCAGAGGTTGAATAAAGGTCAATCGCTAGATGTTCCGTCTGTTCCATGTGCACCTTCCCTTTTCCAACAGCTATCGGGGAAAAACAGCTGTTTTATTTTATTTCATTTATTTTATTTTTTACCAATCTAATGAATGCCATGAACTCTCAAATGAACTTTTTTTTTTCTATTTTTTATTTCTTTTTACGCCATATAGAGATATTCGTTAATAAAGTCGTCCGTTTTGTAGATTGAGGGCAAATGGTGGTCTGAAATGTGTTGGTGTACTCCAGCAGCTTTTACCACTGAAATCGTGAAAGAAACTTTCCATGAGAAATTATTGAATGTACATTGCAGAGTTTTCATGATAACGTTATACAGGAAGGCTGATAGTTATTCATAAATTATAGTCCCCCGCCCCAAAGCTCAAACCCCTAAAGCAGCTAAACGATTCCTCACTTCCATAAATTCTTTTTTTCTGCAGAATTAAAAAAAAAAAAATGTAAGAAAATATGAAACACTTTCAGATTTCAAATACGCACTAAAGTGCTATATATTAAAAGCGTATCAAAATTTATTCCTCGTCCTAATTTTTCTTCATGAGTGTGCCGTATTTTTCTTCCTTGTTCCATAAAATTCATCTTTGGAAACGAATTGTATCTTAAAATTGCCTACTAAAACTATTTTACAATCTTCGTTAGGCATATTCTAATTATACTTCTCCTCTGTAATAAACTGTAGCTTGTGCCAGTTTCTCTGCAAATAAGGAAGACTGGATAGCCAAGCTAAGCTCAGGTTTGAAGACTTATTTTTTGACGCCAAACTTGGCGATAAATCATCAAAAAGTACAAACCTTCATGACGTTGGTCATTGAATCTGCGCTGTCTGATAACCTTATTGAAAAATGCAACGAAAACATGTTGACGCCCACAAATTATGGACACGGTAAATACCAGAGTTCACGAAATAGCACTGTAGTGCTAAAAAATTAACTCTTACAAATGAGTTTTTAACTAAACATCTGGCTGCTTTTTAAAAATCCACTTATCAATAAATTTTTAGAACTTTGAGATCCAAGCAGGAGAGTTACTCGGGTTGCCATTTTCGGTAGGTAGCAAAGTCCGTGAGATCTAGACTCCAATAATCTAGAATTAGTTACTACTTGAACATTTGACTTGGAAATGTACCATACAAAAGCAAATTTTACTAAAAAATGATCATTTAAATTTTTTTCCCCGGGATTTAATGTTTGTTTTTTTTTTCCATTCTGGTCAAAATTTCAGTCCTAACCTACGAGTAGCGTTGGAGGGGGGCTGGCAGGGGATACGTGCTCCCTCACCTTTGCTTAGAGTAATATTTTGGAATCAATATTTTAGAAACTGTAGAAATTCCACACAGTTTTGTTCTTGAATATGCCATGCAGGCGCGTAGCCAAGAAAATTTTTCGGGGGGGGGGGGGGGATAGGCTGAAAATTTTCGGGGGTATGAACTTTATGTGTATAAATAGACGGAATTTCATCACTAATCCAAAAATTTCGGGGGGGGATATATCCCGATACCCCCCCCCCCCTGGCTACGCCCCTGATGCCATGTTCACCTCCCCCTAAACATTTTAGACGACACTACCTATATGGACGAAGGTGAACAGATTTTTTATGCAACGGCTGTAAATAAACAGATATCCCCCCCCCCCTTTCGTAGCCGCAATCAATGCTGGAAAAAATCAGACGTCCCGTACAATGTCATACATTTTCTACACATTAACTCGCCTGTTTCATTTTGCATACTCGACAAGTCAAATGGTAGTTAGTTCTATAGATACTCGTTAATGGATAAAGGAAACAATGAATGCGTTTTCAGAGTTCAGTTTGTATCCCACTGTTATAATCATCCAAGCTATTTTAATGTTTTCTCGCCTTCGGGGCAAATTCTTGTGAAACGGACTTGAGACAAAGAAAATGGACAGTGGGATCGAAGATAGATAAATCACGCTAAAAGCATCGAATATGAAACATGTCCCAACACTGTTTTGAGAAACCGAATCGCAGTTTAACAACAAAAAAAACGATAGAAATAAACTGTTTAAAAGATAAAACAATTAAAACTTTGTAGAGTAAGACGCGTGAAAGGTACCTATCGATCTGTACACGTGTTTCGATGGAAAGAATTTCGATCTTCGTCAGCAGCAGCAGAAGTTCAGGCACAGATTGGGACTGGAGTGAAAAATTTACGCAGAAAACAAAAGCATCTGAATTAAGTTAGAGAACAGAAGCATCTGAGTTAAGTTGGACAGAGAACAAAGCATCTGAGTAAGTTACAGAGAACAAAGCATCTGATTAAGTTGACAGAGAACAAAAGCATCTGAGTTAAGTTGGACAGAGAACAAAAGCATCTGAGTTAAGTTGGACAGAGAACAAAAGCATCTGAGTTAAGTTGGACAGAGAACAAAAGCATCTGAGTTAAGTTGGACAGAGAACAAAAGCATCTGAGTTAAGTTGGACAGAGAACAAAAGCATCTGAGTTAAGTTGGACAGAGAACAAAAGCATCAGAAAAGTTAGACAGAGAACAAAATCATCTGAGTTAAGTTGGACAGAGAACAAAAGCATCTGAGTTAAGTTGACAGAGAACAAAAGCATCTGAGTTAAGTTGGACAGGAACAAAAGCATCTGAGTTAAGTTACAAGCAGAGAGAAACAAAAGCATCTGAAAAAAAGGTTAAGAAGAACAAAAGCATCTGAAAAAAGTTACAGAAAACAAAAGCATCTGAAAAAAGTTACAGAAAACAAAAGCATCTGAAAAAAGTTACAGAAAACAAAAGCATCTGAAAAAAGTTACAGAAAACAAAAGCATCTGAAAAAAAAGTTACAGAAAACAAAAGCATCTGAAAAAGAAAAAAAGTTACAGGAAAACAAAAGCATCTGAAAAAAAGTTAGAGACAGAAAACAAAAGCATCTGAAAAAAGATTACAGAAAACAAAAGCATCTGAAAAAAGTAGACAGAACTAGCGGCCAAGGCCCTTAGACTCGCTACGCTCGATTTTCGTATGAGGATTTCGGCCCCTAATGAGGCTTATTCGTAAAAGAAGTCATAATTTCAACAGACAAAACCCGAAGATTGGATCAGATAGAATTGTTGCCGAGCGACAGATTGCTTGGTTCTTGCATGCGTGTTTCCACGCTCCGTGGAACATAAAAATTTAAACTTCACACTATTTTTAATTATGCGTAAAACCTATGGAGCACCTTGCGTATGTGCCACCCATGGCAATTTTTCATTATTTGGCGAATTACGTATGTGTATAGTTTAATTAGTTCTAAAAAAACAGTACTTCATATGTTTTCTTTGATAAAATCTAAGGACAGCTAGAAATAGTTTGGTACTTACGTATTATCCTGGCGGTCATTCCCGCCAAATTATTTTTTCGTAAAATGTGCTGTCAAACTGTTGCCAATCTATAACCATCCATAATTTCATCATCAAAATTTATATACAAGGTTACCAAAATTACTTTCAATACATTAAGGCCAGGTTCAATACATTAAAAATCTATGAACAACCATTGGTTTGTGCCATGCACATTCTCGCCAATCTTTCACCTGTCTCTTTCATCTTTCGCCAATCTGTGAATTATGCGAAATATCGCCAAATTCGAGGGCCAAAAAAGTAAGTTTCTAAAACTGAACCCTGTTTGACAATCTTATTTGGAGAGAAATTGCCGAACCTAATATTATTGAACTATCGTACCTCAACTGCAAACTAAATTTGAATGACGTACACATCAAAAATAAGTGCAAGACGTAAAAGAAAGTCGTACAGTGTTGACATCAGATTTTATTTTTCATTAGATTTTGTACACTAGCGTTTAAAAATCATGATGATATTACAAATATTGTTAAATTTATAAGACTAACAAAGTCAATAAATTATGAAGGCAGACCTTGAAAGAGAGCGAAAAAAGAATGAAGATTGTCTTAAATTTCACTGTGAACCCTAGCAAACAGTTAACGTCGATTTTTTAAATTTCTATAGAGTTGTTTTAAAATTTTGCATTTCAAAAATTTTAAATATAAAGAAATAGCTTAAGGTTTTTTTTTAAATTTCAACGAATGTCTGAAAACAACATAACACTGAGAAACAAATGATTTGAATGAATGCTGAAAAGAAATAACGAATTTGAAGCCACATCTATTAAATAATGGATGTTATAGCTTTATTTTGTTTATATTTTGTTCTAAACATTTCACTGAAAGCTCTAAGAAAATCATAAGACTTTGACATAATTTTGGTTCTTTCCCCTCTTAAAATGGGGACTACCAAACCATTTAAAAAATTTCCAATTTCAAAAAGTTTTGGGGGCGGTTGGGTAAATTTTGTCCGGTTGGATAACGCCTGAAGATACCACGCTCAAGGTCTCAGGTTCGATACCAGCTTTCACCACACACACACCCTTCATTAGAAACTCGGATAAAGGAATGTGCATCCTTCTCGCCTTCGGTGACAGATGGCGCCATTAACAAGCACTCAAAAGTCCCTCAAAGCGTAGCATCAAATGTCATAACATGGGCACATCATTAATCAGTTCCAGCTGACTGTGAGGGGGAGTGTTGTGGCGAACATAAAGATCGACGTCATGACAAGCTACAACCTCGGAATTTGAAACTGGCCAAATGTGTATATTTTGCCCAGTTGGATACTCCCAAAGTCACCACACTCAAGGTCCTGGGTTCGATCCCAGCTCTCACCATACGCCCTTTTCAACAAAGCATCGTCTACAAAAGATGAGGAAAAGTGTAACACATGTGCTTGCCGATGCTTTTCCGATCACATACCGATGTGTCATCCTCCACGTACAAGAACCGACAAAAATTAATCTGTCAGAAGTCGATTGCGCATCGTCAACAAAGGGTAAGGAAAAGTGTAACACGTGTGCTTGCCGATGTTTTTTCAATCACATACCGATGTAATACCGATGTGTCACCCTCCACGTACAAGAGCCGATAAAAATTAATCTGTCAGAAGTCGCATTGCAGACTTCCTGTAAATAATAGTTTGCTAAAATGTATTATGAGTAGCAGCCTTTCAATTTGTGACCATCGAATCAATAAGACAGGAAAACAAAAAGCCATGTATACATCCATTTAAAGGGGAAAAAAACAATTAAATCATCAACGCTTGTTATTACTTATCGGCGAAATTTTACTGAACGTAATCATTTATCCCGTTTTTTCCCCCCTGTCCTTTACCCAATCTTCCCCGTCTCGCAACACCTCCCCCCCCCACACACACACACAACTTTCTCCCAGAACAACACAAGAATAATTAACGTTTCCCCTTCACTTCACTTCCCACTCTCTTCTTCCTTGCTTGAGCCGCCCCCCCACCTCATACCCCTCCCGCACACACCCAAAACAAAAATTAAATAACACTCATTTAAATATTTCTTACTGAAAATAAATTAAAAGAGGTTCGCGCGGACCAAGGTGCTTATTTAATTACTCAAGTCTGTAATTAAGAAGATAAACTATTCTTCCACGGTAGAGGTGGCTGCGTGGGGGTTTGGGGTGGTTTCTGGAGATGGAACTTTCGGAACAAATCCCAGCGACTTCATCCTTCGGAAATTATTTCGCTACCACTTCTGACACATGTTTAGCAGCGCCATGATTTATTGCTACATCATTGGCATTTTTGCCTGGCCAATATTTTCCCTCTTTCACTGTTTATGTTTATAGCTTTTCCCTATATAACTTTTTTTTTTCCGCACATACACCCCTCGCTCTCCCCTGGGGATCGGGTGGTATGGGGAAGACTCCGCCTCAGCTACGGTGAGAGACAGTTGCCATGGAAACAGGAGTAGTGGTGATAAAGAAGGAGGGCCCTCCCTAGGGCTCCTCCCAAACCCATCTGTTCTCAAATATTTTCGGCCCCCCATCTTTTTTCTCGACTTCCGGTATATAGAGATACTTTTTTTTCTCCCCACTCTATATATATATATATATATATATATATATATATATACACGGAGCTTCAACACGCTGTCTTCTTCTCGTATTTGCTGGAAGGCACAAGAGGGATCCGTCACAAATATCAATTCTCTGACCTATCTTCCCCCACTTCCCCCACATTTTTTTTTCCCGCTTTCTCTCCACTACTCCGCTTTTCGCCTGCTCTCTATGCTCTGCATTTTCGCTCCTCTTTCTCTTTTGCCGTTTTTTTTTTTTTTTTTTTTTTCCTGCTTTCGTTCCTTATTTCACTCCTGGATTTTTTTTCCTGGCGCGAGCAGAGACAGGGAGAAGGCGAAAGATAACAACAACAACAAAAAAGTATGATAATAATAAATTGCGGTCATCTCAACTTGTTTTAGATTCAGGTGAAGTATTTGTGCGAAATTAAGGTATGTGTGTGTGTGTGTGTGTGTATATATATATTTAACCCTTTGAGGCGCAACCCTTTCCCAATGCTGAAAAAAGGACAGCCGTTGCCATCGCTCGACTTAACTACCAGCAAGGTGGCGGACGATCGAAACATTCATCGCGTGCCACAGATCTAGAGACCCTTTTTTGACGACAGCTGGCTGTGCCGCACAGCCAGCTGTCGTAAAAAAAAAGGGTCTCTAGATCTGTGGCCCGCGATGAACGTCCCGATCGTCCGCCATCTTGTTGGTAGTTAAGTCGAGCGATGGCAACGGCTGCCCTTTATTAGCATTGGGCAATCTATCCAGCTATTCTCGCGTTCTTCCATTTTTCAGCAGATGTCAGTGCTGTTAAAGAGAATCGTGACAATTATTTTACGGGAAATGAGGTGCTAAAAAGTAAAGGATTCTCGTGGAGCTATGTCACCCGCAACTATTTATATAGAAATCCAATCTATTCTTCGTGACTGGCAACAGTCAAAACGTCAGAGTTTGGTGTTTCCAGAGTGGGAACACTGCGCGTTAAAGGGTTAAGAAGCATTGTGTTTACTGCACACGTTTCATGCAATCGTATTGGAAAAACTGTTTAAAATTAATAAGGAAGATAAATCGCGTGTAAACGTATTGATCATGAAACGCTTTTCACTACAAATTGTTCCAGTACAAAATTAGTTTCTATTAAAGATTTTTTTTCCGGCCCCACCATGGCCGAGTGCATAACACAATGAACATGGTAGATGGCTGAAGTGTGGAGGTTCCGGGTTCGAGCATGCTGCGCGGCTGTCGATCCAGCGGCCTGTAGTTTTGGGCGGCTTTCTGCAGAGTGTAACGTGAGTACGCGTTGGAAGCCTTGAAAAAAATCCTCCCCCGAGGCATTTTCCCTCTTAGGCAGATGCCCCCATTCGTGTAGGCTTGCACTAACACAAGCACAATATCCCAAGACAAGTAGATATTTGTGCGAAAAATATGCTGAAGCTCAAAAATTGGGAACCCCCAAGTTACCCCAGTTGTGAAAACAGTTTAAGAACCTCTGCATTAAAGGGGACTGCCCCCCAAAACAGTCTGAAAAAAAAATTAAATAAATAAAAAACCTCAAACTGTATTTTTTATATTTCGAATTTTAGGAGTTCTCTGTTGAATTTAACAACCCATATATACCTTATTAAATAATTTCTCTTAACATTTTCTTTTGTGTGTATGTATTGATTGTGTGTATATATTAACTCCTTCCCGGATTTGCCCGAGCTGAGCTCGGGGAGGTAAAACGCTCCATTTTGGATTCGGGCAGTAGGAACTTTTTTATTTTTCACGTAATGTTTCCAGAATTATTTAGTTTTGCTTTCAAACACTTTTACTTACTTTTCTGTCCACTTCCTAGAAGGTAAAACTATACACGATTTAGGAAATCTTATATGAGAATAGTTTATTATGTTTTTAAACTGTATCGATATCAAAATATGCATTTAAAAAATCGATATTTTTTTGCCCCTCCAACTCGAAAAAAATTGAAGCGGCAAGGGGTTAAAACTACCGCAAAGCTTATGGTCCCTAAAGGGTTAAGTAAACATTTTCTGCTCACTCCTTTGAATGAAGAATATTTTAAATTATCCAAACATATGTCTAAGAAATTTCGAGGCACTATTATTAGAAGATACATACTCTAGGTTATTCACGCAAGATCTCATTTCAGAAACCCCAAAATTTCTATTTTTGAATGCAAAACTTAGTAATTTATCAAAAGTAGCATTGAAATTCATTTGCGTTGTTGTAATTAAGCTTTAATTATGCCCATCCATCATCAGTTTTGCAAATATGCAATTGATATAACTTCACAGCGGTTCACTTTCCATTCAAAAATATTACGGAAACCTCTTAAACAGTTATTCATTGAGGTTTGTTTAAACAAAATATCGGTCATGCAACAAACGTCTTGATCATGATAAACAGTTCTACCTTCTAAACCAGTGGTGTTCAAATCTTTGAGTCCGCGTGGATTGCAAAATCGGAAATAAATTGGAATGAGTTATGTAAACTGGCAAACTACTGTCAAAGTTTTCTTTTTCCTTAAATGTGAAATTCCATTAAAAGTCTAAATTTATGAAACCACTCATAAATTGATATTTTTTTAATAACACAATTCATCATATGATTTACAATAAGTTATAAAATGCAACATTGAAAAATTTTTGAAGGAAAAACTTTTTTTAAATATAAAGTTCTATTAGCCCTTAAATGCATAGCCATGTACATTAGAGATGAGTTCGGGCTCATTTTTTGAAGCCCGAGCCCGCCCGAGCCCGAAGATTTTTAATCCGAGCCCGAGCAATATTATTAAAGTTGGAGCCCGAGCCCGCCCGAGCCCGAAATTTCAGCTAAAGACAAATAAAATTAACTACTTCATTAATAGGATACAATAAATTTCGGAGCTTCACACACCTTCTAGTCCCCCGTGCCACTATTTTTTGAAATAAGTACGTCTATTTATCCCATGAATCACTTTTTAAAATCTGTTTCAAGGAGTATGTTCAACAAAGAAAAAATTTTTCACGAGCCCGAGCCCGCCCGAGCCCGAACGCAATCGTGAATTACAGAGCCCGAGCCCGAGTCGGGCTCGGGCTCGGGCTTTCGGGCTCGGGCTGAGCCCGTCTCATCTCTAATGTACATCTGCGGGGAGAAAAAAAAACGCCCACTTGGTCTCATTTGGCCGTCGTTCAGCAAAATTATATATACTATTCGTTTGGAAATTACGTATACTTTAATTTACTTTTCATTTAATTTGCATAAGGGGCAGTCTTCATAGTTAATTCTGCATCAACTTCGTTTTTGTCAATGGCAACACTTTTTAACTTTATTAAACGAAAGAAAACCTTCAAATTACGCTAAATATGAATTTTCACCAATTTTCTACGATCAATTCCGGAGATATTGAGATTTCTTTTTGCGCAATTTTAAGGGACTTTCTGCAAAATGAAAAACGCAATTTGTATTTCGAAATTTTCGCCTTTCATTAATGTCGTTCGCGATAGTTGAAAGAAGTAAATATCATTTACAGAAAAATACTGTTTCTAGTCTTGAAACTGAAGTTTTTTTGTACTTAGTTTTTTTGTACTTAGACTATCAGGGGTAGTACTTAGAATATTTTGTCAGTAGTCCGAATGAACTGTGACTCCAAAACATCCTTGGTCGATATAGGGGGAGTTGCGGCTCTCCCGCTCCTGCGGCGCGGGAGAGAGGAGAAACGCAATGGAAACGCTTTGCTTTACTTACTCGGTGTGACGTCACAAGTAAGCGCCGCGGCTTTCCTCTCTAGGGGGCGTTGCCTAGGGGCCCAGTGAACCAGATTAATTATTTTTGAAATAATATTTTATTTCATTTTATTATCAACAAATGCCCCTGGCAATTGCAGAAATCCTATAAAGCAACCACATGTTAAAGTGATAAGGAGCCATTTTTATTTTAGTAAGATGTTATTTTAGCACTGCTGAGTTGTTTTCAGAAGTCTGCTACTTTGTTTCCAAACATTTGTTTCATCAAGATTGTAGCAGTAAACTGAATTTCTGTTATAAGGTAAATTTATTGATTTAATAATTTACAGTTTAGTTAAATGATAAAGAAAAAAATTACTCCAGTAAACTACGACTACGCACGATGCTTACGCAGTTCCTACTACGTGCATAACGACGGTTACGTACGCTCCGTATGTAGTCCTGTTTTCACTATACACGTAAGAGAATCATGTCGTTGCAAGAGCAATAAAGTTTTCTTGTGTCTTGTAGGGGAGATAGATGCTTTTTTTTCCCACGTGGGATCACGTGGAAACTTTGAACCGATAGCATACCGGAAACTTTCACTCCAAGAAGGAGGGGCGATAGACAGGGCCTGATTTTCGGGAGGTTAATCGGGCCAAGCGCCCAGGACCTCAACAAAAAAGGGGGGGGAATTGTTTAAGTTTACAAATTTGCTAATTTTGAAAAAAAGTTTTGGGAAAGAGGGGGGCCCCCCCATGAAGCTTTTGCCCAGGTCCCCCAACTCGTCAATTCAGCCCTGGCGATAGAATTGATTATCTACAAGGATTTTTTGTTTTCTTTTTGTTGCTTTGTTATTGTTTAGAGTAAGTTCGTGTTTTCGTTAGTGATTTATAAATTTTAGACCCCGTGAGTGTTTTCGTTTTGATAAATTTTTATTTCATTTAAATAATTTTCTTCTTGATAATAAATTAAATTTGTAATTAAAAAAACATAAAATTAGAAATCCTAATTATTAAACTTTAACGATATTTTTTATTAACCCTTTGAGGCGCAACCCTTTCCCAATGCTGAAGAAAGGGCAGCCGTTGCCATCGCTCGACTTAACTACCAGCACGATGGCGAATGATCGAAACGTTCATCGCGTGCCACAGATCTAGAGATACTTTTTGCACAGCCAGCTGTCGTCAAAAAAAAGGGTCTCTAGATCTGTGGAACGCGATGAACGTTTCGATCGTCCGCCATCTTGCTGGTAGTTGAGTCGAGCGATGGCAACGGCTGCCCTTTTTTCAGCATTGGGCAATCTCTTCAGCTGTTGTCGCATTCTTCCATTTTTCAGCAGATATCAGTGCTATTAAAAATAATCGTGACAATTTTTTTGACGGGAAATGACGTGCTAAAAAGTAAAGGATTGTCGTGGAGCTGTGTCACCCGCAACTATTTTTATAGAAATGAAATCTATTCTTTGTGACTGGCAACAGTCACAAAGCGTCAGAGTTTGCTGTTCCCAGAGCGTTAACACTGCGCGTTAAAGGGTTAATGTGGGCACAAATTAAGACTTCCATTGTGTACGATAGCAGATATAATTTTTGTGTCTTCAGTTGTAGACCCAGGGTCTGAATGGGGGGGGGACATGAGTTGTTTCCCCCCCCCCTCTCTTGAAAACTTGTAATGCATAGTTTGCATCTTCAAAAACAAATGTCACGTTTTCGACCTTAATTTCTTAAATACACAAACCCTTTGATAAAATAAAACCATTGTAAGAATACAGTCAAGGTATCTGATTCACTTTTCTTCGAATTTTTGAAGGATAAGAAGAAAAAAAAATCAGATTTTATAGAGTGCGTAATTCTTTAGAACATAAGCGAAAATGTAAGATACTATCAGAGCTATAAACAAATTGTCAAAAATCTATTGTCATTTTTTATGTATTTATTTCAAATCACTATAAAAGTAGATTTTTAAAATGTTTTTCAATCTTATTTCAGCATCAAATTGTAAAAACTGTTTATGTCTGCAAGACGTATATTTCGCCCCCCCCATTTTCATCCCAATTTTTTTTTTTTCCTTTGCATTTAAAAATCTATTGGTACAGCCCTTAATATTTTAAAACCTGAATTTGAAAAAAAAAATACGTGGAATTTTTTAAAGAAAACCTTAAACATTTTTCTAATCTTTTCAGTCACAATTGAGCATTAAAAATGTGAAAACATATATGCACACTTTTCACGCACGGGAACTTAAATTAAATCCCAACACATTATTTTACGGCGGTCCTGGTGGAGAAAATCAGATTAATTAAACGGCATTTCTCGCAATCTCGAAATAATCATTGAGTCAACTACCCCAGCAAAGGTATTTTCTTTTCTCTCTCCCACTCTCTCTCTTCCCTGCCGCGGTGTTGCCATTCTACTTTTCAGTTAAAAATTTATTTTATCGGATTAATTATGCGTTCCGATTGTTTTCGCAATTAAATAAGTATCTTTCGTTGCTTTTAATGCGCTCGCAGTCAAGTGTTTTAATGAATGTCACTTCGCAGCTGTGGAAGAAATTAAGGGTAGGTAGGCGGGGGGGGGAGAAAAAAGGGGGCGAGTTACTCGCCGTGGTTGTTGTATTTTCTTTCCTTGTGTTTATTTTGATGTTCCTTCATTTTTGGTATTTCTGACTTTAATGACATAGTTTTTTGTGTTCTTGTAATCTGAATATTATTCAAATTTAAAATGCTATGATTTTTGTAAAATCTTTACCTTAAGCAATAGTGCTTTTTCCATGACTTCAATATTTTCTGTGGACATAATTTGTAGACGTGATGGTGTCCATAACGTTTTCGATGCATTTTTCAACAGTGGTTGCCTCATAGCTATATAACGTCATAGAGAGGGGAGCCCTTTTGCTCACTAAAAGCGCTTTATTTGACTTCACATACGAAACACATATAGGGTTGCGAGGTCGCCAAACCAAATAGCCGGACAGACCAGCCAGTTTGGCCGGACATTTGGGTAAAAAGGAAGGACAGCCTACAATATTGGAGATTTTGCCTCAGTATTAATAGACAAAAAAAATTGTATGACAAAAAAATACGACATGAATTTACGAACAAAAAAATTGTATGTGAAATCAAGCTTTTTTGATTATTACCTTGAATCTTCTTAAATTCTAATGAAATATAAATAACATCGAATGCCAAATCAGTTCAGTAAAAAGCCTAACAAAAGCTGGACACCGTTAAGTTTGGCCGGACACGCAATCAATATGATGACTATGTCCGGCCATAGGCGTAGAGTTATATGGGCCCGTGGGGCTCGAGCCCCCCCCCAATAAATTGTGAATAGGGGCTGAGCCCACCCAATACTTTACCACTAAATACAGAAAACTAATTTTTGCTAACATAAAAAAAGTATTTCACGCCATTTACAAGCGTTTAAAAAAAGAACCTTTACTTGTACTTTTAAAAATTTACTTTTGATTTCAATCATGATTTAGTATTCATTGTGACGCCATGTAACACACAATGTTACTATAAGCTGCCCTCGCCAGGCTCTGGTTAATTAAAATCAGATTATGCAATGTAAAGTATGAAATGAAGAAAAGTTCAGATGTGTCTAAAATGCACTATCTCATCGAAAAAAAAAAAATTTTTCCTCCTTTGGATCTTTTACTTTGCTTCTATTTTTAACTTATAACATGGTAGGAAGATACTAACATGGATACTTACCTTACATAGGTGTAGAATTCTATGGACACATAGAGCTCGAGCGCCTCCAATAATTTACACTTATATATATTAAGTCATAGCTGCCAACTACAACGGAATATAATTAGCCACTTTTTGTAAACAGTATATTTTTAATTATTTTTTTCAAAATAGTAACCAGCTCGCGAGCGCAGCACAAAAAATTTGCTATATTTTAAGCCGAAAAATCGTTTTGGAAAAGTGGTTAATTATATTTCGTGATAGTTGGCAGCTATGAGTAAGTTATATGTACGTGGATCAGTGGCATAGCCAGAAATTCTTCATGGGAGGGGGGGGGGGGGGGGTACGACTTCTGCAACTCACGTATATGTATACGGTACGGGTGTATGATAAGGGAGTGAAAAATATACATTTTATATGTTTAAAAATTCCTCATGGGGGTTATCACACCGCTAACACCCCCCCCTTTGGCTACGCCACTGACGTGAATATATGTGGTTGTGGGGCCCGCCCCCCCCCAATAATTTTGAAAACTTTACGCTTATGTGTCCGGCTTTATCCGGACGCCTGGCAACGCTAAAAACATAGAAGTATTTAACAGTTGGAATTTAAACACAGTCGGATGGCGGGTTCGGGCGAAATGTGGCCTTACCGGCCTAACACCAGAGGAAAGTTACCTCTGCACTTCCCAGTGTATTAAAACGATCTCTTTTCTCTTGAGCTGCTCGTCTCTGCTCTGGGTTGGAATCGCAAGCGGATTTCGATCACGTGGGAGAGCTTGAAGTAAGTAATTGAAAGTCATGAGATTCCTCGCATCACGATAGTGTCTAAATCTGGAGAGCCCTTGAAACACTCGGGGATTTATTCGTTCTATAACGTAAGAATTCATTATCAAAGATCTATAGCTTCTTGTCGAAGACTTTATGACACCGCTCAGACCACAGTTTATCGGAGAGATGAAAGTATTGAAGGTTAAGAAAAAAACAGGAGCATCATATATATCTAAGAACTTATTGTTCGTAATTATTCGGACAACGTCACACCACATAGCACGAGGGGGTGTAGATTAAAATGTCTAAAGTCACCAAGGTTTGCAATTTTTGATTTGTCGCCACGTTTGCTGCCACAAAATAAGTCCCCCAAACTAAATCCAACTTGGCGATATCTTTCATATTTGGCGAGAAACTGGCAAAATCTACTCTTTATTACAAAGGAAAAGTATAGTTAAAATATGCCTGGCGAAGATTGTAATACAGTTTTTGTAGGAAATTTTGATGTAGATTTCAATTCCAAATAAGTGTTCAATGGAACAGGTAAAATATGTCCGGTACATTCATGGATTATGATACATTCCAACCAAACAGTATTTATAAAGGTGAAGTGTTATAGCTAAAATATGCTTGGCGAAGATTGTAAAACAGTTTTAGTAGGCGAATTTGATGTAAATTTAGACTGAGAAGTGTTTTAAGGGACAAGGGAAAAAAAAAAAATGCGGCGCACTCGTGAATGATGATACTTTCCAACTCAATAAGGAAGAATAAAAATTAGGTAAAGATACAAAGTTTTTCTTATAATTATCTTAACATTACACCATGGAACCTCGCTTCATCCACCGGGAATCGAATCCGGGTCTCCTTGGCGAGAGCCAGGTATCCTAACCACTTAGACCTAATGGGATTTAGCAGTGATTTCAGTACTTCTTAACTACTATAAAGTACAGGTGCCTTGTTTCTAAGTGAGACACAATGACGTAAAGACAATATACAATCTCATTAAAATTATTATGATTTAAAAAAATTATTTTTAAATAGGGTCGAAGCATAAATTATGATACGCTTTTATTATAGAGCACTTTAGGACGTATTTGAAATAGGAAAGTGTTTATTGTTTTTTTAGAACAGTTTATATAGGTATATCAGTCAAGGTCGGAAAAATCTGTTGCCAGGCATACTTCGGGGCATGCAAAAATTGCGATCAGCTGCTTTGCACTGCATAGGCGCACCCCGGAGTGGTCTATGAGGGCTAAAGCAACCCCCCCCAAAAAAAAAGCTGAAGATTTAGATCTGAAAAGCTTCGAAAATTGTCGTCCATCGATTAATTCGTCATCCATTTTATTAATTTAAATTCTCATTCTGCTAATTTACATAAATTATGCTAGTTAATTATAGGCACACTTATTACATAAACATTTAAAATTTCGTTCGTATTTAATATAACATCCGCTTGAGAAGTCACTCCGCTTAATAAGTCATTTCTAAGTGGTTTCCCTAGAGTAATGTACTAACAAGGTTTCACTCTGTTAAATCTAAAAACAATCCAACATGGCTGTAAGAAATTAAACTGTCACTTGTAATGTATGTCACACATAAAAATTTTAGTTCAGATTATCGCTTTTTTGCCTTTCTCTTGGTGAACAGTAATGTTTTACCTAATACATTATTTTTTTTTTTTCCCTTCAAATGTTTAATTCTCTCTGAATCGTCGATTCAGATTTTTAAGCTACTTTTAAATCCTGAAAAATGGAAATCCTATCAAAGAGTATTAAAGAATAATGAAAACGTAGTACAACAATTTGGAATTTCTTTCTAAAGATAGAAAGGGGGGCGGCGGGGGGTGTATGTAGCAATCTTTCAAATCGATCCCTTCCTTCCCCCCCTCCCTCCTGAGCGGCAATCCGGAAAAGATTTTAAGAAAGACTAAGTTCAAATAATCGTTAACGGATATCCTTCCCTAAAATGTAGTTAGTCGGCAGTTAGTCTGTCTTTAACACCTGTTGGAAAATGTTAATGTCACTCTTGCTGGTTTTGAATGCAGCTGGAGTTCGTATCAAATCCAGAATTTTTTTAAGGGGGGGGTTAATATGGAGAGACATTTTTCTTTAAATAGCTTGTTTTTTTCCTTCTATTCATATTCTATGTACATGTATCAATGAATGTTGGCATGTATGAAGGCGATAAACTCAACTCCATTTGACAGATCACCATGAAATTTGGTGCACCCAAGTCTTTTCTTGGAGAAGATTTTCATGCTATCCATTCTACTTTAACTCGCCAGTGGCACTGCAGAACGTCAAATTATGTACCGTTCAACCGATGGCAATGAAAATTGGTTCACACGGATATTTGAACACGGAGAATGTTTTTATAGTATCCATTTTTTTACAACTTGCCGCTAGATGGCACTGCAGCGCACAACTTCTATACCGTTCGACCGTTCGCCATAAAAATCGGAATAGTTAATCATTTGAGCACGGAGAATATTTTCCTATTATTTATTTGGCTGTAACTCACCACTAGACGGCTCTGCAGCACATTATTGCTTTAGCTCGCCACAAGATGACGCTGCAGTGCATCATTACTTTAACTCTCCACAAGATCACGCTGCTGCGCATCAACTTCTTGACCGTTCAACTGATACCTATGAAAATTGGTATACATACATATATGAACAAGGAGAATATTTTCGCGGTATTCATTTTGCTATAACACGCCACGTCATTGCACTGTACCGCATCATTTCATTAAATTCCCTCTAGATGGCGCTGCATCATATCAACTTCTTCGCAGTTATATCGATCGTTATGAAAATTGGTATACACCGATATTTGAAGAGAGAACATTTTGGGGCTATCCATTTGGCTATAACTTGCCACTAGATGTCGCTTCAACACATCTACACCAGGTGTAACATTCTTTGCATTTGTGCTTTTAGTGAAAATATACTTCATTCCCGTGCGAAGAACGGGTACTTTAGCTAGTTTTACTATTAAAGGAAAGTTTCAACATGTTTATTTCAAGGGATTTGGATATCCTGTTTGGCAGAGTGTGAGAACAACAGCCGTACTCCGGTTTGAAGGACTCTGGTTCGAATCCCGGATGATCAAAGACTACCGTGCAGGTTAAATCTGGGGATTCTTGTGTCCTATTCAGAGGGTGGGCATTTGACTCCGTTAAGGACCTGCGTTCTGATTTCGCGTCTCTAATGTAAAGCAGTACGGTGAGGCATTGTGAAAGCGTCTCAGAGGCAGACACGGGCCTGCATTTGTTTGAAATAGTGCGGAAGCACAAACTGGTGGATGATCTGCAGTCATCTTTCATTGATGGACAACAGGAAATTGTAGAACTAGAACTCGGACAATGTCCCCTTGCCCCCTACTGTGTAACGACTTACTCGGATCTGTGCACATTTCTTATCCCATTCTACAATTTATGCTAATACCTGGGGTGATGTATTTCGTTTTCTAAAAATATTAATAAAACAAAAAGATTGGCATTTTACTTAGGTAACGCTGAGCACTTTAGTGGAATCAAATTTATTATTCGAGGAATTAAAATAGGGATGTAATGTAATAGTTATGAATTTTCGCGACTGACAAATTTTGTGACCGTGTTCAAAACAAGACTCTGGACTTCAATGCGTTACGTAGTTAGATGTGTGCGTATCAGGAAATTGATTTCTATGCCTTTGATGCTCAATCTTGTGGGGGGGGACATCAAACTCATACGCTGGGGGGATGTCTGCGAGACGAGACTAAGTTTTTGAGTTGCTGGGCGAGGCGAGACAGCCCAGCTTTCTGGACCAGTTCGTAACAATTTACAGATAACCTACTGTGACCAGCGTTGATATCCAGAAAGGCTCTATTGCTCCACTGGGGCTTGCTGTTGTGCTTAATTTAATCTAGATTTCCACTGAAACATTCAAACACATCCTGAAGCAACACTGGCGCTCAGAAGGTTGAAATTATACTGCTTGAGCTTTTCCTAATGATGAGACAGGGGGCAGCTTAGATTGGTATTAAACTCTCTTAACAACTTGATATTTTTACACTCTATACTGTTATCAGACGAGGGAGGGCAATGGCGGCTCCAGACAGAATTCTCGGCGGGGGCCATCGAACTTTTTACTTAGGTCTATAAATTGTTCAAAATGCAAATTGAACGTGTGAAATCGTGAAGTATGCGAATCTAAAGTTCTAAAACAAAATTTCGGAGGGGGCCATGGCCCCTATGGCCCCCCTCACTGGAGCCGCCCTTGAGGGAGGGTGCCACATATATTCCCCCCTTTGCACCCGCTAGGTATGTACTTCTTTATTGCTGAATATCCGTTAACCCTTTGAGGCGCAACCCTTTCCCAATGCTGAAAAAAGGGCAGCCGTTGCCATCGCTCGACTTAACTACCAGGCACAGCCAGCTGTCGTCAAAAAAAGGGTCTCTAGATCTGTGGCACGCGATGAACGTTTCGATCGTCCGCCCTCTTGCTGGTAGTTGAGTCGAGCGATGGCAACGGCTGCCCTTTTTTCAGCATTGGGGCAATCTATCCAGCTATTCTCGCATTCTTCCATTTTTCAGCAGTGTTGTTAAAAATAATCGTGAATTTTTTTACGGGAAATTACGTGCTAAAAAGTAAAGGATTCTCGTGGAGCTATGTCACCCGCAACTATTTTAATAGAAATCCAATCTATTCTTCGTGACTGGCAACAGTCAAAACGTCAGAGTTTGCGTCAGAGTTGATATACTCAGAGTTTTGATATATTACAGAGTTGCTATACTCAGAGCTATAACGTCAGAGTTGATATACTTCATTCCCGTGCGAAGAACGGGTACTTTAGCTAGTTTTACTATTAAAGAAAAGTTTCAACATGTTTATTTCAAGGGCTTTGGATATCCTGTTTGGCAGAGTGTGAGAACAACAGCCGTATTCCGGTTTGAAGGACTCTGGTTCCCAGTGTTCCCATAGCGGGAACACTGCGCGTTAAAGGGTTAACAGTCAAGAACAGCTGAAGATAAGCAACTTAAGTGTGTTTGTTCTCTACCTGAAGAGCGATCTTCACAGGACTTTTGAATAACTTTAAAAACAAACTACTGATGTTAAACGCTCGAATAGATTAATAATACTGTTGCACAAAACTTTTCTAGTTTCACGGTTCGTCGTTCTAAAGTCCAGTAGGTGTGGAAAGTTTTAGTGAAGAGTCCACTTGTCAGAATGGAACACGAACTTTATTGCTTCTAGAACTTCGTCGAACAATCAGCTGTACAAAATTCACAAGCGCAAAAAGCCAATATAACGGACTTATAACACAGTCCGCTTAATACGGAAGCTTTCACAAATGCTGTATTTCTTACATAAAATAAAACACCTCCACAGGCATAGGCTAAGCGGAAACTTACGAGGGAAATCGTAAACTGTCCCTCGAGACTCAGCAATGAAGAATTTACCCACAGCCACTTTAAAACAAGGCTTTTAAAACGAGCGAAACTACTGCTTCTATAGCGTCAATACAAAGCCTTAACTCACAGGGACATCTGCTCTCAGCACAAGCAGAAGTAAGACTATAACTAGACCGGGGTCACCCGCCCTCTTTATACTTCCCGACGTACATTCCAGAAAAATCAGGACCTCTCTAAAGGGACACCGTACAAACGCGTTTCGATTACGTCATAGAAATATCTATATAAATAAAATTAGACTTTTGTCTGTACATTTCTTGGAATTCAAAAATTTTGCGATTTCTATCCGTTTCAAGCACCCGGGAATCCGATGCGACCCTCATAAAAAAGTTTGTCTGTCTGTCATTCTGTCCTTCTGTCATTCTGTCATTCTGTCCGTGACGCTTTTTTTGTTTAAGCATCACGTAAAAACGGCTGAAGCGAATGATATGAAATTGGGTGTCATGATAGGTGGTCACTCAACTTAAAACATAGGCGTCGAATTTTTAAAAAATCTTTATTAGATTTTCAGATTTTGCGAAAATCGTTTCAAACTGCGTAAATTTGTATTCAAGCATCACGTAAAAACGACTGAAGCGGATGATATGACATTGGGTGCCATGATAGGTGGTCACTCAACTTAAAACATAGGCGTCGAATTTTTAAAAAAATCTTGATTGCAATTGAGATTTTGCGAAAATCCTTTCAAACTGCGTAAATTTGTGTTCCAGCATCACGTAAAAACGACTGAAGCGAATGATATGAAATTAGGTGTCATGATAGGTGGTCACTCAACTTAAAACATAGGTGTCGAATTTAAAAAAAAATCTTGATAAGATTTTGAGATTTTGCGAAAATTGTTTCAAACTGCGTATTGTGTCCGCACATCACGTAATAACTGCAAAGGTGAAAAAATGGTATTTGGTGAAATGATAGGTAATCACCTTAAACTATAAGCATCTAAAAAAAACCGATCAGATTTTGGGATTTTGCGAAAATCGTTTCAAACTGAGTGAATTTTTGTTCACGCATTACCTAATAACGACTAAAGCGAATGATATGAAATTCGGTCACATGATAGGTTGTTGCTCAACATAAAGTATAGGTGTCCAATTTTTTAAACATTTTTATTAGATTTTGAGATTTTGTGAAAATTTTCCCAAAATGCGGTTATATTTTTTCAAGCATCGCGTAATAACGACTAATACGAAATTTGGTGATGTGATAGGTAGTTGCTAATCTTAATTTATAGGTGTTGAATTTCTAAAATATTTTGATTACATTTTGAGATTTTGTGAAAATCGTTTAAAAATGCAAAAATGTTTGTTCCAGCATCACGAAATAAAGACAGCAGGGAATTATACGAAATTGGGTTACATAATAGGTTGTCACTCAACTTAAATTCTAGGCTTCCAATTTTTCAAAAATGTTGATTAGATTTTGAGATTTTGCGAAAATTATTTGAATATGCGTAAATATTCGTTCGCGCATCCCATCATTACGACTAAAGCGCATGAAATGATATTACTTAGTTACTCTCTAACCTGTAATATTTTAACAATACATAAAAATTATAATTGCGCTTTACTTTGGCAACATACTACATCCATTCTGTGTACTCCTACAATGCTGACGAAAGTTCTTGCTTTTAGAAATTTGCATTCAGTACTAACCCGTCAATGACGGGTACTTCAGCTAGTTAATGAATACAAGGCTATTATGTGATGTTGATGCAGGAAAAACGCTTTGACAAGCCTCATTGGGAAAATCGCGCCAAATGTCAGAAATGTCACCAAGCTTGGCGACTTTTTGGCGAAATTGATTAAAAATCTACTTATATATTACGCTAATGTATGCGATACCAAAATCGACTATATTTCCACGCTGCGAACGGCAAGAGCTAGATGTAAACATTAGTGCAATAACAATAACACATTGGAGGAAAGCGCATTTTATCCGTTTGCTGTTTCAGCATCGGCTTTTATGATGACACCCAAAATGTATAGCAACCCTGACATAAAATCAATTTAATGACAAATACAGTAAAACCCAGACCCAACGATAAATAAGGGACCCAATAAAATTATCGTTCTAGAGAAATGCATCGTTATATCGAGGAGAGATTATATTGTACGGAAAATCCGCGGTATCTCAAAATTCGTTATAGAGATTTATCTTTGTATCAAATATCGCTATAGCGAGATTTTACTGTACTGTTGGAACAAAGAAACATAATTTTCTTTGAAATGAGTGAAGAAATTCAGTGAGCACTGCACTGAGTTTAAATAATAGTAAAGTATGGGGCGGCTACTTTTATATAAAACATTGACTTTGAGATAGCTTAACTTTATCGGTTATCAATATAGCCCGGATTTTTTTCTGTTTTAGGGCATTTCTTAAGGTTTTGAGGGCAATTTCTTAAATTTTGAGACATTATTTTGCATTTCAATATACTTTTATTAATTTTGGGTTGTTTTTTAAAGAAATGAAATTTCGATAATATTTAAAAATATTTAAAAACGCAATATAATTCAGATCTCTTCTAATTTCGTAAAATTTTAAATTTGAAGTGCATTAAAATTTATGTCTATACACAGAGAAAAATCTAGGTATCAATATATTTTACCTTTCTACTTTAGTATTTTGTGATTTTACATTTTCAAATTTTAGTGAATATTTATCTCAGTTTCTTTAAATATATTTTAGTCGTTATATGGTCAGGTGTAAATATATTTTTTCTTCTTTCTTCTTTAACTTTTTACTTTCCGAACATGTACCATGTAAGGAAAGTATTGTAATCATGAAAAAATTCGAATTCGAGATTTTGGTGTATTTACACGTTTAGAGGGCTTCTGAATTCATTTATGTTATTTTTACGAGATGTATGTGTGTGTGTGTGTGTTTGTGTGTATGTGAGTGAACACGATAGCTCCTGAACGGGGCATGCGATTGAGCTCAAATTGGGTATATATGTTATAAACCACCGTCGCAAGACCGGTATTGATTTGGGTGTGTATAGGACTTATAGTTTTTCTACAGGGCTACGACAAAGATTTCTTTTCCATTATGGCCTATGGGGGAAAATTCTGGAAAGTGCGCTAGCGTTTAAACGGTACATTAGATTGAGCTCAAATTGGGTGTACATGTTATAAACAACCATCGTAAGACCGGTATCGATTTTGATGTGTATAGGACTTATAGTTTTTCTACAGGGCTACGCCAAAAATTCCTTTTACATTATAGCCTATGGGGAGAAATTCTTGAAAGTGCGCTAGCGTTTAAACGATACATTCGATTGAGCTTCATTTTGGTATATATATTTGAATTATTCATCGATTAAAATTTATTTAAATGCTTGGTAATGATCTTAATCGTAAGAGTTCGGAAAATCGAGTGGAGTCACTCCAGATTTTTATTATTTCATATAAATACGTTTTAATGTAACAAAGCTTATTTTTAGTAATAAATTATTTGTTTAGATTGAAATATTTGCTTAATTATTAGTGCATTTTTTCTTTAATTTACGGGCATTTCTTGCATTTTTTAGGGGCATTTTTAGGAATGTTTTAGGCATCAAAATCCGGACTATAGTTATCAATGATAATAGTTGAGCGCAGTTAAGAGCATGTGCCCTTGACCGCTTTTAAAATTCAAAGCTGTTACATTTGTTACGCTTCACTAACTCTGCAACTATTGCTAAACTATCAGGCAAGGACAAGAGTAAAAACAATGGTGATTTATTTATCTTTCCGTACTTACGTCTGAGCAAGTCAATAAATGATTTGTCCCGGTATCAAAATAATGCAGTGTTGACGTAACTAACATATGTGGATAAAGAAGACGAAGACATCTTAAGCCCCTACATTAATCATGGTTTTTCTTGGGGATAACGTGTATAGAAGCTGTCTTGTGTATTATGTCTTTATGAATAGTACAGGAGTTATGTTTTTCAGAGTTACACGCCACTGATTCTAGGCAGCAATTAAGAATTGGGGCAAAATCAAAGAAATACGTACTTAGTTATTGTTTTCTAAAAATTATGAAGGTTTAACCCTTTAACGCGTAGTGTTCCCTCTCTGGGAACACCAAACTCTGACGTTTTGACTGTTGCCAGTCGCGAAGAATAGATTTGATTTCTGTAGAAATAGTTGCGGATAACATAGCTCCACGAAAATCCTTTACTTTTTAGCACGTCATTTCCCGTAAAAGAAAACGTCACGATTATTTTTAACAGCACTGACATCTGCTGAAAAATGGAAGAACGCGAGAACAGCTGGATAGATTGCCCAATGCTGGAAAAAGGGAAGCCGTTGCCCATCGCTCGACTTAACTACCAGCAAGATGGCGGACGATCGAAACGTTCATCGCGTGCCACAGATCTAGAGATCCTTTTTTGACGCAGCTGGCTGCCCTTTTTACTTTCCGAACATGTACCATGTAAGGAAAGTATTGTAATCATGAAAAAATTCGACTTCGAGATTTTGGTGTATTTACACGTTTTGAGGGCTTCTGAATACATTTATGCTATTTTTACGAGATGTATGTATGTATATGTGTGTGTGTATGTGTGTTTGTGTGTATGTGAGTGAACACGATAGCTCCTGAACGGAGCATTCGATGAGCTCAATTGGATATATATATCATAAACCACCGTCGCAAGACCGGTATTGATTTGGTGTGTATAGGACTTATAGTTTTTCTACAGGCTACGACAAAGATTTCTTTACATTATGGCCTATGGGGGGAATTTCTTGAAAGTGCGCTAGCGTTTAAACGGTACATTCGATTGAGCTCAAATTCGGTATACATGTTATAAACCACCATCCTATGACCGGTGTTGATTTTGGTGTGTATAGGACTTGCAGTTCTCCTAAAGGGCTACGACAAAACTTTCTTTTATGTTATGGCATAATGGCATATGAGGAGAAATTCTTGAAAGTGCGCAAGCGTTTAAACGGTGCATTCGATTGAGTTTCAATTTGGTATATATGTTTGAATTATTCATCGATTAAAATTTATTTAAGTGCTTGGTAATGATCTTAATCGTAAGTGTTCGGAAAGTCGAGTGGAGTCACTCCAGATTTTTTCAGCATTGGGAAAGGCCTGCGCCTCAAAGGGTTAAGGGGTTCTAACGCGTATTCACGCTACATTTGGAGAAAACCATGTGTACGATATCCCTTGCACATTTTCACTGAATTTTGCCTGTGGAAAAATAAGGTGTTTTAAGTGTTAACGTGTTAAAGTGTTTTTATTTTGTCTGAGAATTTACAGCATTTGTGAAAGCTTCGGTACTGAGTGGACTGTTATAAACGAGCTACTGGCCGTTAGTGCCAGTGAATTTTGTACAGCTGATAGTTCGACGAAGTTCTTAGACGCAATAAAGTTCGTTTTCTATCCTGACAAGTGGACTTTTTTTACTAGAACTTTCTTAACCAACACAATATTTATACAATTTGGTATATGGCATCCACCTTTATCAGTAGTTCACGAACTGTACGACAAAACAGAGATGGTGAAAAACATCCTACTGACAGTTTTTTCTCTGTATTTTAATTTTTCTTTCACATCTATCTCAGAATTTCGAAAACAACGAAGAGAAAGCGCGAACTTACCGTGCAAACGGTGCCTTATCCTTAACGCATTGCCATTTTGTAACATAAATATTCGCAAATGAAAAAAAAAAAAATTAAATTTCCGGATCGGGCCGGCCCTTGACCCTCTTAATGAACAAATCGCGAGGGGGGGAAGGGGGGGGGGAAACAAATCCCAGCATTGTACCCACTACCCTATCGCAATCGCCCCATCTGGCCCTTTGCCACCCTAGATTCCACGCCTACCTAATTCCACTTTATGACAGAAAAAAATATATACATATAATAAGACAGCCAGAAAACAATTCTCACTGAAAAAAATATAATAATAAAAAATTACACCACACTTTGTACCGAAAACGCGCTTTTAACCCTCTTTTTTATTCTCTCCTATTGTCAGAGGCATCGGTCAAGGCCTGTCCGAACTAGTTTGAAGCCGTTTTACCTACTTTGCGCGCTGACCACTGACGACCTGACACCGAGAGAGAGGGCACTCAGTCCCTCCTTTACCGCCAGAGCATATCGGTTGCAGTAATGTAGAGGAGGGGGGGGGGACAAAAAACAAGGAATATTATCGTTCATTCTTATTTGTTTATTTATTTTTATTCGAAATAAACTAATAAATTGACGCTTAGGCGTCTTGCGTCTCTTTTATACATACATGCTGGTTTTTCACGCTCGTGAACAAGTAGAACATCGAGGCCAAGCAACTTTCACCCTTTTTTTGATTCATTCTGAGGCTGTGTTCGAGAGCTCTTCCTGGTTAAAGCGGCATTTATTGTTGTTGTTGGGTGTTATGTGTGACTAAATGAACGGATTAATATCGGTGTGAGAGGTCACGCTTGCGTTTTTTTTTTTTTTCTTTTTTTCGAGCATCTTTGCGTCTGCGTTGCGTTCTTCGTAATGCGGTACGATTAGGTGCATTACCTTGGTTGTACATTGGGCCATGATCGGGATTCAATGCGTGGGATGAATAATAAACAGCACTTGAGTCGATTCAATGATGGCCAGTTGCGAATTTTGGACAGGCCTATTAAATACGCCGAGTGACATAGGTGTAGAGGACTGCCCCGGCAGGTGCGAGTCTTATCTTCGCATGGGCAAATCGGGACTTTGACCCTGGGTCCCCGGCTCGAATCGGGACTTCCCCAATTTCAAATGTTGTTCTGAAATATTCTTTTTTTTATATCAAAATTTTATGAAAAATAAAACAAATTCCATATATGGGGGGCCCCCAAATCCATCAATGCCCGGGACCCCTGTAGGTCATATTCGGGCCCTGGGCAGGTGTTTCCTACACGCCGTCGCCGCACAGTGGAGTATTTGTCTAAAAATCGTGGCCAAAAAATATTATTCATGTGTCTTAACGTTAAAATCATTGCTGTTGACTTTTAACTTACTTTTTAGTAGTATATACTTCTTAAATGATATTAAAAAAAAAGCATGCTGTCGCCAAATTTGGCGATGCAACAGCAAGCAGCTCGAAGTTGGTGGCCAACATATGTCTTGTCCGACCAGTGTTTTTTATTGGGAAGTATACTACTATAATGTAATACCGTGCGGCTGTCGATCTAACGAAGAAGATTTGGGTGATTTTCTCCAGATGTTCCATGAATACGCGTTAGAGCCCTTTAAAAAGTACTCCGCCCAAGGCATCCTTCCGAATACGCAAATAGCCCTTGTGTAGCTGTGCCTTAACGAGAATAATATAACATAAATGTAAAACTTTACTTATAATAATACTTATGAATAAAATACTACTTACCTTTAAATCAATTTTTATCATAAAAGAATTTTTACATTTACACAAATGTAGTTACTATAGGGATCTTGGTTTTCTAATGACTTCAGAAGATTAACTTTTCAATCCAATTCTTCTGAACTCTGATATTAGTCTTCTTCAAATTATTCATCACTTTCTTCTTGGCTTTTTTTTTTGTTTGTGTAATTAAAATAATTATTTCAGCCTTGTTTTAAATCGGCGGGCTTAGGCATCGCCAAAAAATTAAAAACTAATATCCAAAAATTCCAACTCTGATGAAAAAAAACAAATTTTCTTAACCCTTTGAGGCGCAACCTTTCCAATGCTGAAAAAGGGCAGCCGTTGCCATCGCTCGACTTAACTACCAGCAAGATGCGGACGATCGAAACGTTCATCGCTTGCACAGATCTAGAGACCCTTTTTGAAGACAGCTGGCTATGCCGCACAGCCAGCTGTCGTCAAAAAGGGTCTCTAGATCTGTGGCAAGCGATGAACGTTTCGATCGTCCGCCATCTTGCTGGTAGTTAAGTCGAGCGATGGCAACGGCTGCCCTTTTTCAGCATTGGGCAATCTGTCCAGCTGTTCTCGCGTTCTTCATTTTCAGCAGATGTCAGTTCTGTTAAAAGAATCGTGAACAATTTTTTTACGGAAATGAACGTTCTAAAAGTAAGGATTCGGTGGAGCTATGTCACCCACAACTATTTTTATAGAAATCAATCTATTCTCGTGCAGCCGTCAGAGTTGGTGATCCAGAGCGGATCACTGCGCTTTAAAGTGTTAAAACAACTTCTCACCGTGTATATGCGGCGTACGTGCAAAATCATCATTTCTGACAGTAATCTCAGCGGTCGCTAGCAGTTGCCAAGGGGTGCCATATTCAGAATTCAACCACCTTCTGATGAAGATCCAAATTGTTATGGGAAACTCCGGAAGGACTTGTGTAGTTCTAAACGGCACATTCAGTGACGTGAGCTGTCTTTTCCTGGTAAACAAGTAAAAGAATTTAATTTTTCCAAGGATAAATTATTCCTAAGAAATGCATCTAGAAGTAGACACTGTTTTGGTACAATTAGCACAGTGGTAAGAAATATTTATTCTCGGTGTTTCTCGGAATTCATTTTTACAACTTTTATGGTACAAAAAATCCGGAGTGACTCCACTCGACTTTCCGAACACTACGATTAAGATCATTACCAAGCATTTAAATAAATTTTAATCGATGAATAATTCAAATAATTATACCAAATTGAAGCTCAATCGAATCCGCTGTTTAAACGCTAGCGCACTTTCAAGAATTTCTCCCCAAATGCCATAATATAAAAGAAACCTTTGTCGTAGCCCTGTAGAAAAACGAAGTCCTATACACATCAGAATCGATACCGGTCTTACGACTGCGGTTTATAACATATATATATCCAATTTGAGCTCAATCGAATGCTCCGTTTAGGAGCTATCGTGTTCACACACACACATACACACATACATCTCGTAAAAATAGCATAAATAATTCAGACCTCAAAATTTGTCAATACACCCAAATCTCGAAGTCGAATTTTTTCATGTTTACAATACTTTCCTTACATGGTACATGTTCGGAAAGTAAAAATGAGTATCAGACAAGACGTACAGACTAATTTAGCAGTCTGGCTTTTCTACTATTGGATTTTGTGCATTTTTGATTTTTTTTTTTTTTTTACCCACGCTGCCGGTGCTCTGTTCAAAATGTCATTTCGCAGGATAAAAAAATTTGTGCTCCCTCTAGAATTTTCTAGGTCCGCCACTGGCCCACCTCCGCAATTTTTTTGATGACGTAGATCTCTGCTTAAGTGTTGACTTTTTTTGATGACGTAGATCTCTGCTTAAGTGTTTTCGTTCTCCTTTTTGTATGTTTGCGAGATGCTCCTAATTTAGGCACAAATCCTCTTTTGTGATTTTCAGATGAATTTCTGGGAGCAACCCGCTCTTCTGAAGTTTAAAGTAGTTCAAAATTCGTATTCTACGCATCAGATAATTAAATTTGGCTTTTTGTTGCATCAAAATCCCTCAACTAGAACGCGCGATACGGAGTTTTGAGTTTCCCTATTAGTTTGTATAGTATTTTCTAGAAATCTCGAGAAATATTAGTCCTAGGCCTTCGGTTACCCCACTTTTGGGGGAGTTATTTTTGGCGCCAAATTTGGCGCGATTTTCCCAATGGGGCGTGTAAAGTTGGTTTTTCTGCATTAAAATCGCATAATAGCCCAATTCTTATGACGTAATCAAAATTCCCGCTTTATGTGGAATCTTCGAGAGATACATTTTTCTAGAAGCTCCTTGTAGCTTCTGCGACACCTGTAAAAGCAGCGGGCTCCCCCAGTTTGAGTCAGTGTGTTATCGAGCTACCGATGAGTACGCAGAGTTGCTCTGCGAGTTGTTTGTGCTATAGAAGCGATATTTTCGCTTGCCTTTTTGAAGCTTTGTTTTTAAGTGCTGTGTGTAAATTCTTTATTGCTGTGTCTTGAGGGATTATTTACGAAAATTCCCTCTTATAATTCCACTGAATTTTTGCCTGTGGAAGTGTTTTATTTTGTGTGAGAAATACAGAATTTGTGAAAGCTTCTGTACTTAGCGGACTGTTAACCCTTTAAGGCGCAGTGATCCCGCTCTGGGAACACCCAACTCTGTTTTGACTGTTGCCAGTCACGAAGAATAGACTGGATTTCTATAAAAATAGTTGCGGGTGACATACCTCCACGAGAATTCTTTACTTTTTAGCATGTCATTTCCCGTAAAAGAATGGTCACGATTATTTTTAACAGCAATGACATCTGCTGCAAAAATGGAAGAACGCGACAACAGCTGGATAGATTGCCCAATGCTGGAAAAAGGACAGCCGTTGCCATCGCTCGACTTAACTACCAGCAAGATGGCGGACGATGGAAACGTTCATCGCGTGCCACAGATCTAGAGACCCTTTTTTGACGCAGCTGGCTGTGCGCGAGCACAGCCAGCTGTCGTCAAAAAAGGGTCTCTAGATCTGTGGCACGCGATGAACGTTTCCATCGTCCGCCATCTTGCTGGTAGTTAAGTCGAGCGATGGCAACGGCTGTCCTTTTTCCAGCATTGGGAAAGGGTTGCGCCTCAAAGGGTTAAAAGTACGTTACTGCCTGATTGTGGTTGCGAATTTTGTACAGCGACGAGTCGACATAATTCTAGAAGTAATAAAGTTCGTTTTCCATCCTGACCAGTGGACTCTTTACTAAAACTTTCTACACTTACTGGACTTAAGAACGACGATCACTTGAAACTAGTAGAGTTTTCTGCAACAATATACGTTACATCAGAGGGAAAAGTTTTGTGGGGGAGGCAGCATTGATTACATCCGTTAAAACTGATCTATTAAAGTCACTGTACGGTCACCATCTTGGAATTACTATGAATTATTTTAAAAAATAAAGTAGGTTGTTCAGCACACAATGGTGTCTATGCAATCTTTTTCATCTTCTGCTTAATCTTTTTAAAACAAAATTAAAATTCAATTGAAATTTTAAAAATTCAGGCAATCGCAGATATTAACGAAAATACTCTTGAAATTTAATATATTTTTAAAAAAATAAAAAGATTTCTACGTATAGAATTGTCAGCTGAACAGCCTATACAGTAGCGGATCCAGGGGAGGGGCTAGGGGGGCTTCAGCCCCCCCCAAAAGAGATTGCTGGGTAACCTTCTGCTTTATTATACACTTTAATTTGATAAAATGATCTTTTTTTTAACTTAGCCCCTCCCAAAAAGTTTTGTATTACTTTAGACTAAAATTTTGCTTTATTGAACATTTTGTTTGGGTGAAATAAGCTTTTTTTCAAAATTTAGCCCCTCCCAAAAAAAAAATTCTGGATCCGCTACTGAGCCTATACAGTAAATTTTTTTCATTAAAATAAGTGAAAGTGTACTACTGTGCAGGAAGAAAAGTTTTTTCCGCAAGTTAGCATGGAGCAACTGAATCCAAGATGGCGATGTTCCAACACCCTTAAATTACGTCGTTTGCAAGAAAATTAGTGGCCAGCATTTGGCTTATGGCTTTCCAAGGAATAAATTTTGCTTTCTTATCAATATTCGGTTTTTAATTTTCTGAGAAAGTAGTAATATGATTAAACCAAACTTGGGTATGTAACCATTTCTATTTTCTTGATTTTCATTAAAAGTATCACGATTCATTTAAAGAAAAGAAAAAAATTTGCATTTTGAAATGTATTTAACTTAAATTTTTCAGTGCGTAGTATTAACAATATGATAAAGCTCAATGTACTGATACTTCACTTTTGTGCTCTTTTTTTTTTTTTTTTTTTTGTAGTTTTTCGTTTATGGGCGTCTTTTACTTGCATTTTTCTCAGGGTCCCTTGTAGGGATGGACGCGAGACGAAAAATAAGCGTCTCGCGTCTCGCAAAATAGCCTAAAAGCTTCTCTCGTCTCGCAAAAATCCCTATACCGTAATGTTAAAAATGTGTGTCTCGTCTCGCAAAAAAAACTGTAAATCTCTGTCTCGTCTCGCATAAAAGTCGTCTCGCGTCCATCCCTAGTCCCTTGTGCAGGGTCCAAGGGCGGCTCCAGTGAGGGGGCCATAGGGGCCATGGGACCCTCCGAAATTTTGTTTTACAATTTTAGATTCGCATACTTTACGAATCACACGTTCAATTTGTATTTTGAACAATTTATAGACCTAAGTAGAAAGTTCGATGGCCCCCTCCGAGAATTCAGTCTGGAGCCGCCCTTGGCAGGGTCCTCCCATAAGAGAGAGGATCACTGCAATTGTGAGATAACAATGGATAGATCGAATTCGAAATTTTCGATTATTGAATTCAATTGAATTAATCGATTATTGAATGGAATGAGAGATAATAGTTTAAAGGAAATGCATCGAGCATTGCAATTTTAATGCATTCTCGTTATTCACACGTATGGGATACCATGGGGATAATGAACCAGCAAGTAGCTTCCTTGAGCTGGAGATTGCGCGGATTTCAAGCAGCGAAATGCAAAACTCGCATTAAACTAAACTTACGTGCACTTAATTTCAGAAATAAAACAGTCGTTGCCAGTTATTCTACTCGATATTTCAATACCTAAGATTCAGCAGGAAAAAATCATTTATTTTAATTTCGTGAAAAAATTTCAAACTGTGTAATCAAGGAAAGCTATTTAGAATCGTGAAAATTGCGAATTTATTCTCGCACGAAGTAAGTTTATTTGATGGGTTTTATCAATGTCGAGCGATTTTCAATTTATGACGTCACTTTTCTGACTGCCGTAAAAAAAGAAAGAAAAAATTCGATTACTTCGCCTGATATTACAGTTCCCAAAAGGAGTAACAATGATACTTGCAACGACGTTGAAAAAAAAGAAAAATAATTTTTCTTTGAGTGGACAGTCACGTTAATCCTTTGACATGGTGCACATCCATGTATAGAACAAGTGGATATTATGACCGGTGCTTAATGACCCCTGGACTACCGCGCGCGGAACTCCATCTGGAATTTCACGCGGTTTTCTACAGATGTAATATGAATACGCGTTAGAGCCGCCAAAGCAATCCTGTACCCATCCACCCTTGTTAAAATACCCTTCGGGTAAACTTGCCTCAACACAATGCACACACCCGAAGAATGAAAAAGTCCAGTCGTTGCCATCACTCGATTTAACTACCAGCAACGAGTGTGCAGTCGCACAGCCAGCTTTATCAAAGAAAATCCTTTAGGGCAGGCAGGCACGCTATTGGCGAATTACGGACTGTTTCTGGTAGTCAAATCAAGTGATGACAACGGCTACACGCTTCCAGCATTTGGAACTATTTAAACACCTCCCACCCAACTAGCAATGAAAGGGCTGGGCTTATGTCGTTTCGCTGCACGACCACCGAGCTTTTACAAGGGTTAAACATTTCATGAGCCCTGTCCAGGTCGGCTGGTCGGCGATCGCCGAGGGCCCCAGAGAGGCCCCAAAACTAGGCTCAAAGGGGGCCCAATTTGATATATTTGATATACTATATAATTGGAGCAATTTGATATATTTATCAGAGTAATTAGATTATTTATTTCCCAATAATCCTACGCTTTTACGCAGTGGCGCAGCGGAGGACCCCAGGAACCCCGCAGCTCGAGTTGAGGAGGGGTACCCAAAGAGTCAGGGCCCCAAATGCTCTAAAATATAATTTTTAGGCATGTAAGGCTAAATTCCAAATATCACATTCTAATATTCTATTCCCTCTAAATGGATCAGTAAGGGGGCCCCTTTTCAATCTCTAGCCGAGGGCCCCCGAGGGTGCCAGTCAGGGCCTACAAGAGCCCGAGCCCGAACACACGGGAGAATTCGCTGTCCAGTCCGGCTCATCTCTAGCGGCGATCATCAGATTAGTCTCAACCGTTTAATCTGCATGCGCGCGATGCAACTTGAATAAAAGTTTAATTATAACCGCCGTAACACACACACACACACACACATGTATTGCCGAGATCTTCCTTTCAATTCCTCTTTCCCAAAGTAGATCACCATGGTGACTGATGAAGCCTATTGTCTGCGATTTACAATGCAATTGCGGGTATTATATACCTATATATAAATTAAGTTACTCATTCGAAAAAGAAGAAGAAGAAAAAATCTTCCTCAAACAAATTAACTCAGAAGAAGAAGAAAAGGCGAGCACAAAAGAATACATATATTCGGGATTATCCTGGAGTCCGTGCAACCAAAATGGCTGACCCAGTTAGTCACACTGTTCTATTAAATGTTCCGTTTGCAGAGGCTATTCGATTGAGCGGCCGAGTGGCTCAAATTCGGATTCGGATTAATGTTTGTGACATAATTTATTCGAAATCCACTCGTTGTGCATTCTTTTGGAAAGTGACGGTGTGTGAAATTTTTGGTTAGTCGAACTCGCTTATAGCGAGCTCATTTAACGAGAAGCCGGATTTAACGAGGAAATCGTAAATAATTGGTTGGTACAATGCTAAGTCTAAAGGAGTATAACTCCCTTTTAACGAGTAAACCCCGGTTATAGCGAGGATAATATTTTTTTCATTCATGATATTTCTATTGACCTCTATAGTTCAGCTAATCCTTTATTGAAAAATCCCTTTAACATTCCGCAGTCAGTGAAAGCGACGAATATGAAGAATTTCATTATTAACCGCTCCCAACATACTCAATTGTTTTTGAGTGAGCAGAAAAACTTCGATTTTTTTTTTTTTTTCGAAGCCAGGGTTGCAAATGACGATCACTGTAAAAATAATTTCCGTGAAAATACGGAAAAAGTACTGGCAGCTGAGACGCCAGTACTATTTCCGTATATCTACGGAGTTTTATCCCTGTAAACTCCAGTCGAAATTCTGTTCCAGAGAGGCGCTGACCTTTTGATGCACGAAAATTGTCCTGTATTCAAATATAAACGGAGAATTTCTGTAAAATTTTACGGAAAGTTTCCAGTAGTAGTTCCGTTATTTTTTAGAGTGATGTTTTGGACCCATCATCTTTTACTAAGAACGAGAGAAATGCTTTAAGACAGTTCTTAGAAAATTCACCACTTCTCTTGTACAGTATACTGCACAGAAATTAAAAATAATAATAATTATAAAGTAACATATGAAGTGCGTGAATTTTTATGATTTTTTTTTCATGAACCCGCTTTTTACGAGCACTCGGTTATAACGAGCAAATATCGCGGTCCCTTCGAGCTCGTTATAAGCGAGTCTGACTGTATTTTTCTGAGAATCTAATAAACTCTTTAGATTCTCAGTCTTGAAACCAGGGATGGATGCGAGACGGAAAATGCAAGCAATGAAACCCCGATTTAACGCTACCCGCATTTAACGTTTCAACGACTATAACGTCATTTTCTATTGATCCCGAATATTTTCCTATACGGTAGAATCTCGATTGTTCGAGTTTCCCCATAAATCAGCATAAGTGAAAAAAATCAGTTTAGCTCCCAAATAACGACTAGCACATACAAAACGTGTAAAAGAATTTTTTTTTCGCTGTACAAAATTCAAATAACCGGAAGCGACATCAAAAATCCCCTTCCCAAAGAAAATTCGTGAATTCTTCCTACAGATGCCCTCAGACATTTCTGTGCAGTGTTGGCATGGTGCTTTGGCAATAGCACGATATTGCTGCATGGAATCGGGTGAACGTGTTAGTACAAAAGATAATTGACTATTATTTTTCGATATAATTAACCTGTTCTAATGAGAAATGTGATAATATTTAAGTACATTTTTCAATTAAATATGCACTCAAATTACAAATTTTTACTTTCCGAACATGTACCATGTAAGGAAAGTATTGTAATCATGAAAAAATTCGAATTCGAGATTTTGGTGTTTTTACACGTTTAGAGGGCTTCTGAATCCATTTATGCTATTTTTACGAGATATGTGTGTGTGTGTGTGTGTGTGTGTTTGTGTGTATGTGAGTGAACACGATAGCTCCTGAACGGAGCATTCGATTGAGCTCAAATTGGATATATATGTCATAAACCACCGTCGCAAGACCGATATTGATTTTGGTGTGTATAGGACTTATAGTTTATCTACAGGGCTACGACAAAGATTTCTTTTACATTATGGCCTATGGGGGGAATTTCTTGAAAGTGCGCTAGCGTTTAAACGATACATTCGATTGAGCTCAAATTCGGTATACATGTTATAAACCACCATCCTAAGACCGGTATTGATTTTGGTGTGTATAGGACTTATAGTTCTCCTAAAGGGCTACGACAAAACTTTCTTTTATGTTATGGCATAATGGCATATGGGGAGAAATTCTTGAAAGGGCGCAAGCGTTTAAACGGTGCATTCGATTGAGTTTCAATTTGGTATATATGTTTGAATGATTCATCGATTAAAATTTATTTAAGTGCTTGGTCATGATCTTAATCGTAAGTGTTCGGAAAGTCGAGTGGAGTCACTCCAGATTTTTATTTCCATTTGTATTTGTTTATTCAATTTTAGGGTTTCGATAGTTCGAATTTTCGATTAGTTACAGGCAAGCTCGGTCCCTTACATCTCGCATTATGAACGTCGACATGACCACTAAAAAAAATATTTTTATTTTTTTTTTTATAAGTTGTGCGAGAAATTATTCCGAATTATTGTAGCTGTGTTGGCAACAGTTTATTTCGTGCAAAAGTTTCTTTTAATCAGAATGGCAACACTTCAAAGTCGGATATCTATGTTGTAGCATGAGTTATACCATGCGCTTAATTCAATAACCAGAGCCTTATTATCGCATGGGCAAATCGGGACTTTGCCCAGGATATATGCTGTCCAAAATTAAGATCACAAGAGCGGTTTTTTTTAACAATAATTCAAAATTGTCTCTAGTAAAACTGCTAAAATTTATGTATAGATGTCTCTATACATAACAAAACGAAAGATCCCCCAATATCAAATGTTGTTTAGAAATATTTTTTATATTAAAATTTTATGGAAAAATAAAACAAATTTTATAGATGAGGGCCCGCAAATTCATACATTGTCGGGACCTCAGTTGGTCATAATCAGGCTCTGTCAATAACCAATTTTATAAAATACCCCATACAAAACTAAATGGTGTTTTATGATAAGAAAGGTACATACAAACTCTGATAAAGATTAAAGCACTTGAATAGAATTTTAGCTGAAATACAATTTTGAGTTTTCTGCCGATACTTCGATTTCTTTGTTTGGTAGCATGAGTTACCAAGCAATTTCAATTTGTAATCAGCATGAATTTTGTTCAAAGAGAATACATGCATTATTTATTACCAGGCCATGTTTAAAAATGCGATTTTTTAAAAAAAAATGTTGCACGAGTTACCGTGGAATTACCCTACTGTATTTGTAATATTAAAAAATCCAGTTAATATCGTAACATTTCCCGCATTAAACGTTTTTTTTTTTTTTTTTTTTTCGGAATCTGATAGCTTGTACGGTGATCGAAATGGAAATAAGGAAGGACATAGGATTCCTTCAGCCATTGAACCATTCCTCTCAAGTATTGAAGGTCAAGGGGAAGATTTACGAAAACTCATAAGCATTGAAAATGAAGTTTATGATGGAAAGTAGTAAAAAGCAAAATACAAAGTAAATAATCAGTATCTTTCATAAATTAATTTTGAAACGAATAAATTACCGTAGAGGAATAAATAAATGGTATATAACCTAAATTGTTAATTCAATTCACTGTCAGTACTTAATTTTTTCCCAACCCCAGTTTAGCGTTTTCCCACATTTTTTAAAAAATGCTGCACGAGTTACCGTGGAATTACCCTACTGTATTTGTAATATTAAAAAATCCAGTTAATATCGTAACATTTCCCGCATTAAACGTTTTTTTTCGGAATCTGATAGCTTGTACGGTGATCGAAATGGAAATAAGGAAGGACATAGGATTCCTTCAGCCATTGAACCATTCCTCTCAAGTATTGAAGGTCAAGGGGAAGATTTACGAAAACTCATAAGCATTGAAAATGAAGTTTATGATGGAAAGTAGTAAAAAGCAAAATACAAAGTAAATAATCAGTATCTTTCATAAATTAATTTTGAAACGAATAAATTACCGTAGAGGAATAAATAAAAGGTAATATAGCCTAAATTGTTAATTCAATTCACTGTCAGTACTTAGTTTTTTCCCAACCCCAGTTTAGCGTTTTCCCGCATGTAACGTTATTTCTCTACGGTCCCTGGAACAACGTTAAATCGGGGTTTCACTGTAACATATGTTTATATATCATCAGTTATGAAGAGATCTCTCGCTTATACGCGCGCTCTTTTATGCTCCGTTTTCACTTTTGAGCGATTTTTCTGTGGTCCCGGTCGGGGGTGGATATAACAGTGGTAGCTTAACTCTTATTCGTTTATGCACAGAACTAAAAAAAAAAACTCTACGTACTCAAAATACGTACAGTACGTACTCAAAGTACGTACTCAAAGTACGTACTCAAAGTACGTACTCAAAGTACGTACTCAAAGTACGTACTCAAAGTACGTACTCAAAGTACGTACTCAAAGTACGTATTCAAAGTACGTATTCAAAGTACGTACTCAAAGTACGTACTCAAAGTACGTACTCAAAGTACGTACTCAAAGTACGTACTCAAAGTACGTACTCAAAGTACGTACTCAAAATTACGTACTCAAAATTACGTACTCAAAATAATAATAATAATAATTTTAAGCAAGAGAAAAAGGAAAAAAAAAGGAAGCAAAATTTTAATTGTTCAAATTTTAAATGCGCATTAAAATCATTGATGAAGTGCTATTTATTAAAAGCATGTATCATAATCCACACGTTCTCCCTATTTGTGCTCCTTCTGCCACTAAGCAGGGCCCGACTATCACCTACAAGGGCCCCGGGCATTGATGGATTTTGCGGCCCCCATGTATGAAATTTGTTTTATATTTTTCATAAAATTTTGATATAAAAAAGAATATTTCAGAACAATATTTGAAATTGGGAGGGTCCCTTTCGAGTCGGGGCCTTGGGCAAAGTTCCGATTTACCCCTGCGATAATAAGGCTCTGCCAACTAAAAGTTGGAAAGGGTATCATAATCCATGAGTGTGCTGTGCTTGTCTTTTTATAAAATACTTCTTCTGAATGGAAATCTATAATAAAATCGCTTACTAAAACTGTATCACACTAATAAAATTTTTGCAGCTGAAGAAGGCTAAATCTTTCGTAGCGGCCGAAACGATCATCTTGCTCTGTAATAATTTTTTTATTTGTGTTTTACAAAATTTTTAATTTTACAACAATTTTAGAGATAGTTTTTTCAGGCCCACACCAGTGGCAGCTTGTGACCTGTTTCAGTGGTGGGGGCCCGAAAAAAAATAGTGCCGATTAAAATCGCGAAAATATATATATACACATAGACCACGTGCACACAGCGTAAGTATTTAAAATTTCTCAAATGGCAAATGATTATCAAAATTACTATACAACTTTTTCTATCAGGTTGTAACGAAAGTTTTCCGCCATATCTGCCTGAAAAACTAACTTCTAACTCCTTAAATAACTGTTCTTGAACTTTCGGTACCAAACCTGCACAGTGTCACATGATACAACAATAGTACTAAAAGCTGTACTCATAATTCGTTTATATTCTGTAGCTGACTTTTTGCAACAGAAGTGGAAGTAAATGATGGTTCTAACCCTCTAGAGTGATAGTTCCATTTGAGACAACCTGTACTTAATGATAACTATATTTTTTACAGATTTCACAACAGTGTTATAAAGTAAACCTCTTTCTTTCAAATGCCAAAAATTGTTTGACAATATATGAGCAAATACGCCAACGCGAACTGTGTGCTGACGATGTTTGCGGTGGCGGGAAACTTTCGTTACAACCTTATATTTTATACCTAATTATGCTAAATTGAAAAATTAACTTTCGATGGCGAGGGACGATTGGCCCCCCTCTTGCCCTTAGTAGCATCGGAAAGGCAAAATATTTCCTCTTGTAGAAAATATTTCAAAGTTGATTACCTAAATTTCCTTAATTTTCGGTAAGGATGGACGCGAGACGAAAAATAAGCGTCTCGCAAAATAGCCTAAAAGCTTGTCTCGTCTCGCAAAAATCCCTATATCGTAATGCTAAAAATGTGTGTCTCGTCTCGCAAAAAAGTTGTAAATCTCTGTCTCGTCTCGCAAAAAAGTCGTCTCGCGTCCATCCCTAATTTTCGGGGGGAGGGGCAATTGCCCCTCTTACACTCAGTAAGTGACGCCTATGGCCTTACCTCTAGTAAGTTTTACGCAAATGGTAAGTTCCTCCATACGACTCTACAAAGAGAACAAGGACAGAATTCTGAGCAAATTATTTCAAGAAAAAAAAAAAATGAGAGAAATCTAAAATATTTTTTCAGTCCAAGCATCAAAATGTCTGACCCGTTTTCGTCGGGCATCTAGCTCGGTTGCTCATTCGGACGAGACGGTCGATTAACTCAAAATCTGAGATCTATCTTCTTGCAGATGGATCATTCTCATTCCCTGTGACATAGATTCGTATCTGGGATCTCTCTCATGATTCATGCTTGCTTTGCTTTGATTTTTTTTTTCTCCCATTCCAGTTTTGCGTTGGAAAAATCAGAAATTATTCTGTTTTGTGTTTTTGTTGATCGCCACTTTTCTTCAAGCACTTTGATAACGTGACGAGTAAATTGGAACTGCTTTGTTGACAGCCTCGTGCCTGGTTTGTTAGCTGTATTGTGTTAAAATGCGGCTTGTAAAAAGAAAGTTTTTTTTTTTTACCTTTTTTTTGTGTCAATCTGTATGTCACGTGCTCACGTACTCGAGATGTCTGTTTGAATCTTTTGCTGCGACAGATCGGAGGTTGTGTAATGGTTTACTTTTGCTAGTTAAACGAAAGCGTGTGCGCTGCGGATAACAGAAAGCAAATAGTAGTTAGTAGGAGGAGATGAACAGGCTGTTGTGGAAGCAGCTCTTTATATAAGCGTCAGGAATTTTTTGCAGCTATAGGTGGCGTTCAGTCATCTGCTGCAACAGCTTGTTATATCAATAAAGATGTAACTTTTTTGCTTCGTATATTATAAAATATATTTTGTCTTTTATAAAATGTATAGTTGTCTCAGTGGCTCATGGGGGGTAGTGCTACGTCGTAGCAGTGGCGCAGAGAGGGAGGGAGAGCAAGGGGCAAAATCCCCAGGGCCTCAGCTTGTGAAGGGGCCCCGCTTTTGCTGTTTATACGATACTTAATTGTGCGTTGCCAATTTTATAAAAAAAAAAATCCAAATTCAGATTATGTCCCCGGATGTTTCAAATTAATTTTTGAATGATATTACAAAAAGTCAGCTAGAGTATAAATCGCCAACTTGACAAAAACGAGTAGTGTTAGTGATCGAGTCCTCTTTTGCAAGAAAAGTAGACATTGATGGTGTTATTCAACGATTTGCCATGACTAAAAGCAGGAAAGATTTATTTAACAAGAAATCATTTTTTTTTCCGAGACACGTTGTTAAATAGTGGAAGAAAGGGTATAGCCAGTAGCCAGAGGAGAGACTATGGGCCCACCCAACCTCCGGAATTTTGATTTTTCCTTAACAGTATGTTAAAGATCAAGACTTTCTATGAGAAATTTTGAGATTTCCAATTTTTTGGCTTTCTGAAATTTTTTGGGCTGCCTGTTTACATGGAAGTATGAATAAAAATATTAATTTTTTCAATACTGAGGAAACGTGCCATACAAAAATGTTAACGTTCCAAATACAGTTTCTCTATGAAAGTGACGAAACCTTCAAAACAAAATGTTGGTATTTTTTAGAGCATGGATGTTTATTAAAGTATAATACTCTTTTAAATTAATAATTTAATTCTATTAATTATTTTCCAATTACTGTTAATTTAAAGTTTCTTTAAATGATTAATAACTTTAATGAAGAATAAATGATTGATCTAATACGACATTAAAAGGATTTCTGGATAGCACAGGGACCCCAAAGATTTTATCCCCGCGGCCTGACTTCTATGTATAGCTCGAACAAAACTGGAGAAATAAAGTAATACTTCATTGCAGGGGCGTAGCCAGGGGGGGGATATCGGGATACATCCCCCCCCCGAAATTTTTGGATTAGTGATGAATTTTCGACTATTTATACACATAAGTTCATATCCCCCCCCCCGAAAAAATTTCCTGGCTACGCGCCTGCTTCATTGACACGCTACTTTAATCATATCCTAATCCTTTAACTAATTTCCGAAAATTCACTGCAGCTTTTTTTTTTTTTTTCATTTGATCGACGAGATTAGAAAGTGAGCCATCCATTTAAAACAATCTTACTTTAATAGAACATGCAGTCATGGTGTAGGCTTGATTAAATGGAGTATTTGTTAATACTCTATTATATACTCAAAGAAATGGTTACCATGATTCAGGGAAATTAAAAAAAAAAAAAAAAAATTCATTTTTACACTACTTTTAAATACCGTCATTAGATAAAGGGTTTTAAAGAGCTTAGTTCAGAAAATGTCCACTAAGGGCACTTCGCATGGGGGAAAATATAGAAAATAGAAAACCGGTGAATACAGCTCAAAATACCATTGATTGAATGTTGAAATGGTTCGTACCATTCGAGTTAGTAGTTTTTGTTAAAATAGTTGTACATTTTTCATCCAAAGCGCCACCTAGTGAAGACTTTTTGAAGTAACTGTTTCTGGAAAATTCTCTTGAGCACACATCCTGTACAGTCCAAAAGGCAAAGTTTGTGGCAGTCTGCCCATTCGCTTCAGCAGCAGAATATTGTTTACTGGCCATGTTTAATTATAACCAGACGCAAGGACGGATAAAAGGGGTGGGGCGGAGGGGGGCGACCGCCCCTCCCGAGAAAAAAGAAATTAATGCAAAAGATGTTATTTTACTGCCATAAAATGTATGTGTACGTAAATCTTCCAACTAACCGCCCTACTCACAAAATTGCATTAATGCGTCAGTAACCACACTGCACATGTAATATTCTTGTGAAATCCCTAGAGCAGCACACCACAAAAGCACAAATTTTGTTCACAAATTTTTACTTCCTTGTACGGAGTATAAGGAAGTAATGTGATCCCAAAAAATTTCCGGGGCCAAATTTCGACGAAAAAAAAAACGATTTTATTTTGACTACCTCTAAATTTAATTTTACGAATTTTATGATGCATCTCATCGTACGCTAGCATGCACGTTCATATAAATGCGTCTGCAACTCATTTTGACTAACGGCGAGTCTATTTTGACCAGTTTTTCCATGCCGTCAGTACGTACGTACGTGTGTACGTCGTCCTTGACGAATTTTGCAGAAATATAGCCAAATTTGGCGATAATCATTGTTTGGTCCATGCCTCAAATCTGGCCATTTGTCATCGACATCGGCGAGTTTTGACGAAATGTCACCAAATTTGGGCACCAAAAGTTATTTTACATTTGCATAACTCTAAAACTTTTCCCGTAGAATTATGAAATTTTGTATTTAGAACTATTGTAACATCTAACTGTGCATCTTTTATTGCAATCGACAGGGTAATTTATTTACAGGGTCAGCCAAATGACTTTGAATACATTAAGGTGTATGGATACATTCAATTCATTGAAAGTCTGTGGTCAATGACTGCTTTGGCTATCCTAAAAATATCTCAAATTATGTCAAGCTTGTCGGCTTTTGGTGAGATATCACCAAATTAAGTGTCAGAAGGAAATCTTTCAAATTGAATCCAGCTTGGCAATATCTCAACCATTTAGCTAGAAATCGCTAAACCTTAGTATTACTACAGCATTTTATCTCTTTCACACAAAATAAGTTTAGATGAAGTGCGCCGAAAATATTTTTGATTCAAACAGATATGCAAGGAGGTCATGTGTTGTCCACATCAGGCTTTTTTGTCCAGATAGTGATGTTAGCCTCTGTATTCCTCATTTTAAAATCTGTCACATACACAAGACAAAAAAATAAATTTTTAAAACAAAATCTGATGTGGACACCACATGACTTCCTTGCGCGTTTATTAAATCAAAAATATTTTCTGCTCACTCCATCTAAACTTATTTTGTTTGAAAGAGATAAAATACTGCAGTAATACTAAGGTTTAGCGACTTCTAGCCAAATATTTTCGCTATCGCCAAGCTGGGTTCAATTTGAAAGATTTGTTTCTGACACTTAATTGGGCGATATTTCACCAAAAGCCGACAAGCTTGAGATAGTTTGCGAGATTTTTAGGGATAGCCAAAGTAGTCATTGACCGCAGACTTCCAATGAATTGAATGCATCGATACACCTTAATGTATTTAAAGTCATTTGGCTGACCCTGTAAATAAATTCCCAGTCGATTGCAGTCAAAAAATATATTGAAAGCAGTTAGATATTACAATAGTTCTAAAGACAAAAGTTCAAAATTCTACGGGTTGAAGTTTTAGAGTTTTACAAAATACGAAATAATTTTTGGCGCTAAATTTGGCGATATTTCGGCGAAACTCACCAAGGTCGACGACATATGGCGAGATTTTAAGCATGGACCAAACAATGACTGGTTACAGATGTAACATATTGAAGATGTCCATTAGACAACAATCTATTGAAATTCTTTTGGATAGTCCTGTAAATAAACTCCCAGTAGATTGGAACCAAGAATCGAGATGCACAACTAGATGTTACAACAATCTTATGTATGAAATTTCAACAATCTACAACCAGGGGCGTATCCAAGGGGGGGGGCGTTAGGGGGGTCATAACCCCTCCCCATGAGAAATTTTTGCCATACAAAATGTATATTCTTCACTACATTATCACACACACGTATACATATATATGAGTTATAGTAGTCGTAACCCCCCCCCCACAATGAAAAATTTCTGGCTACGCCCCTGTCTACAACTAATAATTTTTGAGATGAGAATTAAATATATACGCGTGTGCAGCAAAAGTCGCCAAGTTTGGCGACTTCGAGGTAATTTTTGAGGGAGGCACGTGACCATTGTCAGACTATTATATAACTACATGGTAGGGGAGATTTAATATTTTCCATATTATCCTCGGAAGCTGATTAATTTAGCCATAAAGTTCCAGGGTGATGTTTTTCTGTATACAGTCAAACCTCGATTTAACGTACTTTGATTTAACGAATTCTCCGATTTAACGAATTTTTTTTTTTGTCCCGTCAAAAAGGGTGATAAAATGCTCTGATTTAACGAATTTTTAGCTTTGATTTAACAAACAACAATCGCTGAAATAAAATTCGCACATAGAACTTTTAATAATTTCGCACACAAAATTAATATCGACAAAAAGCTTTGGAAAATCAAAACACAGCCATAGGCGTAGAGTTATATGGGCCCGTGGGGCTCGAGCCCCCCCATTAAATTGTGAATAGGGGCTGAGCCCACCCAATAATTTACCACTAAATACAGAAAACTAATTTATACTAACATAAAAAAGTATTTCACGCCATTTATAAACGTTTAAAAAAAAACCTTTACTTGTACTTTAAAAAATTTTCTTTTGATTTCAATCGTGAATTAGTATCCATTGTGACGCCACGTAACACGCAATGTTACTATAGGCAGCCCTCGCCAGGGTCTGATTAATTCAAATCAGATTATGCTATGTAAAGTATGAAATGAAGAAAAGTTCAGATGTGTCTAAAATGCACTATCTCATCGAAAATGTTTTTTTCCCTCCTTTGGATTTTTTACTTTGCTACTATTTTTAACTTATAACATGGTAGGAAGATACTAACATGGATACTTACCTTACATAGGTGCAGAATTCTATGGACCCATAGAGCTCGAGCGCCTCCAATAATTTACACTTATATATAGTAAGTCATAGCTGCCAACAACTACGGAATATAATTAACCACTTTTTGTTAACAGTATATTTTTTACTTATTTTTTTCAAAATAGTAACCAGCTCGCGCGCGCAGCACAAAAATTTTGCTATATTTTAAGCCGAAAAATCATGTAGAAAAAGGGGTTAATTATATTCCGTAGTAGTTGGAAGCTATGAGTAAGTTATATGTACGTGAATCAGTGGCGTAGCCAGAAATTTTTCATTTGGGGGGGGGGGGGGGGTTATGACTTCTGCAACTCACATATATATAAACGGGTGTATGGTAAGGGAGTAAAGAATATACATTTTGTGTGGCAAAAAATTCCTCATGGGGGTGGTTATGACCCCCCTAACCCCCCCCCTTCGCTACGCCACTGACGTGAATATGTTTGGTTGTGGGGCCCAGCCCCCCCCCAATAATTTTGAAAACTTTACGCTTATGAACACAGCCACAAAAACAAAGCACTATCAAACATTTCTTTCTAAAGTGCCAATAAGTATGTATATAAAGTTTTAAGAACAAGTAACATTAAAGAATTTAGATAATTTTTAAGTTGATCTCCAAACGTATAACTTACAAATTTAAGCTCGCAGGAAACAATAATCATTCTTTTTTTCATATCCAAAAATATGTGAGATTTTACATTGATATTTTTATACCATACTCTTTACAAAAATTGATATTCGATTATACGAATTGCTTCGATTTAACGAACGGAATTGAGGGTCCCAATCAATTAGTTAATTCGAGGTTCGACTGTATTTCAAAAACAAGCTACTTTTGGCTGCAAGATTTGGAAAAAAGAAAAGATATTTCCTGGTAAATTGATTAATTTAGGTACATAGCACCTGAATGCTGCTTTCCCCGCGTATTTCAGAAGCAACTTAATTCTGGCCTAAAATTTTGATAAAATCTTAACTATAGTTACCAAAGTCCAGGGGAGTAGCCAAGGGAGGGATAGGGGGTCACAACACCACCACCCCCCTTGAGAATTTTTTTGCTGTACAAAATGTATATTCTTCACTCCCTTACCACTTCACACGTATAGATATATGCTAATTGCAGTAGTCGTAACACCCCCCCCCCACCCTACCCACGAAAAATTTCTGGCTACGCCACTGCCCAAGTCAATAATGTTCGTTCTATTAAAAAGGAAATTGCAACTGTTTTTTAAAATTAAATAAGGAATAAAAATTTAAAAAAAAAACGTAAGGGTTTACACCCAATGCAAATGAGTGTTTTAGGGAATTCAATCAGAGCTGCAGAAAAATTCTGAACCCACAAGTTATGTTTCCTTCTAAATTACAATATAAAATAACCCTTCCGCCAGATTTTCCAGTTCCTTCAAACTGACAAGACGGGAGGGGGGTGTGGGTGGGAAGGGACGGAAATAACTTTCTACTTCAGAGTAAATTTAAATGCGGAAAAACGCCTTCTCTTACATACGCTCACTTATCCGCTTGTTGTAGTGTAACCCCTTTGTTTTCTTTCGAACGAAACGTGTTTATAGTCAATGAACCCAACAGCGCTGCTGTATTTTTTTTTCTCTTTCCTTCCCATAATTCCAAGCTTCGTTTATCTTTTAGCACTTCCTAGACTTGTCTGGAAACAGAAATGAAGTGTTATATGTGAAAGTCTGATAATTTATTCATATGCTGTTATGTTTTTCTTCTTTAATTTTTTTTAAAAGGGAAATATTTTGCGTTTAGAGTCATATATATTTATATAGATATTTTTTAATGTTAATTGCGTTTTGGTGCAATGGACTGTAGCGTGATGTGTGTTATTGGTATAACAATTAGTGGATCAACTTCCCTTCCCCCCCCTTCCCGACTCCCACACATATACATGTTCATATATACACGTGTGTTGGAATGTTTTGAATTACAGGATGTTGACGTTTAGACATAATTAAATTTTTATTAGTTTGGTTGTAAAAGGAAATAAAATGTGAAATACTTATGGATTTTAAATTTGCCCCCGAGTGCGGTAATAAAAGAGCGCCATACAGTGCGTCCCAAAAGTTTATAGACAAGTTTTTGTTTTTTGATTTTTTTCAATTTTACAATTGAAAAAGATTAATAAATATTTCAAAAATCATTTTTAATTATAATTAACACGAAGAAAAAATTAATACTGTACAAAAATAATATCGCACAATCACAAACTTTGCGATAAAAACTAAAAATGAAAATTTAGTGTCCCCCAAAAGTGTATAGACAAATCATTTTTCTTTTTACCTTTAACATGCATTTTTTTCTAATCACTTCAAAAACTCGATCAGGCATACTCGAAATAACAGTTTGAAGAGATTCTGGCTTTAGAGAAAACCAACTTAATTTCAATTACCAACTTTAGATCTTGAACTGTTGCAAATTGACTTAGTCTCGTCCATACGTCTCTAAGCTAATATTCCCCAAAACTTCTCCACTGGATTAAGGTCAGCAGTTAGGGGAGTCCAGTCCATAACAGAGCTACTTGGTTTCGTCAAAACCACTGAATTGTGGAGTTTGAGACGTGAATGGAGCAATTGTCTTGCTGATATATCCATTTATCCTCCCCCCACCCCCTCCCCCCTAGCAATTTTCCGAATGGGAGTATCAGACGTCCCGGTTTGCAGACAAGATGCCGGTGTCCCGGCTGGTTTACTTCACGTCCCGGTAAAAATTAAATTTGATTATAGATGACCAAAAAAGTCTAAAAATAGTTAACTGTGAAGGATTTTTAAGGATAATTACTTTGTCATTTGTTTCACTGTACTGTATAAAAAGTGAGAACTATCCAAGAATGGTGTGCTAATAAGTATTGCTCAAATTTTTATTCCTCATTCAAAGCGCTTCTTTTTACTTAAACAACTTATAAACATGTAAGAAATAAAATGTTTAAATTTATATGCTTGTGTCATTTATTAATACCCCTGGTTCAGGTTCTTAATCAGTAACCATTTATTCATAGCATTGAGAATAAACTATCCTCTAATACACTCCAAAAACCCGCCAAAATTGTGTACCCTTGAGGTGAAAATGTAAATGTAGTGTTACGGCCAGGAATCTGGACCGAGAGGAGGCGATTTCCCTCTGTGGTGGACTTTCTAAGGGATCCTAACCCGTATTTACACGAAGTTTCGTAGAAAACCACGGGAAACTCCGAGCGGTGAGGTCGGCGGACTCGACCTGGTTTTGAACCTGGCATCTTCCGTCTCCCAGTTGAGAGCGCAAACGCGCTCAGCCACAGGTCGGGCAAATGTGTCCTTGAATCCCCATGACACTGGGGGCATTCCGGTGTCCCGGTTGAATATTTCAGAAATCTGGCAAGCCTAAGTATAACTGTACTTCAAGCATTTTCTGGTAATCTTCGGAACACTGACGACCTTTTTAAAAAAACAATATCGGCAGTTCCATTATAGGAAAATGCTCCCATACAGTGGCGCAGAGAGGGAGGGGGAGCAGGGGAAAAATCCCCAGGGCCTCAGCTTGTGAAGAGGCCCCGCTTTTTCTGTTTACATGATGTTGTGTGTTGTCAATTTTGTAAAAAAAAAAAAGAAAAAAAAGTTCAAATTCAGATTATATGCGAGGATGTTTCAAATTAATTTTTGAATGAAATTTCAAAAAGCCAGCTAGAGCATAAACCACCCACTTGACAAAAACGAGGAGTGTTTCTGATTGTCTTTTGCAAGAAAAGTAGACATTGACAGTGTTATTCAACGGTTTGCCATTACTAAAAGGGGATAAGATTTATTTAACAGGAAATCAATTTTTTTTTTCCGAGGCACATTGTTAAATAGTGGAAGGAAGGGTATAGTCAGAGGATAGACTATGGGCCCACCCAACCTCTGAAAGTTTGAATTTTCCTTTACAAAATGCTAAAGATCAAGACTTTTATTGAGAAATTTTGAATTTTCCACTTTTTTGGCCTACTCAAATTTTTTTGGCTGCCTGCTCGCATAGAAGTATGAATAAAAATATTAATTTTTTCAATACTGAGGAAAAACATGCCATGTAAAAATGTTGTTGACGTTCCAAATACAGTTTCTCTATGGAGGTGACGAAACCTTCAAACCAAAATGTTGGTATTTTTTATAGAAGTATAATACTCTTTTAAATTAATAATTTTAATTCTATGAATTATTTGCCAATTACTATTAATTTAAAGTTTCTTCAAATGATTAATAATTTTAATAAGGAGTAAATGATTGGTCTACTACGACATCAAAAGGATTTCTGGATAGAAAGGGGACCCCAAAAATTTTATCCCCGGGGCCCCGACTTGGCTCTCTGCTCCCATACCATGAGTGAACTTCCTCCTTGCTGTCTACTGAAAAAAAGTTTGCGGTTCTCTGCGAATACCGTGCCAGTAATATACCCATCCATCGGGGCCATCTAAATTGAACTTCTTTACATCACTGAACAGAACACTCAACCATTCATCTGTCCAGTTCATATCCTTTCGAGCCAACTGAACACGAGTGTCTTTATGCTTTTTGGTCAAGTTTGGTGAACCAAGCATTTTGCGATAAGCAAGCAATTTACTTATCAGTTGCCGTCGAGGCACGATGAATTTTGATACTGGAATTCTCACTTCTCTAGAAATTGACCGTACAGACAAGTTCTGGGTTGAAGCTAACCTGAAAATCTCTGTTAGGGATGGACGCGAGACGAAAAATTGGCGTCTCGCTAAACAGCCGAAAAGCTTTGTCTCGTCTCGCAAGAATCCCTATATCGTAATGTTAAAAATGCTTGTCTCGTCTCGCAAAAAAGCTGTAAATCTGTCTCGTCTCGCAAAAAGTCGTCTCGCGTCCATCCCTAATCTCTGTCTTGCCGTTTAGTACTTTTCTTTGGTCTCCCAGTGAGAGATAAATTATCACCTTTTGACGGAATACCAGCCCTACTAAGTTTACTTTCAATATCTACAACTTTCATTCCACGAGCATCCAAACGATAGGTTTTGGGCAATTTCAGTTTCAGAAAACTGCACGTTGCGAGGCATCTTTACAATCAGTCGAAGAAAAAAAGGCAGCTTCGCTTTTATCCCAAAAAGCTATTGAATGACCAGTACATGACCTTGAAACATGCGAATTTGGAGATTAGTACTTCAACCAGCTTTTAACACCGGCTGTCTATATATTTTTAGGGCAGCATTATTTCGTTTTTATTTTCACTTTCCGAACATGTACCATGTAAGGAAAGTATTGTAATCATGAAAAAATTAGACTTCGAGATTATGGTGTATTGACACTTTTTGAGGTCTTCTGAATTCATTTATGCTATTTTTACGAGATGTATCTATGTGTGTGTGAGTGAACACGATAGCTCCCAAACGGTACATTCGATTGAGCTCAAATTGGGTATGTATATTATAAACCACCGTCGCTTGATTTTGGTGTCTATAGGACTTAGTTTTTCTACAGGGCTACGACAAAGATTTCTTTCACATTATGGCCTATGGAGAGAAATTCTTGAAAGTGCGCTAGCGTTCAAACGGCGCATTCGATTGAGCTTCAATTTGGTATATATGTTTGAATTATTCATCGATTAAAATTTATTTAAATGCTTGGTAATGATCTTAATCGTAAGTGTTCGGAAAGTCGATTGAAGTCGCTCCAGATTTTTTTTACATTAAATTTATGACTGTTTGAAGTACTTTAAGCATTTTACTATTTTTGTTTGCGCCAATACATATTTGCATAATTTCTTTCGTCCTTCTTACTTGTTTAATTAACTCTTAAATAAAATAAAACGCTTGTCTATAAACTTTTGGGACGCACTGTAATTCATTCGTCGGTCCAATTTTCTTGTATCAGCCTGTGTTTTCTAGTTTCACAATCTATTCGTTGGACTTATACTTTTCCAACATTATAAAACAAGAAAAATAAATATCATATAATTAACTTATCACCCCCCATTTGTTTTGCTTGTTATATTATGTTATGAAGAGTAACATAATCTATGCGTGGACTTAATTTGTTTTTACTTCTTTTATGTTGTTAAGTATATCATAATTCTTGTTAATTTATTTGCAGCAATTCGCTCCCCTTTCATTCCATGTGCAGATGATAATTTGATTAAGCCTAAGGACTTTTTTTTATCTTTTTTTTTTTGTTTTGTTTCTACGTGGCTACAAATACAGCGAAACTCCTTGTGGCAACTTTCTTATGTCGAAATATTTTCTACATCTCCCCGATATAACAGAGGCCCATTTATAACGTCGCTGGGTTATAGCATCATAAATAATTATCTGGTTTCGTCAACAACTTTATGAACGAGTTCAACTGTACATGAACTAACTGTCTGTAAATACTTAACAACCAACTTGTTTTGTGGAAATACTTTGAGAAAAATTTGAATGCAATTTTTTACATTAGACATTTTAATTCATTTATTCAGAGACAATTCTCGATTTCTTAGGAATTTCGCTTTTATTTCTTCACGTGTAGGGGGTGGGGGGGGGGCTTTAGCCCCCATCTGTAAGTGTGCCTATGGGCCATGGACGCCCGTATGATTGTATGCATTGTGACAAATCCGGGCCTGGGCCAGAAGTCTGAATGGGGGCCCGCTACATGCTGTTACGGTGTCTGACAGCTATTTTATGCATTTTTTCTGTTTTCGCATATAAATCTTAGCCATGATTAAATGTATCCAGCATGAAATATACTAATCTTATAAATAAAAATGAAATTCTGTTTTTTCTGTTTGTTTGTTTGTTTGTGGATTTGAGTTGTATACAAATCCACAAAAATTGACCTATCAGCCTGAAATTTTGCACAGATATGTAAAATAATATACAATAAATCATAGTCCACTTTAAAACTTTGAAAGTCCACCCGTTCCCGGAATTTAAGAGATTTTTTATGTTCTCCATGCAAAAACCTTTCCGTAATTGTAACCCCTGTAGTGAAAAAAGTGTGAAATAAGGATCGTGGTTGCCATGTGTGGCGATTTTGCCGAATAAGATGTTTTAAATTCTCAAAGTAAAAATAAAAGAATAATAATGATTTTTTTTTGTTAGTTTATATTTGTAAGATTATTATTTTTTTATTATAATATCGTGTGCATGGGAAATCGGAGCAGGAATGAAATGTTTTATACGCAAAACAATAAGAATTGAAAATTTCCGAGGCTAATATGTAATTTTTTTTTAGTTTGGCGAAAAAATAAAATGGCTCAAATGCTGATTTTGAGAAAGTGAGTTCTAGCGGTTTGCACAGTTTTCGGCTTGGCGCAATTTATTGAGAGCTTAAGGAAATAGATTTTTGAAAGCAAGTGCAAAGGTTTTATTAGAATACAGCGTTAAATTTTAATGATCCGTGAAGAAATAATGCAGTTATTAAGGGATTTCAAGCGATCTATCTTCAGAATTCTCGCCAATTGAGTACATTGATTTAAGTTGGGGAATTCCGCCAAATTTCAGAAAATTGAAATCTTCTCATTTAGTACATCGGAGTAACGATGAATAAAACACGTTATAGTTGATAATTTAAAAAATTCGGTTGTATTAAGGGATTCCCCTTTTCAAATAAATGTGTGCTTTACTTTTTGGCGGCCGAACCATTTCCCATATTGATTGCTGCTAAGTCAATGCTTCGAATGATTTCCTGAAAAAACTCTTGCAAAATGGCGTATGTTGGCACTTTGGCGAGGCTTAGATTGAAACTGGATTTTATTTGAGACTGGGATATATAATGATACTGGTTATAGATAAAAATGAATGTTGGTATGTGTGTATGAGGTTGAAAAACTCCAGCACCGTTGCACCATGAAATTTGGTTCACCTAAGTCTTTTATCATTGAGAAGCTTTTTATGCTATCCGTTTTCCTCTAACTTGCCACTAGGTGGCGCAGCAGAACGTCGAATTCTATTCCGTTTAGCCGTTTACTATGCGAATATCGTCCAACCGATTTCGATGAAATTTGGTACACGCGGATATTAGAACACGGAGAATATTTTTCAGTATCCATTTTGCTGTAACTTGCCGCTAAATGGCGCTGCAACACATCAACTTCTATACCGTTCGACCGATCGGCATAAAATTTCTTATACTTACACATTTCAGCACGAAGAATATATTCTAACTGTGTTCCTTTTGATGTTACTCACCACTAGATGGCACTGCAATGCATTATTATTTTAACTCGCCACTAGATGACGCTGCAGCAGGCCAAATTCTTGACCATTCAAACGGTCGCTATGAAAATCAGTATACATAGCTATTTGAACAATGAGAATATTTTGGCGTTATCCATTTTGCTATAACTCGCCACTTGACGGCACTGTAGCAAATCATTACTTTAATTAACCACTAGATCGCGCTGCAGTGTATCACTTCTTGACTGTGCAACTGATCGCTATGAAAATAGGTATACATAGATATTTGAACACGGGGAAGAGTTTGGCGCTATCCATTTTCCTATATAATTTGCCACTAGATGTCGCGTCGTCAGGGCTGTCCAGCCGATCGTCCTGAAATTTCGTATTCATCGATATCTAAATGCGAAGAATATTTCCGCCGTATCCGTTTTGCTAAAACTCTCCACTAGATTACACTACGCCGCATGGCCTTCTGCACCGTACAAACGATTGCCTTGAAATTCGGTATGCATGGTTATTGAACACAATATAAAGCGATATCCATTTTGCTATATCTCTTTATTACAATAAATAGTAATCCCCACAAATCGGAATATCAAAAAGTCCATTCATTCCCGTGCGAAGAACGGGTACTTCAGCTAGTATTAGATAAATGAGAATGTTTATGAACATTATAAACATATGAAAAATCAACATTATGAAATTATTAAATAATGGAGACTTAAAAAATACAACTAAAAGCCTTGACTTTTTCATAATATTAATAATCATAATCGGCAAATTTCTATTCATTGGTGAGCGCCATTCTCGCTGGGTAGCCACTTAAACTTCAGTGGGTCCGGCAATTTACCGCGTCATCACTTAATATCTAGCAGCCAACCTAGTTACCACTTCTTTTGCAGAAATCGTTAATCTGCTGTGATATTCTTTCTACGAAGAGGTAGAATTAAGAGGGGGGAAAAAGATTTTGACTATTTGTAACTTGTAAATTCATAGCTGCAAAAAATTAGGCATTTACTACATTGAAATAAAAAACAAACCTTAAGCTAAATTATCATACTGTAATAATTTAGGAGCCCCTCTAAAATCGGGGCCTGGGGCATAAGCCCCTCTTGCCCCTGCGATAATCAGAGCCTGAGGGGGGAGGCGATTCAAGGTCCTGCCCAAAGATTTCTTTTTTTTTTTTTAGTATTGAACCACTTCTATAATATACCAGTACGTAAATCATAATGGAATTAATGTGGGAGCTAGGGGGAGGTTACCAGAGCTATGGGCACCCATGGAGACCTATGAGCCCCATACTGGACCTTATGGACTCAACTTATAATCAGTTTCAATTTTATGAGTTATTATCCTAAAAGTAATTATTACAGAAGAAAAACTTTTTTCAGAGAATTTTACATTGGTGTAGTAATAGAAGTTAATAAAAGGAAAGCACAAGGCCGTGGCCAAGGGGGGGGGGGTTCAACCCCCCCCCCCGAAATTTTCAGTCACATAACTTACTGTTCTTAGAAAAAAAAATTATCCCTTGTGTCGCCAACTACAATTATTGCAGTTCAGTTCATTCAAACCGCATGTAATTTTTTACTTGTGTTTCTCTGAGGATCGCAAAGTGATAAATTTCACTTAAATATGCTACCCTTTTCTCTGTACGTTATATGCATACCTGTCTTCTGAGTATGGCCAAAAGGAAATGCAATTTCCGTGGCACTTGCAAGCAGAATTTCTCATTCTCATCAAATAATTCTTAAAATAAACAGTGTTTAATGTATCATAGTAGTAGGAATTTGTGAAGGTGGTAGCAAAAATGTGCCCTAAGTACACTATGTACGGCTGCTTTATTTACACAATTTTACACAGTATTTACATTTCCCATAATTAGAATGCAGTATGATCGGAGCAAAAGCTCACATTCGTCTCAATGCTTCTCCACATTGGTTCTCTCTCTTCTTCTTTCACCCCCCCCCCTTACACGTAGAGAGAGACAAAAAAGAAATATCGTAACTAAAAAAATTTCTCTTTCCACAAAAAATAGTGAGTCATCTCTCGATTCCATCGGAGATCGAAACACGAAACAGTTTCACAGTATCGTGTTTATGACCTCTATAAATAAAAAAGTCAGAGTGATAAGTTTGTGATTTTTGGAGTTTGGGACATGTAGGCTCCAGTCTCGACCCATGTGGACCGGGAGGGAGATCCTACGTTGCATTATTCACGTAACCAGTCCGCTACTCCTTAGAATAAAAAGAGAGTGACACTGCGGACAGCAGGAGTAAAAAAAAAAAAAAAAAAAAACATCCGCTGCCTGGCTAGTGTCGCCCCTCTCGAGTCAGCGCCCTAGGCAGTCGCCTAGTTTTCCTATATGGTCCAGCCGGCCCTGCTCTGTCACACAGTGCTTGTCATTCTTTAAAGGCTGCACTGACACAGAGATAGGATATTGCTTACATAGCACTGTTTCAATTTGGATGCATTATTTTCGCGTTTTAAATAAAAGTGAAAAAACACAAAGCTGGAGATCATACTTTGTTTAATTTTAATTTCAGTGTGCTGAAAAAAGTACCATATTAAAACATAAAACTTGAAACCCCCCCCGAAAAATTTTCCTGGCTACGGCCTTGGGAAGCATAAGAACTAGAGCAAAGTATGATTTCGTTTAGACCTTTTTAAAGGGAAAAAAACATTAGTTTAATTTTCACTTCTGACAAATTACTCAAATCATCCTCGCTTCTGCAGTTCTGATTGATCTGGATTGTAACGAAATTAAACAAACAAACTCATCTCCGGAAACATTTCGAACGCTCGCGGCTTTATTTGTCTGCGTCCTAATCTGCAAAAAGCGAAATATCTTTACCTCCGAAACGATGAGGCCAGCGTGTGTCGATTTTGGAAGATCAACTTCTGAACTCTGGGCCAGGTAGGTGAAGGTAAATGGAGTTAGTTAATGGTTCCCGTTTTGAAGGAACTTATTCGCCGTCTTTTTTTCCGAATTCAATTTCTTCTTGAAGGGATTTGAAGAAGGGGGGGGGGTGCCTCTGTTGAAACTACCGCGGGATGTATTTAATGTAGGATTACTTATCGTTAATTGGAAGCCGCTCGTTGAAAAATGAATATGAGAAACACTTATGATTTCACGAAATACTTAAAGGCATGTTATCCTTTAATCCATATCTTCGTAACAAATCTACTTACTACTACCTATTAATTATGCTGTTCGTGTTTGTATCATTCCCTTATGCTGAGTTTAAATATCCTCCATGGTTCAAAAAAAATATATAAAACTGTGTCATCTGAAGCAGCTATTATCAATTGTACAAATTGTGAATAGAACATAATTTTTTGGGTGACTTTAGGAATTCTCACGTCGTGCAGTTTTTAATTTATGATGTGACGTTTCTGACTGCCGTAAAGGAAATCCAGGTTAGTTGAGTCAGTTCATCTGGTTTTTTCACTCGGTTAGATTTCAAGAGGAGTATTATTGAATAACATTGAAAAAACTTCTTTTAGACAGAAGCACTATGGAGGAATGTAATACTACGTTTAAAAATTATCAATCAGCTAAGTTTCAAATTACTTTATTTCTGTAAGTTTTATTTGCTTTAAGATCCAGTGGCGGTTTCAGAATTTTTTTAGGTGAAGTGGAAGGTCGACGATAATGGTGAAGCATTTTATCAAAAATTAGTCGGCCTTTCTCCGCTATTCCTTCTTTTTTTTTTTTTAAATGAGGTTTTACGTGGTAAAAAAATATAGTTGAACATTAAAAAAGTCTGTTAAAAACAAATTAATTAATATTTCCATTGAATAACAGTAGGGTTTGGCAATTTCTCGCCGAATATAGAAGATATCGCCATGCTGAGTTTAGTTTTGGAGACGTGTGGCTTTAAACTTGACGATAAATCGCCAATAATGACCAACCTTGACTTTTGGCATGACATACTGCTATCACCAAAGCCGCCATGGTATAATTTTAATCATGAGTTTTTTCCGGTGATTTTCTGAATGACAATGTCACCAGAACGTGACCTAATTAACCCTCAACTACATGCGCTTAATATATATAACACAAGTACATGTGTGGTGTAATTGGTACACCAACAAAAAAACGAACAGAAATAAGTTAAAAAGAGAACAAATATTTATACTAAAAAATTCAATAATCATAACTTTTAAACAATATTCCTTGTATAAAAGCAAAACAGTATAATTCATAAAAAAATGTTAACACTGACCATATTAAATTTAATCTGAAATCAATGCCAAGGTCAATTGAGTTGTAGTTGAAGGTTAATATGGGCCCCACCTAAGCTATCTGCCTTTCCAGTTTAAAAAAAAAAAAAAAGAAAGAAAAGAAAAGAAAAAAAGAATCATGGAAATCGGTCCGCGTGGTAAAAAAATCATCGTTAAACCATGCATACAAAAAATAAGAAGAATCAGACGAAAATGATAATTTCTTCCATTTTGAACTCGGTGTTAATAGAATACATTAATAATTCTATAAAATTTTCAGTTGAATATTTATTTTGAAAAGGGGGAGGGTCTTATCCCTCACAAATGGGCGCGAGTATCCAGGGGTCGGAAAAAGTTGTAAAATTCTAGGAGCTACATATATGTTAAATTAATTAGAAAAAAAAAAGTTTAGTCGCCTGGGCGACTGGATTTTTTCGAACCCTACGAATGAATATAGAGTACAGAACTGCTGCAGCTACTAAATACACTTTTATGGGTCGGATCCTATTAGGGGGGGAGTTGTTCATTCATTTTTCTCACAGTCACTTTATTGATTGTCTCCCTTTCCCACCCACAATGAAGCCCCACGAGTATGAACCCCACCTCCCCCGCTTCGGTAGTAGCAAAAGGGGTTTCCTCTCTAACCCATCGCGTGATCATCGGCGGCGCAGCGTCCCCCCCACCACCCCCACCCGCACGTGCACACCTTTCGTAGTAAGGACCACGTGATGATTCATTCGGTGAAATACCTTCCCCCCACCCACACCCCAACAACTTCCCTTTCCAATCCGTATAGCTATTGTGTCATCGCATGTATACCCCCCCAACCCCTTGTAAAATATAAAAATCGAGGTAGAGGGGGGGATAAATGTACAGGAAACGAAAAATCGACTAAAAATCAACTAAAGGGCGGCGGGCATGTTCCGATTTTTGGCAAAGGGGGGGGTGGGCTTGGGCATGCGAAGTTGTTAACAACAGTACAGCCTGTCCGGAAATGTAACATGGAGCAACCTCCGCCAAGTTGTTAAAACGCGATGCAGCGTTAGGCAGGGAAGTGGTTTTAAAACATCGTACCCGTGAATTGAATACAAATTATGGCTATCAAAGATACGGTTTGTTTTGGACGTCAGGGGTTTTAACGAGCAACGGCAACTGTAGTGCGTAACCATTCACTAATGAAATAATAGTATTTCAAGTAAATGTGTCCATGAGTGATACTTTGCAGGTTGCACAAGTAGTTGGAAATGCACCCCCTTGATAGTTATTTTCATCAGGATGAGGAGCCTCCTCATGCTATGAACGGAAATTTGAAAAACTGAGGTGGTAGAAGTCATGTTCCACAGGGTGGATGGTGATAGCTCATCCACGGCCGGACTGTCTCCTTTAGGGGCCCTCGGCAAGGGATTGAAAGGGGGCCCCGTTCTGGGGGATTTAGAGGAAATAGAATATTAACATGTGAAATATTTTAAGATTAGACTTACGTACCTAAAAACCATATTCAACTATTTTGGAGCTTTGGGGGCACCTGACTCTTTGGGGGGGGGGGCCTCCGGCCACAGGGTTTCTGGGATCCACTGCGCCACTGCGTAATGTAAGATTACTGGGAAATAAATTATAATTAAATTTGATATAGAGTAATTTATTAAGTAGTATATTTATTTTTGTGGGCCTCTCTGGGACCCCTTGGGCAGGGGGGGGGGCCTCCGCAATCACCGACTATCCGACCTGACCAGTTCGGGCCTGACCTCATTGTAAAAAAAAATCTGACATCATATGATAGCGTGGACTTATTTCTATACTAAAGTCTCTTTTCCTTGAAATAAAAGTAACTTAAATAAAAGATCTTTAATTTTTTTTTTCAGCACCTTCTATTGTCCATTTGATCTTTTGCGACCTACCACTTTCTCTTTGAAAAAGGTTAAAGCAAATCTCCAGCATAGTTCGTAAGTACCTTAGATTTAACCTCTACAGCTTGGAAATCACGCTCAAGATCTTTAAATCGATGAGAGAGAGACTCTCATTTTAATGAAAATTATAAAATAATCCGAACTCGGCCCGCTCCCCCGCCCCGAAATTTTGATTTTTGTTACTAAAAATGATTGTCCTTTTGCGAAATTTTTGACCGTTTGGACCCCCTCCGAAATTTTTAGACCCTCTCCAAAATGTTCTTAGTAATGGGGGGGGGAGGTGTCCCCTCTTGATAGCATTTGGTCCAGTAGTTTTCCTTTTCTGGTCGCTTTAAAATGAAATTTCAATTTTAATCACTACTAGCTGAAGTACCCGTCCTCGACGGGTTAGTGAATGAAAATTTCCAAAAAGCAAGAACTTTCGTCCGCATTGTAGGAGTACACAGAATAGATGTAGTATGCTGCCAAAGTAAAGAAAGCGAAGTTATAATTTTCATGTATTGTTAAAATATTACAGGTTAGAGAGTCACTAAGTAATATCATTTCATTCGCTTTAGTCGTAATTATGTGATGCGCGAACGAATATTTACGCATATTGAAATAATTTTCGCAAAATCTCAAATTTAATCAACATTTTTGAAAATTTTGAAGCCTAGAATTTAAGTTGAGTGACAACCTATCCTGTCACCCAAATTCGTTTCATTCCCTGCAGTCTTTATTTCGTGATGCTGGAACAAATTTTCAGCATTTTAAAACGATTTTCGAAAAATCTCAAAATGTAAGCAAAATATTTTTAAAATTCAATGCCTATAAATTAAGATTAGCAACTACCTATCATATCACTCAATTTCGTATCATTCGTATTAGTCGTTATTACGTGATGTTTGAAGAAATATAAACGTATTTTGAGAGAATTTTCACAAAATCTCAAAATCTAATAAAAATGTTTAAAAAATTGGACCCCTATAGTTTATGTTGAGCAACCATCTATCGTGTGACCCAATTTCATATCATTCGCTTTAGTCGTTATTACGTAATACGGGAACAAAGATTCACTCAGTTTTAAACGATTTTCACAAAATCTCGAAATCTGATGGATTTTTTTTAATTAGATGCTTATAGTTTAAGGTGAGTGACCACCTATCATTTCACCAAATATCATTTTTTCACCTTTGCAGTTATTACGTGATGTGTTAACACAAATTTACGCAGTTTGAAAGAATTTTCGCAAAATCTCAAAATCCAATCAAGATTTTTTAAAAATTCGACGCCTATGTTTTAACTTGAGTGACCACCTATCATGACACCCAATTTCATATCATTCGCTTCAGTCGTTTTTGCGTGATGCTTGAACAGAAAATTACGCAGTTTGAAACGATTTTCGAAAAATCTGAAAATCTAATCAAGATTTTTTAAAAATTGGACGCCTATGTTTTAAGTTGAGTGACCACCTATCATGACACCCAATTTCATATCATTCGCTTCAGTCGTTTTTACGTGATGCTTAAACAAAAAAAGCGTCACTGACAGAATGACAGACAGACAAACTTTTTTTTGAGGGTCGCATCGGATTCCCGGGTGCTTGAAACGGATAGAAATCGCAAAATTTTTGTATTCCAAGAAATTTACAGACAAGTCTAATTTTATTTATATAGAAGATATGAATGCGAGTATTATCTGTACATTAAGAGTCCTCTGTAGTCGGCTTGCGGAGATTAAAGTCTCAATGCTTTGCTATGGAGAAAAGTGCCTTAACGCCTAATCCAGGGGTTCCCAAACTTTTTTTACCCGCGGCACCCTTGTCAGGCTGAAAGCATTTCGCGGCACCCTTTTCAGGCTAAAAACTTCCGCGGAAGATTTCCTTTAAAGCAATATGAATATGAAGGTTAGAATGAAGCAGTTTGGATGCATTTTACGTTATTTTTTGTTTGTTTGTTTATAGGGATAACTCTCAAGAAAGTACTCTCTTGGGAAAGGGATATAGAACTTTGACAATACCCCCATTTCAGGGAGTTCCTATAAAAGAGAGGCAACAGGACAGTCTTGAACTTGACTGAAATATTTTTGTTTGAGCCCACTTAGTGATCGGCTTGGCTCACTTTCTTGGGGACACCGGTTCAGAGGAAATTATTTGATTATACTCCACCAAAACACTTTTCTTTATTATCTCCACAGCACCCCTGACATACGCTTGCGGCACCCAGTTTGGGAACCTCTGGCCTAATCATTTTTCTCAGGAAGTATTGGGTATTTTTAAATGAAATTTTTCTGTGTGAATCTTGAGAACTATTCGCAAGGATTGCGCGTATCAGATTTGAGTTAATTGAGCCGAAAGAGATTTTATTGCAGTCTGAAAAGTAACATAAATTCTAGACTGCAATAAAATCTCTTTCGACTAAATTAACTCAAATCTGAATCGCGCAAAGTTCTCAAGATGCACTCAGGAAAATTTCATTTAAAAATACCTTATACTTTCTGAGAAAAATGATTAGGCGTTAAGGCACTTTTCTCCAAAGCAAAGTATTGGGACTTGAATCTCCACAAGCCGACTACAGAGGACTCCAATTCAGAATAAAACTGTTAGTATTACATACATATTTGTGTATTTTGTCGTCATGTGTATAAGATGTAATATTTTAATTTAAATCTGATTTTCTGTTGTTAGTGATTACGAAAATGTACGTACTTTTCAGAATTTCGCTTACACGTTTTCGTCGTTTATACCTTCCCCCCCCCCCTTAGTCCCTTGAAAAACGTATATTGTGTATACTGTATTTCAATATACGTATACTGTAATCGAACGTATACTGTATTTCAATTCAGTCGTCTGTTCAGTGGGTACTGCGCAGTCTTTATTAAAACCATGGAATGGAAATCCACTCAAAACATAATCCCGGAACACCTTTAAAATTTTGTGCGTCGTTCGTATGCAAATGAACATCTTACTCATCCATTAAGATACAATTTTGCGATTTCAATTTCATTTGTTAGACGATGAGGTTTGGTGTTAAAAGTTCAATAAGAAAAGAACAAAAAGCACTTGCCAGATGGAGGAAAATCCACAAGGCTGCCTCACAAACAACCTGTGATCTTTGTATGCAAATGTTATGTCAAGGTCTCCAGGATAAGAAAATTCGGTGTTAATTATGTCTCTAAAAAGACCCCAATGCAAATATGTTTTAAAACGCACAAAACTACTTGGCGAAACTCGCAAATCTAAGGACCGATGAAAGTTGTATGTTGTAATTTTTTTCTTTTCTTTTTCTCCTGAGCTGCATTTTTACACCATTTTTCAAGCCTGTTAAATAAATAGCCTTGTTTACTCGCTGTTGATGGGATCGCATTGAAACACTGCGATGTGCTTTAGAACAAAAAATATAAACTGCTGTTCAAACATTAATTATTAAGCAGTTTGTGTTAAAGAAAGAAAAAAACATCTCTTAGCTGCTTTTGTCTCCAGTTTTGCTTCATTCTGTTCATGTTTCCAAATCGGTTTCTTCCTTCTGTATTTAAGCCTTTAGTGCGCAGTTTTGCGTACATGCAAAGTTGCATATCCATAGACCCTTTAAAACAGTATTTCGAGTGTCAAGTCAATTTTTCTATGTCGGTTTCATTATAAAGTGTTGTTCTTTATAAAAAGTAGATTTAGTACACAATAGAAACTTTTAATATTTATTATCAGCTGCACGCTCTTTTCAAAAATTAATCTATTACTCACAAAACTAACGCAGAAAATTTCTCTCCTACACGAATACTTTTTGAGAGGATGCACTAATTATTGATATTTCTAGAAAAATACGAATACTAACCCTTTATAACCCAGTACTTGGGATTTTTTCTGGCCCATTTTTTGGATTAATTCATATATTTTCCCTCTACTGTAATATCCCACGTGAAAATTGGAGAAACAAGTATTAAACAAACAGGAAATTTTGCAGGAGAGTACATTAATTCTTCACAAAATCAAAGTCGGAAAACTACCTGCTGCTTGTACACGGAATTACAGGCAAAAATATGTAATTAAAAGCGATGATTCTCATGCTCAATTTTCGAGTCATTATTCGAGCTTTCTTAAAAATTACGAATGAAATAAAGTTCATAAGCTAAATATAATTTAGAATCTAGATGTATGGGGAAAAAATATACTTCCAATATAACTGAACAAAAATCGGAAAATTCTCTAATGATAATTGATTTCTGTATTTAATAGACCGTAGGTGGTAAGTATTCTTACCACTGCCTTATAAAGGGTTAACCCTCAAATGCACGAATTTTAAAGACGTTTGCTGCTGGTCACTCGATAGCCACGAGTGTAAGCTAAATTTACTGTATCAGTTTTGTCAATAACAAATTAATTATTCCAAAAGTACGCTGTTTGAAATAGATATGTGAATTTTTTATTATTCACGATATGAAGCATTTATTATCAAAAGCATTTTATTTGCGAAATTGAAGCAAGAAATTTAGCTACTGTCTAGTCTGTCAGTGAACGTGCTTTAAAAATACGATGCAGATGTGCATCGCCATGCATTTAAGGGTTAGCACTTTCCTATAACGAAACACGCAGTTTGAAAGAAATGTGTGAGTGTTCCTGTAGCAGAACTATAAATGATAAAGACACATTTTTTTAATGGAGAAATTCATTTTGTAACTCTTAACAGTATATATCACATCCGAGTCGTTTGAAATAGCCCAATCCCCCTAAAATACGCTTTAATGAATTTCGGGCCATAGAGCGTAATGTATTTAGAATCCCTTGGGCGGGCCTGTAGATAAACAATCCAGTCGAATGGAACCGAAAGGGGAGGTGCACAACTAGATGTTACAACAATCCTAAATATAAAGTTTCAACATTCTACGCCTAATAGTTTTTGAGATATGCGAGTTTAATGAATTTCGGCCCATAGAGCGTAATGTATTTCGAATCTTTTGGGCAGTCCTGTACATAAACTATTCATTCGAATGAGACCAAAAGGGGAGGTGCACAACTAGATCATAGAGCAAACCTAAATATAAAATTTCAACATTGTACGACCAATAGTTTTTGAGATATGCGAGTAACATACGTACGTGCCGGCATGGGAAAAAATGGCCAAAATAGACTGACCGCTGGTCAAAATGAGTTGCAGACGTGTATAAACACGTCTGCAACTATATAGGATCGTGCATGCTAGCGTACGATGAGATGCATCGAAAAAATTCTTAAAAGTAAAGTTAGAGGTAGTCAAAATCGGTTTTTTCGTCGAAATTTGGTCCCCGAAATTTTTTGGGATCACATTACTTTCTTATACCCCGTACAAGGAAGTAAAAAGGGCAGCCATTGCCAGCGCGCCACAGATCTAGAGACCATTTTTGACACAGGTGCACAGCCACCTGTGTCAAAAATTGTCTGTAGATCTGTGACACGCGCTGAACGATTCGATTGACTGACATGTTGCTGGTAGTTAAATCGAGCGATGGCAACTGCTGCTTTTTTTTCCCCCCGCATAGCAGTCTATCCATTTTTTTCTTCTACATCAACGTATTTCCGTGGTATTCTCCAGTTTTCAACAGATGCCAGTGCTAATAATCCTGACAATCTTACAAATAATCCTGAGAATTTTTACTGGAAATGATAAAAGTAAAGGATTCTCATGTAAATGTCACACTCAAGTATTTTTATGGAAATCAAATTTATTCTTGGTGACTGACAATGGTCAAGAAACGTCAGTTTTGGGTCCTCTCGGCGAAAAAGCAGCGCTTTAACCCTTTGAGGCGCAATCCTTTCCCAATGCTGAAAAAAGGGCAGCCGTTGCCATCGCTCGACTTAACTACCAGATCTGTGGCACGCGATGGACGTTTCGATCGTCCGCCATCTTACTGGTAGTTAAGTCGAGCGATGCCCTTTTTACAGCATTGATCAATCTATCCAGCTGTTCTCGCATTCTTCCATTTTTCATCAGATGTCAGTGCTGTTAAAAATGATCGTGACAATTTTTTTTTACGGGAAATGACGTGCTAAAAAGTAAAGGATTCTCGTGGAGCTATGTCACCCGCAACTATTTTTATAGAAATCAAATCTATTCTTCGTGACTAGAAACAGCCAAAACGGGAGAGTTTGGTGTTCCCAGAGCGCGGGAACACTGCACGTTAAAGGGGTAATGCAGACTACTTCGGAAAAGATGCGAAGTTAGTCTTTTTTTATGTATTTTGTCTGATAAAATCATTATCATATGACTAAAAACTTGCCCTGCGTATGATCCTGAGACGTCCAGTTAAACAAGTGTCACACTTTGCACCAGATACAGTTCATTCTAAAAGTTTTAGCCTATTAATAAACTGAAATGCACTTTCCGTCACGAAAATCCATCCGGTTTTTTAGCATGAACTCTAAACGGAAAAAAAAAATCGGCGGTAACTTCTGCTGAGCGACATTTGCTGTTTTTCATGCATTAGAATATACTTTAACAGCTTTAAAACTTTGCTGTTTTAACACTGTTATACAAAGTGGACACATAATTTATTTTTTCCTTCCTCTCTCAACACTTCTCCATTTTTCTTGTACGAGCTAGCTGCCTTTTGAACAAAACGCTAAGGCACACCTTCTTTAAGGAGTTAATGAACCGGCAAACGCTATGTTGTCTTTCATTTGCTTAGAATTTATTACAAGGGTTTTTCTTCTTTCCAACAAAAGTAGGAACCGATGTAAGTAGACAGGGATTGTTCTGAAATTTGAATGTTATGTTATTACGGGCTACTAATGCTATTTACCCTATTGAAAATGGTGTATTGACTTTTTTTTTTTTTTTAACAGGAGCACGCAAAAGGTATTAACAGATTAGGATCGGATGTTTAAAGTAAGTTTTAGAGACGGGAGAAAAATGTGTTATTAAAATTTCCAAAATCAAAAGTCGTTGAAAAAACAGTTCTTAGAGACAAACAAAATCCGTGAATATTCTTCGGTTTTAATTTAATGCCGGCGCTCAATTCATTTCGGGTTTGTAAAAAAAAATGTCATTTTTTATGGTTATTTCCGGATACGCATGTTTAAAACATAACACCATTCGCATATAACATTTCCTTAAAAATGTGTAATTGTATATGCTGCCACCTAGTGGGCAGCAAAGCAAATAAAAGCACATGAGAAAAAAACTCTGGGAAAAACTGTGTGTACAGTGGAAATTTTCAAACTGCCCGAGCTACACTCTGGATAAGCTTGAATGGTACGTTTCGCCTGCCCGAGCTGAGTTCGGTTGAAGACGGTGAATAAAATTAAGCACTTTAGACATGGCGACAGCTGTGTCTTCCGGGCTAGCTAAGCTAGATGCGAAGCTCTACGAATATTACGCAAAATATTAAATACGACCCATAAAAGTATTAGCCTAGTATTCAAGAATTGCCGTATTTCTCTTATATAGGCAAGTGTGGAGTCTCAAGATTCCCTAGCCGTTGGTACAATGCAACATTACTATAGCACATTCAAAATTTTTATATTTTAGTACAAAAGCGTTTGAAAACTCGATGAGTCCTCTTCGCTCTGATATAAATGGAAGACCCCTACCTTAAAATACTCAAATGGGTGTCCGTCCACTTTGAGGTCTTAAGCCCGAGAGTCACCCGGGGCGCCATTTTTCGGTGAAGGCTGAAGGGAACTAAGCCCGAGAGTCTCTCGGGGTCAACTTTTAACTTTTCTGAGCTATGAAGAACAAATATCTAAATTTGCTACCTTTCCAAATACTATTGTCGAACCTTTTATTATGCTTAAAAAACTTTAAATCCAAACAGAATTAAGTATGTGGAACGATCTAGAATTAAGAGTTACTTTTTGAATATTCAGTAAGCCGAATGAAATTTGACTGAGGTTTTATTTGCAAATAAATACAATCTTCAAGTATTAGTACAGAATTTAGGTAAATCTGTTAAATTTTATGTTAAAAATGTTTTTTATGTGGAACTTTTTTTAATTTTAAAACATGCTTTTTCCAATTATTTCTTATTAAGAATGTATTATTATTAAATTTAAATAGAGTTCCTTCATTTTGAATAATAACTGTTTGAAGCTTATAATTTTTTTTTTTTTTTTTTTTTTAATGTCAACATACTTTTCTCCATACTATTGTTTAAAAAAAATATTAAAAGTACCAAAAACCTTCACTCCACAGGAAGATATGAGGTAGAAATTGCTGATAACTCGAAATACTAAATGCTTCAGCTAGTGTTCGAAGACCCACGACAAATGATCGAAGAAGGGGAGTCACTGCCGCCATATCTTTAACACAATAAAATCGGCTGTTCGAACCTTGTCAGGGGGAGACCCCCCTGAACTACCCTAATTTTTTAGTTTCATTATTGCCATATTAAAACGATATTAATTGACTAGGACATTTTATCTCTCATCTTTCGTGTATTTCACCTGGTAACCCCATGCTGAAATTTTTAGGATTGTAACCTATTTATAGAAAAATGCATGGGATGCATATTCTACAGCTTATGAAATATTGTAACAATAGATTAAAGCTTTTGTGAACTAATAGTATTGAAATATATGTAAAATTATGTAGCATTTTTATGCCACTTTTTGGGGGCACATTTTTGGGACACATTTTTAATAAAGGGGGCGAGAGATAAAATGGCATAGTCATTAATAACAGCAGACCGGCTAACTACTCTTTAAGCAGTAGTAATGTATGCAAACAAGATCGCGTTGGAAAGCGCAATTTGTCCCCCCCCCCTTTACCATCAGACTTACGAACGATCGTTTTCCGTGATAAAAATTCCTAATTTTATCAGTGATTTCCCTGGGAATTTTACCAGCCGCGCGTTCTGCAGTACAACGTGTGCAATTGGAGCATTTTAATTTTTTTAAATTTTATTTAACTTTATTGCTGCTTTGAACCATATGAATCTGCCGGAAACGAAAAATTAAAACAAAAAACACTCTACTTTTCAAAAACATAAATTAAAATAAAAATGAATAAATAAATAAATAAACCTCCCAATTTCATTAGAAGTAACAATGATAAAATTTGGATAGTATTTTTAAATGTCTATTTTAAAAGTAAGACTGACTTACTACAAAAAAACTACTGACCGAATAAAAAATATAGAACTTAGAAACAAGAGAAGCAATTTTAGAATTCACGCAGTTCGTTGACTCGAAAGAAGAAACTTATTTTGTTTGAAGAGCAAGCAGTAAATAAAAATGTTGAGGGAGAAAAATGCATGTATAAAAAAGACTTAGTATAGAAAAGACTTTGAAGAAAGCTTAGTAATAAATAGGTGCCAATTCCCATATATATATATATATATATATATATATATATATATTATATATATATATATATATATATATATATATATATATTAACAGGGTGTACATTAAGTAACACCCTGATTTCAAAATCAAAAGCCTGAAAAACAATTAAGATCAATAAAAGAAGGCAACTAACGGTACGTTCATTATGTAACTTGTAAAAATTTTATGCTGAAGTTTCGGAACTGTAGCTACAATATTGTTACGAATTTTCTGGGCAACCCGCTGTTCTATGGTTCAAAATAGTTTATTAGACGCGTAGAATACGAATTTTAGTTAAATTATGCTTTTTGTCGCATCAAAATCCATCAACTAGAACGCGAGATACGGAGATTTGGGTTTACCTATATTGGTTTGCATAGCAAATTTCGAGAAATATTGCTCCTAGGCCTTCGCTAACCTCTCTTTTGGGGACTTATATTTGGCGCCACGTTCGGCGATATTTCGCCAAAAGTCGCCAAACTTGGCGATATTTCGGTCATTTGGCGCGATTTCCCCAATGGGGCTTGTAAAGTTGGTTTTTCTGCATTAATATCACATAATAACCTAAATAGCGCCAAAAATAATTATCGGAACTGAACCTAGCTTGTCGATATCGCCAATATTTGGCGAAAAACCGTCAACTCTAATGTTATCCGATCCGATGGTAATTTTGAAGATGGATATTCCCCTTTCTAAATAACCGGTTTGCATGCAGCAAAAAGGTAAAGTTTAGTGTTCTAGTAGGGAAAAATAAATATTGGTTCAAAACCGAATCGGGAGCAGATCACGCCAAGAATTCGTAATATTATCAATAACATACGGAAATTTCTTGGTAATCTATATGCTCCAACATCCGTAAAAACTAAAAATCTCGTGTACAGTGTGCTCAAACGATGAAACATATAAATAATGACGCAGCATAATTATTAAAAATAAACTGCTTTTCCTTCTGTTTAAAAAAAAAAATGTATTAACCATTTAATTTTTTTCACCTTTAACGCTTATTTCTTTTCCACCTCTCTTCAAATTCCCATAGGCTACCTTCTTCATCGTGCAAATAAAATAATCCAATCAACTTTGCAAAATCCGCAAAACACTTCAACTCAACTCCGTTTAAAATAAACTAATTCCTCTTTTTTTTTTTTTTTCTCTCCCCTTCAATGTGCAGTAACTAAAAAAAAAAATCCAAGAAAGAGCCTATCTCTATGCATTATTTTCTGTATGCTTGCATTTTCCTTTTTTTTCTTCTATTTCCTTGCTCGAAAGCCTTTTGTATTCTTTGTTTTTGAATTATCTGGCGTTAAAGAACATCTTAGGGTCTCTGACAAAAAAGAAAGATAAAACATCACGGCGTCCAATTTAAAAAAAAAAAAACTCCTCTCCTTATTCTCAGAAGAATTTGCGATGTTATTGTTTTAGCTTCTATGTATTACATTTATTAAAAAAAAATGACAACTATTTTTTTATTTGAATTTAATTTCTTTGATTTTCTACGAGATGTTATGCAATGCGTTCGATTTCAAGTTGTGTGCAGCATACTTAAAAGTTGTTGGCTTTGTCCTATCTATTTTTTAAGCAAATCTGCAGAATTAGATTTAAGAAAAGAACCTCCTCAGAGTGAATTTTGGGTTTAATGCTTTTGAATTTTACAGAACCCTCAGTGAAACTCTCGAGTATATTCCAGGAAATTGCAATTAACCCTTTGAGGCGCAACCCTTTCCCAATGCTGAAAAAAGGGCAGCCGTTGCCATTGCTCGACTTAACTACCAGCAAAATCACGGACGATCGAAACGTTCATCGCGTGCCACAGATCTAGAGACCATTTTTTGACGACAGTCTTGCTGGTAGTTAAGTCGAGCGATGGCAACGGCTGTCCTTTTTTCAGCATCGGACAATCTATCCAGCTGTTCTCGCATTCTTCACTTTTTCAGCAGATGTCAGTGCTGTTAAAAAGAATCGTGACCATTTTTTTTTACGGGAAATGACGTGCTAAAATGTAAAGGATTCTCGTGGAGCTATGTCACCCGCAACTATTTTTATACAAATCAAATTTATTCTTCGTGACTGGCCACAGTCAAAACGTCAGAGTATGGTGTTCCCAAAGCGGGAACACTGCGCGTTAAAGGTCTGATACGTAACGGCAGAGGTGCACCCATGGTCGGAACTATGGAGGTCTTAACTCCCCCCCCCCCCTCTCCCGGAAGTTGGAATATAAGTGAAAATCATTTTAAAAGAGAATTGTCATTTAATTTAAAGAATTTAAATACTTTGTCTGAAAATATTATCTTCAAATTATATCTAAAGTACTGCAGGGCAGTTCGATAAGTACGTGCCAAGTCTAAATGACGGCTCCTATACCGTCAGACAGCTATATCAGTCTTCTATATAGCGATCTTTAGAGATTCGTGTACGAAGTTTCTTTTGGTTGTAAAAAAATATTTCGGATTGAAATTTCCCCAAATGGACACATCCCCCCCCCAAAAAAAAATCCCACCCCGCACAGTACGGAGAGGAATTTTCACTACTGCGTTGTAATGTAGAAGACCATTTGCCTTTCTACAAAGGACGAAGAGAATGATCTGTGGGGGATGGGGCAGAATGTGTCTATTTGGAAATTCTGATCCAAAAAAAATTTTACATCCAAAAAAGAAACTTCAGCAGCTAATTTCCTCATGGGGGTATGACCCCCCCTAACCCCTCCCCCCCTCCCTTGGAATCCGCCATTGCGCTGATCCCTGACTCACTCTGTAATCGTTCTGGGCAACCACTTCAATATAAATATTTTGCCGCTATTACTCAAAGAAGAATAAACAGTTCAAAAAGATTAAAAAGCAGAAAAAGCGTCCTAACGTCTACACCGTTTATACGATCCGCTTGAAAATTTTCATAGTTATGTATAAAAATATAAAAAAAAACAATCTGCACTACTTTAAAAATCTGAAAATCCACCCATTCCCTCATTTTTAAACGTTTTTTTCTATTTTCAGCTTTTTTATTTCCGAGAGTTAAAGAAAAGTGAATCTTATTTACTTCACAAAATGCGCTGTTGCAATCGATAGGACGTCCTATTCATGGCGGTCATCGGGCTTTGAAAGGAAAGTGTGATCCCAATTCCCTTAAAATAGTTTTTCCAGATTACATAGTTTAATTTTTTTTTCCCACGAATAAATCGTCTGCATGGATATAAGAATGGTTGTGTACACAACAAAATATTTCGAATGCCAAAAGTTTCCGCGCGTTTCCAGAAGAGCATGAAATTCCATTTCGATATATAATAAAAATTGAATTATAAACTTTATATATTTAATCTTCGTCCACCTAAAATAAATGAGTGTAGGCATTCTTTCGTCAAATCTTTTTCCTAGCTGCCGTTGTAATCGCCTCCACAACGGTATTTGATTTGGTGTCGTCCCAGAACCCGCGGTAACCCCAGAATGGGGTGGGAAATGTTGGGGAAGAGAAGAGAGATTTACGACTATTTCTCCTCATCAAGGTCAGTAACGAGATCGGGGATTACAGAATTCAACTTAGCGATAGTCTCTCCTCCCCCTCTCAGAGCTCTCTTATCAATTCTGTGCTTCAGCGCCTTCCTGTCTTCAAAATACAAAAGCCGAATGAGATGGAAGAATCACTTGTTTATGTCTTCGAATTCAAAGCGATTTTTCTCAATACTTATGAAAAAGCTATTGGTTCGATATAAACTGAAACTTTTTTGAGGGAATTTTAAATCATACTCATTCTTATGAAAAGAAAATTAATGAATTCTTCTGTAACTTTAAAAGTACGAAATTATAATAATCGAACAAAAATAAAAATACTCATTATAGTTAAGTAATTACTATAGTAATTATACAATTTAAATTATATGCTTATATAGATATTCATTTACATTACACGACGCACAGGAAGTACAGCAAGGGGGCTAATAGGGCCAAAATTTTTTATTATCATATTTATTTAGTCTAATCAAATGGATATGCCCCCTTCATTTAACTTATGAACAGCAGTTAGCTGTGGCATTACAAAACTTTTGCCCCTCTCCCGAAATGTGTTTCATATTGCCAAACCTAGAAAGAAAATGAAATATACTATAAGAATTTTTTTTTATCAGCAAATAATCTCTCCCCTCCTCCCCCACCCAAAAAAAAAGAAAAGAAAAAACCTCGAGTGTAGTCCGCTTTAATAATAAATACTCTAAGTAGACAATTTGATACAAATACATATGAATTATTAATGTAAGCAGAAATTACATTTTTAGAGAGATTAATTAAAAGGTTTTTGTAGATATTGTATAGCGAAAAGTTTTTCCAAGAATATATTTTCCTTGGAATAAACTATAAATTTTGACTTCCTTTAACTAAAGACAAACTTTAAAACAAAATACTGATTACGATAAGTTTCATCAAATAAATTATGCATTTAAAATAAATGCTTGAATTCAAATTAATACCCGGAATAAACGTGCATTTCTTAACACTTTTTATTTAAATATTTTTATTTTATTTTGGTGATTTCAAAGTTAAATTCATAAATAAAGTGAATTGCAGAAACTTTGAAAAGTGCTTGAAGAAAACAAGATGTTGATGGGTGATTTCTTTTCCTCTTCTACAATAAAGAAACAGTATCCCCGCAATTTAATATTGTTGATTTGTTCAGGCAAAGCATACTAGGGCTATCTTCCAAAGAGAAAAATGTTTTGAGCGAGCACGTTTTAAGGGGGCGTAACGAGTATTTACGTTACATCTGGGGAAAACATCCCAAAACTCCAGATCGACAACTGCGTAGGAAGGCAGAACGCTGGAACTTCATGCTTTAGCCATCGGACAATGTTCATCAATTATTTAATTATTAATATTTTATAACGCATTTTACAATTTAACAGTGCTTTATTCGATGTATCAAGTTGCGCTGTTTTTAAAAGCACGTTTTGTAAATATTTAAACGATTTTAATACTTTAAATCTATAAAGTTTTAATATAGTATCTCTGATCGGATCATTTTTCTTTCAACACAAGGAATCCCGTAAAATTTTAACCCTTTGAGGCGCAACCCTTTCCCAAAGCTGAAAAAAGGGCAGTCGTTGCGCACAGCCAGCTGCGTCAAAAAAAGGGTCTCTAGATCTGTGGCACGCGATGAACGTTTCGATCGTCCGCCATCTTGCTGTTAGTTAAGTCAAGCGATGGCAACGGCTGCCCTTTTTTCAGCATTGGGCAATCTATCCGGCTGTTCTCGCATTTTTCCATTTTTCAGCAGATGTCAGTGCTGCTAAAAATAATCGTGACAATTTTTTTACGGGAAATGACGAGCTAAAAAGTAAAGGATTCTCGTGGAGCTATGTCACCCCCAACTATTTTTATAGAAATCAAATCTATTCTTCGTGACTGGCAATAGTCAAAACGTCAGAGTTTGGTGTTCCCAGAGCGGGAACACTGCGCCTATTGAAAAGGGAAAATATTATAAACTTTCGCTCAACAAATAAAACATTTTTACATAAAATATTTTGTATTGCATTAAAAACTATAAATAAATAAATAATTTAAAGAAACTCTAATAATTAGAAAGCATTTAAAACCACAACCTATTGGAAATGAGAAAAATTGTTTAAACCAAACGCTTAAAAAATAATCTTGTTTAAATTAAGCTAATCTGGCAGTGAAAAGTTTCTTTTTAATAAATATTTTGTCAAGACACAGACTGGAGTTTCTTTTTGTATTTTTAAGTGGAACGGCTAAAATACGGTTAACTACCTCCCCGATTGCGATAGTTCATATGTATAATACGCTTAGGAAATCCTGATAACAATAGCTTTCTAAAGAAATATTATCACTGTTCCCAGACCTACTGAAATTTTGAAGGTGCACAGGAAACATTTGAGGGGGGCACATATCGAATTTTAAAGCAGAAAGGGGAAGTTTCTTTAAAATTTCAAACATGTTTATTTTTTTTTAAATTGACTAAGTTGTTCGGGGGGGAGACACAGAGGGGAAATGTGCCCCCCTCAACGCTACGCCTATAGGTCATATGTATTGTATGCTTAGCTGTGACGTAGCTACACTGGGTGACATCCGGGGCGGATATAAGTGGTGTCACCCCCCATATGAGCATTTTTGCCCCATACATGCGATATTTTTGGAATTTTTGCTGTACAAGCCGTCGGGTGTCACCTTTTTGAGGGTGACACCCGGGGCGGACCGCCCCCCTCGTCTTGCTACTCCACTGATGCTTAGGATAACAGTAGTTATGAAGGTTTACCTCCGCTCCAGATCTACGTAACTGCACCAAAATTTACGCCTTTACTCCAAAACAAGAGAAATTTGGGCATAAGATCCATTCTAATGCCTTCCTCACGTATGTTACAAAAGAAAGAAATTGTGTGTCCAATATTTACTAAAAATGAATCATGTTGGCGTTTTTTCCGCACACCTTTCGCCCCCACTTTTAACCCCACCCCAACGTATTACCGTATTTTCTAACTTTTACTTTCTACAGATCGCTTATGAAAACCAGGCATGTAGACAAAAAATCTTTGGGGAATGCGCAAAAGATGGTAAAGGTAGAACATCTCATAAAAAGGCTTAATTACTGAAATCCAATTAACAAAAATTAAGGATTTTTTTTCTGGAGGGGGTCGAAGGCATGCCCCTGTGGTCACCCTTTGGCTTGGCTACATGCCTGATGAGAACAAAAATAAGAAAAGAACGTATAATGTTGAGGGATATCCAGGGCCAGCCTTAGGCAGGGGCAAACGCCCAGAGGCCCGCGATTGGAAGCTCCGCATGAAAATTTAGTTTCCGAAAAAATATATGAATTATAAATGCAACATTTGTCTGTTATGTTATTATTTTTTTCCGTACATTTTAGTAATTAGTCGAATTGAATTAAACTCTTCCTTGCCAACTTTGTAAAGCTGCTTTACAAATTTTCTTGAAACTTGAGTATTAGTAATGTAGATTAATTAATATTTTTACTGATTACTGCATGTCTTAATCCATCGGATTTATGATATGTTGCACTGCAATATTACGTTCAGACGCCCATGTTGCATAAATGTTCAACAGCACCGATAATATTTTTTTTTTTAAACTTGCGGGGGGGTGGCTTTTAACTTACGTTGTCAGTTATTATGCAATAAGAAGAAAATAGTAAAATAATCCAAAATTTCACTCTACTAATCGTTAGGGGTGGAGTGGGTATATGAGCCCACCCCCTCTTCTCCTTTGTCTAAGCATGACTTTTTTGCTAAGATAACAGCTCTTAATCAGAATGTTTAATTTTTATTAGCATTCTTTCACTATATTATGATGAAAGTTTGATGATGGGGCACAAATGAAAGTCATTTAAAGCAGTTCTTTTAAGAAAGCACACAGTTTATCACCCGCTGTTAACCTTTTTACACACCGCATTGAGATCCAGGCACATTTTAAATTAGTCCCCCCCCCAATATTGTGTTTTCTAATGCGTTAGCGAAAGGTTATTAGTCATTTAAATGGGGGAGAGGGACTTTTTTATATAATTTTTATTGTGTTTCCAATTGGGAACATGGGTCATTTCTGACTATAATTTACATTGGTTTCAAAAACTGAATATACTGATGGGTATTTTAAATAATAAATGAAATACTAAGACTTAATAAAAGATTTATTTTTGAATTTCAGAAAAGATATGAATTAAGTTTGAAGAAGGGGAGGGTGCATCAAGATAGCTCTGTAAATATTTATGAAAAAGGCTATTTTCATGACTTTTTTCCAGTTTCCCAGTCATGATAGAAATGCAACTTCTATTTTAAAAAATGAAGTCAATTTTTAACTTTATCTGCTAATTTTTTCAAGTCAATACTGATAAAATTTCATTTTTGAATAAATTTTTAATTCGATGTTCCCAGTTAGGAACATTGGACGCAGGGGCGTAGCCAAAGGGGAGGGGGGGTCATAACCACCCTTCATGAGGAATTTTTTGCTATACAAAATGTATATTCTTCACTACATTATCATACACTCGTATACATATCTATGAGTTGTAGTTGTCTTAACCCCCCCCCCCATGAAAAATTTCTGGCTACGCCCCTGTTGGACTGTAAAGGGTTAAAAGAATCAAGTAACAACAAAAAAATTGAGAATGTCCACTCATAAGACGTATTACCATTATTATAAAAACCAGACCTGTAAGAGCTAAAGAACATTCAGCATAAATCTTTAAAATGCAATATTTTTTTAAGGTCTTTTGAAATGAAAGATGAATCAGGATAATTTGTCATGCAATTTCTGTGCTTCTCAAAGTGTTTTGTTAAACTTACTCAGTATTTACCTATTGGCTTGTCCGAGATTAGAGCTTGTATAGTAACATCGTGTATTCTTCTGAGTATCGCTAACTAAACTAAGTGAGTAAACTAAGTTTGTTTTTGAAATTTGTAAAGAGTTCGATCCCCCCCCCCCCAAGAAAAGTCTTAAATTCTCTCATAACGAAATATTTAATATAATGGGCACCGTTAATAACATTTTTCAAGATACAGTAACTAAAAACTAAAAAAAAGAAAAAACATGAACGAAAATTTTCTGAAATGTGATGAAATAATAATGCATAGTAAGTATATTGTATAGTGTGTAAGGAAAATCAACACTAGGGGTGTCTGTTCTTGGAGAGGATGCCTTGAGCGAGGTCACTTTTAAGGGGTTCTAACGCGTATTCACGTTATATTTCGAGAAAACCGCCCAAAAATGTAGGCCGTCAAATCGACACCCGCGGGTAGACAAGAACCTTGGTTCTTGACGCTTCATGCATCTACCAAATTCACTGTGCTATCCACTCGCCCACATGTCAGGACCGTTACAGAATAAAACCTGCCTTAAGTAAATCCTTAACTAAGCATAAACTTATTATTTAAGAAAATATTTCTTGGTCCAGTGAACAAACACTTAGTCCATTTCTATATAATTTTTATTCAATGGAAAATGAAGTAAACAGAAAGTCTTAAACAAAAGTATGTCTTTCTATTTAAGACAAGTTTTATTATATAACAATAAAACTTAATTTCATCTATACCCTATTTACTTTTCGATTAAAATTATTTTTAAATGAAATTTAGTGTAATATGTATTGGCAAATCCAAAATGTTCAGTTAAATACTATTATGTACCTTCATAAACATGTATAAAATCATAAAAACTCTTATCGTTATTTTAACGTTTAAATCCTACTTTAATAGATACGTGTATCGACTAAACGTATACATTAATTTAGCATTTTAGTCGATATATGTATCGACTTTGATAAATATATCTTTTCAATAACTTGCTTAAAAATATACTGCCTTGTAAATGATGACAGAAAGCATCTATGTAGGTTTAATGAATGTTTGATAAAATAATATTTATTTGACTTCGATGCTCTACTTGTGGTAAACGAAATCTCATTTTGAAATAAATTTGGATCTCCGTACTCGAAGAAAAGAACGCATAAATCAGAGTTTTCTTCCGAAAGAAAACACATTCAACGGAAATCTCTTTTTTCAGTGAAACGGCTTCGATTTAACAATAGCCGTGCCCGACCCCCAAACTTGACCCTGGGTGGACTTTCTTAAGGGACCATCTACAGGATTTTTATTGCCCAAACAGCATTTTGAGAGGAATGGTAGAATCGGGAAGAAATAAGGGGGGCATGAAGGGGAAAGTGGTTTTTGACAGTTTGGCGGGCTGGCTGCGCGGAGAGTGAGACTAAACCATTTGATTTCTAGTACAGAATATTTTGACGTTATTCAAATGTTGTTTTGAATCGGTGTCACTAGAACAGCGTTTATCAGCATTTGTATAAACCTCCTCTTAACTAAAAATCCTTGAGTGCGCCACTGCACCTGCACGGTTGTATATTCTTTTCAGAAACTGCTGTTTTGTCGAGTTCGTAAACTTGAAAGTCCCTGTGTATGTAGAAAGTTTCAGTAATCATTCCAGCTGACAGGACGAAACACCAACTTTATTGGTTCTGGAAATTCGATGAGCAACCTGCTAAGCATAATCCACAGGAATTAACAAGCAATAACTAATAACCAATAATTTGTAACAGTCAATCGATCTGGCCGAAATACTGCAAATTCACCTACAAAAAAAGAATAGTTCTATAGGCTTTAAAACTCAGGAATACTCGAGCAGAAACTTTAACTACTCCGCAGAATACAGAAGTACAGATTTTACAAATAGCATTCAAAAGTTAAGCTTCAATAACGGGCAAAAGCAACGGCATACACTAACTAAAACCATACGCGCCCATACCTATTGGGAAGGGGGTCCCTGATTATCACACGGGCATACATGAAGAAATAACTCGTACAAGTGAGTTTAAACCTGTATGTAGGGGGCACAAAAATTGGGATTGCTATATATAGGGGACAAAAATTTTGAAATACTTTGGAGGATACATTCCCCCTCCAGGGAGGATACCCCTTTGGAGGATACAGGAATTTGGAGGATACATTCCCCCTCCCCTAGATTCCAGGGAAAATATATGTATTACCATCATAATTTATGTACTGGTATAGCGTAGAAGTGGTTTATCACTAAAGTCAAGAAGTGGCTTGGGCAAGACCCCCAGACTTGCCCCCTCCCCCTACAAACAATCAAATGGGACAAGGCCGTTAAATTTCGGGAGGGGGAACTGTACCCCCTGGTCCGGTCACCCTCCCCAACCCTAAAATTTAAAATTTTGTTTACATAACAATAATAAAGCCTTTTTGTGAAAAATTGAGCCCTTTTCACCTTTTGATCCCCCACCCCCGAAATTTTTGGACCCCCCCCTCGAAATTTTTCTCTGGGTGCGGCCCTGAAATGGGGGCCATTGAAAACAACAGACAATTCAGAACTAACAAAATTGAGCTAGGCGCGAACTGCTGTCCTTGTATACCCTCGTAAGATGATAGCTCTAGAATTTTCCACACCAGTAGAAACTTCGAAAATTCACTCCAGTCATTTGATTGCGTAATGCTACTGCGGATAAAGCAAAGATGATAGGCCTCCATTATTAAAATCGCGTCTCCAAGCTTGGCGACTTTCAGCAAAAGACAGCCAAAATCCAGCACAATAACCCCCCCCGCAAAAACGTTTCCAAAACGAAGGCATCTAAGCGATATCTGCAATATTTTGACAAAACTCCCATGTTTTCCTACGGTAGCACTAAGTCCCTATCACTCTTAACGTTCTTGTTATCGATTTACACGCTGCAAAATGCAAATTTAATTATTGGACGCGTACAATGAGAACTTGTTAGCCAAAATTTAATCCTAGAAGAGCAGATCACCTCCAAAATTCGTAACGATATCTATAATTTCGACGAGGAATTCCCTGCAATAGCAGCCGCGTGGTAAGGCTTCGCTGTTTTGCAGAAACCGAGCAGTTATTTCTTTTTATGAGGCAGTTATCTTTTTCGATTTTTTTTTTAAATGCCTGTAAAAAGTTCTCTGCTAGAAAATTAATGTGACGAAATGAAAAGCCATTTTTCTTTTTATTAACATTGCATAAAAACACAATTTATAAAGCGGAAAATGTATGCAAGAATTATCAGTTAAATGTCTCAACTAATTTGGTTTTACACACGATACTTGCTGGCCCCACCATGGCCGTGTGGATAAAACACTAAACATGGCAGATGGCTGAAGTGTGAAGGTCCCGTGTTCGGACCTGTCGCTCGAACGTCGACTTAACGGTCTGCAGTCTTAGACGATTTTCTCCAGATGTAACGTGAATACGCGTTAGAACTCCCTTAAAAAGTCCTCAGCCCAAGGCACCCCACCCAGACAGATGCCCCCGTGTCACTGACGGATTAAAGGGGACGATGGGGGAGTTCTCCCCCCTCCAGAAAAAAAGAAATCAAATGACGGATGTAAGATATTCCTATTTTACATCCTCTCATTTTTACTTTCCGAACATGTACCATGTAAGGAAAGTATTGTAATCATGAAAAAATTCGACTTCGAGATTTTGATGTATTGACACGTTTTGAGGTCTTCTGCATCCATTTATGCTATTTTTACGATATGTATGTATGTGTGTATGTGTTTGTGTGTATGTGAGTGAACACGATAGTTCCTGAACGGAGCATTCGATTGAGCTCAAATTGGGTATATATGTCATAAACCACCGTCGCAAGACCGGTATTGATTTTGGTGTGTATAGGACTTATAGTTTTTCTACAGGGCTACGACAAAGATTTCTTTTACATTATGGCCTATGGGGGGAAATTCTTGAAAGTGCGCTAGCGTTTAAATGGTGCATTCGATTGAGTTTCAATTTGGTATATATGTTTGAATTATTCATCGATTAAAATTTATTTAAATGCATGTTAATGATCTTAATCGTAAGAGTTCGGAAAGTCGAGTGGAGTCACTCCAGATTTTTATTTATTGCTGCATATTTATATATTACATGAAATGGACATAAATTTCAACTAGCCGCTTTCATCCACAAAATCGCATTAATCCGTCTCCGCCTCGTGTGGGCTTTTGCCATAATACAAACGCAACAGATGATACATGCATATTTCTAGAACTATTTCTATAGTTTTTTGAATGCCATGAGCGCCTCGAAACGAAATGTAAAACTTTCTGCCACTCAATTTTTCTTCTTGAGTGGCAGGCGAAAAATCATTAAAACGACATATATTGTGTGGAGACACACCGTTAATTATTTTCAACCTCCTTTTATTAGTACAAACAATTCTCTAGAATGACAGGCCCACAGTTCATTGGCTGTCACAGTCGGAACAGCGTTTTTTGCATGTTCCTTGAACCCGAACGGTGAATAACAGAACCGATACCTCATGAGAAATATCCTGCCGAAAAAAGTTTTATTTTTTTTAAACGGAAACTATTCGCTTTTTGTGTTTTTTGTATAAACGCTTCGTTGTTATCCGGGCTTGTTTTATGCAAATGAGATTAGTTTAATCCCTCTGGGCGTCTTTTTGAAAAAATCCGAAGCATGATCAAAACATTTGGAATAATAAGTATCATAATAGTAAGCACAAGAAACATAAATCGTGTTAAACGCCTAGACATTATTTTACCTGCCAACATTTGACTATCTTGTTGCCTAATTAGGTGAAATTTTAGTCATAACTCCATATACTGCCAAGTCAAATATCGGTTTTTTACTAAGGACTCACTCGATGGGTGGATGGGTCCAGGGTAGGGGCGTATTTAAGGGATAAGGGTGGCGGTGAGAGCGCCCGGGCCCCCTCCGAAAATTTAAAGCAATCGCTAAAAAGAGCTATTTCAAAACATTTATGTTAACTAGTAATAAAAAAATGTAAAATGCGGGATCCCCCTCCGCCCCCTGAAAGGGAAACCGATATATGCTACTGGTCAAAGGGGGCCAGATTCCCCCCCACCCCACCCCTGGAAAAATTTTGTTTTTGTTACAAAAAGATAACGAAGTAACGGTTTGAAAAGTTTTGCCAAAACCATTTGTAACCTTACGAATTTTTTTTTTCTGAATACGTCCATGGTTTTTACAAACTTTTTGAGAATGTTTGCCAATTTTCCCACGAATCGAAACGACTTCATGGCAGTGGCGGCCCGTGGTCAAAACTGTGAGTGCAGCCGGAAGCATATGAGCCCTCCCCCCCCTTTCCTCCGGACAGGATTGGAAAATCTTTGTTACTGAATTCGAAAGCTGGCGGATTAAGCCCTCACCGAGGAAAAAAAAAAGAAATTACATAAAAAATGCAAGAGATCCTATTTTACTTCCATAAAATGGACATAAATTTCAACCAGCCGCTCTTATTCTCAAAATTGCATTAATCCGTGTCTGATTCGAAGTTTCCTTAGAATTTTCTTTTGTAACGATAACTTGAGACGAAAAGAAAAAAAAAAAAGAAAACTTACTTATTTTTTATAAGTCAAATCAATCCTCCTTTCTTTTAAACTTGCGAATCGGTCAGTAATGCTCTCATAAAAAAGCGTTGTTTTAATTCAGATATCCATAATTTTAAAAGCTCTTTAAAATTTCCCATTTTTAAAGAATTTTCTCGCTCGCAATGTCCTCTAAATGCCAGTTCTTGCTTACTTAAAAACAATACTGCTTTGATGGGTCATTGTCCATTCATAAGCGTCTATTCAGGCTTCCCTTCTTCATAAATTCAGCAATATAAAGTCGAGAGTTTTCCAAATATATATTCTCCTTACCCCCTCCCTCACTTCTCGTCAGAGCCAATCAGTTAGTCGAGTTCTCAAGTTCAGCCGCCGTTAAAAAGTCTTCCATCGGCTGTATCAGCTGCATACTGCCTATGCCGCAGAGGCTGTTTACGTAGCCGTTGTCATGGCAACGGTGCTGCCAATTTTCTTTTCAGCGCTCTGGGCTGAACCAAAGATTTTCCCAATTGAATTGCGGGAAGATTAAAGTGCTTTTTTTCTGAATGAGCGATCCGGTCACAATACGTTTTTTTTTTTTTTTTTGTGTTTGGTTTTTTTCGGAGATTTTTTTAATTTACCGTAGGAATTCCACAATTCTAATCTGAATTTAGGAAAATTAGTAGAATAAATTATTTTAAAGTATGTGCTGATAATTTCAAGTGCAGCCCGGCTATACTTGCTGTATCCCACGAGCCGCCACTGCTTCATGGTTTTTATTTTAAAATTTTGCAACAAGTTTGTAGCTCCTGGCCACATCTAAAAATTTTTGTTTGAAGGAAAAGAACTTTTTAACAGTTTTCTAATTTTATAATTCTTTCTAGTCTACCGCAATTAGAAAATATAATATAGCTTTTTTTAAGATAATTTAATAACTGAAGGCTTAATGTTATTTCCTGATAAGTTAGAGCAGCGGTTCTCAACCTTTTAACGTCACCCCCCCCAAAACTAAGGCTAATTTACGGTGGCGCCCCTCCCCCTCAAATTTTTCAGCATACATTCACAGTTTTAATCTTTAACAGTGAACATTTGGTCGAATTTTCTACAAAATAATGTTATCAGTAAATTTTGAATGAACATTTTAAGCGAAAGTAGATATATTTTTGAGTAAAAATGGGAATAAATAAGATGATTTTTAAAAAACGTGCATCACTATTTGCTCTTAGGTTTTTCTCGTCCCTCCCCCCTGCAAACGCTCTGCGTTCCCCTTGAGGGGCGCGCCCCACAGGTTGAGAAACGCTGAGGAGTTAATTTTGCAAAGTCTAACAAAAATAAGTGAATTATAGTTTCCTTCAAAAAAAAAAAAAAATGCCAAGCTTACCATCTAGGTTACCTAATTTTGCAGAGACAAAAAGAATGTGGCAGTGTTAGACTGAGGGGGAGACCCCCCCCTTACCTCAATCCCCTGAGCAGATCTGTGGTTTTAGCAAGGTCACTGATTGTTTCGCGAGGTGTATCAAAGGAATTCGCGAAAATAATATGCATTACATCCGCAAGAAATTCGCCTAATTCTTTTGGATTTTAAGAGGTTCAGAAGGAGCAAAAGATTGGAAACAGGGACGTAGCCAATGGGTGGGCCATGGAGGTGTTAAGACACCCCCGAAATTTTGGAATTTTTAAAAATTGCATGTCAAAGCATTTGTGTGACAAATTCTACGTTTTGCACCTTTTGACAACTCCCCCCCCCCCCCGATTTTTCTTTTTTTTCTCGCAATGTCCGTACTTGGAAACCACTGCCATAAAGCAATGTAGTATGCTTTTTTCTTTCTTTTTGAGAGAGTGGTTAATAGGCTAGTTTTGAATAAAACAATGTAGAATTAAGCAAAATATAACTCTTAAATCCTTGTTTATTCAGGAGGCTAAAGCCACCCTAGCTCCTCCCTAGATTTACCACTCTTTGCCTGATTGCTGTACGAAAATTTCATTGTATTTCAAATGTGTGCTCTAACCATTTCATCATATCCTCAAATTTATGCCGACGCCTGCAGTGATACATAATTTTCCCAAATTAATGGAATGTAAAATGAGTTTTCTCTTCTGAAGAATTTGAATGAAACAGTGAAAGTTTGCATTTTACTTTGATAACGATCAATATTTTGTGTACATCAAATTTATTAAGATGGCGTCTTTTACCCTTTAAAAATTGTGAAAATCTAAAAAAGTTCTTAATATAAAAAAGTCCTGTCTTTACAAAAATAATTTATTTGCATGTAAGAAATTTAGTATATCAATTCAATGGTCTTTTCTATTTATATTAATGTCTTCAAAAGTTTTCTATATTAATCCCGAAGAATTAAAATTTTCGCTGATTAAAAGCAACTATTTGTCATGTTTGGTTCACGCGCGCAGCCTAACTCATATAAAAATCAGACTCAATATATTTTCTAAATACAGTACATAATTAAAATGACCTATTATTATGTAGATGTTATATACCTATCTACAGAAAAATGATAATCACATTTTTCACTAATTAAAATATTAAATCATTTGTTAATTAAAAAAATATAATGACGGGTATGAAAATAGGTCATTTTAATTAGACATTATAGTAGTATATGTAGAAAGTATCAGAGTATATGTAGAAAAAATATTGAGTGTGTAAAATTATTTTCACGTGTGTTAAGCTACACGCAGTGAAACACATGCAGAAAATAGTTGCTTTTAATCTGTTAATTTAACTTCCTGATAAACTTGGAAAACTTTTGAAGACATTAATGTAAATTAAACAGAAAAGGCTATTGATATGCAAAATTTCTTACACCTAGATAAATTATTTATGTTAGTATGGAATCGCACTTTTTTCGTTTTTCATCACTTTTAAAAAGGGGACAAGACACCTCAAATTATTTATTATTAACCCTTTGAGGCGCAACCCTTTCCCAATCCAGAAAAAAGGGAAGCCGTTGCAATCGCTCGACTTAACTACCAGCAAGATAGCGGTACAAAAATTCGAAACAGTGTTCATCCGCTGTGCCTACAGTAGTTCTTGAACAAAAGGCTATTAGACAGAGAATGGTTTATTCTGTTTCTAAATTGTTCAATTTGCCTACTGAAATTAACATCAGCAGAAAAATGGGAAATCTTGAGCAAGTGTTCAGCTTTGCTGAGAAAGTTTTGTAATAAGATCGCTGTCGAATTTTCAAAAAACTGAACTGGTGAACAAGCTCTACGTCAGAGGCTAGGGGTAGCTAGGCGGACGGCTTGCCATGGGAACGCTATGAAAATCCTCATCAGTCCGCCTCCAGGCTGTGCTCAGGGGCGGCAAAAAGGGAGTTGCAAGGGGGCGCAGACGCACCCCAAATTTAACAAACATTTTATTTTTGGGGTGTGGATTTTAATCCATCAAATCTCGCACCGTCAAATGAAGAGATGAAATGCCGCCATTCTTCTGTGGCTTCACCTTCCTAGAAAATAAGTCTTGGGATAGGCGTGTGCGTGCAAGGGCATATTAAAGGGGGGGGGCGGAGGGGGCGACCGCCCACCCCAGAGAAGAAGAAAGAAATTAATGTAAAGGATCCTATTTTACTTCTATAAAATGCATGTATATGTCAATCTTCTAACCAACCGCCACCCCCCCCCCCGACAAACTTTCAATAATCCGCTACTGTGTGTGTGTGTGTGTGTGTGTGTGTGTGTGTGTGTGTGTGCAAAATTCAAATCGTGTGTGGGGTACTCATGAGCCTGGGTACGAAGCTGATCAACATACATCTAACCGCAGAAATTCTTCGATCGCTATTTTACACCCTTTGAGCCATGACTCACAATTGTGCAGGCGATCTATCCTCTTAAAACGTGAGAGTCATATTTCTTAAGTCGATTTCATACATAAAACCCTTATTTCTTCGTAAGAAGGTGAATCAGATACAAAATAATTTATTGTATTGCTTTTGAGTTGTGTGTTGCTTGATAAACTTACTGAGTTTATTCACAAAAGCTAAAATGAGAAATTTATCTTACAGTCAAATACTTTCTTGTGTAGCGAAAAATAGCCCACGTCTTAACCCTTTAACGCGCAGTGTTCCCGCTCTGGGAACTCCAAACTCTGACCTTTTGACTGTTGCCAGTCACGAAGAATAGATTTGATTTCTATAAAAATAGTTGCGGGTGACATAGCTCCACGAGAATCCTTTACTTTTTAGCACGTCATTTCCCGTAAAAAAATGGTCACGATTATTTTTAACAGCACTGACATCTGCTGAAAAATGGAAGAATGCGAGAACAGCTGGATAGATTGCCCAATGCTGAAAAAAGGGCAGCCGTTGCCATCGCTCGACTTAACTACCAGCAAGATGGCGGACGATCGAAACGTTCATCGCGTGCCACAGATCTAGAGCCCTTTTTGACGCAGATGGCTGTGCGCGCACAGCCAGCTGCGTCAAAAAGGGTCTCTAGATCTGTGGCACGCGATGAACGTTTCGATCGTCCGCCATCTTGCTGGTAGTTAAGTCGAGCGATGGCAACGGCTGCCCTTTTTTTCAGCATTGAGAAAGGGTTGCGCCTCAAAGGGTTAACCCTACAAGGCTCAATTTTTTTTCTGTGTCTGAAATGAATATTTGTGATAATGCTAGTGATTATTATTTGGGGAAAAATAGTTTAAAAAATAAGAACCTAATATTTTACTATAAAATCTTTTGTTTTTATTTCCGGTTTTAGTTTTATGCGGTACACTGGGCCTTAGCTACAGTTTTTTGATATTTATTTTGAAATTTTAGTATTCAAATCATTTCTTGATAGGACGAGCTCCGACACACAGCCATTTTTTTTTTTTGGGCCAAAACTCTTTGCTAACTATTTTTTGTCAATTTTCTAAAATAAACAAAACCACATTCGAAAGATGACTGTTTAAATTTTAATCAGTTTTGGCCATAACATGAACAGTAAGTACAACTACACGCAACAGCTTGAATTATATGGTTGCTGTCTATGTGTAAATACTCTTAAAAACCGACAGATGGCTATACTAGTATTTTGTAGACGTAAAGGAATAATTAAAGTGGCTGTTCCATAAATGGTACCAGGTACTTTGTAAGGTTAAAGGGTTATAGGGTTCTATAGTCCACTAAGGGATGGTCTAGTCTTAACCTTTTAACGCGCAGTGTTTCCGCTCTGGGAACACCAAACTCTGACGTTTCGACTGTTGCCAGTCACGAAGAATAGATTTGATTTCTATAAAAATAGTTGCGGGTGACATAGCATCACGAGAATCCTTTACTTTTTAGCACGTCATTTCCCGTAAAAAAAAATGGTCACGATTATTTTCAACAGCACTGACATCTGCTGAAAAATGGAAGAATGCGAGAACAGCTGGATAGATTGCCCAATGCTGAAAAAAGGGCAGCCGTTGCCATCGCTCGACTTAACTACCAGCAAGATGGCGGACGATCGAAAACGTTCGCCATCTTGCTGGTAGTTAAGTCGAGAGATGGCAACGGCTGCCCTTTTTCCAGCATTGGGAAAGGGTTGCGCCTCAATGGGTTAAAACGCAATATCTAAAATCGCCAAGGGCACGCATGAACCTAGGTACGACGCTGAACAAGCTATATCTAAGGGACAGAAAAACGGATGAAATACTTTGATCTGCATATTATAAGGTTCCAGTCCACTAAACGGTCTCTAGTTTTAAAACGCAATACCTAAAATCGGCTGGTGGGAAAAAAAAAAAAAAAAAAAAATACGCACAAGTTCCAATTCCTTTTACTTTAACCCTTTAACGCGCAGTGATCCCGCTCTGGGATCACCCAACTCTGACGTTTTGACTGTTGCCAGTCACGAAGAATAGATTGGATTTTTATAAAAATAGTTGCGGGTGACATAGCTCCACGAGAACCCTTTACTTTTTAGTACGTCATTTCGCGTAAAAAATGATCACGATTATTTTTAACAGCACTGACATCTGCTGAAAAATGGAAGAATGAGAGAACAGCTGGATAGATTGCCCAATGCTGAAAAAAGGGCAGGCGTTGCCATCGCTCGACTTAACTACCAGCAAGATGGCGGACGATCGAAACGTTCATCGCGTGCCACAGATCGAGAGACCCTTTTTTGACGCAGCTGGCTGTGCGCGAGCACAGCCGCTGCGTAGTTAAGTCGCTGGTAGTTAAGTCGAGCGATGGCAACGCCTGCTCTTTTTTCAGCATTGGGAAAGGGTTGCGCCTCAAAGGGTTAAGAGATTACTTCATTACTTCACTAGCTCGAAGCTAAAATTCTAAACAATCCAGATAAAATGAATCATCACTTCCGAAGTCCAAGAGATCGCTGGCCGGTCACTCTCCAAAAATGATTCACCATCACAACAACAAAGCCCGCAACGAAGTTTGGAAAAAAAAAAAAAATATATCAAAACAAAAAGAAAGACAAAAATTAAGTAGCCACTTCACGCCAAGGGGCAAATCCCAAACTCGGGGCTAAATAAAAGAGTCAACCGGGCCGACGACCCTGAGGCCAGAGCCAGCAGCAGCTCAAAAGAAGATCGTCGTCACAGATGGTGTGGCAAAAACCAAGATGGCCAGAAAATCGCAAATGGAAACCAACACATACACACACACACCGATTGAATCGGCTATTAAAGACTGGCGCCTCTCCTCTCGAACCCTTTGAAGAATTTGAACTCGTTATGCACTAGTTGACGAGGTCCGAGCGTCCAAGCGTGACGATGCCTTGTGACCACGCTCTCTCTCTCTCGGGCCGATTTGAAGAAGCCATTTAGGATTGGCTGCGATAGTTAAATTAGATACTTAGCATAAGGCCTCGCGAAGCTGGGGATTCATTATTTTAGTTTCTTTGTTGGGTTCTTTTTTTTTTTTTTTTTCCCTTCCTTCTTCTGGAAGAGGTAAAAAAAAAAAAAAAGACAAAGAATCTTCTCTTACCTTTTTGGTCTCGTGCTTGCTGCGTGTTGAGCACAGCAGCGACGACACCGGATTTGTGTCAGAGTTTATTTTTAGGGGGGGGGGGGGAGTTTGAAATGAGAGCAGATGGATATTGGTCCTGTTGGTAAAGGAAGACGAAAAGAATAAATATGAAGTGTTCCAGAAAGAGAACAGTGTCATCTACAATGGTTATAAAATCTTTCCTCTCCCTCTATTGTTATATGTTCTCTCCAGTAATTTATCGGAAAATACTTATCCGCAAGCTCAAGGGATGGCACTTTCGCGTCACAAATAAAGCGATGAAGCCCTTTGGCTCACACAAAACACTTTATTAGACGGCACATACAATAAATGCGAGTTGGAAATTGCACAGTCAGATGGCGGGTTCAGGCAATTTCTGGCTGTTACCGGCCTAACACCAGAGAAAAGTTACCTCTGTACTGGTCACTGTCATATAGATATAACCGATCTCCTTTCCCTTGAGCTGCTCATCTCGGCTCTCGGCGGGAATCTGAAGTGGATTTCGATCACGTGGGATGCTTGAAGTAAGTGTTCGAAAGTTATGAGATTTCTCACGTTGCTATAGTGTCAAATTTTGAAGAGCCCTTGAAACACACAGGGATTTATTAGTTTTATAACGTCTGAATTGCACATTATCTTCTTCGACAAGATCTATAGATTCTTGTCGAAGACTTTACGATACCGCCCAGATCAAAGATTATCCGTGAGATTCAAGTATTGAGAGGTAAGAAAAAGGGAGCATTACAGATATATATCTATAAGTCATAACTGTTCGTAATTATTCGGACAACGTCACAGCACTCTCATCATGGTTATCTATGCAGACTTCCTTCAAGGGAAGGGGATTTATAGACATAGCTTGCATATTACGCATTTTAACAGTTAAAAATCCAAAATGTATGGTCATTTTGTTAAAAACTTTTTGACAAGGGGGGGTTTGAACCCCCAACCCCCTTGTATACGATACTGATCTAGAACATAGGTTCTTAAACTGTGGTCCCCGAACCGCTGTGGGTCCTTGTGGCCACTACCGAAGGTCCACGAAGTTACGAAAAATTGTTGCAAGCAGTTCAAGAAGACTGATAAAACCAAGGTGTTCTAACGCGTATTCATGTTACATCTAGAGAAAACCAACCAAAATTCCAGACCGTTAGAACGACGCCCGCTCGGTAGGGTCAAACGTGGGACCTTCACACTTCAGTCCTTATGTTCAGTGGTGTTCAGCCTTGGTGGGGTCTAGGTGAGATGAAATCACTAAACATAGTAAACATAATTTTTCATTAATGCAATGTTACATACAGTAACACACAAAATCGCTTGAGCACGTCATAGATAAACTGTTCGCGTACTTCGAAGCGAAGACTCGATGGCGCTGATTCCCCTTTCGTGCCATGAAAGCCTACCTGCATGGACTAGAGATGAGACGGGCTCAGCCCGAGCCCGAAAGCCCCGAGCCCGAGCCCGGGCCCGACTCGGGCTCGGGCTCTGTAATTCATGATTGCGTTCGGGCTCGGGCTCGTGAAAAATTTCTCCTTTGTTGAACATACTCCTTGAAACAGATCTTAAAAAGTGATTCATGGGATAAATAGATGTACTTATTTCAAAAAATAGCGGCACGGGGGACTAGAAGGTGTGTGAAGCTCCAAAATTTATTGTATCCTATTAATGAAGTAGTTCATTTTATTTGTCTTTAGCTGACATTTCGGGCTCGGGCGGGCTCGGGCTCCAACTTTAATAATATTGCTCGGGCTCGGGCGGGCTCGGATTAAAAGTCTTCGGGCTCGGGCGGGCTCGGGCTTCAAAAAATGAGCCCGAACTCATCTCTAGCATGGACCTGACCTTTTAGTATTTGTTGTTCAGGAACACATATCTCGGGGCAACAACGGAAAGCAATAATGACATCGGACAGGTCAGCTGTCTGAAAATTTAATAACCGATATTTTTGCTACGATTTGGCTTCCAATTACCACAAAATGTTTAAAAATCAGGTAATGTCTTTCGTTGAAGCTATATTAACGTAACGTTGTTGCGGGATATATTAACGTAACATACGTTTACTTATCTTTAAGTTAGCTAGTTAGGCACCCGCTGAAAAGTGATGAACATAACAAACACTTAGCTCCAGATGTAACGTAAATACGCGTTAGAACCCCTTAGAAACCCTCAATTAAAGGATTTAAATCCTCCATGGTTCAGGAGGAGAAAATACTTTATCTTAAGCTTGGGAAAACTATTATAGTGCATATAATCTCCAAGATCACACAAATTGCGCAGAGGACATAAATTCTGCGGCAGAATTTATCAGTTTCACAAAATTTTTTGAATTACGACGTCACGTTTACCACAGCCATAAAAGAAATTCCAGTTAGTAAACCTAGTTCACTAAGTTCACATGGGTTATTTCACGCAGTTTTTCGACGGAGTAATATTAAAACTTGCAATAACGTTGAATTTGTTTTTTCTTTTCTTGACATAGGACAGTTATGGACAGATCCTGACTAAGCCAACATGGGGCCCCGGAGCAGATATTTGTCAACAGGGTCCGTATCATATATACCCATCGAGGCAGGCGCGTAGCCAGAAAAATTTTTCGGGGGGGGGGGGGGGGGATGTGAACTTATGTGTATAAATAGACGGAATTTCATCACTAATCCAAAAATTTCGGGGGGCATATGGGGATATATCCGACCCCTGGCTATCGTCCAATAATCCTTTAAGTCCATCGTCCTTAGAGACCCTTTTTTTGACGACAGCTGGCTGTGCGGCACAGCCATCTGTCGTCAAAAAAGGGTCTCTAGATCTGTGGCACACGATGAACGTTTCGATCGTCCGCCATCTTGCTGGTAGTTAAGTCGAGCGATGGCAACGGCTGCCCTTTTTTCAGCATTGGGCAATCTATCCAGCTGTTCTCGCATTCTTCCATTTTTCAGCAGATGTCAGTGCTGTTAAAAATAATAGTGACCATTTTTTTACGGGAAATGACGTGCTAAAATGTAAAGGATTCTCGTGGAGCTATGTCACCCGCAACAATTTTTATAGAAATCAAATCTATTCTTCGTGACTGGCAACTGTCAAAACGTCAGAGTTCGGTGTTCCCAGAGCGGGAAGACTGCGCGTTAAAGGGTTAACAGAACTGAAACACTGTAGTTGGCGAAGTAGGCATTTAACTGGTTAAAAATATTAAATTTTAAAATAAATACTGCAATAAATATTAAAACATGTGAACTGCACCAGAATTCCCTTCCATCTAAATCTCATAATAAACCGAACATCAAAAAAAAAAAAAAAATAATAAAGCACACTTGATTTTTCAAGCAGTATTCTTATTTCCTCTAAGGCATGTGAACGGGGAAAAAAAAAACGTTTCTACCTCTTCATTTTCTTTTAAAGTAGAGGGGGGCTATCGACTTCACTGCAGGGGTTATTTTCGGGGGGTTCCACAAATTGACCACGGGTACGTGAAGCACGTGACCGGACTTCGCTCTTACGTAAGGAGGGGGGTGGGTGGGAAGGGTATCTTTCCGTGAGCTATGGCCGGCTAACGTGATCTGGATGATTAAATGCCATCGTGAAACGCGCTGTGTGGCAGATCAACTGGAGAAAAACCCAACGAGATTTGTCAACAAGATCGCAGGGTGGGGGGATATGTTTATAATACATTCACACACACACACACACACGCAGAGGTATTACAACTGTAATTGGATGAAAAAAAAATAAAGCTCATGGCCAATGAAAGGATCAACAGATTTGACCCCGGATGTGTTGAGAGGAATGTAAGCTGTGTTTTATGTTTCATTTATTTGCCAGTGGTGATGGGCCTGTCTTTTGGGCACCAACAGACGTGGCTGATCCTCCGGGGGGTGGGGGACGATGGAACTGTCCAGTTGGGTGAAGAATGTGGGGGAGAGATTGCCACTTGATGTCTTTGCTAAACCTAGGTTTAACCTTCCTTCTGATTTTTGAAAAGATATGGTGGTTGAAAATATCTGTTCTGTGACCAATGTTGCTTATGAACAATAGGGTACCGAATCTTGCGTACGAGCGCAAGATTTGGACCTCGATGAACAAAAGAGACTTTTGGACCACAATGTCTATACGCTGGTCTCAAAATTTACATCCTCAAGACTGGACGTTAGCGGAATATTCACAGACCCAAGCTGAGAAGCAACAATGGAAGCACAAGTTGACACCAATTGACTTTTGTCCAGTCGTTCGTTGTCTACTGACTTTCCGACTTTTTTGCAGCCAGTTTAACTTGGTTTAGCCAACCACAAGATGACAAAAATCACTGTCCTTACCGACTGAGATATCAACTGTCGTATTTTAGTGAGAGGCTACTCCTCCTGGTCTGTCACAAGAGAGGAATCTTCTCCGGTGCATCTTTTGGATAAGAGCAAACAGGTTAAGCTTGTGCTGAGTATTACAAAAAAAAAAAAAGTACTGAAAATAATAACCGTATCTGGTAAATACTTCCCCTTGGTTATAGCTCATTAACCCTTGAAACTCTAATGGATCGTGACAGCACACCACTGGATAAAAGGATCATTTCATGTGCTGTGGGAAGCTGACTAGTACGACCAACAATTTCGGTGTAACGAATATTTCAGATGAACGAACAAGATGCATGAATTAAAGAAATTCGTTAGTACTAATTCCATCCCGACGAAATTTCAAGTAAACGAATTTTTTCAAAATGGAGAACTTGATCTTAGTTCCTTCGAAGTTTGTTACACAGATATTTTACTGGACATCCAAGTAAGTGTCAACTTCCCCATTCTTCAGTGAGACATTCCAAAACGCGCTGAAATGACACGATCGGTAGTATGCATAGGCGTAGAGTTATATGGGCCCGTGGGGCTCGAGCCCCCCCAATAAATTGTGAATAGGGGCTGAGCCCACCCAATAATTTACCACTCAATACAGAAAACTAATTTATACTAACGTAAAAAAAAGTATTTCACGCCATTTACAAACGTTTTCTTTGCTTCTATTTTTAACTGATAACATGGTAGAAAGATACTAACATGGATACTTACCTTACATAGGTGCAGAATTCTATGGACCCATAGAGCTCGAGCGCCTCCAATAATTGACACTTACACATAGTAAGTCATAGCTGCCAACTACTACGGAATATAATGAACCACTTTTTGTAAACAGTATATTTTAAAATTATTTTTTTCAAAATAGTAACCAGCTCGAGCGCGCAGCACAAAAATTTTGCTCTATTTTAAGCCGAAAAATCATGTAGAAAAAGCGGTTAATTCTATTCCGTACTAGTTGGCAGTTAAGAGTAAGTTATATGTACATAAATCAGTGGCGTAGCCAGAAATTTTTTAAGGGGAAGGGGGGGTACGACTTCTGCGACTCACATATATGTATACGGTATGGGTGTATGATAAGGGAGTGAGGCATATACATTTTGTATGGCAAAAAATTCCTCATGGGGGGTATATCCCCCCCTTGGCTACTCCACTGACGTGAATATATGTGGTTGTGGGGCCCGGCCCCCCCAATAATTTTGAAAACTTTACGCTTATGGTAGTATGTATTCTTAATCATGGTGATTAGAAAGGATGTGGCCGAAACAGTAGCCAGGGACCTGCAAGTAGTCACTGAAGTGACATATTTAAAAAAATCCAGTTGAAACACAGCCTTTGTGTGTGGTCTTGGTACGTAGGAGAGGGTACTTACTTGTTTGTTTCTTTTTGCTTAAACTGGTCTTATTTCCTCCGAAACAACCGACATTGGTTACGCATGACTTGCGTCAAAAAACAAACGAAATGGACGAGCACGGCGAAGGAGAATATGTCCTCACGTTTTGCAACGACTATAAAATACCGTGTCGTATACGATTATGGAGATCGATCTTAAATTCGTAACAGCTTTTTAAAGCGTACGGTTACGAAACAGAAGACTTTTTTTTTTCTTTTTTAACTTGTGATGCTTGAATATTCAACCTTTTGATCTTCAAGTGCCCTATGAAAGCGTCTTGATATAAGGCGAAAATTACAAAGTTGTTTTGTTAAAGCAGTTTTTAAAATACAGTCAATGTTAATTTAGTAATGAAATGAGGAAATAAAGGTGTTAAGATCAATGAATGAGGCGTTGATCTAGTACAAAATGCATCGGAATAAATGACGTACCAATAAATATTTCTGTGGGTAAATACGAGACCGCAGAGATTAGCAGTTGCTATGTGAGACCGGAGAGATTTGCCGCAGTTACTATGCGAGAGCGGAGAGATTTGCCGCAGTTTCTATGCGAGACTGTACGCAGCTTTGCACTTGCTTTTGCACACAGCTTTGCACTGGACACAGCTTGCACTTGCTGTGAGAGACTGAACAGAGGTTTGCACTTGCTGTGAGAGACTGGACTTGCTTTTGGACACAGCTTTGCACTTGCTTTGCACTGGACGCAGCTTTGCACTTGCTTTGCACTGGACGCAGCTTTGCACTTGCTTTGCACTGGACGCAGCTTTGCACTTGCTTTGCACTGGACGCAGCTTTGCACTTGCTGTGAGAGACTGGACAGAGGTTTGCACTTGCTGTGAGAGACTGGACAGAGGTTTGCACTTGCTGTGAGAGACTGGACACAGGTTTGCACTTGCTATACGAGAGCGGACACAGGTTTGCACTTGCTGTGAGAGACTGGACAGAGGTTTGCACTTGCTATGCGAGACTGGACACAGAAGTTTGCAGCTGCTATTGGAAGACAAGATATTCTTTCAAATTTAGTCTCCACTTTTACAATGTAAATTCAAACTCTAAGTATTCATGTTTCTGGGATTACTACCATCAGAAAATAGATCAGCGCTCATTCTAAATCGATTAATTCCAATAGGATATTAATTTGTAATCATATAACATGGATGAGAATCCATTTCGTGTGTTGTAAAAATGTATAATACCTATGTTATTAAAATTGGAAAAAAAAAAATAAATAAATGGTGGTTTTTAAGTATTTTTCTTAATTTTAAAGAAATACTATTTTAGATGTGAATTCATTAAATTTGTGTTTGGAAAAATGGGTCATTAAAACAATTTTAGCTTCCAATTATTAACAATTTTAGACTTCCTTATTTTATTCATTTTATTTTGTAGAAACATTAGCGACTTTTCTCAACTGAATTTAGCGACGTTGGCCAAGATTAATTCCTCATCCGCGCTCAGTTCGTGATCGCTGCGTATTCAAAATACATAGAATCGGAGAAATGAATAGGGAGACAAATGAATAGGAAATATTTGTGAAATAGAGCATTGAGACAGACGGACTCGTCCCTGTAAAGTCGGCTTCCTTGAACGCCACTTGCCTTGCGACGAAATTCAGATGCAACAGAAGCAGAGATCTCCATCCTCTGCAACCTTACATAACCTTAACCCTTTAAGGCGCAGTGATCCCGCTCTGGGAACACCCAACTCTAACGTTTTCACTGTTGCCAGTCACGAAGAATAGATTGGATTTCTATAAAAATAGTTGCGGGTGACACAGCTCCAAGAGAATTCTTTACTTTTTAGCACGTCCTTTCCCGTAAAAGAATGGTCACGGTTCTTTTTAACAGCACTGACATCTGCTGAAAAATGGAAGAACGCGAGAACAGCTGGATAGATTGCCCAATGCTGGAAAAAGGGCAGCCGTTGCCATCGCTCGACTTAACTACCAGCAAGATGGCGGACGATCGAAACGTTAATCGCGTGCCACAGATCTAGAGACCCTTTTTTTGACGACAGCTGGCTGTGCGGCACAGCCAGATGCGTCAAAAAGAGTCTCTAGATCTGTGGCACGCGATGAACGTTTCGATCGTCCGCAATCTTGCTGGTAGTTAAGTCGAGCGACGGCAATGGCTGCCCTTTTTCAGCATTGGGAAAGGGTTGCGCCTCAAACAGGGGCGTAGCCAGAAATTTTTCATGGGGGGGGGGGGTTACGACTACTACAACCCATATATTTGTATACGTGTTTGTGAAAATGTAGTGAAGAATATACATTTTGTATGGCAAAAAATTCCTCATGGGGGGGGGGGGGTATGACCCCCCTAACCACCCCCCTTGGCTACGCCCTTGGCCTCAAAGGGTTAATACAAAAATTCAGACGTTTGGGGCAATTTAAATCGCGTTCGCTTGAAAGGGGTTTTCTTCGTTCAGTTTTCTTAATGTGACGGATTTTGTTCCAATTATATCGCTAAAAGGATTACTTTTTTCGCCTGCATTCATTTTGTAATTATGCTCCCAAGTCTTAAGGTACTCTAGTGATCGTCGACATCTTTTTTTGAAGCATGGAGAAGTGCGCGATTTATGATTTCTGAAATCAGGAAGTCATAAAATTCTGAGTACCAGGTTTTTCTTCGTTCAAAAGATCGCACCTTTTGTAAAACCCGCAAAACCCTCCCATCCCATGGGGATCCTCCCTCGCTGTATATTACTTTAATTTCAGGCAAAAAAATTTTTAAATCTTCAAAATTATTTAAATGGGATAATAAATTCTTAAGTACATTAAAAAAAGCTTTTAATATAAAATTATAAAAATTAAGTTACTTATTGTTTAATTATTTAAAATTTTAAACATATTTAGAAATTTATTAAATTTTAAAACAATTTATTAAATTTAATAAAATTCTAAAATTAAATCAATTTAATACATAAATTTAATAAATTTCTAAAATTATTAAACCAAGCAAATTTAAAACACGAAGCTATAGTTACTAAAACGAGAGACAGAAGACAATTATAACATTGAAATAATTAAAACTTTTATAAATACCTTTATTCTGTGTTATTTTTTTATTACCTGGACACATGTTTCAGGCGAAAAATTTCCGACCTTCATCAGCAGAAGTCCATACAGACTGGGAATGGGAACCTAAAAATAGGGTGGTGGGATAGCTATTACTCAGTCGATTTTAGCGATAAAAAATTGGATTTTAAAAAATTACATACTTTACATCAAAGTTCCTTCATTAAATATAACTTTTAGAACCAGGGACTGTACGGAAAAATAAGATGTCGTATATTTATGCTTTCAAGGCATTTTTAAACATTTTTTTAATTGAAAGTGCCCTATCATTGACAAACAATCTAGAGTTCAGCTATTTGCCCTCCACAAGAGCAGACAACTTCTACTGTATGCAGGGGCGTAGCCAAGGGGGAGGGTTAGGGGGTCATACCCCCCCCCCTCCATGAGGAATTTTTTGCCCTACAAAATGTATATTCTTCACTACATTGTCACACCCACGTATACATATATGAGTTGTAGTAGTCGTAACCCCCCCATGAAAAATTTCTGGCTATGCCCCTGACTGTATGAAATGTGGTAGTCAAGTCGTTAAGGCGCAGGACTAGTTACCGCAAAACTGAGGGTTCGAATCACATATCACCGAAGACCACTGCGTTCAAGAACGTGCACATTAAATCCGTGGTTCCGAAAGTCCAGCCGGCAATTGCTAGCAATTTCTAAAGGCCTTTATTACACGAAGAATATTCCGGGCGATTTGGTTGCTGCAACCAGTTGCCGAAACTTTTTCCGGCAAGACGATGAGCAAGCAGGGTTGGAATAATAAACAAACTCCGGCTGTGTTCTCAAACGCCTGAGATTCGCCGAATTGGCGATTGTTAGAGCATGTAATTATAGGTAACATCGCCTCAGCAACCTTTTTAAATAATTAGGATCTCGAAGGCTCCGTGAATGTAGAATTTCACATTTTCTTTCAATCAGATCTATTTCCATATCGCTATTCCATTTGAGAGACATTTTTTCTTCGCTCATCACTACGATCGGTATCGTAGAGTCTTCTGCCATCCGCGGCTGACGGGAAAGACAGGCTACGGTGCTGACATTTGATAACACCCCTTTTGCCCTCGAAGAGTCATGCGACGAAATTCACCAATGCCCGGGGCCTCGGTTGGTTATAATCAGGCTCTGATCTAAAATGCGGCGGGAAACTGAGGAAGGGCGCATGTAGCTCTAAACGACACATATAAAGGTGGTATATATTTCGTATAAAGGTGGTGTGAGCTGGTCTCACCTGGCTAACAACTTGCATTATACACGACCGTGGCGGACCAATCCCTTAAGTGTGTTATGTCGAAAAAAAAGAACTGTTTTTAGTCTTGGTACACAAATTGAAATAAACTAAATAGCACCATGGTCTCCAAAAAATTCCAGATGGTTCTTCATAGGCTGCTTTACACACTGCAATAAGCGAAAACGCTGGGGCGTTTGTGAAATTTTCTAAAAAAAAATTGTTAAACATGGATCTGAGTTGCAAGATTTTTCGAAGAGTGACACGTTTTTTGAAAATTTCCGATTTTTATGAATTTTTTCTCAAAGTTTTGAAACTGATACAGATTGATCGTTTATTTCAGTATGTAGTACAGCTTGTAAAGAGACAATTTCAAAATTTTGAAGTGCCTGGCATAATTAGTTTATTTGTACTTATGTACCAAAATCACAAGAATTTTTTCGAACTACGCCGTTAATGGTTCGGTTTATTATGTTATATTTTTATTCGTTTCGCTTATCGCCGAAGGCAAGGCCACCGTGACTGTGGACGTGATCTTGGTATGAACGTACACGCGGAATCCGTAGATATGAAAGTCTACTTGTCAATTTTCCAAGATCCCAAGTCAATTCCTGAGAGAGAGGCCTGGAACGTTCTGCGATTGACCTTCGCCCAACCAACCATCATGGAAATGATAACGTTTTTTTTTTTTTTGTTGTTGTTGTTGTTTTTTTTTTTGTTTTTTTCCAAATCGTATTTTCGGCTTATTTGTCAGTTTTTTTTATTATTACTAATTCTCACCTTATTCCGACGTTAAGAGTGCATCAGGCGCTTTGATATTTTATTAAAATGATCCTTAATTTTATTTATTTTCTTACCTTTGCCTTTGAATTTCATGCATTTTTTAATTGGATTGTATTTTTATTTTTACTTCCTTGTACGTAGTATAAGGAAGTAATGTGATCCCGAAAAATTTTGGGGGCCAAATTTCGACAAAAAAACCGATTTTGACTACCTCTAAATTTAATTTTAAAATTTTTTTCGATGCATCCTATCGTAGGCTAGCATGCACGATCATATTAACGCGTCTGCAACTCATTTTGACCAGCGGCGAGTCTGCTGTGGCCAGTTTTTTCCATGCCGTCTGTACGTAACGTACGTACGTACGTATGTATGTAACTCGCATATCTCAAAAACTATTGGTCGTAGAATGTTGAGATTTGATATTTAGGATTGTTCTATGATCTAGTTGTGCACCTCCCCTTTTGGTGGCAATCGAATGGATAGTTTATGTACAGGACCGCCCAAAAGATTCGAAATACATTACGCTCAATGGGCCGAAACTCATTAAACTCGCCTAACTCAAAAGCTATTAGGCGTAGAATGTCGAAACTTCATATTTTGGATAGTTGTAACATCTAGTTGTGCACCTCTCCTTTTGGTTCCATTCGACTGGATAGTTTATCTACAGGACTGCCCAAAACATTCGAAATACATTACGCTCTATGGGCCGAAATTCATTAAACTCGCCTAACTCAAAAGCTATTAAGCGTAGAATGTCGAAACTTCATATTTTGGATAGTTGTAACATTTAGTTGTGCACCTCCCCTTTCGATTCCATTCGACTGGATAGTTTATCTACAGAACCGCCCAAAAGATTCGAAATACATTACGCTCTATGGGCCGAAATTCATCAAAGCGTTTTTTAGAGGTATTGGGCTATTTCAAACGACTCAGAAGTGATGTATGCTGTAAAGAGTTGGAAAATGAATTTCTCCATTAAAAAAAGTGTCTTTATCATTTGTAGTTCTGCTACAGGAACACTCAAAAGATTTCCAATACATTACGGTCAATGGCAATTTTAGGGGCATTCATCCATTTCAAGCACAATATCGTCCTACCACATAAGTTAGGTAATGGTCCGACCACGGTCACGTGCCTCCCTCAAGAACTATGCCAAAAGTCGCCAAGCTTGGCGACTTTTGGTGTACGTGTGTGCATATTTAACTCTCAAATCTCAAAAACTATTATGAAATTTCATATATAAGAATGTTGTAACATCTAGTTGTGTATCTCGATTTTTGGTTCCAATCTACTGGAGAGTTTATTTACAGGACCACCGAAAAGAATTTTAGTACTTTAATGTCTATGGACATCTTCAATATAATACAACTGTAGACAGTCATTGTTTGGTACATGCCCAAAAACTCGCCGTCTGTCCTCGACCTTGGCGAGTTTTGGCGAAATATCGCCAAATTTGGCGATAGTCAGTCATTTGGTCCATGCCCAAAGTATCGCCATTTGTCATCGTTCTTGGCGAGTTTTGGCGAAATATCGCCAAATTTGGCGATAATCTGTCATTGTTGGTCCATGCTTAAAATCTCGCCAAATGTCGTCGACATTGACGAGTTTCGCCGAAATATCGCCAAATTTGGCGCCAAAAATTATTTCGTATTTTGTATAACTCTAAAACTTTAACCCGTACAATTTTGAACTTTTGTATTTAGAACTATATTATAATATCTAACTGTTTTCAATATCTTTTTTGACAGCAATCGACTGGGAATTTATTTACAGGGTGAGCCAAATGACTTTAAATACATTAAGGTGTATGGATGCATTCAATTCATTGAAAGTCAGTGGTCAATGACTACTTTGGCTATCCCCAAAATCTCGCAAACTATCTCAAGTTTGTCGGCTTTTGGTGAAATATCGCCAAATAAAGTGTCAGAAGGAAATCTTTCAAATTGAACTCAGCTTGGCGATATCGAAATATTTGGCTAGAAATCGCTATACCTTACTATTATTGATACTTTATCTCTTTCAAACAAATAAGTTTAGAGGAAGTGCGTAAAAAACATTTTTGAATTAATAGATGTGCAAGGAAGTCATGTGTTGGACACATCAGATTTTTTTAAATGGTAGTACAAAAACACACACACACAGAGTAACTTCGATATCTAGAAAACCTCGATTTCTCGAATAAACGTCTTCTCCCTTAAAAACTGACTCCCCACTTCATTTCACCTCGTTACTTCGAAAACTCGATATCTCGAATTTTACGAGACCCTGACTTACGAGAGATCTAGATTACATATATAACGATAAAATTACTGAAGATTCAGAGTAAAGCAGTTTCATTATTTGATATCTATATCAGATTCGTCAATATTCTGTCAGAAGTCAACTTCCCCTCCCCCCCCCCCCCCCTCCCATTCCCCAACTAATGAGTATCCTCATTACTGGGAAAACCTCAAGAAGGATGCTTTGTAGCTCTACGATGCATACGGTGAAGTGAGCTGTCCTTTTCCTGGGAAATAAACTTTTGCATGCTAATATGTAAAGCAGTAAGGTTGTTGTTCGAAGAGACAAAAAATCCCGGACTTTATACACAATAGAAGATAAACTAATTGCGCAAAGGACTGGGAGAAAATTCGCAATGATGTTGCTGCACTACAACACTGTAATAAATGAAACAACAGTGTCCTATGGAGCTAGCTGAAAAAAACTCTTCAACAAACATGGAGTTGAGCAGCAAAAATTTTTGAAGAGTGACACATCCTGCCGAATTTTGATTTTAAGAACTTTTTCTGGTAGTTTCGTACCATCGTACCTGATACAGAGAGGTTTATGATTTATTACTGTGTGCAGGGCCTCCGAGAAAAATTTTATAAGGCGGGGCGAAAATCTTCCCGGCCCCTTTCGTAAAGCACAAAAGTTTCGAAAAAACAGGAGGGACGGAAGGAATTTTTTTTTTTTTTTTTTTTTTAAATAAAACTGCTCTTTTTGATGATTTTCATATAAAATGCTACAAGGAAAGAGAGTGGGAGGGAAGTTTTTCTGATATGTAACGGTACTTTTAATTCATGTTCGAAGGTTGAAAATATACTAATATTTAAATGGTAGAATTAACATTTCTGCCATCTAAATCATTCTAGAATAATGCATTCAAAATTTAGTCTATTTAAAAAAAAAATAATAATAATAATAATTACGGATCTATAAATGAAATCCGTAACACCTTCTGAAAAATTCACGGACGCACTTCAGCTGAACACGGGCCCAGTCTAACTCGCACGGGCAATGGGGCGGCGCCCCGTCTGCCTCCATCCCCACCCCCTCTCTCGTAGGGCCTGACTGTGTGGAATACAGCTTGTAAAGAGGGATTTCGAAATTTCCAAAGGACTAGACATAATTAGTTTATTTGTATTTATGTACCGAAATCGCTTGGGTTTTTCGAAATACACCGGAGATTTTATCCCAAACCTCAGCCTGAACAGAGCAGAGCTATAACTGTAACTGGTATTTAAACATAGTTCTTTTTTTTTTCCCCCTCCCCTGATATCCTTCAAAAGTAAATCTCTCTGAAATGGAACAACATAAAAACAAAGTGTAAGGCCTAATCGTACTGCCGCCGCCGTCCTTTAAAAAGGCAGCTGCAGTTGCGTCATTTGACTGTGACGGAATTCAGATGCAGCTGAGAGAGAGAGGCCTAGAACGTTCTGCGATTGACCTTCGCCCAACCAACCAACCATCATGGAAATGATAACGTGTTTTTTTCCAAATCGTATTTTCGGCTTATTTGTCAGTTTTTTTTATTATTACTAATTCTCACCTTATTCCGACGTTAAGAGTGCATCAGGCGCTTTGATATTTTATTAAAATGATCCTTAATTTTATTTATTTTCTTACCTTTGACTTTGACTTTCATGCATTTTTTAATTGGATTGTAGTTTCTATTTTTTTAAATGGTAGTACAAAAACACACACACACACACAGAGTAACTTCGATATCTAGAAAACCTCGATTTCTCGAATAAACGTGTTCTCCCTTAAAAACTGACTCCCCACTTCATTTCACCTCGTTACTTCGAAAACTCGATATCTCGAATTTTACGAGAACCTGACTTACGAGAGATCGAGATTACATATATAACGATAAAATTACTGAAGATTCAGAGTAAAGCAGTTCCATTATTTGATATCTATATCAGTTTTGTAACAAATTACAAAATAGGAGAAGAGGAAAGGGGAGACGAGAGTACGATAGCGCAAGTTTGATAATCAGTATAAATCAACCTATTTTTACTATATACATTACGCACACGCACACATATAGAACATTTACGAACAAACGACATCGCAAGACTGGAGAAGAAAATTGTTTTTATTTGAATTGAACGTTTTCAAGTGCCCTACTGTTAGTTTAACATTTCTATTGTCTACTCCAATGAATTTAATGCAAATTGTGTCGATGCACATTTTTCGTTTCTCCTCCAACCCTAACTCTAAAATACGAATGAAGCTCTTAGCACGATTTCTGCAGTATTTAATTTCGTATGAAAGTAAAATGGTAAGTAAAAGCTCATAAGTAAACATGCCTTTAGGAACTGCGACTTCAAACTTCTTCACTCGTCCATAACTTACAAGTGGAAAAACTTTTGGTTACTTAAACGAGGATTACTTAAGATATGCTGTTAAAAGAACTACTGGGCGCTACCTACGGATGATTTTTTAGATATTTCGGGTTCTTTTTTGAAATGCTGCATTATGAAAAATTCTGTACCTTCTCTGATTTCTTTTTTTTTTTTTTTTTTTTTTTTTCTGGATACGGCCATGAAAGCAACGATAGACACATTAGGGTAGTAACTGCCGTCAACGACGGAAGCTAGCAGACTCCCCTTTAACGCGCAGTGGTTTCGCTCTGAAACCACCAAACTGTTGACGTTTTGATTGTTGCCAGTCACGAAGAATAGATTGGATTTCTATAAAAATAGTGGTGGGTGACATAGCTCCACGAGAATCCTTTACTTTTTAGCACGTCATTTCCCGTATAAAAATGGTCACGATTAATTTTAACAGCACTGACATCTGCTAAAAAATGGAAGAACGCGAGAACAGCTGGATCGATTGCTCAATGCTGGAAAAAGGGCAGCCGCACAGCCAGCTGTCGTCAAAAAAGGGGTCTCTAGATCTGCGGCATGCGATGAACGTTTCGATCGTCCGCCCTCTTGCTGGTAGTTAAGTCGAGCGATGGCAACGGCTGCCCTTTTTTCAGCATTGGGCAAGGATTGCGCCTCAAAGGGTTAACAGGCGTTTCTCGTCTCGCATAAAAGATGTCAATCTTTGTCTCGTCTCGTATGCATCCACATCCCAAACTTGAGTACTTAACTCGATCATTGCTCTTAGAATCTTGATTTTAAATAAATAAAAGAATAAATTACGTAACAAGCTATTAGAGCTATCAAATGTAATAGTTCTAAATTAACTAATACACTGCGTAACGAATTGCTTCAAGCATCAATGGCACCGCGTACCTGTGATGTCGGTTTTGAAAGCTTCAATCGAAAGAAAAAAAAAAAAAGGTTAGTCTAATGTAGTGACACAGGTTTGACCGATCGTTATTTTGTTTAACATTTTTCGCCTTCACAGTTTTTTTCCAAGAAACGAAAACGAAAAGCTAAAATGGGAAAAAAAAAAATACATGCATGCATTGTTCGGTGCATGCTCGTAATTAACTTATTCATAAGTGGAAAGAGACTTAAAACAAGGATTACAAAAGATTTGTCATTAGAAGCTACTCGGAGCTATACCGTCGGTTGAATTTTTTTTTAGATCTTTCGCGTTCTTTTTTGAAATGCTTCTAGCTCTCTTTCTGAGAATGGGACATGAGACAACGGTACAGGCAGGGACGGCCCTAGAGCCGGTGGCGCCCCCCTGCATACGTGAAAAAGACGCCTCCTTTTATACTTTTTTCAAGCTTTGAAGCTCGAAATGGCGCCCCTCCGAAAACTGCGCCCCGATGCGATGCTTACCTTGCTTACCACGTCGGGCCGCCCCTGGGGACAGGCTACCTAAAAGCGGGACAGTGCGGTTCAAAAGCGGGAAGTATGGTCACATTAGGCATGCTGCTACGCAATTCTCGCTAAATTTTGCGCGAAGTTTTCAATAAGAAATTGGCTCAATCATTTTAGCGACGGAGCCCATCTGGCTCGTCGACGTACTAAATATGTACGTACTAAAAATTTCATTTCTTCAACTTTAGGGGAGGGGAGAGGGGGGGGGTTAGTTTGTAACTGCAGCGTGGAACCTTTTGAGGAAGAACGTGCGCATTTAAGAATAAAAATGGCAAAGTTTCTTCAAATTTTGAAAGTTTTAAAATGAAGATTTTACTAGTTGTGATAGGGGGAGAATCGTGCATCCATGTCCTCCCCCCCCCCCCGTCGAGAGCACAGTATGTATGTCCATGCAAGTAATAAAGTTTTTTCTAACCAGACAGCAGTAATAAAGACTTCTAGCGCTAAAACTGGGCAACTCCAAAAGATCGATAACTTGGACTTTATCACAAAAAGACTCTAATATTGTCATTCGATTAAAAAAAATCGCAATTTCAGAAGGGGGCCAGGCATGGGCGCCGGCAGCATAGGGCAAGGGGGGCAATGCCCCCCTTGATTTTTCTACGCAGTGTTTTTCCTTGCTTTTTTGCTCTTTCCAACATGGTAACTATACGTTGAAGTGGTCTTTGCCCCCCCCCTGGGAAATATTCTGCCGGCGCCCATGGGGCCAGGTCCAGGGGCCCATTCTCTGGCCAAGTCGTCCAAACTTCCAGCGATACGTCTGCGATATATATCGCTGAAGGCAATCTTCGAGAAACAGTTTAGCACTCGCTGACATAGATGCCTTAAACAACAGCAAAAACATTGCACCACATAACTTGGTTTGTTTGTTTATTTTGGTTCTTTCACATCTTAACGACGCACGCCAGTTATGGTCCTTGCAGAACTGACCTCAGAGTAACACCTGTTGTTGAATTGTGTAATCGGAAACACACATCACGCCGCGCCGAGGCGAACCGGCCCATCAAAACACTGACAGACGTTATAAAACGGATATTAAGAGCTTTGCTGGATTCGTTCCTTTCTTTTTTTTTTCGTTTCTCGTTCTTTTTTCCATCGGCAGATCAGTCTGCGAAGTGTGTAATAAATCCACCCTTTTCCGACTGTCTGTCTGTCTTGACGATTGCCAGCCTGTCAATCAGGTTTCGCGAGATGGTTTCAGATGAGGTAAAAGAAAGAATGAAGTATCTATCATACAACACCCACATATGCAACGCAACGGCAGTGTGTAAGCGCTTGGAAAGAAATACTACATTCGAGTCACTTCCTGATACTTTTCCTCTATTTATTTCCAGAGTGTTGCGTAGGGTAAATAAAATATGTGTCAATGATGAGGTGACGGACAAGGGATCCAGAGAATCATGTTACGGATCCGGATCACGAAAGATGAACCATATTACAGGTGAAAAGGCAAACAGTGGAGTTGATAGGCGTGTGAGTAGCGTGACTGAAAAGTTTAGGGGAGGGGGAGGGGGGGTTGTTACATGAAAGATTTTGGGAGGACAAGTATCGTATTTAATGTTCCACTTGAAATTCACGCAATTTTTGAACTGCTTTTTTAAAAATCTGGAGTGACTCCACTCGACTTTCCGACCACTAACGATTAAGATTATTATCAAGCATTTAAATAAATTGTAATCTGGGAATAATTCAGCAAAAATTCTTATTTTTTTTTTCTATTTGAGCTCAATCGAATGTACCGTTTAAGCGCCAGTGCACTTTCAAGAATTTCCACCCATAGGCCATAATGTAAAAGAAATGTTTGTCGTAGCCCTGTAGGAAAACTATAAGTCCTATACACACCAAAATCAATGCCGGTCTTGCGACGGTGGTTTATGACCTATATACCCAATTTGAGCTCAATCGAATGCCCCGTTTAGGAGCTATCGTGTTCACTCACATACAAACACACACACATACACACACACACGCACGCACATACATATTAGGCTGTAACGAAAGTTTTCCGCCACTCCAAGTATTGCCTGCCCAAGCAGTTCCCGTTGGTGTCTTTGCCAATATTTTGTAAAACGATTTTTGTTATTTGAAAGAAAAGGCTTTGTTTAAGAGAACTGTGTTGTGAAATCTGTAAAATAATATCGTTATGATTAAGTATAAGGTGTCTAAAATGGAACTACCACGCTACCAGATTGATCCATCATTTACTCTCAGTGCTGTCTCAAAAAGTCAGCTACAGAATGACACTGAATCATGTGTACAGTTTAAGGTACTACTGTTGTATCTCATGACACTGTGAAGATTGGGTACCCAAAGTTCAAAAACGAGGACTAGGATATTTAAGAAGCAGAGCGCTCTGGCCGGCCTGAGGCTGATGAGGCCCGCCTACGAGAATTTGTGGAAGAAGATAAAATATTCATCCACTCGAGAGCTAGCTAAAAGAGTTAGACTATAGTGCCATGTCCATTAGTCGCGCTAAGCATCGCATAAACTTGACATATAAGGTCAATAGCTGGGTACCGCGTGAGCTGACTCAAACAAATCTGGCGGAAAACTTTCGTTACAACCTGATGCATCTTGTAAAAATAGTATAAATGAATTCAGAAGACCTCAAAACGTGTCAATACACCAAAATCTCGAAGTCGAATTTTTTCATGATTACAATACTTTCCTTACATGGTACATGTTCGGAAAGTAAAAATGCTCAAGAGATTCTGACAAATTTAGAATGTCTTTTTACAAGTTACACTGAACAGACTCTGACAATGAACCTATAGGAGTTACGAGATCGTCAGGGGAAAATGCTAAACGTACGGAATTTCGCGAAAGATTATTTGGGGGGGGGGGGGGTATCTGCCCCTTACTTCTATACCATTTTCACTTAGCAATCCCTTTTTTAATAGCACTGCTTTTCTTTTTCTCTTGTTACGGGAAAAGAAAGGGCATTTAAAACAGACAAACCACATCTCGACCCTGATCCCAAATGTACTTTTCGGCAAATTTTTATTTATTAGAAAAAAAAGTGTCTTAAAAATCTGTATAAAAATTTAATTGCCATTTTCTTAAAAATACTCGAGAGTTGGCGGCTAATTCTTTGGCATTTTACTCAACTAAGAGTATTTATTGTTTGTGAAAATGTTATTCATATATAGAAAAAAAAAAAATCCTTTCATATTCCTTACCGCAGTGTATTTATATATTTAGTATTTAAACTTATGTATATTTTTGTAGCTCGTAAGTGCCCGAAACAATTTAAATGCGTAATATGCAATTTCTCATAAGTGCAAAAGCCCAAAAATTCCTATTTGCCGATTGCCCTATATTATAATGATCGGTCCCAGGGTGTCTAACCAGCCGGGGCCTTCGCTATTAGTAACGGGCCTGCGCGTGTATTTCGATGAGTCATCCAAAGAGGCCTACGGATGCTCGCGTCTTCCCGTGTACATCAAGCAATTTTTAAGCTTTCCGATGCTTTGAAACGTTATTTAATGTAGTTTTAAGTAGTGATTGTGTTACTAATTCAAGTACGAACTCATTGACAGTTTCTTTACTATGATACACGTGGACATTAAAGTAAATAGATGCATGTAATTTGAAGGAAAAACAAAGTAGTGCTCACTCTCATGATTCATTATTTTAGCTTGATTTTTAATATATATGAACAAATTAAGCTGACTTTTAGTATACATTAAAGTAAACGAATGCACAAATGATACAGACATTTTTATGCATTTCTTTATACTGAATGTTTAAGTTTCACATTTTCAAAGCAGTTACAACCATTATTACTTTAAAAATAAATTTAACTAATAGTTATTAAATTTTCATTTATTAAATATTGTTCGGTTAATATATTAACAAAATATATGAAGAGGAGCTGAAATAGAATTTAAAATATTTGATATTTACAATTCACGTATACAAAATTTAAGTACTGATATACTATTTAATTTTTAATCTTTTGTAAGGCGTAGGTATCAGAAGAATGTTTGCTATATAATTATATGTACAACCTGTGCACTGCATGTCCTTGGTATTTACATGAAAAATAATGTAAATTAATTTAACGAGAAACATTTACAATGAATTACAAAATAAAGGGTGTCCCATAAATAGTAGTACGAACTTAAAGGGGAGATAAAATATATCAAAAGGATTAAGAATAACGTAACAGTGTATGATAAAACACGTTTGTTAACTGTTTTTTATTTTGGTTAGTTCAAATGAGTTTATTTATCGAAAATTTTACCATTCGAAATGAAAATGATTTATAATTTTCAGTGTTAGTTCCATATAATTTTTCTTCTCCAAAGAAAAATTATAAATTTTAGAAAAACATACTAGGAAATACCACTAATATTCCAACACCTTTTTTTAAAGTTATTATTAACTGGCGATTGAAAACAAATGTTTTCGTCCCTGCATTGCTGTATATTAGGGTTGTAGCTTTAAAAAAAGAAAAAAAAAACCTGCTCCACGGACTTTGAATACAAATTAAGATAAACTAACAGCTCTAGGACTTGAAAAATTTCAAGATCCCTTTTCACAAGTTGCGCTAAACACTGTAGTAAACTAAAAACAAACGATCTCTGAATTAATTACTTTTTATTATAGCCATTATCTAAATGGAACTTTGAATTTGAGTATAATGAACGCTTATACAAAATATTAACTTCAATTAAAGTTTCTACATAAACATGTGCAAAAATTAATAACATATTTTACAGTACTTCTGCACTGAAACCAATATCACACATTTAGTGCATTTATAATAAATGATAAATGACATTTTCAACTGAAAGATTTAAACAGATAAGAATGTCTAACTAGTATTACAACGCACACGCTTATTTACTAGAATAATAAACTACCCAAGTTAAACAATTTCAGATTAAAATAATTTATAAATAACACATGAATATTAATTCACAAAACATGCTTTATATCCTATAAATTTGTAGGATTTCTAAATACAAGTGTACACTTACCTTTACATTCAGAACTTAAAGTTCGAATTCTATGATTGAATTCTTTGATTTATTTCCATAAAAAAAGCGAAATCTTCAAAAAATTATTACCTACATCTAAAACACCTTGTCATTAAGTCATTATGACAAAACTATAACAAAATTGTTTTTTAATTATAAATTAACGTTTATAATCCCAACTCGCATACAATCGAACAGCGCAAATGTAAATATTAGGCCTCAATGTTTCCCTCATTTCTTCCGGTGGCAACAAAGAAGCAGGCCCGGTTGCCAATAACGACGGCGCCGAACCAGCACAGGCCCTGATTATTGCTCGGACATTTGGGACACGTACCCTCGGCACACATATACAAATAGGCCAAAAAAGTGTGTTTGAAGCTACGTGCAGTACAGGGGCACAAAAATTGAGCCAGCTTTATATAAAGGCGCATAAAATTTGGAAAGTGTTATAGTCAGTATGGTTCTTTCTATTGCTCTACATTGAAGTCGCAGGCAGAGCTAGATCAAGACAACCGTGAGCACTGGGCAGAAGAAAAAAATTGGCCCCTTGCAATAACCCCCCTTAAAAAAAAAAAAAAATTGCTAAACTGATAGTTAGACGTTACTACGAAATGCTACATCACAGTTGCTAGCATTAATGGAATACAACCACTTTTTGTATGAACAGTAAGGTGACCAGATTTTTGAACATAGAATCGGGGACATGTTCCCGCTTTTGAAACAAAACTGGGGACATTTATAATTAATGAAATAATCAACAATAATTTCATTAAAAAACAATAATTAAAAACTGTCCCCAATTCCTGTTTTGCATTTTAGGGGCAATTTGGCAAACGTCCTGAAATTGGGGACTGTCCCCGGAAAATGGAGACGTTTGATCACCTTAATGAACAGGCATTTTTGTAAATATTTCTTAAAATAACAAATAATTCCAAAATTTTGCTATTTTAAAAAATAGCAAAATTTTGGATACAATTTTGGATTAAAAGTACTCTTCGCACATAAACAAAAACCAAAAGTGCTGCATTTTGTCTATGAACGGAGGTTCGTATAAGATAAATATGTACACACACTCGGTGGAGAGGTAGGGGGGGCGGAGAATTTAATACATCCACTATTCCCTTCCGCGTTTCCCTTTCATTTGCTTGATTTGTGTGTTCCGCATCTGAGCAAATCAATAAATTCGTCTCTTACCACTTTCTGCTTTTCATCTCCTGAGGAAGTAGTCACCTTTCTTTATTTTCTTTTTCCACATTCTTGAATTTGTTTGCTTTCCCCACCCCCTTTCTCATTTCTTCTTTATTCTTGGTTCTTGTGCAGTACAAGTAAAAATTCTCCCTAATTTTTTCTTTCCTCCTTTCTTCAATGTTTTACGGTAAAATAGTGTTAGATTTTTTTTTTTTTTTTTTCCATCGAAAAGGGGAGACCATTTGCGTCTAAAGAGTGAATCTTTATAACGGGAGAATGATGGTCTTGTTAAAATTGTTCTCTCAATCTTGAAATGTTATTTTAAACTATCTAAAATTTTAATTTATTTTTATTTTATTTTATTTTTATTTGCTTCATTTGTTTATTTATAGTTTTATTTTATTTTTATTTTATTTATTTTTACTTCATTTGTTTTATTTATAATTACTTCATTTGTTTTATTTATAATTTTTATTTATTTTAATTTTTAATTTTATTAATTTTTTATTTATTTACTTAATTTTTTATTTAATTATTTCATTTGTTTTATTTATTATTTTAGGAAGATTTAAAATAAGCGAGTCTTTCGTTCACATTTTTAAGAATTTTTGGGGTGACCTGCTCTTTAAATTCGGGCTAAAATTCCCGCTTTAAGGGTCGAATAATTCCAGTTGTATTTTGTTGCACGTAATTCGGATAACTAGAACTCAATTATAAGAGTTTTGGATTTCCGAATTCTTTAACGGTGTAGTTCGAAAAAATCATGTGATTTTGGTACAGAAGTACAAATAAACTAATTATGTCAGGCACTTCAAAATTTTGAAACTGTCTCTTTTTACAAGCTGTACTACATACGAAATAAACGATAAACCTGTATCAGTTTCAAAAGTTTTAGAAAAAAAATTCTTGAAAATCGGAAGTTTTCACAAAACGTGTCATTCTTCGAAAAATCTTGCAGCTCAGATCCATGTTTAAGAATATTTTCTGAAAATATTTCAAAAGGCACAGCTTTTTCTCTTATTACAGTGTGTAGAGACCATCTGAAGAACCATCTGAAAATTTTTTGAGACGAGGATGCTATTAGTTTATTTCAATTTGTGTACCAAGACTAAAAACAGTTTTTTTTTTCTTCGAACTACAGCCTTAACAAAGCGTTTGGCGGCTTCTTGCCAAAAATTGGCGATATCGCTTAGCCGACTTCAGTTTTGGGGACTTATTTTTGGCGCTGAATTTGTCGATATTTCGACATAAAGTTGACAAGCTTGGTGACACTTGGGGCTTGGTGGGGCGTCCGCCATTGCTCCCATTTATTTATTTTCAAGGGGAAACGTCCAGTTTGAGCTTTTAATTTTTTCCCCCTTTTAACGAGTTTTTTTAAAAAATGTCATTCTATGTCGGAGGGGAAATAAATAATTGAATGAAAGCCTTTTGAGCCACTTAATTGGGCCTTAAGACTATGAATTTCTTTAAAAAATGCATACATTTTCATTTGCAAAAATAGAATGCATATTTCATCTTGTTTAATACACTGTTGGTCAAAGGGTCCGAAAGATCGAAAAACTAAAGAAACGCGTTCTTTATCAACTTTATCTCAATCACTTAATTTAAAACATTTATCTCTAAATTTCATAGAGAAATATTCCTTTCCTTCAACACCCCATGCCACCCCTCCCCCAAAATTAAATTAATTAATTAAAAATAAAATCTTTATTCGTGGTACGTTTATGCAATTACGAGCAAGATGCAAGCGTCCCATTCTGTAGAATGCAGCTATATAGGTACTGCCATCTAGGGACAACTTTTGTAATCATTTCTGCGCATCATCTAAAGTTAATGATGACAAGTTTGCTAAAATTCAAACAAACTTCATGGTTTCTACGTCTAACTACAGTTGTTGCACCATGTCATTCCTTCCTTGTTCAACAAATCACTCCGCCACTGTTTATGCTCTAAAAAGATAATAAATGAAACGATTTCATCGATTAACTTTCGCCCACTTTGTGTATGCATTATTGTGTATGCATAAAGAGGGAATATTAATACTTTTTTCCCCGAATACTCCCTTTCATGGAATCTTTTCTCCCCCTATCATTTGCTTGATTTGTGTTCCGCTTTCCAAACTTATCAATAAATTCGTCTCTTGCCACTTCTGATTTTCGTCTCTTGAGGAATCATCCTATGATTATTTCCTTTCTCTGAACTCTAAGGATTTTTTCCTCCCCCTTCCTTTATTTCAACAGACAAGGAAGGAAATCACCTACACCCCCCCCCTCCTTAATGGCATTTCTAGATGGAAAAGAAAAGTGGCCAAATATTTCATTTACTTGATAGTCGATACGACGGAATTTATGCCAATGGTAAAGTTTCGTTTAGACGAATGATCCTTATTTAAATGAAGCGGTGTTATCACTTATCAACTTAACAATTTTCCTTTAGAGCGATTTTCCTTTCACGAACACGTTACATATGTATGCGATAAACTTTGAATTTTTCTTTTTATCTCTGTCTTTCTGAATCAGTCCCTCTTTTCTGCATCTCTTTCGGCATCTTTCTTTCTATATCGCTCTGTCTTTCTTCCCAAGTCTCTCTCTCTTTCTCTCTCTTTTCTGAAGTTCTGCTATTTCCACGATCTCCACTTACTTCGCCTCGATGGAAATATAAACAACCCGAGATGCGCAGAAACAGAAGACGCGCAGTTACCCAGTGTGCGTAGCGCCATCTGTTTGCAACAACGGCGTAACCCAACTTCTAAGGTAAGTGTCCCCTCCTATAAATTTACCATCCTGGGTGAAACGCAGGCATCGCAGCTGCTGCTCTTCCTTACGTTATGCTATGTAACCTTTTTGTTTTGTTATAGTTATTGTTTACGTTTAAGTTAATGTTAATAAAATTGTTTATCTTCGAATTCAAGTGTCATGTTGATCAGCATGTTTAAGCTGGTCTAACAGCAAGCAGCCAGACCAAGCCAAAACTCACTTCGAGACATGAAATTTAAAACCAGGCCCGGACTGGCCAGGGTGTTTAACTGTCTGCAGACGGGTGGACCCCCGCCCTCGGCGGACCCTCCCTGCTGAGGGCGGCCCCCCAAACAGAAAAAAGAAAATAAAAAAAGTGCTATACTGATAGCACTTAATGAAGTTTGACACAGAAAATTTTTAGCAGCTGCATTCGCGCCCCAAAAGGCTTTAAAACACTTTATTTTATATGTAGTTCTCAAAATGTTTTGAGAAAGGATTCCCGAATGAACAAGGGATTAATTAATATGAATGATGCATATTAATTAATAGATCAATATTTTATGAATGCATTAATTATCAATCATAATTAATTAATAACACCATACCTCCCCCCATACCCCGAAAGTTAACACATCCTTTTATTTATCGGTTATGCAATAACCCGGGCCCCCCTTCTCTTAAGACGGGCGGGCCCCTACTAGAGATGAGTTCGGGCTCATTTTTTGAAGCCCGAGCCCGAGGACGTTTAATCCGAGCCCGCCCGAGCCCGAGCAATATTATTAAAGTTGGAGCCCGAGCCCGCCCGAGCCCGAAATTTCAGCTAAAGACAAATAAAATTAACTACTTCATTAATAGGATACAATAAATTTTGGAGCTTCACACATCTTCTAGTCCCCCGTGCCGCTATTTTTTGAAATAAGTACGTCTATTTATTCCATGAATCACTTTTTAAAATCTGTTTCAAGGAGTATGTTCAACAATGGAGAAATTTTTCACGAGCCCGAGCCCGAACGCAATCGTGAATTACAGAGCCCGAACGCAATTGTGAATTATAGAGCCCGAGCCCGAATCGGGCCCGGGCTCGGGCTTTCGGTCTCGGGCTGAGCCCGTCTCATCTCTAGCCCCTACCCTTCCAGTCCGAGCCTGTTTAAAACCTTCTTCCCTCATCGATTTACTAGTTCTTAATTTGTGTAAATATGTGCATTGTCTGAGGAGGTAGGATTTTAACAGGTAGCATTAGTTTTTATTTATATATATTTTTTTTTAAGCTATGCCTATTCGGCGTTACGTTATCATTTATTTGCTAGGATTATGTTCCACTCACAAACCAGTCGATGAGTTTGTCTCTTGCCACTCTGGCTCCTGAGGAATGAATACTCCTTTCGTTGTCTCCCCTTCCCCAACCTATTTATTATGTCATTATTTTTTTTTAATCTCAAGGATCCTTTCCTTACTCAAAACTGAAGATTTCTTTGCTTTTTCCCTCTGTCGCATTTTTTGGTAAAGGACTGTTCAGATATGAACAATTTTGCTTCGACAAATAGTAAGAGTTTTTTTTCGCGAGGGCGGGGGTGTTAATCTATTATTACTCAAAAAATCGTGCAAGAAAAATAATTTTTTGTTTATAAATTACTTTGTTTCAAAGCATTATGAAATATATACAGGGTATCCCAAAGAGTTGGTGACGGGCTTTAATTCTTTATCTTTTGGAGATAAGTGGGCAGTATAAATTGAAAAAAAATGTTCAAAATAAGACTCCGTTAAGAAAAAATTCTTGTCGTTAATTTTCAAAAAAGTTGGATTTTTTAAATTTTTATACGACCCTGCTCAAAAACATTTCCCAACTAGTGAAGTGTTTTCCGTGTACTCATGAGGTGATGCACCAAATTCGAGCCTTCCATCATACGAAGTCGCAGAGATATCTTTAAAAGAAAGACGATCGTTGATTTTGTAACGTTTATTCCTAGACTAGAAAAAGATTTTTTTTTCGTAATTTCTGAATGTGATCAGTCGACGTGATTTTTTTTTTTTTTTTTCGTTCGAGAGCCATTGAAAAGTGGTTTAAGTCAGCGTTATATTTATCTTCATACCTCTGACACTTTTCGAGGTGTAATTCTAAAATTTCATGTCGCCTCATGAGAATATAGGTCACATTTTACTAATTCGGAATTGTTTCGTACGGGCGTAGTATAAAAATTTTAAAAGTGTAACTCTTTGAAAATTACCGAGAGAAATTTTTTCTTAACGGAGTCTTATTTCCGACCTTATTTTGAACATTTTTTCAATTTACACTGCCCACTTATCTCTAAGAGATAAAGCATTAAAGCCCGTTACCACCTTCTTAGTTACACAATGTATATGTATATACGTATACTAGCTGAAGTACCCGTCCTCGACGGGTTAGTGAATGAAAATTTCCAAAAAGCAAGAACTTTCGTCAGCATTGTAGGAGTACACTGAATGGATGGAGTATGTTGCCAAAGTAAAGAAAGCGAAGTTATAATTTTTATGTATTGTTAAAATATTACAGGTTAGAGAGTAACTAAGTAATATCATTTCATTCGCCTTAGTCGTAATTATGTGATGCGCGAACGAATATTTACACATATTGAAATAATTTTCGCAAAATCTCAAAATTTAATCAACATTTTTGAAAAATTGGAAGCCTAGAATTTAAGTTGAGTGACAACCTATCATGTCACCCAAATTCGTTTCATTCCCTGCAGTCTTTATTTCGTCATGTTGGAACAAATTTTCAGCATTTTAAAACGATTTTCGCAAAATCTCAGAATGTAATAAAAATATTTTAAAAATTCTCAACGCCTATAAATTAAGATTAGCAACTACCTATCATATCACTCAATTTCGTATCATTCGTATTAGTCGTTATTACGTGATGTTTGAAGAAATATAAACATATTTTGAGAGAATTTTCACAAAATCTCAAAATCTAATAAAAATGTTTAAAAAATTGGACTCCTATAGTTTATGTTGAGCAACCATCTATCGTGTGACCAAATTTCATATCATTTGCTTTAGTTGTTATTACGTAATACGGGAACAAAGATTCACTCAGTTTTAAACGATTTTCACAAAATCTCGAAATCTGATGGATTTTTTTTAATTAGATGCTTATAGTTTAAGGAGAGTGACCACCTATCCTTTCACCATATATCATTTTTTCACCTTTGCAGTTATTACGTGATGTGCGAACACAAATTTACGCAGTTTGAAAGGATTTTCGCAAAATCTCAAAATCCAATCAGGATTTTTTAAAAATAGGACGCCTATGTTTTAAGTTGAGTGACCACCTATCATGACACCCAATTTCATATCATTCGCTTCAGTCGTTTTTACGTGATGCTTAAACAAAAAAAGCGTCACGGACAGAATGACAGAATGACAGACAGACAAACTTTTTTTTGAGGGTCGCATCGGATTCCCTGGTGCTTGAAACGGATAGAAATCGCAAAATTTTTTAATTCAAAGAAATGTACAGACAAAAGTCTAATTTTATTATATAGATATACATTAGGTTCTTTCTTTTTTAAAACTCAGAACTTTTGAACAGCTTCAGAAACATGCCGACAATATTGAACACTCTAAAAAGCGAAGGTGCTTCACCACCATGCACTTACATTAACGGCAAAACTACGTCTCGTGCAACTTTCACAAAAAAAAAAAAAAAAAAAAAAAAAAAAAAAATCCTCCATTGAAGAGATCCTTTCAGGGAAATATTGCAAAATTCCGTATGTTTGACGATGTATTTAGAAAAAATTATGCGATTTTGGTCCATAAAGGGGAGGGGGGGATTATATGTATCAAACATTTCAAACTTTTGAGAATATCGCACCAAAATATTCTGTACTCGGAAATGAAAGACAAAGCTGTATAGGCTACTAAACTTTCGGAAAAAAATTACATAAAAATCAAAAAAATTGTTTTGGGATTTCAATGTTTAAGAATTTTTTCTGAAAGTTGCATTAAAGGCAGTTTTTTTTTTTTTTTTTTTTTTTTTTTTTTATTCTAGTGTGTAGCGCAGCTTATAAAAAATCATCCTGAATTTTTTTGAGTCTCTTGTGCAATTTAAGCAGTTTAATTTGTGGACCAAGTGCGTGAGGCGGATTTTGTTTGTCCGACATACACTCTTAAGATTTTTCTACCTCTGACGTTTTCATTGCTCGTAACTAAGCACTGCAGCTTCTAAAGATACATTCTTAATGTTTTCGATATATTTTTAATGTTTTGGATTCATTCATGACGTTTCGATGTTCCCTATAACGATTGAATTCCTCGGAAAGCTTTTCAAAAGTTGCCCTACTTCTTCAAATAACAACCTTAAATTTGTATACTCTTATAAAAGACGGGAATTGAGTCGTTGCCATAAAAGAAAAGAGCGTTTCCCCTGTCAATTGTTTGATTTATGTTCCGCTTCCAAAAGCGATCGATAAATTAGTATCTTGCCACTTTCCTTTGCTTCCTCTAAGAGGAAAAAAGAATCATCCTCATACCGTGATCACTATTTCTTTTATTTCTTTGCTCTTTTAATTCGATATAGAGCTTTGGGAGACTACGGATACCATTTACGTGAACAAAGAACGGGTCTTTTTAACTGATGAAAATGTGTGTAGGATACTTTAAAAAGACGTTTTTTGTCCGTTTATTTCGTTTAAGACTTGATTTATTATTTTGCTGTTTAAGGAGCCTTCTAAAAACGACATAGACTTATAGTTATTTTTTCATTTCATTTTATTTTTATTTATTCATATATTTTTAATCACGAAATATCATGGAGTACAGGGTAGCCATAATTAAACTGCAAGTGTTCAAGGGGTGCTGGAGAGAAAACTACCAAGAATATTCCAGTGAAATTTGGTATCTACACGTTTCAGAACATGCGCAAGTCAAATATGCAAAAAAAAAATCGTCATTTTCATCCGATAGATGGCGCTGTACCGTATTTCAAAGCTCATCGGTGGCATATACAACTTCCAAAACCGATAGACAGAGCATAGTGACATTCTAAGAGGCATATAAACAATATAAAACATCATTTACAGTTCATCAAAATTCCATACAATTCGCTTCAGTAATTAAATTTTTACAGTAACATGTAATCAAAAATTAACGTAAATTAAGATCACAAATTAAACAAATCATAAAGACGCTTTGAAAAACAAGTAAACCATTATTTATTCTCATTGCCACTCATTGGATCTCTTCTTAATCGTTTCATACGCCGGTATTCTTTCAGGGTTGCTGAATAATTGCTACATTCTGATAGAATATCTTCACAGATATTGCACGTTCCTTCTTATTCAGAGTCATGATTGACCATCACTCAATGTGGTCTTGTTTTTACACTGTTCGATGGGCTTAAAATTTGCATATATGACGTCCATAAGCATTGAAACACGATATAGCGCCATCTATCGGGTGAAAATGGCGATTTCTTTTAATTGCATATTTAACTTGCGCATGTTCTGAAATGTGTAGATACCAAGTTTCACCGAAATATTCCGGGTAGTTTTCTCTCCAGCACCCCTTGAACACTTGCAGTTTAATTATGGCCACCCTGTACATTAATTTCCTAAGTTAATTTCTAAAGTCAAAACTACGCAAAAGAAATACTTTCAGATTAGTTACGTCTTCAAACTGGTACAAATCATAAATGATGTTATCTTGCGATATCTAGTTTACTTAAGCGTGTGTGTGTGTGTACATTTTAAAGGTACACGGGAGGGGGCTCAAAAATATTGCGACAAACTTTCGGAGGATGTATGGCACATCATAAGGATCGAGAATTGGAAGTAGCCCATGACCGTAGACAGCAAGAGAAAGCAGTAGCAAAAGTTAACAAAAAAATTGAAAGACGCGAGAGAATGATTTATTTATTGGAAACATTCATTGAACATCGCATGCAAGTTGTTTTAAGGCAAACTTCAAGTGCCCTCAAGTACCGAGAATAATTTATGCAGTTACCTATAACGCTACTATTTCAGAATAAAGACTTAAAATGCAGGGAACGTGGTTTTCTCCGAAACTTAGCGTAAATACGGGTTAGGATCCCTTAGTCCCCTGCGGAGGGCAATCCCACCCCCCGGCCTAGATCCCTAGCGTAGATAACTAGCCGTAACCCACATTTTCATTCCTAAGACAAACCTATGCGAAGACTATCTGCCTTGGAGGGTGCCTTGGGCGGAGGCATTTTTTAGGCGCGCTACCGCGTATTCACGTTACATCTGGAGAAAACCGCGCAAAACTGCACACCGCTAGATCGACAGCTTAGGTGGTAGGTTAGAACCCTGGACTTCCACACTACAACCATCTAACATGTTAACTGCCTTATCCACTCGGCCGTGGGGAGATTTTATTGGAAATCATGAGTACAAATGGCTTACTAGATGAATACAGTTTATAATGTTACAACAGCTGCTGGAAGCTTACACATCAAACGGGAAGCGTTCCCACACAGACGGCTCGTTGATTGCTGAAAAAAGTTGGATACAAGTATTCACACTCGCCCAATTGATCGAGCCTTGGTTTCTTACTGCCGGGAGATCTCGGAGCTATCGTGTATCAAGTACCTCTGAATGGATCTCGCGGCAGAGCTGCTTAAGTGAAACTCTTGGTGCAGATGGTTTTTGCAAGCCCTCAAGCGTTTACACAGTTACCTGCAAAACTTCTTCCTCTGAATAAAGAGTTAAAATATAGGGAAATGCAAACATGAGCCTTCCCCTATGATTCCCGTCAAGAACTTGCATGCAATTTTCAATCCTTCCGATGCCCTCTCCCTCCCCTAAGAGTTTATCGCAGTATCTCTGAGCCAACCTGTATATAAAACGTTACATACAAATAGCAGGAAAATACGAAGCTCTATTCGTCCTTTACAATAATCAAAATACACAATCCTCCGATTACCAAAAATGGGAATATCGCTGCCATCCGACTTTTCAAATCCGTCTGCAAAGACGGCATCCCTCATGTTAACAAATATAAATCACTTCGCCACACACCGAGACGCGAAAATACGAAACACTGCCTTCCATCGATTAACGCTTGCCCACTTTGAGTAAATATATACATACAATCTCCTCTGCTGCGAGAAAGGGGAGGAGGGGATGGATTTTAATACGTTCCCTATTTCCCTTTCACTGGGAGAGCGTTTTCCCTATCATTTGCTTGATTTGCGTTTCACATTTAAACCAATCAATAAACTCGTCTCTCTTTGCTTTAAAAAAAAAAGTCTCTGCGGAATATGTCGGATTATTATTATTATTTTTTTTTTTCACTGTTCAGTCTTCAGATTTTACTGCGAATTTTAAGTGTTTATCCTTTTGGTTTATCAGTCCGGCCGGGGGGGGGGGGGGTTAGGGGGGTCTGCACCCCCCCCCTCCATTAGTCTATTCAAAAGTGCTAATTTGGGCGGAATATACGCCTTTTGTATCCGTGCCTCAAAATAAGCAATAAAAAAAATTTAAAATTTCATTAAATTTTTTAAATTTTTATTTAAAAATTTTATAATTCATTAAATTTTGGAAGTTTGAAATTTTATATTAAAAAATAAATAAATTATACTTTAAACTATAATTCAATGAGTTGTCAAGAAAATTTATGAAGATGATTAAAAAAAAAATTATGCAGTTGAAATTTTACCAAAATATTAATATTGTATACACACATTTTTTTTTCCCAACTTAGTTACCAGACGAAAATGTTTGCATTTAACCTAATTAATGGACATTTTGTTATCTTTCAATCCAAGATATGGATTTTGTAGTTGTGAAAAATGTGAGCTTTGTTAAATTTTGCTCAATGAAATTAGTTCTTAGTCGTAAGTAAAAGTTCCAGAAAACTTTTTTTAACATATTTCATTCTCAAGCATCATTTTCAAATGTAAAAACAGGGTGACTATAACTAAACTTCTTCCCAATGTCTACAATGGCGAAAAGGTTGGGAACCACTGGGCTAGAGTTATGCACTGTAGGGATAATCACCGTTATGTTGAGCCATGAAAAGTGTACATGTACTCAATGATTAAGAAGTTTATTTTTTTCTGAAAGCTTGAACAACCTACACAGTAATTTCAGGAGTACACCATTTACTCCTCTAACTTGAGTTTCTAATAACTCATTGCGATGATAAAACCCGAAATGGGGCATCCCATCGCTTTTAATGACTGTCATTTTATCTCTCACCCCCTTTATTGAAAATTGTCAGAAAAAATGTGTTCCAAAAAAGCGATATAGAAATGCGACATAATTTTACATATACTTAAATACTATTAGTTCACAACAGCTTTAATCTATTGTTACACTATTTCGTAAATTGTAGAATAGGCATCGCATGTATTTTTCTATAAATAGGCTAGAATCCTAAAAATTTCAACGTAAGGTTGCCAGGCGAAATACACGAAAGGTGAGAGATAAAATGACATAGTCAATGAATATCGTTTTAATGTGGCAATAATGAAGCTAAAAAATTAGGGGGGATTCAGGGGGGTCTCCCCTTGACGAGGCTCGAATAGCCGAGTTTTATTTATTTATTTTTGCACTGTATCCAGCTAAAAATTAGCAGGCCTTACTTTTTCTTGTTACACTTCCTGAAAACTCACGAACAGTTAGGGATGGACGCGAGACGACTTTTTGCGAGACGAGACAGAGATTTACAGCTTTTTTTCGAGACGAGACAAGCATTTTTAACATTATGATACAGGGATTTTTGCGAGACGAGACAAAGCTTTTCGGCTGTTTTGCGAGACGCCAATTTTTCGTCTCGCGTCCATCCCTACGAACAGTCCTGTTTCATCTAGAGTGACTCATCTTGAGTTACAGTCAAACCTCGATTTAACGTACTTTGATTTAACGAACAACAATCGCTGAAATGAAATTCGCAAATAAAACTATGAATTTTTCGCGAGGCAAAATTTTAATATTTCACACCCTAATAATCCAAGTGTGTAATGCAATAATTTTTTTCCTCATTTCTCCAAAAGAAGCAAGTGCGACGGACAGCGATACAGAAACACTCATTTACAATTAGGCCGTGGATAACGAGGATCCAATGCCTGGATGGGAAGATTTTCCTAGTAATGGAAATTTTGCAGGATATCTGTCTTGCGATGTACAGCTAAGTACCTGCGATAGTGAACAACAGAAAGAGAATGAAGATTCTGAAAGTAGCGAAGAGATGACGGAAATTGAATTAAAAATGGTGACATTCCAAAAAGCCGTTTTCAGCTTGAATGCTTTAATTTTATTTATTTTTTTTTTTTTTCTTTTTCGTCTGACGAGATTGATGCTGTTATTCTTACGAAGTTTAGAAAACATGGACAAAGAACTTTTGAAAGTCGATGAAAAAATCCTAATTATAAAGAAAAATAATAAATTATGAAATGTGTGCTGTTAGACTATCAAATTTAATAGTTTTAACCGTTTAACCCGCAGTGTTCTCGCTCTGGGAACACCTAACTCCGACGTTTTGACTGTTGCCGGTCACGAAGAATAGATTTGATTTCTATAAAAATAGTTGCGGGTGACATAGCTCCACGAGAATCCTTTACTTTGTAGCACGTCCTTTCCCGTAAAAAAATGGTCACGATTATTGTTAACAGCACTGACATCTGCTGAAAAATGGAAGAATGCGAGAACAGCTGGATAGATTGCCCAATTCTGAAAAAAGGGCAGCCGTTGCCATCGCTCGACTTAACTAGCAGCAAGATGGCGGACGATCGAAACGTTCATCGCGTGCCACAGATCTAGTGACCCTTTTTTTGACGCAGTTGGCTGTGGTAGTTAAGTAGAGCGATGGCAACGGCTGCCCTTTTTTCAGCATTGGGAAAGGGTTGCGCCTCAAAGGGTTAACCCATTAAGTACTAGGGTTACCGTATGGTAACAGCAAACAATGGTTTATAGTATGGTCACATATAGGACTAGCGTGACCGTATGGTCACCTGGCCATATTTACGAAATCTCGCATCTGACATCTGAAAAAATAGAAAAGGACATTCTCACTCAAGTAACCCCAATGAAGTTAATTCAGTTCAGGGGAAAGATTGGGGGGGAGGAATTGTAAAATCTCCGTCCTTCATGGGTTAAATTAACTAACGGACTGCATAACGAATTGTATCAGGTTGTAACGAAAGTTTTCCGCCAGATTTGCTTGAGTCAGCTCACGCGGTACCCAACTATTGACCTTATATGTCAAGTTTTTATGCTTAGTGCGACTAATGAACATGGCACTAAAGTCTAACTCTTTTAGCTAGCTCTCGAGTGGATGAATATTTTATCTTCTTCTACAAATTGTCGTAGGCGGGACTCATCAGCATCAATAGGCCGGCCAAAGCGCTCTGCTTCTTTAATATCCTGGTCCTCGTTTTTGAACTTTCGGTACCAAATCTTCACAGTGTCATGATTCAACAATAGTACCTTAAGCAGCATACATGATTCAGTGTCATTCTGTAGCTGACTTTTTGCGACAGAACTGAGAGTAAATGATGGATCAATCTGCTAGCGTGGTACAGACACCTTATACTTAATCATAACGATATTGTTTTACAGATTTCGCAACACAGTTTTCTAAAGCAAGTCTTTTCTTTCAAATAACAAAAAAATCGTTTTATAAAATATTGGCAAAGACACCAACGGGAACTGCTTGTGCAGGCAATACTTGGAGTGGCGGAAATCTTTCGTTACAACCTAATATCAACATCAATGGCACCGCGTACCAGTGGAGTTGATTCTGTAAGTTTCCCACGAAAAAGTTTTTGCTTAGTCTAATATAATAACACAGGTTTGGCTAACCATTATTTTGGTTAGCTTTTTTTTTTTTCGCTTCATGACTGCTTTCCAAGAAACAGAATCGGTGAGTAACAGTTCTTTTGAAAAAATAGAAAAGAGCTTCTAGCTGCGTAATAACCAGTTTCCATATTATTGTTCCCCCCCTCCTTCCTCTGCATAGTCTTTTATTCTTTTGCTTTACGCAGACGCTGATGGAGTTGCCATTCCGTGAAAATTAAAAGGCAGGCACTAAAAACGAAAATTTTTCTTTTTTACACCTGAGTTTTTATCGTATGTGGTAGGTAACCAGACATGAGAGGGGCTCATTTGTATAAGTACTGTCATCAACTAGTCGAACGAACAAAGAGCAGGGGGGGGGGAATCGAATAAATACAGTATGTAATCCAGAACTGCCGTTTCAGATGAATTCGCATAATATATTATTATATTTACTAAAAAATAAAGTCAAGTCAAGTCAAGGCGAAGTTGCATTTTCCGAGAATCCTAACAATAGGATTTCTTACGGTGCAGTTTGCAGAATCTCTCCTTATTAATTCGACGCGAAGGTTACTGGGCATTGAAAAAAAAGTTTCGTTACTACAATCCCACAGAGGCGTAGTTAGAGAAGGGTCTGCAGGGGTCGTCTTCCCCCCCCGGGGCGCAGCATTCAAAAGGGAATCAAATTGTATATAAAACCTCGCCACCCCCTCCTCGTTGCATTTTGGAAAAATACGATGGGGCGTATAATCTTCAGTTCTCCCCGGCCCAAGATACGCCTCTGCAACAGAATACGCCTCTCCAAAACAGAAACATCCGCCTCTGGGACTATATTGCGTCGAACAGAGGGGGGGGCGGCACACGTCAGGCAGCAAACTTTTTTTAGCCCCATCTCCTTCTGCAGTGGAAAAAAAAATCTGGAGTCACTTCCGAATACTTACGATTAAGATCATTACCAAACATTTAAATAAAATAATTATAATATAAATTTTAATAAAATAAAATTTTAATAAAATAATTATAAAATAATTATAATATAAAATAATTATAATATAAATTTTAATCGATGATTAATTCAAACATGTATACCAAATTGAGGCGCATTCGAATGCACCATTTAAACGTTAGGGCTATTTCAAGAATTTCACACCTTATGCCAAAATTTAAGAGAAATCTTTGTCGTACACACACATACACATACATACATCTCGTAAAAATAGCATAAATGAATTCAGAAGACCTCAAAACGTGTCCATACTAGAGATGAGACGGGCTCAGCCCGAGCCCGAAAGCCCGGGCCCGAAACGGGCTCGGGCTCTGTAATTGCCAATTGCGTTCGGGCTCGGGCGGGCTCGGGCTCGTGAAAAATTTCTCATTTATTGAACATACTCCTTGAAACAGATTTTAAAAAGTGATTCGTGAGGAAAATAAAAGTACTTATTAAAAAAAAAAAAAGAAGAAGAAGAATTAGCGGCACGGGCACCTAGAACGTGCGTGAAGCTCTTTAGGTATTTCAGAAAGGCGGCTTATATTGCTTAGTTAGTCATCAGATCGGACATTATTTGATAAACACGGATATAAAGAATTAGAAAGTGCATTGAGAGTTTGCAACTATTTGTCGTTAATTTGCATGAACAGCAAAATTTATTTTATTCTATCAATGAAGTTTGAATTTTTTTTTATCTTTGGCTGAAATTTCGGGCTCGGGCTCCGAATTCAATAATATTGCTCGGGCTCGGATTAAAAGTTCTCAGGCTCGGGCGGGCCCGGGCTTCAAAAAATGAGCCCGAACTCATCCCTAGTCCATACACCCAAATCTCGAAGTCGAATTTATTCATGATTACACTACTTTCCTTACATGGTACATGTTCGGAAAGTAGAAATTGTTCCCGTTGCCCAACTCATCATTCAGTCCACCTCTCTCTCCGAGTAGAGAACTAGCCACACAGATGTGGAAATCGCACGTGGGCTACAGTTTGGGCGGGGTTTATATATATATATATATATATATATATATATATATATATATAAAAACATACTACCCTTTCTCACTTTCCAAAAAATACTGTTTTTTTAAGGCTGTTCTTCGAAAAAAAAAAAAGAACTCTGTTTTTAGTCTTGGTACACACATTGAAATAAACTAATAGCACCATGGTCTCCAAAAAATTCCAGAGTGTTCTTCATAAGCTGCTTTACACACTGCGATAAGCGAAAACGCTGTGGCTTTTGTGAAATTTTCAGAAAAAATTCTTAAACGTGGATCTGAGCTGCAAGATTTTTCGAAGAGTGACACGCTTTGCGAAAATTTCCGATTTTTAAGATTTTTTTCTAAAAGTTTTGAAACGGATACAGATTGACCTGTCTTCGTAGTATGTAATACAGCTTGTAAAGAGAGAGTTTCAAAATTTTGAAGTGCCTAGCATAATTAGTTTATTTGTAATTATGTACCAAAATCACATGATCTTTTCGAATAACACCGTTAACGTTCGGGACCGTTAATAACGTTTTCCACACCGAAGTCTTGGGGCCAGTCAGTCTGACCAAGTTAAGAGGCTTTAACCCTTTAACGCGCAGTGATCCCGCTCTGGGATCACCAAACTCTGAGGTTTTGACTGTTGCCAGTCACTAAGAATAGATTTGATTTTTATAACAATAGTTGCGGGTGATGTAGCTCTACGAGAATCCTTTACTTTTTAGCACGACATTTCCCGTCAAAAAATCATCACGATTATTTTTAACAACACTGACATCTTCTGAAAAATGGAAGAATGCGAGAACAGGTGGATAAATTGCCCAATGCTGAAAAAAGGGCAGCCGTTGCCATCGCTCGACTTAACTACCAGCAAGATGGCGGACGATCGAAACGTTGATCGCTGTGCTAGCACAGCCAGCTGCGTCAAAAAAAGGGTCTCTAGATCTGTGGCACGCGATGAACGTTTCGATCGTCCGCCATCTTGCTGGTAGTTAAGTCGAGCGATGGCAACGGCTGCCCTTTTTTCAGCATTGGGAAAGGGTTGCGCCTCAAAGGGTTAACCAACGTAACAATTCCGCCCGGGCACCAATAACGGTTACGTGACTGGCTTGGTCGGCGGTTGCCCCTCCCCCCCCCGAGCTATGGGGGGGTGGGGGTGGATATACAGTAGACACCGGTTATAACGTACTCTCTCACGGGACCTAAAAGAGTAGTACGCTATAGCCGAAATACGTTATAAGCAATACCGTCGGTATGACTCAGTATTACACAAAAAAGGAGAGTGGGCTCACAATTGTGTTATGTGTTTTTAAAAAATCTGATTTTTTTTTTTACAATTTAAGTTAAATAAAAAAATCTAGAGTGACTCCACTCGACTTTCCGAACACTTACGATTAAGATCATTACCAAGCATTTAAATGAATTTTAATCGATGAATAATTCAAATATATATGCCAAATTTAAGCTCAATGGAATGTACCGTTTAAACGCTAGCGCACTTTCAAGAATTTCTCCCCATAGGCCATAATGTAAAAGAAATCTTTCTCATAGCCCTGTAGAAAAACTATAAGACCTATACACACCAAAATCAATACCGGTCTTGCGACGGTGGTTTATGACATGTATACCCAATTTGAGCTCAATAGAATGTACCGTTTAAATGCTAGCGCACTTTCTAGAATTCCCCCCCCATAGGCCATAATGTAAAAGAAATCTTTCTCATAGCCCTGTAGAAAAACTATAAGACCTATACACACCAAAATCAATACAGGTCTTGCGACGGTGGTTTATAACATATATACACTTTTTGAGCTCAACCGGAAGTACCGTTTAAACGCTAGTGCATTTTCAAGAATTTCTCCCTATAGGCCATAATGTAAAAGAAATTTTTGTCGTAGCCCTGTAGAAAAACTATAAGTCCTATACACACCAAAATCAATACCGGTCTTGCGACGGTGGTTTATAACATATATACCCAATTTGAGCTCAATCGCATGCCCCGTTCAGGAGCTATCGTGTTCACTCACATAAACACAAACACACACACACACACACACACACACACACACACACACACACACACACACACACACACACACACACACACATACACACATACACACATACATACATCTCGTAAAAATAGCATAAATGAATTCAGAAGACCCCAAAACGTGTAAATACACCCAAATCTCGAATTCGAATTTTTTCATGATTACAATACTTTCCTTACATGGTACATGTTCGGAAAGTAAAAAAACAGAGAAAATTCTTTATTGCAATTTTATTGAGATAATCTGTAATTTTCTTTTGTTTTAAAAGAGAGCAGATGATACTTTAAAAAATACCGTTTTGGATATCCATAATAGACTTTTGTAGAGTCTCTGCATCATCACTGCGGCATTCAAAAAAATCGTGATAATGTGTTTGCAGCATTGGAATGCTTCGGGTATGCTTGGTATAGGCTCCTCTGTTTCTTCTTCACTATCATCAGAATCATTATAGATGGGGTTTTTCAGGAGGCATTTGCATGGATGAATGACAAATAAAAAACACGTGGTCTTGTTCTTAGCCCTACCTAACAGGCGGAAAAGATGAAAGATCGCTCCCTCCATTCATACACAATTCATCTCGCTCTAGAATCTGATAACTGACAACGAGTGTTCTTGAACTGAAAATTCCGAGAAAAAAGAAATGAAATTTCCGAGAAAAAAGAAATAAAATGCTTAAGAAAAGTAAAATTTTATTTTTGGCTATGGTATAAAAAGTACGTTATAGCCGAAGTACGTACTTTTGTTAAGTACACTTTAACCGAAGTTAAGTAACATAATAAATATAGGATTTAATCGAGACCTAGCTTTTAGGTACGTTATAACCGATAGTACGTTATATCCCAGGTCCGTTATAACCGGTGCGCTCTGTACTACTTTAGAATTGTATTAGTTAGTGATCAGAGTAATATGGCATCAAAGTAATTTGATTATTTATTTCCTAGTAATCTTACGCCTTTACACAGTGGCTGGGCTTCCCTGAAGAATCGGGGGGCCTAACTTCAAAATAGTTGACTGCGGCCGTTTAGGCACGTAAACCTAATTTTTAAATATTGCATACCCTAATACTCTATTAAATCTAAACTCCGCAGTAAGGGGCCTCTTTTCAATATCTAGCAGAGCGTCCCCCCCCCAAAAGGAGCCAGTCCGGGCCTGGTCACTAGAGCGAAGGGGCGCCATTAAAAGCCATAGCGTAGGGCGCCGAATTAGCTCGGGCCGGCACTCTCATCTCCGTAAAACCACACCAACTTATTCCTTTAATCACAATACGCGCTCTTTTCTGCGAAATGAAATGAGTGTCAATTCCTCTTAAACAAATGGGTTTTCATTTTATCACTTCCCTCCGCGCAACATGGCGGAAGAAAATAAACAAAAATACTTCCACGAAGGCTACCAAACAGATTTAATCTTTGTAGGTTATAAAAACATTTAATGATTGTGTGTTATTTTTCGCGCCCCTTTTCTCTTTGCTGCCCCACTAAAGACCATTTTAAATTAAAGGAGTCGGTCGTCTCTGTCTGTGAAAATGGCTGTGATCTCTTTTTTTTTTTTCTTCTACTTTTTGCCTCTTGTGCGCGGTCAGTTTAACCCTTTGAGGCGCAACCCTTTCCCAATGCGGAAAAAAGGGCAGCCGTTGCCATCGCTCGACTTAACTACCAGCAAGATGGCGGACGATCGAAACGTTATGAACGTTTCGATCGTCCGCCATCTTGCTGGTAGTTAAGTCGAGCGATGGCAACGGCCGCCCTTTTTTCCGCATTGGGCAATCTATCCAGCTGTCCCCGCATACTTCTATTTATCAGCAGATGTCAGTGTTGTTAAAAATAATCGTGACAAATTTTTTTTACGGGAAATGACGTGCTTAAAAAGTAAAGGATTCTCGTGGAGCTATGTCACCCGCAACTATATTTATCGAAATCAAATCAATTCTTCGTGACTGGCAACAGTCAAAACGTCAGAGTTTGGTGTTCCCAGAGCGGGAACACTGCGCGTTAAAGGGTTATGCGGGTGAGGTCAGCATAACCAGTGGCGGATTATTGCAAGTTTGTCGGGAGGGGCGGTTAGTTAGAAGATTGACATATACGTCTATTTTATGGAAGTAAAATAGGATCTTTTACATTAATTTCCTTATTCTCGGGGGGGGGCGGTCGCCCCCTCCGCCCCCCCCCCACCTTTAATCCGCCCTTGAGCATAACTTACCTTACCTCATACTTGGAAAGTGTTTCATAAACGCTGCGTTGCCTCGTCCCGACCACAACTTATCTACCTTGTTTATAAATTTTCCGCCTCATGTACCAATCTATCGCTAGGAAAATTGCCTTTGCTTGCAAAGTGGCTTATTTGCAAACAAACTTGAAATAACAATGAGTCAGTGGGAACAATTTACAAACAATGCACTTTTCCATAATTGACTGTGAGTGTGTGTGTGCATCACGGTACAGCACTACTTAACCTTCCGCATCCACTTTTTCTGACACTGCGCGTAAAAATACAGCTAAGGGAAGAGAACACCTTTCAATTTCCACCCATCTTCCTTTTTTTTAATTGTTTTTTATTTTTTAAATTACTCTTTTTTCCACCTGCAAGCATAACTATAACCTTTTAGGCAATAATTAAAGAGATAAAAACCAGCTGTCTTTTACGTCGGTCGAATTTGTCAAGGTAGAACAGAGAGAAGAAAGAAAAAAAAAAAGTTCTTTTTTTGTTGTTGTTCTTGTTTTACTTTACCTGCGCGCACTCATTTCTCATTTCGCTTGCGCCATCTATCGGGAGGCAGTAGAAAAAATGTACAAGGCATGTGGAGGGGGGGGAATGGGAGTGGTCGTAGGAAGTGGCTTTTGAGTACACCCTCCGGGCAAAGGATTTATCAGGGCGCTGCATCGCAGGGCGCAAAAAAACAAAAAAAGTGATGCTACCTTTTTTTGTATGATATTTCAGTAGCACTGAATTCTTTTTTAAAATGATAATTTCATTTTATGCTCTTGTCGCGGAAGGATATTGATTTATTTACGGCCATGCATGTTTGAGAGGAGTCACTGAGTGATTGTTCTTACTTGTATCTTTTTTGTCTTCCTTTATTTATTTATTTATTGTATTTTACAAAAGAAGATATTTTCCCCATTTATTTAATTCTCTGGCTGTGTTTGGCGTAACTTATGATTCAAAACCATTAGAATTATTTCTTTGAGTTGGCATCACTTTGTTCTGTGTGTACATTCCCTTTAATCTGTAACCCTATAATGAGCAATCGCTTACATTTCGGATACATTCTTTTATGCATATTTTTCAGTTTATTGTAGTCATGTATTCTACTCTCTAAATTGGATGTAGATACTATAATTCTAATGAAGTTATATATTTTTTGTTTTGTTCGTTTTGTATTTCTTTTTTTGTACTTATTTTACGCTCCAGTCTCGTGAATCTTTGATGTATGGCAGCTTAGTGATGTTTATTGAATATCTGCTTAATCTATGAATGAATTTAGAAACAAGAACATAAATTTAAGCCCACAATAACAATTTATATACCTACAAATAAATCGTCGATACCGGTTACATTTTAGGTTTGATGCGCATGTTGTAGTGAAAAAAGTTAAGAAATCTTGCTGCCAGATTCAAAGTACACGTGATAAGAGTTGAAGGGGGAGTGCCGGAAAGGAACCATGGAGAAAGTACTCAATATTAATCAAGTGCCTTTGAGGGAAGGGGAGGGGGAGAAAGGAAAGAAATTATCAAATAGTATAAATAATTTAACATTTCAGTTTTTCTTTGCATACAGATGGTGAAAGATTTTTACAAATTATACGGTATGTACAAATTACAAATTATACGTATGCCTAATGAGGCCAACGGTACTCCCTCAAGACATTTTTTTTTTATTTTAATACGCCTTTTAAAATCGGTTCTCCAAAAGTACTTTGCATTCTATAGTACTCCTAAAAATATAAATACTTTAAGGATTATTATATACAATCTTTTAAACGCTCATATGCATAAAGTTGTCTGTGATGACAGACGTGGCTGTGCGTATGCTGTAACGTTGGCGCAATGTTGCTGTATAATTCCAAAAGTTTTTTTTCCTTCTCCAATCGCTATAGCTAATGAAATTCCCTTCGCACACTCTCTCGAAACTGTATACGAGTATAAGCCAAATTTCCTACAACGGTTTCATACATATTGTAATGTTCTTCACAAAAGGTGAATCATGAGGTGAATTATCAAAAGTGCTGTAGTGACCTGCAAAATAGTGCGTTAGCTATAATAATCGTACTTAATAGTAGTGGGGAAGAGTAAACCTCACGTTTTGAATTCACAAAAATCTAGAAGTGTACTTTATATTTTTTAAATATTTAATTTGTTAATGTGTTTATTTATTTTTTGTTGTTTTTTCTTTCCGGGGTTCACGTGCTCATGTGCACAAATGGAGGAGCCGCCGTACGGGGCGATGAAAAATGCCCCCCAGCTGATGAAAATGGGGCTATTTTCGCATCGCCAAGGGCTAGATAAATGCGCCCGATTGTCTCCCGACCCCCCTCCGCTACAGAAATGAATTTTTCACGGAGGTGACACTGATATGACAGGACATGTTTCGACACGACAGGAGTGGCTGCCTGCAAATGATTTATAGCTCATTGTGGAGATACTCGAAAATGATAGACTCTGCCACGTTTGCGGAGTCGGATCGGACGTTTCATAGACTGATGACTGGTCGTATAACTGTGAAAACTGTGAAAAGCGGAAGGGCGACAGAGTCGGCAAACATGTTGGCGACTGCTATTCTTGCAGACCCTGATTACCACAAAGGCCAAATAGGCAGGCCCGGACGGCCAGGGCATAAGCGTAAAGTTTTCAAAATTATTGGGGGGGCCGGGCGCCACAACCACATATATTCACGTCAGTGGAGTAGCCAAGGGGGGGGGGTTATACTCCCCCATGAGGAATTTTTTGCCATACAAAATGTATATGCCTCACTCCCTTATCATACACCCGTACCGTTTACATATATGTGAGTCGCAGAAGTCGTACCCCCCCCCCCTTCCCCTTAAAAAATTTCTGGCTACGCCACTGATTTATGTACATATAACTTACTCTTAACTGCCAACTAGTACGGAATAGAATCAACCACTTTTTCTACATGATTTTTCGGCTTAAAATATAGCAAAATTTTTGTGCTGCGCGCTCGAGCTGGTTACTATTTTGAAAAAAATAATTTTAAAATATGCTGTTTACAAAAAGTGGTTAATTATATTCCGTAGTAGTTGGCAGCTATGACTTACTATGTGTAAGTGTAAATTATTGGAGGCGCTCGAGCTCTATGGGTCCATAGAATTCTACACCTATGTAAGGTAAGTATCCACGTTAGTATCTTTCTACCATGTTATAAGTTAAAAATAGAAGCAAAGAAAACGTTTTTTAAACGTTTGTAAATGGCGTGAAATACTTTTTTTTATGTTTAGTATAAATTAGTTTTCTGTATTTAGTGGTAAATTATTGGGTGGGCTCAGCCCCTATTCACAATTTATTGGGGGGGCTCGAGCCCCACGGGCCCGTATAACTCTACGCCTATGGGCCAGGGTGTCCGACTGTCTGCAGACGGGTGGGCCCCCGCCCTAGGCGAGCCCTCCCGGCTGAGGGCGGGCCCCCAAACAGAAAAACAGAAAGAACATTTTAAAAAAGTGCTATACTGATAGCACTTGAAGTTTGGCACATAAAAAAATTTTTGCAGCTGATATTGCGCCCCAGAAGGCTTCAGAACGCTTCATTTTAAATGATGTTCTCAAAATTTTTTGAGTGAGAGTTCCCGAATGAACAAGGGATTAATTAATATGAATGACGCATATTAATGAATAGATCAATATTTTATTAATGCATTAATTATCAATCATAATTAATTAATAATAACACCATACCTCCCCCATACCCCGAAAATTAACTCATCGTGTCCTATTATTTATCGGTTACACAATAACCCGGGCCCCCCTTTCTCTTGAGACGGGCGGGCCCTTCCCTCCCAGTCCGGGCCTGCAACTAGGCCACGGCCTAGGGCCCCCAGTTTTAGGGGACCCAAATTATTTAAATAGTTTGTTCCATTCCTAAAGGAAATGAACTGTGCGCGAAATTTTTAACAGTAAGGAGAAAAAAGATAAAGCGATACATTTTGACAACACATACTCTGTTCAAAATATATCTGTAGATTAACGGAAAAAAGACTGGCAGCAAAGTTGCCAGAAAATGTCCATTCTGTTCATGGGCGCCCATAGGAATTTTTCTGGGGAGGGGGGGGGGGGGGGGGGGGGGGGCAGGGCAAACTTCAATTTCTAGAGGAAGGCAAATTTCAAACTTTTAAGAAATTTAGTTCTGGTTTTCCCATTTGTTTGCATCATGAGACATTAACCTAAAACTCTAGGCAAGCGCCCTACCTAGCCCCATGCCCCTTATGGGCGCCCATGATTCTGTTTAGAAGTACAGAAAACGGAAAAATAAGAACTTTCCGTTTTACCAAAACTGCGAAATAAAATAGGCCGGCCATCGTTAGGATCGAACCCTGGGCCTACGGATTGGGATACGGATACTCTAACCACTAGACACTACGCGACTTGTTAAGGATGGCCAAAGGGTGAGCTAAAGTTTATTTTAGTTTCCTTGCGGTAGAGGAATTCTTTCCATGATTTACAATTTCAAACTCGTGAAAAAGTGTTGTCCAGTTATTAAAATAGTCAAATTATTGGACTAGCAAGAAATTTTCGGATTTCTCATGTATGTAATTAGTAAAATCATTTACTCTTTAGTTATTTGTCATATCGGTTTAGATTGCCATACAGATATGCTGCAAACACTGAAAATCGGAAAAGAAATACATTGGCTGCTAAAAATTAAAAAAAAAAAAAATACGCCTTGGTTTTTCGTTCTGTTTGAAATAATAATAATAATAACTGAAATTATTTTCTAGCCAGTCCTACACATTTATGAATGTGATTTGAAATACCCTTTTTTGTGAAAGGGAATTCTTCGTTAAAAAAGTAATTAATTATAGTTTAATTTTTAATTACTCATGAGAATGCGTTTGGTGTCAATATTTTTTTCCATCTAAAATGTCCAACGAAAATCCATTTCTCAAAACTACTTGCAAAACTTACAAATCAAACCAAACACGGAAATTGACCGTTTTTACAAGAAATTTTCGAAAGATGCAATCATTTTTCTTCGTTTAACAGCAAATTATGCATTCTTGGGGGAAAGCGGTGATTTTCCTGAAAATTAAGGCTGGAATTATCCTGAATTTTCAGATTATTTTTAACAGTGTACCCTTGAGCAAAAGGGTTTATTTACGCTATATTCAGGGACATGGGCGCCCATAGGAATTTTTCTAGGGAGGGGGGCAAACTTCAAAAAAAATTTCTAGGGGGGGGGGGGCAAATTTCAAAATTTTAACAAATTTAGTTCTGTTTTTGCGATTTGTTTGCATCATGAGACACTAACCTAAAACTCTAGGGGGGGGCAAGTGCCCTACCTTGCCCCCCCCCAAGGGCGCCCATGTTCAGGGATAAAACAAACATGTTAAGATCCCGAAGGGATGGATGCGAGACGAAAAATAGGCGTCTCGCAAAACAGCCGAAAAGCTTTGTCTTGTCTCGCAAAATCCCTATCTCCTAATGTTAAAAATGTTTGTCTCGTCCCGCAAAACAGCTGTAAATCTCTGTCTCGTCTAGGGATGGACGCGAGACGAAAAATAAGTCTCGCGTCTCGCAAAATAGCCTAAAAGCTTTGTCTCGTCTCGCAAAAATCCCTATATCGTAATGTTAAAAATGTGTGTCTCGTCTCGCTAAAAAGCTGTAAATCTCTGTCTCGTCTCGCAAAAAAGTCGTCTCGCGTCCATCCCTAGTCTCGTCTCGCGTCCATCCCTTAATTCATTGACGTAACGTCCAATCCTACATTAACAGTAAAAAATTCGTGAACTTTAAGCTAAAACTTTTTGTACGCGGGAGAGTTTGACACTAAAGCAACTCTCCCCCCCCCCTTATATATGAAATTGCGAAACAATGCTGGTACCTTGTGATTATAATTTATAAGTGATATGACCAACAAGAAATCAGAGACGGCCCGAGGGGCGTGCGGGGCCCCAGGCGAAGCGCAAGTGCGGGGCCTCTTCTCTATCATGTCATATAAGATATCAATAAAATGGCCAGGGAGCGGGGCCTCTATAAGCGCGGGGCCTTAGGCGATCGCCTACATTCGCACCCCCCTTGGGCCGGCCCTGAAGAAATGACCGCGCAGGAGCCTCCGCAAAAGTGCTGGGCCAAGGGCCTCCGAATGTCTTGGTTGGGCTCTGCTACTCTTCTGCAAAGTAATACGTTCAACTGTGACCGTTTAACCGTGTTTCATGCTCTAACTGTAAGTTTTTATTTAAAAACTAACATCTTTTTTTGGTAAAAAGTATATTTAAAAAGTAGAAATAATTTGACATTTTTTAAAAAGAAAACATTTAACTCATTAGTGACAATTTTCAATACTTTTCACTTCTAATTTCCCGCCTTTAGGGGGGGCTTCAGCCCCCATAGCCCCCTCCGTGGGTGCGCCTATGGCTCCCATTGGCGAATAGTTTAGGGGGGACGTGCTCCCACCCCACACCCACGTGGTGTCAAAAATATTTTGATATTCAATCTTTGTTCGGAAATGTAAAAGAAATTTACCCATTCTACTACCGAATTTAATACGTACCTCCCCGTACCTTGTACCTTGTACGTACACGTACACTGTAACACGTACCTTGTAACGTAAATAACACGTACCTTGTAACACCCTCCCCGCCACACACACAAACACACACACACACACAGAAAAAAAAAATAATAAAAATACGTCTACTCCTATGTCCAGACCCTGATTCTCCTTTAAGCCCAATAGGTTCCAAAAGATTTATCTTTAAAAACAAATTAACAATTCATTTATATATATTTTTTTTTAATTTTACATTTTCTGATAGCAATGAAGTTACGTATTGTTATAAGTTTTCGGGGCAACCCGCTGTTCTGGGATTTAAAATGGTTCAAAATTCGTTTTACGCGTCAAATAGTTAAATTTGGCCTTTTGTTGCACCAGAACCGGTCAACTAGAACCGGAGATACGGGGGTTTCAGTTTCCCCATTCATTTCTATTGCAGTTTCTAGAAATATTGGTCCAAGACCTTCGGTAACCTCACTTTTGGGGACTTATTTGGCGTCGAATTCGGCAATTTTGGCCAAAAGTCTCGCCGAGCTCGGCGACATTTTGGTCATGGCACGATTATCCCAATGGGGCTTGTAAAGATAGTTTTTCTGCATTACCATGCATTACAGCCTCTTCTATGACGTAATCAAAATTCCCGCTTTATGTGGAATCTTCGAGAAATAGATTCTTCTGGAAGCTCCTTGTAGCTTCTGCCACTCCTATGAATACAAGCGGGCTACCCCGATTTTCTCAGTCTTGCTTCTGCTTTCTGCTGTGTGTAAATTATTCAATGCTGAGTCGTGAGGGTCTGTTAGTGTATATTTCCACCTCGTATATTTCCACTGAATTTTTACCTGTGGATGTGTTTTATCTGATGTGAGAAATACAGCATTTCTGGAAGCTTCTGTACTAAGCGGACTTTTAAAAGCAGATTACTGTCTGATCGTGCTTGTGAATTTTGTACGGCCGATTGTTCGACGAAGTTCTAGAAGCAATAAAGTTCGTGTTTCATCCTGACAAGTGGACTCTTTACTAGAGCTTTCTACACCTACTGGACAAGACTTTAGAACGACGGACCCAGGAAACAAGCAGAGTATTTCTACAACAGTATTTTGGAAAATGCTCTCCAATCTAGCACCTACTCTAAAAAACTCGCACACTTTGTCAGATTTCGTAATATTAGGCATCAGTAGTTTTGGCTAGGCACACAATATTGACATAAAAGAAATGACGTTACTTTCTGGTACACGTAATATTTTTGAATATACACGCTTGAACGAAACGAGCGAAATTCGATCAGTCGGAGCGAATTTTCGCTTCTTTCCGAACTTGTAAGCGACCTTCTCCTTTAGTAGCCTTTTTCGATCCCTGAGCTGAGCGAATTTCGCTCCTTTTAAATTAAATGATTTCGCTCCTTTTAAATTAAATGATTTCGCTCCTTTTAAATTAAATGATTTCGCTCCTTTTTCATAACTTTTTAATATTAAAAGCAGTTTATAGGAAGCGCTCCTTTTTAGAGCAATAATTTAAGATGTGATTTCGTTCTTTTTCTGCTTAATTTTTAATCTTTGAAGGAGCATTTTGCAGGGAACGCACCTTTTTGAGCAATGTTTGATTTCGCTCTTTTTTGAGCGATTTTTGATTTCGCTCCTTTTTGAGCAGTTTTTGTTTTTGCTCTTTCTGATTACATTTTTAATCTAAAAAGAAAAAAGATATTCTTAAAAATACTTTTTTATTTCTTCGGCATTATTTATTTTTAATCTTATTCAGAGCATTTTTACCTTTAAAAAACCCTTTTGGGCAATTTTGTACCTTTCTATTTATAAAAAAAAAAAAAAAAATGATGAATCTTTGTAAGAGTACTATGTGCTGAACAGCTTTTCAGTAAAGCAGTATAATTTGGATATTTTTAGCTATTTCAAATTGGTGAGTAACCTGCTTGTATTATAACTTGCGCACGAACAGAAACGAAAACAGCGGTTGCCCTTTCAGCGGTGTATACATACCTTATTCCACGGATCAGCTGCGTTCAAGATTATTAAGGCGAAGTCCGTTGAGGAGGGGGAGGGGGGGGCGGAGGAAACAAGACTTCGAGGTTTTAATATATATTAAGCACCTCTCGCGATATCAACTTAAAACTTCGCATCTTCGCTCCAGTAAAACTTACTTAGGGCCCGCTCTGCCATTCGCCGCTGGCCTCCTTTGACGTCACCGCTCGAGATCGATCCGGAGTCGTATAAATTAAAATCGTTATCAAGTCGGAAAAGCCAAGGCGCGTGTGAGAGCTGGCACATATGCTTGCCGCTTCCTTCATCGTGTTTCACTTTGTTTCATTTCGATGAGATCTAGGATCTTCTTTTGCTTCATTCGAGTGAAGGAGTTTCTGAAATAGTAGCCTGCGGACTTATCTGGTCATCTCTTGTGGTCTTATATACATGTAATATGGTGATTTCGATACGTTGAAATAGTAAAGGGGATGCCGTTTGATTAAAACTTATGTTTTTGCCTTTTGAACAGTAAATAAAAAATAGGCTAAAACCAGGGCTTAATAACATGTCTTATCAGTCGAGCAGCAATAAGGATGCGCGAATCATTTCGGCAGGAGAGAATCATCCTCGCTGATTGACAGCTTGAGTCATAACCACGTGATCCCCCTGAGAAGAATTATGGCGGTTCCATTCGCTGATTAGAAAGCAAAAATAAATTTGGACTCCACCTTACACCGAAAATGAGGCTTGGGTCGGAGCCAAGTAAAGACGCGGAAAACCCCGTGTATTGTGGGAAAACCAACTTCAGTCAAAGTAACGATTTGAGACAGAAATTTGAAACGCGAAATGCTGGAAAAGAAGTCTCATTATTTTTATACAAACATCAATTAAAATATATATTTACGTTAGAGAAAACAGGAGAAGTTGAAATGGGTCGTGGAGGTAGAGTGGTTAAGGTATCCCACTCATAAACAGAGTTGTATGTTTGATTCCCGAACCACTGCTGAACGCCACAGTGAGCGTGGAAGATTGCACATACTCGTTCAGTCTGTACATATACTTCATGCCTTTAATTTCTCAATCACCTAACCTGCCACCCAGGGCCTCATTTCCGGGAGGGCGTTCGGGGCAAGCGCCCGGGTCCCCAACAAAAAAGGGGGCCCCCAAATTGTTCTTTAAGTTTATAAATTTGTAAATTTTGAAAAAAGTTTTCGAAAGAGGGGACCCCCAATGAAACTTTTGCCCAGGGCCCCCAACTCGGCAAATCTGCCCCTGCTTCCACCCTCTTCTTCACTCCATAGTCACTTCAGAAAAATTTCTCCCTCTGAAAGCAATGCGATATCCTATTTGCCCAGAAATCTACACTTTCCAATTTTCACTTAATTTCCCTAAGCTCCTTAACAATTAAAACAAATATCCTCTTCCTACGTTTTCTATTAAAACAAGTTTAATATTAGTTAATGCATAACTAGTGTATCACTAATTTACATTCGCGCTTTGCAGAATGAGCTCACTCGTTTTTAACACCTGCTGAATTTATGATTAGACCGAGAGAATATATGAAAAGTGATATCGCAAGAGAGCTCAATATATGCGAGGTAGGTGTGCACGGCCTATTGCCGTGTGAAAATTCATTAAAGTCGTTGATTTTTAATGCATTTAAAGCCCCGGAATAATGTTTTCTAAAGCCTCCACGGCCTGCCGAGGAAGAATTGCATGAGACTAATTGGCTACATCCATCCAGTGGGAAATACGCCGAGGCATTTTGTATTATACTACATGGTTTTGAAAATAAGAGTGACAGCGATTTCCATTTTGAAAATTACTATAGTGTGGGGAGTGCGTGGGTGATTATTGAAAACTAGTGCCAGCTCTTAAACATGTGTTAAGGCTGTTCTTTTAGGAAATCAAGCAACTTTTGAACACCTTTTTGAGGCTGCTCTTTTAGGAAGTTAAGCAACTTTTGAATAGCTTTTTACAGCTGTTCTTTTTGAAAATCATGCAACTTTTGAACAGGTCTTAAAGGCTTTTTAACAGCTTTTAGGAAATCCTGCAAACATTGAACAGCTTTTTCAGGCTGTTCTTTTAGGAAATCATGCGAAACTTTTGAACCGCTTTTTAAGGGTGATCTTATAGGAAATCGTGCAACTTTTGACCCGCTTTTTAAGGGTGTTCTTATAAGAAATCAAGCAACTTCTGAACCGCTTTTTAAGGCTGTTCTTTCAGGAAATCGAGCAACTCTTGAACAGATTTTTAAGGTGGTTATTTTAGGAAAGTGAGCAACTTTTGAAGGTTGTTGTTTTAAGAATCCAAGCAACTCTTGAACAGCTTTTTAAGGCTATTCTTTTTGAAAATCATGTAACTTTTGAGCAGCTTTTTAAGGGAGTTCTTACACGAAATCAAGCAACTTCTGAGCAGCTTTTTAAGGCTGTTCTTTCAGGAAATCGTGCAAGTTTTGAACAGATTTTTAAGGTGGTTGTTTTAGGAAATTGAGAAACTTTTGAACAGCTTTTGAAGATTGTTGTTTTAGGAAATTGAGCAACTTTTGAACAGCTTTTTAAGGTTGTTGTTTTAGGAATCCAAGTAACTCTTGGATAATATCTTCGTAATATCTTCGTTAATTGGCAAATATCCGTTTCGTATTCTCTCCTATCAATCGAAGAAACTTCTTCAGACTAGACGAATTTTTTTTCCTCTTCTTCAGATTTCCGGAAGAAGAATTCACACGTTTGCGTAGAGAACGGAAATTATTCGTTGAAAAATGACGGATAAATTAGTGTATAGAGACTAATTTTTCTGAGAGTGTATATGAGGGAGCCTTTAATCAGAAATGGGTCATTCCCCCACCCACCCACCCCTTTACAACCTGTTTTTGTAAACTTTGAGCCCATGTTTTAACCTGTTCTCTCTTACCATTAAAAAAACCGCAAAAGAGAAGTTCCCTTCCCCCCTCCCCCAACCATACTTTTTTTTTTTTTTAAACAAATGCTGAGTTACAGAATGTTTCACTTAAGAGTTCAGTATTAAGCTTCCAAATTCAAACTCTTGAACAACTCGACAAAATTTTTCGGTTTAAGTGTCCTCAAGGAAGGGGGGAGGCCTTGGATCCTATCAAGGTCTAAAAACGATGTTTTTTGAAAAAAAAAAATTGTCCCTCCCTTTGAAAGATAAAACTCATTGTTCCCTCCGATCCTTGCAAATTGTGATGCTGAACCACAGAGAGGATATGCAAAGACCTATAGCCCAGTGGCGGCTCCTCCATTTGAGCACGTGAACCCCCAAAGGAAAAACTGAAGAATAAACACATTACCAAATTAAATTTAAAGCAAATATTAAGCACACTTCTAGATTTATGCGAATTTAAAACTTGAGTTTTACTCTCTCCCTTCTCCTCCCACTATTATTAAATACGCTTATTATAGCTAACGCGCTGTAGTGTAGGTTACTACAACAGTCTAATCAGTCGCACGTGCGAACGGAAATTTTTCCCGTTCTCTGGGATAAGAAGCCCAGACAGCTGAGAGGAACCACGGCACTCATGAAATCTGTCCGTTCGCACAATTACGTTGTGCACCCATGGACACTTTTTTGCGGTATCGCTTCCGGATTTCCTTGGTTTGTTACGTTCGGCTAGTTAGTTAATTTTTATTTCATTTTCGTAATATTTTTTTTTATTTCTACAATTTTTCACTATTATTTTTCTGCAAACTAGTGTAAATAATTAAGATACGTGTTTCGGAACTAAAGCAATGGCATTTTTCAATAGTATCCTTTGAAAAAAAAATTGAAATAAGATGAGTCAAGACAGCACCTTTGCTAAAACTTCTCTTGTTGACGAAATGTAAGACTCAAGATGACTTGTTTTCTTTCAGTTGCGTGCATTCTTTTCCGTTAACTGCTGGAAACGCAAATCTATTTTAATTTGTAAGGTGCATCGTATCTGCATATTTAATTTTCGAAATTTGTTTTGTGAACCTCCTTTTAAATCACCTACGAGCAACCACTGCTATGGCCTATATACACATTTCAACAAAACATTTTGTCAGTTTAGCAAACGAATTTTGTTAAAATAAGCAAATCTTTTGTTAATTTAACCAGACCATTTGTTTAAATGATTTATTGATTAAAATCAACCAAATTATTTGTTTGAATTAACATTTAAAAAAAAATTTATGAACTGGTATGTTCATGGCTCATTTAAAAAAATTATTTTGTTGATTGTACGATGTTATATTTTAACTCGTAAACAGTTGTTTGAAAGTTTCAGAGGTAAAACTAATTAATTACCTAATCAAAGTTATAATCAAATAATTACCTAATAATCAGGTTTTCTTTTTTTATTTAAATTCGCGTTATTTAGAATATTTATTGAAAGTTTTTTCACTTGAGGTTTTTAGCATTGTGTTTAGATCCAAATCCCCCGACTTTGTTGTTCAAGAGTTGCTTTTAAGCCTTCTAATTTGTTTTACAAAAGGGGAGCAAATAGATAACTTGAATCTTTTAATATAAATAATTTCACTGATTTCTTATTTTAATCTTGAGTTTATATTTAAAAAATTCTTTAATATAATTTTCTTTCCTTAAAAAAAGCTATATTTTGCATCGATTTACAAAAATAAGGAATATTTGTATAAATTCGCTTCTATTACATATTCTCTTCGGAATTACAAAAAAAAAATTCGCATAAATTCGCTTCTATTTCGTAAAAACGGAAATTCCGTACCTCTAATTATTTACTGTAAAAAAGGTTGAAATAAAATTTAAAATACAATGTGATACACGCACAGAGGTGATTCATTAATTTCAATTACTGCCAAATTAAATCAAGCAAAAGTCTCCAAAATTTTGCTAAAACAAGATTTTATCTTATTTTCTCGTTATTACTCTGGAAATTACGTTAAAATATGTAACAATTTAATTGGATTGAAAAGTCACAAAAGCGATCACTGTAACGTGACTAAGTCTCAAGAATCAATAGTCACCTAGAGACTTCACAACATCGTCACTTGGCGGCTAATGGCAAAGATACATTACCGTGACATCATACTAAAGTCAGACCACTTACCCGTCTCTTGTGACTAGTTGTGACACTCTGATGTCACAAGGACTGTTTTCGATCATCTGTGCCCATAGGCGCACCCACGGGGGGGCTATGGGGGCTGAAGCCCCCCCTAAAGGTAGAAAGTTAGAAGTGAAAAGCGTTAAAAAAATGAAAATTGTCGCTAATTAATTAATTTTTTTAGTTCTTTCTTTCTTTTTTTAATTGTCCTCAAATTATTTCTAACCAAAAAAGACATTTATTTAAAAAAGTTTTTAAATAAATGCTTACAGTTAGTTATACCGTTACACACGGTAACAACGTCGCTCAAAAGATCAGATAATTATTTATGACTCTATAATGAGTTACATTGCTTGTGTTCTATGGGACAGTCAAGTGATACCGAATATTTTGACGTTATAAGAGAGTTGTAACTAACCGAGGTCACTATGACCGAGTTCAGCAGTATTTGTATGTAGCCCAGCCCCCCCTAAACTACAATCCTGGGTGCGCCACTGTCTGTGCCATTGAGGCAACAGTAGTTTTAACATTCGCCGTTGTCATGGTAACGCCATCTACATTCTTAAATCGTAAGAAATTGCATTTAGGCGTTTTGGTTACATTTTTTGAAATACATACTGTCAGCGTTTTCCAAAAAATAAAAATGTTCGAAAATAAGTTTTTTTCTTCTAAAAAACGTGTACTTATTCACATTAATTCAGTAACATTTTCCTTTTGAAATCAAACTTCATTATTTTGCATTAAAACCAAATTTATTTTTGATTTATTCATTTTGGTTTGGCATGTCCTTGGAATTTCACCTATCTCCAAAAATTCGATGAACTAAAAAGTTGTGATTAATAAGCTACATATACGTGATTAATGAGAATTTTTTTTAAGTTGGTGCAGGTATTCTGGCCAGTGTCTTGTGTTTCTGTTATGATTGATAATCAAATATCAGCATACTTAACTGTAAGAGATTGCATTGCAATATAAAATGGGTTTTATAGTAGACGTGACATTGCATTTCCAGTGGAGATTATCTTCTATGTGCTGTACAAACCAGCAATCAGAAATTACAATTTTCAGATATTGCCTTGCCGATGATGCGTGCGAACTGCTGCAGCGATTCAAGTGGGAGGTATGAAAATATCATCCATACAGTCCCGATTTAGCGCCATGTGATTTCCATGTTTTCGGAAAGCTCGACAAGGATCTCTGTGGACAACGATTACGAAGTGATGAGGAGGTGAAAGTACCTGTCTCCGTATGGTTGCCTAGATAGCGCTGGAGGAGATTTCTATGCAGCCGGAATTGGAAAGTTGGTTGTCCGTTCGGAGAAATGTTTGAACTCTCTTGGGAACTATGTGGGAAAAGTGAACTTGCATTGTATGCTGTCATAGCCGTGTTGCTTTTGTACAGGTTATTTAATAAATTGCCATAACTTGGAAGTGCAACTTACTTTTTGATCTGCCCTCGTACGAACAGTAAAGGGGGTATGTCCCTCGCAACTTTCAGAAAACTTCAGGAGCACAAAAATTGGGCGAGGAGTTACGGAATTTCGCAATATTTCCTAAACAGGTATGTTTAAGGCCTTATTACACGGACAAAACTTAGAGCAATTTGGGTTGCAGCAATTCCCGCAAGTCAGTGAGCCCAGATGAGAACGCAGGGTTGCCATAGTAAACAAACTCTGCTGTGTTCACAAACGCCTGAGATTCGCCGAATTGGCGGTAGCTAGAGCATGTAATTATAAATAGTATATCGTTGGTTGTTTATACCTCGTGTCTATCTTTGGATCGGATTGTTATTAATTTTTATCTTCGTCAATCAAATCAATCCCCATGTCGATATTCCATTTCACGGGCATTTGTTACACGCTGATCCCTTTCACTACGAGCGGTATGGCCACGGACTAAGAGGCTTTAGGACGGTCATCGGGAAGCGGCAGACGGGCGAAACTGCGTCAGCCTCTGAAAGGAAAATATGCGACCCCCCTTTTAATGATTAACGGCATGGGCGCCCTCTGACGACACACGGCGTAAGTATCTCCCGCGGGGTGCTTCCGTTGATATTTGTTTACGTTTTAGCTACTAGCACACGACGCATGCGCCAAAAATTAATGGGTACGACCCCCCAGCGCCACCTTTTGGGCAAATTTTATTTAGTTCTTTCACAATGCTTGGATGATTGTCCTGAACCCTCTTAGTCCGTAGGTATGGCTAACGCTATCTCTTTCACCATCTTGTGTTGTGACGTAGAAATGGGAAGCCCTACGATTGGCTGGATTTCCAGCAACCTGTAATATTGTCGCCTCTGAAAGAAAAACTTGGAGTTGACTGTTCCCTAGGTAACCGAGGGAAAATTTCCAGGAAAGAGGTTTCGTAACTTCCATCGGTTCCTTGTTTGTAGGAGTTCATACTACAACTTGTAAAGACACATTCTAAATATTCCCGTGTATCAAGCGCAATTGAATTCTATAAAAAGCTGTTCAAAAGTTGCTCGATTGTTAGAGCGTTAAAAAAGCAACCTTAAGAATCTGGGTGGAATTCTCCGTCGGTGGTTCACGAAATCGTCGGTTGTTAGCTACCAACTGGGCAGAACCAGTTGTTTGGTTACCGACTGCGATAACAACTCCGGAGGGAAACGGGAGGTCTTTTAGCCAATCACATGAACCCCTTGACGCTCCTCCTTAAAACTCCACCTCAAGGCGGGGCAAAGTTAACGACTGCGAAAAATTAACGACGAGCGGAGAATCCAGCTGTAAGTCTTTAGACAGAATTTTGAGTCTTTTAGCCTCTTAGAGGATTAACACCTTGCTAATAACTTAAACTGACCCCCCCCTCCCAACGCAGCTTCTTTAAAGTTAAATAAATAGCACAAAATGGGGGAAAAAAATTAAAATTCTAATCGATTCAAATCATTTGCATTCGGTTGCATGCGTGTCGAAATAAGTCCATCCAAATTATTTCGCTTCAAGCATCGAAATGTAGCCTATAAAAACGTCTTTATCCAAAAAGTGTGTGTGGGGGGGGTGTCACGTAGAAGAAAAATCATGCTACCAAAAAAGGAAAAAAGAGCACACCTATGAACACATTTCGTGATTTTTCGACGGGCATATGTCAATGCAGATTTTGTTCGGCCGCACAAAAACTTCCACATTTTTTTTTTTTTGTAACCATAACTGCGTATTGCGTACATAAACGTGGTAGATAATTGCCTTGGTAATTGCTCCTTTTGACAATTGCGGTGGGGGAATTATTGATTTAGAAACGTCGCTTGGAATCGGAAAGAGTAAAAATATCCTTTGTGTTGCTATAGTAATAAATAATAATAGTTATGAGAAAAAAAAGGATTATATTTATAGGGTTAATAAACGTGTTGAATGTTTTTTAGCGAAAAGGGATTGCTTATTATTCGTTACTGAATATTTATGAATCTACCTAAGGGATTGTCTTAAAGTGATTTACTTTAAGGGAGTTCCTTTTGAGAAACGATCGTTGTCCCAGCGCTTTAAAAACTGCTTAACTCTTTAAGGCGAAACCCTTTCCCAATGCTGAAAAAAGGGCAGCCGTTGCCATCGCTCGACTTAACTACCAGAAAGATGGCGGACAATCGAAACGTTCATCGCGCGCCACAGATCTAGAGACCCTTTTTTGACAACAGCTGACTGTGCCGGCACAGCCAGCTGCGTCAAAAAAGGGGTCTCTAGATCTGTGGCACGCGATGAACGTTTCGATCGTCCGCCATCTTTCTGGTAGTTAAGTCGAGCGATGGCAACGGCTGCCCTTTTTTCAGCATTGGGCAATTGATCCAGCTGTTCTCGCGTTCTTCCATTTTTCAGCACATGTCGGTGCTGTTAAAAATAATCGTGACAATTTTTTTACGGAAATGACGTGCTAAAAAGTAAAGGATTCTCGAGGAGCTAGGTCACCCGCAACTATTTTTATAAAAGTCAAATCTATTCTTCGTGACTGGCAACAGTCAAAACGTCACAGTTTGGTGTTCCCAGAGCGGGATCACTGCGCGTTAAAGGGTTAAGGCGAAGCCCTTTCCCAATGCTGAAAAAAGTGCAGCCGTTGCCATCGCTCGATTTAACTACCAGCAAGATGGCGGACGATCGAAACGTTCATCGCTTGCCACAGATCTAGACCCTTTTTTGACGACAGCTGGCTGTGCGTCGTCAAAAAAAGGGTCTCTAGATCTGTGGCGCGCGATGAACGTTTCGATCGTCCGCCATCTTGCTGGTAGTGAAGTCGAGCGATGGCAACGGCTGCCCTTTTTTCAGCACTGGGCAATCTATCCAGCTGTTCTCGCATTCTTCCATTTTTCAGTAGATGTCATGTCAGTGCTGTCAAAAATAATCGTGACCATTTTTTTACGGGAAATGACGTGCTAAAAAGTAAAGGATTCTCGAGAAGCTATGTCACCTGCAATTATTTTTATAGAAATCAAATCTATTCTTCGTGACTGGCAACAGTCACAACGTCAGAGTTTGGTGTTCCCAGAGTGGGAACACTGCGCGTTAAGGGGTTAAGGGAGTTCCTTTTGAGAAGCGATCGTTATCCCAGGACTTTAGAACTGCTTAAAAAAAGAAAATGGTGTTAAAACACTCAAAAAAAATTAATGTTTCTTGATCCAATGCACTGTGTTGACTAATACTGACAATAAACCTGTACGTCTCACGCAAATCTACTTATAAATACGCTAACGTGTATGCGGTATCAAAATCGACGATATTTCCAAGCTTTGAATGGCAACAGCTAGATGTAAACCTTAGTGCAATAAAAATAACGCATGCGCATAAATCCAAATTAACAATTCAGTGGCGTCCAATGGAGCAAGCATGTGTCACGCAGTAGCTAGATTACAAAATAACAATAATGGATACACAAAAATGCAAGATTTTCCGGACTTTTTCAGAACTTTAAAATGGCGAATTTACAATACTTGGCGCATTCATCGCCCATCTAAAAAATGTCACCATGCATCGGGCAAAAGCGCATTTTAGCTATTTCCTGTTTCAACATCGGCTTTCGGGATGACATACAAAATGTGTAGCAACCCTAACCTAAATAAATTGAATGACGAATAATATTAAAACAAAGAAACATGATTTTCGTTGAAACGAGTCTGGAAATGGAAATGTAATTTACGGCCAGTTATCTACTCGAGGGTACTAGGTCGGGGTGGGATTAACCTCCGTGGGGGACTTTCTAAGGGGGTCCCAAGACGTATTTACGCGAAGTTTCGGAGGAAACCACGGAAAACTCCAAACGGTTAGGTCGGCGGGCGCGACCTCGTCTCTAACCAGGCGTCACCCAATTCAGAGCGCTATCGCTATGCCACTGGTAGGGCCTTGAAGTGTGTCCAGAAATTTAGTCAACACTGCGCTGGGTATCAGACTGCGTGCGATTACACGATCAACTGTAATCGATTACAAGAAATGATATGGATTACGATTACGATTACTAACAATTTCCAAAAAGGTTATGACTAGTGAATATTAATTTAGTAAAATAACAGTAATCTTGATGTTAAAGAAATCAAATATCAAAAGAATTCTATAATAATGCAATTTTATCATAGCATTTTTGTAAAATTTTTAGTCATCGATTACAGTCGATTGTAATCGGCACGAAGTCTGCTGGGTATAAAGAACAGTAAGGTATATGGGGCGGCGAAGCTGGCCGCCTGGCGACTAATTTCAGAAAAAAATTCAAAAGTACAAAAATCACCTCAAAATGAGCAGAGGAGTTGCGGAATTCAGCAATATTTTTCTAAGCAGTACTTCTTCAGTACTTTTTCAAGGGTGTTTTGTAGCTGATACTGTTTCATTGTTTGCAACAGTTCACAGTACAACTTGCAAAATTGACATTCTAATTTTTTCCAGTCTCCAGCGCAATTATATTGTTGCGAATTTTCGGGGCAAACCGCTGTTCTGGGACTTAAAATAGTTCAAAAATTCGTATTCTGAGCTTGAAATAGATAAATTTTGCTTTTTGTTGCATCAAACTCGGTTAATTAGAACCAGAGATACGGAGGTTTTGGTTTCCCATTCAAATGTATGCAGTTTCTAGAGATTTCGAGAAATATGGGTTCTAGGCCTTCGGTAACTTTTCTTTTGGAGACTTATTTTTGGTGCCAAATTTGGCGATATCTCGTCAAAAGTCGCCAATCTTGGCGACATTTTGGTCATTTGACGCGATTTTCCCAATGGAGGCTGTAAAGTTGCTTTTGCTGCATTAAAATCACACAACCTAACATTCCTCTTCTATGACGGAATAAAAATTCCCGCTTTATGTAGAATCCTAGAGAAATAGATTATTCGGGAAGTTTCTCGTAGCTTCTGCCCTATCTATAAATATAGCTGTCAGAGGCCCCAGTTCAGTTTGATTTGAGCACCCGTAGTGTGGAGCGATCTCCCGTTGAGAGCTGATCCAGCTGCCGATATGAACGTAGCTTTGCTCTGCAATAGAAGCCGTGTTTTCGCTTGCTTTTCGAAGCTGATTTCTAAGTGCTGTGTGTAAATTCTTCACTGTTGGGCCTTAAGGAATTATGTACGATATCCCTTGCATATTTTCACGGAACTTTTGCCTGTGAAAGTGTTTTATTTTGTCTGAGAATTACAGCATTTCTGAAAGCTTCGGCACTGAGTAGACTGTTATAAACGAGCTACTGGCCATTAGTGCCTGTGAATTTTGTACAGCTGAGCTGATTATTCTACTAAGTTCTAGAAGCAATAAAGTTGTGTTTCATCTTGGCAAGTGGACTCTTTACTAGAACTTTCTACAGTCTACAACCAGAGGCGCAGAGAGCCAAGTCGGGGCCCCGGGGATAAAATCTTTGGGGTCCCTTAGGTATCCAGAAATCCTTTTGATGTCGTATCAGATCAATCATTTATTCCTTACTAAAATTATTAATCATTTAAAGAAACTTGAAATTAATTGTATTTGGAAAATAACTAATAGAATTAAAATTATTAATTTAAAAGAGTATTATACTTTAATAAACATCCATGCTCTAAAAAATACCAACATTTTGTTTTGAAGGTTTCGTCACCTCCATAGAGAAACTGTATTTGCAACGTTAACATTTTTGCATGGCATGTTTCCTCAGTATTGAAAAAATTAATATTTTTATTCATACTTCCATGCAAGCAGGCAGACAAAAAATTTCAGAAGCCCAAAAGAGTGGAAATTTCAAAATTTCTCATAGAAAGTCTTGACCTTTTAACATTTTGTTAAGGAAAATTCAAAATTCCGGAGGTTGGGTGGGCCCATAGTCTCTCCTCTGGCTATACCTTTTCTTCCACTACTTAACAATGTGTCTCGGAAAAAAAAATGATTTCTTCTTAAATAAATCTTTTCTACTTTTAGTCATGGCAAACCGTTGAATAACACCGACAATGTCTATTTTTCTTGCAAAAGAAGACTCAATCACTAAAACTCCTCGTTTCTGTTAAGTTGTTGGTTTATGCTCTAGCTGGCTTTTTGTAATTTCATTCAAAAATTAATTTGAGACATCCGGGGACATAATCTGAATTTGGACTTTTTTTACAAAATTGACAGCACACAATTAAGTATCACATTAGTATCATCATTAAGTATTAAACAGCAAAAGCGGGGCCCCTTCACAAGCTGAGGCCCTGGGGATTTTTCCCCTGCTCCCCCTCCCTCTCTGCGCCACTGTCTACAACAACTGGACTTTAGAACGACGAACCCAGGAAACAAGCAGAGTATTCTGCAACAATATCCTTTAAAAAGCTATTCAAAACTTTTATGACTTCCTAATAGAACAGCCTTCAAAAGGCTCATTTTATAACTCCATCAAACTAAAATAGACAAAATTTTTAATAGTTATTGTTGCAGAAAACTCTGCTTCCTTCCTGGGTCCGTCTTTCTAAAGTCCAGTAGGTGTTGAAAGTTCTAGTAAACAGTCCACTGGTCAGGATGGAACACAACTTTATTGCTTCTAGAACTTCGTCGAACAATCGGCTGTACAAAATTCACAAGCACAATCGGCCAGTAATGTGCTTTTAACGGTCCGCTTAGTACAGAAGCTTTCACAAATGCTCTGTATTTCTCACATAAAATAAAGCACATCCACAGGCAAAAATTCAGTGGAAATGTACGAGAAATAACACTAACAGTCTCTCAAGACTCGGCGATGAAGAATTTACACACAGCCATAGGCGCACCCACGGAGGGGGCTATGGGGGGATGAAGCCCCCCCCCTAAAGGCGGGAAATTAAAAGTGAAAACTATTGTAATTGTCACTAATGAGTTAAATGTTTTGTTTTTAAAAATTGTCTTCAAATTAGTTCTAAAATACTTTTTACCAAAAAAAGATGTTAGTTTTTAAACAAAAATTTACAGTAAGAGCATGAAACACGGTTAAACTTGGTTACAACATCACTGAAAAGATCATATAATTATTTGATTCTAAAATGAGTTTACATTGCTCGTGGGCGTTATGTTCTACGGGCAAGTCGACTGGCACAGAATATTTTGACGTTATAAGAGAGTTATAACTATAATTGGGATCACTATAACCGAGTTCAGCAGTATTTGTAGTCCACCCCCCCCCCCAAACTAAAATCCTGGGTGCGCCACTGCACACAGCACTTAAAATCAAAGCTTCCTAAACAAGCTAAAACACCGCTTCTATAGCGTCAATGCAAAGCCTTAAGCTTTCACGGACATCTTGGCTCTTGACGGAAGCAGAAGCAACACTGATAGAGAACTGGGCAATCAGCTGGCCTTTTATAGGTTACGATGAACACCGTAACATTATGTTAGGAAGTTATGAAAATTGATTCAGTTATTTCACAAACCACATGTGATAATATTTCTGAAGCAAAGACTCCTTGCAATAATCGTCGAATACCAAATTTTCAATACACACAGGGATGTTATAATTAAAGTTCCCCTATAAACAGCATTCTACAGCTGAAACGGGTAAGGCGGTTGCCACGAAATTTGGCATGCGGACTGTGTACGAGATGCACTCAAGGAAACTTTTTTTAAAAAGATCAGTCCAAAAAATGTCCACCAGGTGGCGCTTTGCATGATGAAATCAGCTTTAAAATCACCGCAATAAGGTAAAAAAGGCAAACTATTTATTCAATGTTGAAGTTGCCTGTTTTTACCGAATTAGCCATTTCCGTTGTTAAATTTGCTATTTTCCCATACATGGTGCCACCTAGTGGACATGCTATTGAACTAATTTTTTTTTTCGAAATTCCTTGCTGTATTGCCTACAGTGGCGTATGCAGACTTCCTTCAAGGTGTGAGGGGGGGGTTATAGACATAACTGTGTTAAAATACGTAATATTTAGGCTAAAAAGGGAAAATTTATGGCCATTTTGTTAAATTTTTGAAAGGGGGGGGTTTGAATCCCCAACCTCCCCTTGCATACGCCACTGATTGTCTATATACCAAATTTGGTTACAATCCGTGCACCCGTTTTAGCTGTAGGACCCTGATTATAGAGGAAGTTTAATTATAACCTCCACACCTTAACCCAGCCAAAAGGGGGGGGGATAGGGGGTCACAACCCCTATAGGAATTTTTTGCCTCGAAAATATATATTCTCCACACACCGCATACACCCTTATCACACACACGTATACATATATGTGAGTTGCAGTAGTCATAACGCCCCCCCCCCCCATGAAAAATTTCTGGCTACGTTACTGACCACCCTATACACACTTTTATCGACCCCTCCCTTCACAGATGTGAATTTTAAGATTCTGTGAAATTTTTATAGAAAGTACCCATTTATTTTTTAAATGTGGGAGCCAGGTCAACTTGTTGTCCACTGAAACTCCCAAGTATTTTTTAACCCTTTGAGGCGCATCCTTTCCGTATGCTGAAAAATGGCAGCCGTTGCCATCGCTACTGACGTTAACTATCCAGCAAGATGGCGGACGATCGAGACGTTCATCACGTGCCACAGATCAGAGACCATTTTTCGAACGCAAGCTAGGCTGGGCGCGAGCGATGGCAAACAGCTGCCCTTTTCAGCATATCCGGCAATCTCAATCCAACTGAGTTCTCGCGTTCTTCCATGTAATTCAGCAGATGTCACGTGCTGTTAAAAATGAATTCAGGACCGTTTCTTTGTCACGGGAAGATAGACGGCTAAAAAGTGAGAGGCAATTCTCGTGGACGCAAATGATACGCCGCAACTATTCTTTATAGAAATCCGAATCTATATTCGCACACTTCGTGAATTGCAACAGTCAAAAAGTTAGAGTTGGATTGTTCCCAGAGAACGCGATCACTTGTGCAACCTTAAATGGTTTAAGACCGTAGTGAATTTTATCGGTTTATTGTAGGCGGATGATTTTTAGATTGATGTTCAGATAAAATTTTTTGCTCTTCCAGATCCTGGTTTAGGGAAAACTCTTGCCTTGCGACATTTGTCAATAGATATTTTCGAATTATTTATTTGTTGACCAATTTTGAGTTTTATCAAAAGATACATTCGTTGTCGCTTCTAATTATCTTCTGCTATTTCCAGCTACTACCAGCAGTAAACATCCGCATAAGCATTTAGTCTTAATATTGGCTAATCCATCAAAGATGTCTAATAAGGGATTTAGTAAGATCTTTTCCATGAAAACGGACCTAAACAGAATCCCTGTAGGCAACCTTTATTAAATTTATGAGTTTCATTTGCCAATCTAAAATTGCTGATCTCTCACTCAAGTATAAGATGACACTGCATTTAAGATATAATCTGGTAGATTCGGGTTATTCAAGTTTTGTTAGTGTTAAATCCCAAGGAAAGGAATCGAAGGCCTCTTTAAAATCTATCAACACTGCCAAAGTATAGTTATTGTTAGATTGATGAAATTTAATAGAGTTAGAAAAAATTTAATATAACAGATTCCGTAGAAAAATTATTAGTAAAAAATGCTGGTTTTTATTTAACTTGTTATTTTTATTTAGGAAAAAATCCATCCTGTTCATAATAATCCTACTAATATATAAATGTCAATGTTTGTGTGTAATGTTTGTTACTCTTTCACGTTGAAACGGTTTGACGGAATTGAATGAAACATGGAATAAAGACAGTTAAGTCCCGGATTAACATATACATTACTTTTATCACGCTGAAAAAAAAAAAAAAACTGTTCGTATAATATACAAAAGAACTATCTTTTATCCAAAATAATAATAATACAATTGAGTTTTTATTTTACAGAGTCCTCGGCAGATGGCGCAAACTTATAGAATATCGTTAAAATGATGCTAAAACAATAGGGAGTTTTTGCATACCGTTTCTTCCCACGTTAACGCTAACGATATCTGCTATTAAGAAGTTTCGATCCAATCGTAAAACTTACTTTATACGTGCGCATGCTCTTTACTGTCCAATGACATTTAACATTAGCGTTACCGTGAGTGAAACATCTATGCAAAAACTCCCTGATAACTAAACATCATTTTATCGCCTGCTACGTCTGACTTGGATAAAAATACACCTGAATGGGTTTTTGAAACTTTCATTCAGTTCGAATAATGCATTTTTCTGCGCAGCTTTTCCCCATTCTATTGCATCACATGTAGAAAAGATGTTAGAAATATCTATTTTCATTTTGTTTAATCACACTCATGAATAATGATACAGAGAAGACCCATGGATTATGATAAGCTTTTAATATATACCGCTTTAGTGCGTATTGAAAATCTGAAAGTGTTTTAGATTTTCTTACTTTTTTTTTTCTTTCCGTTTTTGGATAACGGTCAATATACCCAGAAGCCTTCAGAATTAATATAGGACGAAAATAATTTGTACCTTTTTATCATTAGACCATCTTATTTTTTGTAACCAGGTGTGGCCCGACACGGTAACCAAAGGAAAGCATCGCATCTGGGTGCCGGCTTCGAAAGGGCGTCATTTCTAACTAAAAAACTAATTTGAGCATAATGGGGGTCGTCTCTTTACGTTAGCAGAGGGCGCCACTTTCCCTAGGGCCGCACCTGTTTGTAACCATCTTATTTTTAAATTCCATTCAGAATCTGAGAGATTTCATTGCCATGGAGGCCGGTGAGAAACAGAATTCTCTCCGAACAAGATTTATATAACTTACCAAAAGATGTTAGAAGAGTTATTGGACGGTAGGAGGACTCCGATATCCTTATCTTTACCCTCTTTGAGAAAGCAGAACAAACTCTCCCTGCTTCCATAATTTTGGAAAATACTTTAACCCTTTAACGCGCAGTGTTCCCGCTCTGGGAGCACCCAACTCTGACGTTTTGACTGTTGCCAGTCACGAAGAATAGACTGGATTGCTATAAAAATAATTGCGGGTGACATAGCTCCACGAGAGAATCCTTTACTTTTTGCCGTAACAAAAATGATCACGATTATTTTTAACAGCACTGACATCTGCTGAAAAATGGAAGAATGCAAGAACAGCTGAATAGATTGCCCAATGCTGAAAAAAAAAAGGGCAGCCGTTGCCATCGCTCGACTGAACTACCAGCAAGAGGGCGGACGATCGAAACGTTCATCGCGTGCCACAGATCTAGAGACCCTTTTTTGACGACAGCTGGCTGTGGGCACAGCCAAAAAAAAAGGGGGCAAAAAGGTCGTCAAAAAATCTATATCAAGGCACTATCAACGATTTCTTTCCAAAGTGCCAACAAGTATGAATGTATTAAGTTTTAAGAACAAGTAACATTAAAGAATTTAGATAATTTTAAAGTTGATCGCCTAACGTATAACTTATAATTTTTAAGCTCGCAGTAAACAATAATCATCCTTTTTTTTCATATCAATATGAAAAGAAGTGTATTTTGCATTGATATTTTTATACCATACTCTTTACAAAAATTGATATTCGATTTAACGAATTGCTTCGGTTTAACGAACCCGATTTGTGGGTCCCAATGAGTTCGTTAATTCGAGTATATGTAAATATATGTAATTCTATATGTAAAATTGTCTTATTTTTGGAACACATTTTTTCGGACAATTTTCAATAAAGGGGGTGAGAGATAAAATGGCATAGTTATAACAAAGCCACCACTTTTAAAACTTTGAATATATTTTATCATATTCTTTCCAAAATATAATTCATAAAAGCTTAAAGGTTCATAAGTATATCGTTCGTCATGCTGCTACACAAACACACCTTTCCAAAGACACACTGGCCAAGTTCGAGGACCACCGTTCTTCTATTATATATCTGCACACACAAAAAAAAAACACACACACACACACATACAAGAGAACAATTTTCCAACGCTAAAGGAATGTTCATTTTTCTCTCTTCTCTTCACCGCCGCAGCGATATTCTTCGAAAAACAAGGTGACTCGGATGAGAAGATCATTCTACGCGATCAGATTAACCAACCGGCGGGACGCTTTTAGCTTGATACCCCCCTGATTTACGGGGCGAGAGAGAGAGAGAATACCCCCCCTCCTCCCCAAAATCTGACTGTTGTGTTATTATCCGGAGGGTTTGGCGGCGACTGGCGGAAGAGCCCACACCAGATTTTTGTTCCTTTCTCCCTTGTGCTTCTCTTCTCACCACAATGTTGCCACCGGAATAGGCTTCAGTGCGCGAGTTGATAGCCGTGAGTGCGGACCTGTGTCGGCTATTCGTGATAGCTGTTGCCGCACGCTTTTCGAAAAAGCTTAGCTCTCTGTCTCTCTGTTCCACACATTTTACCTTACTACGGAAAACACGTGGTTCTCAAGCTGTCAAATAAAGAAAATTAGCGGCTCGCCCGTTCTGTGATCGGAGTTGTTGGGTCGTTCGTAAACATACTGTGAAAGCATTGATTGTCTTTTTCTTTTGCCATTTGCAATATTTTTTTTCCCGATCATCGCATTTTTTTTAATCAATGTGAGTGCTGTTTTATTTTTTTACGAGCAAATACCGTGGATTTTTTTTTGTCTATTTTCTCGCTGATACAGTGGATTATTGTGCGTGTGTGTGTTTCTTTTTTAACTCTTGGATGTTATTCATGAAAGGATGACGACAAAGAAGTGAAATATTAGTAAACAGCCCAGAGGAATTACTCTTTTTTTTTGTGTGCAAATCGACATTTAATTTTTTTTTTTTCCCTTCTCGTCTCTCTTGGCTCATCTATCACGCCGGATTGTTGATATTCAAGCTGATATTTTGATGTTGCTGAGCAACTGATCATCGATTATCGAACTATGTGTGGACTGAACAGTAAAAGACTGACCAGGTAACCCTATTATTGATCTCTTATTATATTTATTAACCTTTGTCGGCTTTAATTGTCTGAATACTAGTACTGGTTCTAAAATTCTTTGGATTGAACACTAAAGTGAAAGAAGGGAATTGTGCCCTTAACAACTCAAATGTTTATGTAATCTTCCGTGCTTTCAATTTAGAATGAAAGCTTCAGCTAAAATTTCGTCGTAAAGTACAGCAATGTTGCTGTTGATGTTCAACGCTTCGAAACAACACCATTCGAAAAAGCTTTTCACTTTTATAACATAGCAAATAATATAAATGGACAAAAAAGATTATGTATGTAGTATACATGTCAAGAGCTATATAAATGATATAAGATAAATTGATGCTATAGTCAAGTTCAATAATTTTGTCTGTTTCAGTATTTACTGATGTGCTTTTCATAAAGTTTTTTTAGCATGTACTAATTGTATTCAACCGATTTTGATACGAAAATAAAAGTTCTATGCATAAATATGCTTTTCTTGAATCGTCTTGTGTGGATAAGATTATTTTTTAATACCTAATCGCTTTAACGCATTTACATTCCTCCCTGTATTAGCCATCACTTACTTTTTTTTGAAGGTTTCGTATAAAAGACAGCATATTTGATTCTTGAAAGTTTTAAACAAAATCGAACACGTCGAATTCCAGAGTTTGAAATAAGCTTGATCACACAGCACTACTTTAAACTGTAGCAGTAACTCCTAATGGAGAAAAAAAAGCATCACTGTATGCTTAAAAAAAAAAAATTAAGAAAAAAAATGACAATTTTTATTTCAACTTATCGAAGCTTCAAGTAATTACAGTAAAGCTCAATGATAACCTTCTATATTCAATTACATAATATTAAAATTAATGCAATTTCATTAACGGAAATAAAGATTTCTAATGCTGTTCTATACTTCATACACCTTGAAAAATAGCTTGTTTAAATCTTGAATGATTTATGCATGGACTTAACTGCATATTTCTTTGTTAAATCCAAATTCCTTTTCCTTTTGGTTTAATAATAATTGCGTTAACAATTATTTTAAGAATTAAGAAAAAATCTTGTGAGTATTTCATGAATACCAACGATCTCAATGCAAAGCATTCCACATGTCAAATAAAAATCTGTTGCTTAAAATGAAGCTAAAACTTGAATTATGGAAAGAAAATATAAATTAAATTGTGTTATGTTATTTAAAATAAATATTTCATAAAGTGAATGGAATATGGTAGAATGAACTATGATTAAGTGGTGGTAATAAAGCAAGTGACAAAATAAATAATTTGTGCACGGTTTTGAGGATTTTTCGATGAGGTTTTATGAACATCATCTGCAAATCTAAATGCTCTGCATTTCCCTGGCGAATGTTTTATGTTTTTTCTTTAGAAAGCTTGGAAAAGTTGTATGTGGAAACAGAAATCCACAGAAGAATCCTGGAAAGTCTCCTGAAAGCTGTAGATGCTCCTGGAGCAATTATAAGATATTACCTGGATGCAATCTTAGTCTAAACCATATGTAGGCAACCTGAGGCCCCCGGTACGGATGTGGCCCGCTGAACATATCAAAACTATGTAAAGCATTCAGAATCCCATATAAATCCCATTTATGCTACCCACGACTTTGCTATCTTGTTTGGAAAGTTTGGCCCACAACTTTCCAAAGGTTGCCCATACCTGGTCTAAACCAATGTAAAAAATTTTGAGATGTTATAAGAAAAAGATTATTTTACTTACTGAAAGTGTAATATAAAGCAGAATGTTACCATTTTGCAATCTCCTTTGGGGGAGCTGAAGCCCCCTAACTCCTCCCCTGGATCCTCTACTTCTCCCGCCAATGAAATACTATAAGTTACAAACATATTGTAGTTTGTTGCCTTAATCAATTTATTATTAAAGTACCTATGCATGGCTTTGGGAAAATATAAAAGAAAACTATTTTTTTTTATTCTTTTAGGCTGTACATAAAAAAAAAACCTTGCATAGTTAATCACCTTCATTCTTCCCCCTTAAAAAAATAAATAAAAACTGAGGAAGCTTCACTAGCAGACACTTTTTTAAGTTGATATCCACTTTGTTCCGGTGGAAATGATAAACGAAACTTTAATTGAATTTTTTTTTTTTAATGTGAAACCAACCTTTATTATCAAGTTACGAATAATTAGTTGGTGAAAACATTAAAAAGTAATTTGTATGTATTGAAATGAATAAATTCAATAAAAGGGTTTGGGGAATTGCAGAAATGGAAAAGGTAGCGCATAAGGCTGTTCTTCGAAAAAAAAAAACTCAGTTTATTTTAATTTGTGTACCGAAAACAAATAGCACCATGGTCTCCAAAAAATTCCAGATGGTTCTTTATAAGCTGCTTTACACACTACAATAAGCGAAAAAGCTGTGCCTTTTTGTGAAATTTTCAGAAAAAATTCTTAAACATGGATTTTTCGAAGAGTGACACGTTCTGTGAAAATTTCCGAAGTTTAAGAATTTTTTCTAAAAGTTCTAAAACCGATACAGGTTTATCATTTATTTCAGTATGTAGTACAGCTTGTAAAGAGACAGTTTCAAAATTTGGAAGTGCCTGACATAATTAGTTTATTTGTACTTATGTACCAAAATCACATGATTTTTTCGAACTACACCGATAACAAGTAATTTTTTAATCGCCACTTATTTCATTTTAGTTAAGTCTCCATGGCCAGTGCCGACTGCTCATTTTCCAATCCCGCCATTTTTAACCACCCTGTCAAATATTTTCAAACCCAATAGATCGCACAAGTTGTTCAAGCTTTGTGCTTAAACTCCCAAAACAAAGTGGAAAGAAAAATCAATAACCTTCCTCAGTGTGTGTGTAGGTAACCCCTTACGTATCGCATTTAACTTCAAGGTCGAAACCTTGGGATTATGAGGTAAGAGATGCCCTCAACAACTCAGCTCCTTTCGACGCTCTGTTGTCAGCGTTTTAGCGGATTGACTTATCCTCTTCTTAGCATTTGTCAACACGGGCGAAGTTGATCTAAATATGAATAGCCGACCACCGCGGGAAAACTTTCAATTTGGCGCCGCCTACTTGCAAGTTAATCGCTGCTATGTTGCCATAGCAAACATATAAACAAAGCGTTCGGTTGGGGGGGGGGGTTCCCATCTCCCCCTGCACTGTTTGAGATAATGATGATTCTTGTGTGTCTTGGGTTTTTCATTTAATTTTGGAATTCACTAGCAAAGAAGCCATCATTATTGTGTATAATTATGCTAGCAAATTTTGCATTTCATTTTGGACTCAGGATTTTATTGTCATTATCTGAGAGATTCTTTTTATCATCGTAGGTATTTATGGTAATAACTTTTTTTTTTTTTCTTTTTTTTAATCCATCGTAATAAGTAACGTTAGTTTGCTGCTAACTGATCACAAAACATATTTTGTTTTTTTAAACTTGGTTAAATGCCTTTTTAATAGTAAGGTTTTAATATTTAAGTCGCATATTCAAACAAACAAATCTAATATGCATGAGACTAAAGTAAAAAGGTTTCCAGAAATACATTTAAACACTTTACTGAAAATTAAATTCCTTTAAAAAAATAAAATAAACTCCCTCGGAACCAGGGTGCGAATTGACGGGGGGGATGCCGGGGATCGTCCCCGGGCCGGCTGAAGAATGTAATATCCCTGGCTAGAGAAATATTAATGGATCCCTGCCAGGGATACTATTTATCCCCTGCTGAAGAAATGTTAAACTAGTGAGTGAAGATTTGGGATTGAAGTCAAGAAGTCAAAATGAAGGTTGTATGTTATCGTTTGTTACTATACTCTAAGGCGACTGCCTTAAAATTTCGTCTCTTCTAAGCTAAAAAGCCTCAAGGGTGGCTTCCAATACAGGTACATTGTATGTAGCTTGTGTATCTGTGATTCCATAGATCAGACAATCTGTGACTTTTGTCCCACACGTGTCGGCGACTGCATTTGTCAAGAAATATCATGTGAGAGGAGCATTTGTGCATCTTCTCTCCTTTTCAAGTGTCCCCCCCCTGGAGAATGTTTTCGTTCAAATGTCCCCCCCCCCTGGAGAAAATGTTCAGTTCGCACCCTGCTCGGAACTAGGCAAGGTAAATTACGAAAATATTTTTAATAATTCTGTTAAAATTGAACAATATTTTTGTATAACTGCTGTACTGTGGTCTGAAAATACCACTTTGTTTAAACAATGAACTTTAACTGATTTGTTAAGCAATTACAATTGTTTAATATTGCTAAACTTTATTTAAATTGATTTTTTTTTTTTTTAATCTTGTAAAAACAACTGAATCGATTTTATTCAACATTCGATCTTTTATTTCAAAATTTATCTTTATTATTCAGGTACTAAAAGGAATTGATATTGGTAAAAGTCTTTAATTTTTCGTTTCCTTAACCTTAAACATCAAAAAAGAAAAGCTTGCTATTTTCATTTCAGAATGAAAAATTTTATTTCATCTTGATTGTAGGGTAAAAATTTCTTCTGTTTAGGCGTTTTTTTTTTAGAGTTGTAAACTTACCTTGTACAGTTTTTTTCCTTTCCCGACAATTTATTCAGTTCTTCAAGTTCAGAGGAAGTAGTTCAGAGGTTCGTTGGGCTGCTTTTCCAACAGTCCAGGGCCTCACCATGGCACAGTGGTTATGTCACTGAAAATGGTAGACGGCCGAAGTGTGAAGGTCCGGGGTTCGGGTCCCATCGCGCGGCTGCCGATCTAACGCTCTGGAGTTTAGGTAGGTTTTCTCCAGATGTAACGTTAATACGCGTTAGAACCCTTTAGAAAGACCTCCTACCAAGGGTTCCCCATCCTTGACAGATTCGCCCTAGCTTAGCGTTGCCATAATCACACAAACTAACAGCTCAGGTTTATAGATGTTTGTTGAGTTTCTCTTAAATCTTGAAAAAAGTTTCGGGGAGAGCCGTAGAGATGGAAAAGATAGAACTGGGGTCAAAAACATTGATTACTGACACGCAACTCACAAAAATCAAAAGTGGCCCAGCCCCTGGCTACGTTCCGAATCTTAATATGCTCCAAGCAAGCACAATCATAAAATATTCATAGTCGGGCCCAGTATATAATCAGAAAAAATATTTAGGCAACCGACCCATATTTATAGTTGCCATAGGGACTAAGTGTGACGGATTTTTTTCAGCCGGATTTGTTCTCCAAATTGCATATAAAACTATTCCCACTTGCAAAGTATTCTTTATATAGGGACCCCCCTCCCCCTTAAAAAAAACTCTCATTCTACTAATGAAAACTATGTTATTTTCTAGAACTCGGAATGGAGCATCAAACCAGGGCCGTAACCAGGATGAAATGTTAGGTAGGGCTTTGAATCTAGTTAGGGGGTGTGTGTGACCAAATATAAGTATTAGTAATCGAGGGGCGAGGGAAGAGACTGTTTTTCAATTTGTACACTTTTTTTTTGGAGTATTTATTTTAGAAAATACCGTACTTTTTAAAATATTTAACATTCAATATGTTAATAAATTTTTGAGATTGCATGAAAAATATTTGAATAAAAATTTAGTGAAAAATCCGTTTTATTTATGTTTCATTTTAAATATGTATGATAAAGCAAAATATAAGTATTATACTGAGCGATCAGTTTAAAAGAGTGCCCGTTGGTTTTTCTTATTACCTTTAAATCTGACGAATGTGGGGACTATACGATTTCGAGCACTGTTGGGGACTTGCAACTTTATGTCGGAGGTAAAACAAAAACGGAGACACACGCTACTTAATCCTGTGTTCATTTTGTTTCTGAAAAACATAATTGAATTCCATTTTTTTTACAGTATCAGTCTTCACAGCAAATGTTGAAAATGTTCGCTGCCATTTTGAATGCAAACAGGGAACACGTTGAATTTTTTAAGTTTTTACTCCCCTGGAAAGCTTTGCGTGGCAGTTTTGTGTTCTCGGAAAAATTCAAGATCCGATGCTACGCACAACCAAGAGCAGCAAAATAATTAATTGTATAAGTCTAGCAGTTGTGATAAGAAATTTCCCCAAAACAATGGTTATTTTTAATTGTGTAAAATTTAACGATTGTTAAAAATCATTCATTTCTAAACAGTATTTATCTACAGTAGAATCTCGCTACAACGATATCCTCTATAACAATAATTCTCTCTATTACGATATTTTTTCATAGTCCTGGCTGAATTCCCTTTAGATTAATGTAAAACAGTTCTCTGTATTACGATATCCTTTAAAACGATAATTCTCTCTACAACGATGATAATAACTATCCCTTACATCACAATAATTCTCTCTACTGCGATATATTTTTTTTCTACGATGCACCAGAAGCCCAACTCATGCACACACATTGAAAGCTACACAAAGAAAGTCGAGGTAAAATGTGGTTGGAACGGGTTGGACCACGCCTCTGCCAAAGAACGTCTTCTAAGTTTTAGTTCTGCTGATGTAACACTATGGTAATGAGAAAGTGCATTTCTGGTAAGGTGGAAGGGCAGTTGGCATTTCCTGGATGACACATCTTTGATTCCTATCCCCCTCTTTAAAAAATGGTCAAGGATTCCTTTCACCGGAACTGATATAGAAAACGATACGTTCTTTTGTCTGAACTTGAGTAAGAATTTTAATCCGATAAATCCTATCGAAGTCGATTATTTCACGAGGATATTTTAAATTATTTATGACTTTTGTTTACTTTGAAATTTGTTTAGTGAAAATCGAAAGAAAATGGGTAAAAGAAAACAGATATCTATCGAAGTGAAATTCACATCATAAAAGATTTTGATAAAGGCATGAAGCAAAATAAATAAGGATAAATTAATGGGTATGTATTTTCAATTAATATCTAAAACATTTTAAAAAACGCTTTTGCGGCATTCAGGTATTATTTATTTAGACATTATACATTTGTTATTCAAATATGCTATAAATATTTAAGCTATATCGCCGCTAGAATCCCTGGCGAGGCGGCAAGGGTATTTAACTAAAATTTGTGAGTGTTGTGAAAATTACTGAAAACTATAAACATGTTTTTCTCGTTTCATTTATTACATAATACTTGCGAGGGTGTGCTGAATGAAAACAGAACACTTTCTGGTGACACCGCAGGGTATGGGATAGATGAAGAACAAAAATCAAAAATCTTTTCGTTCCAATATCGATTCTCTCTATAACGATAATTCTCTCTACAACGATATATTATTTTGACCCCCAAAATATCGTTATAGAGGGATTTCACTGTATAAATTTACAAATTTTTTGAAAATCTTAGGGGGGGGGGCTGAAAGCCTGCTAGGTAGGGCTCAGCCCCCCCCCCCCCTCTGGTTACGGCCCTGCATCAAACTGATAATATTGGTCAGATAAACATTAAAAAAGCATATTGCTTCAGAGAAACATTTACTTTTGAAAGACCATAAACCCATTTATTTTGCTGAAACAATCTTTTCAACACAAAGCGAACGCTAAGCTACCTGTGGATTTTTTAATCTTAGCTTATGTCTGTGCTATTAAAAAAAAAAAAAAAAAATACATCGCGATGGAATATTACGACTCGGGCCTTTAGATTGGCTGCAGCTGTCAAGTGTAATAAAGTTTTTGACAAACGCTTTAGCGACGTTCCACTCTGCTATTGCCAGATTCGCTTCGAATCAATAAATGCCCTTTCGAACTTAGAACGAAACAAGGAATTGTTCTTTTGTTTCCCTTTTTGTTCTTTCTTTTTTTCTTCTTCAGCTCTTGCTTGCCGAGATTTTGGATTTCCTAGATAAGCATAGTGGAAGAAAAAGATGGAAGGAAGAGAAAATATATTTTCTAACTTTTCGTTTTCCTCCCTCCCTTTCTCTTTCCATTGAATTATTAAAAAAGGTCTCTAAAAAAAATGGCGTAGAATTTAAGTGTGATTGTATATCTACTTCGTAATCGGTTGTTGTGATGAGATAGATGTTTATGATAAGTGTGTAATGCAAAATTTTAATTTTAATTGTTATTCTAGATTATGGTTATTTTATGTTGATGTGTTGAGATTAAATCGTTTTTCCGATAGCAGGCTTTGTAGCTAACAAAACCAATTCCTTAATGGAGGAAGGGGAATTACACAAATCTTTGAATCTCAAAAAGTATGGAGTTTTGAAATTCGGCCATAAATGTTTCCCATAGTTTTAATGTAATCCTTTTTATGTCTGCTTCGCTTTCTCGAGTAATCGATTTTAAAAGTTATCTTTAGAAGTGTTTCATTGGAGGACATTTCGGAGCCACAAGTGGCTTAGTAATGTTTTACGAAAGCACAAACTTCCTTAGCGAAAGAATTAAAGTGAGCTGTTGCCCTTAGTGGAAAGAAATTTCGCCCTCAATTTTTATTGTTTTTCACAAATTATGTCAGCTGGATGTATTTAAATGCAGAATTTATCGCACAGTTTTTAACAAATTCATACGGCATAGACGAATCGTGTTAATATGAATTCGCTGTGTTAAGATAGTTTTTTTGAAAAGAACTCCACATGGCTCTACCCTACCCCTTTCCGAAAGTGACAAACTTTTTGGAAGTATCAATGTATTTTGCTGCCCTTAGTCTTCTTAACTTGAAATTCATTTGTGGGATTCGGTAGTTTTCGACGAAGAAGGCGACCATGGTATTCTAAACATGTGTTTCAACTACGGGTCATTTGAATTATCGGTTGGCTGTTTCCTCGCATGCAAATGCAAAATAGTTAGATTAGTATTAAAAATCAGAGTTATTAAAGTGCTAGTCATTTTATCTTTGTATTTGTTTCTTTTTAATTCATTTCTTTAGTAGTAAATTAACCATTGAAAGCCTAAAATTGAGTTAAAGAACTCTAAAAAAATATTTAAGTTTTGGTTTAATTAATTGAATGGGGCAAACCAAATGGCAATAGATTTTGTTGCTATGGTTACTATAAGTTTTAAAATAAAAAATTAAATGGCTCTTTTTAGATGGAGAAAGATGAAATAAATTGACTGTCGTTTTCAGTAATACAAATATTTATTTCGTGTCAGATTTCTTTTGACTGTGCTAAAGGAATAAACAATTTCTGCAATAATATTCCAGAAATAAAGAACACTACTGGCATTTTCGACGACCTCTGTTGCTAAATTCTATGTGGATGTTTTGCAATAATGAAATTTATATTTTGCTGCTTATTGATAGATAGTCTTACATTTTAGTTCATGAAGGCCAATCTTAAAGCATAAATAATGTCGTCGAATCGGTGTTTCTTATGTGTATTATTTTCCTGGCGAGTAGAAAAACTAATATCCAAAAAAGCCATTTCTTTTTTCACCCCGAAGTCTATTTGCAACGAATCTTTTTCGTTGTTTTTAGTCGGTACTTCCAGATCACCCCGTACTACATGAAACGTTGTGTACGTGTGTACGTATCTTTCGCTCCAGTGAGACCGGGGGGGGGGGGGCGTGGCAGTCAGTCAGTTTTGAAGTTCGGGGTCACCCAGAGTAGAGGAAATGCAGCTGCGACCCACACTCTGAATGGAAAAAGGGTGGCCCGTATTGTGTCTGCACCCCTCCCCCCTCCCACTTGCCGACCCCCATCTCAAACAGTCCCCTCCACTCAGAGCGTCGTATATGCATTGACGCGGATGTGGGGAGCTTTCAGTTGGAGAGAGTGGTTTTACCAGGTATTAGGTAGTTATAAGGCAGAAAATGAACCCAATTTGTATTTAGATCTCTGTATTTTTACAAACGAGGGTGTTTTTTGAAGAAGGGAAAGAAACGAATGCAATTTTTCCCCTGTGCCCTTGATCTTAATACTTTCTCTATTTGGTAAATACACCCTGTCACCACAAGTGAATATAATTTTGTTGTATTTACTGATTTTAGCTGTGCGCATGTCTACAAAGTCGATCAAAATACATATTGTGTAGATTTTTTTTCAAGGAACAATTCCAAATGAACCGTTCTTTTAGGAGCAATTCCAGATGAATCGTTCTTTAAGAGTTTTTCCAGGTGAATCGTTTTTTTAGGAGCAATTCCTGACGAATCGTTCTTTTAAGAGATATTCCAGATGAACCGTTCTCTTAGGAGCAATTCCTGGCTAATATTTTTAAGAGTAATTCCAGATGAACCGTTCTTTTTAGGAGCAATTCTAGATGAACCCTTCTTTTTAGGAGGAATTCAAGATGAACCGTTCTTTTAGGATCAATTCGAGATGAACGGTTCTTTTAAGAGCAATTCCGGGTGAACCGTACTTTTAGGAGCGATTCCGTATGAATCGTTAATTTTGGGGCAAATCCGGATGAACCGACTGTATGTCATTTGTAACGAGTTCAGTAATTCGTGTTTAGAACAAGAGAAAAAAGTTTATTTTAGCGCTTTGTTGTAAAGTCGAGAGGAACAAATTCAGGTCTTGTAGTACTAATGTTTTTTTCAACTGCTGATTCCTGGCTACGGATGTATGGGAGCCGAGAAAAAAGCTGTATGGTCTCGCACAGCAACTGCAAAAGCTTTGTTTCGTCAGGCGTCCATTTCTGTGCATAGGGTTGCCAGGTCGCCAAACCAAACAGCCGGACAGACCAGCCAGTTTGGCCGGACATTTGGGTAAAAAGGCCGGACAGCCTACAATATTGAGGATTTTGTCTCAGTATTAATAGGTACAACAAAAAAATTGTAAGTAAAATCAAGCTTTTTTGATTATTACCATGAATCTTGTTAAATTCTAATGAAATATAAATAACATCGAATGCCAAATCAGTTCAAGTACTTTATTACTAATCAGCCAAAGTCACCAGTAAAAAGCCTAACAAAAGCAGGACACTGTTAAGTTTGGCCGGACATGCAATCAAAAAGCCTAACTATGTCCGGCTTTATCCGGACGCCTGGCAACGCTATGTGCAGCATTACTTTGGAGTTCTTATTTAAGACGTAATTCGAATTGGCGGCTTTTTAACGACGGTTTACTTGTTCTGCCTCACTCACGTTACATTTTGCGAACCATGCAACCTTTCAATTACACATAATCGAGCGTATGAAAGAAACGTTTAATTTATTTCGAATCAAGATCGCTTGATTACTAGTAGCCTAAACAGTTTAAATTGCAATCCCAAGTTGCTCCAATCTTATTGTTCCGTACATGGCCTTCTACAAAGTAGCAGTTAATCTGTTAGCCACTTCGTCCCAGTGGTAATGTGCTGCGAATTACTATTATTTTTTCCCCCTGTAACGTGTTGTAAACATACATTTCGCCTGTCGCGTGACTCTCTGTCGTTTGTAGTGACTCCCGTTTTCGTCACGTTTGTGATGTCTACGTTTTTTCACGTCCAAGTTGAGCGTGTGACAAACGGGTTGCCTTTTTTTTTTTCTTCTTCTTCTTCGTAACTGGTGGTATGAAAACATTTATTTTTTCTTCACAGTGGAAGGTTTCGTGTATTCTTTACAAGTGAATTTTCATTCATTCATGCATAGCGTAAATTATGCCAAACGGACCGACGGTGAACCACTTTCCAATGCAATTTGTTTAGAACATCTACTGTCAGTGGCGGATTAATGCAAGTTTGTCGGGGGGGGGCGGTTAGTTAGAAGATTGACATATACATCCATTTTATGGAAGCAAAATTGAATCTTTTACACTAATTTCTCTTTTCTCGGGGGGGGGGGGTCGCTCCCTCCGCCTCCCTCTTTAATCCGCCCTTGTCTACTGTGTACCTAAAAGTAAAAACTGATTGCAGTTCTAAAAAAATTATGTAAATTTAGAACGTGCCTTTTGGTTTGGTCAAAAATTTCGTTTTCATTTTATTTCATTTTTATTATCATTTATTACTTTTTCTTTGTTGTTTTAAAAAAAAAAGGCTATTGTAGGAAATTATGCAGCTTTTATAACAGTTTTTTTAAGGAATTTTGAATGTCTCTTTACAAGTTGTACAGGGAATGTCAATGTACCTATAGTGTTATGAAGCACTCGGGAAAAATTGATAAACATAAAAAATTTGGCTGGCAGCACTTTGACCCAAACAAGAGGTTTTTTTTTTTTTTTTTTTTTGGTGGGGGGGGGTGGAGAGATGAAAATGCATGCTAGCAATTGGCAAGTGGGCATTTGTTCTATGTAAATTTTAACAAGTCGTTTCATACTTAGATCCTTACGTTACTGTGCGAGAAGCAAAATTTTTGGCATTTTATTTCTTTATTATTATTATTATTTATTAAAGATAAACCATAAACAAAATTTGGGGCTTTTTTTTTTCTCCCCCTTGAAAAACTACCCGTGAAAGTGTAACTGAAACAAAGAATAAATGTTGTCGGAATATGGAAGTATTGTGACTTGTCTGTTGGTGCAAACTTGTCGGAAATTGTGTTCCGTTTTGAAGATTTCTCATTCCACTATCAATTGGAGCTTAAAAAGTGTAGAAATTAAAAGGATAATTGAAAACAATACATCACACTTGAGATGATACATATACATCTGAGTAAGTGCTGAAAATCTTTTACACTAGGCATTTCTACAAAAAAAAAAAAAAAAAAAAAAAAGCTAGCTTTTAGGACAATACAGTACCTTTTTAAAATTTCAAACTGATAATGCAGTGTTCTTGAAGGGTTAATTCATAGTCAAATGCTCACGTTAACCGTATGTACGTTAAACTGATTCCTGTTACTCATTATCGAATACCGGGAACAGTTTCACCTTGCTTGACCTTGGTGGTTTTGTTGAAGAGGGGTGGGTGTTCGTTTGTGCGTGTGTGTGTGTGCTCGATATCCCTACCCCTCCCCTCCTCCCAGGTCCTGTTGTACCAGTTCTAATAGACAGACAGTGGGCACATCTTCTTTTCCGTCTCCAAGTGTTCCAAACATTCTTGCAACTCCCAGCAGAGTTTTTCAAACTGGATTGGTTTCGGCTTATTCTTTGCAACTTTTTTTTTTTTTTTGAGGGGGGGGGGGATGTGAATTATTTATTACATTAAAGGCTAAAATATCATGGATAAGATTTTTCTTTTTTTTTTTTTCAAACACACAAAAGATTGGTGAAAAAATGTTTTGGCAAACGCTGTTGGTGGCGGTACATTCGGCGAAAGTTGAAAACTGCCGAGAAAAAAAAATCTAAAAAACGACGGAACGGAGTTTTCTTTTTAAAGTAGTAACTAAAATTTTACTGGGTATTTTCACCGAATTAAAAACTAGTTGGTCTACGAATAATGAATATTTTAATAAGTAACACACAATTTTAAAAGTATGACAAAAAAATGAACCATGGAATTAAAGAAGGCGATTTTTTTAAAAATTTAATTGGAGTAACTAATAGAACTTGAAATCAAAAATAATCTCTTAAACGAATAGATTTTCAGATTTGTAAAATAGCGCAGATTTTTGTCTGTATTTCTTTACGTATATGTACAAAATTTCAGGCCGATCGCTTCAGCTATGTGCATTTGCATGCGACACAAACACCGATTTTCTGCTTTATTTACAAGAGAAGATAGCTGCCGTGATGGATTGGACAATCTTCCATGGATTAACTGCTCTTTCTCCGCTTGTGTCACTTCGAAAACGAACCTCTATTTAACGGCGTTTTCATTTTTATCCCTTCCCCTCCATTTTGTTGCTGTTGAGTTGAGAGAGATGGAATCTCTTTTCCTGTGCTGCCACCACAAAACCGTTGCCAACCCCCCATCTTAAATAAGTTCAATTGCCTGTTGGCGGGTTATTGGCGCTTCGTTTGAGTTGCGAAGGTGTCTGGCTATGAACGAACGACCCCATCGGTCAAGAGGGGGCTGACGGGACGGTGTCAAGGTCACCGTGAGTGACCTCCCCTTCCCTCCCCCCTGCACTTTAGGGGGCAGGAAATTTGTTTCTTATTAGCGAGTGAAATGGATCCTGGAATGTGCTTACTTGCTGCGCAAACAGGAGGAGTTTGCTGACCACCCATATTGTGACACTTCGGAAGTCCTGGTGTTCGTTCGTACGTTTCAATTGGCTGTCACTTTTGGAGTTAATAATAGGCCCCGGAGTTGCCCCGTTTTTCTTGGCTTTAACGACTTTCTCAAAGTGGTCTGACCTGACTTCCGATTTTTGCCTTTCTGTTGGATTGATTTTGCTTCTATTTCAAGTCAGTTCTCTTAAAAAAAAATGTGCAACTTTTATAACAGTTTTACAGTTAACCCTTTGAGGCCCAACCCTTTCCCAATGCTGAAAAAAGGCATCCGTTGCCATCGCTCGACTTAACTACCAGCAAGATGGCGGGCGATCGAACCGTTCATCGTGTGCCACAGATCTAGAGACCCTTTTTTTGACGCAGCTGGCTGTGCTTCCGTTGCCATCGCTCGACTTAACTACCAGCAAGATGGCGGACGATCGAACCGTTCTCGTTGTGCCACACAGCCAGCTGCGTCAAAAAAAGGGTTTCTAGATCTGTGGCACGCGATGAACGGTTCGATCGTCCGCCATCTTGCTGGTAGTTAAGTCGAGCGATGGCAACGGATGCCCTTTTTTCAGCATTGGGCAATCTATCCAACTGTTCTCGCATTCTTCCATTTTTCAGCAGATGTCAGTGCTGTTAAAAATAATCGTGACAGTTTTTTACGGGAAAAGACGAGCTATAAAGTAAAGGATTCTCGTGCAGCTATGTCACCCGCAACTATTTTTATAGAAATCAAATCTATTCTTCATGAACTGCTTGAGCATTCGTTCTTTGAACTGCTTGAAAAACAAACCAATCATATTTAACCCATTTGTGCCTGGATATTTTTGCGACTTTCTTCGATTTTTACTGATAACAGAAATAATAGATAAATTTCTGGTGTCAACTTCTTGAACAAGGGATGATTTCTTTTAAAATCATTATGCATAAAAATCGAAATATCAACATCCTACTTGGTCATGTTAAAATATTTTGTAGAGTTGAGGCTCAATACTCATGAATACAGGCTAGGAAAAATAAATAACGTTTTCGACTAATAGCGAAAATGCCGTCCCAAAAAAAGGACACTAGGCATAAATGGGTTAATACTCGGAAAACTGAATAATACTTCTTCACCCAGTGCACTATGGACTAATACTACACTAAAGTTGCATGTAAAGTGACCAGGCGTCCTGCTTTTTGCGGGACAGTCCTGTTTTTTACCTATATATTCTGCTGTCCCCACAGAACCCTAAAATATCCCACTTTTCCATTCCTGTCGCGTAATAGTTTATGAAAAATAAATAAACAAATTGGGAATAAATTAACATGGAAATAATTGTGTTATTTACAAAGGTTTTGGTCACTTGTATTTAGCACCTGTTTTTTTTTTTTTTATTGATGAAGATAATTGTTTTATAATGTATATTAATACATACCCATAATCATTGGATGGCGATCTACAGTTAATGTTAGAAAGCAAACTGTTTTGGAAAGTTATCCAAAAATTAACTATAAAATTATTTAAAAACTAAGTTTATATATAATAGGCCTATTTTATTTGTATATTTGCAATATTTTTTCAACTCATTTTTCACATAAAAGTTGTAAATCAAATTATGTGCAGAGAAAAAAAAAATCTTGGGGGAGGGTTGATTTTTACCCCTCCCGGCTCTGTGGTTTATAAATGTCCTGATTTTTGGTTCAGAAAAAATGGTCTCTTTAGTTACATCTCATGTACAGTTAAAATCGCGTTACAACATAACTTCATTTCTCCATTATTTTACATAAACGATTGATTTTTTTCTATTAAAAGAAAGTCGTACTGTACAAATGAAATTGATCTTGACACCCTTGACTAGTGTGTAATATATATATATATATATATATATATTAAATCATTGACCCTCTACCCTTGACATTCATTATATCAAGAATTTTTACTATGCAGTTAAACCTTAATATATAACGAATTTTAAGAGGACTGCGAATTCGTTCTTCTGGATTTTCTTTCAATAGACATTTTGTTTTTAATTTAAAATAAGTTCATAACAGCTAATAGTAATTAATAAAGTTCGATTGGAACCTGAATAACTTGAAAGCTGTGAGAATCTCAACAACAATCTCATTCCGAAAAAATAAATAAATGAACGTAAATAGATACGTGTAATATTCTAACTCAAAAGCTGTTTTTCTGCTTCAAAACGGGGGTGCGACTATTACGCGAGTAAACACGGTATGTGTGAGCTAAGTTTTTCTTGCTTGCAGATCAACAAGAGTAACAGATGCTCTTTCACAGACTAAATAAATAAATAAATAAACATAAATAGAAAACCCTAATACAGATATATATATTTGTATTAGGGTGTTTTTGCCTTTTTAAATTGAATTTAAAATAAAATTTGCTTTCAGCAATATTTATTGATTTTTATTATAATGCACTTTATAATGTTTCTAAAATGCAAAATTTACTAATGAATGCAATCATTTTAAAAGGTGTGTTGGCAACCAGTAAGAAAACAATTGCTCATTGCTGTTTTAAAACGTATCACAAGGGAAGAAAGCAGTTTCACTGCTAAAAATCATCTGTACAAAACCAAGTAGTAGTTAGTTCTAAACTTTCGGGAAGGAGACATTTTCTATTTCATTAATAAAAAGCGACCGTTTGGCGCTAGTTTTACGGTATTAAACCCGTCCGCGGTGACTGAATTACCTTATGGCTGAAATTGAACGCCCTGGTAACACAACACACAAGAACACGGGGTTTATTGATAATCCCGGAAGCATAAATCAGAAGACACGCAGGCTTGTGCATCACGTGATTCCCGCCGCCCCTGTAATTTTCACTCGTGTCGATTACGCTTGCGTGTTGTTAAGTCTGCCCCCCTCTGTCGTCAGTGCTCTATTTCTAAGTTTTCGGGGTTTTCAACAGATATATAGTTGTCATGGAAGTTTGCCTCCGTGCAAGCAACATGTTATGCAAATTTTCGTTTGGAACAGTATACCAGTGTATCCAGCCTCGCATTTTCTGCCAATATGACCGTGTGCAGCCGATTAAAATAATAATTTCCACAAAAGACTCTCGGTTAATTTGTATTTCTTAAATTTAACCTCCAATTTCTTTGTTTTTACTACATTTCGAAGAAATAAAAATGTTAAATTTCTTAAAGAATTCTCACTGAATTAAAAAAGGAAAATGTTTTTATTGAAAAAAAATTGTCTTTAAGATATTCGGAAAGTATTTTCTATGGATGGGGAGGGGGGGGGGGGGAAGCTGGCTATTAAAGAAATACGTATAGATAGTAGAGATGAGTTTGGGGCATTTTTTAAAGTTCGAGCCTGCGCGATATTATTTAAGTCTAAGCCCGAGCCCGAAATTTCAGCTAACTGATAAATTAAAGTCAATGACTTCATTGATAGAATAGCATAAATTTTGCCGTTTGTGCAAATTAAAGACAAATATGATAGCAAACTCTTGATGCACTTTGTAATTCTTTATATGTATTCAAGTTTTATCAAATAATAATTTATTTCTCCCATGAATCATTTTTTAAAAATCTTGTTACAAGAAGTATGTTCGATAAAGGAGTAATTTCTTCCGAGCCCCAACACAATCGTACATTTCAGAGCCCGTGTCATCTGTAATATTGATAGCACCATACAAACAGGGCCGTGGACTAGAAAAAATAAAAACGGCAGGGGGGGGGGGGGGTTCAAGTTTTAAATTTCAATGTGGTAGTTTTTCCAATACACTTCTACGAATAGTAATGTATGTTCCTAAAAGCTTGAGAGGGGGGGTGGGGTCAAACCTTTAATCCTCTCTCCCGTTGACTACGGCCTTACTACAAAATTGAAATGGGTGTCATTGACGAAATCAAATAATTATTTATCATAACCGAATGGTGGGCTTCTGTTCTGAGGGGGAGATATACAGAATATTTTGATGTTATTATAAGAAAATTATCTCCTTTAATTACTAAAATCAATCCTGTGACTTTGTTACATTTACCCCAAGGTAAGTTAAATATAGTATTACATATTACATTAGTGTTAGAATACGACATCACGTTCTGTGCATTTTTTAGAAGGGTGTACAGTTCAAACTTCGTTTACATAACAAAAAAACAGAAAACAAAAAACAACGACTAATTGGAATTTGTTTTTATTTGTGATGTTCCGTAGCATTTTTTTTTCGTGATAACTTTTTTTTCTTGTTCTTTCTCTGATCTAAAAACTCCTAGTTAAGACATATTTTCAGAGCCTTATTATCGCATGGCAAATCGGGACTTTTTTAAAGGGCCCCAATATCAAATGTTGTTCTTTTTTACATCAAATTTCATGAAAAATACAACAAATTTCATAGATGGGGCCCCAATTCAGCAGTGCCCCCGTTTAAGGCTTGCATATTTTGTAAGCTGTTCGCTGTATCACAAATGCACTTAATGGAGAACAAAGAGAATTTCTGATCCAACTTCCATTTGAACGACATTTAAAATTAATATTATTGCAGGCAAACTCAAATAATACTCTCGGCAAGTAATTAGACGATTCCGTTCTATCGACGAACACCTAATTCCAGAGATCAACGACTTCACGATTTCCGCATATTGATTCTTTCTCTCTCTATATGCTAACGGACAACGAACTGCCACCTATTCCCCCCCCCCCCACCCCCCTGCCTCTCAATTACGGGTCGGCGGTTTTCTTTTATTTATTAGATCCGTAAAATAATTATAATAATAACCCGTTGTTCCTTGCATCTAGTATGTTCTGTTCTACCCTCCCTCGATTCAGCAAAATGGCTACCGAGCAAGATTGCTTCGTCGAAAACGATTCGCATCCGGTGCTACTGCAGAAAAAAAAAAAAGCAATTGAACAAAAGGAATTCTTGTTGGTTGACCCTGGTCATCTTGCGTACCAAACGATCTGTCGCTGGTGTTGTCTTCTTCTTCCCAAGGAACGACTTTCTTGTGAAAAGACAAGCCTACGGGGCGAATTCTCAGTATTGTTCATGGAAGGTGTCGGAGCGTCCTCTGTCCATTGTCTGTGTGTTTGGGATACGTATGTTGTTTGGGCAGGTAGGGAGATCAGATCGTTATTTCTGTTCCTTTTCCCCCTACTCGGGTCGAATTAGTGGAATTTCCTGGACACAAGTATCAACACCTGTGCAGAATGTCTTTGACAGATACCTGTTGTTGTGTGGGAGAAGGTATCTTCCTGAATTGAGATTGAATGATCACTTATTTCTTCGGAAAATGTGTAGGGGATCAATGCGTACAAATCGTGACTTGTTGTTATACACTGTAAAAGACTTTCCCCATTTGTACTAACGACGACAGACTGCACGTAGCCATTTGAGTGACAGCAAACTGCGCATCCTTCGACGCAGGTTCTGATTTTTTTATTAGTGGAATTCCCCTGGTATACAAATATCGACACCTGTGTGAGGGAAGCTTGATGCTCAGAGACCTGTTGTAGTGGGGAAAAACGAATCCTCTTGACCCTAAGAACCGTGACTGGTTGATCCCATTTTCTTGGAAATTAGAAGTTATTTTTAGAAGGTTTGTACACACATTGTGTACAGTGTTAAACACTAAATATGAAAACTGTGCGTATGAACAGTTTCAGAACTATTCTTTTAAGAAATGATAAATATAAGCCGCATAAACAAATGGAACATCAGCGTACTGGCGCTTTAGAATTGCTGTATTTATAATGCTGTTCCAGCAATTTAGGCATTTATTTCCACCGCATGTGAAGCAACATTTCCAGCCCCCTAACAAAGGTAGCGACGTCTGGTATCATAAAAACCGGAACCGTTTTAAGAGCTTCAGTTTTGTTGTTACCTATCCGTAAATATTAACTGGCGGAAAAGGATTGCTCATTATAGGGTCGATGGCATTTCTAGAAATAAAAAGAACAGAACTGACTATTAGAATTCGAAATTGATACTTTTATTTTTCCCAATCATCACAAAGAACATCTGACATCTTGCCGACTGCAATGGGTTGGTTGCGCAAGAGAAAAAAAAAATATTTCGGCATTGCACCTGCGTAGGTAGGTAGGTAGGTGCTCGCGGCTTTCTGCTTTATTTTTTTAACTTATGTGTACCAGTTTTTTCGGAACATAATCGCTTTGCTTCTCGGCTAACTTTTAATGAACAGACAGTAATGAAGAACGTGCGCTAAATAGTAACCCAGGAGGGAGCTTATCACCCGGGCCCGTTTCTTTTTTCGTTTTCCTCGTTTGTTGCGATTTCATACCTGCAACTCTATTGGATTTTGATAGTTTCTCCTGGTCTCCTGATTTTACTTTAAAATCTCCTGGTTTTCTGACATTTTGAAGCTTTAATAGTCGACACATTTATTTCTCCACCAATTCTGAAAGATTACTGCTATCAGAGTGTATTCATTCAATATGGACCAATATATAATGGTATTTAGGTCCAATAATAAAGATTTGTGCATATGCTGATTCTTAAAAATGTCAAAATTATATGGCAAATCGTTTTATTAAATATTTCGCGATGTCAAAGCTCCAAAATTTTACTACTTTTACAAAATATCTGCTTTTTAGACGTAAAAAAAACTTTGAATCAAAAGAAGCATTGAATTTTTATTTATTTTACGTTTAAAAGAATTCTTCTATTTCTGAGCTCTTTTAGAAATCCTATTTTTAATATCATGACCTTATGTCAAATTGAAATTTCAAACATAAATTGTTATAAAAAGCAAATTGTTCATTTTAAAAATCATAACCGTGTATCATGTCAACTTACATATGATACGTAGAATAGATGGCGAAGTTTAATGTGCGAAAAAATTTGATGTTTGTTTTGTGGCACAAATAAGTAATTATGACTTTAAGATTGTGATACCACATAAATTTACTGGATTTTCTTCACTAGATGTTGGGAGGTATGGTATGCCATCATAAATCTAATATTTCCATTTTCATTATGGGATGTTGGTGCATTGCGGAAAATAGATCAGAAATCAGAAGTTTGAGGAATCGCCATATATAGGGTTGCCAGGTCGCCAAACCAAATAGCCGGACAGACCAGCCAGTTTGGCCGGACATTTGGGTAAAAGGCCGGACAGCCTACAATATTGAGGATTTTGTCTCAGTATTAATAGGTACAACAAAAAAATTGTATGTAAAATCAAGCTTTTTTGATTATTACCATGAATCTTGTTAAATTCTAATGAAATATAAATAACACTGAATGCCAAATCAGTTCAAGTACTTTATTACTAATCAGCCAAAGTCACCAGTAAAAAGCTTAAAAAAAGCCGGGCACCGTTAAGTTTGGCCGGACACGCAATCAAAAAGCCTAACTATGTCCGGCTTTATCCGGACGCCTGGCAACGCTAGCCATATAACAGATGAAATCTAGGTGACGTTGCAAAAAAAAAAAAAAAAAAAAAACTATACTTGGAGGGGGCAAACCTAATCTGATAGCAGAGGAGAAAGCTAGAGAGGCCATTTCACTACTCTTCGAGTGTATCGCTCCGACACTCGTTTCTTCTTCCAATTATTTGGCTGTCTACATCACAGAGTAACCCAATCACAAGGCAAATCCGCAGTACTATAAATTCCCGCCAGCACAAAAGAAGTCTGTCATTGGCCAAGCGTCTGAGAAGGCGTTACATCTGATTTCTGACATCATTTCTTAATCCTTTTAATTATTGCATGTAAATAACACAAATAGGCAATTATTTTACATCATGCACTTTACTTTAGCACTTAATAGATGAAAAAGTCTTTAATTTTGTAATAAGCTGGGCAAACGGAAAAAAACTGAGAGCAGCGGAATCGCACGGTCCATAGCTTTACCACCGCAAATCAGCACAATATGGTGTGTTTTTTAGTTCCAGACTCAATCTAAACATACTCACCCCCCTCACCCCCAAACTTATTGAACTGCTACGATCCTGAGTACGTCGCTTTTGGTAAATATCACTGGTACGTTTTTAAAGATGTCCTAAACACTCGGAAAAAAGTAACACATCTTCACGAAATACTTTGACTCAAATACATAAAATGTCAACCTATTATCTCATGGAACTTTCAAAAAGAATTCTAATCACTGAAATCGTCAAAAATGGAACGAAGCGTTATGCGTTGAGAGGGATGTCAAAAATTCCGTATGTCTAAATATATATCCTGATTATTGTTTCATGGTCCACTGTTTGTAATCGTGTACAGTACAGCTTGTAAAGTGATAGTTTAAATTTTTTCGGGGCTCTAACATAGATAGATTTTTTTTAAAAAGCTGTTTTATAAGTTGCATAATTTCTTAAAAGAACAACATTAAGTGCATGGTTTTGTTCGAGCGATTCCCCTATATGTTGGCCTTCAATTACCCATTTTAATTTCTTTAAAAGGCGGTATATCCGACTCCTGATTTCAGTGGCTAGGCAGGATTTTATTTCAGGGGACAGTGCTTGTGTATCAAATTGTAAACCAGGTTTCAGTCGTAAGCAGTGGCGCACCCAGGATTTTAGTTTAGGGGGGGGGGGCTGGGCTACAAATACTGCTGAACTCGGTTATAGTGACCTCAATTATAGTTATAACTCTCTTATAACGTCAAAATATTCTGTGCCAGTCGACTTGCCCGTAAAATATAACCCCAAGAGCAATGTAACTCATTTTAGGATCAAATAATTATATGATCTTATCAGTGATGTTGTAACCAAGTTTAACCGTGTTTCAAGCTCTAACTTAAGTTTTTATTTAAAAACTAACATCTTTTTTTGGTAAAAAGTATTTTAGAAATAATTTAAGACAATTTTTAAAAAGAAAACATTTAACTCATTGGTGACAATTTTCAATACTTTTCACTTCTAATTTCCCACCTTTAGGGGGGCTTCAGCCCCCATAACCCCCTCCGTGGGTGCGCCTATGGTCGTAAGCTAATTAAAGGGTCAGCCCCCTCAACCTCCTCCTTGAATACTCTCCTAAATGCTTTTGAGATAGGCCGGTGTTCAGTTGAAAAGTTGATTTCTAACAACGTTGATTTTTTTTTTTCCAACCTCAGATATATTAATATTTGCTTCAGCTATTCCAAGTACTAAACAACGGAATCTAACACTTTTAACAGAGTGGGAGAATGCTTTATCCAGTTTGTCCGTCCTGTGCCGTAAATATGCATCGATTGTTATCAAACTTACGTGCGTAATTGCTACGGACTAGGTCATGTATCCCGTTGAAAATAAAGTACGTAGTATTATGGTAAGGCACTATTCATGAGATCGCGTACGAAATCCCTGGGCCGCAGCGAAAGCATTCAAAGACCCAAGCCAGGAAGTAACGTTGGACTCAAGAGGAGGAAGCTGTTTTTGTCATGTCTTTGCAACAAGGGGAGCAAACAGGACATGAAATAGTGTTGGAAAGTGTTCCATTACCAATGCGTTGTGGCATGATTTATCTTTCTTTTCGACTGCTTTTTGGAAAAAAAAACAGAAAATTCAGAAAAAAGATCCTAGTTGTCGACAAGTCCCCGGGGTAGCAGCTAGTGTCCAACTTCCAGAACATCTTACTGTGCTTTATTTAAGTGATTATAAAAGATCAATTTACATATTCAAAGTACATAATGAAGCAGAATGTTGCCTTTAGCAATCTCTTTTGGGGGGGGTGAAGCCCCCTAGCCCTCGCCTGAAAGCATTGGGACTTGAATTTCCGCAAGCTGACTACAGAGGCCTCTTAAGGTGCCATTTTGCATGAGCAGAGGCCTCTTAAGGTGCCATTTTGCATGAGTCGAGAGCCGAACTTATTTGCTGTAGGACTCCAGCTTTATTTGGCGAAATCAATTGCAAAAAGAATATCCGGATTTGTCGGACACGTGTTCGATTTCTCTGCCGTGTTTTAGCTTCACCTGCAGAGAGATCCAGAATACGAGTCCACTCTAACGTCAAGAGAGGCCCCTTCACTTCAACGTTCTTGGAAAGGCGGCATCGCGTTGCTATACGTACATACCTCTTCGAACACTCTTTGGAATTCGAACTTCTTCCTTTCCCTCTAAATGAGCCAGATGACTTTTCTTTTTTTTTCCCCCTCCAATCGTTTATTAATTTTCGACGACGGCAGGCCGTTTTCACCAGGTGACAAACCATGTTCCTTCCGTTCGCCCGAAAAAAAAAAAAAAAAAAAATGGCCTGGAGGGGGCAAGGTAAGTCATTATTGGGTGGATGGAATTGGCAACGTCGGGACTTGTGTGTGTTGTTTTCTTGCCCAAGAAGAAGACACCTGCTCTCCGTGTGTGTGTGTCGTCACGTGATGGTGGACGCGTGCCCAACACGCGCCTCTGGAAAATTGGACTAGTTGTCCGACTGGTGTGTGGAACGTTTCTCAATTCAGGATGCGTTTGAGGAGTTTCTTTTTTTGACTTTCATTTTTCGTTTTATACTTCCTTCCCATCAGTTTAGTCTGCCGGGGTTCTTTTTCTTCTTTTTCTTCTTCTTCTTCTTTGTCTTCTACTAAACTTCATAAAAAAAAAAAAAAAAAGAAGGCAACGGTGTTGTCCTGGGTTGAGTTGGTAGATATGTACTTAGGGCCGATCCTATCCGGGGGTGCAAAATGGTGCACAGCTCGTGGGCAGGGCGGCCAAATTTAAGAGAGGCGGTAAAGGAAAAATTAAAGCATAAGGTTCGTAAAAAAGGAGGGTTTATTTTATTTTGCAAGTGGGCTGCCTAAGATTGGTTCTGTATGTGCTAGCTTTTGAGTTTGTCTTTGTGTACTAACGCGTGTTCTAACTACGAAGAAAGCCCATAAAATTCTTTTTCTTTTCGAGAAGAGATTTAGCCAACTTTTCTACGTGGGAGTGGCAGAGATGCCGTCAAACCCACTAAATGGCATATTTGTTAAAGGAATATTTCACTTATTGTGATAAATTTTCAACGTACCAAACCGTAATAGTCAATGTGATCCCGAATATTGGAATTCCCCCCAATAAGAAAAACTTTTAATGTCAAATTGACGGTTCCATTAAGTTTGTTCGATTGTATTCTTAACACATCTTCAAGCGAGTGTATCTTGTAGCAGTTGTGCCTCTGCTGTACAGCAATTTTAGACAGGTCATATTGATATGGCTTCTTTTATCTCATTATCAGCCACGACTGTCTGTCATTCCACGAGACGATGTCAGGAAAACCTGGAGCGTTCACCCTCACCAGTTGAAAATCAAAGTCCAGGATCCAGATAAAACCCAATTTTCATTCGTTATCAGTAATGAACAGCGGCCAGTTCCCAGAAGTATTGCCGAGACCCCCACCGGACACAAATGGACCATTATCGACCCTCGACCACCCAAGAGAAGTGTGCTGATTACTTCCTTTCAGGAACGACACAATTGTCTCTTAAACGGTTCATTATTTGGAAGTGGGATAGTGTGAGATAATTGAGTACGTGCGCGTTCTTTCGCACTTGATCATTTTGCTTCAAGTTAATGAATTCCTCGATCCAGTTCCGTTCTGCCATGTGTGCCTGGTTATGCAACACCTTCCAGACGTAGAGAGCCTAACAACTGAAGCTTTGACGCCATCACTAGGTGTTCTTAAATTACGTCATCACAGATGCATTTTCAAAAAGTAAAACCGTTTAAAATTTCTGGTGGATGCTACAAATATCAGAAAACATCTTTAAAGATAAAAATTAAAATACATCTTTCTGATACAAAATTATTCATTGTGATCTACTTCTGTATCATATTATGCAATTAGTGACGGTCCAAAATTGTCATTTGTCATAAAAATTTTTTAATCTTAAATCATTATAAAGTTTTATGAGTGAGAAAATTCACCACAAATTAAAATAGATTGTGAAAGAAAAACTGTGATGACGTCATATAAGATCTAGCGATGACGTCGAAGTTTCAGTTATAAGGCTTTCTATAACTAGAGGGTGCTGGGTTATGCATGCACCTAGCGTTGCCAGGCGTCCGGATAAAGCCGGACATAGTTAGGCTTTTTGATTGCATGTCCGGCCAAACTTAACGGTGTCCGGCTTTTGTTAGGCTTTTTACTGGTGACTTTGGCTGATTAGTAATAAAGTACTTGAACTGATTTGGCATTCGATGTTATTTATATTTCATTAGAATTAAACAAGATTCATGGTAATAATCAAAAAGCTTGATTTTACAGACAATTTTTTTGTTGTGCCGATTAATACAGAGACAAAATTCTCAATATTGTAGGCTGTCCGGCCTTTTTACACATGTCCGGCCAACCTGGATGGTCTGTCCGGCTATTTGGTTAGGCGACCTGGCAACCCTACATGCACCACAACACGGGTGACCAAAATCTACACGTTACTTTCGTTCTCATCTTACGACTACCGTACTCACACTCACGTAGGGGCTATAGGGGTTAGTCTAATATACAGGCTAGAACATAAACAGGGATACGAGACCTACTATATAGTTATGCTGACTCACTCTTTAACAACTCTGGTCCAACCACTTCAGAACAAAACTTTTACCGTCATTAATCGAGATTAAAAAGTTATGGTATAACTGAAATAAAATTCACACCTTTCGTTCGATCCGCTTGAAATTTTTCATAATCATGTATAAAAATATAGGAAACGATCTGTGATCCATTAAAAATCTGAAAATCCACCCGTTCCTTCATTTTAGCGCGATTTTTCGCGCTTTTCAGCTCCCTTCTATTTTCGAGAGTCAAAAAAGTGAAACATTTGCGTGATGACAAAATGAGCTTCACCAAATGAAAATGACGTCATACAATTGGTGTTCCAACCAATTCATTTTTTAAAAAAAATTGCCAGATTACAGAGGTTATATATTTTTTTTCACAAATAAATCGTCTGTCTGCATGGATATAAAAATGATTGTGTCACAGGGGCGTAGCCACGGGGGGTGGGTTAGGGGGGTCATAACCCCCCCCATGAGGAATTTTTTGCCATGCAAAATGTATATTCTTCACTACATTATCACACACACGTATACATATATATGAGTTGTAGTAGTCGTAACCCCCCCCCCCAATGAAAATTTTCTGGCAACGCCCCTGCTGTGTCACAAAACGAAATATTTCTAACTCGAAAAGTTAGTGCACGTTTCTAGAAGAGCATGAAATTCGATTTTGGGTCTATAATAAAAAGTGAATACGGAGTTATTTATTTTAGGTGGACGAAGATTAAAATACATTGACCGCAGACCCTACTAGCAATTTTGCTCGGGCGACCACCGGCCACGTAGCCAGCCGATGATGGACCGAGCAAAATTGCTAGTAGGAGACGTATTTTCGCCGAAAGTTTTACTAGCGCCCGTTGTAATTGCCCTCACAACTGATTTTGACTTCTAGACATAGGTAGTACTGACGGTTGAAATTAAAGAAATCGAAAAGAATTACATGAAGAGGCAGCGATGTGTAGCAATATGCAAGAAAGGGGGCAGGGTGGTAGGCCTTTATTAGCTGGGCTCCACCTGCGATTAAACTAAACTTTTTGCCGTTACAGGCCGCGGTTAGAAATACTGCCCTGGTTAAAAAGTATGTTTATCTCTTGAAAACAAAATGTGTCGATTCCATTTTCTTGCTAAGCAAAGATCCCTGCAGGGTTCATCATGTGCTTGCTCCCAGCATGATATGAGACGGGTCAAAATGACCTTGTCCCTACTACACTTCACGGACCTCCCTCGTCCGTAGCTATTGGAAGGATTGAGTGGTGTTGCTTTTCAGCACGTGCCACTGTCATTATGTTCCTGTCCTGATAGGCAGTATTTCCCGTTATTTCCTGCTTATCCTGAACAGTTTATTCTAGCCTGTTTCGTTTGTTCATTTTTACTTTCCGAACATGTACCATGTAAGGAAAGTATTGTAATCATGAAAAAATTCGAATTCGAGATTTTGGTGTATTGACACGTTTAGAGGGCTTCTGAATTCATTTATGTTATTTTTACGAGATGTATGTATGTGTGTGTGTGTGTGTGTGTGTTGTGTGTATGTGAGTGAACACGATAGCTCCTGAACGGGGCATGCGATTGAGCTCAAATTGGGTATATATGTTATAAACCACCGTCGCAAGACCGGTATTGATTTGGGTGTGTATAGGACTTATAGTTTTTCTACAGGGCTACGACAAAGATTTCTTTTACATTATGGCCTATGGGGGAAAATTCTTGAAAGTGCGCTAGCGTTTAAACGGTACATTAGATTGAGCTCAAATTAGGTATATATGTTATAAACCACCGTCGCAAGACCTGTATTGATTTCGGTGTGTATAAGACTTATAGTTTTTCTACAGGGCTACGACAAAGATTTCTTTTCCATTATGGCCTATGGGGGAAAATTCTGGAAAGTGCGCTAGCGTTTAAACGGTACATTCGATTGAGCTCAAATTGGGTGTACATGTTATAAACAACCATCGTAAGACGGGTATCGATTTTGATGTGTATAGGACTTATAGTTTTTCTACAGGGCTACGCCAAAAATTCCTTTTACATTATAGCCTATGGGGAGAAATTCTTGAAAGTGCGCTAGCGTTTAAACGATACATTCGATTGAGCTTCATTTTGGTATATATATTTGAACTATTCATCGATTAAAATTTATTTAAATGCTTGGTCATGATCTTAATCGTAAGTGTTCGGAAAGTCGAGTGGAGTCACTCCAGATTTTTTTTTTTTTCTTTTAATAAAAAATTTCGACTAAGTTTTCTGTCTCGTCACCAGATTCCGTATACTTTTTTTTTCCGCACTTACGCGTGAATAACAAATCAAAGGAAGCCGTTTTATTTCACTTAAGTGACTTTTTCAAGGGCAGTAGGAGGGGGATACCACTGAGAAATTCTTCCGACATACGAAAAATGGTCTTAGATAAAAAAGATTTAAAAAAGAAAGAAAGAAATCTTCTCTGTGTCTCGTCACTATAATTTGTCACAGTGAAAATGTTACGCAATTTTTACTTTTTCGTGCACTACGGCAAGGAAAATTCTGTTGGGTTTCAATCTTACACGGTCATCCGTAATCGATGACGAGAAATGATATGGATTAAGATTACTAACAATTTCCAAAAAGATTATGACTAGTGAATGTTAATTTAGCAAAATAACAGTAATCTTCATGTTGAAAGTAATGCAATTTTATCAGAGCATTTTTGTAAAATTTGTAAAATATTATTTTAGACTGTAATCGGCATGTAGTTTCGATTCAACCCATACTCTTGTGCAGTGGCGCACCCAGAATTTTAGTTTAGGGTAGGCTGAACTCGTTTATCGTGTCCTCGATTATAGTTACTTTCTTATAACGTGAAAGATACACTATACCTTTTGTCCATAAAACTCCAGCCCATTATCAACATAAATCGTTAGTCAAAAATAATTATCTGGTCTTTTCTGTGACGTTGTAGCAGAGTTCAACTGTATTTCATACATTAACTGTAAGTATTTATATAAAAAACAACTTTCTTTTTCCTTTTTTTTTCTTTGTAAAAAGTATTTCAGAAATAATTTTAAGACAATTTTTTAATAAATATTTAAATTCACTAAGTGACATTTTTGTATTCTTAAAAGTTTTTATCTTCTAACTCCTCTCTTCTACAAGGGGTGGGGTGGGAGGGCAGCTTTGTCCCCCATAGCCCCCACCGTGGGTGAGACTATGGATCCCTTGATAGTCATTCCTTAACTACTGGATAAAATTTTGTACTAACAATAGCAGGTCCCCCCCCCTTTTTTTTTAAACCAAGTTTACCTGACATCTCCCACAGTCCGTCTTTTTAAAAATAGTTTATTTATTTTCGCTGCTGTTTTCTTTATATATATATTTTTTTCTATTATTACTATTTTATTCTGTTTGAGGGACGCCAGGGCCCTCGATTGTTTTGCAGGGTCCCTAGGGGACATAACAAACTGACGCAAGTCTTGGAAAATCCAAGATCTACTGTCCTTGCAAGATCCCCTACCGCACACTGCCTCCCAGTTACGCCATCGGCATATACAGGGGGCTCCCTATGGGGCACCGGGAAATCTTAGACCCCCCTCCCCCTTCTGAACCACGCCCCCCTCACCTTATTCCTGTCTGGGTGAGAGAAATCGCTTTGATAAGGTCTTCTCTTCAGTCATTTGTTTTTTATGATACTACCTTAGCCCCCTTCAAGGAACCTCTGCAGGATAGAGGGGGCCCTTGTTCAGGTGCTCAAGGCTTTTGTGGACAACTGTGTATGTTTTTCTTGTACCTGTTTAGTCTGTAAAATTTGTGTTTAAAGTGGAATCCTACTATATAGTAACGCTGATCACTATCTCGCTCTGTAACCGTTCCGGGCAAACCACTCCAATATAAATATTTTACCGCCATTACTCCAAGAAGATTAAAGAGATTAAAAAGCAGAAAAAGCGTAGTAACATCTGCTAGAGATGAGTTCGGGCTCATTTTTTAAAGCCCGAGCCCGCGAACTCTTAATCGAGCCGAGCAATATTTTAAGTCGGAGCCCAAGCCCGAAATTAAAAAAAAAAAAATACTTCATTGATAGAATACAAAAAATTTTGCTGTTTGTGCAAATTAACGATAAATATAGTTGCAAACTCTCAATGCACTTTCCAATTCTTTATATACATGTTTATCAAATAATGTCCGATCTGATGACTAATTAAGCAATATAAGCCGCCTTTCTGAAATACCCAAATAGCTTCACGCAACTTCTAGGCACCCGTACCGTTATTTTTTTTTTTAATAAGTCCTTTTATTTTCCTCATGAATCACTTTTAAAAATCTGTTTCAAGGAGTATGTTCAATAAATGAGAAATTTTTCACGAGCCCGAGCCCGAACGCAACTGGGAATTACAGAGCCCGAGCCCGGTTCGGGCTTTCGGGCTTTCGGGCTCGGGCTGAGCCCGTCTCATCTCTAACATCCGCGCAGTTTGTACGGTCCGCTTGAAAATTTTCATAATTATGTATACAAAATACAAAAAAAAAACAACAAAAAAACAATACGCTACTATGAAATCTGAAAATCCACCGGTTCCCTCATTTTTAAGCGCGTTTTTAATTTTTATTATTATTATTATTATTATTTGCCTATTTTCAGCTCCCTCTCATTTCCCAGAGCCAAAAAAATGAATCATTTGCGTGACAAAATGAGCTGTTGCAATCGGTAGGACGTTCTATTCATTACGGTCAGCAGACTTGGAAAAGAAAGTGCGATTCTAATTCTTTTAAAATAGTTTATTTATCTATTTCCCCCCCCCCCCCAAAATAAATCGTCTGCATGGATACAAAAATGACTGTGTACGCAAAACTAAATCTTTCGAATGCCAAAAGTTTTCGAATTCAAGTTCCGAACCCACAAGTTTTCGAATGCCAAAAGATGAGCCTGAAATTCGATTTGGGTACATAATAAAAATTGAATATGAAGTTATTTATTTTAGGTGGACGAAGATCAAATATATCGCGTGTACACATGCTTTCGTCAAATGCTTTTTTCTAGCGCCGATTGTGATTGCCACCACAACGGGCTTTGACTTCATATTTCATTATAATTGAAATTGTGCGTTTAAGTATTCGTTAACAAAAACACTCAACAAATAACTCGTATTTAAAAGTCTAAAATTGTTTAAAGGTAATTGCTGTTGTGTGTAGTGGGTGTTCTGCCTGAAGAGCGATCGTCGTCAGAGGATTTGGGACAGCTTTAAAAAAAAAAACAACCGTGTTTACTCGCGTAATAGTCGCACCCCCCGTTTTGAAGCAGAGAAAATACCTTTAGAGTTACAATATTATGTAGATCTTTCCCGCATAACAGTCGCCCCTAGACTTTCAACATGAAAAATTGGAAAAAAAAAAAAAAAATGCGACTGTTACGCGAGTAAACAGTTCATACCTGCCAACCCTTCTGGTTTTGACAGAAGACTTCTGTTTTTTTAAGCTATCTTCCGGTCTTCTGCCAGAAGATAAATCTTCTGTTTTTTTTAATTTTTAGTTGATATATTAAATTGTATTGCAAACTATTATAAAAAATTGGTAAATAAATAAATCCATTTCAAAGTCATTTATTAAGGTAATCATTTCAACAGCTAACAGCACAATGCTGTTGTATGAGTGAGGTCAAAGCATTTGTAAGCAAATCTTTTATCCATAGTTAAAAAAAAAAAAAAAAAAAAAAAAAAAAACTTCATTTCATTCCTCCGTCAGTAATTCATCATTAGAAAATTTATTTGTGTTGAAAACTAAAGCTAACATACTTTGTTATGAAAATAATTTTTCTGATGAACTATTAGAAGCAAAAAAAAAAAAAAAAATCTTAATCTGTTTATTTTTCAACGTACTTTGGTTAAAAATAGAGTCAAATTTCCATCTATTTAATTGTTTTTATTTTTGTGAAAATATTCCATCTTTCTCTGTTTTGTATAGAAATTTCAGGTAAGCTCTTTTCTACTACTATTTAATTTTGTTTTAATTTCCATGCATTACTAATATAAAAAAAATAATGCGAAATGGTGGTAAACTGGGGGTCTTCTGTTTTTACTTCTTATATTTAAAAATTATCTTCTGATTTTTTGTGAAATCTTCTGTTTTTTCAACCCGAGTCTTCCTGTTTTTGGCTTAAGGAGGTTGGCAGGTATGAGTTATTTATGACTCTCTAACGGTAGATTGTTTTTACATGCCCGATCGGCCATGTGGGTTAAAAAAAAAAAAAAATCCCTGGCTGTAAATTTTACATGCCCCGGGCATGTCGGGCAATAGATTTTGCCGGCCCTGTCTTTCATTACAATCTGGCAGCTAATAAAAAAAAAAAAAATATTGATGTCATTCTCTCAACGTAAACATGCAACATGACGCGTAGAGTACGAAATTCTGACTAAATTTTACCCCTGAAGAGCAGGTCACCCATAAAATTCGTAACAATCTATTAAAAAAAAGAACGACCGTTTCCACCCCCTACGAAACGATTATTTCAAATTGAGTTCTTAATATTAACAAAACAACTCATTCTTCTCTCGTCTCAATTTGTGCCTAAACCCTCCAACACACTGTAACCAGTTTACATAAGCATTCACTCCCCCTTGTCCCTCCCTCTCCCAAAAAAAAAAAAAAAAAGAAAATAAGTAAATAAATAAATAAATAAAAAATCCCGGAATGTTTCTTCGGAGGGAATACAGGTTGAAAGACCTGTGCGGAGGGTTTCAAACAGGGAAGATGCTGAATGAATTGAAGGGGAATTGGTTGAATATGCAGGAAAAAAACTTCAGGGGCGAAACCTGAGGAAAAACACCTTAGCTTGTTTTCTCAATCTGACTGCCAGGGTTGCCGTCTTTTCATCTTCATCGTTCTGGTTGGCGAAAATTCGTCCCTTTTTAGAAAAAGTTTTTCCTCGTAACCAGGCTTTCACGTCTAAATTCTTTTGTTACCGAATAATTTGTGTATATCAAATGTTTTGAAATTGCTCTTTCCCCCACATCTGTCCTGAAATGTGAGCCCACGTACATAAATGTAGCCTGACTGATTGTTTATTTATTTATTTTGGCGGGCATATCGAATTTAAGAATAAACAAGAAAAATAAATAATGTCAAACGCATCGATTATAAAACACTTTCTAACACACACATACACATCCCTTAAGCAGATATCCCTTGCGTAGCATCTTAGAAATTTGTTTTATTTTTCATAAAGTTTTGTTATAAAAAAAAAAAAAAATATTTCAGAACAACATTTGAAATAGGGAGCGGCCATTTCGAGCCGATGGCCCTGGGCAAAGTCCCGATTTGCCTGTGCGATAATAGGGTCCTGTAAATCGGTTGATTAGAGCTCGAGTAATGAGTATTCAATATTCTCATTGAAATTATCATACCTTAATACTGCCACATTAGCTATTTTTTTATTCCCGACAAATAAATAAAATATCCCCGAGATGGAATTATTTTTACTAAAAATATTTGGCGATTTATCGTAGAAGCTGCCTATATTGGCGACTTCTGGAGTTACTTTTGTTGGAAAACTTAATTTTAAAAAGAACCATAAGATTTAGATGCAACGTGGGGTAGAATGTATCCCCACTTACCCCTGTCCCGATGCTAAGCTTATACTGGCATAAAAACTTATAGCTGTAAGGCCGATGTTTTATGCATTTGGCCAGGCTTTTCAGGTTATGAAATTTAAAAATTACTTTATATATATCAAGATTAATGCGTCACTGCTTATAGCGTACACAGAACAACTTGTAAAGAGACCGACTCTGAAGTTCTACGTGTCTGTGCAAGTTGTGATATATATATATATATTCGGGTTTTTTTTTTTTTTTTTTTTTTTTTTTTCTCAATTTAATTTTTTTTAGAACGGCCACTACATTTCACTGAACATATTTTATGAAATCACCTTTTTGAATGGACGGCAAAATGGGGGGTCGCAACTTGTTAAATTTTTTGTTTAAGGATAAATAATTAAAAGTTGTCCTATGTAAAGCAACACAGTGGAAGGAGGGGGTGGAGGGTGTAATTATAAAAACTTATTGAAGTTCGAAGGCAATAATACGTTGGACCGAGAAAATGCTCAGGAATTCATGGATTACTTGTTATTGGTCTTTGTTTTTAAAAGTGAAATCGGAGTTCTAAGCAAGTAATTTACAGAGAAAGAAATAACATTTTCTGAAGTTTACGTAAAATCATAAATATAGCAGACGCGTATTTTTATAAATCGTTCATAATACAGCAGTTAGGAGTTATTTACTCACACCGTAATAGCGGGGATGCCGCGATTCCTTTGAAATTTACGTCGTACCTATCCAGGCTTATCTTACATTCATCACTTGTTAGGTTATCGGTGGTTAATCTGCAACCCATCTTTAATAACGGGAAATTAAGAAGCAATTACGAGCCAATTATGGTAGCCCCTGCACCTTCTAGCATGACATCATAATTGAGATCCAGCAGCAAGATGAAGGACACGTTCTTTTGAGTGAGAGCGGAAGGATTAGAAAAGGGGGCAACGGTTAAACATCCCCCAATTAACCTCCCCGCGGGGGGACTGAATCAGATGCCTTCCCTGGATAAAACAGTGCCCACAGTACAACGGAGATTAATTAACCATCGAAAAGGGGCTCTGTCATCGCCGGCAATCGGATTTTGTCATCAATGCCGTTTTGTATTCCTAAGCTTCGTAGAATGATTTTAGGAAAAATGGTTTTGAGCCTTTTATGAGATTTTGAACCCCCCCCCCCTCCTCAGAATACTCGTATATTGGTATGATATGTGAATAATTTAGTGAAATAATGTCCTTATAAAAACCATTAATTTTCGCTTTAGGATAGAGGGATTTTTTTCTAGATTTTCTCATTTATTTATTTTTTAATCTTAAATTGCTTTTTCTTAGTCTTCATTTTTCTTTTTTTCTTTTTTGAAGGGCATTATAAGAAATCCAAAAATATCTTCCAGTTAATCAAAATTCGAAACTCCTGAAATTTGTTTATAAGTATAACAGGAAGTCTGTTTATATGTCATGTCTGCTTGTTGTGCTCAAATACATTAAAAAACTGTTCTCGGATTTAGTGATTTTTCACAGTTGTGAAAAATCACTAAAGACCCAGTAAAGTAACCAAGTAAAAGGTAAGACTATAATGCAGACGATAATTGGACATCACATGTTTAAGAATGTTGCAAGTTAATATGATAGTTCTAAATGAATAACTAAAATTTTTAATGTAAAGCGAAGTCTTATATTAAAAGTTTTTGTTATTTATTTAGTTATTTATATTAAGTTATTTTGTTATTTATTTATATTATTTTTTTAATATAAAACAAAGTTATAAATATATTTACTGTTTTTTCTTTTCTTTTTTACGTATTTAAAAAATAACTTTTTTTTTCCTTCAGTACGTAAAACACGTATTTAAAAAAACTGCTTTTTTTTAGTTGGGGAGGGAGGGGGGTTTGAGGAATGATTGGAACGTCCCACATTTCCCACCTTTCAAGAGATGAACAAAATCGTAAGCGATTGGACTGCGATGATAAAGAAGTAAAATTCTAAAATCAGATGATGTAATCGCTTTTAGGAGACCGATTGTGGTAAATAACAATGCATTAGATATCGCTTGGCCTTGAAACACGTGACCTGCAAGTTCACCGCCAGAGTTTGTCAGTCTGCAAAGTACCGTTTCCGCATGTTGTTTCCGGCTTTTGATGTTGTCCACATCGGTTTGTGGACAATGAACTTCTCGCCTGATACATCTCTTGGATGATTTGATCGCTAGCTAGTTGAGGTTTTATTCCATAATGTATTGGGTTGTTTTACATTTGTTTTCTTTGAAATCAGCTTGGATTTTTTTTTTTTTTTTTCTCCTTGAAAGTCCTTGGCATTCTTTGTGCTTTATATGCAACTGGAAATCTAATGTTTGTGGAAAATTTTCGTTTCACATGACATTTCTTTTATTTTTTGTCGGAAACGGTATTTGTATTATGGAGTGAATTTTTCTTTCTTTCTTTGTCTTTGAAACGACTGGCTTTTGAAAATTTTTAATTGAATATGTTTCAAAAAGCACCATTTTAAGTCTAAATTTGGAATTCCTAAATAAAATTAAAAAAAAAAAAAAAAAACGCAATCAGTCCTGTTTAGACAATTTTAAAACATGATTATTTTTCGTTTAATCGTTCAATATTTCATTATTGTTCTTGAATGTTTCACAGATTTTTATGATACGATTTTTGAACACGATATGATGCTATTTAACCTAAAAATCCAAACACAGTAATGGTGACATGTTCATTAGTTACTTAATCGAATAGTTTAAGTTTGTATCTGCATAACATTGTTTGAATTGATACTTGGACTGCATTTCTGTCATCAAATAGTGCTATAAATTTTAGAAAACAAAGACAATGCATCCGTAAGGTGACCATACGTCCCGTTTCGAACGGGACAGTCCCGTTTTTAGGTGGCTTGTCCCGTTGTCCCCATGCACAGCTTGGGGACACCGTAATGTCCCGTTTTTAGAAAATGTCCCCTGCAATGTCCCGTTTTTAGGAAGAGAGCAACCCACGGTAACGATTTCAATAAAGGCCGATAAAACTCTAAAATCATCCAACGGCAGTGTCTGTAAAAAAAAAAAAAAAAAAAAAAAAAACTGATCTCCCGCCTTCTCCTATCGAGACAAAGAAAAAACACAGGGGGGATGTATTATTTTTGTGTTTGTTCTTTTTTTTGTCAACTATTTCAATTTATTTAACTTTAATTTCTTTTTTTAAATACATGTTCCTGTTTTGTTTATTCCTCCTACACCCCCGATCTCCACTTTATTTTCCCTTTGCACTCTGGTTTTCTAAGAATTTTTTCCTTCCGAATGACAACTTCTGTTTTTCTGTGTGCCCTCTTTTGTTTACATTTCTCACTTTCCCTACCTTCGTGCCTTCTGTCGAATGGTATTTTTTGAAGTCGAAGACGGGTCTAACCCTTACACCCCCCGAAACGTACATCTTGCACTATTTTTTATAGTATATGTGTATTTCATAGTTTTTTTCCTTTTATTTTGATATTAACATTAGCACAACCTTTTTTTTTTTTGACAACTAAAAGATACCTAGACCTGTAAATTCAGTCTCTCTACACTATTGCCTTAAAAACAGTAGATGTCCCGTTTTGAGGAATGAAATAAATACACTATTGCCAAAAAAGTAGATGATGTCCCGTTTTAAAGGAAAAAATAAATGGCCACGTTATGCATCCGCCGTATTAATAGGTCTCTGGAAATTGTTGTAATAATGTAATGTCTAAATGTATAGTGTAAAATATGTGGATTTTAATTTACAAGTTCTGTAACAATTGTAAAATATTATTGGAATCTTTTTCATTGAAATTTAAAATCTTTACTGCTCTGACTTGAAAACATAGGAGCGTTTGCAGAGCATCTTATCTCATCATAAAATGTAGTCTGTTGTTACGCATCACTACGCTGCTATCATCCGATAAATAACAAACATTTTATAGGCGAATTGAGTATTTTAAGAATTCTTTTAAGAAGATGGTCTAGCTGCAATACTAGAGTTCAAAAGAACACATATAGAAGTGTAAATAAAGTTTTTGTTTTAAAGAATACTCTGAGAATAAACAAGGCTGCGTTTCCTCGTGTAGTCTTGTAAATAATTTTACTGCGCCGTACGTTGCATTAACATTAAAAGTAAAATTCCGGGATCATAATTTTCACCTCGCTCTTGTTTATTCATAAGCAAGACTTCGTGAGGTAACTCCTATAATCTCTAACCCAAAACGACTTATGCCATCTTCTTTTCCCTCCTAAACTTTACTCTCCTCATTTCAAGAAATTAATTCAAGGAGCTTTAAATAAGAATGTCATCTGCATAAAGGGAGAAAATGGTAAATCAGAGGGAAGAAACGCTTCAGACGAGAGTAGAAATTTTCCGGATTTTTTTTTTTTTTTTCTTCTTTTAAAAAGCTGGCACTCGTATAATGTGCCCCCATCTCCCCTCGTAACGAAATTTATTAAACAAACCGATTGTCGTGGCGTGAGGTAGAAAGAAATACAATTAATGGAAAAAGGAGTTGGGTTGAGTGGAAGTGGCGGGAGAAAATCGTCTGCCTTCGCGGGAGAGTTGATTATCTCTACTTAAAAGTCGGGGGATCTATCTCTGAAAAGGATAATGTAAGCGCACATTTTCACCTTCAGAAGTTGTTACAGTTTGTTTCTTGCTTTTGTAGTAAGTGATAAATAATTTATTTGTGAGTAGCAATGAGCCTTTTTACGTTTTGATTTTTTAAAAAAATCCCCACAACCCTTCTAAAGGAAATATTTAATTATTTTAAATATAAATATGATTTGCAACAAAATCTGTTTATAAACTTACCAGATTTTACTGCTTTATTTATTCATGCTAATTAATTCTTTTTAGTTTCATGCTTAAAGAGCTTTATTTTGATGACTGATATTCTCAAACTGGTTAGTTAATAACTGGATATTATTAGCTAATTAGGAATCAGATTGCATTTACAATGATGCAATGACTAGTGGCGTACCGCAAAAGTCCGAGGCATCCCCCCCCTCCGCAAAAAAATTTCTGGGGCTCCTTTGAATTATGTATACAATTATCAGCTTTTTATGAAATCCCTTGCTTTTATGGTGCAAAAAGAATGAATATTAACATTGTAAAGATGCAACACAAAAAAATTAAAGTAAATGCTATAAACTCAGTTTGAATCGGCACATTTTAGATAAGTTTAAATTTATCTAAAATGTGCCGATTACTGAAATATATAAAGATTAAAGACTTTTTTTACACAAGTCAAGAGTTTCGTTAATGGTTGAACTCGCCTTTATTAGGAACTAGCAAATACCGTTCTTCGCACAGGGAGAATCGCCATCTTTATTTTGTTCGGACATATGAAACTTTTAGATGCAAAATTTTGCTGAACACTATATTATTAAAAAGCTGTAGCGTAAGGAATAACTAAGTGGGTGTGTGCAAGATTTAGTTGGAAGGAGTCGATACTTGTGTAAATGTCGTCTCTTAGGGAGTTCTACAGTCCTAGGTGAAAATGTTGTGAAGTTTCGGAGAGATCCGATATTTTTATGCTTTTAATTTCGCCTAAATAATAATGTTTCACTGCTTATGTTCCAAATTGACATTTTGTTGTATGTAAATTATTTCATTAGTCGCTTTTTGTGAAATCGGGCAATATGAAACTAAAAATTAAAAACTGGCAATCTCATTATGCATGGGGGGGGGACTGTTTTCTACAGAGGTTTTAAAATTGTAACTTATGACATTTAGGGGGGGGGATATTCTCATGCTAATACGAATTTGAGAAATTGCAAAAATATTTGAAGATTTCATGTCACTTTTTCATTGCAGGCTGTTAACATAACTTGGTTTCTAAGTCATTCTTAAATTCGTGTCAGCAGAATGACTTTAATCTCGCTTGCTACAGCTAGCTTTGTGCTAATTGTTGTCCATATTTATTGGATAATGGAACAGAAAACTTGTAAATCGTAAATATTTTAAATGAACAAGAATCTATCGCAAATTAACTTACTAAATTAAAAAGAAAAAGAACCTAAGCAAAATAGACTTTAAATACTACAGTCTAGTTAAAGTGGAGTACAGGTAATTAAAGAATTTGCATAGAACAAAGACAATTGTATTTTTTCTCCCCAAATTTTTACATTTTTCTCGTCGCAATGCACAAAATTATTTTGAAAGGTTTTTATATTTTTTAGAAATCCTCTGAAAATCCCAGAATTGGTCGATTTTCAAACTGTACGGACAGTAGCGGATCCAGGGGAGGGGCTAGGGGGCTTCAGCCCCCCCCCCAAAAGAGATTGCTAAAGGGTAACACTCTGCGTTATTATACACTTTAAATCAGCGTTTCTCAACCTGTGGGGCGCAGAGCGTTTGCAGGGGGGGGGGGGGCGAGAAAACCCAAAGAGCAAGTAGTGATGCATGTTTTTAAAAAATCATCTTATTTTTTCTCATTTTTACTCAAAAATATATCCATTTTCGCTTAAAATGTTCATTCAAACTTTACTAATAACATTATTTTGTAGAAAATTCGACGTTTAAAGATTAAAAAACTGAATGTATGCTGGAAAATGTGAGGGAGGGGCGCCACCGTAAGTTAGCCTTTGTTGGGGGGGGGGATGAACACGACGTTAAAAGGTTGAGAACCGCTGCTTTAAATAGCTAAAATGATCCTATTTTATTACTTATCCCCTCCCAAAAGCATGCACATTGGCTTAGACTAAAATTTTGATTTATAGTACAGTTTAAATGGGTGAAGTAAGCGTTTTAAAAAATTTAGCTCCTTCCAAAAAAAAAAAAAATTTCTGGTTCCGCCACTGCGTACGGATAATCGGACAAACTACGGAAGTTACGTATCATCTCGAGTGACTGGCCCTTCCGCCGTGAGCACGCGACTTCTCGTTTTCCCTAAACACAACTGCAGTTATTTGGTGAACGAAGAAGTATTGCGCCCTGTGACGGGGTGCAGAGCAAGAAAAACAAATAAATAAATAAATGGGGGGGGGAGAGAGAAAAATGTGATTGCCCCAATGTGGAGAAAATTTCCACATTCCCGTGGCTGATTATCTTTCCTGTGAAAGAGCGAGAGGCGGCGCATCGATCGCGTGGAGATGGAATGAGTACAGAGAGAAGAGAAGAGGAGAGGGAAACGAAAAATATGAAAAAGTGTCTTTTGGCTCTCTCTCCTCTCGAATTTCTCATGAAACATTTACAAGCTCTGCTGACCCGCCCTCTTCTGGACTGCCGTGGAACCAGAGAGGAGAGGAGAGAAGCAAGGGGGAAACGTGAGTTGTCGGTGCTCAATAGGGAGGATTGTCTCTGCTTTCTCACATCTCATCCACATTAGCGCGACAGGTTCTTAACATTTGTGTCGACATATGTTCGGAAGGATGTTTTTCGGTCGAAAATTTTCGAACGCGGAAGAAATGAGTTAAACGTGCCTGATTGCTCGAATTGTGTGTTATGATAATTTTTAAAGCGATCTTTTTTTTTTTTTCTTTCTTTCTTTATCATTTTCCTTTTAGGAAGGTGGCAACGGCAAATTGACGGTTCGGCGACAGAACGTGGATAAGTTTTTAAGTGATAATGTGGTTATCAGTTTATTTTAATTTTTACTGCGGTGTCCGTAATTTATTTTGCTTGATGTAATATTTTTGGATTCTTTTTAAGCATTTTATGCCCTACAGCTTGTTATTGGGAAACGATTCGATGCTTTAAGCGATTTTCTCGATTCTTTATATGAAGGACTACTGCATTCTATTCTTTGATGCGAGTTAAAAAAGTATTCGAATTCAAACAAAAGGATTACGGTTCAAATAATGATGCTCGAATGCAAACTAGAGGGAGAGATTGATATCCGTATCTATCACAAACAAGTAGAAGTTTTGTATTTTTTTCTTTTCAGTTGATTTTAACCCTTTAACGCGCAGTGTTCCCGCTCTGGGAACACCAAACTCTGACGTTTCGACTGTTGCCAGTCACGAAGAATAGATTGGATTTCTATAAAAAAATACTTGCGGGTGACATAGCTCCACGAGAATCCTTTACTTTTCAGCACGTCATTTCCCGCAAAAAAAAAAAAAAAAAAATGTCACGATTCTTTTTAACAGAACTGACATCTGCTGAAAAATGGAAGAATGCGAGAACAGCTGGATATATTGCCCAGCTCTAGAGACCCTTTTTGAAAAAGGGTCTCTAGATCTGTGACACGCGATGAACGTTTCGATCGTCCGCCATCTTGCTGGTAGTTAAGTCGAGCGATGGCAACGGCTGCCCTTTTTTCAGCATTGGGAAAGGGTTGCGCCTCAAAGGGTTAAACAGACATTTAATTACTATTAAACTAAAATTGAGTATTTCAATAATTGGGCTTGCTTTTTTTTATTAGACATTTTATATTAAGCTCAGAATGCTATTAGAAACAAAATAAATTATAATAATTTACAGCTACCATTTATTTGTTTTATTGTTACTAATCAGTATTGTAGAAAAAAATGAATTAATAAAAATAAATTTTATCAAAACTGAGTTTTTTAAAACTTGTTTTTAGTAAATGCTTTGGATGTGGGCTGGAGTATTTCATTGCGATTGGATAATAATATATACAGTTTTTTCAAAACTGTAGTTTCAACGATGTATATACATTAAAATTATGCACTAATTGAAAGATCCAGATCAGCTGATCTAGACCCAAAGAGGAGTAGATTCAGGAAGGGGGCTTCACTCATTTTCCCTAAATACATTGCTTATACGTAACCCATATTTTTTGTGCCACCTTCCTAATTTTACACTCGAATCAAATGGCATCTTTTTAAATATAAATTTCTCCATCCCATTAAAAAAATTGCATTGCTTTAATGTAACATTTTGCTTTATTCTACATTTTGTTAGGTCAAATGGTTTTTTTTTTTCCCTTTTAATTAGCCCCCTCTCCAAAAAAATTTCTGTGTACGCCATTGGTACAAACTTCTCGACATCGTAATTCACGTGCACTTGCTTAAGTTTACAAAAAATAAAAGTGGGCATATTAAATTTTTTTAAAACTAAAAATACTGCCCTCGTGTAAATTCCTGCAGTTGACCGAGAAAAAATTTAATAAAAAACGGGTGTTTTCATTTTAGTCAAAATTTATGAGCTCTGCAACTCTGTAGTCGATGTACTATTTGTTAATTTATTACTCGGTTTTCGAGAAAAATCAGGAAAATCACATAACAGTTCACTCTATTTCTGCTCCGACTGGAACATAACTGCGGAAGCTACTAACACCTTCGCTATTACGAATTACAAGTCCCTAAATAAAATACATCCATTTTTATTTAGGGTTGGACACATCCCTAAATAAAATAAAAGGACACTTTTCTAGAGAACGGAACGTGTCCATAATACAACCTCCCAAATTGGTCACCCCATAACTTGGACACCTCCCTATGGACACATTTCTGGGGAACGGAATATGTCTGTAATAAAGAAATATACCTCTATAAGTTGCACACCTCTGGGAGTTGGACACTTTTTGAGGGAACCGCGGGCGTCCAACTTACGGAGAGTTTACTGTATAAAAATATGCCTCTATAAGTTGGACACTTTTTGAGGGAACCGCGGACATCCAACTTACGGAGATTTTACTGTATAAAAATATACCTCTATAAGTTGGACACTTTTTTGAGGGAACCGCGGGCGTCCAACTTACGGAGAGTTTACTGTATAAAAATATACCTCTATAAGTTGGACACTTTTTGAGGGAACCGCTGGCGTCCAACTTATAGAGGTATATTTTTATACAGTAAAATCTCCGTAAGTTGGACACTTTTTGAGGGAACCGCTGGCGTCCAACTTACGGAGATTTTACTGTATAAAAATATACCTCTATAAGTTGGACAGTTTTTGAGGGAACCGCGGGCGTCCAACTTACGGAGATTTTACTGTATAAAAATATACCTCTATAAGTTGGACACTTTTTTGAGGGAACCGCGGGCGTCCAACTTACGGAGATTTTACTGTATAAAAATATGCCTCTATAAGTTGGACACCTTTTGAGGGAACCGCGGACATCCAACTTACGGAGGTTTCACCGTATTTCCGAATTGTGCTTCTCTGGGCACCTCAGTAACTGGACTAAAGACATGGGCATAATATTTCCCAGCGGGAGGGGGGGGCAAAGACTACTTCACCGTATGGTTTAGAGATGAGACGGGCTCAGCCCGGGCCCGACTCGGGCTCGGGCTCTGTAATTCACGATTGCGTTCGGGCTCGGGCGGGCTCGGGCTCGTGAAAAATTTCTCCTTTGTTGAACATACTCCTTGAAACAGATTTTAAAAAGTGATTCATGGGATAAATAGACGTACTTATTTCAAAAAATAGCGGCACGAGGGACTAGAAGGTGTGTGAAGCTCCAAAATTTATTGTATCCTATTAATAAAGTAGTTAATTTTATTTGTCTTTAGCTGAAATTTCGGGCTCGGGCTCCAACTTTAATAATATTGCTCGGGCTCGGGCGGGCTCGGATTAAAAGTCTTCGGGCTCGGGCGGCCTCGGGCTTCAAAAAATGAGCCCGAACTCATCTCTAGTATGGTTACCATGTTGGAAAGAGCAAAAAAGCAAGGGAAAACATTGCATACAAAAATCCAGGGGGGGGGGCATTGCCCCCCGTTGCCCTTGCTGCCGGCGCCCATGCCTAAAGAGGTTTCTCCACAGAATTACTTATACAAAATGACCAGTGAAAAATTCGAAAACTTCCAAAGTGCTCCCATCGGAGAAAAAAAAAAAAAAAAAAAAAAAAAAAAAAAAAAATGTGTAAACCCTAAAGTAAACGAACAAAACAGCCCATTGGAATTTTCTCACGTTGGCGATTTCGTTGCATTTTCGATCTCTTTTTTTTCTTTCTTCATCTCTCCGTAATATTCCCGTTTATGCTTCAATAAGCAACTCATCTCCCGAACATTCACATCGCATACGCACGTGTATAACCATCTTCTTAAAAAAAAAAAAAAAAGGGAACTTTTTTTTTTTCTTCTTCCCTGACAGTAGAAAATTTCCATTCCTTTCGGTCAATTACATTTTCACACACATACGTACACACGGAGCAGAGGCAACGCGTTCGGATTGTTGGCCGCGAAAATTTCACATATCGAGAAGAGTTAATAGTTCTTAGGTATTTTTTGAGAACACATTCCTAAGAAATTTTTTTTTTCAATTATTATTATTATTTTAAGGTAGTGGATACGTGGGAACGAAGTATGGCCTACGTAATTAATTTCTGTTCGGGGCAAAATCGCACGAAATCAATTTTTTTAATTACAGACAATGTATTGCATAGTGTCCAGGATTTCAGTTTAGGAGAGCTACAAATCAGGGTTGGCGTGGTTTAAGCCGACTAGTATAAACCAATTTTTTTTTTCCAACAAAAAACAAATTCCTAGTTTTAAATTATTCTTAAAAAAAATACGTTCTTATATATTTTAAAAGTATGTATGGCAACAATTGTTTATTTACTTTGTTTTAATTACTTTTAAAAGGAATATGAATTGTTATTTTAACATTTTACAAGTAATTTTATGTATAAATATGTAACATGCAATTATAAAAGGATTCTTTTTAAAAAAACAAGAAAAAAGTTTAAACCAAAAAACAGTTTCTTTAAAGGTATTTTCTGCAAGCCTGCTACAAATACTTTTGAACTCGTTTAATAGTGACAACTCTCTTATAGAACGTCAATATATTTTGCATCGTTTGTCTACTCATCACTCAGTTATACTACAGTCGAACCCGCTCAATGGAATAGACAATTTGCCCCGAAAATTTATTCGAATAAGCGGGATATTCGATTATTCGGGATCACATTGACCAATTACTGACGTTCCGTATACTTTGAAAATGTATTGCAATAAGCGTCAGTCCATTAAGTTTGTTCGACTGCACTTACAAGTATTTGGTATCTTCAAATGTTGATGTGTTGACGGTGTAACACATTTCAAATGCATAGGTATCGGGGGCGAAAGAATATTTCGAAGCTGGCAGCAAAAATTATTCTGCCAGCTTTCCTTCCATAAATATTTGTAATAACGGTAAGTTGCAATTGTTTCTCTTGGCTCAGTTAATATTGCAGTCAGCAGAACAAAACGGGGGGGGGGGGTTTCACTTTTCTTGTAAGTATATGTAAGCTTAAATAACCAATTTCATGCGTAATCTTAAAATACATCTGAGACAGACAGAAGCCCCCTATATGTAACGTGCGAGGGTCAGACCCAAAACATTCTTTTCACACTATCTATCTATCTCAACAGAAGAAAAGAGGTATCCATAAAATTCTTGCTGCGAAATGCAATTTTCTTAGGCAAATAGCAACATTCTTCTAAATATAAAGTGTAGGAAAGGCGGGACCGTATACAAATTAAATTGCATATTTTAATATGTATGCAACCCCAGTAAAAATAAAGATCACGACCATATATATATATAAAATAAATAAGTGGTCGTGATTCCGATAAAATAACCTGTTACGAAAAAAAAGGTGAACTGTTTAAGTTGGTCTCATTTTTCAATTACTCAACTCTTCTGTGCCCAAGTTGACCTGCTTACTTAACTTTTTTGAATACCATTTTAAAACCTCATTTTAGCGTTGCTTTCTTTTCTCGCAACTGGTTTCGATTTGTTGTTCTCCTTGTTGACGGTCCAGTGACATGTGTTTGCCAGATGCATCTCTGATATGTTTCACATATACATTTTTCCTTCCTAGTTTTTTTATTTATTTATTTATTTTTTTTCCTTCTTCGATTAATTTAATTTCTGTGCCGTTGTTATATTGAATTGTGGTAGAAGCGCTGCAGTGACTCTCTAGCTAGACTGACCGACTACTCGTCTGGTTTGGTCTAGTTGGTTATTAATGACCTGCTAACTGGTGTATTATGATAATTCCACATACTTCTTTCTGGAAATCCAGAGAGGGACATCCGTATCGCTTGCTAGAGAGAAATTTTAACTTTTTTGGTTATTTTGGTTTTTTGGTTATATGATTTTAACCCATTGGAGCGCAACCCTTTCCCAATGCTGAAAAAAGGGCAGCCGTTGCCATCGCTCGACTTAACTACCAGGAAGATGGCAGACGATCGAAACGTTCATCGCTAGGGATGGACGCGAGACGAAAAACAGGAGTCCCGCGTCTCGCAAAATAGCCTAAAAGCTTTGTCTCGTCTCGCAAAAATCCCTATATCGTAATGTTAAAAATGTGTGTCTCGTCTCGCAAAAAAGCTGCAAATCTCTGTCTCGTCTCGCGTCCATCCCTATTCATCGCGTGTCACAGATCTAGAGCCCCTTTTTTGACGGCAGCTGGCTGTGCGGCACAGCCAGCTGCGTCAAAAAAGGGTCTCTAGATCTGTGACACGCGATGACCGTTTCGATCGTCCGCCATCTTCCTGGTAGTTAAGTCGAGCGATGGTAACGGCTGCCCTTTTTTCAGCATTGGGCAATCTATCCTGCTGTTCTCGCATTCTTCCATTTTTCGGCAGATGTCAGTGCTGTTAAAAATAATCGTGAGAATTTTTTTACGGGAAATGACGTGCTAAAAAGTAAAGGATTCTCGTGGAGCTATGTCACCCGCAACTATTTTTATAGAAATTAAATCTATACCAAGTGACTGGCAGCACAGTCAAAACGTCAGAGTTTGGTGTTCCCAGAGCGGGAACACTGCTCGTTGAAGGGTTAATGATTTGCTAACTGGTGTATTATGATAATTCGGCATACTTCCTCCTGGAAATCCAGAGAGGGACATCCGTATCGCTTTGCTAGACAGAAATTCTAACTTTTTTTGTTATTTTTTTTATAATTAAGTTTTCAATATGTTGTTTGTTTATTTACTTATTTGTCAACGGGTTATTGTTTTTTATATCTAAAACCAGTGCTGAAATAGGAAACGGGAACAATTTAAAAAAAGAACTCTAAAAATCAACCTTGATAGCATATATTAGCTTTTAATGAACAACTTTTTATTCGTAAAATTCAGTGTTGATTTAAAATTAATCGTAGTAATAATAGTAATATAAAAATAAAAACCTGCATTTTTACAAGAACCTAATTTCAAAAAATCAGAAAAAGAAGTTATGGCAACTGAAAATTTATTCATTTATTTGTGAGGGAGGGAATATGTTCTAACTCTCGCATCGATTTTACATGGGGGGGGGGGTCAATGACTACTGCAACTCACATGTATGTATATGTGTGTGTGATAAGTGTGATAAGGGAGTGAAGAATATACATTTTGTAAGGCAAAAAATTTCTCATGGGGAGGGGTTATAACCCCCTATCCCCCCCTACCCTTGGCTACGCCACTGGATGCAAAATATGAAGCTACAGAAGGGGGAAAAAATACTGTTACCTTAAAATTAGATGATGTCAGTTCTGAGGTGGTCATGCTACGCATATGCCATAGTGACTCTAATCAACAAGATCTGACTTTTTTTTTTTAAGAGTGCAAACGTGAGCAATATTGTACTTGATTTTTCTGAGGCACACCCACCGAGTAACGATGAGAAAAGGAAAAAAAAAAAATTAGAATAAGGGGAAATAACTGGTTGTCCTAAAACACGAAACGAAGAACAATTTGTACCCATTTCCCCATTCTTTAATTTATCTGGTAGCGACGAAATCCCACTTTTTCCCTTTACTTACAAAGCAGTGAGAATATCTAAATATGCATCACCTTCCATCTTCATTAGTTACAATGAAATCATGATGGTGGTATTAAAACTGTTGCCATACGGAAGATGGGAAGGGAATTGGTTGCTGCAAAACAGTAGGAGGCTCATTGTTCCTTCCAACTTTTTTTTTTTCAACTTTTTTTCTGAAGCAGACGATTGGGTTTCTTAACTCTTATTCCTGTTCTTTCCCGTTCCTCCATTTTTGTCGAAAATGATTGCGCAATTTTCACTTGCACAACTGCACGTGTAGTAATCTTTTAGTTTTGTTTAATGATTTGTTTATTTTATGTTCGATTCTTGTTGTTTCTGGAAAAATAGATGTTTTAAAGCACAAGGTAAATCGTGCCCCATGCATCGATTTATGAAACACACTCTAACCTCGATATCTCGAGAACCTTGATATTTAGAATAAATGTGTTTTTTCTTACAAACTGACCCTTTTTTATTTCGCTTCGTAATCTCGAAAAATTGATACCTGGAATTTTTTTCGGTACCCCTTCGATATCGAGGTTATACTGCATTTCAAATTCAATTTTCTTTCCTTTTCTTTATTTTTGAATATTTGCTATAACAAAAAATAAAAAAAAATCTGATTAAGGTGCTTCTTTAAATCACTTCCATTAAAACTTTATAGATTTATTCTGAATGAATCTATTAAAGGTACTTATGTAATTAATAAACAAACAAAACGATTTTTCTGGAAAAATCATGTATGTGTTTTGTAAATTGGCAAATTCAATTGACTTTTTTTAACTAAACTTAAAATATTCAATTTTTATCTGTTCTGCATACAACATTCTGAGGTTAGCATAATAAAACGTTAGAAGCAAGCAAATTACCACGAGGGCCAGGGCGCATAACCCGGGCATCTGTCCGGGGCGCCAAAGCTCGAGGTACGGCATTTTGGCTGAGAACGTGGGGTTAAAAGTTGATATATTAAATACCTAATTAATCAAATTTATATGTATCGATTTTTTTTTTTTCAGTTGAAAATTTACGTATCGTACTGCACTTTGGGTTCCATTTTAGAGAGGTCTCGTTGTTACCATGATACCTTTTCAACGCCACTTTATTTCTATCATAACATTTTGCTACTGAAAAGTATCATATTAAGCTGTTTACCTTTCTCGCAAGTTTGATGTTATTTATTGTTTGTAAAATAGTCATTCAAGGGGAAGAGGGGGTGTGGAAAACCGAAAAATTTCAGTGGTGTCCTTAATTCTTAAAGTGAAATCTTTCTTTGGAAGAAAATTTACATTTCTTAGTTCAAAAATATTTTTTCCGAATTGAAATATTTATGGAGAGAAAGGGTTGCAAAGGAAAATGATCTGAATGTTTTTCTCTCGGGACTGAAAAGGGAAAATTATTTCGTCGATTATTTAAAAATGAATTTAGAAGAAATTTTTCAGTTTTGCAATATGCAGCGAAACCTCCGTAAGTTGAACACCTGCGGTACAACTTAAAGAGGTATATTTCTATATTATGGACACGTTTCGTTCTCCAGAAGTGTCCAACTGAGGGAGGTGTCCAACTTGGGAGGTTCCACAGTACTAATGTGATATGATCTTAAACGGGGAAAGCCTGGATTCTTCTCAGTCTTCTTTCTATCATGTTATTGGAGAAAATCCTCTCAACGGGGGAGTCCTCAAAAATTGGACGATTTTATAATCCTCCAAATTTTAAAGGCTGAGGGGGCACGTTTGCTGCTTTGTATAAAAGTATTTAGTCGAAAATTCAACGTTAAAATGTCAAATGATTTTTCTCTTTTTAATGTTTCTTTGAGTATGTGTTTTCAAACTGACACCATTTTCTCGAACTCATAGTTTTTAAAAGTACCATAATTTGGGGGGAAAAAAAAAAATCCTCCTGTCTTCTTTGGGCTTAAAGAAAAGTATTCTAATCGATTTAAACATGATTCAAGTCTTGGACTTTATAAACTAAAATCTTATTTATTGATTAGTTAGTTTAGTTTAAGTTTATTTATTGCCATCAATTTTTTTCCTTATTTTTTTATTCAGTTACAAAAAATTCTATATGCTCCTCACATAGCATTTCCAATTAAAGGTTTTTCGAACATACCTCAGTATTATAATAAATGTGCAGCTACGTATTTGTTAACTTATCTAATTAACAAGAAAATTTACTTTATCACCCCACCACCACCACCACCTCTCTCCTCCCTCAAAAAGTTGGTTTTCGTTCTTTGGTGGAATTTTCAGGCTAACTTTGAATTGATTTTTTGTGTATTTTTTTAGTTGGTTTAAATTACTCTTGACGCTGAGCTTGATTTGCATATTTCATACTTCCTAATTCGTAACGACACTGTTTTTCTGAAGTTTCGGGATAGTTATCCGGGGGATTTCACAAATCAATAAATCTCTGCGAAGAGAATTTCTCCCTGCTCAAATTAATTATAGTCTAATAATAAAAAAAAAGTTTAATCTTTCATATGAAAGAGATTTAGAAAACTTATATATATAATAAATAAAATTCTCTTAGACAGGAAATCGTGGTTAAGTACTGGTAATTACTTTTATTACTTCCATCGCTAAATAATCCACCATCTGTTTTTTTTTTGGTTTTTTTTTTTTTTAATTCTTTTTCGGACGTTGGCTAATCTTATTCGTTACCTCCCCTCTTATCGGTGCCATTTTTTTTTCTCTTTTTAGAACATGTGTTGTGTGTAAACCACCTGTTGAATTCGAATGAAACATTTGCTGCGGGAATTAATAAGCATTACAAAGGTGATGTGATGTTAACTTCCGCACTTTGTTGTACACTGGCTAGTTAACGTATCGAACGATGCTGTAACTGTGGGTTTTTATAGTTGTAATAATACGTCGAAGGGAATTTTGCTTTTTTTTAGTGTTGTTGTTTTTAATGGTATAAAATAACTATGCCTACCAGGTTTTATTATTTACATACGTAAAGGTAGGAAGATAGATTGTTCGAAAAACGATTTTTGTTGAGCCTGACTTAGCCAGAGCCAGGCGCCTCGGGCCCGGAACCTTAAATCAAGAAATGGCCCTACTGTGTTGTATTTGCATTTAGAAATGTGCTGTTTCTAGAAACATTTTATTGCTGGAAAAAAGGATACCGTACTATGCTGAAAAAATTGTATTCCCCCCCCCCCCCCCCATTTAAAATTATGGTGGGGGTGGTGGGGGGGGGGGGTAAGCAGATAACATTTGTACGTACGCATTAAAGCAAGACATTTGCGTAGCCTCAGTTCGATAAGACTTCAGAGTGCATTTACCGAATACAGTTGCATTCTCTACGCATGCGCACTACGGGTACTAAAAAATATTTAACCAAAGTCAAGATAGCCTCTAAGCTGTTCATTTCATAGAACACTGTCACGATTAAAGATCATGCATAGGTTTAAAAGGGGGGGGGGGTTCCAACACAACAATGCTACCTGTCTGCCCTCCATCGTTACAAAGACGTAACGATACTAACGATTCCCCTTCAGTGCCCATCGCTGCTACCTGCCATGATTTTTCCCGCCGGCACTTACGCTTACGTTTCGATGTTTCACGTGCTAGCGTATTCGAATATTTCTCATTTTGAGTTTCAAATAGAAGTAAAGGACTTGCCTGTCTAGATTATACACTCATACACCGGCATAGCTATAGCTTTCATATGGAAGGGGTCCAGATAAGGGCGGGGGGAGGTCTATTCTTATTATGAAATTTGATTGACAGTAAATTTTACTATAAATATTTTGTAAAAAATTTCAGTAGCATTGCAACTTTTTAATCTTCGTTGTATACCACTGAAGACCATCGTGTACATGCGGTTTACGTGCACGTTAAATCCGTGGTTCCGAAAGTCCTCTCGGCGGTGAAATAAATAAATAAATAAATCTCCTTTGTAGCAAATTTTGTTTATTACTTATTAAATGATGGTTCACACACACACAAAAAAATCTTTAAATTAATGTAAAATTTTCAAAGTTAGTGTAAAATTCAAAAATACTAATTCCTTTTGCATCAAACACTTGTAAAATAAAACTGAGGGAGTTTCGAGAAGTGCAAGTGCTTTATAATATTCTGCACAAGCTGAATAATTTGCTCTTGCCGGAAACAGATTTGATTTCTATAAAAATAGTTGCGGATGACATAGCTCCACGAGAATCCTTTACTTTTTAGCACGTCATTTCCCGTAAAAAAATAAGTCACGATTATTTTTAACAGCACTGACATCTGATGAAAAAGGAAAGAATGCGAGACTTAGCTGGATAGATTGCCCCATGCTGAAAAAAGGGCAGCCGTTGCCATCGCTCGACTTAACTACCGACAGCTGGCTGTGCCCGCGCACAGCCAGCTGCGTCTAAAAAAGGTCTCTAGATCTGTGGCACGCGATGGACGTTTCGATCGTCCGCCATCTTGCCGGTAGTTAAGTCGAGCGATTGCAAGGGTTGCGCCTCAAAGGGTTATAATATTCTACACAGGCTGAATGATCGCTAACGTACTCGAAAAAGTAAATAATAGATGTTTACTCTTTTCAGAGTTTATAATGGGGGAGCTCCTTCGATACAGAGTTATTTAACATCAAACGACTTCACGGAGAAAATAATCCTCCAGCTCCGAGAGGGTCGGAGAAAACAGTCTGCAACCGAAACCTGCACTTCCGCAATGAGTGCGCGACCCCCCCTTTGCAAAGGTTAGTTGGCGATGCAAGTATCCTTTTGCCGTTCCCCAAACTTGACGATTTTCATTATTGACAACAATGAGGCAAAGCGAGTCGCTACCAACAATGGCGGTTCTACGCCGCCTGGCAGATTGCCAGCGAGACAACAATCATCATCTCTCTTGCCGGGGTGTCGAAAGGGTATTAGCTCCCGCTCTGCTGCAGTTAAGGGGGAAAAGGAATTTTTATTTATTATTATTATTAAAAAGGAAGAGTTTTCTTTTGGATTTTTGAGGAGTAATTCTTTAATTTTGTGCCCATCGCCCCGATTAAAACGACTCCGATGGCCTTATGCTGCTTGCTGCAGAGGGAAAAATAAAAGGGGAAAATTTAATTTGCGAGGGAAGATGAGTGCGCGAGTCATCATTGTTGTCATACTTGTCAGATGATCATTCCTTGGAAGATACTCCTCATTTTCCAAAAGAGATTTTTTTTTCTCGGCAGAGTCGAGCTATCAAGGGTACAGATTTAAAAATTAGTATTTTAGAAGTAAGAGATCTATAAAATTAGATTTATAGATTCTATAATTAGATCTAAATAGATTGTGTGAAATAATTAGATCTAAATAGATCTATATAGTTCTATATTTAGATCTATTTAGATTCTATAATTAGATCTATTTAGATTCTATAATTAGATCTAAATAAATAGTACAGATTTAAAAAATTTTCAAGATGAAAAGGTATTTTACAATTAACGTTTAGATACAATTGGGCTCTACTTGGTTTATTTATTTAGATTGGAGGTCTCCTACGATCAAAAAATCAGAGAGAGATTTTTGGGATAATTGCTACTCCACAAAAAGGAAGATACAACTTCAATGCTTGCTTAAATTTTTTCTTTCGAAAATGTATGGGCTTAATATGTGAAGTTACCTCCTTGAAAAGCATGGGACTGCTGTCCTGCAGGGCCCGATTATAACATTTTTGTGGACCAGGGTACTTTGAAAAATGCTATGTTCCTGTGTAGCTTTAAACTGAATTTTTTGGACTATTTGTGTGTGCGTCCAGGGCATGTGCCCCATGTGCCAGTGCGATGAACTGTGCCTTCTGCCCTGCACACAACAAAGAAGGGGAAGCTCTGGAAGTAGCATCTTGTGAAAGGAAGCTCCATCCATTTCGAAACGTGCCCTGAATAAACCAATTAGCTTCAAAAGTCAACAGCGTCAAGCAACTTAGTCGGCTGTTCGCTTGAGAAGCAAGAGCTCTATTCTCCCCCGCTTGTTGGGAAATTGTCGGTGGTTAACTCTGCCCCCGCCTTGTGGTCACTTGAGATGGATTCATAAGGAGGAGAGTCAAGGGCAAAGGCAGATCCAGGGGGAGGGCGTAGGGGTGCGCGCACCCCCTCCGAGAATAATAAATTTACACTAGATAAATAGGGCTTTCACCAATATTAAGTGGGCTTTACACTAGATAAAATGGTATTCACAATTTTCGCCCTCTCCAAAAAAAAGTTTCTGGTTCCGCCCTTGGTCAAAGAGGTTCTTGTGACAGACTAAACGACCTCCTGAATTTGTTAGTTCAGTGGATAACTAAGCCACTGGGTCTGCCCAGTTGGCAACTAGCAACCGGGGGAATAGCCTTCCCCCCCCCTCCCTACGATTGATTCATCATTTCATTCACAAATCTACTGGAGAGACATTGAAAGAATAGCATTTGATACGGGTGTTGAAATGTGTTGTTTTAAATTAATTTAGTTGATCAGAAAATCAAAATTACTAGAAAAAAAAAAAAAAACTCATTCTTTTCTTATATTCTTTTCTCCCTGGAACGTTCTTTCAAACACTCCAAAATCTACCTCAAGTCAGCGTTTCAGGATACGGAATCCCATTCGAACGAGACGGAATATTTGAACATGCTTTCCGTCGTTCAGCTACAAAAGGGACAAAATAAGCACTTTAAAATGATAAGAGCATTTTTGTAGTTTTGTGTAAAACAGTGGTTCCCAATCTTTCAATCAAAATTAAAAAAAATGGTAACCCCCTTACATAGTCGCTGTGTATAAGTATATTATTTTTACGAACCCCCTTTACAGACCGTGCGAACCCCTAAGGTTTACCAAACAACCGATTAGTAACCACTGATATTTAGCGCTAATTATAGCATCTAATTATAGAATCTAAATAGATCTAATTATAGAATCTAAATAGATCTAAATATAGAACTATATAGATCTATTTAGATCTAATTATTTCACACAATCTATTTAGATCTAATTATAGAATCATAAATCTAATTTTATAGATCTCTTACTTCTAAAATACTAATTTTTAAATCTGTACCCTTGATAGCTCGACTCTGCCGAGAAAAAAAATCTCTTTTGGAAAATGGAGTATCTCCAAGGAATGATCATCTGACAAGTATGACAACAATGATGACTCGCGCACGTCATCTTCCCTCGCAAATTAAATTTTCCCCTTTTATTTTTCCCTCTGCAGCAGCACATAGGCCATCGGAGTCGTTTTAAATCGGGCGATGGGCACAAAATTAAAGAATTACTCCTCAAAAAATCCAAAAGAAACTCCCTTTTAAAAAAATAATAAATAAAAATTCCTTTTCCCCCTAACTGCAGCAGAGCGGGAGCTAATACCCTTTCGACACCCGCAAGAAGATGATGATGTTGTCTCGCTGGCATCTGCCAGGCGGCGTAGAACCGCCATTGTTGGTAGCGACTCGCTTTGCCTCATTGTTGTCAATAATGAAAATCGTCAAGTTTGGGGAACGGCAAAAGGATACTTGCATCGCCAACTAACCTTTGCAAAGGGGGGGTCGCGCACTCATTGCGCGATTTTGCTTTTCAGAGTTTATAATGGGGGAGCTCCTTCGATACAGAGTTATTTAACATCAAACGACTTCACGGAGAAAATAATCCTCCAGCTCCGAGAGGGTCGGAGAAAACAGTCTGCAACCGAAACCTGCACTTCCGCAATGAGTGCGCGACCCCCCCTTTGCAAAGGTTAGTTGGCGATGCAAGTATCCTTTTGCCGTTCCCCAAACTTGACGATTTTCATTATTGACAACAATGAGGCAAAGCGAGTCGCTACCAACAATGGCGGTTCTACGCCGCCTGGCAGATTGCCAGCGAGACAACAATCATCATCTCTCTTGCCGGGTGTCGAAAGGGTATTAGCTCCCGCTCTGCTGCAGTTAAGGGGGAAAAGGAATTTTTATTTATTATTATTATTAAAAAGGAAGAGTTTTCTTTTGGATTTTTTGAGGAGTAATTCTTTAATTTTGTGCCCATCGCCCCGATTAAAACGACTCCGATGGCCTTATGCTGCTTGCTGCAGAGGGAAAAATAAAAGGGGAAAATTTAATTTGCGAGGGAAGATGAGTGCGCGAGTCATCATTGTTGTCATACTTGTCAGATGATCATTCCTTGGAAGATACTCCTCATTTTCCAAAAGAGATTTTTTTTTCTCGGCAGAGTCGAGCTATCAAGGGTACAGATTTAAAAATTAGTATTTTAGAAGTAAGAGATCTATAAAATTAGATTTATAGATTCTATAATTAGATCTAAATAGATGTGTGAAATAATTAGATCTAAATAGATTGTGTGAAATAATTAGATCTAAATAGATCTATATAGTTCTATATTTAGATCTATTTAGATTCTATAATTAGATCTATTTAGATTCTATAATTAGATCTAAATAAATAGTACAGATTTAAAAAAAATTTCAAGATGAAAAGGTATTTTACAATTAACGTTTAGATACAATTGGGCTCTACTTGGTTTATTTAGATTGGACGTCTCCTACGATCAAAAAATCAGAGAGAGATTTTTGGGATAATTGCTACTCCACAAAAAGGAAGATACAACTTCAATGCTTGCTTAAATTTTTTCTTTCGAAAATGTATGGGCTTAATATGTGAAGTTACCTCCTTGAAAAGCATGGGACTGCTGTCCTGCAGGGCCCGATTATAACATTTTTGTGACCAGGGTACTTTGAAAAATGCTATGTTCCTGTGTAGCTTTAAACTGAATTTTTTGGACTATTTGTGTGTGCGTCCAGGGCATGTGCCCCATGTGCCAGTGCGATGAACTGTGCCTTCTGCCCTGCACACAACAAAGAAGGGGAAGCTCTGGAAGTAGCATCTTGTGAAAGGAAGCTCCATCCATTTCGAAACGTGCCCTGAATAAACCAATTAGCTTCAAAAGTCAACAGCGTCAAGCAACTTAGTCGGCTGTTCGCTTGAGAAGCAAGAGCTCTATTCTCCCCCGCTTGTTGGGAAATTGTCGGTGGTTAACTCTGCCCCCGCCTTGTGGTCACTTGAGATGGATTCATAAGGAGGAGAGTCAAGGGCAAAGGCAGATCCAGGGGGAGGGCGTAGGGGTGCGCGCACCCCCTCCGAGAATAATAAATTTACACTAGATAAATAGGGCTTTCACCAATATTAAGTGGGCTTTACACTAGATAAAATGGTATTCACAATTTTCGCCCTCTCCAAAAAAAAGTTTCTGGTTCCGCCCTTGGTCAAGAGGTTCTTGTGACAGACTAAACGACCTCCTGAATTTGTTAGTTCAGTGGATAACTAAGCCACTGGGTCTGCCCAGTTGGCAACTAGCAACCGGGGGAATAGCCTTCCCCCCCCCCTCCCTACGATTGATTCATCATTTCATTCACAAATCTACTGGAGAGACATTGAAAGAATACCATTTGATACGGGTGTTGAAATGTGTTGTTTTAAATTAATTTAGTTGATCAGAAAATCAAAATTACTAGAAAAAAAAAAAAAAAACTCATTCTTTTCTTATATTCTTTTCTCCCTGGAACGTTCTTTCAAACACTCCAAAATCTACCTCAAGTCAGCGTTTCAGGATACGGAATCCCATTCGAACGAGACGGAATATTTGAACATGCTTTCCGTCGTTCAGCTACAAAAGGGACAAAATAAGCACTTTAAAATGATAAGAGCATTTTTGTAGTTTTGTGTAAAACAGTGGTTCCCAATCTTTCAATCAAAATTAAAAAAAAATGGTAACCCCCCTTACATAGTCGCTGTGTATAAGTATATTATTTTTACGAACCCCCTTTACAGACCGTGCGAACCCCTAAGGTTTACCAAACAACCGATTAGTAACCACTGATATTTAAAATAAAAACCCCGATTGTATTGGTTTTTTTTTTTTTTTTATAAGTTTCTTCTGCAGGATGCCAGTATTCGCTCTTCTAATACTGAAATTTGCTACTCGAATAAAAAAAATAAATAAATAAGTAAACGGCTAAAAAATGAACCCGACATGCTTTACTCTATTTCAGCTGCTGCTTTGCCTTAATTCTTTAAATGAATTACATCTGCTGTTTTGTCGCAGCTGCTTATTGATTTGATAGAATGACCTGTAGATGTATCATTAAAAAAAAGTTGATACACTGCGTTAAAAATATTGCCACGTGTACACACGGCTCTATCTGTTTTCTACTACATTAAAATTTGAATTGTTTTATTCCTTTTAAATACCTGTTGCGCAAGGACGTATTTGGGGGGGTCCGGACCCCCCTCCGAAATTTTTATTTTTGTTACTAAAATGATAATGATATGGTCTTTTTGTGAAAAATTCAGCCTTTTTTACCGTTTGGAACCCCCCCCCCCCGAATTGTTTTCCTGGATACGTGCCTGCTGTTGGAGGGTAAAAGAAAGAATGCAAAATGTTAAGCTTAAATAAAACAATATAAAACACGTAGAACAGGCACCTAATGTATTTAATCGATGCTGTAAATCAATAAATATATTTGTTAAATCATGGCGAGATATATTCATATTCCGTTGTTTTCAAATTGCAACTTTTCATTAATCATCTTTTTTTCGTGTAACGAATTTAAAATACCCTTAGTAAATCAACAAGTAGCTCTGACGCAAAAATATACGTCACAAGCGAATAATTGATTAAGTTCTCAGATTTCTATTGACAATGAACTGCGGGGAAAATCTCCCTCCACCCCCTCTTCCGAATGGTCTTCTAATAAATTCAGTGTTGCCAACTCTGGTGCCAACAAAGTGGCCAGAAATGATTACAAATGTTTTCAAGCTGAGAACAAAAAAATAAATTATTCATTAGAGCTTATTTCTAAGTACTTGTGCTGCTGAATAGGAATGGACGCGAGGCGAGACAGAGATTTACAGCTTTTCTGCGAGACGAGACAGTTTTTAGGCTGTTTTGCGAGACGCCAATTTTCCGTCCTGCGTCCATCCCTACTGCTGAAATATGCTTGTCTGCAAATATTTTTTGAGTCATTTGGACTTGCATTTCCGATTTACAAAGCAGTTCGATATTGCCTCTTGACCAAGATCTAGCCACAAAGTGGCTAAATTGGCAGATCTAGCCCCCCAAAATGGCCAGATGTAGCCACAAAGTGGCTAAATTGGTACCACTGAATAAATTACTTTATTAACCTTCATTTTCTATTAATTATTATCTTTTGTCGTGTTTTGTCTAGCACTGTCGTTAAAAGTGAAAATGTTTCAAACCAATATAAAAGCTGTGACAAGAGCGTGAAAATTTTGAAATTCATAGCACAAGTGTTACGTAACGGTTTCGCTGCCCCCCCCCCCCCCATCCCTCCCTGTTACAATCTGTCACGTTTGGTTAACCCTCCTCCTCTTCGAGCGTTATGTAAATTATAAAACCCCCAACAGGCAGAAAAAGGTATTTGTTTTTAACTGTCAGAACTTAGAATGTCTTATGGCTTAATGCTAATTTTTTTCCGTGGTTCTTCATTATTTATTCCCGTTCGTCATGCTAAGGGTAATTATAATTAAACTTCATCTGTAAATAGCGTTCGTTCTGCAGCTGAAAAGGGTTCGCAGATTTCCACCAACTTCCGCATGTGAACTGCACAAGAGACGCGCTCGAGAAAAAAAAGGTTTTTTAAAAGTTTAGTTTTAAAATTTTCCCCTAGGTGACGTTTTTCGTGGGGGGAAATCGGCGAATTCAGCTCAAGAAAACACCCAAATAAGTTTTAAATAGTTCGTAAATTTAACAATGTGAATGAGTGTTTTTTAAATGCTAAGCGCCACCCAGTGGACTTATTTTTAACTCAACTTTTTTTAAGAACTTCCTTTAGCGCATATCGTGTACAGTCTATTATGTATGCACTAGAGTTGGTGGCAACACCTTTTCAGCTGCGTAGAATGCTGTTTAGAGTGGCAAAGTTTAATTTTAATCAAACCTATGTGGATATTTAAAGAACTTTTAATTAAGTGTAGTTGCATTTGCGTACAAATTAATTTCATAACTCGAATCCACTTTTACATTTTTCTTTTTCAAGGCTAGAATATTTTTTTTTCTCTCGTATTTCATTAACCATATGCGCTAATTTGAATTATGCATAGCAGAATTTTAATGTTATTAATATTATTTCACCCTGCTCAAGGAAATTCTAAAAATATATGCAACTAGAACACCTTTCCTCTCTTCTTTTTTTTTTTTTTTTTTTTTTTTTTTCATTTAATTGGATGATTTCATTCTTCGCTTTCAAAAGTGAATTAAAGTCTTAAACGGAACGTTATTGAAAATCCGATCGAAATTCAGACGGTATAAATATCTTACCGTAGAAAACGATTGAAAATGTATTTTCTAGTTATTTATTCTTCACGTTTGTTATGGCGTTATTATTGAAAGGAGAAATTTTACTATATTTACCAAGAGTGAAATTTATTCATTTATTGGTGTTATGATTATTTTATTGCAGTGACTATAATGCATTTGAGTAATTAAACTAAAACTGTTTTCTCCTGTATTCAATGAATTGCTTATCTAATCAGCCTATTTTCTTTCTTTTTATAGGTAAGTTTTCGATATTCGAGAAGACCATGAAATGATGTGCCTATAATTGCATGTTTTGGCCCAGTTTCGTCCTTTCCTGCTCGTAAGTTATTTTACAATACAAATAAAGGAATTACTGCTCCGAACTCTCTTCAATCAATATCGTATTGCGAGGGTGGGTGGAATCAAAATTAAACACTAATGACTAATGTGTAGGTGTCCATGTAAAAATCATCCCACATGTTTCTGTACGCATGCCAAATAATAAATAAATAGAAGTCAAAAGTAGGGTGTGTGTGAATAGTATTACTGTCTTTTAAGGTGGGTGGGTGGCAAAATAATTCTGTATACTTGTGATTTTGAAGTTTTATCTTACTAATTAACTCTTTAACTAATTGAGTAACTAACTACAGGGTTGCCACTACTTAGAGAATATATGGAAAATCTGAACAGTCAAATAATTTTATTTTGACAGAAACCTGGAGAAATTATTAGAAGCTCCACGTGTATGAATAATTAATTCACCGTTTAACATAAGTCTTGAATGTTCTAAATATGATTGACGTGCCTTTGCAAAGAAGAGGTAATGATCTACATTGATATGGATATCGCGGTACTTACGTATTATCCCGACGGTCATTCCCGCCAAACTATTTTTCCGTCAAATGAGTTGCCAAACTGTTGCCAATCGTATTCTAAACCATTGATAATTTCATATGCCCGGCCAGTGGCGCACCCAGGATTTTAGTTTAGGGGGGGGGGGGGCTGGGCTACATAATATTGCTGAACTCAGTCATAGTGATCTCGCTTATAACGTCAAAATATTCGGTATCACTTGACTGTCCCATAGAACACAAGCAATGTAACTCATTATAGAGTCATAAATAATTATCTGATCTTTTGAGCGACGTTGTAACCGTGTGTAACAGTGTTTCAACTAACTGTGAGCATTTATTTAAAAACTTTTTTAAATAAATGTCTTTTTTGGTTAGAAATAATTAAGACAGTTAAAAAAAGAATGAAAGAACTAAAAAAAATTAATTCATTAGCGACAGCTCATTTTTTTAGCGCTTTTCACTTCTAACTTTCTACCTTTAGGGGGGGGGCTTCACCCCCCTAAGGTAGAGGGGGTAAAAGGTAGAGGGGGCCATAGCCCCCTCCGTGGGTGCGCCTATGTGCCCGGCATTTCTCTTGGCAAAAAAATCGCTCGTCTTGGCGGACCGCCAGGATAATACCCAAGTACCGATATCGCTTATTATATTTACATTGTTTCTTTTGTTTATCTGAAGCCAGGAAATTTTTTTGTTAACTCCAGAGGCTACCTTTTAACTGTAGTTGTAGATTTTTAGTTATTTTTTAGATTTTACTTTTAAAAAGAGCGCATTCTTACTTTTGAAAAGTTTTTTGGGAATATATCAAATATAAATTTCACTCGGCTCTCTGGTTCGACCCTACTATGCCTTTATGGTGTAAAGCAGGTCTTGTGTATAATTTAGTCCACACTATCCGGAGTTTACTCGCGTAATAGTCGCACCATCCATTTTCAAGCAGAAAAAATAGCTTTAGAGTTACAATATTATGTAGTGAATAATAGTAGTGTCACCTGGACTTTCACCATGAAAAATTGGGGGGGGGGGAAAGTGCGAATATTACGCGAGTAAACACGGTAATAATATAAGTTCTTCGGTATTTATGTTCTAATTACTTTTACTCATAATGTATTTTATTTCCGTTATATTTTAATATACAAATACCAGATGCAACTTCCAAAATCGGGAATTGTTAATGCAGATTAAAAAAAAAAAAAAAAGAAAAGGAAAAGAAAAAAAATGTAATCCTGTCGCTGATTATTTCCACAAGCTGTTATCCTCGTTGTTTTGCAACTATTTTTATGCTCGTTTTTACTTTTATTGCTTTTTATGCTTAAATGCTCTTAAAAAAGATTTAGTAGGTTTTCCGCTTGGCGATGTTTTGGCGACGTTCGTTTCTCCACACGTTTTTTCCCTCCCCCCAACAGACGACATCTAGCTCTGTGTGTTGCTTGTGTTGTAACTTTGGCAACCCGTATGAGGGGGGTGGGGAGAGAGTTGTGATTTCGCGGTGAACTTGAAGTGGCTGAAGGGTTTGTGATTTGAGAAAACATCAGCCAAGTGTGTAGCGGCAGTGTGCTTGCCCAAGCGTTAACCCTTTCCTTCAACAACTGCTACCGATTTGCTCACATTCTTTGCCTAGTACTCTGTAAACTCGTGTTGAAAGGTATCGATAAAAAGGAAAGGAATGTAAATCGCACTGTACGCGTCGCTCTAAAAACACTTTCCAATGTAATTATTTACACTGGTCTCCAAAATTAGGGGTATAAATCTGTAATAATTGAAGAAATACGCCGGCGTATTGTAACTCATTCGGCATAAAAATATGCACAACGAACCCTATAATAATTGGAGAAAGTATATAGAACATACCAATTAAAAAAACGGAGAGGCCGAATTGTTAGTTAATGTACAGTCAAAGGCGTGCCGCAACCCCCGCTTTTAGGTACCCTCAATCGGGCCATGATTATAGAACTTGCGCTTGGGGCACGGGCCCTGGGCACAAATACACCAAAAAATTGTGTTTAAAGCTATGAACAGGGACAAAAAAAAAAAAAAAAAAAAAAAAAAAAAATAAGCAAGCTGTATACAGGGGCATAAAATTGAAAAGTGTATACAGGGGCATAAAATTCGTTTAGATTTCTTTAATTTCAAAATTATATAAATTTCAAGCAAGAAATTAATATACTTGTAGTAAGCATTAATGAAATACTTTTTATCCGCAATAAACTCAGGCTGGGAAGAAAGTAAGCTGACAAAACACTATAATTAATTAGACAAACAAAAAAGAAATAAATGAAAATAAAAAAACGAAACAACTTCTCATATTGAATTAAACAATAGTTATTTAAATTATTAATTACACCCTGAGAGAAATTTATTTCTCTGTTTGATTTACAAATACTAATGTCGGTCAAAATAGATGGTGCACAAGAAGTTTACCTACAATTCAATGCAGACTTGTCTTATAAAAAAAAAAAAAGTTTAAAAAAACGCAATTTAAATCTAGCTACCTCTGTCACTGCCCTAAAAAGCCTCTACCAGATTCTGATGTATCGAAAATGTGCTTATTTTTCCTCTCATTATTATTTTTATTTATTATTTATTTATTTTTTTGATGCGAATACCCCTCAAAACTCGCCAGTGGATTTCGTAAACTCCTCCTAGTTTTGTTTTCACTCCTGAAAAATTGACTTACTGTACATTGATTTTGGAAATGAGATTTTTGGAATTTTATTTACAATTATATTATGCTGGTAGTGCGTAAATAAATATATAATGGTGGTATACAGAAAAGGTAACAAATACATGCCAACAAAAATTATGTTTTTGATAAAAATAAATTGCTTCTTTTATCGTATCAGAAACTTTAGATTTTTAGGGGGTTTCAGGCATTCTCCCCTTTTCCCCCCGATATACACAAAAAATACTACGTTTGTGCGAAATAAGCGTTTAAAAAATTATCCCCCCACCCCACACCATTTAAAAAAAAGGGCTTCCGGGAAATATTTTCTTTTTTTTCTTTCTGTTTTCCTCCAAATAACCCCTTTTTAAAAATTATCTTCTCCCAAAAAATATTTCTGTGTTCGCAACTTATTACGGTAATATATTTTCATAATATTTTATGTTCAGTGTATCATGCCAATATATATGCAAGTATATAAAGAATCGTAAAAAATATGTACACTAAGATATTGCTGTATATTTCACTATACATATTTCTACGATTCTTTATCTTAGCAAATTCAACTGTTGCCTGCCTCGAAACTTTATTGTTCGATTAAAACACAGATATCGAACTTTTATTCCCGATTACTCGAGCATCCTATTTTGACATTCATTGCCTCTTTAGGGAACACGCTAATAATTTGTTGATTGCGGTCAAATCAAGTGTCCGGAATGGAATTAAATTTTCACTCATCCGCCCGCCCCCAAATCTGTCATACAATCAAAGTACCCTCCCCCCTCTTCCTCCTGCTTTTATATAGAGGGAGACTCACTTTAGCCTTGTCCGGTGCTCTGCTTTCATATACAGATATATCGGCGAGAACAGAAGGCTCGTCGGTGGGAACAAAAGCCCTCGACAGCTGGTGGGCCGGCGTGACGTCACCGCGACACGTGCCGCTCCAGCTGCGTCACCCCGTGACGTCACGGGGAGAGAGAGAGAGAAAGAGCGGGAAAAAGTGAAAATGGGAATGGAAAGGGGGAAGAGGCCAAAAAAAAAAAAAAAAAAAAAAATGTTGCTAGAGAGAGTCCAAGTGGGGGATTTATTTTCCATTGTGACGAAATAGTATAGGTGCGTGCGTGTGTGACCTGTTGATTTGTGGTTGGTTAATATTGTGAGTTGTTTTATAGGGCGTATTGTTGTTTACTTTGACCTAGCAAAATGATGGAAATATAACACTCTAATTTAATATTACGAAGCATGCAAAATATTTATGAAAAATTATTTTAATAATAGGCAAAGGAAAATTATTTCTCATATCGCTGATATGAGGAACTGTTATAAAACATGTTACTGCTTATTGATTTTCTGCGAACTGTGTATTGGAGTTCGTTCGTCGACTATCTAGAACCATTAAAATTTGCGTTTACCAGAACTTTCCATACACAGTAGACTTTAAAACTATGAACCCGGAAACTAAGCAGCTTTCTGCAACACAAGTTCCTATTTAAGGGCGGGGGGGGGGGTCACCTCCGTAAACTGTAAAGAAATTATTAAAAACAGCTGATTTGAAACATTTATATTAAGTCAAGTGAGATTTGAAATACCGAATCCCCCCCCTCCTGAAATGGAAGCCTACATATGCTACTGCTGCAGCAATATTTACTGTTGATTTTGTATAAGTAAATAAACAGATCTTGAAATCTTGTAAAATGTTTCATTTTGTCAGTTACTGTTTATTTTGAAATCCCAATCTAATCGTTCTCTAATCCCAATGGCCTATTTAAATATGCCATTGGGATTAGAGATGTTGTACGAATATGAAAATAAAGATTCGAAAAATACATTTTGATATCTTGGACCTTTGGACTTGGTGGTTAAATGTGCTATGGACACGGTTTCGTTCCCTTTGAATGTTGTCCAGTTTAGGGAGGTCTCTAGATTCGGAAGTTCCCTGTATCCTGTAATAAACAACATGTGTGTAAATGAAAAATAAATAAAATAAAATAAATGATAAACGTAACTGGTCTTCAAAATTTTATTTGTTCCTTGATAATTTTTAATCGTGTGCATCACAGATTTTATCTATACCAAAGAATCACAAGAGAAGTTTAATATTATCGTCATATAATTTTATTATAACCCCCCCAATAAATAAATAAGTAATAATAAATAAATAATACCATGATTACTCGCGTAATAGTAGCACCCCGTGAAAAAATAGCTTTAGAGCTATAATATTATGTAGTAAATTTTCCCCGCATAATAGACTTGAATAATTGGCAAAAAAGTGGAATATTGCGCGAGTAAACACGGTTAATAAGTAAATAAAAACACATTCTACTCAAAAACGAATTTCCGGAGGACTGATCTAGCATCAAATCCTTATCTTTTACATTTCTTTCGTACTTCTTTCTACAGAGTAAACTTTTAATTAAGATGAAATTACGAGTAAACCACGGAGAAAAATCACGCCACCTCACGTATTTATTTCATTTTCGACAAATAAAAATGTTTTGTAGTAACGAGCCACTGTTTTTATTTACTTACACATATGGTGATTAAAGTAACAGTAGGTATAGAATATTTTTCGATAGTCAGCATTTTTGATCGCGTCTTGAAGTCAATAGTATTGACTGGGTGGGGGAGGTAACTGTTTTTGCATCTTATGTATTTTAATGACTATGTCATTTTATCTCCCAACACCCTTTATTGGAAAATGTGTCCCAAAAATGCGACATAAAAGTATGCGACATAATTTTACATGTATTTAAATACTATTAGTCCACAACTGCTTTAATCTATTGTTACTATATTTCGTAAGCTGTAGAATATGCTCCACATGTATTTTTTACATATATTTAAATACTATTAATTCACAACAGCTTTAATCTATTGTTACAATATTTCGTAAGCTGTAGAATATGCATCAGATGTATTTTTTCTATAAATGGGTTACAATCCTAAAAATTTCAACATAGGGTTACCAGGCGAAATACGCGAAAGATGAACGATAAAATGACAAAGTCAATTAATATCGTTTTAATATGGCAATAATGAAACTAAAAAATGACTGGGTTCAGGGGGATCTCCCCCTGACGAGGCTCGAACAGCCGAGTTTTTATTTATTTTTCTGAATTAGCGACAATAATATCCAAGTATGTGAGCATCAGCACACGATTACCAGTCTAGTGTTTATTCTTCATTCAGAAATACTTTGTCCTTGTCTCTGTTATTTCGTGTTTATGAATTGAATCTGTACCTTACCAAAAAAAAAAAAAAAAAAGAGAAAAAATCCACGAGCCTTTAAAAAAATGTAGAATAGTAGTTGTATGTCACAGGAAAAAAGGGGGTGGGTTTAAAAAAAAAAATGATGGAAAGGGAGAGAAGGGGGCTGGGGGGGAGAAAGAGGGGAAAAAAATCTGGACTCATCTCCCAAGTTGCGTAAACCTTATCAGCCAAAAGTACGTAAAATAAGGTAGCGTAAAATGTAAGTAGAAAAGTCAGTCGCAGAAAGGAGCTGGAGGAGGGACGAGAAAAAAAAAAAATCCTCGAGAAAAAGCGAGTTGGATAAAAGAAAAATAAATAAAGATAGAAAAAGGATGTTGTGCTCCTTATCTTGAGCTTCCTCCGCTTGGATGGACAGCGGTCGCCATGGCAACCGCATCCGATCTCTATAAAACCCCTCTTTCCTATTCTCGAGCAAATTTCTTTCTTCTATTTTTACTTTTTCCCTACTTTTGCTTCTCTTTTTCCCTCCTATCTCTTTCTCTCGGTGGAAGCATGGCATTTCTTCCCTCTTCTTTTTTTTTTTCCCTGTTTTTGCCCGGAGCTCTTTGGCCAATTGAATCTCATTCGCTGTTTACCCCGTACGGTTCGCTTTTGTTTTCGCGCTCTTGGTTTATCTGTGGGGGTTTTTATCACCGTATTAAGAGCCTGGGAGTCAATGGAAGAAAGGGGAAAAAAAAAGTAGATGATTGCGCGGTGACATTTTACCCCCTTGTTTAAGCAGTTATTAATCATCTTTTTTTTTTTTTTTAATGTGGCCTTCTCTGATCAATCGAAGTCGTCTGCTCGCACTTGATTTAAGATAGGTGAATGAAGTCAATAAGTATATTCTAATTGATCTATTCTTTTTTTTATAACTTTTCGTGATATTCTATTTGCTAGTGTTAGCAACATAATCCCAGTGCGTTCTTTTTTTTTTTGGGGGGGGGGGTGAATTCCACTTAGTATAATTTAAATTTAATAAGCTGAAAACGATCGCAAATGAGCTTATTTTTTCCAATTAAAATTTTAAATGTCTGCAGGGATGAGATTCTTCAGCTTTTTGGCTGATTTGTGAATTAAGAATACTTCTTCTTTTTTTAATGACTATGTCATTTTATCTCTCACCCCCTTTACTGAAACTTGTCCGAAAAATGTGTCTCAAAATTGCAACATAAAAAAGCGACATAAAAGTATGCGACATAATTTTGCATATATTTAAATACTACTAGTTCACATCAGCTTTAATCTATTGTTACAATATTTCGTAAGCTGTAGACTAGGCATCCCATGTATTTTTCTATAAATAAGTTACAATCATAAAAATTTCAACATAGGGTTACCAGGCGAAATACACGAAAAATGAGAGATAAACTGACATAGTCAATTAATATAATTTTAATATGGCAATAGTGAAACTAAAATATTAGGGGGGTTCAGGGGGGTTTCCCCCTGACGAGGCTCGAGCAGACGACGGTTTTTTTTTTTTTGGTCTTTTTTCTCTGAAAATTTTGATTTTTTGTGGATTTCTGATAATAGTTATTAATTAACTGTGCAATATTTTTATCTTGTAGCTTGACTGCTGCTTTATTTCTTAAAACTTCTTTCACATATTTTAAATAAAAATATCACGTGTAGAAATTTTTCGCTCTCGTATATGATTTCACTCTTTTTGCTTTTTTGCCGATCTCATCCCTATGTCTGCCATTTTGATCACCTGGACTTTAGTGTAATGAAAAATCACTATAAGATGATTTTTTAATATTTAAAAGCAACATGTAAGAAGAAAACTTTCTTGTGTTTGGTGGACTATGCAAAATTCCATTTTTTCTCTTTTTCTTACTTTCTTTGGCCCGATGCATATATGCTAACTAATAATCTCTGTGAACAAGGGAAAGTATACATTTTGAGATTTTTAAAGTGGCTACGTTGTGTATAACCATTTGATTTAGCATTCACACTAAATTCCAAGCTCTTCATATAATAATTTTGGCATAAATTCAGATTTTTTGTTTCGTCCATTGTAATAAATAGTGTTTGCATTTTTCTCAAAGCTTATACTTGGCGTGAATTTTCTTTGTATTTTGAGGAATATTTTTTATATTATTATTATTATTATTTTAGGTAGACAGCAGAATAAATACCAGCTTTTTAAATCGGGTGAAAGTACAGAGTTCTTTTGTGAATTTATTTCTGTAAAACCTACAAATCTAATTTGCAGAAACCATGAATGTTCTCTGAGAAACTTAAAAATAAGATATTTTTATAACCGTTTTTTTTTTTGGGGGGGGGGGGGAACTTGTGTGCAAAAAGCTTGTTCTCGGCTTTCCCTCGCACTTGTCAATGATTTTAATGGAGGTGGGAGTGAACGGGTTAAACCAGAGTTCAAAAAGTAGTTAAGCTATCTGATCTTCCCTAAAGTGTAGCACACGCTTTTTTACTCGCCCCCTCAGCATTTTATTCTTTTATTTCTCGTGCATAGCTGTTTATCAACTTCATATTACTAACTTTAAAAATAATTTACCAAGTTCTAATTATGACGTCAACACCCTAGCTCAGCTTAATACTTTAAAAAGCTATCCAACTTAATTTTGAATCAAGTACATATACTGTTCCGTCACCATCTCTCCCGGCATGATTTGCATTTTAAGTTGTAAATATACTCCGCCAATCCCCGCGTCTGTTATGGGATGAAATCGCGCCGCGGTGCCTTATATCCATTCCGCCCCTTGTTAGCAGTAATTAATCATCCCCCCTCCCTTTCCTTCTTCGCATATTCGCCAAATTAACGCCGATTAAAATCGCAGGCTGAATATTTGGCGATTTTTGGCGTCGCGCCTACATTTTCATTAGTTTTCGAACTCCCCGGGGAGGCGATGTGAGGGGGGGAAAGGATATCTGAAACCGAGCCAAGTGTTTTCTCTTTTAACCTTTCTCAGGTGTAGATTGCGATTCCAGAGATATAAGGTGACTCCTCTCGCATGCACTTCTTGTGCCAGTAATTGCACGGTTGTCTTACGCTCTGTTCACTGCAGGATTAACTGTTCCCTGCAATAGTAGCATCTTTATATTGCGGAAATTGTTCTGATCGTCTGACGCTATATTTCTGTGAGAGCAAAACGATCTTTCTCCAAAACGACTCGTTAGGTTTTCTTTTCTTCTTTCTTTTATTTATTTATTTCTTTTTTTTTTGGGGGGGGGAGGTTAACTCTAGAAAATAAATTTTCCGTGTAGTATTTATTTAATTTGCCGCCTTCCGCGCTGTAATCTGTTAGCATAAATTAACCAAGGTTCTGAGGAGGAGAAAGGAAAAATGACCTAGGCGTTTATTTCTTAAATATTGGTAAATAGAATTACAAAGTTACGCTCCCCCCTCCCCCCCCAAAAAAAAAACAGAATTTTATGGCTTCTATTAAAAGATGGTTCGATTATTATTTTTTCGGGGATAAAAAATATATATATATACAGTTTAAATTTTTGTATATTCCTCGTACAGAAAAATTCTCATTTAGTAAAATGTGCGCCATACATTAATTAATATTTAAATTTTAGCCTTTCGTCATAAAAAGGCTCGTACAGTGGCGTAGCCAAGGGAGAGGATAGGGGGTCATAATCTCCCCCAATGAGGAATTTTTTCCTGTACAAAATGTATATTCTCCACTCTCTCATCACGCACACGCACATACATACATGTGAGTTGCAGTAGTCATAGTCCCCTCCCATGAAAAATCTCTGGCTACGCCACTGGTCTCGTAGGTATGTTTAAGCCAGGTTGGTATTGGGTTATACTGTACCAATAATAGCAAAAGTATTACGTATTTATGCAATCATTATTTTTCACGTAATTTCCGAGATTTTATTTTTCCGTGACTTCTGAAGAAGAGAGCCAATCAGTGAGCGTTATTTCATCCCTCGTAGCATCACAGAAGCCCAAATGGTCCCAATCTAAACCTGGCTTTATTTATTTAGTTTATGTAAGAAAAGGCAATATGTAGTTAAGGAATAATTTAAAACTGTTTGAGGGGCGGTTATAAGTGTCTAAAGTGTATGTGTTTCAAAAAAAAAATGGTGCATATTTCACAATGCGAATTTTTCACTTACACGATCGGTCTTGGGACGCATCTCCAGATTTAACATAATGGCAAAATATTAAATGCTAAATGTGTGTCAGAAGTGTTAAAGTACTTTATCCAACATTCATGCTATAATATAACAAATATGAATGCAATGTTTTGGTAAAACTGCTTTGTCATTAAAAATTTGTTATAAATTTTTGTTTAATGTTAAAAAAGGAAAAAAGAGCAAACATTTTACTGTACACCTAATATTACAATCCCTTTGCTATATTCGGTAAAAAGACATGAACCATGCTTTGATGTCTGGAAATATACATTCCAAAATTAATCCACTTCATCAGCATTTAAGATGGGCGAGCCAAAAACAGTGTTTCTTTCCCAATATATCACTGAGGGGATGAGTTGGGAGGGGGGACGAATTTCTCCCTTCCCGGAAGAGTTCCGAGACTGCCCTATCCACACCCCCCGATGTCACTAAAAATAACAACCTTCTCTCGCCTTCCTGAGAAAAAGTTTTAAAATGTCTGAAGCTTTGCCCAAAAAGTTTTTCGCTTTTAGTTCACGGGGTTTTTGCGAAGCGTTGAACTAACACGTGGATTACTTACCGCCGTTCGGGGTATGTTCTTAAGAGCGGAGTTGAGTGGTACTTGGGAAGTTAATCAGTGGTGTGTTGAACCACTCATCCCTCTCTCGCCGTTTTGTTGAATTGTTAAATATAGAAACAGCGCTGATGTGGATGCTGTTAATAACATTTATTGGAAGGTGTGAGTGATGGGGGGGTGTGCTCTCTTTACAGCCTCCTGAACTGCTGTGTATTCTCATTTTCTTGAACAACTTGATCATGTTTTGAGCGCTTTAAATGGGCGATGTATGAATCAAAAGACAAAGGCAAATGTCTTAATGTAAAAGAAATTGTTTGGAATAATTCGACACCTGAGGTCGCTTTCTCTGCGTTGGATTTTTGTGATTTGGCATGTAAAAAGCGTAATAATTTCTCTTTAAAAAAGAAAAAAATAAGTAATTAAAGTGCCTGTTGTACGCAAATGCTTGTTTTATATGCTACGTAAGCTTACGTTTAGCTGATTACATACTTATCATACATATCAATTACATAATTGATAAGTTTTTTCTTTAGTTTTAGAGATGAAAGTATTTATATTCCATATAAACAGTGCAGCTACATACTTTAACTAGCCGGAAGTGTTCTGTTTATTTCCCAAAGCCATGACTATCTGGCAAAAAATTTTTAATAGTATAGCAGAAGTCTAAAATTAATCCCTCTTCTTAAAATAATGCTTTTTTAAAATATGGAGTATCTATGCGTACAACATGGAACTTTTGCCCCTCTATCGCCTTGCAGAAACCACACTGCAGAATGTACTGATTCAGTGTATTAAGACAGATTTTTATGAAAAAAAGTAATTAAAAAATTATTTCAAATAACAAAAATGCTTCTTGCAGTCATTAAAAATAACTTCACCTCTTAAAATTACATGCTCAGTAACGGTTTAGTTTTTAAGTTTTTTTAAACTTTACTTTTTATATAACTCACTAGATGGCAGCACTTGCACTATGCGTTAATGTCCCATTTTCTCTTTGTAAGTTTACGAATGAATTTTCTATTCACCTAATCTTAACAATTTCGCTGAGTTTGTAGAACTGGAACATACATATCGTACTCGTGTAGCTAACTGGTACTTGGCATGATAAAGGAAGCAATAGTATTATTATATAGTAGGACATTACAAATATATTTCTAAACGCTGTCTGAAATGCTTTAGAATGTTAGAGTAAATCATACTGAATTGAATTCTTATACAGAATCAAAAATCGTAAATATCTGCAGCAAGGTAGGACGGTCCAAACTAATAGCAAACGTTCGACAATTCTGACTCGTGGCAGGCGTTTTCTCCTACCGATTAAACCCTCCGCGAAATCCCTCTTAACAATCACCTTATCTTTTCTCACTCATCCCATACCTCTTCATTCCCTTTAATTATTTCCCCATAAAAATCGAATAAGTCAATTGTCAGGACCCTTTTGTTCCGAGCTGTGACCTACAAATAAACTCATACAACGACAGCTTGTCCCTTTACCCCATTGGCAGACTGTGTACATTTCCCTAGGATATGGTTGGTTCTTTCTGCTGCAGCCACCACTATGAATTATTCACCCTGTCCTCTCCCTCCCTTCCTTCCCTCTCTCTCTCTCTCTCTCTCTCTCTCTCTCTTCACTTGATGACGATGCTGCTTATCGATTACTTTCTTTCCTCCCAACTTCTTTCTGCAAACGCCTTCAACTTTAGCTAATGCACAAAAATATTATATACTCTCGCTCTCGCGTGCTGCTGCGCTCCCCCCCTTTCTTTTTATAATTTCTTTTTGTTCTTTTATTATTTTCGCCCGTGTTTTGTGATTATTTTTTTACTTTTCTGTTCTTTTCTTCGCAGGTGATTTCTAAAAGACCGAGTGGAAAATTGAGATTTTCGTAGCTTTGAATTGATGGGATTCTCCATTCTTTATATATATAGATATCTTACTTAGTTTTTAATTTTATCAATCTGTTTTTGATTATTAATATTTTCTATATGCCTTTTTAAAATCAAGAGCCATGTACTTGGGTAATTCGACGTGTATCATTTTGTGGATATTAAAAAATAAGTAATAAATCGATCTCTTAGAATTAAATGAAGGGGTACTGCCCCTTTGATAAGTAAATTACTGCTTGTCTGATATTTAATTGATCTTTTACTTCTTGCGGCTTTAAAAGGAAAAAAGGAACAGATGAATAATTAGAGACGAAGTGATTTCTTTTTATTTATAAGTCTTCAAATCATTTGAAATTAAATATTCTATTTTCTTCTCTTTTTAACTAAAATTTGATTTTAATGTATATATTTGGAAAATGTAAATTCCCCCCCCCCCAAAAAAAAAAAAAAAGTTGTTGCTGTGAACAAATTCTGAACTTGTTGATTTAGGTTGTTTTATTTTTTGTCACGAGAGAACGTCTCACAACACTGAATGTATCGTTTAGAGCTACTTGCGTCCTTCCTGAAGTTTTCCTCTCCGTTGCACGTTCATTAATTGCAATCATTAATTAAATCATGCAATCATTAGTATTAGGTTACCGGAAAGTAATGTCTTTTTTGTACATAAAATTCAAAAAAAATTTTCAACAAGTATTGAATCATAAGTAGCCTGTGCCAGTGCCTAAGCATAGGACTCGTATTTGTTTATAAATTTTAAAGCCAGAATTTTATAGATTTTTTTTTTTTCCTTTCTAGAAAAAAATGACTAGTCTCTCCCTTTTTTTTTTTACGTCTATCCGCCTTGAAGGGTTATTTTCGAGATGTCCTGAAATCGATTTTGAGGTATTCTTGAATACTGTATTTTACATGAAGAATTTTATGTTGGGATGGAGCGCGAGACGAGACTGGGATTTACAGCTTTTTTTTGCGAGACGAGACAAAGGTTTTAGGCTGCTTTGCGAGACGCCTATTTTCTGTCTTGCGTCCATCCCTGATTTTATGGATGCTTCTTTTCTTATTTGAAATTACTCGGGCTATGTGAAAAGAACGGTTTGGCCCCATATTCTCATTAGTTACAAATTTTGTAAAATTCTGTTCAATCGACTACCTACGCTAAATAAATCGCATAAGTGCTAAATTTCGTATTATGAGCTTCAGTAATTTTCGACTAGGCAAAATATTGACGCATGAAAAAATGGCAATTTTCCGATGCACGTAATATTTAATTAATTTAATAATTTCCGATTGATGACTTTTCGTGAAATATTCCTAAATTTGGCGCAAAAAATAAGTCCTCTAATCTGGAGCCAGCTTAGCGATATCGCCAATATCTGGTGAGAAACAGCAACCCTAAAAGACATAGTAATTAAAATTTATATCGCATAATTCAAGAGATCTGTTCGAACTTTGTTGCTTATCAATCAAAAACCACGCTGACCAAGATTTACCTCTTTCAGCTTGAAGTAAAATGAAAATTACGGTCTATTTTTCTCCTCCCCAGAGATACCAAAAAAAAAAAAAAAAAAAAAAAAAAGCTTTCTAATTCACACACTAAAGTGTCATGTATCATAATCCATGCTTACCTAACCTGATAGCAGTGGAGAAGGTAGAGAGGCCATTTCACTACTCTTCGCGTGTATCGCTCAGAGACTCGTTTCTCCTTCCAATTATTTGGCTGTGTCAACATCACGAAGCAGCCTAATCACTAGGCAAATCCGCAGTACTCAATTCTCGCCAGCACAAAAGAGGCCCATCATTGGTCAAGCGTCTCGGAAGGCGTTACATCAGATTTCTGACTTAATTTCTTGATCCTTTTCATTATTGCATTCAAGTAACACAAATATGCAATTATTTTATAGCATAAACTTACTTTATACTATTAAATAATATTAGCACTTCATTGATGGAAAATGTCTTAGTTTTGCAATAAGCTGGACAAACGGAAAGAACTATTTTACACGAACTATTTATCATGCGGCGGAATCACACAGCCCATAGCTTTACCTCTACCCACTATCAGGTTAGGTTTGCCCCGAGTATAGTGTGGAAGAGGAGCATTTGAGTTGAGTGCCTGTAAAAGTTATTTTGTCTGTAACACCAGCCTCCCCCACTTTTTCTTTTTTGGAGGGGGCAGTATTTTATTCGTTGAAAATTACCTATATTAGTTTTTTTTTTTTTCTTTTTGCTGCTTAAGGCATTTTAAAAGATACATTTGATGAATATATATATATTTATCCCACCATGGCCGAATGGATAAGGTACAGAAGTTGGTAGATGGCTGAACTGTGAAGGTTCCGCTTTCGGGCCTACCGCGCGGCTGTCGATATAGTAGTCTGGAGTTCTGGCCGGGTTTCTCCAGATGTAACAGAAATACGCATTCAGGGCCAGCGCTAGGGATTTCAAATTGTTAGCCAGTAAATTAGCCAAATTTCAAAAGTCTTAGCCAAAGTCTAATTTTAATAATTTTTTTTATGATGAATTTTTTCCCATAAAAGACTTCAATCAAAAATCAAATTGGTAAAAATTGAACTATTTTATAAAATGAAAACACTTATTTATATTTGGAAGATGCAGTATACACTTATGTTAAAGATGACACTTAATACCAATATATACATATAACAACACATTTATTTTTCACTTTTTTTTCTTCACTTTTTTTTTTTTTTTTTTTTTTTTTAGTTTCTTATGGAACTTTTAACAATCTTTCGACGTAATTTTGAGGATCGAGGGGATTTTATTTTTTTTTTTTTTCCAGTGGAAAAATCGTTCGCCAAAATGGAGTTTATTTCGCCAAATTTACAATTTTATCGCATTTGGCGAGGTGGCGAATGCTTAGCGCGGGCCCTGGCGTTATTATCCCATTAAAAAAAAAGCCAACCCCCCCCCCCCCCCCCGGAACTTCGCCTGAAAATCTTTAATTTCAAAATAAAATCTTTTAATTTCAAAATAATTTTGTCTATCAAAATTTAAAAGAAACTCCCTAGTTCTATTCTTGAACTCGGTGTGTATCCAGGGCCCATGCTAAAGGGGGTGGGGGTAGGGGGGAGTCTTTCTCACCCACCGTAACACTCGCAAAATTCTGTTAAAATTGGTGAAAAATTTGTAACGAAAACGGTAATTTACATTCTGGTACTACACTTGGCAAAATTACGGAAATCCAGTTGGCAAAAGTAAAAAAGTTGCTGTAAAAAGCTACTGAAAATATCTGGGTTTTTTTCTCTCTCGTCTGCACGTGCACGCCGAGAGAAACCTTTGCCTTGTTTCCGAGATCTCACTCGGAACCTTCTGGAATAACTGACACCCCTCGCGCAGGGCCCCCCAACCAGATAAAAACTTCCACTCAAAAGAGGGGCGTCTTTGTTCTTGTATCGCTGGAAAAGGGACGATCCCAGAAATTAAAAAAGAAGAGAGAAAGAAAGAAAGAAAAAAAGTGTGTGATGTTTCCTGTTGATGCGCGTCAGTAGGAGTTATCATTTTGTTTTTGAGTCCCTGTCCCATACGGGTGCTAACAGCTTTTAACCTTTTAACACGCAGTGTTCCCGCTCTGAGAACACCAAACTCTGATGTTTTGACTGTTGCCAGTCACGAAGAATAGAGTCGATTTCTATAAAAATGGTTGCGGGTGACATAGCTCCACGAGAATCCTTTACTTTTTAGCACGTCATTTCCCGTAAAAAAATGGTCACGATTATTTTTTAACAGCACTGACATCTGCTCAAAAATGGAAGAATGCGAGAACACTGGATAGATTGCCCAATGCTGAAAAAAGGGCACCCGTTGCCATCGCTCTTTTTTTTCCAGCATTGGGAAAGGGTTGCGCCTCAAAGGGTTAAGCCTTAAATATTCATCATGTGTGTAATAAAGTGCATGCATAACAAAGTATACAAGCTAAGGTCAAGGCCGGCTCCAGTGTGTGTGGGGGGGGCGGGCTATGGTGGTCATGGCCCCTCTCCGAAATTTTGTTTTACAACTTTAAATTCGCATACTTCGCGATTTCACAAGTTCAATTTGCATTTTGAACAATTTATAGATCTAGTATGTAAAAAGTTCACCCTCCCCCCCCCTGCGAGAATTCAGCCAGGAGCCGCCCTTGGAAAAGGTATAGAATTCTGTGAAGTAGATTCAAAATTTCATTCGACTAAATTCGAATCGAGTACAAATTGGACGCCACTCTAAACTGTTATTGGCCGCACCGTCGGCCATTTGGACCAAGATACTGAACATTCTGGCCTACCGCACGGCTGCTTATCTAACCGTCTGGAGTTTTGGGGCGGTTTTCTCCAGATGTAACGTGATTAAGCGTTAGGAACCCCTTACAAAAATCCTCACCGCCCAAGGCACTGTCCCCTCTTAGATAACCCCTCATGTACGTTTGCTTTAACACAATACAAAATGAACTGATATTTTTAGTTGATGTAATAAACGTGTTTCACCCCCTCCCCCCTTAAGTATTCAATTAAGATAAGTGCGAAGAAATGCATACAGGGTAGCACAAATACATACGGATTTGATTCCTTAAAGATATAAAAAGGTGCAAAATTCTCTGAAATCGCCTAAAAATTTAAGTGATTTTGAATAATAATAAAAAAAGAAATTTCGTAGGTCCCATTAAAAAAAATCCCCATTTAGTAAAATGTGTCCCAAATGAGTGATGGACAAAATATCACCCTTTTATCATAAAAAGTCTCGGATATATACTTGAACAAAATTGATAAGTGGCTATACATAAATTTAAATATAAATGTTTATAGTTAGTGCAAATAATATTTTCTCTAATTATGTATGACCTCTGAAACGCAATCATTCAACAAGACTTTTCTCCTGAGAGAACTATTGAAAAATGGTTTATGTCCGCGTATATAGTACTTATTTTAATTCCTCTTACGACAAAATGGTCAAATTTAGTAACATCACTTCATTGGTGCAAGGGACATATTTTACTTTTTTTGTGTGCGCGGCCGTGTGAAAATTAAAGTAGATTTCATGAGATTTTGTACCTAGTTTTTACATATATTCAAGGTATAAAAGACGAACTACTGTTTTTTTTTGGGGGGGGGCATTCTGTGCATTGTAAAGTTAACTTACTCTTATTTGCTCACAATAAAATTTCCTGTGGTGATTTGCGCATTTTTAAGTAAATTAATGCATGCAGTTTTAACACTATTTTTCGTGGTAAAATGTTACTAAAGGCAATTCATCCAGGCCAGAATGAGAATATTCTTCTTAGAAGGGAAGGAATGCTTGAGAGACGAGACGGAACAGACTTTCCAGCTTTTATGCGAGACAAGACAGACGTTTTTAACATCCGAATATACAGATTCTTCCAGACGAGGTTAAAACTATGCAGCTTATATGCAAAACGCAGGCCCGGACTGGCCAGGGTGTCCGACTGTCTGCAGGCGGGTGGGCCCCCAATCAGAAAAAAGAAAGAAAATAAAAAAAGTGCTATACTGATAGCCATAGGCGCACCCACGGAGGGGGCTATGGGGGCTGAAGCCCCCCCTAAAGGCGGGAAATTAGAAGTGAAAAGTATTGAAAATTGTCACTAATGAGTTAAATGTTTTCTTTTTAAAAATTGTCAAATTATTTCTAAAATACTTTTTACCAAAAAAAGTTAGTTTTTAAATAAAAACTTACAGTTAGAGCATGAAACACGGTTAAACTTGGTTACAACATCACTGAAAAGATCATATAATTATTTGATTCTAAAATGAGTTACATTGCTCGTGGGGATGTGTTCTACGGGCAAGTCGACTGGCGCAGAGTATTTTGACGTTATAAGAGAGTTATAACTTTAAATGAGGTCACTATAACCGAGTTAAGCAGTATTTGTAGCCCAGCCCCCCCTAAACTAAAATCTTGGGTGCGCCACTGCTGATAGCACTTGAATGAAGTTTGACACATACAACATTTTTTTGCAGCTGCAATTGCGCCCCAGAAGGCTTCAAAACCCTTCATTTTATATGTAGTTCTCCAACTTTTTTGAGAGAGGGTTCCCGAATGAACAATGGATTAATTAATATGAATGATGCATATTAATGAATAGATCAATATTTTATGAATGCATTAATTATCAATAATAATTAATAAAAACACCATACCTCCCCCCATACCCCGAAAGTTAACACATCCTATTATTTATCGTCACACAATAACCCGCCCTCCCCCCTTCTCTTGAGACGGGCGGGCCCCTACCCTCCCAGTCCGGGCCTGGCAAAACGAGACAGTTAGTCCTGTTTTTTTGTACTAGAATTTTGAGAGACGTGACAAAGCTTTGCAATTGAATGGGAAAACAAGACAATAGTCCTGTTTTTCTGTACTGGGTAGGAATTTCGAGAGACGAGGAAAAGCTTTGCAGCTGATATTCAAAACCAGACACTAGTCCTGTTTTTCTGTACTGCGTAGGAATTATGATAGACGTTACAAGGCATTGCAACTGATATGCGAGACTAGATTATCCACTTTCTCGTCTTGCAACCATCCCTAGGAGAGAGAGAGAGAGGGGGGGGGGAAAGGTTTGATGCTTTATTTTATAAAAATATATATATATCAAATGTCCCGGGGGGTGGGGTTGTAACTAATTTGTACACATTAAATAGTTTAAACCAGAGGTTCCCAAACTGGGTGCCGCGGCACCCTAGGGTGCCACGAGCGTATGTCAGGGGTGCCGTGGAGATAATCAAGAAAAGTGTTTTGGTGGAGTATAATCAAATAATTTCCTCTCAACCGGTATCCCCAAGAATGTGAGCCAAGCGGATCACTAAGTGGGCTCAAAGAAAAATATTTCAGTCAAGTTCAAGACTGTCCTGTAGCCTCTCTTTTATAGGAACTCCCTGAAAGGGGGTATTGTCAAAATTCTATATCCCTTTCCCAAGATTACTTTCTTGATAGTTAGCCCTATAAACAAACAAACAAAAATTAACGTAAAATGCATCCAAACTGCTACATTCTAAACTTCATATTCATATTGCTTTAAAGGAAATCTGCAGCGAAAGTTTTTAGCCTGACAAGGGTGCCGCGGGGAAAAAAAGTTTGGGAACCCCTGGTTAAACAACAAACAAACTTTAAGATAGTTTGTCAGTTTTAAGTTATATTTTTTCCCCGTTATGGTACAAAGGAGAATTTCGAGTTGAAAAACGAAACTGAACGTGATCTAATTGCACGTGCGGCATGCGTAATTATATAGGTTATGATTCACCCGTGCGTGCGTGATCAGTGTTGCCAATCAACCTAAATTAACCTCTCGCTTTTGTTCTCTCCCAAGATGATTCCTCCCCTTCCCCCTCCCTTCCTCTGTCTTACAAGTGACTTTGTATTTTCATGTTTTGTATACTTACTCTGGATTATTTGCCTCCGTTCATCATTTTGCCATACGTCATTTTTTTATTTTTTGTTGCAGTGTAAATTAAAAAAATCTAAAATGAGAGCATTGATGCTTTGGTATACTACTCTGTCAGTTTGAACAACCTTCCAAGTAGTGATATAATAAAGCGTTATCGCTATTTTTTGGATTTAAAAAATATGAAATGGATCCATTATTTAAAAAAAAATCTTAAAATTATAAATTGTGGTTTAACATCGTACGAACCATTTGCTCGTTGTTCTTGAAATCACTGGCTTATTGGCAATTGATTGATTAACTAAAATGCACTTTATCTTGAAATTCAGCATGTGAATTTAAATTTGAATGATGGGGATGCCCTTCCAGTAGCGGATCCAGGGGAGGGGCTAGGGGGCTTCAGCCCCCCCAAAAGAGATTGCTCAAGGGTAACATTCTGCTTTATTATACACTTTGAATAGCTAAAATGATCATATTTTATTACTTAGCCCCTCCCAAAAGCTTAATACATTGGTTTAGACTAAAATTTTGACTTATAGTACATTTTAATTGGGTGAAATAAGCTTTTTAAAAAATTTAGCCCCTCCCAAAAATTTATGGATCCGCCACTGTGCCCTTCAACAAACGTAGATGACCTCTTTAGAGTAATTTTACCGTAGCCCAGCCCCCCACCCCCCAATTGCTGGACTTGCAAAGAATATGGGCTGTCATTGAGAATGAAAAATTATAAGGTTTAGTTATTGTGGGGGGAAAAGCATTTAACCAAAAAGTAATTTTTGTTTGTTTGTTTAAATATACAATACTCAGTAACTTTTTTATTTGGTTTCAAAATGTAATATAGAAATAGAACATAACTATCACCACTCGAAAACCATGTGTCTCTTGTTTGTTTCACAAGTCTTTCAAAAGGGGTATATTTTTTCGTTGAAGATTAGTAACGGTTTTAAGTTATTATTTTAAAGTTCTTGAAATTATTCAGAGACAAACTTTTATACCGTGGTTTTCTCCCAAACTTCGTGTAAATACGGGTAAGAATCCCAAATAAAGGCCTCAAAGGAGGGCAACCCCCATCGGTCTAGATCCCTCGTGTAGATAATTGGCCGTAAACCCACATTCATTCATCCAAAAGTTCTAGAATTGTGTCGATTTTCTTCCAAAGAAATGATATATGTCATACAAAATCTTACCCTGAAATGTTTTTTAGTAATTTTTTGGTAAAGTCTTTGGAGCCTCCTTGGCCGCGGGTCCTTGGAGCAATCGATCAAATAGGCCCCATTCACTTTCAGTCAGATTGAAACAGGCCGTCAGATTTCAGATAGCGAATGGAGCCCTAATGCATCCCTGAATATATTATGTTATTCAGGGTTGATGATAATTTCAGTTTATTATTTTTTAGGTAAACTTTTTTTTTAAATTTTCTGATGTGTGTCTGTGAGTTTAGAAATACACTGGCAGAATTTGCACGGGAAGATCGCGCAGTCGACTGTCACTTAAGAGGCCTCTGTAGTCGGCTTGCGGAGATTCAAGTCCCAATGCTTTGCTATGGAGAAAAGTGCCTTAACGCCTAATCATTTTTCTCAGAAAGTATTAGGTATTTTTAAATGAAATTTTCCTGTGTGAATCTTGAGAACTATTCGCAAGGATTGCGCGAATCAGATTTGAGTTAATTGAGTCGAAAGAGATTTTATTGCAGTCTGGAATTTATGTTACTTTTCAGACTGGAATAAAATCTCTTTCGGCTCAATTAACTCAAATCTGATTCGCGCAATCCTTGCGAATAGTTCTCAAGATTCACACAGGAAAATTTCATTTAAAAATACCCAATACTTTCTGAGAAAAATGATTAGGCGTTAAGGCACTTTTCTCCATAGCAAAGCATTGGGACTTGAATCTCCGCAAGCCGACTACAGAGGCCTCGTAAGTGACCAATGTGCAATATCACTATAAGTCTCTTTTTCGAAAATTAACTTGAATAGCCCGTAAATAGACCAGAATTTTTATCGCCTTTTCCGAGAATGTGTATTTATTCTTCGCGCTCGAATACGTGAACTATATATTTGGAAGACATTCTACGCTCACTATCCGTAAATAAATTATCATTTTTTTTAAGTGAAACAATGGCGGACATTTTCGGCATCACAATACTCATTTCTGTCGTCTTCCCGACACGAACCGGTTTCCAGGACATAAAGCATCTCATCTTTAAATATAACCGATCACAATGAATCATTAATATTGGATTGTGGTTCTGTGCGCGCCTGAAGCACCGAACCCCAATACCAAAATAAACAAAGCTAACTGCCCTCCTCTCCTTCCTCTATTTGTAGGAGTAGCCGTTTAAAATAAAAAAGAAAATTATTCTGCCACAAATAGACGTATTTCCTTGTACGTCTTTAAATACAGTTCTTTCTTTTTCCTTTTGACTCGAAACAGAGCCAAGCCGAATTTGCAAAGAGTTGTGTGCGGACACAATTTCATTTTATTTATTTTTTCTTTGTGAGTTCTCCCCCCTCCTCCCCCCCTACCCTATATTTCCCGGCATGCAACGCACCGATTTATTAATAGCGACGCGACGGTCCTAAAAAGAGGCGGGGTGTTGAACTGGCATCACGTGTTTACTCTGTTGAGGACGATGATGAAAACATTCTTTCGGAATGAAGAAAGGGGGGGAGGGATAATATAAATAAGAGAGAAAAGACTAGTTGAGACAGACTATATTTCGACTATAGTCACGTGATTTTGGCAAATAAATTTTCTCTTTATATTTTCAATTCTGTGTCGATTTTCCGACGAAATTTAAAAATTATTATTCTAGTTAAATTTGAAAATACTCTTCATTGTTTTACAACACCAGCAAAGTATAATCAGTGGCGCGTCATAGTAGAGTTTCAAGTAGGGGGCGGCGGTGGGGGCGGACCGCCGCCCCCCCCTGAGAAAACAGAAATTAATGTAAAAGATCCTATTTTACTTCCATAAAATGGATATATATGTCAATCTTCTAACTAATCGCCCTCCCCCGACAAACTTGCAATAATCCGCCACTGGGGTGTGGGGGGGGGGTGGGAATGATGAAGAGGATGAAAGCATGTGAACATGTTTTGTCAGATTATCCGATCATTCCTTTTTATTTTCTATCCACTTTTATGCTAAACCCAGATTAAACCTGTTTGAGATCATAATTGAAAATATGAAGATTCTCATTCTGTGACTAGATTTGCTACCATGGTGCTTCTTAATGTTCCACTGAGACCCATATTACGCTTGGTAAATCTTCCCCCCAAAAAATTAATTTATAAGTAAATAAATAAAAATAAATTAATAAATATTTTTTTTAAAATTTCCCTGATGATTATCGCACGGCACTTGGGACACGTGCCCTGGACAAACATACACAAATAGGCCAAAAAATCGACTTTGAAGCTATGTACAGGGGCACAAAAATTGAGCCGGTTGTATAAGGGGCATAGAATTTGAGAAGTGCAATGGACACAAAAATATTATAGTCGGGCCTTGGCTTGAGCAACTTAGCCCTGTTTTCCATCAAAACCATTTCCATTCCACATTCACCAGTTTTTCCATGCGACTGCAGCGATAGATAATTTTCTTTTATCTATTCAACGAACAATTGATTAATGTTCAAATATATTTATGAAAATAGCGAAAGAGCTTCCACTCTTTACAGTTTGAGGAAGTGATTCTCAATGTTCTCAGAACTAATTCGAAAGTTAACTAATGCTAAAGTACTTTTCTGACTAATCGTGAAAATTTGGAAATTGCTAAAGGATACCTCAGCGGCTGAGAGAAAAGGGGTAAAAAAATACATTTGCGTTTTATGTGGCCCTATTTGCACAGTCTCTGTAAATTTCAGCTTCCAGTTGCAGTTACTCGTGTTCTAAACTACTGGAGAATAAACTAGATTTTTAATTAAAATCTAGGGGGAAATCGCAGAAAGATAAAAAAGCTTTTTCTTTACTTTTCATTGAAAGAAGAAGAAAAAAAAAGTTCGAAAGAAAAATTCAGTTTTTCTAAAGGGAAAAAAAAAAACAATTTAAGCCTTTTTTGTGCTCCATTTGCGACACAAAATAAAAGAAACAGAATATTCCTGAAAACATTCGCTCCTTCATTTCCTCAAAAGCAAACATAAATCGTAATAAAAATTAAGAATTTCGTTTACCATATTTTTCTGCTTTCTTAGTTGTGCACTTCCCCCCCCCCCCCTCCCTTTTAAAATGCGTTCTCCTGAATCCCGTAGCCCGAGAATTATATATACTTCACAGCACCAGTAAGTTAATTTTATTTACGACTTGAATGAACCCCGCGCTGAAAGTGAACGCAGAACCACAAACAAAAAAAGAAAAGCATCAAAATCTAGTATCCGAAAGATGGCGGTGTCGTAAGTGTTGCCGAAGCGTTTGCGGAAAACACGACCAATCAAGTGAGATGTGGGTGCGGCCTGAGTTGCGCGCGCAATGCCATCACATGGAGTTTGAGAGGAGAGTGATGCCCCTGCCAGTATGAAGAGTTCGGCCATAGCTCTTCCTTCACCTTCGTCTTATTCTTGTTTTGTTGGGCACGTTTCATCCCCTCCCTCCCTATCTCTCTTTTTTTTTCTGCTTTTTCCAGTTTTTTTCCCCCCCCTTCATTCATTCAATCGTTCCTTTCTCTTCTGAGGAAATATATACTTTAGGTCGAACGGTGGCTTTTTATCGCTCGGCTTGGCGTCTTTTGAGAAATTGTCGGCTTGGGTGTGTGTTTTTACTATTAAGTGAGTGGAAGATTAAATAACCTGTTTTTTGAAATGGGTTAGCAAGTGTAAGGCGCGCATTGCAATTGGAAAGGTTTTATATATATCAGGTGGAATTTTTCTTGTTTTGTCTAAATAAGGGCCCCGTTTAGAAGTACAAATTAATGAGTAGTGTTTCGAGTTGTGTTTTTTTTTTATGCATTTAGTTTTTAAACTTCATGACTGTACGGCGTTGACAGTTTTCAATTTTTTTTTTTCGGAATTCGGATTAATTATTTTATTGAGATGATGAAGCCAACATTTTCGTTTAGGCTTTCTTCTTTTTTGCCCCCTTCTTTTCCTTTCTTTTTTTCTTTGATTTAATTTACGTCTTAATGCAATTTTCATAAACCTTTTAAAACAAATGGCTGCGATTTAAAGAAATTATCAATTTTTTGTGGATTGAAATGCAAACAAACAACAAAAAAAAAAACAAACAAATCCAATTGTTAAGTTATGAATGAATTTCTGCCAGTGCCATTTTGACAAAATTTTATTTGTTTGTAACTATAATTTCTAAAAAGTGAAACAATTGTTATAATTTGATTTAAATTTTGCCGAGAACTGCTACTGCTAAAAGGGCAGTTTCAACATAATGTATTTATGTATTAGTGTCGTTACTTACTGCGCTAAGTTTTTTTTTTTTTTTCAATAATTTTGCTATTGATTATATACCCTGCTTTTTACACCTGGGAGAAGAAAATGTTAAGAATTGCAACTTTTTACAGGTTTGGTTTAATAAAATAAATTTATGACTTGTCTCGTTTAGTTGTCACTCAAGATATATCCGTAAACAATAAAATAAAAATAAACATTTGCCTAAAACTTTCACCTTTCATTCTGCCAACCCCCCACCTTCCCGAAAGTCACGAAATCTTTTCACGAAGTTGTCATTCCTTGATCGATTAGCGTGGGATTTGGCTGAGAAAAAGCTTGGCGGTCTTTCGGCGAGCGAAAAAAAAATTACGGCGGCGACCCAAATTTGCAACCCTAAGTGATGGAGCGCGTTTCTTTCGCCTCGCGTCTCCTGTTTATTTCTTAGCTGAGGAGTGGAGAGAACAAAAACCAATGAGCTATTTTTTTTTTACCATTTTTTTTTATACCTCCCTCTTTATGCATTTTCTTCTGGGCGAAAGGCAAGTTGTCAACCGGAAGTGAATTAACTAGGTGATCTCGTGGACCGGAAGCGAAACCACTTGGAGCAAAATATTAGAAACATTTTTAGCAATGGAGCGACATTATGATTTGATAAAGTTTTGTTTATTTTATTTTATTTACCACTTTCGCTTTTATACCACTTTGTTGTGTGTTTTGAGTGGATTTGTGCTGACTCCTCGATTTGTAGTTTAGCTGCATAGGAGAAGGGGTATTTATTACGTCCGAATTTTTTAGGGGGTTAAAGGTTGGCCCCTTGATCGCGTGCGCAAATTTTACCTTCGAATTTCTTCAGCTCGCCTGGTTGCAAGAATGCAATATTATTATCTGTGAGTGATATTTGCACACCTTTTTCAAAAATTTTGCCCTAATCTCTTTACGACACAACCTTTACATTCAACTATTTGATTGCGCAATATATTTAATGATATAATTATTTTATGATTATCATTATAATCAATAATAGAACTAAGTTTTTTAATTTCCTCATTGACACTAGTAAACAACCGTCGAAAATTGACTGCCTCTAATCGACACAATTCTATAAAGGCATTAAGACAGCTGCATTATAATAATTATTATTTTAACACTTTATGTCCCAAATTACGTTATGAGGGAAAAAAAAAAATTCAAAATAGATATTATGAAAAAAAATTTTTTTTTCAAAAAAGATATTGCAAAAAAAATATGATTTTTTTTCATAAAATACATTAATAATATGATTTATTTCTTGTTTTTTTTTTTTTTGTGTGTATTTTATGTATAGAAGCACCTCATATTAGATTAGATTCATAAAACTGTCAATTTTTTCTTCACTTTGGTAAACCAAATATTTAGTCTACAGGGCCCGTCAAAAAGCTGTTGCGCTCTTCTGATAGATATTTAATTTCAGGTGAGTGATTTTACTGATAGGACATTAAAATCCCGACGTGTCATAAAGGGTTTAATCTTAATGCGTCGCCAGTTAATTTGAGCACCCTCTGTATGTTACATAGTTATGGTAAATTTGGTCGTAAAGTTCGTCATTCTAAAACAGTGTTTTCCAATCACTAGTATGGGTCTTATTTAAAAAAAAAAAAAAAAAAAACAAACAAACAAGCATATGCCAACAGTTGCGGCTGTCCCTAGTGTAATTAAATCACAAAAATAATTAATGCCAACACTCAGGAAAAGATTTAAAAATGCTAAATATACGGAAATTCATAATATTTCTCTCAGCAGGTAATTCCTTCTGCCCAGTTTTGAACGCGATGTTTTGTACTTATGAATTTTTTCAGGAAGTTGTATGACACATATAACTTTACTATTAGTATTAGTCCATAGTTCATTAGGTGAAGAAGCATTATTTAATAGTATATTTTGTCGAGTGTTTAAGATCATAGATTTGTTTTTAATACTGTTCAAAAGTCTTATGATGATGATAACTGTTCAGGTGGAACACACTTAAATACAAATACCGCACTAAAAACAGTAATTAGTTTTACAGATTATTTAATAAATAAAGAAAACTTTTTATGAATTGTGTATTTATTACTTTTTATATAAATTATTTTTTGGCATTTCGGTTCATGAAATATTTTTACTGTATTCGCCAGTCTAAAAAATGTTCGGAAATACTTTACTGAACGGTGTCCGTGCGAAAAGCGCTCGAGAACAGAAATTTTCATAAGCAAAGCGTTTAACGCAGTTTAACTTTCCTGTCGCTTATAAACGCATCCTTAATAAATCATTTTGAAAAATAATCTCGTTGACCCTCCTTAAATCAAACGGTATCGTAACTACGCGGCTCTCTGGTTACACCTCAACATCATTAACGTCATAAAGCCGTCATCGTCGCCCAAGTCGTGCAAATTTCACCTTCTTCCCTGAGATTAGTTTTTAAATAACCCCCCGTGTGGCGCTCGCGCATCATTTCTCTCCCCCGTAATTTTCCCCGTCCATGGTTGCGTTTCCTCCCGTGTTGTTTTTTCTCTTTTCTCCCCTAACTTCCTCCGTGGAACGAGGGAGGAACGTTTGGGGTTAACTGTGGGGCCCTGAATGAGGGGGCCCCTGAAAAAAGAGAGTGAGGGGCCTCCACCGGAAGCCTTGCCGAAACATTTAGCGATTTGTTTTAAACGGAAGTGACAAGTCGGGTTTATTTTGGAAAGTAACTCGACTTAGCTTAATTTCAGCCGACCGAGTGGATCCCTTAAAACCCAAAGTAAATGGTAGAGATGTTAGCTTCTTCTTCTCTCTCTCTCGGGTTTTTTTTTTTTAAAGACATTCTATATGCTAGATTGAGGGGGCTCATTCAGTGCAGTTAATTTTGATATCGTTTAACGCGCAAATGTTTTCTTGCTGCATTTAGTATAATGAAGATTATACATGACTCTTTCTCTTTCTGTTTTACGTGCGTTGTAAAAACTGTAATGGAATATCTTTAGTGGGTTGATTTAGTAAACTAATTCCCATTTTCAGCTACTATTTACTCGAGAATTCGCAGACTGTGTTACTTTCGCGTTTACTACTAAATTTCTTTTTTTACGGAAGTCAAAAAATTACGCGAGATTCATTGGCGTATATTGGCATGTTTGGAGCAAAACTATTTCCTTCTGCAGAAAATACTATTTTAATTTCGGATGTCACCTGTATTTAAGTTTTCTTGAATTTTAGGTCGGGCAATTGCCCCCGCTTATTCGCAATTTGCGCTATTCTGAATAGCTGTTCGAGGCTACACAGTTTAATTTTTACCCCCATGTTAAAGTGAATGAAGTATTTGCGTCTAAATGGAACGTTTCAAACGAGAAAAGAAAATAGTAAGATTTGTTTGGATGATAATATGTATCAAAGCACAATACTCTGTGTTAAGCAATAAACATTTTTTGCATATTAAATTAAAAGTGATAATTCTGTCATTTCCAGACTGGCGCCTTACAACTAATTAAGCGATAAGTAATCCTACGATATGCTAATATACCTGACGATAGTTTCAACCCAGACTACCTGAATGTCTTTTTTTTTTTTTTTTTTTTTTTAAATAAAAAAAGTGTTTGGAAATCTTTAGAGTACAATAGGAGAACGCGTGGCAAATATTAGAGGACAAATTCTGAACTCTGACTTCCAAGGGACTTCTCTTGCAAAATACAGAACTTAACAAACGCGAGTTTCCCATCTGCATTTGTCAATCAAAATCCCCCAGTTCCTGTGTTTGCATGCACACTTCTTCATAACCGAGATAATCCCCCGAAACCGCGTTCCTCGAATTGAATACGTGCCAAAAAACCATTTCACTTCTCTTCTTTTTTTTACCCCCTTTTTACTTTCACTGGTTAAAAAAAAAAAAAAGCTATTCGCCAATCACTAATGCTGTTCTCTCTCGTACTGCGCTTAGCGAAAAAAATAAATAAATAAAAAAGGTAAAAGTTTGGATGGCAAGAGAAACATAAGACACGCTGATTTGTCGGGATCATGCCAATCAAGTGGATAGCTTGGGTGTTTTTTGGAACGCTATTTTTTTGTTCGAAATGTAATTATGGTTTGTCACTGCTGCTCTAACAGCCATGAATCTGCATCGATTGCAACTAGGATCATGCATGATATTGCTATTTGTGTCAACCTATTCAAAGGGTTGTAGATAAACACATAGTTTATTTTTTTACAGGAGCACTCAATGCGTTAATATCTTTGCAAACCCATTGTTTAACCCTTTCCCAATGCTGAAAAAAGGGCAGCCGTTGCCATCGCTCGACTAAACTACCAGTAAGATGGCCGACGATCGAAACGTTCATCGCGTGCTTGAAATCTAGAGGTCTTTTTTTGACGACAGCTGACATTTTCAGCAGATGTCAGTGCTGTTAAAAAGAATCGTGACCATTTGTTTTACGGGAAATGACGTTCTAAAAAGTAAACGATTCTCGTGGAGCTATGTCTCCCGCAACTATTTTTATAGAAATCAAATATATTCTCCGTGACTGGCAACAGTCAAAACGTCAGAGTTTGGTGTTCTCAGAGCGGGAACACTGCACGTTGAAGGGTTAAAAGTGCGTTTGAGGTGGCAGTCTGTTTCAAACAAAACAAAATCGTTGTAATAATTGACCAGTACTCAGGGCCGCCGGTAGCGCCGACACGTACTATCTTAATGCTGGGCCTTTCTAGTGTCAGTTTTCATGCTGGCGCCTCTTTATCTTTCGCTCAGACTTACATACTCCAAAATTAACAGTTTCAAATTGCATGTAGTTTTCCGTCACTTTTTTTTTTTTTTTTCAATTTTGCCATTAACTTTATTACTATCTGCGACAGTGTAAATAATAGGTTAAAGAATTAAAAGAACGAATTATTGAGTAACTGAGCAATTTGAGCCAAACTAATGACCCTAGCTCAATTCTTAAGTTATACTCTCTGCCCGGGGGAGGCTCAAGCATCCAGAAATTGGGTGGGGGGGTGGAGGTTCTTAGAGCTCAAAGAAGTTCGTGTGTTCAAGGCAGGGGCGCAGCCAGAAATTTTTCATGGGTGGGGGGGGGTGATAAGGCAGTGAAAAATATACATTTTGTATGGCAAATAATTCTTCATGGGGAGTTATGACCCCCCCTAACTCCCCCCCCCCTTGGCTACGCCCCTGGTTCAAGGTATAGCACCGTGCTCGGTGTCGGATCCAGGGGTAGGCCTAAGAGGCTTCAGCTCCCCCCCCCCTTCAAAAAATAGAAGACATTGCTCAAGGGTAACATTTTGCTACATTGTAACCTTTTGTTTAGGTGAAATGAGCTTTTGTTTGATAAATTAACTCCTCCCCAAAAAATTTGCCTGGATAACATTTTGGTTTATTGTACATTTTGTGTAGGCCAATGAAGCAATAAAACTTAAAAAGAGCCTCCCTCCCCCCCCCCCCCAAAAAAAAAAAATAAATAAATAAATAAATAAAATAAAATAAAATTCTATATCCGCCGCTGCTTGTACTCCGTGTATAAGTGTAGACGCCAGCGCATGCAAACATCCAGCAAGGGAGGGAGATCATGCATTGATGGAAACAGGGCCTTATTATAGCATCGGGCAAATCGGGACTTTGCCCAGGACCCCCAATTTCAAATGTTCTTCTGAAATATTTTATTTTAAATCAAACTTTTGTGAATAATGAAACAGATTTTATGGATTGGGGCCCCCCAAATTCATCAATGCCGGGGGCCCCTGTAAGTCATAATCGGGCCCTGGATGGAAAGTGCCGCATAATCCACGCCGTCGGCACTTCCACGTTGAGGCAGCACAACACGGGTGACGTTATCATCATCATCATCAACAACAAAAACACCGTACAAAATCAGTTTCCTCAAGAACAGAGACAGAGCCTCATCATACATGCCGAACTCTCTCTGCTCTCCTTCAGTTCAGGGCCGGATGATTGGGAACGTTAAGTAAGCGCGCGCGGGGCCGAGTTTTCTAAAGCGGGGGATGAGAATATTTTGCATGTGGAATCGAGTGCACAGAAGCGGGTCAAGAGAACTAACTGGAAAAGTATGTCACACTCCCAACCAACCAACCAACACGATGTCTTCTTCTCCAGCGGACTTTTCTGCTCGTTTCCCCAAGGCTGGGGACAAAAAACGGTTTCGGATGCCCGATTGGAAGAGACAAGGTCGAACCAGTGAGTACAACACAACACAACGTGGAATTTCTTTTCTTTTTTTTTTTTTTTTTTGGGATGGCGTCACACACTTGATGACATCGGCAGCAGACTTTAGCTTTTGTCTCTCTCTTTTAATGAAAAATGGCGGGGAGGTCGAACGAGTAATTGTTTGTTCCGCAGGATGTCCAGAAGACACCAGGGTCGGACGCCAAGGCGTTTAGCAAGGACTTTGCTGTTAGGGTTGCTAACCGTCCAACGAGAGTCGGAATGTCCCGTTTGTAGGGCTGTAGAAAACGCGTCCCGCGAAAGATGTGTGCGGGACGTCCCGTTTGCGTAGCTCCAACGACAGCCGCACATTACCCAATCAAGTCGTGCTTTTGAACCTCTTGCGATGCTATTATTTTCTGACTCAGTGACAAGTCCCATGTGCCGACGTTCTTCCACTTGATGAAGCATGCCAACAGTGTTCCTACAAATCCTTCGCCACGCATCCATCATCTTCCATCATCCTTTCGGTGCCCGAGAGTACGTTCAAGAGCACGTGCTGTAACGACTCCCCCCTATTTTCTGGAAAGAGGTGAAAGTAATGAGCTGCGGTTGTTTTCTGGTGGTAATTATTTATTGAGAGATGTAGTGTTGTACATCGAAGGGGCGACCTCCCACTTTCCGAGCCCCTGCTGGGGGTAATAAGGTACAGTATTTGTAGAGGCTGTTTGTTATGGCTGCTATCATAGGGCGTAGTGAATGCACCATAGAACGGATACTTTAGTAGTTTAGTACTAAGTATCTGCTCTGTGGGACGAACTGTTTATTCGAGGTCATGGAGTACGGACGATGATGCTCTGTGTTCTTTGACGTAAAAACGTGTGATATAACGTTATCTCTACGTTGCATGAAATAATTCCGCAAGAAAATGATTCATTACCACCTATAACACAATAGGTTCTGGGGAAAGTGAAGTCGCTCCCGTGCATTCCCAACTACATTGCAAACGTCCAGGGACGAAGCCCCCCCAAAAAATTTCGGAGAGGGTCCAAACGGTAAAAATGGCAGGATTTTTTACAAAAAGACTTCATCATTTTCATTTTGTTAACGAAAACCGAAATTTAGGGGAGTATCCGACAGGGTTCCCATTAGAAAAAAAAATTGGGGGAGATTTCTCACCCATCCAAAAATTTTGAGTGAGATTTCTGAAAGTTAAGTGAGAACATAAATATTGTTTAACATCATTTTATTTATTTATAGTACAATTTCAATAACACCGATTTTTCCGTCCATTAAAAAGTTTCAGCTTGATCATATGGAAAACTTTCTAAATTGATATTTCCATCAGCTATTCTAATAAGATTTCTTAAATTTGCACTTGAAAGTGCACTGAAATTTGCACTTGAAAGTGCACTGAAATTTGCACTTGAATTGTTAATGGATATTCAAAGTTAATGAATATTCACATTTATTCAAAGAATCACATCCAGTTTAACTAAGCAAAAGAATTATTAACTATAATATTTTATCTAGTATAATAAAATTATATAAAATAACTTAATATTTATATAATATATTTATATAAATATTAAATTATATTATACTACAAAGTTGGTAAGATACAAAGTTAAAACAGATATAGTTAAGTTCAAATTCTTACTACAATATAAGCTAGATTATCCGACATTTAACCGGAAAATTTCAGCTTCTTCTTTATTTTATTTTATTTTTTGGGGGGGTGGGGGTCTTCTTAAAAGATTAACTCTTACTGTGAACGACAACTAAACTTAGAACGGAAGGGGGGGGGGGTCCAAATTTCAAACTGCCAGAGGTTATCAATGATTCCATGAATAGTGGTGGTATATAAAAAAACAAACAGATGAAATGCTCTCAAAACTCATATACGATGGACACACATACAAAAACAAAACATTTTACAGCTGGCAAGCAGGGGGAGAAAAATCAACACGTCAGCTCCGCGCCGATAGCATTAATTAATATTCTCCCACTGCATTCCGATGATTTAACCGTGTTATCTCTGAACAGAAACTCAAAAGAGAGGAAGGGGGAGGGGGCGCTTCATTGCGGCCGCGGCACGCTCGTTATCCGACAGTAGTAGAGTAAAAACAAGTTTTTGTATTTGTAAACTAGCGTTTTTAAACTTTCAAACAGCGTGCGAGAATCTCGCGCAGGTGGCGAATATTTTGCTGAGCGAGAATACCTCGCGCTGCAATATTTTTTGCGCGAGATTTAAGAAATTTATGCGAGATTCTCGCGGTCTCGCACTCTAGCGGGAACCTTGGTATCCGACCCCCTGGACCCCTCCCCCTTAAAAGCGTCCTTCGTCAAAGCGTCTCTTAATTTACCATTACACCGGAACCTGACGGACTTTGGGCTGGATTAGTCAAAATTTAGTAATGACTTTATATCACTGATATGTATTACATGATAAAATAAAGCATTGTGATAAATTTATACTATAAATAACAAGATTTTTTTTATTTGAAACATTATAATTTTAACGCAAGAAATCATGTCTATGCTTGCTCCCCAAATAGTATGATCAACCATGCATTTACCGGGATTTGATATCGGAACCATTATATGCGATGCTAGACCGTTAACAATATGACCAAGTAATTGGTTATTACGTACTAAGTTTTATAACATCCATAATAAATGTTATATTTTAATTTGGGATCATTAATATGATTTTTTCCGTTGTGTGTAGAAAATATTCGTGTTTATAATACTTTAATCTTAAACTGATAATTATTTCGTAACGTTTAACCTATCATAAGTTTAATATTAACATACGTTAAATGTTAAGTGTGTATGATTGGTTGTGTGTGATTATTGCAACGCTACACTAGGGCGATCTGCCAAGGGGCGGGGGGGTTGCCTTGGTAGGAGAGGAGGACTTTCTAAGGCGTTCTAAGGAGTTCTAACGCGTATTCACGTTACATCTAGAGAAAACCTACCAAAACTCCTTAAGTGTGTATGAAGCTCATGTAAACGAAATTGTGTAGGCACGTGTGGCCCGTTGAAAGCGAACAGGCCCGTTCCGGCCCGGCTTGCGTTTTTAAGGAAGCGTAGAAGCCCGGTCTGGACTGTGGCTGAGATAAATCTAGCTGCAAAAGTCCAGGCCCATGCAGATCTGTACCATGTGGACATACGTTACTGCCTTTCATCAGCCCGTGCCACGACAAAGTTCACCGCTCATAAATTTCGTTGGAATTCAACCCCCTCTGCGAAAATTTGTCCTCTTGTTTTCACCAAGTACTCCTTTACTAAATTAGTGCTCCCCCTCTGTCTATGGGAGTCTGCTCTCGGCTCCAAACATATCTAATTTAGTCTGGGGAGGAGGGAGTTTAGAAGACCCTTTACCCCGAAACGGAGGGAGAGTGGATGTTTGTTGTTTGTATTCGTTTGTGACCTCTTGTTTTACTTTACACCTTTGCTCCCCTCCTGCACTAGTCGAAAGACCTCTTGGAGGGGCCGTAATTTATCTTAATTTGGCAATAATGGGATCGTTTGTCTATGAAATTGGCCGTTAGATTAGGTTTCATTGGAAAATGTGTGGTTTACCCTTTAACGCGCAGTGTTCCCGCTCTGGGAACAGCAAACTCCTGACGTTTTTGACTGTTGCCAGTCGCGAAAAATAGATTTGATTTCTATAAAAATAGTTGCGGTTGACCTAGCTCCACGAGAATCCTTTACTTTTTAGCACGTCATTTCCCGTTAAAAAAAATGGTCACGATTATTTTTAAACAGCACTGACATCTGCTGGAAAATGGAAGGATGCGAATATGTCGTTAACCCTTTGAGGCGCAACCCTTTCCCAATGCTAGAAAAAGGGCAGTCGTTGCCATCGCTCGACTTAACAACCAGCAAGATGACGGACGATCGAAACGTTCATCGCGTGCCACAGATCTAGACCCTTTTTTGACGACAGCGGGCTGTGCGGCACAGCCAGCTGTATACTCCAATATCTTGCTGTGTACGCTGTATACAACAAGATTCTCCAAAACAGTTATCTTGGAGTTTTCTGTTTTAAATTAGTGAGTGATTCTTCTGATTTTAGGTATTTCAGTCAGATTTTCATTTTTTGGCTATTTTATGAAATTGAAATTTCGACGATTTTTCTTAGAGAACTAAAAAATGATTTTCCGAAACTGATTTTTGACTTAATTTTTACCTTTGAGTATACTGTATGAGGATTTCAGCTAGAGAAAAAATTCCTTTCGCAAATACAGCTAAATGTAGCGATAAGCTCTAACAAAATGCTAAGATGGAAGTATACTCCTGAAAATTTATGATAATTTAACTTTTTTAAATAGCTTGAAAAACTAATGAAAATAAAAGATTCAGAACAAATACAATTTTGAAACAGATTATTGTTTAATTTTTATCAAAGCATAGCAAATTTCAAGGGATTTAAAGAAAAATTTGTGATTTTAAATTGTTCGTTAAAGTTAAAGGTTTTAATGACTGAATTTGTGTGTGCATTTCTGTTTCGTTTTTTCTCACCCTTAATAGAAATATTTTATTCATTTCTATGTATAGAATGTCCTCTTGCAGTCTGAGATAGAGTTCATTCTATAGACCAGAGGTTCCCAAACTGGGTGCCGCGCGCGTATGTCAGGGGTGCCGTGGAGATAATCAAAAAAAGTGTTTTTGGTGGAGTATAATCAAATAATTTCCTCTGAACCGGTATTCCCAAGAAAGTGAGTCAAGCTGATCACTAAGTTGGCTCAAACAAAAATATTTCAGTTAAGTTGAAGACTGTCCTGTAGCCTCTCTTTTATAGGAACTCACTGAAATGGGGGGTATTGCCAAAATTTTATATCCCTTTCCCAAGAGAGTACTTTCAGGATAGTTAGCCCTGTAAACAAGCAAACAAAAAATAACGTAAAATGCATCCAAACTGCTTCATTCTAACCTTCATATTCATATTGCTTTAAGGAAACGCGAAAATCTTTGCCAGGTGCCGGAAAATTTTTAGCCTGACAAGGGTGCCGTGAAATATTTTTTTAGCCTGACAAGGGTGCCGCGAAATGCTTTTAGCCTGACAAGGGTGCCGCGGGGGAAAAAAGTTTGGGAACCCTTGCTATAGACACTTTTTTTTTCATCATTTTTATTTCTTCTAATTATTTCATTATCAACTATCTACATTTTTATTGTATGCCGAAGAACATATGCCAGCAGCATATAGTAAGTATCTTTAATTAACGCTTTGAGGTTGGAAAATGTTTACTTCTCACAGAGGCGTAGCCAAGGGGGGGGGGGTTAGGGGGTCATAACCCCCCCCCCCCACACACACATGAGGAATTTTTTGCCATACAAAATGTATGTTCTTCTCTACATTATCACACACACGTATACATATATATGAGTTACAGTAGTCATAACCCCCCCCCCCCCATGAAAATTTTCTGGCTACGCCCCTGACTTCTCTCTGTCTGTCTAGGCTGCTATTATCTTCAGTTTGCAATGATAACTGTGAGATTTCTACAGAGCTTCAACTATAGAGGAATGCAAAAGGGGCACGTGCTCCGGGTGCCGAGCTGAATGGGGCGCCCAAATCACTTATTTTTCTGTGAAAGGGGATAGCCCTACTAATTGGGAGTAATGTAAATTCGAATTGCGTCAATGGGATTATAAATGGCATTGTCATGTATGAGTACCATGCCCTGTTTCCTTGTGAAAATTATGTCTGTAGTGTTTAATTCTTTTACAGACATCCCGAGGCGGCATTTCGGTTTTTCATTTCGAGGTGCGAGATTTGATGTATTAAAATCCAAAATATGAAATAAATAAAATGTTTGTTGAATTTGGGGGCGCTACCGTGTCCCCTATTTGCTGCCCCTGCAAACATCTGATATATTTCTTTGAGATAGATATTTTTCCTAAAAACTTTCCTTCCAAATAAAATGCAGTCTTGTTAAAATCGGGGCTATTTGATATGTTTATTTCTCGAACTGTTTCTAGTAAAAAAAAAAAAAAAAAAAAAAATTCGTTTTACCACTTGAAATATTCTACTGTCTAGATGTTTCAAAACGGCTGGCAGTCGTTTTTGTTATGTTGGAAGTGGCTTTTTTTTTTTTTTTTTTGAAACTGTAGAAAGGGCGGGGGGATATAGTTCGTGGAAAAATAACTGGTGACGGTGGCAAAGTTTACTTGCGGTTAATTTGTTGATACCGTCGAAGGGAATCATGTTGCTTTTGAAAGTGTATAACTTCTTGTTCGTTCTGTTATGTCTCCTAAATTCTGATTTGCGTTATTTTACTAAATGTCTTTTTAGATTTTCAAACGTTATATATATTTCATTTTTACCACTGTTTGGATTTCTATTTACTGGATATATCTACTCATGCCTGTTTTGGATACGATTTTGTGTTCATTGAATATTTGGACTACGAAACTGCTGTAGAATGATTCCTTGACTCGTAAGTTTAGCCATTTTACTATTATATATACTAGCTGCGTGCCCGTTCTTCGCACGGTAGGAAACGAAAATTTTCCTTACATGTGTAATTTGACACTGTGGAATTTGTTGAACACTGTTACTTGACTGTGTTGACTACACTTGTGTTACTTGACTGACACTGAATCGACACTGTTATTTGACTCTTAATGTAAAGTTTGTGTCATGAGTACTAACCTGATCATTGCAGTATAATGACTCAAAAAACTACGTCAGTGTCATTCACTATCAAAAAAGTGGAAAGCTTAATGGTTTGCAGAGAACTCCTGGCTTTCAAAATGTCTTATTTCTACATCATACTGTTTTTTAGGCTCAAGTTGTAGCATTAAATACCCAAGACACTACATGAAATGGAGCACCATTTATTTCTTTCCGAAAATGTACCATATAAGGAAAGTATTGCAATCATGAAAAAAATTCGACTTCGAGATTTTGGTGTATTTACACGTTTTGAGATCTTCTGAATTCATTTATGCTATTTTCAAGAGATGTTTTTAAAATAGCTGCGCGCCGGCTCTTCATACGGGAAGAAGGGAATATTTTACTACTAAAATCATATCTGCATGTGACAAAACAGAATTTCATTTTAAAAAAGTTCAAGTAATCCCCTCTGTTGAAATGACTGCGGGATATATTAACGCAAATTAGAATTACTTTTCGTTTAGTTGGTTGTAAGACAACCGTTGAAAAAGGATAAACACTTTTAATTTCATGAAATATTTATTAACGTGGTACATTGCGATTTATTCATACTATATTTACAAATCTAATAATACTACCTATTACGTACATTAATACTATCTATACTCGCTTCTCCCTCTTCAAGGCTCCCTTAAAAGAAACAGCTTAGATTATTTGGCCTCAATGGGATCTTTTGATTCTGTGGCGATTCTTTGCAATTTACGCATTAGCATAAATAATAATCATTTCACATAATGGTTGCCATTAAGGAAACTCTCCATATATATTTAATTTATACATAGTTTTATAAGATTGGCATATTTAGCGCCGTAAACCATTTCATCTTACTGTGGGGAGAAAATATCCAAGGGGTGCCATTTTAAATATAACATAGCGATATCTTTTATATCCTCCATAGTCCTGTCTCCTGAAAAACATCAAACTGTGTAATCTCGAGGAGCTACTTATTCCCATTTTAATTGTGACAGGGCGTTAGAGTTGCAGAGTTTACAAATTTCACACATTTTTTTAAATTTATGACGTCACTGTTTGACTGCCGTAAAGGATACCCCGGTAGATTAATTTCGGAGTTACTTTCGATATTTCGCATAATTGTTTTCAAACGGTATCATTAAAACTTTGCGTTACCTTTATGGAGGAACGTAATTCAACGTTAAAATAAAACTATACTCGCAACCTGCATGCGTATGTTAGGCAACGCCTGCGCTAAATTAAATGCCAAAAATAAAAATAACAAATAGAAAAATTTTAATATATCGCGCTTTGAAACGAACTTTGTAACTTTTAAAATGAACATTTTCAGCGCCGTGAAAACATTTCAATTTTTAAATAAGCACCGGATTAAAATACCACTTCTAATAATAATAATCGTGAATTTCTTAGTTTATTTCTACAGTAAATTTTAATCAAAATATCGTCTCCCTGTGTTGAAAATAGAGCTGGAATAAATGAGTTAAAATTATGGCGTAATTTTTAGGTATCTTAAAGCATTTGACGTCATAGATCCTCACTTGCGAATTGAAATTCTGATATCCCATTTAAAAACTCGATTGGTTGAAAAAACCCTTTTTTCTAATCCTTTCTGTGGCAACAGCCGAACATAAATTCTCGTGCCGTGATCGCAATGTAATGAATGGCGTAAGATCGCGTTGATGCTATTAAATTCTAAACATTAGGCTGCATTAAAATTCGTAAAAAATCATCTAATTTACATAATTTTTAAGTTTTTATTTTAAAAGAGGGAGAAAAGAATGTTTCACGATTTGTCAAAATATCTAAAAGTTATGACGGATAGAATTCAAGATGCGACAGTTTTAAAATTATTTTACGAAAAACAATCGCGAAGCAGATGTTTAGCAAAAAAATTCCTAAAAATCGGTAAATCAGTTTAAGTATTCAGAACAAACTGTTTTTAAAAGAAAATTTTCTCCTCTATCCGATGATACAAATGCCGTTTTGCTGCGAGCGTAATTTCCGCCGTTATTACGAATTAGGTGAGAAAAAATGCCAAAAATCGCATAAAACATAAAATAAAAAAAAATCTAGGTCGAATTTTGAAAAAATCGCTTCGAGGTGCAGAACTACATATTTACATCTTCCCGAATGCCAAATTTGGTGTTTCTAGGTGTAGCCGTTTGTCCGTAACGCTGCAGACAGACACACACACACACACACACACTCACACACACACAACACACACACACACACACACACACACACACACACACAGACACCTTCTTTTATAAAAAGTAGAGATATACAAATATCGTAACTTACCCCAAGAATTAAAAAAACAATAATAATAAAGTGAAATCCCTCTACCATCCTTTTATTTTGCCCTGAAAGCTTAAAATTGGGGGGGGGGGTAGCCTGAAAGTAAATTTCTTTTAAAATAAATAAATGAATAATGACTTTAGTTGTCATAGACTTCATGCAGTTTACAGTCGACTGTAATCATTTATTAAAATAGAATTTCCCAAATTTTACAGAAAAGATATGATAAAGTTGCATTAGTCTTAATTATGACATTATTGGCATAGAATTCGCATTGCAAAATGTGCCAAGGCATTATAAATTTTGGAAATTATAGCAGACTTTCCTGCATCTTCCATTACTCTTTGTTTAAAAAAAAAAAAAAAAATGCAATTTGTGGGGAGACTCCATTTTTTGAGTGTCCAGCTGTAGCTGTACTTACTCGATTCTTTAAATATCTGTTCGTAAATTGCATAATTTCTTAAAAAAGCAGTCTGTGGGACTGTGTATACAATTATGTGGTATGTAGCCCAGTTCTGTGCCCTTCCCCGCCCCCTCCTCTCTCATTTCAGCAACGACAGTGTTTGATGTTCTTGAATTTTGAAAAATTCCATGTCGGCACGGACTTAGAGAAGATTCGTCGCATGAAAGGAAAGAAAACATTCGCTTTATTTGTCTGCTTCACACACAATGCGCAACATTTTGTCTGTTTCTGGCCAAAACGAACCGCCCCGTATTCTTTAAAGAATTTTTTTTTTTTTTTTTTTTTTTTACTCACTTCCGCGAATTTTTTTTTCAAATCACTTGCAAGCTGGACAAAAGGAGCGGCAAAGTCGGTCAAAAACGGCACTCCAAAACGTACCTGCATTGCCATTAAAGGAACATTTAAAGAAAAGGGGAAAAAAAAAAAGAGAGTGTTTATACAAGGCGTTCGTTATTCCCCCCCCGCACGTGGGCCCCAAGTACTCGCGGGTTTGCTCCGTGGCATGTCGGAGGGCGCGATAAAAAACACCCCTCGAAAAACCCACACAACCTACAAACAATCGGCGGATTTATGTCCTCTGAGATACTTAGTAAGGCCCCGACAATTCGGTTGGCCAAATTACGCGCGTTGGTCTGAGAAATTCTCTGCCTCTCGTCTGTCAACTCCACATTCCGTCAGCACGTGGGGCCCCTTCTCCTCCTTGCCATTTTCCTTTTCTTTTTTTGGTCTTCTTCATCCACATACATATATTTTTTTTTTTCCTTTTTACATTTGCCCTAGTCCTCCCCTTCGTTCGTTCCTTGCTTCCTTTTTGGGGTCGGGCCCCGGAATAAACAGTGTGAGGTCAGACTTTGGAATGCTTCATACACTACTGAAACAGTCTTCTTGTCTTTTTCTTTTTTTTGTTAGTGGTACTTGCCAGTAAATATCTAATGTGACGGGTAGTGAGTCTGGTGGCATTTTGTAGCTCTCGACCACAGCTAGGGCTGTGGAGAAGCAGCAGCTCGATTGGGATACGAATAATCTCGGAAGCTGGAGTCGCAATCGAATAATTTTTGAGTCTGTGACGCCTGATGTTGCTGACTGAATCAAAATGTAGTGAATGTGTGCAGTAAAATTAATGAAAGGAATTCTGCATGTTAAAATAATAACATCACGTTTTATCTTAAATCCGTACCCATTTTCGGAATTCGCGTTTTGTATTTCAAATCATCTCAAAATGCAATCTCTTAATTCTCAAAATTATTCCAAAGCTTTCTCGGAAGTAGTACATTTTAAATTATTAAAATAATAAAATAAAAATACTGTGGGTTCATCCGCAAGTAAACAAAATAAAAATACTGTGGGTTCATTCGCAGACAATTATCTTTATAGAAAATTTTCATTTACAAATTTATTGAATTTCAGAACCATTTTTGGTCATTTATTTCTGCGATTGTCTGAATTTTCAAAACTTTGACTGAAATTTACCCTTGTTTCTAAAAGAATATCCATAAAAAGAAAAGATCCATGCATAAAAAATTGTCTGCTGAACAACCCACAGTAATTTTTTATTAAAATAACTGAAAGTATATTATTGCGGTGTGAGAAAAACTTCTTCGTATGTTACCATAGAGCTAATAAATCAAAGATGGCAGCCGTCCAACAGCCGCCATCTTGGACTTACTAGCTTCATGGTCTAAATGGCATAGGATGGTTGCGAGACGAGACACCCTATATCTCGAGTGAAATAGGGCTGTCTCTTCTCGCATAGCAATTGGAAATCTGTCTCGTCTCATCTTGCAGGTATCCCTATAAATGGCAAAGCCCTTCTCATTGAAAATTCTAGCTCCTCCCTTGTTTTAAAGAAATCTGACTTCGCTGTCTCTGTCTTCGTTCCAGGGCTATGGGGGCTAAAGCCCCCCTAAACCTGGAGAGTTAGATGCGAAAAGCTTTAAAAATTGAAAATTATCACTAATGAATCAAAATATTTTATTTTAAAAAATTGTCTTCAAATTTTTTTGTGGTGGGATTCATTTAAAGTGGGGGATGTTGGTTTTTAAATAAATGCTTATAGTTTGTGTATAAAATAAAGTTTAACTTGGGTGCAACATCAATGAAAAGATTGGATAATTATTTATGACTCTATAACGAGTTACGTTGATAGTGGGCTTGAGTTTTATGGGCAAGTGGAGATGAATATTTTGACGTTATAAGAGAGTTATAACTATAATCGAGGTCACTATAACCAAGTTCAGTAGCATTTTTAACTCCAACCTCCCCTAAACCAAAATCCTGGGTGCGCCACTGCTGCGTTTCATAGAGCATTTCGACGTGACGTTTCAGTGACGTCATTTGAGTGACAGCCAACTGCGCATCCTTTCCGCGCAGGCTCTCCTATTGTCTTTCAAACCAGAAAAAAGGGTATTAGAAAAAATCAGTTTTAATTACCCTTAATCACTTCAAAACATAAAAATGCCGCTTAAGCATCGGAGTCGTAGATTTATTTAACCAAATTAAACCATTACAGTCATCCGAAAACTTGACTTTAATTAAACCTTTTTTTATTTATTTTTCTTTTCAAATGCTAAAAATCGGGTTTTTTCCCATTGAAATAGTTAGTACATTAACGAGAAAGCAAAGCTGTCACGCAGAATGGGGACTGGTCGCAGAGAAACTGGTGCTCAATGTGCATACGCGGACACGAAAACGTCCAAACACTCCAGAAGTTAACTTATTTTTTTTTTTTTTTCCTTCCCTTCGGAAGAAGAAGCAGACTTATTTGAGTGTTTTATGACCGCCGGATTGATAAAATTCCTTTCCGAAAAACCGACGTTCTGTTTGTATTGGTTCCGCACACATTTCTGCCGACTGTCGGAACCAAAAAAGAGGGGAGTTGAGACGTCCGGAGCAGATAAATCTAGGGAGAGAACGTAAATCAAGCATCCCGGCGTCTTCTGAGGTAGAGAGTAGTGCCAGAGAAATGGGATTATTTCTTAATACGCTGACACATATATTTAAACAAGAGCACACAGGCTGATTTTTTTAAATTTTTCCGTCAAAACCTATAGATGAATTTATAAACATGTAAAAAGCTAAAGAAATCCAGAGGGGGAAAAAAATTACTCGGCTGTTCGAGCCTCGTCAGGGGGAGATCCCTCCCCCTGAACCCCCCCCCCCCCCAATTTTTTAGTTTCATTATTATCATATTAAAACGATATTGATTGACTATGTCATTTTATCTCTCATCTATCGTGTATTTCGCCTGGTAACCCTATGTTAAAATTTTTAGGATTGTAACCTATTTATAGAAAAATACATGGGATGCCTATTCTACAGCTTACGAAATAGTGTAACAATAGATTCAAGCTGTTGTGAACTATAGTATTTAAATATATCTAAAATTATGTCGCTTTTTGGGGACACATTTTTCGGACAATTTTCAATAAAGGGGGTGAGAGATAAAATGACATAGTCATTAACGGTGTTATTCGAAAAAAATCATGTGATTTTGGAACATAATTACAAATAAACTAATTATGCCAGGCACTTCAAAATTTTGAAACCGTCTCTTTACAAGCTGTATTACATACTACGAAGACAGGTCAATCTGTATCAGTTTCAAAACTTTTAGAAAAAATTCTTAAAAATCGGAAATTTTCGCAAAGTGTGTCACTCTTCGAAAAATCTATCAGATGAAATCCATGTTTAAGATTTTTTTCTGAAAATTTCACAAAAGCCACAGCGTTTTCGCTTATCGTAGTGTGTAAAACAGCTTATGAAGAACCATCTGGAATTTTTTGGAGACCATGGTGCTATTAGTTTATTTCAATTTGTGTACCAAGACTAAAAACAGAGTTCTTTTTTTTCGAAGAACAGCCTTAAAACATGATTGGCATAAACTAAAAACATACGAAAAGTCATCTGTTAGATCATCCTCATCACCCCAAAAAATTTTTACTTTGCGGACAAGATTTTCAAATTTTTTGTTATTATCTTTTGAATTAAAGTTTCAATAATATTCAATTAATTGTCGACGACATTCTCAGAAGATGAACCTAAAAATAAATAAATTTTAAAAACAATATTTTAGTGTTTTTTAATTTTTGTTGTTAATTATCTGATAATGAGGAGAGAATCGGATATTAGCAACTACATTTAGCACAGACGTTAAGCCACGATGAGGAACTTTATTATAATCTTTATAACGTAGCCTGATTCAAATGAATTTATAACTTTATAGCTCAATAATGCGAATCATTACATGAAATTTAACTCAAAGATTTGTTTTATTTTGGTTTTTGCAAAAAGAACTAAAGAAAATAATAACTATATTTTAAATACACATATATATATATACCCCCAGGTTCACAATCCATGATGAAAGTGACACCAAACACTTATAAAACACGAGAACTTTTCTTTTTAATAACTTCAAATTTAAACAATAATCAGTTGCTATTGAGGAGAGGACAAACTTTTTCAACAGTGAATGACCCTTAAAACATTCGATTCAAATATTATGCAGGCTGTCGTTGGATTCAAGAAACCAATAAGAATCGAAAAAAATAAGTAACATGGCTGTCATGGCTGACTTCGTATGATGGAGCTTTGACCGAGAAAATTTGAAAATCCGCCTGTATGGAGCGGTACCTCGAGTAGTAGTAGTGTGGGGCCAAAGTACGAATATTTTTTAAATTTCATTTCATGGAACTTATTAACCCTTTGAGGCGCAACCCTTTCCCAATGCTGAAAAAAGGGCAGCCGTTGCCATCGCTCGACTTAACTACCAGCAAGATGGCGGGCGATCGAAACGTTCATCGCGTGCCACAGATCTAGAGACCCTTTTTTGACGACGAGCCGGCTGCTCGCTCTGCGCGCACAGCCATCAGCTGCGTCTAAAAAAGGGTCTCTAGATCTGTGGCACGCGATGAACGTTTCGATCGTCCGCCATCTTGCTGGTAGTTAAGTCGAGCGATGGCAACGGCTGCCCTTTTTTCAGCATTGGGCAATCTCTGCAGATGTTCTCGCATTCTTCCATTTTTCAGCAGATGTCAGTGCTGTTAAAAATAATCGTGACCATTTTCTTACGGGAAAGGACGTGCTAAAAAGTAAAAGATTCTCGTGGAGCTATGTCCCCCGCAACTATTTTTATAGAAATCAAATCTATTCTTCGTGACTGGCAGCAGTCAAAACGTCAGAGTTGGGTGTTCCCAGAGCGGGATCACTGCGCCTTAAAGGGTTAACGACAGGGTGTTTATTCAATGTGCATAATTTAAGTTTCCTTGTTTAGAGCGGCATACAGGGAAAAATATTGGTCAGAATTAGGGATAGATGCGAGACGAGACAGATATTTACAACTTTTTTGCGAGACGAGACAACCATTTTTGACATTACAATACAGGGATTTTGCGAGACGAGACAAAGCTTTTAGGCTGCTTTGCGAGACGGCTCGACTGTATTCTGACAGACGGCTGGTTTTCGTCTCGCGTCCATCCCTATAGAGCAAGAGCCAGCGACCGCCAGACCTTCGTCATAGTATAAAAGCTGAAACTTTCTCTGCGCATACCCCCCAACAGAGGTAGGAACAATCGGCCACTATAAAGTTTGGAGGATCGTGGCTTTGGCAGGTAACGGGTGGCAAAGGTCTATAAAATTGCCGAAAATTTTCGTAATTTCATAAAGCTTCATTTTTTTATAGGTTCTTCTTCGCAGTACTAGAAATCACTTGATCCCTTGCCAGACACTTTTCCATCGTGGCAAACCCCCGCCAGACAACCTCAAAGTCTTGAAAAACGTAATTCTATTACGAGTGCGCTGCAAGAAAGTTCGCGCGTAAGAAAGTTCAGAAGTAGCAGTATAAAATGTGCTTGACACTTTGTGACAGCTTGACGTACTTCGTCGCGGGAGTTTACGAACACAACAGTTTTCCATGACTTTGAGGTTGTCTGGCGGGGGTTTGCCACGATGGAAAAGTGTCTGGCAAGGGATCAAGTGATTTCTAGTACTGCGAAGAAGAACATATAAAAAAAATGAAGCTTTATGAAATGACGAAATTTTCGGCAATTTTATACACCTTTGCCACCTGTTACCTGACAAAGCCACGTTCATCCAAACTTTAGAGTGGCCGATTGTTCCTACCTCTGTTGGGAGGTATGCTCAGAGAAAGTTTCGGCTTTTATACTATGACGAAGGTCTGGCAGTCAGAATACAGTCGAATCTGTCTACTTCGAATCTCGTGGGAAAAAAACCCCCATGAAACACTTTCATATTTTAAGTACGCACTGAAGTGCTATATATGAATAGAGTATCATAATTCATGCGTCGACCCCTTTTTTCTTTCTTATTAAGTTGGAAAGTGTATTTATTAATCAGTGTGCCATATTTTTCCTTCCTTGTTGCATAAAACACATATTTGGAATCGAAATCTATATTCAAATCGCCTACCACAAAACCGCTTAACAATCTTCGTCAGGCATATTCTAACTATATTTCTCCTTTGTAAATAAAACTGTAGCGTTCGGCAGTTTCGCCAAATATGGAATTTATAGCCAAGCAGTTTCAATTTTGGTTACTTGTTTTTTTGGCTCATTGAACAGTACTATACACGTGCAAACAAGATAGTGTTGAAAAGTGCTTTTTCTATAATCGATGCTTTCAGGATGATTTATCTTTTCCAGTTGTGCGATGCTTATCTCGAATGTTCTTTTCTTTTGCAGGACGATGGGTGTGGAGTGAAGAGCTGGTCCTTCTTGATGCGCGAGAGGGCAGTCTTGCTGGAAGGCTGCTTCCTCTAGCACCATGCACCAGACGATGCACAAGCCGCCCCACATGGCGCCTGGACATCACGGGTACGTACTGCGACACTCTTTAATACTTAGAGAGAGCCCCCCCAAGACGTACAGGGCGGCGCAAGTCGCCATTCTCGAGTACAGATTGTTTTCGCCAACGTGTTCTACCTTGGCGTAATGAACGCTCTTTTTGGCGCTTTTCTAAGGAATTCACTCTAGATACACCGCATCCGTAAGCCGAATGAAATAGCTCTTGGTGCAGCTGGCAACCCTTGTACTCAAGAATGGCAGCTTGCGCCAGCTTTTGTATCTGTGTATTACCAGGCTCCGATTATGACTTTAGGGGGCCCGGTCGCCAGAAAATAAGTCACCAAAACAGAGCCTTGCTTGGCAATATCTTCCATATTTGGGGAGAAATTGGCAAACTCTTCTGTTTATTTTTATGGGAATATTAATCAAATTTATATTAGTGTAAGGCAGTGGCGCACCCAAGATTTTAGTTTAGGGGGGGCTGGGCTACATAATATTGCTGAACTCAGTCATAGTGATCTCGGTTAGTTACAACTCTCTTAGAACGTCAAAATATTCGGTATCACTTGACTGTCCCATAGAACACAAGCAATGTAACTCATTATAGAATCATAAATAATTATCTGATCTTTTGAGCGACGTTGTAACCGTGTGTAACAGTGTTTCAACTAACTGTGAGCATTTATTTAAAAACTTATTTTAATAAATGTCTTTTTTGGTTAGAAATAATTTGAGGACAGTTAAAAAAAGAAAGGAAGAACTAAAAAAAATTAATTCATTAGCGACAGTTTTCATTTTTTTAACGCTTTTCACTTCTAACTTTCTACCTTTAGGGGGGGAGGCTTCAGCCCCCATAGCCCCCTCCGTGGGTGCGCCTATGGTGTAAGGTGAAGTATGCTTGGAATCGGTGAAGTGTAGATGAAATATGTAAGAAAAAGATAGTAAAACAGCTTTGGTAGGCAATTTTTAATATAGATTTCAAATCTGAAGAATTGCTGTATGGAACAAGAAAGGCAACTACAGCACGCTCATGGATTATGATATGCTTTTAACATGAAGCATTTTAGTGCGTATTTAAAACCTGAGTATGCCAGATTTTCTTTTTGTTTTAATCATTTAAAGGCTTACAAAACGGGAGCTTGATTATCATATATAATTAACACTTAGAAGTAAGCAGACGAAAACACGTATACAAAAGAAATATCAAATATCCTTTATTGCAACACACGAAAATCAATGCGGTCGGTCCCTTTTGTTTCTTTATGGGAAAAGGTCTACGTCCTTTCCCATAAGTTTAATGCTACCACGAGATCCGCCCCCCCTCATATACACCCACCCCGCACTCCTAAAAAACAAAATGAATCCCCATTTCTATCTCCTGTGTAGTGTTCCAGAGAAATCCATCCACTTGAGTTTGTGTCGCCATTTCGACATCGGCAACCAAAACATTCGAGAGAGAGAGAGAGGGCTCTCGTTGTTACACCATCTCCTCGGCGGTCGTGGAAAAAAAAAAAAAGAACACGGCGCGATTACCAAACGCTTGTAAATTTACGACAAAATTATGCTGCAGTGTGCGCAATTATTATAACGCAACTCCCGCGCACCGCAAATTTTATATTCGTTCTTTTAAAGTTCTTTACTTTGTCGGATTCTCCAAGTTCATGGTGGCTTTTCTGTTATTCTTTTTTTCCCTTTATTCATTCGAAGACCACAAAAGAGAATGTTTAAAAAAGGTATTATTCGTATTGTTCAGTCACTCGGTTTTCCATTTCTATACAAATGGCAATAATAATTTAATTGACTCATTTAACATCTTTCAGTTCGTTGTGGTAATCCTGAGAAGTAATTAGGCGCTAGAATATACAGGGTCTAGCAATGTGTACTCTTGGGACCAGGGGCGTAGCCAAGGGGGGGGGGTTAGGGGGCCATACCCCCCCCTCCCCATGAGGAATTTTTTGCCATACAAAATGTATATTCTTCACTACATTGTCACACACACGTATTCATGAGTTGTAGTAGTCGTAACCCCCCTCCCCCATGAAAAATTTCTGGCTACGCCCCTGATTGGGACTGTGTTCCGACATATTTTAATGGAATTGCAGTTTAAGGCTTGTTCGGATGCAGTCGCCAGCGACGTCTAGCCGAAAACCGCTTGCGTTAGACTGTGCTTTGTGTCACTGAAAGGAATTGTTAAGATGTGTTCTGTCGCCTCTTAATGTCTGGGCCGCGTTTTTGACTACCCCTGAATATTTCCATAAGTTTGACATCCCATGACATTTGAGACTCGAGTTCGTTCGAAAAGACCCATTCTGTCTCGTAGGAGCGTTTATTGATTCGGATTAATTAATTCGGATCGATCTTAAGTTCGGATATTTCAGCCTGTTCTTTCATTCTGAAATTTTTAACGTGTAGTGTAGAAGTGCGACATATTTTTCGTGGAAAATCGCAATTGTCCAACTTTCGAAGGTTTTAGTGTATTAAGACTACAAAGTAAATAAATACTATTAATAAAGTAATAAAAATAGCTATAGGTTTTAGCTTGCAGACTTTTCCTTCATCCATCACGAATTCCACAGACATTTCGCTTCGAATCCGAAAATTCGTGTTCGGTGGAACAAGTCAGTCGTAACACTCGAAGATCTATAAATAAAAATGGCGTAATATAGTAAATGAAAGAACTTTTTTCCCCTTTCTGTCTGAAGCGAAGAAGCAAAATACCTTGCGCGCCCCATTTTATTAATTGGATCCGATCGTGGGTGTCATCTTAATTCGAAACGGGGTAAAGCGGAAGCAATCATTGATTTAGGATCCCCAAAAATAAATGGCAAACACAAGAACTTCCATCTCTTGAGGGAAGAGAAATGGATCGATATCCAGAAAGCCAAGGACACGGAAGTTTATTTATTTATTTATTTTTTTAACTATGTCGCCAGTGTTTGGGTGCTTATTTCATTTTTTAAATAATTAAACAAAACTATTTAAAAAATCGCTTGGAGAAAAATCACTGTTGAGCAGTTATGTCGAAAATTAATTTCGCTTAGCTCACAGAAATTGCGAATTAAAGGGGGGAAACGCAAATAAAAATCATAATGAATTTTGGCCAACAAAAATTTCAGATAAGAGATTTTTTTTTAAGACACCCAGAAAAATTTTGTTTAACGCAGAAATTTTTAATAAAAAAGGGAGGGAGTTTAAAAGAAATGTATGAAAACGAATTTCGGTTAACCCAGAGAATTCGAATGAAAGAGGAAAAAGCTAAAGAAAGTGCATAAATATGAATTTCCGAAGAGTTTTGGAAATGTCAGAGGATTTCTATATTTATGAGAGGTGCGATTCATTTTGAAAAAAAAATTAATAATTTTTACTTCTTTTCTTTTCTTCCTTTCTTTTTTTTTCAGTAAATCTAAATAAATAAATTAAAGCAATTTATATCTGAATCATTTCTGAAAAAAAAATGAAAGGTATTTTAGTTTGGGATGTCATTTTTGATCTGTGTCTATATTTTTAGGACAGAGCGTCCAGGGGCGTAGCCAAGGAGGGGTTACGGGGGTCATAACCCCCCCCCCCATGAGGAATTTTTCGCCATACAAAATGTATATTCTTCACTCCCTTATCACACACATATATGCATACATGTGAGTTTCAGTAGTCGTAACCCCCCCCCCCCCCAATGAAAAATTTCTGGCTACGCCCCTGTATATAAGCATATTGTTGCAGAACACTCTGCTTGTTTCTGGGTTCATCGTTCTAAAGTCCAGTTGGTGTAGAAAGTTCTAGTAAAAAGTCACTTGTCAGGATGGAAAACAAACTTTATTGCTTCTAGAACTTCGTAGAATAATCAACTGTACAAGATTCACAAGCACAATCAAACAGTAATGTGCTTTTAACAGTCGCATAGATCTGAAGCTCTCACAAATGCTGCTAATTCTCACACAAAATAAGACACTTCCACAAGTAAAATTCAGTGGAAATATACGAGAGATAACACTACCACTCCCTCAAGACTCAACAGGGAAGAATTTACACACAGCACTTAGGAACGAAGCTCCAAAAACGCACGTGGAAACACCGCTTCTATCACGGAGTAAAGCGCCGTACACATCGGCATCCGTTCTCCACGAGAGCTCACTCACACTGAACTATCGGGGCATCGCGCGCATCTATATATAGCCGAAGCAGAAGCTGCGAGCAGCTTCCAGAAAAGTCTATTTCTCGAAGATTCTACATAAAGCTGGAATTTTCATTACGTCATAGAAATGTTAGCTTATTCGTTTTTAATGCGGAAAAACCAACTTTCATGTCCCATTGGGAAAATCGCACCAAATGACCAAAATGTCGCCAAGCTAGGCGACTTTTGGCGAAATACCGCCAAATTTGGCGCCAAAAATAAGCCCCCAAAAGTGAAGAGAACGAGGCCCTCGGACCCATATTTCTCGAGATTTTTAGAACCTCCATAGAAAAACAGTGGGAAACAGAAACCTCCGTATCTCCGGTTCTAGTTGACGGATGTTCATGCAACAAAAGCAAAATTTAGCTGTTTGAAGCGTAGAATACGAATTTTAAACTATTTTAAGCCCCAGAACAGCGAGTTGCCGCGAAAATTCGTAACAATATTGTCCATGAACTTTTTTTTTAAGGAATTCCTTCCTGTTTTTGCATGCAGACGATATTTTCATTAAACTATGGAAAGAAGTTTTATGATTATTTCCCCCATGAGTTGTATTTTTGTCCGCTGCTTAAATCCAGCATTATGCCGAACTTTCAGAGTCCTAGTTTTTTTTGAGACGGACATGATAGAGATAAGATCGCCTTCTTACCACTATACTATCAGATTTGTCTGCGCATTCACGACTCCCCGAAAACTGTGCCTTCTAAATCTCCAAAACCGAGACACACCTGGTGACTGAACATTCTCATTCTTCCCACTCAGAATAATTCTCCTACACTCTTTCTTCTGAGTCCGACTAACTCCCACTGCCTCCCAATCCTTTTACAGTTGACTTAGCACTTCACTCATCTTCGCCACTGCTTGAAAAATGTTTTGTCGCGCGATACCTATTTCTGGGGTCGATAATGGAGCACCCGATGTCTAGACGGAATGGGATAAATAAAAAATATATTGGTTTTTATTATTTCCCTCCCCTTATTAATATATATGTATTTTTTATTTCTTTTATTTATTTTTTTAACGTGACACGCAATATAGTTTCGCGACCTTAAAAAGATAAAAAATGGCCATCCATCTGTCTGGTGGGTTAGTTTTGTTTTTAAAGGTGTATTTCCCCAAAAAATCATGTGATTTCGATTCATAAATATATATAAATAAACTAACTACAGGGTTCGATCCAGGACTGTTTTCCAGGGTCCCACCCATTTTTGTGAAACTGTTTTAATTTTTGTAAATTTTCATACCAGTTTTTGTAAAAGTCTTTTTATTTTCTTAAAATAATGTGCAAAACAAATTAAAGTATTCGGTAAAATTCCAATGAAGGATTGTCTTAATCGATTTTATTTTTGTGAAGGAGCAGTTTTAATCGATTACAATTTTGTGAAGGGGCCGTTTTAATTGATTGCAGTTTTGTGAAGGGGCCGTTTTAATCGATTGTAATTTCGTGAAGGGGCCATAAAACGGTCCCAAATTTCGTCTGCATCGATCCCTGAACTATGTCAAGCCCCTCAGAATTTTTAGAATACCTCTTTAAAAGCTGTACTATTTACAGTAGTAAATGATAAACCTGTACCACGTACGAAAATTTCAGAAAGGATTCTTAAAAATCGAAAATTTAGCAGGATGTGTTGTCATTCTGAAAATTTTTAACTTTGAAACTCCGTGTTGAAGAATTTTTTTAGAAAGTTTTATAGAAGACACTATTGTTTTTCATTTATTACGATGTGTGGGGCAGCTTTGCTTACGAAGAATTATTCTAAATTTTTTCAAACCAGTTAGTTTATTTTTCGTTGTGTATAAAAGCCGCGAGGGAGATTTCATTTCTTCAAACAACGGTGGGGGTTGGGGGTTGGTTTGTTGGATGAAAATTTGAACAATTAAACAATTGTTTTTGTTAAATTCATTTTATTTCAATCGTACTTGACCGAGCCAAAGATTTTAGACAGATGTGCTTGTGGTTTTTTTTTTTTTTTAAACAAATTTACTTAAATCTTTACGTGTCATATTTTAAAAATTATATTGTGCAAGAATCAACGATTTTACAGACTCCACTCTAAAACAGTTTCTTTGTTCTACTGCGTATTAATAAGCCAGAAAACTCTTTCGACATTTGCCGTTATGTGCGCTTATATAAAAGTAAAAATTCGCAGATAGAGCATTTGTTTTTTAGCCGCTTTGAAGTAATCTTCACGCAACTTAAGTTCAACATTAGCCAGCTAAATATATCAATATGAATGTTTGTACGCATGTTTATTACTGTTTCACGCTGAGACGGTTTAACGGATTTGGATGAAATTTGGAATAAAGACAGCTAAAGTCCTGGATTAACATATAGGCTACTTTTTATAGCGGAATAAACTACTCTTCCTATAATTATTTCTATTGTATTACATACAGAAAAAGGATGTTAGAAATATCAATTTTAAATTTGTTTAATCACAATAATGATACAGGGAAGACGCAAGGATTATGATACACTTTTAATATATAGCACTCTAGAGCGTATTTAAAATCTGAAAGTGTTTCCGATTTTCTCACTTTACGGCCAATATATCCAGAAGCTCTTCAGAATTAATATAGGACGAAAATAATTAGTACCTTTTGTTAGGCTTTTATCATTAAACCATCTTATTTTTGTAACCAGGGGCGGCCCGACACGCATAGGCGTAGAGTTATATGGGCCCGTGGGGCTCGAGCCCCCCCAATAAATTGTGAATAGGGGCTGAGCCCACCCAATAATTTACCATTAAATACAGAAAACTAATTTATACTAACATAAAAAAAAGTATTTCACGCCATTTACAAACGTTTAAAAAAAAAAACCTTTACTTGTACTTTTAAAAATTTCTTCTTTTGATTTCAATCATGATTTAGTATTCATTGTGACGCCACGTAACACACAATGTTACTATAAGCTGCCCTCGCCAGGCTCTGGTTAATTAAAATCAGATTATGCAATATAAAGTATGAAATGAAGAAAAGTTCAGATGTGCCTAAAATAATTTACACAGCGTCTACAATAATTTACACTTATATATATAAGTCATAGCTGCCAACTACTACGGAATATAATTAACCATTTTTTGTAAACAGTATATTTTTTAATTGTTTTTTCAAAATAGTAACCAGCTCGCGCGCGCAGCACAAAAATTTTGCTATATTTTAAGCTGAAAAATCATGTAGAAAAAGTGGTTAATTATATTCCGTAGTAGTTGGCAGTTATGAGTAAGTTATATGTGCGTGAATCAGTGGCGTAGCCAGTAATTTTTTATGGGAGGGGGGTTACGACTTCTGCAACTCACATATATGTATACGGTACGGGTGTATGATAAGGGAGTGAACAATGTACATTTTGTATGGTTAAAAATTACTCATGGGGGGGTTATCACCCCCTAATCCTCCCCTTGGCTACGCCACTGACGTGATGATATGTGGTTGTGGGGCCCGCCCCCCCCCAATAATTTTGAAAACTTTACGCTTATGCCGACACGGTAAGCAAGGTAAGTATCGCATCGGGGCTCCAGCTTCGAAGGGGCGTCTCTTTTACGTTAGCAGAGGGCGCCACTTACCCTAGGGCCGTCCCTGTTTGTAACCATCTTCATTTTAAATTCCATTCAGAATCTGAGAGATTTCAGTGCCAAGAAAGCCGATGAGGAACAGGATTCGCTCCGAACAAGATTTATTAAGATGGCGAACCAACTGGTCGCTGGAGGCGGCGAGTTATGTGTATAAAGGCAACAGCACAAGACATACAGCAAGTAAAGGGGGACAGGATCGCAATTTATGGAAAATCAGGATATGTCTTCATTGAGGATATCATCTGACAACCCTAGTATTTTTTCCCTTTTATTTAAATAAAAAAAAAAATTTAAGATCCAAACAATTACATTTCTCTAAATATCACCCAGGTCGCGTCCGCTCACCCTAGCCGTTCGGAGTTTTCGGACCTCTTAACCCTTTAACGCGCAGTGGTTTCGCTCTGAGACCACCAAACTGTTGACGTTTTGACTGTTGAAGGTCACGAAGAATAGATTGGATTTCTATAAAAATAGTGGCGGGTGACATAGCTCCACGAGAATCCTTTACTTTTTAGCACGTCCTTTCCCGTAAAAAAATGGTCACGATTATTTTTAACAGCACTGACATCTGCCGAAAAATGGAAGAACGCGAGAACAGCTGGATAGATTGCCCAATGCTGAAAAAAGGGCAGCCGTTGCCATCGCTCGACTTAACTACCAGCAAGATGGCGGACGATCGAAACGTTCATCGCGTGCCGTAGATCTAGAGACCCTTTTTCGACGACAGCTGGCTGCGGCACGCGATGAACGTTTCGATCGTCCGCCATCTTGCTGGTAGTTAAGTCGAGCGATGGCAACGGCTGCCCTTTTTTCAGCATTGGGAAAGGGTTGCGCCTCAAAGGGTTAAAAAGGCACTCTTTTCTCTGCCTGGATCCCTAGTATAAATAATCGGCCATAATCCCACAAAACAAACAAACAAATTAACTCTAAATAACTTAATAATTACTTAACAACACTAAAATAAAATAAAATAAAGTCTTATACACGACGAAATTGTTTAGTATAAATTAAAATCTCAGCATAAGGAGTTTCAAGGGAACGATGCTCACCATCGTAATTATGAAAAATTTCTTAAAAGTGAAATTTAATAATGGATGAGTGTCTACACACACACACACACACACACACGATTTGAAAAAATAGGAATAATCTTTATTCGCTGATCCGAAGTAGTCTTAAAAGTGAAGTTTAGTTGTAAGCAGTTCTGGTTCCTAGGCCGTCGGACACCTACGAGCAAATTAAAATTGTCTGCCCCTTTTTACAAACCTTATCCTTACAAGTGACATAGGAAAGAGGGTGCGGGGTGGGGGGCTTGGAAACCACCACAGTGACAATAGCCACAGATCAGCACTAACTGACGTCTTTTTCAATTTGCAGAATCCAAGACAGCATACTGAGACCAGAGCCGGCCCAAGGGGGGTGCGAATGTAGGCGATCGCCTAAGGCCCCGCGCTTATAGAGGCCCCGCTCCGGGGCTATTTTATTGCTATCTCATAAGAAATGATAGAGAAGAGGCCCCGCACGCCCCTCGGGCCGTCTCTGCTGAGACGACCCCCGAGATTTATTGAAATGCTGAGTTTTTTATATATGCTCCCCCCCCCGCCTCCGCACCCCTTAAGTTTAGCCGCCCACCTGTCGTTCGCCATCTAGACATTCGCTGATCTTGTTAATCATTAATGTAAAGTGTTATTAAAAGTGAAATTTAGTTGTAACCAGTGCCGGCGCCCTGACTGTTGACCGCCCACGTGCAAATTATAATTGGCCGCCTTTTTTTTACTTCGCCGCCCTTAAATTTGGCAGCCCACGTGCCGTGCACCGTCAGTGTGGTGTTTTATTACAGTTTGCGTCACTGGCGCAAGCACGTCATGGACCACAGGTAAAAGAAAGAAAAAATGAAAAGTATGCCTTTGTTTTCTCATAAATATCAGCATTTTTAATCTGGAGGTGGCATTCTTTCCAATATCCCAATCTAATTTTTCCCTATTTTCTCTTAAAATAGAAACAAAACCCCCCACGCTTTAGGGGGGAAAGAAAGAAAAAGATGAATGAGTATCGCGCGGATTATAACTGCAGGGCTAACTCCACAGTGGCGGAGTAAATGTCAGCGAGTATCTCGTGACGTAATCCTTGACGTTGGATCAATTTATGGTTGCTTTAAGTTGTGCCGCGTGTGCTCATCGGGATATTTATTGGAATATACTGACAGGAGAATTTTTTTTTTTTTTTTTTTTTCCAATTTTCTGTTGAGGTGATATTTGTTTTGGATGTAATTTTTGACGACTTTCACGTACGGTACGGCGTGTTTGCTTTTAGTGCCGTAAAAAACTGGCATTTTAATTAATTAATGTAACGTATTATTGATTTTAAAAAGGCCGATTTTTTTGTTTTAATGTAAAGTTCAAACATGGAAGTTGTAATGTGGATCCCACTACAGTAAAATATCAGTGAAATTCTAGACACCGAAAATCCAATACATAATACTCAAAAATTCGTTAAAGGGAAATTTCATTAGAACTCAGTTTGAACTATTGATATTTTTTGAATAGAAATATTTTATCGGTAATCTGACATATTCATAATAGTGAAGTTCTCTGTAACGAGATTGTACTGGCCTCGACTCCATATGCAAGCATTCACCCTTTGGATAATATCATAGCGACCCTTTGAGGAGTTTTTCCTCGAACTCGGAGAGGGTGTGCAGATCGTTTGCGTACATCGTTTGCGCGATCGTTTTCCAGTTTCGTAAAACCCCAAAGAAAGAAGTCTAATGGAGCCCAATACCTGATCGTATTGGTCCATTTTCATTGCCGCGTTGCGAGATAACACTATGAAGCAGTCAACATTGTGAATTTTCACGATTTCCATGGATGCTGAAGTATAAAGGGCTGATGTAAATTTCAGATTTTGTATGTGGAGCCCACTACAGTAAAATCCCAATGTAACGAATTTTAGGTTCTAAGATCAAATTCGTAATATTGAAAAACTCGTTTATGTGAAACTTCATGATCGATCATGTCGGTCTGCATGATTTAGCCTTAATGCATCCGGATGCCAGTTCAGTGTAGATTTCTGGCCTCCCCCCCTTTCCTAAAGGCAAAAAAATAAATTTGAAAATATCGAAAACAGATAAGTATCATTGAATTTATGAAATAAAATACTTTTAAAATTTATCAAAGTTTCCGCCTTAAAAGAAGTTGCGCATTAAATATACCCCAAAAATAATATATGTGCAGCTGAAGTATAATGTCATTGAAGGGGCGCTATAAAGGAGTGGCTTTATTAGAGTATTGTCACTATAAACGAATTCGATATAGCCGAGTTCTACTGTATTTGTCACAGACTATATTATTATTTTAGTCTATAATTTTTAGTCTCCCTAAACTACAATTCTGGATACGCCACTGAGTAGATGTGGCCTTTATTAATCATTCTGTTAACTGTAAAATTATTTACAAATCTCTAAGAATTGTTCTCGTGATAAATGCAAATGAATACAAAAAATTTATAAATCTTGCACAAAGCGAGTCTCTTTAAATCAGTACCCTTCACATAATGAGGTAAAAATAATATTTCAATAGCCGTATTTCATGCTTTTTAATCTTTCGTCAAAATGCGTCTCATCAAAGGAGCTTTTAATAAATATATCATGAAAGCAGAACCACACAAATATTCTCTAAAATATATTTTTTTCGACCAAAGCTTTGCCAGCTCCTCAACTCAACCACCCACACCCAAACTCCTCTGCTTTTAAAACCGTTTCGTTCGGTAGCACATTTTCTTTTCGATCCATTTTTCGAATAAGGAAGGGGCCGGAGAGGGGGGAGGGGAAGAAGAGGAGTAGAAATTTCTGAATTTGTTCACCGTTTTGTTGTGGGCGAAATGAAAATAATTCTTTTTATTTTATTTATTTATTTGAAAAAGTTAAAAAAGGGAAAACGAGACTTGGGGGGGGGGGGTGAAGTAATTGATTGGTTCAAAGATTATTACAGACGTTTACATTATTAAAGACGGGATGGCAATATGTGTGTGTGTGTTTATAAAGTCAAACTAGGGTAAAATTTCGATATAACGAACCAATTTCAAAATACTGAATATCAAATCGCTTTTCTGAAAAACTCGTTAAAGTGAATGTATAATATGACTTTTTAAAATAGAAATATTTGTCCCGTTAATACGAAGTGTTCGTGAGTTTTTTGTTGTTGTTGTTGTAGCGAGGTATTACTGTAACTCTCTTTAGAACGAACTTCTGTGAAACAAAATCTGTTCTACATATAAAAGTGAATATAGTAAAAATGATGATCTAACAAAAGTTATTGTTTACTTTACGTGATTTATTGAATTTTAAAAAAAAACCTTGCCATTTTCGTTTAGGAGGTTTTTGTTTCACGTTTTCAGAAATTGTCCCTTGTACGACACTGATAGAGTGGAATACAGTCATCAGCATCAACAGATTCTGAGAAAGGTTGGACTTATCCAACGAACTCTCTTTGCAGTAGAGATACGTCTCTGTTAATCCCTTTGGCACTGGTAGGTGGGTGCAGTGTGGCCTTAGATTTGACAGTTGTAACATCGAGAAATTGGACTATTATACGATCTAATGCTGCATTTTCTGTTACCTTATGCATTATGCAGATGAAGCCTCTGCTTAAAAGTAAATGCTGCTTCTACCTGATCGCTGATATCGAGTGATATTCTTTTGAGATTTCTTAATATCTGTGACCATAGTTTCTTCGGTTGAGACTTCTCTCCTTGTTTTAGTCAACGTAACATAGTTTTGAAAAAAATTGAATCATTCCACTTCCATAATTAACCAAAAGAAATTCTCTTATTTCTCAACCTTTCCTCGTTATTTCCCGGTTCTAAAAAGAAGGAAAAGGAATTTTACGTAACCTGTTTCGGAAGAGAAAATTTAAGACCTTATCATACAGTGGCGCACCCAGGATTTCAGTTTAGGGAGGGGGGGCTGGGCTACAAGTACTGCTGAACTCGGTTGTAGTGACTTCAATTATAGTTATAATTCTCTTATAACGTCACAATATTCTGTGCTAGTCGACTTGCCCGTAGAACATAACCCCACGAGCAATGTAACGCATTTTAGAATCAAATAATTATATGATCTTTTCAGTGATGTTGTAACCAAGTTGAACCGTGTTTCATGCTCTAACTGTAAGTTTTTATTTAAAAACTAACATCTTTTTTTGGTAAAATGTATTTTAGAAATAATTTGAAGACAATTTTTAAAAAGAAAACATTTAACTCATTAGTGACAATTTTCAATACTTTTCACTTTTAATTTCCCACCTTTAAGGGGGGGCTTCAGCCCCCATAGCCCCCTCCGTGGGTGCGCCTATGTTATCATACGAGGGGCGAGGGGGGGGGGGTTATAAAGGGCTTTTAACATTAGGTAGGATTGCCACTAAACCATCGATTTATTTTATTTTCTCTAGGAGCAGCCCAGTTCAAACGTATTTTATTTATTTAAACAGGAAACTGTGTACCAAGTTTTTCACTTTTCATAAAGCATTCCGTATAAAATCGGACCTTGCCAACAACTCAAGCTCCCGCATCTCCCCTTCCCTCCATTTCTTTGTTGAAGGAATGGAGAGAGAAAGTGAAACTGCTCCTGACCTTATAACTCCAGTTTAAGTAGAATTAAAAATATTCCTCTTACCCCCCCCCCCTCTTTTATCCCCGTTTTACCTGTAATGTCACCCAGAAAAACAGGTATCTCCCCCTTACCCACACTTAGAAGATGGTTTACTACTCGTCGACCAAAAGGTTGCCTTTGGCGTAGAATTTGGCTTCGATTCTCAGGAACTTCTCAACTTTTCGGAAGAGATGTGATGGCTTGGTGTCCTTTTTATTATTACAGCATAGTCTCGATAACTGGAAGTCGAAGGGACACCGAAAAAAAAACAAAAAAAAAACGAGATTACGAGGTTAAATAAAAGGATGATAAGCTTGTGAGGGGAAACACGGTTAATGGAGATGTGCAGGTGGTTTTGTATTTGGATTGCTACCACAGCTAAACATCCGACCAACAAAATGTCCAAATTGGAAGGTTTCGCTGAAAATAACTGTTTTCGTTGCAGAACGTGCGACGAACGGTTTTTATTGTCGAATCTGCTCTAATGGCTTGTAAAGCCAGATTGATCTAAGCTGTCACTTTCAGACCAACCAACATTTGACGTCAACTATAAAAAAAAATCGAAGTGCGACTTGCTTGAAACTGTTGACTGTTGACTTCACCGTGATGGGTCGTTTGTGACGCGTGACGCTGCACTCACAGTGTTACAAGAGTTCAGAATAGACCAAGAAAAAAAAATCCTTTGAGCCCGTGTGATTACCACAAAGTGTACAGCTTACGAAGATACTATCTTAGTATACGTTCTTTGTACGGTAGGAGGCATACATTTTTCTTACTCGCATAAGTGTATTTGATTCGATCAGAACAAAATTTTCAAAATTGGCGATTTTTACATTAAACGCATTGAAAAAAAAATCTTGTTAAGTTCAAAATAAGTACCTATGTCCATAACACACATGCATTAAAAGAAATAACTCAATTGGTATAACTCAGGGGTGGCGAACCAATGGCACACGACACAATATTTTGGGCACTCCACCGATCAGAACGGTTTGCATTTTATTTAAAAATAACAAAGTTCACTATGAAGTATCACGATCGAACGGTCACTGAGTCAAAATTATTTAAAGGCACGTCTATGGCCGCATTAAACATTTCTTTAGAAAAAATGGCACTTTGATCCATAAAGGTTCACCACCCCTGGTATAGATTATTTGATTTCGGATGGCCCGAAGTCCCCTATTGCTATTCCGTTGTCCAGCATTACTCCAGTTCTAAAAGTAGAGCCCAATAGATCTATAACACTTGGCTATGTAGCCAGCATATTTTGGTAGTTAATGCATATAAACTGAAAGTTCGTCTGACTGTAGGCGAAAATGACCAACTGAAACTTTCGGCTAAACAGGAATCTTGCAATGGAATCAAAGGCTTTTGAGCTTTCTGTTTTGATATCAGTTTAATTATTTTCCCTGACTTGTTACTTGTTTTCTTGTAATCCAGCGTTAGCTTTTTATTAAGAACCGTTACTTGCCTATTTTAGCCTTGAATGCTTGAATACTCACTTGTATAATTCTTGTCTGTAGCTTTTTGCTCTTGGCTGACAATAAACCGCCGTTAAATCAACAATTTTAAAGGGGGTGCGTAAAAGATTTAAAGATCTTTGCAAGACACTTTTTTTTTGGGGGGGGGGGGAATCAACAGTCCAGTAACTTGGAACTCCACAACCTTCAGTGAAAAGAATCTTTCGAAATTCATATAATTGTAGGTAGACGAACGTTACACGTTCGAACAGACGAACGTTCTACGAACGTTAAACTGTCTGTTAGAAAGAGATTGTACAACGGAGGTATTATCGAACAAGACTGCAGCATTATTAAAAGAAGTTACGTAAACGGGCAATTGATGGAGGAAGTATATAGGAGTAGTAAGCAATGTCTCGCCGTCATAATGCTTCGAATAATCATCGGAATGAATTGGACCGCAACTCAAGAACACTGGAATCATACTGTAAAAGATTAGGAAGTCTGTTTCATTTTATTAATCGTTCAGGCGTATTTTAAGGTTTAGAATTTGTTCAGGTTCAGGCGTACTAAAGCTTACTTTTTTGACGTGGCGGCTTCTTATGGCTTGACCAGTGGCGCACCCAGGATTTTAGTTTAGGGGGGGCTGGGCGACATACAAATACTGCTGAACTCTGTTATAGTGACCTCGATTAGGGTACCACTTGAGTCTACATATTCGGTACCACTTGATTGTCCCATAGAACACAAGCCCACAAGCAATGTAACTCAGTATGGAGTCATAAATAATTATCTGATCTTTTCAGTGACGTTGTAACCGAGATTAACAGTGTTTCATAAAATAACTGTAAGCATTTATTTAAAAACTTTTTCAAATAAATGTCTTTTATGGTTAGAAATAACTTGAAGACAATTAAAAAAGGAAAAAATAATAATACATTAGCGACAATTTTCATTTTTAAAGCTTTTCACTTCTAACTTTCTACCTTTAGGGGGGGGGGCTTCCGCCCCCATAGCCCCCTCCGTGGGTGCGCCTATGGGCTTGACTATAGCAATTTTGAGCCCAGGGCACTTGCCAAATTTTGTGCCCCTATATATCCCTTTAAACTCACTTTTCTGGCCTATTTCTGCATGTGTACCCAGGGCACAGCCCCCAAGAGTCCGTGCGATAATCAGGGCCTACAGCTTTTCGAAACAAAACCGCAGTCGTCCAACACAAACTGAAGGCTACTTACTCTTCGCTAACTCTCCGGTAAACTATCTTTCGGTTTAAAAAAAAAAAAAATTCTTCTTTTTCCAAGAATGTGCTTTAGTAGTAGACCTGAAAGTGGAGTTGAGGTGTACCATAGAGAGGAGGAGGGGGAAGATCTCTGAATGTGACCCCGGGAAGATTCGGCGGAAGTGTGAACCCCGCGGGCGAGGCAGGGCACTTCCCGTCGGGGGAGCTTTTCTCACGCTTTTCCCTTCAGACCAAAGACGAAGAAGCTGATAGACTCTTGCAGTTTTTAATAGCGGGGATGGATTTGGGATTGTCTCGGGCTAGCTACCTGTGCAAGATACCTGTCGCTGGAGGAACAGTATCGCGTGACCGGGGGGTAGATCTACGGTGCGGTTTTTCTAAATTCGAGTGTAGTATGTTGCAGACGGAGATTATGATGCCCAGTGAAAGCGGGAAAACTTTTGTTCCTCGGAAATTACAAGTGTGACTGACTGGTCCAGAAGGCAAGTGAGCTGGGTGAAGTAATGGAGACGCCTAAATGATTCTACCGTTACGGGCTCTTTCTTTTTCTGCTTTGCTTAGTCCATGTCACCTTGTGGTTTCGACGTCATCACTGTGGTGTGTGCAAAGAAGATGTTTGAGCAGGAACTTCCCGAAGACTCTCTTTTGGACACGGTACAAATGTCGTTCGACTCGTATAAAAATGTTGCACTTAAATGTGGAAGCTTTAAATTCTGTGTTTGTTGTAAATCGAAAATATGCTTTTCCTGTATATAAAGCTACATAAGTAGACAAACAGATGAGGCACTTACACCCTGAGAAATCCCCAAGCTCCCGTGGTCATTAAGAAAGACTAAAACCCAAAGATGCCCATTCAAACATACTTGCAAAATCCTTGATGAATTCACTTGTTGATTGCAATTTCCGGCGCAGAATCGGAATTTTCTCTCTCGATGCTTAACCAACTTGCTAACTTCTGTCGTGGAGTCGCTGAACGGTCCATGTAACTTTGTCGATGGCTCGATAAACAAAAAGGGGGAAGTAGAAATCCATCGAGATTTGATTTAATTACGATAAACAAAGGAACAGATGTCTGGGCTGATTCTTCTCGAGACGGTCATTTATTTGGAGATGTGGATCTAGCGAAGGAAAATGAAACTTAGCAAATTCCTCTTGGGGACACATTCGGTCTGAGGCACGTGTTCTACTGGAAAAGAATGGATGTATTTCGCTTGATGAGTTATTCAGCAATTCGGAATCAAGTACTCTCTTGCTTTATAGAAACGTTTAATCTGGAGCCAGTGTTGTCTTTTACCACTGCAATCTTTACCAATGCTTCCAAAATTGTGACATGTAATACGTTCAAGACTAACCATTTGAAATAAAGATATACTGGGGATAATAGGGTCTTGTCGTGTCGTTCTAATAGGCTAACCGTTTTTTCATTTTCAGAATTGTACTTTAATTTATATAAAATCTATCAAATTTAAGATTCTGAAGTAATAGTCGACAGTTCTTTTTAGGTTGGGAGGGGAAGGGGGGAGTTTTTTATTGTCGTCCGTGCATGGATCTTAATAACAGCTGAATCTCAATTGCCATCTTCCGCTGTCTTGTGTTTCCTTGGTCTTGGAGTATGCGAACAAAAATACTAAAACTCTCAGTGTGATTTCAGAATGCGCTTGAACGAAGCTAAAACGTTCGGTGTAAACAATAAGGTTTGGGTACATTTAAATTTTTCATTATTCATAATGATTTATGATTCAGCGCCTACCAAAAACAAAAGAACTGGGGGAAAAGAAAAAAATCGGCACTTTTTGTAAAAGATTCGGAACAAATACAGTTTTGAGATTTGCACAATTCCGTAAAGAAGCCAGATGAGACGGACAATGAGAGAAAAAAAAAGGTGTTTAAAACAAAAATGGCAGAAAACCTTTCGTGTCTTGAGGATGACGAAATGCCTTCGCCATTTAAATGACCACACTAACACACCAGAAAACATTGACCTTTTCCTGTGTACTCTACCAAACAGTGAAAGCAGTCATTGAATGGGGGCTCCCTACGCAATCGCCCGCAGTCCAAGGACGTACGTTACTAACACGTTCCGAGCTGGGGAAAAAAATAACCTTGTGAATGAAGAGGGATGAAGAATTTTCGATTCTCCTGTTCTCATTATTTTGTTTCGTCATCCTGATAAACAAACTAAAAGCATGGCCACGAATAAATCGCTGTGAAAGTCATAATTACAAGATGATTTTCGAAGTGCTGTGAGTCACTCGTATTCCACGGTTTTGATATCGCCCTCAATTGAAAAGAAACTTCCGTCATGTTTAAAATGAAGGAATTCCAAATTAACTTTCTTGATTTAACCTCACCGTTTCATTTCATTTTGCCTTTCAATGGAGGTGCCGTAATTGTTCTTTTAAGATTCGTCCTCTAGCATATGAAGGTCGAATTGTGAACACTCCTCCTGCCAAGCATTTGTTTACTTGTATTATGACAGACGAATAATCCTTTAGCGCCATTTTTATTTCTTGTTTATTCTTACTTGAAATTAATTTTGATATTAGATAGTAATAGTGTCCTTTCAACGCAGCGAGAATTTTTGGAAGTTATGCTGATTTTTAATCTTTTAATTATTTTATACACTCTTTAATATGGGTTCATTTGGCAAAATAAATGGTTAAAAAAATTGCTGACTTTTAATTGCAAAATAAAGGGTAAATTGGGAAATTTATGAGTAATAGGTGATCAGTACTAGGAGTTTCACAAGTCGACACTTTTAAAAATTAGAGGCTACTTTTAATTTAAAGTGCTAAACGAAAGAACTTTTTACTTTAATTCTTGTGGTCGCCAAAAGTAGTAATTGATAGATAAATTAATTCCTCTCAGGGATCGCTCTGAAGTCTGATAAAACGGGGTCACAAAGGCCTATTATCTTGAGAAATATAAGTTTTTGCATCACAGTCAACAAAACTTGGGTAAATTACTCAAAAGTCTGAGTAAACGCGAATCCTGTCGTGCACTCCTTTTTCCCTTTGTCTTTTATTTGATAGCATGGGCGCCTTATAGGGGCCAAGTACAGGTACAGTGACGGATTAAGGGGAGGGGCTAGGGGACTTCTGTCTCCCTCCCACAAAAGACATCGCTTGTGGGTAACATTTTCCCTCTATAACTATATGTAAACTTTGTGTAAGTGAAATGAGCTAGATTATCCATTTCGAAAAAAAATAAAAATAAAACTTCAGCATAACAGTTTGCTTTATTGTACATATTGTTTGGGTCAAATGAGCTAATTTTTAAAATTTAGCACTCCTCCCCCCACCCCTAAAAAAAAAAATCTCCACCTGCTACTGGGCAAAGGGGGAAATCACGAGCCCCACCAAAAGTCGGTATAGTGAAAAAGTTTCTAGAGCACGTAATTTTTTTGTTTTGTTTTAGTTCTAAATTTTTTGAAAGCTGCAGTGAGCCCCTCTTCTCCTCACAAATGTACTCGCACAAACAGACAGGGGCGTAGACAGAAAGGTGGGTTTCGGAGTACATCCCCCGCCCCCCCAAATTGGATTAGTTAGCATAAGTTGATTAAAGTCATAAGCTTTTTGTCTTTTAAAAATTCGGTTATTTTTACAGGATTTATTTCATACCCTTCCCCGAAAACTTTTCCTGGCCACGCCCCTGCTGGGCACCCACGTTTGACGGCGCGGAAGAGGAAAAACATCCCAAAAAGCATTTCTAAGTCAGGTCCAGAGCTCATCAAACTTTCATAGCATGTACGAAAACCCGATTAGAGAAGTGCTACCGAAAACCTTGCGCACAAACAGAAATCGCGACCGCTCTCTCCTGTTATTATTATCCACTCTAACCAAAACAATTCATCATCATCTTGTTAAAGGAACCCCGGTCTACTTGCATACATGGAGCCTCTTCTGTAAAGGTAATCAAATTCGCCACACGTGCCCATAATTGAATAGCCTTTCGCCGCCGCCAATCCACCTTATACAAGTTGATACATACACATCCTTATTTATATACTTATTCAAGCCTTGGGAAAATAAAAAAAAAAGTAAAAAATTCCATGAAGTATCCCTTTTCTAATCGAATCATGAAAGAAAATAACTGATGGGAGGGGGGGGCAGGAGAGTAGGGGACAAAAAAAATCACTCGTAATAGAAGAATTGCGTGTCTATATCGAGAGAGTAGGCTAATGTGTCGAGACGCCCAGATTATCCCGGCGTCCGATTGGACGGAATAACTGTTGCGTCACCCATCGGATTTATCCATTCAGATCCCCCCCTCCCCTCTAGTATAGCAAGCATCCGGCCCGGGGGGGGGGGGCAGTGATTGTTCGTACCCCCCACCCCACCCCTCATGCCGGGGCGCAGCGATTGATTGCGGCTAATGGACTCGGCCGGACACAATACAATTCCAAGCGTGTTGATTTTCGGAGCAATATCCGGAGTGCTTTTGCCGTCCCGGGGTTTGGCCAACCCTTCCTGCACTCGCGCTCATTAATTCATCTCTTCAGTTCTCTTCTTCCCCCCCCCCTCCAACTTTATTTGTCGTCTGTTCTGAAGAGAGGGTTCCCTTTTTTTTTTTTTTTTAAATTTATTTAAATGTTCCCCTGGAGAATCAACGAACAAATAACCTGGATATTGCGCAAGATTTCATTCATTTGTGGGAATCTGATCGACCAGCTTTTTCACTTTCGTCCTCGGTTTGTTGTAGGGTGTTTATATAACATTTCGAGAACGTTCCCAGAACATTTGTGGAACGTTTTAATACTGGGCTATTTTTAAATATATACATCCGAAACGTAAAATTTATTAGCAGGTTTGTAAAATAACTAACATAAATAAAAGCAACCCAGGCAGCACATACGAATTCTCTGGACGTCCATTAACGTTCAGAAAACGTCAGGTAATGTTCTCTGAATGCCTGTCAACATTCAGAGAACTTGTGTGTTGCTGGGATTTGTGTTTACAGTTTTTTCCTTAGTAGTACAATGAGTTCAAAAGACTTTATTGTTTGCCTTTGAATGTTCTGTGAACGTAGTTTGAACGAGTTGTGCTACTAGGGTATCCATGTAGCACGCATAGGTTCTCTGAACGTCTGTCAACGTTCATAGAACGTTTAGAGAACCTGTGTGTGCTGTATGGGTACCTTTAAACACCAGTTTTTTTAAGTGTACTTATTATTTCCTGGACGTTTTAAAAAGTGTTTTATGTTCCGAAGTAATAGCTTTGAGAGTTGAGTAGTTATTGATTTGTTTCAGAGGGTCAAGCTTGCAGAAGTAGGTAAAAAATGAAGGTTCACCTACATGAACGGGAAGCTTCTGAAAATAAGGGAATCTATTGTATTATAAAGAATTTTTTGAAGGTCTTGCGGTAATTTTTTTTCCTATGTTTGTGTAGCAGGATGGGTACGTAACCAGGAAAAAAATTCGGAGTGACTACAAGGTGGATAAAATTAAATTTCTCACAGAAAGCAGTAAGGCTTTTCTCATGCTGCTTAACTATTACTAATTAATTTTCTGTAAAAATGTCCTACAATTAATGATTTTTTTATTGTTGGTGTTGTTTGTCATCAAGCTGTTTTTCGTCAAAATTCGGCTAGTTTCATCCTTCGATATATCAGGAAAACTGGATAGGCGGCCCAGATGTCCCCAATGCTGAAAAAGTGCACGCCTTTGCCAGTGCTCGCTTTAACTACCAGCTACATGTCGGTCGAACGAATCGCCATGTTGCTTGCTGGTAGTTAAATCGAGTGATGACAAAGTTGGCTTTTTTTACTTTCCGAACATGTACCATGTAAGGAAAGTATTGTAATCATGAAAAATTCGACTTCGAGATTTTGGTGTTTTTACACGTTTTGAGGGTTTCTGAATCCATTTATGCTATTTTTACGAGATGTATGTATGTATGTGTGTATGTGTGTTTGTGTGTATGTGAGTGAACGCGATAGCTCCTGAACGGAGCATTCGATTGAGCTCAAATTGGATATATATGTCATAAACCACCATCGCAAGACCGGTATTGATTTTGGTGTGTATAGGACTTATAGTTTTTCTACAGGGCTACGACAAAGATTTCTTTTACATTATGGCCTATGGGGGGAATTTCTTGAAAGTGCGCTAGCGTTTAAACGATACATTCGATTGAGCTCAAATTCGGTATACATGTTATAAACCACCATCCTAAGACCGGTATTGATTTTGGTGTGTATAGGACTTATAGTTCTCCTAAAGGACTACGACAAAACTTTCTTTTATGTTATGGCATAATGGCATATGGGGAGAAATTCTTGAAAGTGCGCAAGCGTTTAAACGGTGCTTTCGATTGAGTTTCAATTTGGTATACATGTTTGAATTATTCATCGATTAAAATTTATTTAAGTGCTTGGTAATGATCTTAATCGTAAGTGTTCGGAAAGTCGAGTGGAGTCACTCCAGATTTTTTTTTTTTTTTTTTTTCCCGGTTGGGTAGGCTGTCAAGTCGTTCTTCTGTACCGATGGTTTCATCTAATGTACTTTTGAAAATTTGTTAAAACGGAAGATTTTTTTATTCTCTCTTATGAATCCAGGAATGCATTTCGTGTATTGGGTAAAAGCAAAAATTAGTTTGTTCTCGAAATGTGCATTAATTTGTCATCTTCTCCCTACACTCGTCTTGGATTTCTCGAGTCACCCAAATTAACCAAGGACGACCAGCTGGTCTTTCTCTTTCGAAATTAACACAAAGGCTGGGGCCTTAACATGAAATCGCTGCCCGTAATTGCTGCGTAGAACTTAATAACCCGGCAAAGGCAATCTGTGTATCACTTAACGCGTTTTACGATTTCTGTGACTGTGTGGGTTATATGAATCATTTGAGCCTTTTTTTTTTTTTCTTCTGTAATTTCACTGCTGTTCAACTTCATGGAAAATATTTTTCACCGTGCGTTTCAAAATAATAATGTTCTCATTTTTCATGCTATGAATGTTTATCTTCGAAATTCTTTTTGCTCGTAGTATGTCTGCAGGATATTAAAATAACTACTTGTCAGAAAACTCCTGTAGTAAAAATTGAAAGAATTTTAGTGGCATTTGTTTTAAGCTCTGTTGCGTGTTTCTAACATGAATACTTCTTCACCTGAGGTCCGAAATTGTCTAGCGAACTTAAGAAGAGTCCACTCCTCCTGAAATAAGATATTATTCAAGAAAAATTTTGATATCTGCTTATTTTGCCTCATGTTACCACCAGGGACGTAGCCAGAAGGGAGACTATGGGGGATCTGCGCCCATCCCTAATTATCGGTTTTTGTTGATTGCATGCCAACAATCAAACCTTTTTGGTACGGGTTCTGCCTTTTCCATCTTTTGGACCCTCCCAGAAGTACATTTTTCTCTCTACGCCCCTGTGTACTGCATAAGAAATTTTAAACACGGGGATAAAAACCGGTGTATAATGGTGCACGATAGAAGTGCAAAAAAAAGAATATAGTTTCCAGGTTCAATAAGTCGACGCTTCATCAGGCAGGATGTGACGTCAAAAATTAAACAGGCTTGAGAACGAAATTACGTATCCTATTTTATATCACGAAAGTACTAGGCGAGTGACGCCCTCTAGTGGCCTAACAAAATAATTGAAATAACGGGGAGAGGGTGTCAAACCATTATACTAGCGGAAGTTGTGTAGCCAAAGGGTTTGCCAGGGGCCTGCCCACGAAATTTCGAATTTTTAAGGTTTTTTTGTGAGAAATTCTGTCATTTCTAACAATTTCGCACACTCGATTTTTTTTTTTTTTTTTTTTTTCGCTTCGTTTCTGACTGGCGGAGTACTTGTTAAATCCTACTTTCTTGTTCATAACAAATAATCTGAAAACTACTAATATTGGACCAAACCAGGGGCGTAGCCACGGGGGGGGTTAGGGGGGTCATAACCCCCCCCCCCCATGAGGAAATTTTTGCCATACAAAATGTATATTCTTCACTCCCTTATCACACACATGTATGCATTTATGTGAGTTGCAGTAGTCGTAACCCCCCCCCCCATGAAAAATTTCTGGCTACGCCCCTGGACCAAACCTATGGTTCCGAATGCCCTCCCTGCACTTCTTACTTGTTGGAGAGAGTTACTTTCCTGGATGTTCAGAAACTCTAGGAAGACAAAACAAGTAGCTGTAAACGACTCATTTAGTGGCACGAACTACCCTCCATCCGGCATGGAAAATGAAAATATTTCTAAGATACCAATCGGAGAGTAGCTTTTATTCATTTGTTAGTTTTAGGCTGATTTTTTTTTCCCCCCTTCAAAATTTCCATGAGATTTTCATTTTCGCCCGATTAACAATTAAACCATTTGTGTTCTGACCCAAATTTGCTTCCTCAAGGTCGGAAGTTATGCTCGTGGTCTGATATATTGCACACACACACACACCCGTCCTCCTGTTTTCAGTCGTATAGTCGAGATGTGGCCTTCGCAGTTATATTTCTGCTGCGCAGTTCTGATGATTTAAAGTAGTATTACAAGCTTGAAATTTAATTCTTCATTGTGTGCAAATTTTGTTTACAGGGTGGGGAGGAAGGAGGTTGGGGGGGGGGGGTAGTTAGGTCACTCTTTTGCGAAATATGATTCGAACTGTCCCATTCAGAGGCATTCAAGAACAATAACATATACAGCAATGGGAAAGATTCGGAAAAATTAAGAGGATGTTCATGATCCTTGTAAAACTCTGCGAGTGTTGGCTCGACAACCTAAAAAAAAACTGTGTATCTCTATTAATGTATTTACGAGGACCTGTAACAAGGGCGGATTAAAGGGGGGTGGGCCAGGGGCGTAGCCAGGGGAGGGATATCGGGATATATCCCCCCCCCCCCGAAATTTTTGGATTAGTGATGAAATTCCGTCTATTTATACAAATATAAGTTCATATCCCCCCCGAAAAATTTTCCAGGTGCATATCCCCCCCCGAAAAATTTTCCTGGCTACGCGCCTGGGGTGGGCGACCGCCCCCCGCCCGAGATAAAAGAAATTAATGTAAAAGATCCAATTTTACTTCCATAAAATAGATGTATATGTCATTCTTCTAACTAACCGCCCCTTTGGGCCGTGGTAGCCCCAGAGCCTTATTATCGCATGGGCAAATCGGGACTTTGCCCAGGGCCCCCGGTTCAAAAGGGCCCCCAATATCAATTGTTGCTCTGAAATATTCTTTTTTATATATCATAATTTTATGAAAAATAATACAAATTTCATAGATGAGGGCCCCTAAATTCATCAATGCCCGGGGCCCCTGCTGGTCATAATCAGGCTCTGGGTAGCCCAGTGGTTAAGGCGTTGGACTCGTAACCGGAAGGTCGCGGGTTCGATACCGGCGTACCATTAAAGACCACCGTGTACATGCGGTGTACGTTCACGTTAAATCCGTGGTTCCGAAAGTCCTCTCGGCAGTCGCTAGCAGTTTCCGAGGGGTGCTAATATTCAGAAGTCCCCACCTTCTGATGAGGTTCCAAATTGTGGCGGGAAATCCGGGAAGGACGTAAATGTAGCTCTAAGCGACACATTCAGTGAGGCGAGCTGTCCTCTCCTGGCAAACAAACAAACTAACCGCCCCCCCCCGACAAACTTGCATTAATACGCCACTGCCCTGTAAAAGAACTTTAAATTTTATTCCATATTTTAAATGAAGGGGAAAGTGTTATGAAGTTTTATATACTTTTAGTGCCTAAAATTTGATTAAAGTTTCTAAACCATTACAAAATTTAATGTATGGCAGTTGTTTTGAAAGCTCTTGAAGAAAAGCTCTATATGTGCTACCATAGGTGCACCCACGGAGGGGGATATGGGGGGGGCTCAAGTTTCCCCCCCCCACCCTCAAAGGTGGAAAGTTAGAAGTGAAAAGCATTGAAAATTGTCCCTAATGAATTAATTTTCTTTCTTTAAAAAAAAATTATCATTAAATTATTTCTAAAGTACTTTTAAAGAATGATAACGCCACACAGCACCCATCACCTTCCCAGCAAACACACACAGGTTCTCTGAACGTCTATTAACGTTCAGAAGACGTCTTCTGAACGTTAATACACGTTCAGAGAACCTGTGTGTGTTTGCTGGGTATTCCCTGTAAAAGAACCGAGCCTTGAAGTAGCAATGTCGTCACGACTAGTTCAGAAAACGTTCAGAAGACATTCTTTGAACGATTCTGAACGTCTTCTAAACGTTTTTTGAACTAGTTGTGCTATTAGGGAATATGAAGTCTTCGCATTCCACCAGACTGCGCTGGCTCAAGACATCGAGAGAGAGACAGCGATCCCCCGTACTGTTATTCATTAGCGTTATTCAAGCGGGCCTTTCATTTGGGCTTCCAAATAACGAAAGGGGGGCAGAGTAGTAATTAGTTTCGACTTCCACCAATGAGCGTGTAGAGAAAGGCATGGGAAATCATATAATATATTGATGCGGAGCAGTACATTTTGACATGCAGAATATTCCCGCTCGCCGAGGCTTCCAATGGAATCGGTAAGGGGGAGGGAGCGAGTTAAAATTGAGCCGCAGAAAACCATTTGCATCTTCTCTATTCGATAATTGAAGTCCGAAATAGGGTTTATCGGATTGTTTCGGATGGTATAATGTGTGCTAAAAAACTTCTGCATAACGATTAACCCTTTGAGGCGCAACCCTTTCCCAATGCTGAAAAAAGGGCAGCCGTTGCCATCGCTCGACTTCACTACCAGCAAGATGGCGGACGATCGAAACGTTCATCGCGTGCCACAGATCTAGATAGCTTTTTTTGACGCAGCTGGCTGTGCCGCACAGCCAGCTGCGTCAAAAAAAGGGTATCTAGATCTGTGGCACGCGATGAACATTTCGATCGTCCGCCATCTTGCTGGTAGTGAAGTCGAGCGATGGCAACGGCTGCCCTTTTTTCAGCATTGGGCAAATCTATCCAGCTGTTCTCTTCTTCCATTTTTTTAAGCAGATGTCAGTGCTGTTCAAAATAATCGTGATCATTTTTTTTTACGGGAAATGACGTGTTAAAAAGTAAAGGATTCTCTCGTGGAGCTATGTCACCCGCAATTATTTTTATAGAAATCCAATCTATTCTTCGTGACTGGCAGCAGTGAAAACGTCAGAGTTGGGTGTTCCCAGAGCGGGATCACTGCGCGTTAAAGGGTTAAACCAGTACTAGGATGGAATTCGTATATGCTGTTAAATTCGTTAACAAGAAAGTTCGTTATAACAATTTGTATTGCAGGATTTTCCTTTGGCAGAATTATTTTATTTTCCTTAATCCGAAATAGTTTTGTAAATGGTAGCATTGCCGCAACGCGCTTTAAACGATGACTGCCCATTGAGTGCAATGTATTGGAATGCTTTCGGGTGCTCCTGTAAAAGAAATATAAATGCTACATGCACCGTTTTCAACAGGGTCGGGCACCCTGCATGACAACGGCGAAAAGCGAAGCAGTACTTGAAGTTTCACATCAGAATGTTATTCTTGAGAGCCGTGCGTAATTGTGTGTGGGTTACACTATAGTTGACTGATAAGAATTAATTTACTTTTTTCGTATCAAAATTAGTCTTCATTTGAAAATTAACACCACAAACTTGCTTCGTAGGATTTTTGATGAACAAATTTCATCTGGAACAGTTGCTTAACAGAAAATACTATTTGGTGTTAGAAAAGCCTCAAATTTTAATAAGAACAACATGCAAGTACAGTGGAGAGAGAAGAAAAAAAAGCCTTATTTAATTACCCATTAAAATTGAGTCGCGAGGGCTTGATTCGAAAAATATCTCATGTGTTCATACTATGATTAATTAATGTCACACCACATTAGACAATCGATCAAGGGACCGTCAGAAACGATAAGCTACAAAATTTTAAACGCGGAATTTTTATGAACTGTTTAAAACTATGTAACCATTAAGATCCCCGCATATTTCCCGTAAACAGGATACATATTTTCGATGCAGTTTTAAAGAGTCGAAGAATGTGTATTAACCTAACGATGTACAGCAACTAACTTATATGTTTTACACAATAAGAATGCGTTTATGCCGTAGAATTGACACAGAATTATCGTAAAGATATTAAAAACCCCTTTCTTTCGAGTTGCCAACTGCTCCGTAATATAATTAACCCATTTATGCCTAGCGTCCCTTTTTTGGGACAGCATTTTCGCTATCAGTCGAAAACGTTATTTATTTTTCCTGGCCTTTATTCGCGAGTATTGAACCTCAATCCCACAAAATATTTTAATAAGGCCAAGTAGGATGTTGACATTTCAATTTTTATACATAATGATTTTAAATGAAATCATCCCTTGTTCAAAAAGTTGACATCAGAAATTTATCAATTACTGCTGGTGTTAGCAAAAATCGAAGAAAGTCGCAAAAATATCCAGGCACGAATGGGTTAACCACTTTTTGCATCCAGTAATTTTTTTAAATATTTTTTCGAAATGATAAACAGCCCAAACGTTTAGCTTCGAATTTTTGCCATAATTTAAGATAAAAATTACTTTTAAAAAAGGGTGGTTAATTATTTTCCGGAGTAGTTTGCAACTCTTACTTTATTGCTCAGTCAGAGATATATCCCCCCCCCCCCACTTACCCACCCACAGTTGTCTAACCAAACCGCCAGTCGATATTACTATCAAAACGTCGACCATCGTTTCTTTGCCATTTTGACAACTGCCGTAATTATGCATCCATTTACTAGAAAATTTATACATGCTATTCATACGTACCCAAAAAATTCCTATACATCATGATCTATGGGCAGTCACTTTTGCAAAATACGTTTTAGAGATATTAGTCTATTTCGTTTGCATTTGTTGGTGGCAAGCTTACACGTGGGACATCTATCTGAGGGGGTGCCTTGGGCGAAGGAAATTTAACCCGTTCCCGCTCTGGAAACACCAAACTCTGACGTTTCGACTGTTGCCAGTCGCGAAGAATAGATTTGATTTCTATAAAAATAGTTGCGGGTGACCTAGCTCCACGAGAGAATCCTTTACTTTTTAGCACGTCATTTCCCGTAAAATAATTGTCACGATTCTTTTTAACAGCACTGACATCTGCTGAAAAATGGAAGAATGCGAGAACAGCTGGATAGATTGCCCAATGCTGAAAAAAGGGCAGCCGTTGCCATCGCTCGACTTAACTACCAGCAAGATGGCGGAAGATGGAAACATTCATCGCGTGCCACAGATCTAGAGACCCTTTTTTGACGCAGGCACAGCCAGCTGCGCCAAGTTAATTCACAACGCCTTTTAATTACATTTACATATAGAACTGTAAATAATTTCTTCATCATAGACTGATTGGAGATATCACATTGGCTCAAGGTACAGTGGAGATTCCGTATGTTGGATACCTACGCTACCCTCAAATACTGGCCAAATTATAGAAGTAAATTTCTATATTGGGAACACGTTCCGTTGCCCAGAAGAGTGTCCAACTTAGGGAGGTGCCCAAGTTACGGAGTTGACTAACTTGGGAGGTTCCACTGTATAGCAACATTCCCAGTCTTTCAAACAACTTCATTAATTCCTACTGAACCCTTAAAAAAGCACATATTGATTTTTGTCTTACCTTTACACAGCCCCCCTTCTCTCTGTCGGTCCCCATGCTATGGGGCGCTATTTCTCACGGTCGTACGTGTATATATCTTCCCCCTCCGTTTCTCACTCATCCCCGCTTTTAGAGAACGCACGTGCGCTAGGGGCGTCCCCTACACCACCTCTCCTCTTTTTCTATTTTTTCATTATTTGGTTTAGTAATTTTTTTTTTTTTCATTATCTAGTTTTTCATTATTAATCCGTGACGTATCACCCTGGTGTCATTATTTAAAAATCGGAGTTGTAGTGTATGTACGGTTGTGGATCTCGGGAAAGTGAAAAGTACCAAGCAGTTCTTTCCTCCCCTCCCTTTTCCCCATAGGCAGTGCGAGGTCATGTGCCTTATTCGCTCTATGGGTTCGGTGAGGAGGCTCTTTTTTTTTTGGGGGGGGGGGGGTGGCATCTTTTGTTTGTCATTAAGAATGGTTTGTTTTTCCTCCCAATATGTCAGGGCAATTAGCAAATATTATATTACATTCGAACTTCTCGACTTAGACACCTCACCCTGTAATGTAGATCACATATTTAGTTATTAATCGCCATTTTTTTTTCTTAAATGTAATCTATTCAACATCAAGCATTCTAACTTATGTTCTCATATTTCATTACTTAGCTTTTCGCAGCATGCAACGGCTTTTTATTATGTTTCGCAGTCAATTTGGAGCCTTTCTGGGCTAAAAAATAGATTCAGTTACATTACATTTGCAATCGTCGTAACGGGTTTTTCATTCCTCTCTCTTGGCGCTTTTTTTGGCATATTTTACTTTGATGCCATGCACCATCTTTAAAAAGTTATTCGTTTGTAATTTCAGTACTTTAATTTTATTGGTCTAAATTTTATGGTTGCTCTGTAATGGGCGTTGGTTATCTCGGCTAAGTTTTTCTTCTCGCCAATGTGAAGTTTGATGTTGGCGTGATTTTCTAAGTCATTCCACTTTAATTCTACTGTCGTTGTAGCACGTTTTGTTTATCTGGCCGTCACTAGCCTTTATCTTTAATGATTATTCATTTAAAAAAATTCCTTTCTTTTTTATGTTTATTCTTTAATAGTGTTTTTAAATAAACAATTTTATTAAGTACCGTACGTCTTCATAATTTCTTATAACTGAAATTTGTTATATAATGAACCTGTGGTTTTTGCCGTCTCATCGCTAAATCATTTCTGTAACCGCGGGCGTATCCAGCAAAAAATTCTGCAGGGGTCATAATTTCTTTGCCCCTTTTTCACTCGTAAATTCATTTGAATTTTCAAAATTAGTGAATCTTTCTTAGTCTAAATACTCAATTGGTATATGTGCAGGGGACAGCACATGCTTCTGTTCCCCACCTCCCCTCCGGATCCACCAATTATCGTTTTTGTTTGTCTATTCTTCTATATGCGCAAGCGCAGGCTCCTTTCAAAATGGCTCCCCATCTCTGGATTGGGTTTATTGAAGTACTAATGGATCATGGGGAGAAAAGTACTTTTCTATATAAACTAATTTCCGTGGAAACCGCAATTCAGAACAGAGTTTTCTCAAGGCCGAAACCACTTCTCGACAGCATTCCCCCCCCCCTTAAAAAAGCCACTAAAGGGCCATTTTCCTTTCTTGTTGCCCTCGACAGATTGAAAAAACATCAAGAACCTAGTGAGGCAGCGCTCTGATTTTTGAAAAAGTGAACGGGGTTTAGCCTTCATGAGTCTCAGGGACGCACAGATCCGAGAAGCCAGTGGGACCTCAGTGCATTTTGCATTTATTCACTTTAGTACTGTAACCAATTAGAATTATTTTGAATTCCACTGTTAAAAAAAAAAAAAAAAAAGTGTTATGCTACGTACACAACATTCAATACTGTACAGGCTAAGGAGGAGGGAAGACCCATTGGCCCTTTATTTTGCCGACGTTCGTCGTACACCAAAGACGTATACTAGAGATGAGTTCGGGCTCATTTTTTGAAGCCCGAGCCCGCCCGAGCCCGAGCAATATTATTTAAATCGGAGCCCGAGCCCGAAAAATGAAAAAAAAAAAAAAAAAAATTCGATTACTTCATTGATAGAATACAATAAATTTTGCCGTTTGTGCAAATTAAAGACAAATGTACTAGTTGCAAACTCCCAATGCACTTTCTAATTCTTTGTATCCATCCTTTATCAAAAAATGTCGGATCTCATGACTAACTAAGGAATATAAACCGCCGTTCTAAAATACCAAAGAACTTCACGCACCTTCTAGGCACCCGTGCCTCCATTTTTTTTTTTTTTTTTTTATAAGTACTTTTATTTTCCTCATGAATCGCTTTTTAAAAACTGTTTCAAGCAGTATGCTCAATAAAGGAGAAATTTTTCACGAGCCCGAGCCCGAACACAATTGTGAATTACAGAGCCCGAGCTTGGTTCGGGCCCGGGCTCGGGCTGAGCCCGTCTCATCTCTATCGTATACACCTATCGTTTACGAATGATGTACTCTTTACATTACTACACTTCATTTTGATGTTATATAATTTTGCTGTACTATGAACGACAGCCGAATAAGTGGCAAGTATTTTTTTTCCCCCCTTTTCCTGTAGCTGCGCATGGAATAGTGTACAGCAGTAACCCAATACAAATTCCATAGCAATGGATGTACAGTGAAGCCCCCTTTATACGTTTTTCAAGGGACTAAAAGAAAAAAAAAAGTATAAATGACAAAAACGTATAAACGAAATTCTCAAAAGTACGTACATTTTCGTTATAACCAACAATAAAAAATTATATTAAAATCTTACATCTTATATTACACGAGAACAAAATACTCCAGCTGTTATGTAATACTGAATTTAATGTACAGCTAGTACTCGTATTCATGTTCATTCGGCATGTACAAAATATTTTGTAATTTTCTGCCGTATGGCTGTTTGGAAATGCATAGAAAAAAGTTCATTTTACTTAGTTAAAAGTGCCTATTTAACATTATCATTTAAATTGCCGGAAATTGGGTATTCTTTCATAAAATTAGAATATCTGGCAAAGCTTGTTGAAAACTTTTGCATCACCCATTTTCAGTTCTTAAAAAAAAAAAAAAAAAAAACGTATAAATGAAGTTTTCTATTTAAGGATCAGAAAAACGTATAAACGGTGCTTTACTGTATTTACGGCAATTAGAGCACGAGCTGACAGGCGAACGGAAATCATAAAAACCATTCTACTTTATTTGATAGTGTTAAAAATTGACTCGGTAGGCAGAATCCCTATAAAACCGTACATAGCTCCAATCTCCGAAGGTTTCCCATTTATAAAATCCATCTTTTGTGATTTAAAAAAGAAAATACATTTACTATCACGCTTTCAGTATGAATTTTAGAACTGCATGTATATATGTAATGTATGAAAAGGGGGAGAAGTCTTCCCCCTTGAATACTCAGGGACTTACCTCCTTTTAGTACGAGGTGGGTGGGATAATATTTTGCAAAAAGGGAGGGGGGATATGGGAAATTTGTCTGCCCATTGTTGCATTGGAGGGTAAATTTGGGAGTTGCCAGATTCTCTGGGAAGAGAATCCCCCTACTGGTATCCGACCCCCATATTTTTTTTTTTTCTTTTTTGCATTATTGTGGTTGGTTTTTGTAAGAAAACTTGTTGAACACTTAAAAATGATTTTGATTTTTATAAGGGAAAAAAAGGTTTTTTTTATCAAAAGGCGCAGAGGTGCTAAGTTAGGGGTTTCCGACTTCCGATTCCTTCTTAATAGCTGCGCGTCTTCCCTCTTCTGAGAGGGAGGAGAGCTGAGGTGTTCTTAAATGATTCATGGGTTCGGCGGTTCCTCATAAAATTCTTATGAACGTGTCTTATTTATTTATTTATTTATTTTATTCTTAAATCTCCTGAGCGCAATTGAAAATTTGCAGTGTTGAAGTGGATTGTTACGAGAAAAGAGTAAGGAAGGTTTTTCCTCTTTAGGACTTTTTTAAGTCTCCAAAGAGGCTATGTCCGGACAATTTAGGCGATGTCTGCTCAAATAAAGCAATAGCGGATGCCAGTGGCGTATTTAGGATGGCGGGGGTTACAGAGCTTTCCTCAAAAATGTAGAACGATTATTATAATCTGTTATTTTGAAACATTTATATTAACTCCAGGCGCAATGAGGTTTGAAATAAACTAACTTTAGAACGTTATAAGCAATATCCACACCTTGGCTACATCCCTGAGCGATTCATTTTAACCCTTTAACGCGCAGTGTTCCCGCTCTGGGAACACCGAACTCGGACGTTTTGACTGTTGCTAGTCACGAAGAATAGATTTGATTTCTATAAAAATAGTTGCGGATGACATAGCTCCACGAGGAATCCCGTCATTTCCCGTAAAAAATGGTCACGATTATTTTTAACAGCACTGACATCTGCTGAAAAATGGAAGAAAGCGAGAACAGCTGGATAGATTGTCCATGCTGAAAAAAGGGCAGCCGTTGCCATAGCTCGACTTAACTACCAGCAAGATGGCGGATGACAGCTGGCTGTGCCAGCACAGCCAGTTGCGTCAAAAAAGGGTCTCTAGATCTGTGGCACGCGATGAACGTTTCGATCGTCCGCCATCTTGCTGGTAGTGAAGTCGAGCGATGGCAACGGCTGCCCTTTTTTCAGCATTGGGGAAAGGGTTGGGCCTCAAAGGGTTAATTGTGTAAAAAAGAATCGGGGGGGGGGGAACTCTTACAGCCAATTTGGCGATAACACAGACAGGAGCTTTTAACGGCCGCCAAATAAAACAGACTAAGGAGGCAAACAAAAATATTGCGAACCCGCAAAATCGTTCTACAAACTGGAGGTCGGTAAGTGATATAAAAACGATGTGCGCGCGCAGCACAGCTTAGCACGTGTAATGCAGGATAATTGACACACCATCGACACACATCTTTCGACTGGAAGTTCAGAAAATCATTCACGTGTCGACCGAGAAAAATCAACCGAACCTTGTCGAACTGGAAATAGGCACGAACACAACTACAACAACAACAAACAGCTAACCATCCTTCGCGACATCCAAACATCAACATACCCACCCATACGGGACTGGAATACCTGACGAGGTAGAATTCGAAACCCGATCGATCCGAGATTACGAATCAATCATCGGGTTCCAGAGACAATGGGGGTTGGAGAGTACGCCTTTTTTTTTTATTTTTTATTCCTTGATTCACCTGAAGCGAGTTATGTGCGTGACATGAAAACTGGAAGACTTTTGCCAAGTGTGGAAGCACGTCGATTTGATTCGGAACTTGTTTGTTGACACACCCTAGTGACGTTTACCAGCGAAAGTGGAATGCAACTATTCCCCTCCCCTCTTCCCCCCCCCCTAATTCCGAACACCTTCTTAACCTCTATACGTCATAGACCCTATTAGGATGTCCAAAAGGCGAAAAAATGCAATGGAAGATGATTTCTAATACGTATTTTTTTTTCCCTTACTTATTTTATTTATTAGACATCGCCCCCAGGCTTGAATTGTTTACTCACTTACATTTGGCTATGTTGTGTGCCGATAAGAATCGCACTGTTATTCGGCGATGAGTGAACTGTAATAGCAAGGTGTATTATTAAATGCCTTTTCTTCTTTTATTTAATTTGATACACAGAGGTTAATTCAAGGTCCTTTCACTTAGAGTAGCTCACGCGTGACGCTGTTGCCACTGGATTTTGTGTAAAACATTCGACTTGCCAGAGAGCATGCGAATATATTCGCTAATTCGAGGTGGCGAACAGAATTCTGCTGGAAGTTTTTGGTTCATAGCAGTTATTTATTTTCGCAATAATTTTCATTCATAATTCACTCAGATTTTTTTTTCTTTGCTTTTTTAAATTGGTGGGTGGGTGGGGGGAGGTGCGAAATTTTGGTGGAATGCGGTCAAAAAAAGCAAGTAGGTAAAAAAATTTTGGGTTTGGGGCAAAAGCTAAAAAATCACTGAGGCTTGATTATTTTCATTTCAACTTCGCTCTAGCCCTTCTGCCTCCCAACTCAGAGAAAGGTTTCTTTTTTTTTCCTTTCTAAAAATTAATAAATACTAGTTTTATTCCATTTCATTTTTCATGAACTTGTGCAGGAAAGTTCGAACCATAAATTGTTGAAAAAATTGTGTTTGGAGCACTTAATGGCTTGTTTATTGTACGGTGACTGATTTCTTTTTTTCTTTTTTTTTTCTTTCTTTTTGCAAATCCACAAAAAGGGTGAGGGGATTACATAGTATTTCAACTGTTCGTTAGATAATGTATGGCTTTTATTTAGAGATTCTTTGTAAACGCAGATACGTTTTATTGTGTATTATTGACTAAAAGAACACTTTATTTTGTAGAGAAACAATGAAAAAGCGACCGTGGAAATAAATGTCTTTATGATTATTCAGTTGTTAAACTTCAAAAATTGTCTCCCTAGTAGGATATAATGTGCACTTATTGAATTAATAAAAGAATTGCATCTTAATTACACACTATAAAAATAGATGAGAGCATATAGGGTCCGTGCTGTGACAGAAAAATTACGAAAAATTAGTACTTATAGATATATATCTGTGATGCTCCCTTTTTCTCACTCATTAATACTTGAGTCGCTCCTGTAACCCTTAATCAGGGCGGTATCGTAAAGTCTTCGACAAGAAGCTATAGATCTTTGATAATGTGCCGCTTTAACGTTATAGAACGAATAATTTCCCTGTGTGTTTCATGGGCTTTTCAGAATTAGATACTATAGCGACGTGAGGAATCTCAGAACTTTAGAACACTTACTTCAAGCATCCCACTTGATCGAAATCCACTAGAGATTCCAGCCCAGAGCCGAGATGAGCAGCTCAAGAGAGGAGAAAAAAATCGGTTTCAGACAGCGACCAGTGCCGAGGTAACTTTCCTCTGGTGTTAGGCCGATAACTGCCAGATTTTGCCCGAACCCGCCACCTGACTGTGTAATTTCCAACTCAAATTTTATGTGTTTGTATTTGTCGTGTATAAAGTGTTTCTTGTGAACAAAACGGCTTCATCTCTTTATTTATGGCGCCACAGTGTGTTTATATCACCCAATGAGAAAGAGTTTCATTCTAAATATTCCGTTTATATTTAAACAATTAAATAATTATTTTCCCGTTAATCACAGTGCTTGTTCACGCATAGTGGCAACGCATAGTAAGTTTAAAGCGAAACTACACTTTCTTGAGAATTGCATTAAGCGTACTGCTGCACGATTATCTCTACTACGATTATCTCTACTGCTGCACGATTATCTCCCTTTCCCTTTTTCTTCCCCATTCAAATGAGAGCAGTCTTTAGATTGATTCCCAGTTCTCACTTCTTCCATGTTAGCAATACAGCTCAACAATGAGAGCAGAATTTGAGAGATTCAACTGTCCTTTTGCACGAGACCGTTACGAAACCACAAAAATGACCGATGGTCTACACTTACCTTTTGTCGGTGGACACTCAAAGTCGTAAAACTTATAAAACTAGAATGGAAAATGTCCCCCTAAACCTGCGATCGCGAATTGTCTGCAAAGACTGTCACCAGCTTTTCGAGTTTTTTCGAGAAAAGTGTGGATTCTGTTCGCCAAGGCAGTAAGTCTTCAGTCGATTTATGGTCTAGTTTGGTCAACAAAATTGGATAATGGCCACGAATCGGTGATCAGTGTTTTTTTTTTTTTTTTTTTTTTTTTTTTTAAAGCAAAAAGCGCCTATCCAACATGCTAGGTCTAACTCGGCTTTTTATCGACCCGTTCAGACCTGATTAAATAATTCCTCTTTGAATTAAATAATTTTTTCTTTGATAATAGCGAGATTAAACTTGCAGTTCAAAAAAATTAAATAAAAAGTAAATCCTGATTATTAAATTTTCGAGGGAAATTGTTTCTTTTTTTTTATGTGCACAATTTACGACATCCTTTCTGTACAATATAGTTCAGTTGATTTTTGAGTCCTGAATTGAGGACGCACGTTCTGAAAAGAGATCATTCTGGAAAAAAAAAAAAAAAATGGGGATCGTGGAATACCCGTAAAATTTTATAAAATAAATTTTCAGCAAGGTCCCTTTCCCTTTTCTGCTGTACATACACTTACTTCATGAATAGAGAGCGTTCATAACGCTCAATCCAAAAAAAAGAGAAAAAAACTGCATCGGCTCGACTTCACCACTTAACGAAATGATTGACATCTGCACGCGTTCTGCGTCAATCAAGAAATCCCCCCCCTCCCTTTCCTCGCTGGCGTAATCATCAACTTGCGGCCTCGACGCATTTCGGCCAATTCGTCAATCGAATTCTTTCGTCTTTTCTGTTTTTCTTTTTCGTTCGAGTGCATTGAGCTAGTTCGGCGGACGCAACCGGTTGGTTCGGTGTAGTAGCTACCGATGGACGAGTTTTTTGCAACGCCTCCATGACAATCGGGGCCTGTCACGTGACCTTTTTGTGTCCGACCCCGGGTTTATTTCTTCTTCTTTTTTTCTTCCCCCCCTCCCCCTTTCTCCTCAACTCCAACTCATTCAGAACCTTGGCCTGAAAGGGGTTGAATCTCTGTTGCTTTTGCCAGCCAGATTTCATCGGCGGGGGGGGCCTCGCACATATTGAGGACGGTTGTGCTCGAAGAAACTGTCCTCGTTTCTTTTTAAATTTATTTGTTTTGTGTGCTGAAGGTTAATTTTTCTTTAGTATTTATTATAATAATGACCATCGTCATGCATACGTATGGGACAGAGAGAGACCATGCCCCCAGCTCCCGTATTATCGTTATGATTTACGTACTGGTATACGGGGATGAGATTCTTCAGCTTTTTTTGTGAATTAAGAGGAATTCACTTTTTTGTCCTTTTTCTCTGAAAATTCCACATTTTCCCTATGAATTCCTGATAGTAATTATCAATTAACTTTTTAATAATATTTTACTCTTGTAGCATGTTCTGATGTTGTAACTTCTTAAACTCTTTGGAGCCCGTAATAGCCGAAATAATCAGAGTGCCTTCATTCCCGTAATAGCCGAGTGTAGCCTATTAGGAATTCATTCCCCCCCCCCTCTTACAGGTTGTGTCCGGTTAACAAGCGTGAAGAATGAGGCGGGACGATGTTTGATGAATTGGGTTTTTAGCGCTGAGGGAATTTCCGGTCAAACGGGAGAGAAGCGTAAAGTTACTTCAAAATTTTGTCATTGCTCAGTGTGCAACGTGTTGTTAAAAGCAGTTACCAGTGGCGCACACAAGGGGGGGGTCCAGGGGGTCTGGACCCCCCCCGCCCATCGGCTTTAATTTTTTTTTCGATTGATTATTACCCTATATCTATAGTAAATTAAATGATTCCAAAAAAAGGTAGCAATTGTTTCAGTTCTAATAAATAAAAAAAGAAATGTTTTTCTCGTTTTCCTCACCTTTTCAAAAACGAACTGAAAGCGATCATAAAACACCATCTTGTTCTCAAAACTGAACAACTATTATTTTGCTTCCTATTGTATTGCATAGTGTATTCTTAGGGAACTGGATGGGACGAGTTTTGATGAATTCCATCTAATGAAAACGAGTTCTTTCATCACTGATTTTTTGTCAATCTGGAACATCCCTAAAAGTTTGACCTCCCCCAAACTGTAAAAGTTGGACCCCCCCAAACTGTAAAAGTTGGACCCCCAAACTGTAAAAGTTGGACCCCCCAAACTGTAAAAGTTGGACCCCTCCCAGCCAAAAATCCTGTGTGCGCGCCTGGCAGTTACAAATAGACTTTTCTAGAATATCTTCTCATTATCACATTGGGAAGCCTCTCGGCCCTAGTGCTACTCAAGAAGGGAGGTTCTAAATTGTCAAAAATTAGTGATAAAAGAGCCCGCTTTCTTTAGATGGGGGAAGGCATATTTCGGCGGTTTCACTGGGAACCACCAGCTATGAGATTATCTTGGAGCTGGGAGCTAAAGAGTTAAAACTTCCTTAACTATTACATAGAAGTATCACGGGTACAATATTTTGCTCTCGTATGATTTCAGTTTTTTTCTTTTTTGCCAATCTCATCCCGTAGAAGTGGTTCAACACTAACATGTTGTTGCAGAAAACTCTGCTAATTCCTGGGTTCGTCGTTCTAAAGTCCAGTTGGTGTAGAAAGTTCTGGTAAAGAGTCCACTTGTCAGGATGGAACACAACTTTATTACTTCTAGAACTTCGTCGAACAATCGGCTGTACAAAATTCACAGGCACTAACGGGCCAGTAGCTCGTTTATAACAGTCCACTCAGTGCCGTAGCTTTCACAAATGCTGTAATTCTCACACAAAATAAAACACTTCCACCGGCAAAATTCAGCGGAAGTATATGAGAGACAATACTAACAATCCCTCAAAACTCAACAATGAAGAATTTACACACAGCACTTGAAAACAAAGCTTAATCAACATGCGCGAAAACACCGCTTCTATCACACAGTGCAAAGCACCGTACTCATCGGAAGCACGATTCATACCGATCTCAAACTTGGGGGAGCCTCTTGCTTTTATAGTCTTCGACGAACATCGTGGAAGGTTCCAGAGATCCATCCATGGAATTTGCTAGAACAGACTCGATTATGATTGCGTAACAGAAGAGAAATATTAGGCTATTATGCATGTTAATGCAGAAAAAACAATTTTACAAGCCCCATTGGGGAAAATCGCACCACATGACCAAAATGTCGCCAAGCCAGCCTGGCGACTTTTGGCGAAATATCGCAAAATTTGGCACCAAAAATAAGTCCAAAAATGTGAGGTTACCGAACGCCTAGGACCAATATTTCTCGAGATTTCTAGAAAATGTTATTCAAACCAATATGGAAACCGAAAACTCGTTTCTCGCGTTTTAGCTGACCGATTTTGATGCAACAAAAAGCAAAATTTAACTATTTGGAGCGTAGAAAACGAATTTTAAACTATTTTAAGCCCCAGAACAGCAGGTTACCCCGAAATTTCGTAACAATATTGTATCTTCCTGGGGCAGGGCCCTTGACTTTCCCCCCCCTCCTCGTACAAAAAATCACATGGGTGCCCTGGATAATGACTACCCAGCAAACACACACAGGTTCTCTGAACGTCTATTAACGTTCAGAAAACGTCTTCTGAACGTTATTAGACGTTCAGAGAACCTGTGTGTGTTTGCTGGGTAAATACTACGAAAGAACTAATTAATTGCTCTCTGTATCTTCTAATATGACAGATTCGACAAAATTTCGACAGAATTAAGTGTCAAAAGCAAAGCTTTGAAATTGAATCCAGCTGGCGATATCGGAAATATTTGGCTAGAAATCGGTAAACCTTTGTATTACTGCAGTATTGTATCTCTTTGAAACAAAATAAGTTTAGATGAAGTGCGCCGAAAATATTTTTGATTCAATAAACTTGCAAGGAAGTCATGTGTTGTCCACATCAGATTTTTATTTACATAACTAGCTGAAGTACCCGTTCTTCGCACGGGAATGAATGGACTTTACGATTTGTGGTGATTACTATTCATTGTAATAAACAGATATAGCAAAGTGGATATCGCGTTATATTGTGTCCAATAATCATGCATACCGAATTGCAAGGCAATCGTTTGTACGGTGCAGAAGGCCATGCGGCGTAGCGCAATCTAGTGGCGAGTTTTAGCAAAACGGATACGGCGAAAATATTTTTCGCATTCAGATATCGATGTATACGAATTTTCATGACTATCGGCTGGACAGTCCCGAAGTTCATGTGTTGACGCGACATCTAGTGGCAAGTTATAGGAAAATGGATAGCGCCAAACTCTTCCCCGTGTTCAAATATCTATGTATACCTATTTTCATAGCGATTATTTGCACAGTCAAGAAGTGATACACTGCAGGGCTATCTAGTGGTTCAATAAAGTAATGATTTGCTACAGCGCCGTCAAGTGGCGAGTTATAGCAAAATGGATAACGCCAAAATATTCTCATTGTTCAAATAGCTATGTATACTGATTTTCATAGCGACCGTGTTCAACTATCTATGTATACCAATTTTCATAACGATCATTTGCACAGTCAAGAAGTGATACACTGCAGGGCCATCTAGTATTTAATTAAAGTAATGATTTGCTACAGCGCCGTCAAGTGGCGAGTTATAGCAAAATGGATAACGCCAAAATATTCTCATTGTTCAAATAGCTATGTATACTGATTTTCATAGCGACCGTTTGAATGGTCAAGAATTTGGCCTGCTGCAGCGTCATCTAGTGGCGAGTTAAAATAATAATGCATTGCAGTGTCATCTAGTGGTGAGTAACATCAAAAGGAACGCAGTTAGAATATATTCTTCGTGCTCAAATGTGTAAGTATAAAAAATTTTATGCCGATCGATCGAACGGTATAGAAGTTGATGCTTTGCAGCGCCATTTAGCGGCAAGTTACAGCAAAATGGATAGTGAAAAATATTCTCCGTGTTCTAATATTCGCGTGTACCAAATTTCATCCAAATCGGTTGGACGATATTCGCATAGCAAACGGCTAAACGGAATAGAATTCGAACGTTGTGCTGCGGCACCAAGTGGCAAGTTAAGGAAAACGGATAGCATAAAAACCTTCTCCATCATAAAAGACTTAGGTGAACCAAATTTCATCGTGCAACGGTGCTCAACGGTGCTGGAGTTTTTCAACCTCATAAACACATACCAACATTCATTATTATCTATAACCAGTGTCATTATATATATACCAGTCTCAAATAAAATCCAGTTTCAAATCTAAGCCTCGCCAAAGTGCCAACATACGCCATTTTGCAAGCGTTTTTTCAGGGAATCATTCGAAGCATTGACTTAGCAGCAATCAATATGGGAAATGGTTCGACCGCCAAAGAGTAGCACGCATTTATTTGAAAATTGGAATTCCTTAATACAGCCGATTTTTTTTTAAATTATCAACTATAATGTGTTTTATTCATCGTTACTCCGATGTACTAAATGAGAAGATTTCAATTTTCTGAAATTTGGCGGAATTCCCCCAACTTAAATCAATGTAATCAATTGGCGAGAATTCTGAAGTTAGATCGCTTGAAATCCCTTAATAACTGCATTATTTCTTCACGGATCATTAAAATTTAACGCTGTATTCTAATAAAACCTTTGCACTTGTTTTCAAAAATCTATTTCCTTAAGCTCTCAATAAATTGCGCCAAGCCGAAAACTGTGCAAACCGCTAGAACTCACTTACTCAAAATCCATATTTCAGCCATTTTATTTTTTCGCCAAACTAATTTACACATTAGCCTCGGAAATCTTCAATTCTTATTGTTTTGCGTGTAAAGCATTACATTCCTGCTCTGATTTCCCATGCACACGATATTATAATTTAAAAAAAATAACCTTACGAATATAAACTAACAAAAAAAAATCATTATTATTATTTTATTTTTACTTTGAGAATTTAAAACATTTTATTCGGCAAAATCGCCACACATGGCAACCACGATCCTTATTTCACACTTTTTTCACTACAGGGGTTACAATTACGGAAAGATTTTTGCGTGAAGAGCATAAAAAATCTCTTAAATTCCGGGAACGGGTGGACTTTCAAAGTTTTAAAGTGGACTATGATTTATTCTATATTATTTTTACATATCTGTGCTAAATTTCAGGCCGATAGGTCCATTTTGGTGTATTTGTATACGAATCAAATCCACAAACAAACAAACAAACAAATAAACAAACAAACAAAGAAACAGAATTTCATTTTTATTTATAAGATTTGTTCAAATTTTTAATCTTATCTGTGCTTACGGTGTGGATTTTTCTAGGCCCGGACTGGGAGGGTAGGGCCCGCCCGTCTCGAGAGAGGGGGGGGGCGGGTTATTGTGTAGTAACCGATAAATAATAGGATGTGTTAACTTTCGGGGTATGGGGGGGAGGTATGGTATTATTATTAATTAATTATGATTGATAATTAATGCATTCATAAAATATTGATCTATTAATTAATATGCGTCATTCATATTAATTAATCCCTTGTTCATTCGGGAATCCTCTCTCAAAACATTTTGAGAACTACATATAAAATAAAATGTTTTGAAGCCTTTTGGGGCGCAAATGCAGCTGCAAAAAATTTTCTGTGTCAAACTTCATTAACCCTTTTGAGGCGCAACCCTTTCCCAATGCTGAAAAAAGGGCAGCCGTTGCCATCGCTCGACTTAACTACCAGCAAGATGGCGGACGATCGAAACGTTCATCGCGTGCCACACATCTAGAGACCCTTTTTTGACGACAGCTGGCTGTGCTGCTGGTAGTTAAGTCGAGCGATGGCAACGGCTGCCCTTTTTTCAGCATTGGGCAATCTATGCAGTTGTTCTCGCATTCTTCCATTTTTCAGCAGATGTCAGTGCTGTTAAAAAGAATCGTGACCATTTTTTTTTTACGGGAAATGACGTGCTAAAAAGTAAAGTGGTGGCTATGTCGCACTCGTGGAGCTATGTCGCACGCAACTATTTTTATAGAAATCAAATTTATTCTTCGTGACTGGCAACAGTCAAAACGTCAGAGTTTGGTGTTCCCAGAGCGGGAACACTGCGCGTTAAAGGGTTAAGTACTATCAGTATAGAATTTTTTTATTTTCTTTTTTCTGTTTGGCCCCGCCGAGGCTGGGGGCCCACCCGTCTGCAGACAGTCAGACACCCTGACCAGTCCGGGCCTGATTTTTCTGTACCAAACACACTCACGAACAAATTTTTATTTATTGGGTTGGCAACAAAGTAATTGCGTTTTCTTGTATAAAATTCAAGCAAATAAGTTTTCAACAAGTTTTTAATTACAGGTAAGCTGTGCCTGAACATACGATTCATATTTGTTACATTTTAAAGTAAGAATTTCACTGGCAGTATTTTTTTTCGTCCATAAAAGAGGGCCACCCTCCCCCTTTTTTCGCTTCTATCCTCCTTAGAGGACAATATTAAAAATGTCCTGAAATTAATTTTTAGGTATTCGTGACTGCTGCATTTTACAGAAAGAATTTCAGGGATATCTCTATTTTTATTTGAGATCACGCGGGATATGTGAAAAGAACTTTTTGGCCCCTTACCCTCCTAAGACTACGAATTTTGCAAAATGCTCTCTGATCTAGCACCTATGTTGAAGAACTCACGTACGTGCCAAATTTCGCATAATTAACTTCAGTAGTTTTGGCCAGGCGAAATATTGACATACGGAAAAACGCAATTACTTTGTTGCCAACCCAATATTTCATAAGATTTTTGTTGTTGTTGTTCATTTCATATTATGAATATTCAATAACATAAATTCAGTTACCTTTTCCGGCATTCCATGTAAGTACGCTCCAAAAATGCTACCGAATTTTCTCCTTTTTCTCCAATATATCTTTAAGCAGGGAAAAAGGAAAGGAGGGGGAAAAAAAGGGAAAAAGAAAAATACACACCACTTAAGCTAATGAGTCCGATGAATGCGCCAGAGAATGCCCAAAGAAAACGTATAATGAGATAGGTATATCGTGGAAAACTATTTTCAGAGCCTTATTAGTTTTCTCGGAGAGAGAGATGATTAAACCGGGCCTCTAATTAATACGTCAAGTATCTTCATTTAAATAAAATAATTTGCCTTCAGAAATGCGGATGCGGATTTTTATTCGGACTCTCTATCGATGGAATGGAGTTGGGGATGGTCGTGAATGAATCAATAAAACTATTCGAATTTAGGGATTGTTAAAAATCAATTGATATGCTTAGTTACCTCATAGTATTCGGCATTCGAATTCGCGAATACTAGTTGAACAGAAATTTAAAACAACAATCGAATAGATATCACGAATAAAAATAGCAAATACAGTAGAACCTCGATCTATCGTTTTTCAGGGGGTGCGTAGTAAAAAACGATGCATGCGGGAAAACGACGAATGCGGGTTGAACTCAAAATACGAAGAAAACAGTATTTATGAATACACACAATATATACAGCATACCAAAAATTCTAAATTTGTTACCAAACTGTAAAAGAAACAAATTGAAGCTGTGTAGAAATTAAGTGATACTTATTTTTTAAAAATCAGTAATTTTACACTGGATTTTTCATTAATCTTTTAATTAAACAAAATTTTCAAGATTTGCAATTTTTTTTTTTTTGTCTTTTTATGTGTATTCGTGTTTGTATATAAAAGTCATACAATTTAAAAAACCGTTATTGCGTAGGATAAATTAGGCACTAGTGTTGGCTCAGTCTCATCGGCATGAATATTATTCTCAGCTTCTTCGCAAATATTTTCATTTTTTGCATCACATTTCTTCCATTCTTAGAATACCGCATGTTGTTGCTTCTAAATCAATGGAAATATAATCCCTACATTTCACACCATACTCATCCCTGCTAGATGTAAGAGCTCTTCATCTATACCATTATCAACCCAAGATATCCTACCAGGAAGTAATTAAATTTGTAAGCCATATTGATCCACTTGATCTTCAATTTCATTTCGGTCAGAAAAAACATTTTACAACGATGAATGCGGGAAAGCGAATGTTTGATGAACGATACATGCGGGTTTTGTTAACGTTATTTGAATACAGTTTGTTCAGGGACCATAGAAATAAAACGATCAATACGGGAAAACGATGAATGCGGGAACGATAGATCGGGGTTCCACTGTATATAAAACTATTTGAATTTATCGATTTTTTAAAAATGGATTGATGCATTTAGCACGTAGCATTCGAAATCAATCGCAATTAATATTTGAACAAAAATCGCAAACAATAATCGAATAGATATATGGCGAATAATAATTCGAATAGTAAAAATAGCAAATGATTAAAGTATTCGATTAAATCGTTTTCTTTTAATCATTTGTTACATCAGCATATAGTAGTATTAGAACAGAAATCGCAACCTAGGTGGATATAAGAAAGGTTAAAATTGACGAGGGGGGGGGGGATGCCGGGGATCGTCCCCGGCTGAAGAGTGTAATATCCCTGGCTAGAGAAACATTAATGGATCTCTGCCAGGGATACTCCTTATCTCCTGCTGGAAAAATGTTAAATTAAATCTCTGTCCCTACAAGCTCAAGAGTACGTAACGATTTTAAGCATTGATAATAGAAATTCTTCTTTTGTTTACTAGACAAAGGAATGAGTTACAAACATCCCTTTGAAATAGATGTGCATATGCCTGCTGCCGCTTCTCATTCTGTAACTGGTATCAGGCTTCAAAGGAAAACTGCGAAATGAACGAACAAGCGCTGCTCTGCCGTGAGCCGAATTTGAGGGTAGACGTAGATTCGAGACAGGCAGGAATATATGCGCATAGAAAATCGGGGCTCGACTTTTGTTTGAATTTAAGTCACTTCTCAGACATGTTGGTGGCTGCATTTGTCATGTAATACCTAATATATTATGTGAGTGGAGCACCTTTTTCTTTATTTTCAAATATCTCCTCCTGGAGAATGTTTTTTTTTTTTTTCAAATGCCCCACTCTCCCCCTGGAGAAAATGATCCACTCGCACCCTATTTATAGGACACTGGCTGTGTTTCATATCTTTACCGACAGAAAAGCTTAAAAAATAGTCTATAGCAAGTTGTTCCTTTATTTTTATTTATTAAACATTTTAATTTTGGGCTCTGACGTAAATAATATCAGGAAGTCTGGGGTCATCTCTAGTGCAGTAAGCACGACCTATTGCAGTTTTTAACCCTGCCGTAGGTAAGCCCCAAATGAGCGCTAAGTACGCCAAGTTAGTAGAATGTGTGCGAAGTTTTCTGTGCTCAAAAATGACACCGGCTAGTAGTGCTAGAGGCTTTTCCAGAATACGAGACATTAGCTATTATATACGAGCATTATATACGAGTTTAGCTATTTTAAACAACTGGCACAACCAGCAAGATGGCGGACGATCGAAACGTTCATCGCGAGCCACAGATCTAGGAACCGTTTTTTGACGCAGCTGGCTGTGCCGGCACATCTTGCTGGTAGTTAAGTCGAGGATGGCAACGGCTGCCCTTTTTTCAGCATTGGGTAATCTTTCCAGCTGTTCTCGCGTTTCCATTTTTCAGCAGATGTCAGTGCTGTTAAAAATAATCGTGACCATTTTTTTTACGGGAAATGACATGCTAAAAAGTAAAGGATTCTCGCGGAGCTATGTCACCCGCAACTATTTTGATAGAAATCCAATCTATTCTTCGTGACTGGCAACAGTCAAAACGTCAGAGTTTGGTGTCCTCACGCCGAGAACACCGCGCGTTAAAGGGTTAAAAAGCATTTAGAAGGGGACACTACCGAGAAATTCTTATAAAGGAGAATATCACTGACTTTGACTTTTAGTTCGTCACGGCAATTTGCTAGAATGAAAATGTTCCGCTTTTTATTACCTCTGTAAGATGAATTCCACGAAATGCATTCTTACTTCCCCTATTACATAAGTCATCTCTAGACAGTGACTTTCAATAAAATAGGACACTCTGTGGAAACAGCGGCAGATTTTGAAATTCTCTACAGCATAAAGGCTAAACCCCATTAACTCGTCTGAAAATCAGAGCTGTTCCCACCGCGTTCTCCATGTTTTTTCGTCCCTCAAGAGCAGGGCCTAATTTCTGACAGGGCACTCTAGGCAAGCGCCCGGGCCTCCAACAAAAAAGGGGGCCCCCTCTAATTATCCTTTAAGTACAAAAATTTGTAATTTTTGATTTTAATTTAAAACATGCGACAGAGAAACTAATTTTATGAAAAATAATAAAGTAAAACCCGCTTAAGGAGTTCCCGCTGAAGTTTTCACCTGCTTAAGTTCTTATTTGCAGTTCCCAATTTTTTTCCTATTCTTACTATGTTAAAACAGCCCGTTTAAAAAGTTGCGTTTGAAAAACTTTCCAGCCTAAGTAGTTTATTTTCATTTCTAAGTTTACTTTCAAAGCATGTTTCTTTTTTTTTCTTTTCTTTCTGTCTTTTTTTTGTTTTTTGTTTTTCTTCCCTTCCACCCTTTCTTGTTACTGTTTGTAAAAATCAATGTTTAGGACTTAAAAACGATTGTATCGGCCAGTGAAATGCTAACCGTTGAATGAAATTCACGAGGTTACAGAAAATTAAGAAATGAGTGAAAGTGGATAAGAGGTCGTGGAAATTCTTAGTTTTCCGGATGCTATAATAGGACTAGAAACTTTTCGTCTTTTTTTTTTTTTAAAGCGTCGAAGATGCGAATGAAATTAAAAAAAAAAAAAAAAAAAAAAAAAACGAAAGATCAATTAAAGATTGCGGATGAAAAACCTAAACGGATTTTGTTTTCGTAAAATCGATTCCAATAATGCTTAAAGCGGATATATTTTTTTAAAGATTTAATATAGAATAGTTACATTGTTTTACTTTATTAATTAAGTTTTCAAGTGTGCAAAACAATATATATATATACATATATGATATTATTTATATAATATTTTAATAAAGTCAAAAGATCAATATTTGTACTGAAATCACTTTATTTGTTTTTCAAAATATTAGTCTCCCGTTTAAGAAGTTTTCCCGCTTAACAAGTTTTCGCCCTTCATCCCCTTGAAAAGCTTCTTAAGCGGGTTTTATTTCATAACCCTAGCATTATATGAATCCATCCTTTTTTTCTTTTTTTTAGCTTAACGGTAGTCTCTCGCAGTGGCGTAGCCAGAAATTTTTCATGGGGGGGGGGGGGTTACGACTTCTGCAACTCGCATATCTATATACGGCTGTGTGATAAGGAAGTGATGAATATACATATTGTATGGCAAAAAATTCCTCATTGGGGGGGGGGGGTTATGACCCCCCCTCCTTGGCTGCGCCCCTGGTCTCGGGCAATTATTCAGCGCAAACTTATCATCTAGGCGCGGCCTATGTAGTGATGCACGCTGATCGAGAGGAAACCATAGCCGGGCCCGATTACGACCAACAGATGTCCCGGGCATTGATGAATTTGGGAACCCTCATTTGTGAAATTTTTTTCCATAAAATTTTGATATAAAAAAGAATATTTCAGGACAACATTTGAAATTGGGGACCCCTTTCGAGTCTGGGGCCCTGGGCACAGTCCCGATTTACCCATGCGATAATAAGGCCCTGAACAGTGGCGGATTTAGCTCTTGAGAGGCCCGAGGCGCAACTCAATTTTGAGCCCCCCCCCTCCTAAAAAAGTACTTTTCACTATAGTTATACCTTTATATTGCGCGTTCTATGCACACGTTTTTTACAGTAATTAATGATTTACTTAATCACTTTGATTAACCAATATTAAATTAAAACTGTCTGGTGGCTGTATTTAAAAGGTTGCTAATGTTCCGATTGAAGTAAAAGTATTAAAACGATCTGCTAATTCTTGGGTAAAAAAAAAACACTTTCTATTAAATTTACTACTTATGTGTATTTTTAATGCACTCAAACCTTTCTTTTTGCGGTATATGAAAATTTCAGTCAAACTGAAAGATAATTGAGGAAGTTATAAAAAAAAAAAAAAAATTAGTAGGCTTGATCGGCCATTTAGTTTTTTCGATTTTCGACATGTATTTCATAAGTTTAGATATTGCATCAGCCAATTACATTACGTATGTATTGAATTCTATAATCGCTTAATTTAAGTTACATTTTTTATGCGGTCCCTATTCACCGCATAAAAAATACTTTTTTATTGTGTTGCGTAAACTATTTTTTATAGTTGCTGGTGAAGTTTAGTGCGATTTTTTTAATGCGTTTTCTTTTATTCGGTCCCTATCCGCCGCACAAAAACAGGTTTGAGTGTAATCTAGTAATCTATGAATAATAAAATAATATTTGTAGATTATTATATTAAATTTCGCAATCATTAGCTAATAATAACAAGAGACATTTTGAACAGCAGTTGAACATGTTTGAACATTAGTTGGAATTAATTTCATTCTAAAGATTCAGATTTATTTTTTTGAAATTTCTGGGAATGGACTAATTGATGAGTCCAAACAAGGACAAAGAAATCTCATTTTTTGATTCTATATTCTCTTAGTGAAAATTGTCTAAAATATAAAAGTTAATCTATGTTTAAAATAAAATTATTTTAAAATGTTTTCATTCCTTTTACATCTAATTTACGTCTACAAACGAGCATTAAAAATAATTTGTATATTTATAGATTAGTACATTAAAAAATATTTTACCTCATGAAACTTAATAATTTTTTTTTTACTACTTTTCGCTTTTTATGATTAACACTAAATAAACATCAGCATACATCTAAATATAACCGCGTAAATACAATTTCATATTGGTGTACCTTGATTTTATCGTATCTGGTATTTACCTCTTGTTTTAATCGTGAAAATTTAGTGTACTTAACAGGGACTTTTAAGGGTCAGAACAGGGGAAACTTAATCAGAAACATGATTTAGACCTCACAAAGTTTAGAAGAATTTTTTACTTGGATAAATGAAGCAAAAAATTTAACATTCCTGTAAAAACATATTTATAAATATTTAAATGTATTCATAAATTTCCCGCTTGAAACCGCAAAACTGTAAGCAGTTTAATAGTGAAAGTAAACTTTCTGTTTAGTCTAATTATTGTGTCTATTCAAAAACTGGCAATAAGTTTAGGACTATTGTACGGTACTAGTACTATGAGTACGAATGTACTATAGTACTATGAGTACCAATTTTATATATATATATATATATATATATATATATATACATACATACATATCATTCTATATTTGAAATAGAACAAAAAAGTCCTAGAAGAGAGTGAGGAAATATCATTATTTTAAGTACTTAAAATATAAAAAATATTAATGAGTTAAAAAATAAATTCCACTTTATATTGAAACTCTATATGTTCTAAGCTTCTGCCCAACGCTTCTTATTAATGTTTAGCATTTTCATCTGCGACTATAAAAAACATGCCGTGATTATAATATAGTTATAATAAATATTTTTTAGTTAAAAACAAAAAAAAAATAATTTAGTCATCATTTACTTTTAAAGTTTTTAATTAACTATGTTTGTCATTCCGGCTTAAAATTTGCTTATGAATTTTATCCTGCTTCCTATTATGCGATCGAGCTGAAAATTTGCACGCATAATTCCGGTGACACTGAGTACTGCTCTTCTTAATTTTTCAATACTTTTTTTTAACTATCACATATTTATTTCCCCCAAAATTGTGTTATCTCGTACATATCAGCTTGTATCTGCTTGATTATTTGTGGGCAATTTTTTATTATTACACCATCGGAAAGTTCTTTTGATTCTAAAAACGATAAAGTCGTTATCTCGCTTAAATTTGTAATTTTTAGTGATTTTTCGAAAGCTAAATTATTCCTCTCAATATATCTGCACAACTGACATCCAAACAGCTATACATTCTAGGTATGGAAAAAACACTCAAAATCCTGGTGTTAACCCTTTGAGGCGCAACCCTTTCCCAATGCTGAAAAAAGGGCAGCCGTTGCCATCGCTCGACTTAACTACCAGCAAGATGGCGGACGATCGAAACGTTCATCGCGTGCCACAGATCTAGAGACCCCTTTTTTGACGGCAGCCGGCTGTGCTCGCGCACAACCGGCTGCCGTCAAAAAAGGGTCTCTAGATTCTGTGGCACGCGATGAACGTTTCGATCGTCCGCCATCTTGCTGGTAGTTAAGTCGAGCGATGGCAACGGCTGCCCTTTTTTCAGCATTGGGCAATCTATTCAGCCTGTTCTCGCAATCTTCCATTTTTCAGCAGATGTCAGTGCTGTTAAAAAGAATCGTGACCATTTTTTTACGGGAAATGAGGAGCTAAAAAGTAAAGGATTCTCGTGGAGCTATGTCACCCGCAACTATTTTTATAGAAATCCAATCTATTCTTCGTGACTGGCAACAGTCAAAACGTCAGAGTTTGGTGTGCCCAGAGCGGGATCACTTCGCGTTAAAGGGTTAAACGCTAAAATAAATAAAAACTTTGTGAAGAAACACACATAGAAGGACACTTAAAAAAGATACGATCGTTTCGACTGAAAATGCAATCAGTCTTCATCAGTCAAAGCTCTTCGTCTCACTGTTTTGTGAGATGAAGTTTTGTGTTATATATATTCTTTTTGAGAACCGAACTTTTGAGGCCCTTTTAGATTTGAGAGGCCCGAGGCGCGCGCCTCACGCGCCTATTGAGAAATCCGCCAATGGCCCTGAACCATAGAGCTGTTTTTCGATAGGAACCGATAAAAGGCAATAGCTTCTAAGTGGAGTGAAGTGAAGTGGAGATCTATCCCACTATAAATAAATGCTCCGATATATAAACACTAGTGAAATAAATGCAAAAATATTGCGGAATAACATGTTATTTAAAAAATGCGGAATGAAACGAACGATTGAGAATTAATTAATACGACTGAAATATTTTTATCCTGCATAATTTATTATTATCGAACTATTGCATCTTGATAAAATAATCATCTTCATGCTCATTTAACACCTTTCTTTGTATGATTTGATACGAAAGTTGCTTTGTAGGGTATAAGCAAATTTTTCGTAAGAGGGGGGGGGGGGGCAATGAAGCTTTTGCCCAGTGCCCCGAACTCTGCAAGTCTGTCCCTGCTCAGGGGGAAACAGCAAAGAAAAATGGCCCTTTTTATTGGTCTTTGATGGATTTTTTTTATTTATTTTTTTTCACAAACTGGACACTGTAGAGAAGTGTTTTCGGACTTGAGAAGGGAGAAAACTCGAATCTTGACTCGCTGTTTTCAGGGCAATTGGTTTACATAGAAATGTTCTGCATTCATACCCTTGTTATCGCATGGGCAAATCGGGACTTCGCCAAGGGCCCCCAATTTCAAATGTTGTTCTGAAATATTCTTTTATGCATCAAAATTTTATAGATGGGGGGGGGGGCAAATTCATCAACACCCGGGGCCCCCTGTTGGTCATAATCGGGCCCTGTCTGCATTTTTATTTGCTGTTGACATAACTTATGATCGGCGTTTTTTTCGTTTCTATTCAAACCTTAATATGTGTCTACTGGCTTTAACTAATCGAGACATCATTCTTGCCGATTTTTTACTTAATCACGAGTACGTATTATAACCTTCCCTCCCACCCCCTCATGTCGCAACAGAAAAATAATCAAGAGCACCCCCCCCCCAACACACACACACACACACACATCAGTTAATGTAATTTTCATTCAAGTGCGCGCACTTATTTTCCGCCCTTAAAAATTCGTCACCGCCCTTAAAAAAAGTTGGGAGAGGGGGGGGGGTCGGAAAAGGAGGGGGGAATGCATGAACAGTTGGAGAAAAAAAAAGTGAGGACGGGGGGGAATGGCAGAATTCGGCCTCCAAATCAAAGAAGGGGGGGGGGGTAGACAATGCAATGAGTTGCTACGTTCGGGGTCGTCATGGCACGGTAGCCCTACATATACACTGATAGGTCACCGCACTCGGGTTGCAGGATCGGAAATCGCGCCAAGCGGATCGCCAAGCCGCGTGATGGGTTGTCGTGTTTCGCAGGCACCGCAGCGCAAATGGATATATAGTCGAGTTGAGTTGCCGATGTGTTAACCTTACTTGACCAGCGCGGTGATGCTCGTAACTAATGTGCCTTTTTTCTCCCTCCTCACCTCACTCACTCAAAGCGTTCCGCCTGGGTGGTGCACTTTTTTTTTTTTTTTTTAAATTACAAACAAGCATGGTGTTTTTTTGGCTAATGGAATAAAATTAGGCTTGTTGCGAGTGGTTAAAAACGAGTGGGGTGGGGGGGTAAGGTGAATTTACGCGAAGTTGGAAAATGTGCAGGCTGTTTTTATTTGCGTCTTGAGTTTCAGTCCGTGTATTTTTGGATGTACGTTGTGTGTTTGGGTTTTACGTACGACAATTTATGTGTAGTGCAACTCTTGACTTTTCTTTGTGTTTGAATGATAACTTCTTTTTTTGTTTGTTTGTGGAAAAGTGAAAGTTTTACTTAGGATTCGAAATTAACGGTGGTCCACTAGAATATATAACGGACCAGTAGAACACAAAATGTGTTGGTGCATCGGACTAGTAACGTTTTACCTACATGTTCTACTTCTAAACTTTCCTCTTGTAGTTTGACAATACATGTCATATATTTTTACCAAGACATGTCTTTATAGTTTAATCTATTTAATACTTTTGTAATAGGTATTGAAATTTTTTAATTCAGCCCTAAACAGAAATAATTTTCAGATTGCTGATATAATTTATTTGTGTTTTTCAATTTTTTAAAAATCATGTATACGGACCAGTGATAAATGTTACGGGCCAGGGAAGCCATGGAGTGAATGTTTACGATTGCATCCAATGTCGCAATCTATTGTTATTTTAAAAAACTATCAGGTTGTAACGAAAGTTTACCGCCATATCTGCCTGAAAAACTAACTTCTAACTCCTTAGATAACTGTTTTTGAACTTTCGGTACCAAATCTGCACAGCGTCACATGATACAACAATAGTACTTAAAGCTGTACTCATAATTTGTTGATATTCTGTAGCTGACTTTTTGCAACACAAGTGGAAGTAAATGATGGTTCTAATCCACTAGAGTGATAGTTCCATTTGAGACACCTTATACTTAATGATAACTATATTTTTTACAGATTTCACAACACAGTGTTATAAAGTAAGCCTCTTTCTTTCAAATGCCAAAAATCGTTTGACAAAATGTGAGCCAATACGCCAACGCGAACTGTGTGCTGACGATGTTTGCGGTGGCGGGAAACTTTCGTTACAACCTAATAGAAGATAGACCCCGTTGTGGAGGCAGTTACAACGGGCGCTAGAAGAAACATTTAATAAAATATGCCTAAAAAGCCTGATAACAGTGATTTCAGCATGACGTCAATGGCACTTGCGAAATCGGGAAACGGGTGAATTTTTAGATTCACAATTCGAATAGTGAAAGGGTTAACGACGATTAACCCGCTAACCGTCTTGAAAATGGGCAAATAATGTAAAGTTGTTTTCACGGTAAAATTTTCATGCAGCTTTAAAATTATATAAAAAATAAAATTTTGATAGGAAGATTTGTAATTATTAAAAAGTGTTAACTCCTAAAATACCTATAAGCTTGAATATTGAAATATATTTTGTGATACCTTGATGTTATAAATAATTTAAATTATAGATGCATTGCAGTGAAAACTGGAATGAAGTGGACGGGATTTTACGTCTAAGCCGCTTGAAGGGTTTAATCGCGAATATTCACCATTCGGATAATCGATTATTGATACTATTCGAAATCGATTAATCGATTTCAAAATAGTATCTATCGATTAATCGAAAAGTGGATATTTGCCGTTTCACTATTCGAATGTTCGAATGCCGTGTGCTCTTCGAATGTTATTTGCTGAGCGTACCTATGGGTTTTTCAAAATCGATTGTGTCGAATGGATTTAATAATCGATCAATTCGAATAATTTCATTCATTCATGCCCATCACTAGGAGAGTCGCATGTGGGGTGCGCCATGAGCATTCCTATCCCTGGTGTATTAGATTTCGTGGCATGAACTCTTCCATTTAACATTCTGCGCATGCCAGCCAAGCAGTAAATATATGCAACAGGTCTAAAAATTCTCCATAAAGAACAGTATTACCGTCATACGCATTGGTAAAATGAAGATCGAAATAGAGTTACCTGATCGTGTTATTTTGAAATCGTGTAAAAAGAGAATCCAGTGTACGTAACTTAAAACAGTTAAAATAGCATGCTCGTTTCTTAAGATAATTCATGCGGAGTGTGAAATGCTCGATTTGAATGTATAAACCCTCCGTGGTTCAGGAGAAGAAATTACTTTACTTATTTTAATCTCGCGAAAAATGCCAAACTGTCAGAGATATTTAAAATTTTTGGAATTAAATTTGATATGACGTAAGTTTTGAGATCATTAATGTCCCGCAATTTTTAATTTATGACGTAAAGGTTTTGACATCCGCCAAAGAAAATTCCATTTAGATCAGTAGTACACTTGGTTAGTTCACTCGGTTAGTTTTCTAACTGAGTAATACTATAACTTACGGAAAAGAAAAAAAAAATGTTTCTCTTTAGATTGGATCATTATGCAAGCATGTAATTCTACGTTAAAAAATTGTTTATACTAACTTAGAAAGCAAACGTCCCCAGTTTTGGGGGGACAGTCCCAAATTTCTGGATGTTTTTCAGTTTGTCCCCAAAATGTAAGACAGCTGTTGGGGACAAAATTTTTAATTATAATTATTTCTTATCAATTTTTAACCCTTTGAGGCGCAACCCTTTCCCAATGCTGAAAAAAGGGCAGTCGTTGCCATCGCTCGACTTAACTACCAGCAAGATGGCGGAGGATCGAAACGTGCGGCTGTGCGGCACAGCCAGCTGCGTCAAAAAAGGGTCTCTAGATCTGTGGCAAGCGATGAACGTTTCGATCGTCCGCCATCTTGCTGGTAGTTAAGTCGAGCGATGGCAACGACTGCCCGTTTTTCAGCATTGGGCAATCTATCCAGCTGTTCTCGCATTCTTCCATTTTTCAGCAGATGTCAGTGCTGTTAAAAATAATCGCGACCATTTTTTTACGGGAAATGACGTGCGTAAAAAGTAAAGGATTCTCGTGGAGCTATGTCACCCGCAACTATTTTTATAGAAATCAAATCTATTCTTCGTGACTGGCAACAGTCAAAACGTCAAGAGTTGGGTGTTCCCAGAGCTGGAACACTGCGCGTTAAAGGGTTAAAAGTCAATCATGCTTCTTTTTATTCTATGAATGTTAATAATGCTTTAGCTGATTAAATATGAGCTGTTCCGTAAAGAGCACTGAATTTATAAAATGTTCGGCTGTTTAAAAATCCTTACAATTTCTCCAAATCGGGAAAAAAAAAAATCCCACTTCTTCGCAGTTTTTCAAGGCTGTATCTCTTCCCCCAACACATCACAGACCAAAAATCATTCCGGTCGCCTGTCCATCCAAGGAGAAAACGCCACTGAGAGCAGATGCCTATCTGTCGTCCTACCGAATTCCTGACTTTTCACGTGGGACTACTGGATTCCGCGTGCGCTGGGAAGCGTCTCCCCCCCACCAACCCTCTCCCTCCCGAATTAAGAGTTCTGTTGTTCATCAATGCATGTCACGTGGTGGATGATGTGTTCGACATTGTTTTAGGAAAAGGCTATCGTGTTATCTTAATCGGCGTTAAGATGTCGTGTTTACGCCATTTTTTCCCCCATTTTTATTCTATTACGAAACGGTAGACGACGAAATGAAAAGTTGAATTATAGGGATTATTATAGGATTTTTCCCACTTTTTCGTTTGATGCTTTCCAACGACATGGAAAAGTGTTTAATCCGTTAATCTAAGAGATCTATTTTTTGACGATCGCAAAATTTATTAGTCTCAAAAATATCTAAGCGTTAATAATTTTCCTATTTTAATTTCTCTAATAAATCGGGTTTCCACAAAATAAATTATCTTAAACAATACTAGCAAAATAACGGATTCAGACCGCCTAAATACAGTAGAAGCGATAAGCGATAAAAATATTATTCTTACGTTAAAAATATTATAAAAATATACTTATAAAAATGCCTATAATAATACTTATAAAATATACTTATATAATACTTATAAAAATATTGTCTTACATTAACCGTATTATCATACTCAGGGATAACAAGGTAGAGATAACAAAGTAAAACGGAATCTTTCACTATCATTTTAGAAAAAGAATCACATTCTTAATACCACACAGACGTCGGAAATTTATTTATCACTTCTGGCATCAACATAACTTGGAGAATGTGCTGAAGAAAGTCGGGCGCTAACGGGTCAAATTCGATTTGTGATTGCTATCCGTGTTTTAACTGCTGCCAAAACGTATCGATTGCTAAACAGTGTATATGTTAACAGTACAATGAAACCTCCGAAAGATGTACATTTGCGGTTCCTCAAAAAGTGACCAAATAGAGACTCAACAATGTTTCAACATTAAGGCCATGTTCCGTTCCCAGAAAAGTGTCCAACTTGAGGAGGTGTCCGTGATATGGAGGGCGTCCAGTTTGTGAGGTTTCACTGTAAATATTAGTGAATCCGGCGAGCGTTTAATTAACTTGAATAATGCCGATCAGCGTGTAAAAATTGTATATTTATAGAGTTATTTTATACAATCCCCAAACTCGTATTTAATATGTGGTAAATCTTCGCGCTATACGTTGGCTAAGATACGGTGCAACCTCCCAAGTTGGACACCTGGACACCTCTCTAAGTTGGACACCTCCGAAAGTTGGACACTTTCCGGTTTAGCTTACAAGTGTCCATCTTTTGAAGGTTTCACTGTATGCCTCTATAAAGTTGGACACCTCTGAATATGTCATTTTGGAAGGAATCTGCAATTGTCCAACTTTTCAAAGATTCGTTCCTTAGGATTTGATGTAATGTGATAGCGTTTCCTTTGTAGTGTCCATCGTTGCTTCCTCGCTTGAGTTTTTAGGAATGTGAGCATCGGAAAATGTAGTTCCGAGCGGTGCATTCAAATATCACTATCCTAGAAAAACGGTACTAGTACGGACTGGCAGACAAACTCAAACTATAAATATACTTGTATACTTTGTGGGGGGGAAATGGGGTTTGGACTTTCGCTGTACCCCCTCAGCCAAGCAATTAAAAAAAGAAAAAAAGAATCTCCGCCCATCTCTAGTGTAGGTATATCCGGACCAAGATTGTGACGTCATTGACACGTGCTGATATCAGTCCGCCGCAAATGAAGAGAATGAGCGGTTATTAATTTTTCTCGACTCCATGCACCTCACGTCTCAATAATAGTGTGTCAGTGACACGAGCGTTATCTTCGCCCTAATCGGACTTTTAGCGGGATCATTACGTCACATTAGGATAAGATAAGAAGTGTTCTTTTTTTTCTTTTGTGAAATTTTATCGCGTGTTGAGAACAGCGAAGAACACACGTGAATGGTAAAGTTCGGAGAGTGCGAACCCCAAAAAGACATTAGGAGAGACCGTATGTGCTTGGACAATGCAGTCGTAAAATTACGGAATTGGACTATTTAAATACGGTAGTTAGCGATATTCGGTGGAAGTACTCTTAATTTGGAAATTAAGACATTTCGCAGTAAAAGACGTCGGGGAAATTAAGTTCTAACATAATGGAAGCTGTAAAATAGTACAAAAGAATTTTATTATAGTTTAATTTAGTTTTAAAATTTTCTCGCATTGTGAGATTATCTCAGGGCCGTAACCAGGAAAATATTTCGGAGGGGGAGGGGGATGTGACATGAGTCGTGATTAAATAAACGAATTTCTGCACAGCATAACATTATAACATAAAGCTTGTGCTAACTAATCGAAAAATTTCTGGAGGGGGATAGATCTGGACTGGATATTCACCCCCGCTGGTTTAACAAATAATTGATAAGGTTTTACAGTATTTTCTACAACTCAGTAACCGTTTAAAGATATTTTACTGCTCAGCAAAATAGCGTTATTCGTAAAAGTTAAATAGTTGGGAGCTTTTGCATACCATTTCTTTCTACGTTAACGCTAATGCTATCCGCTAGAGTACTTTGACGAATCAGGCTTCGGAATTTATTCGTGCGCATGCGCTGTACTGCCCAGTAGCATTTAATGTTAGCGTTAGCGGGAGTGAAAGTGCTATGCAAAAACTCCCTAATATCTCATTGTGCGACTTTAGCGTTTTAGAAATATAATAAACTCAATTTCGTATCATTCGTATTAGTCGTTATTACGTGAAGTTTGAAGAAATCATCATTGAACGTATTTTGAGAGAATTTTCACAAAATCTCAAAATCTAATAAAAATGTTTAAAAAATTGGACTCCTTTAGTTTATGTTGAGCAACCATCTATCGTGTGACCAAATTTCATATCATTCGCTTTAGTCGCTATTACGTAATGCGGGAACAAAGATTCACTCAGTTTTAAACGATTTTCACAAAATCTCCGAAATCTGATCGATTTTTTTTAATTAGATGCTTATAGTTTAACGTGAGTGACCACCTATCATTTCACCAAATATCATTTTTTCACCTTTGCAGTTATTACGTGATGTGCGAACACAAATTTACGCAGTTTGAAAGGATTTTCGCAAAATCTCAAAATCCAATCAAGATTTTTTAAAAATTGAACGCCTATGTTTTAAGTTGAGTGACCACCTATCATGACAGACACCCAATTTCATATCATTCGCTTCAGTCGTTTTTGCGTGATGCTTGAACACAAATTTACGCAGTTTGAAACGATTTTCGCAAAATCTGTAAATCTAATCAAGATTTTTTAAAAATTCGACGCCTATGTTTTAAGTTGAGTGACCACCTATCATGACACCAAATTTCATATCATTCGCTTCAGTCGTTTTTACGTGATGCTTAAACAAAAAAAGCGTCACGGACAGAATGACAGACAGACAAACTTTTTTTGGAGGGTCGCATCGGATTCCCGGGTGCTTGAAACGGATAGAAATCGCAAAATTTTTGAATTCCAAGAAATGTACAGACAAAAGTCTAATTTTATTTATATAGATTTGTTTCGTGGATTTTTACAGCATTCGTTGTGTTAGAACTTAATTTATCTTCCGTTTGCTGCAACTTGTTCAATTTTAAAATTAGCAATATTTCTATCGCTTACGCATCTGCTGTATTTAGACAGTCTGAATCTGTTATTTTACAGTTATTGTTTAAAATCGCATAAATTAATCATTATTTGGTTGTAATATCATATGAATGGCTGATTTTGCATTATTCTCTTATTTTATTTACTTTAGCAGTCTATTTTTATATAATTGTTGAACCAAATTAACATAATTTTACCTTTATTTCAGGTAAGCAACCATTATTGGATTATTTATCTTATTTAAAACCTTCAAATTCAGGTATGTAATAAATTTATTTATCGTTAGACAATTTATATAACCTGCTGCGCATTGCGCAACAGATCCACTGGAGTCTTTCTGACGTGATTAATTAAGGACGTGGGTAGTTAGTTATGTTATAGTTAATTCAAGAACGGCGTTTCAACCTTTCTTTATTAATGATTTCAGGCTTCAATAAATCTACGTAGTGACTTCTTGTGAGGAAGATAACTATTAAGGTTGGAGTAGTCTTATATGGCGAATTTTGAATTGGATTCTCATTTTGTGGTTTTAGAATTATTTTTACTGTGTGAGGGTTTTTCCAGGCACGCGGTGGCAGCATCGCTGACGACATTTTATTTTCATCCGAGCCATGGATTAATACATTACTTTGTATGGATATATCCCTATGGTAATTTCTTTATATTTACAATAATATGATTTTCGGTGTGAAAATATACTCAACAGCTTTAACCCTTTGAGGCGCAACCCTTTCCCAATGCTGAAAAAAGGGCAGCCGTTGCCATCACTCGACTTAACTACCAGCAAGATGGCGGACGATCGAGACGTTCAGCACAGCCAGCTGCGTCAAAAAAGAGTCTCCAGATCTGTGGCACGCGATGAACGTCTCGATCGTCCGCCATCTTGCTGGTAGTTAAGTCGAGTGATGGCAACGGCTGCCCTTTTTTTCAGCATTGGGTAATCTATCCAGCTGTTCTCGCATTCTTCCATTTTTCAGCAGATGTCAGTGCTGTTAAAAATAATCGTGACCATTTTTTTACGGGAAATGTCGTGCTAAAAAGTAAATTATTCTCGTGGAGCTATGTCACCCGCAACTATTTTCACAGAAATCAAATCTATTCTTCGTGACTGGCAACAGTCAAAACGTCAGAGTTTGGTGTTCCCAGAGCGTTTTGGTGTCCCCGCACGCGTTCCCAGAGCGGGAACACTGCGCGTTAAAGGGTTAAATAATAGATTATAGTCTAAAAAAAGACCGTCGGGTATTTAAATTAAAATCCGAATGTGTGCATTTAAGCTGTCTGCGTATTATGTTACATGCATAAATGAATGGCAATCACTCGAAAGTTATAACGATTTTTAGCCAATTGTTAGACTCATTAACCACCGAGCTGTAAAATTCGAACGTGTGTAATGAAAGCTGTGCAATATCGTCTGCTGGGTAATCATTCATAGAGATATCCGGGTGCAGGATTGGCTTATAAATCCCCTTCATTCCTCAGATTTACCCCGTGTAACACATCCTCCCATCCCTTCGCTTCTGCTCCAAGTCTTAATCTTTAACTCGCATTTGATATGGGAAACTCATTAGTAAACTGTTGAATCGATTCGTGGGAAATTAATTATCGAATGATTTGCGTATCGATTTCAAGTCAGTTTACTTTAACTCGCGGAAGTTAAGTTAAAGGGGGAAAACTATTGGAAACGTTAAAAAGTTTCTTCTTGGAACAGTATTTTCAGAACCCGTCTTTTTTTTTTTTTTTCTTTAAACCTAAGATTGGATTTAGTTTTTCGCTTAAACTAAATTGTGGATGGTTTCTTTCTTTCTTTTTTCTTTTTTTTTGTGCGCGTGTGTGTGTGTTTTCAAGAATCTCTATAGACTAGTAATGCGTAATCGGCCAATAAGACGAAGATTCGCAATATTATGGAATAGGGTTTCAGAAGTCTCTTCCCCCCCCCTTATTATTTTATTATAATTATAGCTCTAATTAACAGCTTCCGTGTGGTTTTGTTATTATCCAGATATCTATCATAGTTTCGTAGAAAAACGGTTCTGAAGTTAAGGCTGGCAACCCATATTTTCCGAAAAATCATAGGGTTTGATCATGGGCATAAAATTATTTTCTACGACTAGCAACATAAAGGCATCAATGTAAAGAGCGAATTCAGAAAATGCTGTGAGACACTTTAATGGATGCATGATTTGTTACTGACTACTTCCCTCCTCTCCCTCTTGATTATTGAAATGGCAGTAAACTTGGAATTCGACCTGGATATTTAATAATTTATTTATAAGTACAGTCGAACCTCGATTTAACGTACTTTGATTTAACGAATTCTCCGATTAAACGAATATTTTTTTCGTCCCGACAAAAAGGGTGCTAAAATGCTCTGGTTAACGAATTTTCTGCTTTGATTTAACGAGCAACAATCGCTGAAATAAAATTCGCACACAAAACTAAAACTTTGAATCTTTCGCAAGCAAAATTTTAATCTTTCACACCCTAATCCAAGGGTGTAATTCAATAATTTTTACTTTCCGAACATGTACCATGTAAGGAAAGTATTGTAATCATGAAAAAATTCGACTTCGAGATTTTGGTGTTTTTACACGTTTTGAGGGCTTCTGAATCCATTTATGCTATTTTTACGAGATGTATGTATGTATGTGTGTGTTTGTGTGTATGTGAGTGAACACGATAGCTCCTGAACGGAGCATTCGATTGAGCTCAAATTGGATACATATGTCATAAACCACCGTCGCAAGACCGGTATTGATTTTGGTGTGTATAGGACTTATAGTTTTTCTACAGGGCTACGACAAAGATTTCTTTTACATTATGGCCTATGGGGGGAATTTCTTGAAAGTGCGCTAGCGTTTAAACGGTAGATTCGATTGAGTTTCAATTTGGTATATATGTTTGAATTATTCATCGATTAAAATTTATTTAAGTGCTTGGTAATGATCTTAATCGTAAGTGTTCGGAAAGTCGAGTGGAGTCACTCCAGATTTTTTTCTCATTTCTCCAAACGAAGCAAGTGCCTACGAAGACAGCCATACAGAAACAGTCATTTACAATTACGCCGTGGATATAACGATGATCCAATGCATGGATGGGAAGATTTTTCTAGTAATGGAAATTTTACAGGATATGTGTCTTGCGATGTACAGCTAAGTACCTGCGATAGTGAACAGAAAGAGAATGAAGATTCTGAAAGCAGCGAAGAGATGACGGAAATTGAATTAAAAAAAGGTGACATTCCAAGAAGCAGTTTGTAGCTTGAATGCTTAAAAAAAAATTATTTTGTCTCACGAGATTGATGCTGTTGTTCTTACGAAGTTAAAAAATATCGACAAAGAAATTTGGAAAGTCAAAACAAAGCACTATCAAGGATTTCTTTCCAAAGTGCCAATAACTACGTATGTATTATGCATTAAATTTTAAGAGCAAGTAACATTCAAGAATTTTAAACAATAATCATTCTTTTTTTCATATCTATATCTAAGGGTATTTTGCATTGATATTTTTATACCACACTCTTTCCAAAAATTGATATTCGATTTAACGAATTGCTTCGATTTAACGAACGGATTTGTGGGTCCCAATCAATTCGTTAAATCGAGGTTCGACTGTATAAGCAAGCGAAGACTGAACTAAAACCAAAATGTTACTCTTTATGTAAAAATACTATATTATCAATAACCCCTGCCCCCCTCAAAAAAAAAAAAAAAAAAAAAAAAAAAAACATTTACGTTGACGGCACGAGCCGTTTTATATTTAGAACCTCTGTAATCGCACCATTCAGCTATTCTGTTATGAATTGAATTTCGTCACAGAACATCTCGCAGCAGCTGATAGGAACTTATGACCTACCTATCTCTGGTATTTTCCTCTCTGATCAATAAAGAGTTTTTTCCGAGGAGTTCCATGCTGTATAAGGTTACTGCTTTTTAGCAGGGAAATCAAATAAGTATAGCAGCTGAACAATTTTAACCTGAGTAGTTAAAGTGTTCGCGTACAGATGGCGCCACATGTATTATTCAAAATTCCCTCATCGAATAATATATTTGTACAGTGATGATGACCTGAAGTTTCGTTAGGATGAATTTTTAGTAGGGGATGCACTTGGCGTACGATTCGATCGACTGATATCGGGTGATGTGTATGCATATTTCGCCGACCTGACGTGCATGCGTCAAGTGTATTTCATCATCAGCCTTTGAACAAAATAGTTCACCCTCAACTTTGTAGCGGCTATCATCAAGGCCCCTTACAAAGCTGTACCCGACAGTTACGCTACTAAATTTTCCGACAATGTAAATGTTTGATGTTTCGGTATAGGCTCAGCGTGACTGAAAGGGGGGTGGGGCACATGAAACATTTAGGATTGGGGTGTATCGAATTTAAGAGCAGAAAAGAGGGGTTTCCTTCGAATTTCCAAAAAAAAAGGTTAAAAATCCATACATTTAGAGAGAAAGTTTGATGTGTCTCGATGATCTGTGTATTTAAAGGTTCATGTTTTGACTGGCAGAACTGGCAGAAGTGTCTGCCAAATCTGGCAACCTGTGGCTTGTGTATCAAAAATCGGGAGGGTCTGCCAATGTGAGTCACTCCCCCTCCCGTAGCCTTGAAAACATCGAACCCGCGCAAAAGGGAAGATCCATTTTGTCTCCTCCCCATAGCGAGAGGGAGGGTGAATTTTTTTTTCTTTCTTTCCTTCCAAATTCACCCCCACGTTCGTCTGTCTGTCTGTCTCTCTCCCTCCTATTTCACCCTCTGCAACAAATTCTACTTCTTGCTTCATCACAAACAAGCCAGTTTATGAGCTCTATTCGAGTGAAACCAGGCCTCTACACTATTACATTGGGGGATGCGTTTCTTGCAGTGGCGCACCCAGAGCCTTATTATCCCATGGGCAAATCGGGAATTTGCCCAAGGCCCCTTGCTCGAAAGGGCCCCCAATCTCCAATGTTGTTCTGTAATATTCTTTTTTATATCAAAATTTTATGAAAAGTAAAACAAATTTCATAGATGGGGCCCCCAAATTCATCAATGCCGGGAGCCCCAGTTGGTCATAATCAGTTTCTGGGCGCACCCAGCATTTTAGTGTATGGGGGAGGGGGCTACAGACAAATACTGCTGAATTCGGTTATAGTTATCTCGACAGTTACAACTCTTATAACATCAAAATATTCGGTACCACTACCACTTGACTGCCCCATAGAACACAAGCCCTTATATAATATTATTGGAGAATAGAAAAATGTGGAATACGACGGAAATACATTGATATAGAAGAACAACGGGATAGACTGCCCAATTCCGTAAAAAAAAAAGTGTAGCCGTTGCCATCGCTCGATTTAACTACCACTAAGATGGCGGTCGATCGAATCGTTCATCGCGTGCCACAGATCTAGAGATCATTTTTTGACACATTGTGAAGGGGAATGCCGATAGTGTTTCGTTACAGATTTCCTTCTTCAGATTACTTATGCAGTTCCAACTTCGTATCGTTACTACGGATGCACCGAATATCATATTTTGCCCAATGACAAATACCGAATATTCGGTTAAAATTTATTAAACCGTTATTAAACTTTGATTACAGTGATTAATTTAATTTGTTTATAAACGATATTTAATATTTCATATGGTGCAAAACTTCAGGAATTAAAATACTGCAAAATTCAATAACCAAATGTTTTCTTTGTATATTATTGATCACCTTTTTAAGTCTTTCTGAAACATTTATAAAAAAAAATAAATCTGCATGTTTTATAAAAAATTTCGCAGTTTTGCATACGACTTTACATATTTATAAATACTTAATATGTTATTTTAAACCTTTCTGGTTATATATTTAAAAGAGTTACTAACAGTTAGGTTAATGCAATTTGTACACAATTGAAGATATAAGAAAAATTGAAAACAACTAAATTTAATATGAGTGTTTTCTCTTACTAATATCACATTTAAAGCATTTTTAATGTAAGTAAAAATTTGAATTAATTTTGTACTATGCTACTATACTATAACTTTCATTCAAGGTATAAAAACAATATACGTTTGGTTATGAATTGTTGAACACTTAAATTTGTTTATTATTCGATTGCTGAATATTAAAAAGTTCGGCGAACCGAATATTCGGGTTTTTTTGCCAAATAGACAGTATACCGAATACCAAACGAATATTCGGTGCATCCCTAGTTGTTACCGAGACGAGATCTGTCGTAGTTACGGTACTTTAGAACAGCTTTAAAAGAAAAATCAATCATTTTAAACCCTCGAAAAAACTAACGATGCTTCTATATAATCCAGAATCCTGCATTATGTTTGTTTATAAAATATTTATTTTTAATTATTTGTAATTTACTCGAAAAGGTGAAGTGTATTTTTGCTATTTAAAAAAAAAAGTATTTTTTTTTCAAATTTTACTGTAAGATTTTTGCTTCACAGTCGTATAGGTTACGAATAAATTATTTTAACTTACGATTTTTCAAGCAAACGTCATTTTATGATGCATTGTTTAATTTAAAGAATCGTAAAATAAAGAATTGGTTTATTTTATTAAAACTCTTTAAAAAATAATCTCGATACTGATAAGATCAGTCAAAAACAAAACAAAACTTGTGGTGTTATTAACTGAGAAGGGAGCGCACAGAAGGAAGCTTTGAACACATAATACATTTTAAGTAATGACTACTTATTTAACTGGAACCGCTCCACCTCAACACACGAAACGCGTTTTCTGAAACAAGCAGCGATCAGAGAAGAAAAGATAGTCGCCTACAAATCTGGCCGAGGGGGAAAAAAAAGAGCGAAACCCCATTACAAAGTCGCGAGCCCTCAGATAAAAGGAAACAAAAGAAAATCACAAAAGCAGGAAGTGGCCCATCCACTCACTCACAAAAACACGGTTACTCACCTGTGCCATCGTCCAATAATCCCCTCCCAAGAAAAATACCAAACAAACAAGAAAAAGCCACTCACTTCTTAATCTAGCCGCATAACCGCGATCGCCGCCGCTAGATGGCAGCACCATGCGGTCTCCTCGGTTCCCCCTCAGACAAAAGAGCGTGAACCCCGCGGTTTGAACCGAGACGGTTTAGGAGTTCCGGTTTGATTTCATTCAAGGTCGCACTGCTCTACGAAACGGCCGCTCTACGTGCGTGCATCAATGCGTGTTTCTTCTTTTCATTGTATTTGTGTGTGTGTTGTGTTGTGCGGTGGCTTGCCCGCTTAGAGCCTGTTTTTTAAAAACACTCTGCGACTCCCTATCACCATAAGCATGGACGCGGTGCGCGGCTGAGAAGTTCTCCATCTCTGTGGATTATTATTATTATTATTATTACTGCTAGGTGATAATTTTCTCTCCTTGTGTTCCATCCATGTTAACGCATGTGTGGTGTGTCGTGTTTGACATCATGGAATGAGCCTCCTTCCACGATTGGTTTAAGAACTAAATCCATGTGCCTCAACCGAGAAAGGTATGTGTTGATGTTTACTTGTTCACAAGCATGTGTGTGGAGGGGTGGGAAGGGGGCGTTTAAAGAGAGCGCTCCGACAGTAGGGTGCAAAATGTGGCTTCGTAGTTATTGAAGATACTTTATTGCTTCTGGTTTTTAAAATTGCTTTGCAATGAAAATCGAAACTTACCTGTTGATAATCAACTGGGATTCATGTGGGAAGTTTTTTTTTTTTAATTTGATATCGACTTTAAAATAAATTTGATTAGTTGTGTAATAATGCGTGTTTTGTGAGGTAGAGATTGCATTTAGTCCCCAAAAATGCGACGTTAATTGAATATTGGCTTAATTTATTGTCTTTAATCTCGGCTGTGAAAAATTCAACATAATTCAGTTTTATATTATACGATTTAATTCTCGCTACAGTTTGTTATTACGTTTAGGTGAAAGTTCATTATTAATAATACATTTTTAATTACGAAAATTGAGCGAGTGTTTATCTATTTCACAGTTTCTTTTGATATTTCAATGCTTAATTTGAATTTTATGATCGAAAGGCAGTTTGTGGAGCTTAGTTAAGATATTATGTTGAATATTTTTTTTAAAGAAGGGGTTGTTTTCTTGTATTGTTATTACGATTGTAATCATATTAGCAAAGTCTCCACGAGTTGTTTTATTGATTGGTTCATACTTCACCAGCTCAAAACATAACCCTGTTATGCAGTGCTATTTTACCATAAATAATAAATTATGTGTTATTTTTTTAAAATTATCGATTAAATAATAAGTAAATTATTGGTTAAGTAATAATAGAATTTTCCTGTTTCGAGTTGTGCAGTGCAATTCTGGAATCGTCAGTTTCTTTTTCCTCTTTCAGATGCTAGGCACTTTTCATTATTACCGCTGTTGTTAAGCTTTTAATTGTTTCTAAATTTTGTTTAGTGTGAGAAAATCCAAACTAATTTCGTACTCTACAGTTGATGGTAGCAGTTTCGTTCTCCGCATAATTCGAAACGTTATTAAATAACTGTGATTTGGGATTCGATCACTTACGACTATGCTACGATTTTCGATTCGTTAGAATCCAATTTCTGTAATATTGCAATTTTACTGTAGATTACTCTTAGTTTCAACAAAATATAAATTTTTGCTACATGATGTATTTGTTATTGGCAATGGCTTCTTCAAACAAAGTGCGACCTATTTGAATGATTACATTCTATTCCTAAATTACTATAGTATTTATAGATTGTGTAAAATAATGCATTTTGTTCTAATTCAAAGTGATGAACGAGAGCTGTGAAAATGTTTTATTGTAAAAACGTGGGAAAATAGAAGAAATACAAAATGAAGTATCACTTTTAGTGATAAAAGAACTATCAATGAAATTCGAACATACTCGTTGCCAACGAAGGAGGAAAAAGTATTTTTGAAAGCACTTAATTTTGTATAAACATCAGTAAATGGGGGTATTTTTGTGTTTTGTAAATGCTGTCAAATGTTTAAACACGTGAAAAAAAATTCTTACATTCTTTTTCCATCATTCTATGCCGGATTTTTACTCATTAATGATTTGAATGCCATCAGCAATTTAGCTGATACAGCGAGAGTGTTTGAAAATTATTGCATTCACTTACACTTACCGTGTAATTAAAAAGAAATACGAGTTATTAATAGTGTTGCAGTGGTTTGTCGCTTTCTCCTTCCATTTTATTTACTCTGCCATTTATCATAATTATATGATCACTCGGTGAATGCGCGGCTTCTGTTTTCTCTGCTCTTGGCGAGCTAAATCGCTAATGTCGCCAAGCTTCCAGCGCGAGGTGAGCTGCGGGATCGAGCTAATCGGCTTGGGAAACTATTTATTTTGTCTCCCGTTTCCACTGGGGCCCCACCAGTCCCAATTTAAATATGAACGCCCATAACTCGCTATTTATCGCTCAATCTTTTGACCGTAATTGGCAGTGGTGAGAAAACTGGTTCCTGTAGGTTTTAATCTTATCAATTAATGTTCTCTCTCTCCCAGATTTAAGTGAAAGGGAATGTGGGAGAAATTTACGACCAGCTTATTTGGCATGTTGTTATTTTTTTTTGTGTGTGTGTTCTCTCTTCGCTTCTTCAGCGCTTCTGATCGGGCTGTGATTTTAAGATAAACTACCCGGAAAGGTAGTCAGTCATACTCGAGAAATTTCAGTTACGGAATCATTCTTTTTTCTGTAAAACTGCATCGCGTGATCCAAAAGAAATATGCTACGTGTTTTTGCCAGTTTATGATTCGTTTTTTGCTTATTCAACACATTCTTGCAATGGATTCGTGATGTTAACAATGTTTTTAGGCTTTGTGACATTCTATAAAAAAACATAGTAAAATTTCTACAGTCTCTAAACTACTAGTTGCGTCTTATTAATAGTTGACAAGTACTACATTTATCAGCTGTTCTGCCGCACAACATATTTAATACCCCACCCATATCTGACACCAAACAATGCATTTGGTCTTCGATCGTTTCAGGCCCTGACTATAACATTTTTTTGCCCTAGTATATAGTTGAATCGCCATACTGATACGGATATATTGATCAAAAAACTCAATTTTGGTGTATCTCTGTAAGTAGTGCCATGGGCTCGGCTCCGAACCCCCCATGTGATAATCCAGACCTGTTCAATTAAACAACGATCCACCCATTAAACAAAAGGTTCATTCATAAAGCTCAATTTTCCTATTCAGTATTATTACAGTGAAACCTCAGTAAGTTACACCTGCGGTTCCCTGAAATTGTCAGTCTTATAGAGGTATATTTCTATATTATGAACACATTCCATTCTCGAAAAAGTCTCTCCATGGCACAGTGTTTATGTCACTGAAAATGGTAGACGGCCGAAGTGTGAAGGTCGCGGGTTTAAATCCCATCGCGCGGCTGTGGATCTAACGGTCTAGGGTTTTGGTAGGTTTTCTCCAAATGTAACGTGAATACGCTTTAGAACCCCTTAGAAAGTCCTCTTACCAAGGCACCTCTCATCCTGAAAGCAGATCGCCCTAGTATAGCATTGCCTTAATCAAACAAATCACAAACCGTTCCCGAAAAAAGTGTCCAAGTTATAGGGGTGTCCAACTTGGGAGGTTCTATTGTATTATGATTTTTCCTTACTGGATCTCGCACTGCACTAGCCAACCAACAAAATATAGAAAAAACACTCAAAATACTGGTGTTATAAGATATAAAATAAAGAAAATCTTTGTGTAAAAAACACATATACAGTGATATTTACGGGGAGGTACTATCGTTTCGACCGAAAGATTTTTCAGTCTTCTTCAGCCGACCCACTTCATCTCAGGAAACAGTGGGAGTTACACTAGTACTTTCTCCTAATGGGGGGGATTAGGGTTGCAGAAGTGCTTGTAATTAGAATAATCTTATAAACATATGTACATGAAAATCAAGTTATTTTCCAAAGTAAAATTTGTACGCCGCTGATTGTGTGGAACAGTGGCGTACCTAATACCCGATGCCGGGGGCAAAACTTTTATGTTAAAGCCTATACTAATTTAATGTTTTTTTAAACCTCCCATTAGGAGAAATACATTTTTTTTTTTCACTGTGGTTTTAGAAATAAGGATTGCATAATTGGAAGTAAAGCATAATTTCTCAAAATTCCTTTCGAGTATTGTATTCGACAGACAGGGCTAATCTTTATCGAACTCAGCCGAACAAGGTCAAGACTTGTGGGCTTAGAACTTTCCAGAAGCTGAGCGGTATACTTGTACTGTGATTAGCTTTCCCCCAATCAGGTTTCAAAATGAATTTTAACTTCTGCAGAACGAAAATGTCGAAACCAACCCGTAAATTTTAAGAAGAAGAAATTTAATCCGTTGGTAATGATCATACGTGGAAAGTGGGGTTTTATTTTTAAATGATATTCTTCTTTTTTTTTTTTTTTCTATGCAAAACCGCAAACAAATATTGCATCAGAACAGTAATATCCGATGAATCGATTTGGAGGATTTCGCCATTTTTACTATGCATGGAAGAAAAATAAAAAATAATAATCGATATGACAGCAGTGTGAAGAGAAAGACTTCTTTCTTTGGCTGGAAAAAGTTGCACTGTAATAATACGGGATAAGCATTTGGAGAATAATATGTCCGATATTTATACATATATGGTAACTGATTTTATTCATTTTGCTAAGTGGACGGTAATGGTGTTGCGTTTAGTGGTTGCTGTCGCTGTTCTATTCCATTCTTGTGGAGGAAATCCATATTTTTCAAAAATATGTTGTTTTGGCAGTCAACGGAAGCTTAGATTTTTTTTTTTGGGGGGGGGGCAGCCTCTTTTTTTAACTGGCAGCTGTTTGTAAGTAAATAAATCCCCAAGCAATATTTGTGCTATTGGGAGCGTTTCCTACGTATTGGAAATTTAGATTTGTCGCTAAATTTAGCGATTTAGTTATGGTATTTGGGGGGATACATTTTCTACTCGTGTGACATTTTTAGCGATTCTTCGCTTTGGTTTAGGAACTTAATTGCAGAATATTTTTAATAGATACTTTGTAAGATACTTTGATAAGAGTTACAAAAGATACTTTGTAACTCTTTTAGTATCACTAGAAAATTGAACAGCACCACTTCTAAACCGATTAATTATTCCAAATCGATACTGATTTGAAATAAACTTCTATTAATCAATATCTTGTAAAGAGTATATAGTCTCCAAATTACAGGCCGGTAATGCTCGGTTGACAGGTCTGTCATTTGGATTATGCACATTTTGGCTAAAGTAGAAACATTTAAAATCGCCAGATTAAATTTTGAAATTACCAGAGGTCCCCTATTTTTTAATCTGAGCTAAAACAACTTTTTTAAACTTACAATATTCCTTAAAATAATAATAACAATAATAAGCATTTGGGAGAAATAGTAGCTGCTGAAATTTTTCACTAAGTAAACTTCCTCCTACTGCAAATTAATTCTGCATTATTGTTATGCCCTTTAATGTCATCAAAACACATAGTGAAAGCTTAAGAATAGCATTTGAGATATGATCTTTAATGTTGTACTTTATTTCGGAACTGAAATGTTTTTTTCGCAATACGCCGTGATACGTGCTAAGAAGGGGTGGGGGGTTATGGTGAAATGTGACAAAGGGGCAAGGGGGGTGGGGTAAAAAAATCGAAAAAAAGTGGACATCATTTATGGAAGTAACTAAACTACTTTGTGCGTACTATAAACATACAGCACGCAGTATCACACAGTACTACAACACACAGTATGATGCACTAATTAAATCTTAGCCCGTATAGCACAACACAGATATCGGTGTATCCCAGGGATTTATGCAGACAGAATTAAATAAATTTTGGTCAGTTTTTCGTCCCCTTCACAAAAATAAAATCGAGTAAAACAGCATTTCATTGACCTTTTACCCTATATTTTAATTTGTTTTGTAAGTCATTTGAACAAAAAACTGACTCTCACAAAAATTAGTGTGAAAATCCCCAAAAATAGATATTTAAGATTAACAAAAATAAACAGTTTTCGAAAAAATGGTACCCCGGAAAAAATTTCTGGAGCTACCCTTGGTGTAGATCTTAGGTCAATAAGTTTTACAACCTCCTTGATGTTCAATATATACTGCACATACAGGGCCCGATTATCACCAACAGGGGCCCCGGGCATTGATGAATTTGGGGCCCCCCATCTACGAAATTTGTTTTATTCTTTTTTGTATCAAAATTTTATGAAAAATATTTCAGAACAACGTTTGAAATTTGGGGACCTTTCGAGCCTGGGGCCCTGGGCAAAGTCCAAATTTGCCCTTGCGATAATAAAGCCCTTTGCATGTATATAATATATATGTATTTTAAATTGAAATATTATGCCTATGCAAAGAAATTGGCCGTAAGCGCGGCCCTTTTTTGGGAAAAACAACGCATCTGAAAACTGAACAATATGTTCCGAAGAAAGCACTCAGTTTTGCATCGTTACCTGCACTTAGCGTTGCCAGGCGTCCGGATAAAGCCGGACATAGTTGGGCTTTTTGATTGCGTGTCCGGCCAAACTTAAAGGTGTCCGGCTTTTGTTAGGCTTTTTACTGGTGACTTTGGCTGATTAGTAATAAAGTACTTGAACTGATTTGGCATTCGATGTTATTTATATTTCATTAGAATTTAAGAAGATTCATGGTAATAATCAAAAAAGCTTTTGTAAATACAATTTTTTGTTGTACCTATTAACACCGACAGGGGCGTAGCCAGAAATTTTTCATGGGGGGGGGTTATGACTACTGCAACTCATAAATATGTATACGAGTGTGTGATAATGTAGTGAAGAATATATATTTTGTATGGCAAAAAATTCCTCATGGGGGGGTTATGACCCCCCTAACCCCCCCCTTGGCTACGCCTCTGAACACCGAGACAAAATCCTCAATATTGTAGGCTGTCCGGCCTTTTTACCCATATGTCCGGCCAAACTGGCTGGTCTATCCGGCTATTTCGTTTGGCGACCTGGCAACCCTACCTGCACTGGGGGAAAAAAAAAAAAAAAAAAAAAAACATGCTTTGAACTGCACTCGCTCCATTACATTGCTCGTCTGCAATTTGTGCACAGTCCCCCCCAAATGTCTCCGAGTTTTCGTTTTCGAGATCAAGTTTTATTTCGCCTTCGGAATCACAGAAGGACTTGTGGAAAGAAGGAGGATGCATTTAATCGTATTAAAACCTGCAGTGAACTGTTACTTTTCGGAATTTTGATTGAACATGGCTAGACCCCCCTTCCAATCCTTTTTGTTTGCGTCTCTTAATTGCTCCCTTAACGGGATTCATTGCAGTTAGGGTCTGCGGCTTGTTTGCGGCTGCTTCCGCCGTTTGCAGGAGCAGACGATTTTCGAACTTTTGGAATTGCAATTACTTCAGTTCATTTGTCACGTGGAAAGTGTTTGTAAAATCAGTGCGCCTGGACCAAGGTTTAAGATACAGTGACATAATGCGAAAAGACGTGTCAAAATGCTAAAATGAAACTAATGGGCTTTTGCTTTTTTTTGCTAAAGCACCCAGAGAAAATTTGGAATTGAAATACAGTCGAACCTCGAATTAACGAATTTATTGGGACCCACAATTCCGTTCGTTAAATCGAATATCAATTTTTGTAAAGAGCATGATATAAAAATATCAGTGCAAGATACCCTTAGATATTGATATGAAAAAAAGAATGATTATTGTTTACTGCGAGCTTAAAAATTATACGTTAGGAGATCAACTTTAAAATTATCTAAATTCTTTAATGTTACTTGTTCTTAAAACTTAATACATAATACATACATACTTAATAGCACTTTGGAAAGAATTCCTAGATAGGGCCTTCTTTTTGTGGCTGTGTTTTGAAGGCACATAAAATTTCCAAAGCTTTTTGTCGATATTAATTTTGTGTGAGAAAAATTCATAGTTTTATGTGCGAATTTTATTTCAGCGATTGTTGTTCGTTAAATCAAAGCTAAAAATTCGCTAAATCAAAGCATTTTAGTACCCTTTTTGTCGGGACAGAAAAAATATTCGTTAAATCGGAGAATTCGTTAAATCAAAGTACGTTAAATCGAGGTTCGACTGTATATCGAAGAAAAACAGGGATAAAAGTAAAACCTTCCTGCTATGGAATGGTTATCGAACGGTTTTGGGGATAATCTTTTATTTTCAACATTGAATTTAAATATATAACATGTAGGTACATCTATGATTTTCAAGACTACTGCGGGGTCCGGACCCCTCCCAAAAGAGTTGTCAATTTTCCTTCGTTAAATTGTCATGTAATAGTATTTGACTTTTAAATATGTTAGAAGACATCACATTCGAAATTTTCAGCAATTAAGATAGATAAATAAAAACACTGTAAAAGGGGATTACGATAAAATGATATAAAAATCTGCATTTTTTTTTTTTCAGTGGTGGTGTCACACATTTATGTATCGGACCCCCACCAAGAGAAAATCCTGCGTGCACCACTGTTTTCACTTATTTTACCTTTTCTGTTTTTGAGAAATTTTGAGCTCGGCTTAAACCTCTGTCTGGACACGATTTATCTTTCTTGTTCAGTTACCGCCCATCTGGTCGTGTTCCTGTTTCGATAAGGCGACCTGGCGCTGGTGATAATATCTCCAGGTGTGTGTTATCAGTCGGCTTACTGATTTTGCAGGGCAGTTTTGACCCCGAAATAAAGTAGAACAGTCTTCCTGGCGCCAAATTTGGCGAGGTGTGGTCGTCAAACTTGGCGAGGTTTTGGGGGATAATGTGATTTTGCGAGACCCTGTAAAAGATCTTTAAATGTTTATTCACATCCTTAACCCTTTGAGGCGCAACCCTTTCCCAATGCTGAAAAAAGGGCAGCCGTTGCCATCGCTCGAATTACTACCAGCAAGAGGGCGGACGATCGAAACGTTCATCGCGTGCCACAGATCTAGAGACCATTTTTTGACGACAGCTGGCTGTGACGCAAGAAAAACATAAAGGGTAAGAAGCAAATAACACCATGATTTCAAAATTTCAAGAAAAAAGATCAATAGAAGGGTGCAGCAAAAAGTCTTATGTAAGCTGGAAAATTTTTACGCTGAAGTTTCGAAATAGTAGTTACTTAAAACCGCTAACAGAGCTGTAATCGCAGGCCTCCGCAATGGATTGGCCTCCATATTCTCCTGATCTGATTCCTTGTGGCACATTGAAAATCACTGTCTGCCGGAACCATCTCAACATGCTGGACGAGTTTGAATCGTCGATTTGTGTAGCATGTGAATCCATTTCCGATAAGGCATTACGATCTGTGATTGCACATTTCATTATTCAAATTTGTAGCAGTACGTTTCGGATTGTTCATTGTGAATCAGGTCACCGTCGATAGAAAAATCGAAGAAAATACGGTATGCAACCTCCAGAAGGTGGACACTCGCGGTTTCCTCGAAAAAGTGTCCAACTTAGAGAGGTGTATATCAATATCACGTCCATATCCCGTTTATCAGAAAAATGTCCAACTTACGAGGTTTTGCTGTCACTGCGTTCAAATGAACATACCGATATGGGGCTCTGAGCCAAGTCCCGATACCTATACGGCCGTAGTGATTTGGGAGGGGCTATAGACGTTTTTTTTTTTTTTTTATGTTAAAAATGTATTTACTGTTATTTTTCACTCTCTTGGTATAACTTTGTCTATGCCTTTGACACAAGTCTTGTTCTGACTGCTCAGAATAATTTTCATTTACCGAAAACAGCGTAATATTTTCTTTCTTTCTTTTTTTTTTTTTTTTTTTTTTTTGTCGAGCCATTTTTAAATTCAGACTATTTTTTTTATACTTTTTTTACTAGGTATGCATGGCATTCCTCTTAAATCCGAAATCTTCCGTACTTTTTCTATTGAGAACAATTCCTTGCATAAAAACTTATTTGAAAATGGCAATCGGTTCGGAAGCAGACGATTTTCCGAAGAAAAAAAATATACGATTTTACTTGTAAAAAAAATGCTGAATCATAACTGCTACGTAAAAAAAAAAAAAAAATCTCCCAATGCCGCGTGTCCTTATGCCATCATCATGTCGGCAGAAAATGAAGTGACGTCATTCTTTCCAGGATTTGATCATTAGGAGGATATGTCACCCAGCGTTTGAAATTATCACGCCCATTGTTTTTGGGGAGAGCGAAAAAATGTCAACCTTCCCTGAGAGCGGAGATATTGCGGACCGGCTGCTAAACAAACAACGGCTAAATGGAAGTTGATGCAATTGGGTAAAAACGTGTGGTGACATTATCGTGTGTTTTTGTGGTTAATTAGTTCACACCTGCAAAAAGGTCCAGAGTCTGCAAAGCGATGCATACATCCTCCCTTACAAACACGCTTACTCAGTTAAAATAGAACGTGAATTTTCGACAAATATGGATGCTGTGGAAAAGTCTATGCGCACATCAAGATATTATCAAAATAAAATGAAACCAAACTTTCTAATGTCAAATGTAGACCCCTAGCTGAGCTATGTCACCCGCAACTATTTTTATAGAAATCAAATCTATTCTTCGGGACTGGCAACAGTCAAAACGTCAGAGTTTGGTGTTCCCAGAGCGGGAACACTGCGCGTTAAAGGGTTAAATGACCTCTTCGAGTTAAAAACTGATTCCACTAAAAGAAAACTTTCATTTTGGAGGGAAAAGACAATGTTTTCCCCCGCTCCGAATTCTATTCAGCAATTTGTTTATTACTCTCCAACCTGTAATTTTAAAAAAAACAATACAGAGTAGTTATTTCTTTGCTTTCTATTCCTATACCAGTATGCTGATTCCATCGTTTATACTCCTACAATTTTGACGAAAATTCTCACTTTGAGAAAACTCGTCAACAAGTACTTAGCTAGTTATACTATAAAACTTTTATATATGCACTCCGCAAACTCCAAAACATGCACTAATTTATCTTAAAAATCAATATGAAATTTACTCATGAAGAACAAACGAGAGAATTAATTTTGAATTTTTAAAGTCAATTCAAATCTGAATGCTGCAATTTTTTCAAGTAAAATGCACCGACAGCTTGTAAACAGGAAAATTTTAATGTATCTTAATTTTTTATAGTGGCGAAGATTTAAAAAAAAAAAAAAAAATTAGACGTAAAAAAAGAACGCACGAGTGTAATTTTATGTTCGTAAAACTTCAATCTTTCGAAATACGACGAACGGTAGCTAATTTCGAAACCATCGTCCATGATGTTTCATATTATCAGTAGTATTCGGTGCTATTTAATTTATCTATCACTATTATTGAACAGTAAAAAGATGTTTAGAATTTTTAGTCTTGATAATTTAGATGAGTCTGCGTTGACTTGAATTATTTAAATAGTTTTCGTTTTTTAAATACTTCATAATTTAGAGTTAAAAAATATTTAAATCACACATTAAGATAATTTTTAAATATTGAAGTTAGTAAATTTTTTAAATGGACTGATTAATATCATGGTTTAAATCTGATTAAAAATCATTGTCATAGTTAAAATAAGATTTTTTTGTGTAAATTAAATGTTTTAATAAAGGTAATTAAGTAATAAGATATATTACTTGATTGGTTTTTGTTTTACGTAGTTTAAAAAAATATAGTTTTTAGTATTAATTTTAAATAATTATTTAAGAAGTACATACCTTTTTCAAATTACTTTATTTTTTCTTTAAAATGTATTTAAACTAATAGGATCTTTTTTTTTCCCTTTCCCTCGCAAACTTCTCTCTATTTACATGGTGCAAAAACATTATTTTAGATAATTTTTCTTATGAGATTTAAAGCAATATTCTATTTTCCTTTAAAAATATTCATTTCTTTAAGTCTTAAAAGTACTATATCAGTATATATATCATGCATTCACAACCATGCCATTATTAGGCAATATCCTCTTAAATAATATCAGATCTCAAATTTATAATTACTTTTAAAAAATATATATCTTATAGATCTTTTAGTTAAACCAAATAAAATATTATGTTTTCAGCCAAAAAATTGTTATCTTTTGCAATATGAAGTTTTGTTTGAAATTAAAATTATCGTAGCGTCAATTAACGATTTAGAAAGTTCGGAACACATTTCGCTAAAATTATTAGTTATAACGCTTGCTTTTAAAGTTGTGGGCACCAAGGAATCATAAAATTAAATCATTTGGTCTCTTGCTAAGGCTTCTGCTTCATTTTTCAATGTTATTATGAAAACACTTATGAGTGTAAAACCGAGACATAAAAGTGGGTTCTCAAATATGCCTGTATGATCTCAAGTGGTTTGCAGGGACCCGGTATTTTGAAAAACTGGTCCTCTTCCATAAAAGTATGCAAAATGCGCTCTGTAGCTTGCTCTCCGAATAAATATTATATATATAGTCCTGATAATCAGAAACCTGTTAATCCGAGATAGATTTAAACTTTCTGCTCCAAAACAACTTAAAATTTTATTTTTTAAACATTAAAATTAAGTAAGTTTGATGTTATTTAAAAATACATTTTTATAGTTACAAATCTGTGTGCTCGTAATTTATTTATTTATTTATTTTTTTGCTATTTGATCGCAATCTCTGTACGTGCATGTGTAAAACTGAAAAATTTTCCACTTCAATTTTATTTTGTAGCTCATATAATCAGTTTTCAGTAATCCGGTTCAAACTCAAGGCTGTTCTTCGAAAAAAAAAAAAAAAAGAACTCTGTTTTTAGTCTTAGTACACAAATTGAAATAAACTAATAGCACCATGGTCTCCAAAAAATTCCAGATGGTTCTTCATAAGCTGTTTTACACACCACGATAAGCGAAAACGCTGTGGCTTTTGTGAAATTTTCAGAAAAAATTCTTAAACATGGATTTGAGCTGCAAGATTTTTCGAAGAGTGACACGCTTTGCGAAAATTTCCGATTTTTAAGAATTTTTTCTAAAAATATTGAAACTGATACAGATTGGCCTGTCTTCGCAGTATGTAATACAGCTTGTAAAGAATCAGTTTCAAAATTTTGAAGTGCCTGGCATAATTAGTTTATTTGTAATTATGTACCAAAATCACTTTTTTCGAATAACACCGTTAAAAACAAACCTTATTAGCCGAATTAGCTTTAAGCTTGGGATTCACGATCGGTTTACTTCCTAAAAGCTTCTCTATTTCTAGAACTTAAAATAATAATAAAGTGTCATTCGGTTTTAATATGTATTTTTCCTCTCGAAATAAAAGAAGCAACAGATACTCCTTTATATTCAGCTTAAATAAAATAATGTAGCTTATTACCCCTCCTATCTGCCGTTTATATATGTTCACCCATGCTACAAATTTGCCGTCATCGCACACGCACGTAGCGACTTTCTACCGGTCGCCCTTTAAACGGGCAATTATGCCTTTGTGGAAAACAGCAGCCCTCTCTCTCTCACTCTTTTACAAAGTTATCAATGAATGCAATTTCCCCCCTCTTTTCTCCGCGCCGCGCCGCAAAAACAACCGCTACTCTACCGCCGTGCAAACTAGTTCATCACCGGAATAATCCGAACTCATAAAAGCAAAGAGCCCAGTCGGTTATTTGTGTTAAAGCAACCCCCGCCGCCAAGTGTTTGCGAAGGGCTCAGCTGACAATAAATAGCGATCGGCAGCCAAGCCTGGCGCGCTGCTAACTTGTCTGCGAGATCTGTTAACATAGTCGTCAGTTTGGGTCTAATAGCTCATGGCGATCGGGTGTATTAAAAAGCCGAGGAATAATGTCATGGAAAATTCTTCCATGTGCCTTGGATGCTTCTCTCATCCATGCAACTGCGCCGTGGAAAAGTACGAGTAAGTGGCTGTTTGCGTACTCTTGCTTTACCTTAGTTTGACGGGCATAAAAAAATTTATTTATGCCTAAAATGTTTCTTTTTTTTCTTTTTTTTTTTTAAATATTGTTATCAACTTTAATCGAGCTGCAAGAGCTCTCGCCGGAGATGTAAACGCGAAAATAAGGACCAGTGCTGCCATCTAGTGTGAGGCGGAAGAGTTATTGCGGGAAATATTGATTTTTGTCGGTTGTCACTGTTGGACTTGTTTGTAAAGGTACTGAGAAAAGGTTTTTGTAGTTCTTTCTCTTCTTCCCCCCTCCTCCCGATCGCTTCACAGATTTCCTCCCCTTCGTTTATGCTCCCCCCCTACTCCGCTGCTTTTCAGTGAATTTCTGCAGGGCTTAGCTCCCGAGTGTCTGTAACCGGCGTTCGTTTGAGATTCATTTTCGATAGCGAAGATAAAAGTTAACAGCGACCTTTCTCGGAAATTAGGGGGGATCTCTTTAAGTACTTGTGTAATTATTATCGAAGAGCTTATTTTCTTTATTCGATTTGCGCCTCACGTGCATTGTACTGTTAATCTATGGGTTTCTGATACTTATTTCATTTGGGAGTTGGTATTTTATATAAATGCTTGTATCATTTAAGTAAAAATACATCTTAAATTAGAGGAATTAGTCCTGTTTCCTACAGGGTTTCTACAGACCTGGAAAGTCAGGGATTTGGGAAAAAGTCAGGGAAATTAGCAGAAATTGAAGAACGGTCAGGGAAATGCATATGAAAAATTGAATTTTGCGGTAAAATCAAGGAAATATTTGCTGTTTGAACCTAAGTATAGAAATCGTTTCATTTTCTCATCCAACCTTATAAATAATTTTAAAATGCGTGTTTTATGAGCATATCTTGTGCAGTTGAAATATGCTTAATTTTATCCTAAATTATTATCAAACATGGTTTTTGTTTGAATCCAGTGATGTCAAATAAGATTCTTGTATATTATTATTATTATTATTTGTAAAAAAAGGGGCAAAATATATAAAAAATTATTATTTAAAGGATGTAATGTTAAAAATAGAAATGCAAAATTCGGGAAAGCACGGTAGTGAAAATCGGGGAAGCAAAAGCTGTGAAATCTGTAGAAACCCTGACCTAGAAAAAGATCTCGTGCCTTATAATATACATTATATGATGCAACTGTAAAATACAGCAAAACCTTCCTAAATTGGACACCTGCTTTCTCTTGTGTCTAATTTTCAGAGGTGTCCAACTTATTAAGGTATATTTCTATGTTATGGACATGTTCCACTCCACAGAACAGTGTCCTACTTAGAGGGGTGTCCAACTTGGGAGGTTCCACTATATAAAATTGTAGAAGGTTTGAAAAAAAATAAAAAATGCAGACTTTTTTTAAGCTGAATTGCGCACAAATATCAAAGTCCATCCAAAAAAAATTTAGCGTGGCAAAAAACTAATTTTGCACAGCCCCATGCCTTTAAAAATGAGCTATTACAATGGGGCAGATTAGAAATTATATAGTGTAATTAATGAAATAACAACAAATTCCTTTATAAGAATATGCAATGCCTTCTAGAAAAATTAAGTTTAGATACTTTTCTTTACCTTCAATAAAATCCTTAATTAAATTAAAATTTTTAGAAAATAAAATCCAATCACTATAGCAAGTTCTGTCGTATAGAAATAGCCTTATGAATTTTCATAACAGTATAGTGTGCAGAAAAATTGTAAAAGAAAAATTCTCTGACACAATTTTTATTCTAATTTCGGGCTGCATAATATGCTATCAATACAGCACTTTATGAGTAGGATATAGTATGCAAACATTGAGTTGTTAAGAATGGTCTTTTTCATAAAAGCATGCCATTTTGTACAGCTTAACAAAATAACTAAAGTATTTCATAAATTCTGAAAAATTCATAATGCTTCATCACAAGCAGTTTTTAGCTCTGGTAAACCTATGAAATTTAGGAGATATTCAGAGGAAAGAACATTATACAGCTTGCAAAGATGGGGCCATGCTTGTTATGTAAGCAAAGTAAGTCTTTGCTTACATAATTTTTATTAATAGATGGCTAAAAAGCCATATTGTATTGCCTGTAGTATAAATGTGAATTTATGTTTGTAAACACGATTTGCCTAGTAACCTTGCGTAAAAAAAGGGGGAAAAGAAAAACCTACATTTCACAAAAAATGCTCTTTCATCAACTATGAGGTATTTACCCATTTGTCCACAGGAAACAGAAAACGGGAGGATTTGACTGTTTTAGCTCTGAGAGACAAGAATCTTTTTTTTCCAAAATTACAATTGAAATAGCACTTGCATACAACTGATTTAGTATTTCTCCTGTTTGCTTGTTTTAAGATTTATAACAACCTAATAGAAATGCATAAAAATATAGCACTATTCAATAACACTGGTTCAAATGCTATTTTTCATTCAGTTAGAATTTTGCATTTTTTGGTTGCCTGAAAGATACATATTTGTATTAAATACTGTTGACAGTTAATTTTTTAAATCGCCTCTGCTTTTTACTTATTTTTTATTTTTTTTAAAGAGCCAGTGACTTTAGTCTAGAAGCAACATAGAATGTCTCTTCATAAGTTGTACTGTGTACTTTTATAAACGATAAACCCATGTACAATTTTTTGGGAGAGACTAATTTTATGAAAAAAGGCTCATTATCCCTATCCAAAGTGTTTAATAAAGTAGAATGTTACCCTTTAGCAATCTTTTTTTTTTTTGCGGGGGTGGGAGAGGCCCTTACCCCCTGGTTCCCTCCTTCTAATGCCCCTATATATCTCTCTACACACTCACTTTTCTGGTCTATTTCTGCAATGTGTGCCCAGGACACGTGTCCTAAGTGCCCGCGCGATAAATCAGGGTCCGAATTCCCCCCCCTCCCCCGAGAGTGTTAACCCTTTAATGTGCAGTGTTCCCGCTCTGGGAACACCAAACTGATGTTTTGACTGTTGCTAGTCACGAAGAACAGATTTGATTTCTATAAAAAAAAATAGTTGCGGGTGACATAGCTCCGCGGGAATCCTTTACTTTTTAGCACGTCATTTCCCGTAACAAAAATTGTCACGATTATTTTTAACAGCACTGACATCTGCTGAATAATGGAAGAATGCGAGAACAGCTGGATAGATTGCCCAATGCTGAAAAGTCTGGGGAATTTTGTTTCAGAAATTGATTGCCAACCTTGTATTAATGCCATGTACTCTTTTTATTTTAAACCTTTCAGGCGCAACCCTTTCCCAATGCTGAAAAAAGGGCAGCGGTTGCCATCGCTCGACTTCACTACCAGCAAGATGGCGGACGATCGAAACGTTCATCGCGTGCCACAGATCGAGACCCTTTTTTTGACGCACAGCTGGCTGTGCGCGGGCACAGCCAGCTGTGCGTCAAAAAAGGGTCTCGATCTGTGGCACGCGATGAACGTTTCGATCGTCCGCCATCTTGCTGGTAGTGAAGTCGAGCGATGGCAACCGCTGCCCTTTTTTCAGCATTGGGAAAGGGTTGCGCCTCAAAGGGTTAATCAGGTCCTGAAGAGACAGCTGGCAGGTTTGGGGAGAGCAAGCAAAGCAAGGCGCCTTTGTTTCTGTCTCCCTGTGTGTTTGGAAACAAGGCTGTCGTTTTGGGCCAGTTCCTTCGAATGCGGAATGAATGTTGTGGTGACGCAAAAGAGAGAAAAAGAACTTCTGCGGGACTTGTTGGGCACAACGACGAAATCATCGCCTTCCTCTTATTTATTTATTTATTTATTTTTTTAATTCACGCTCTAATTAATGAAGGACTCGGGAGAATGGAATGCGGCGGCCGAAACTGTGTGGATCGCGGGGAAAGGTGAGGTGGGGGGGGTGGGGATATATCCGAACGTTGACCTTTGCTTCCTCAAGTTTTTGAACTTTGTCAAGATTTCGTCTAAAATGATTCATTCTTTGTTCCTAGTAGTTTAAAATACTTTTCCCCCCCACCTTCCCTGTTTGTTTATGTATCATTTTTATTTATTATGATTAGAGAGTTTGGCTTTTTTTTTTTTGTTTTGTTTATATATATACACGAGTATATTGGCATTTTCCTGTGTGTCATTAGAACTGGCTTTTTTCTTCTTCTTTTTAATTTTCCGACAAAGTTGAATTCTGGAGACGTTCAGTTATTTCAAACCTAACAAAAATGAATCAATATGAGGAAAAAGTGTGGCTGTCTGAAAGAGTGCAAGCAACAGTCACAGAGAACTGGCATAGATTTTGGTTCGAAGAACAGTCGAAGACTCGCACCGGGAAGCAACGATGGGCACAGAAAGGGAAATCGCCCTCTTTCCGATGATGAATTTATTCATTTGTGAAAATACCTAAACATTTTATTTTTTCAGTTCCCCTTTCCCCCCATTTAAAATGCCTTTTAAGACATACAATTTCTTTCTAATTTTGTTAAAAATATTTTTCACTTTTTATTCTCAATAATTTAGGATTCTAAATAAATTAATCAAAAGGGATTTTTTTTTATTTCTTCAAAATGCGTCAGTTCTTTGTCACTGGTGTTCTATTTACCCTTTCCCTTAAAATGGCGAAAGTACAGCGCTCATCATTGGTTCTTCATGCCATACAGCACAAATCGCGAGCTATATTCACTGTGCGACTAAAATCACTGTTACTCAACAGTGATAATAAATTTGTTTTTAAATTTATTATCAACAGTGATAATAAATTTGTTTTTAAAAATTCTAGTGCACTGAATCCGGCAGCACTTATAAAAAAAAAAAAAAAAAAATATTAGCCAAGGCCACCTAAGATCATTTTCTGAAAATTAATTTTAGAATGTGTTCATAAGTTCGAATGCTGCGATGCTCAGCTTTCAAATCGCTGTTATGTGTCTGCTTCATTAACGACAGCCACGATGGATATTTACTTATCTGCAAGTAAAACTAGACAAACAATTAAATTAATAAAAAAAAATGGAATTTGCCATGTAAAATATATAAAATAATAAGTAAATAAGAAACAAGGAGAAGACAAAAAAAAAATAACTAAAGCGATCCTCTACCAAAAAACTGGTTTGGAGAATGCAATTGGGAAAGAATCAAATGGGGGGGGGGAGGCAGGCACACCGAGATGTGATGTAACCATTGATGTGGTTTAAAACAAGCGCCTTGGCAGCTCGCCAGTTGCTGGTGACCCGATCCATCTGTGTATGTGTGCGTGCATGTATGGATGTATGTATGCATTCGTTCGAAAATAGAGAGAGGAGGGGGGGGGGGCTCGGAATGACAGCTGAGTTGCGCTATTGATAGGTCCGAATTTTCACCTGATACGTACGTACGGCAGTGGAAAAAGGTGGAATTAATGCTGGCTGGGTGAGGATAAATGGCTAGGGCTGACCCTTTGTGCAGCGCGGTTAATTTGTGTGCGGCGAGGAAATTGGTGCGTTTTTAAATGCAGCTGATTAGAACGATGATTGGTGTGCGTTCATTTTTTTTTTCTTCTTTCTTTCTGTCGAAGGTGATGAATGACAAAAATAATTCAAGCCACAGTCGTACACGCGTTTCGTTCGATTTCAAGTAGATACGGGATTTGAATGTAAATGTAGTTTGGTTTTTCATTGGTCAGAGTTTAATGTAATTTAACATTTTTGGTCTTTTTTTTTTTCTTTATTTAATAGTTAATAAAATGTTGATATCAACGATGGTTTATTATTGTTTGTTATGCATTTTCTTTATTTCTTTTTACAGGGGTTGCTATACAAAAAATTAAATGTAGTTATAGTAAAAAATTTCAGGATATGAATGATTTTGATTTAACCCTTTAACGCGCAGTGTTCCCGCTATGGGAACACCAAACTCTGACGTTTTGATTGTTGCCAATCACGAAGAATAGATTGGATTTCTATAAAAATAGTTGCGGGTGACAGAGCTCCACGAGAATCCTTTACTTTTTAGCACGTCATTTCCCGTAAAAAAATTGTCACGATTATTTTTAACAGCACTGAAATCTGCTGAAAAATGGAAGAATGCGAGAATAGCTGGACAGATTGCCCAATGCTGAAAAAAAGGGCAGTCGTTGTCATCGCTCGACTTAACTACCAGCAAGATGGCGGACGATCGAAACGTTCATCGCGTGCCACAGATCTAGAGATCCCTTTTCGCTTCAAAAAAGGGTCTCTAGATCTGTGGCACGCGATGAACGTTTCGATCGTCCGTCATCTTGCTGGTAGTTAAGTCGAGCGATGGCAACGACTGCCCTTTTTTCAGCATTGGGAAAGGGTTGCGCCTCAAAGAGTTAAAGCCATATTATGCACTTTAATGTAAATGAATAACAGGAATTTGAATCTTTCACTCTGTTTATTTTTGGTATCTTTCTGCTGTAAGTAGTTTCTCCTTTTCCTTCGTTCCTTACGTTTTTCTTTCTTTTCTTCTTCTTTTCAACCCAGCGAGAATGAAATTGCTAAATACCGACGAGCTGCACGTGGGAAAGAAAGAAAGGAAGGGCGGGGGAGGGTGACAAACAAACATCAGGAGAGTGTTTCAGTAACCGAAAATAATTATTCAATGCCGTTCCGTCTGCACGTTTTAAACCGAAATTTTGCATGCTCTTTACAAAACTGTTTTTTTGCGCAATCCACTTTTCAGGATAATTCCATTTCGAAACTTTCTAGAGCGTTGGATGGCAAAAGATAAAAGAAAATGAATTAGCCTTTTCGAATATTCACTGGGCGCACTTCCCTAATTTGCTTAATTACTTGGCGAATTTTGTTTTCCCACTTTTTGGCGACCTACCTGCTTGTCCATCTGTTTCGAGAGAGAGGGGGAGAGTGCGTGCGAAAAATGCCTCTTAACGCACGACACCGTCGGGGCTGGACTGTCCACTTGTTAAAACAACCACCCGCTGACCATAGAGGCTGAAACGAGGGCAACTTGTTAAATTTTTAATAGTTTTTCTTTTGGAGTCTTTCGCGTCGCGTTACCATCGCAGCTCATCCCATTTTTGGATGTGAAGTGCATGTTAATTTTGTTAATTGATTGTGTCTCTAGTCGTGTTTTACAATTAATTTTTCAGATGTGCTTTAGGGGGCTGTTTTTCGGAAAATGTCCGTAGTTTTTCACTTTCGCACTGCATTGCGGGACTTGAAAAATTTGAATTCTAGGGACTGAATCTCGCGCAGTCGGTTAATCGAAGGTTCGTTTGCGTGATGTCAAATTGACGTCACCGGAACCCTGCAAGGGAATTTGATTGGTTGATGCTCCTCGGATGAGTTCCGTGTGACGTCACACAACCGAACGTTCCGTTAGCCGACTGTGCGAGATTAGACCCCCTAAAGTGGTCTTTACTGTTGTTGTCAGGCCGCATTATCTGGAACGAGAAAAATAAATAAGATCGACCCCCTTTTGCAAAGTTGTTTGAAACTCAATCCCATCGCGCGGTCGTCGATCTAACGGCCTGGAGTCTTGGTAGGTTTTCTCCAGATGTAACGTGAATACGCGTTAGAACCCCTTAGAAAGCCCTCCTACTAAGGCATCCCTCATCTTAGGCAGATACCCCTCGCGCAGGTTTGCCTTAATCACACACAACCCTTATTAATTATGCATTTATTTTAGATGGTATTTCGATTTAAAACGGGAAAACCAAATAAATCACCAAAGGCGCCCATAAAGGGGGGGGAGGGATTAAAGTAGGGAGGGAACTGTTCTTGTACGCGGGCCTCACCATGGCACAGTGGGAATGGTAGACGGGCGAAGGGTGAAGATCCCGGGTTCGGGTCCCATCGATCTAACCGTTCATTTTCCGTGGTTTTCTCCGAAACTTAGCGTAAATACGGGTTAGGACCCCTTAGAAAGACCCCCCACGGAGGGCACCCCACCCTTCGGCCTAGAGCCCACGCGGAGCAATCGGCCGTAATCCCACAAACAAACAACATCGTGTATGCGATAGGTCAGGGTTCGATTCCCGACATGGGCTTAGGTGTCGTTTAGTCCGTTATAGGTGGGAACACTGGTTCACCGAATAGGTGCCTCCCTTATAAAGTGACCAGTATTTCCGGCATGGATGCCCGTAAGGGAAGCCAGCCCCCCCCCCCCCAAAAAAAAAAAAAAAAAAAAAAAAACCTTCTACTTGAGATTTAATACATTGTCTTGTGATGTAAACATAATTGCACCAGAACCAAGATATGGACTTAAAATTGTTACAGGTGTGGAATTTGCCCCCCCCCCCCCTCAAAAAATTTTTTTGCTGCCCCCCACCCCACCCCCCAAACAATTTGCGTATCTGCGCTCAGGGCTTCCAACCGTTAACTAAACCGGAAAAAACCGTTATTGTGGTCTGAACGAAAACTGAACCGGGAAAAAAATAACAGTTTATTTGGGTTCCATATATCTTCAGTCATTTTGTTGCTGTAACCAACGTATCAATACTGTATACTTTAACCAATTTATTAAGTAAAAAAAGAATAAAATCTTTTAAATTTTGATAGAATTACATTTTTTTTTTTGATATAATTAAATTTTTGTACAAATAAGAAAATACATAAAATAAAATTATTCCTTCGGAATAGAACCGAAAACGGTTATTTTTGGCTGAACGAAAACCGGAATAGCATATTTTCCTTTAGTTAAACAATTACATTTAGACCTCGTTGGGCCTCATCATGGCACAGTGGTTATGCCACTGAAAATGGTAGATGGCCGAAGTGTGAAGGTCCCGGGTTCGGGTCCCATCGCGCGGCTATCGATCTAACGGTCTGGAGTTTTGGTAGGTTTTCTCCAGATGTAACGTGAATACGCATTAGAACCTATTAGAAAGTCCTCTACCAAGGCACCCCCCTTTGGCAGATCGCCCTAGTGTAGCGTTGCCATAATCACACAACCAACAATCAGACCTCGTTAGTGAGTTACTTAGATAAGACGTCCTGCCGCATATTACATCATCTTTCCTAAGTGTAGTTCGAAAAAAATCATGTGATTTTGGTACATAAGTACAAATAAACTAATTATGTCAGGCACTTCAAAAATTTGAAACTGTCTCTTTACAAGCTGTACTACATACTGAAATAAACGATAAACCTGTATCGGTTTCAAAAATTTTAGAAAAAATTCTTAAAAATTGGAAATTTTCACAAAACGTGTCACTCTTCGAAAAATCTTGCAGCTCCGATCCATGTTTAAGAATTTCTCTGAAAATTTCACAAAAGGCACAGCTTTTTTCGCTTATTGCAGTGTGTAAAGCAGCTTATGAAGAACCATCTGGAATTTTTTGGAGACCATGGTGCTATTAGTTTATTTCAGTTTGTGTACTTAGACTAAAAACAGTTTTTTTTTTTCTTCGAAGAACAGCCTTTTCACGCCATATTGTACTCCGCGTATTGCTTCGCCATTTTTTTTTCAACCACTCCGAATAATACGCCACTTTTAAGTGTGCAATATCGGTCCCATTTTTTTCTGGTTATCGACCAAAAGCACTTAATTTTTGTTGAGCACAACTCTCAGCAATTTTCCCAGCAAAGATTGTTGCCTTATCAGTAAATTTGGGAATTCGTCCAGGACTATTCTTCGTGGGGAGGGATGAGCATAAAACCGCCGTTCTCAAATTCCGTTACAATGGCCGATTAAATAAGAGAGATTACAGTTAATTTGTAAGTACCACGTGCCGTCTTTACTTAAAATTTCCTTAATTTGTCATCTATTTTATTAATTTAAATTCTGATATAAAGTATAATGGAAGTTAATTATAGGCAGGCACTACGGTCTTTTGAAATGTGAGAAAGGGGAATGAGCATAATACCGCCGTTCTCAACAGCCAAGCTTGTTTTAATGACAATTACATCTACTTAAAAAAAAAAAAAAAATAATAATAATAATAAATAAATACACACAAGCAACGTTATCAAAAAAACACACCAAAAAACAGGTTCGCAGCACGATTCAGGATACACGTTTGCATATGAATACACAACACACTCGCAGATTAGTACAATCAGTACGCTACATTATAGATTTTGCTTTCCTTTTGAAACAGTAGGGGAAAATTTTTTTTAGGGCGCTTCTAAATTTCTACCGAACCTCGTTCGCGCGAACGGACATGTTTTGCATTTTGGCACTCTCTGGTGTTTGGCATGGTGAATTAACTCTGCCATTTATACATTAAGTACTCATCCGAAAAATGTATCTGGATACGGGTATGAATATTCATCTTCACCGATTGTGGAATTGGTGAGTATTTGTGTATATATGCATCATTAAATAGTAATTTTTTTTATATTCGACGTTTATTTTTGTCCCTGACGAAACCATAGCAAGATCTTGTAGACGCACGCCGTTTGCGGCTATCTCGACTTCGTGCCGATTACAATCGTCTGTAATCGATGACTAAAATAATATTTTACAAAAATGCTATGATAAAATTGCATTATTATAGAATTCTTTTGATATTTTAACTTCAAGATTACAGTTATTTTACTAAATTAACATTCACTAGCCATAATATTTATGGAAATTGATAGTAATCGTAATCGATTACAGATGATCGTGTATATCATTTTCAATCTTTTTCCTTTCTGTGAAAAGATACATTTCTTTCTGTGAAAAGATACATTTTCCTGTAGTATATTTTTTTATTTGAACTTCTAATATGACAAGAGTAAAAATTAGTTCTTATTTCAAATTTATATGATTGTTTTAGCCATGAAGAGGACAGTTCCGATATGAATAAAAATTATGCAAAATAATTAAAATAAAAAAAACAAAACAAATAATGCTTGTTCTATAAGGCTTTGATTAGGGGGAGGGGGGATGTTTATGGAAGAATGAAAGTAAACATACATGTTCGTTTTTTTTTTTTTTTTTTTTTTTTTCAAAATTGCTTTTCTGATGATATAATAGATCTTTTATTTATAAAAAGAACAAAGTTATTAAATTAAATTTTAATTAAAATGTTTCTTTGTAGAAGCGTTTATTGTGATTTTCAATTTTATTCTTTTTACAAATTGTTTTGTGTAATTTCCTGTTTTCCCAAACTTTGCATCATGCATGATTTTCTCTTTTTTCCAATTTTTCCTTTCTCATTTTTGGTTTCAATGCCATTCTGTTATCATGGGCTATTTTGAGTTTGCAGACAGCTCTGTATTGTGTGCCTACGATAATTTATTTATCTTACTATGGATGACACTTCTATCTATAGTCTATACTATTAAAATCTGTGCGTGTGTGTGTGTGTGTGTAGCATCATCTCCTCCTAAACGGCTGGGAGTTGAGTTTCGACCGAGGTATCCACAAATTCGGGAAAATTCGAGAAAGAACCTCCGCTAATTTAAATTTCGAAATTCGAATTATTTTAAGAGATATTGATAAAAAACCCCCGTCAAAAACGCTAATTTTTGCTCTTCGCAATACCGCGATTGTAACCCCTGCAGTGAAAATGTGAGAAAAAAGCAACAAGGTTGCGATGTTTGGCTATTTTATTAAATTATTTAGACTTCTGCAGTAAAAATAAAAGAATAATGATTTTTTTTCTGTTTAGATTATTTACAAAGTTATTTTTTAATTTAAATATTGCATTCATGTGAAATCAGAGCAGGAATTCAATGCTTTTTATGTGTAAAAGGATAAGGGATTGAGAGATTTCCGAGACTAATATGTATATTTTTTAGTTTGGCGAAAAAAAAAATGCTCATTTGGCGATTTTGAGAAAGTAGTAGGTTCTACCGTTTTGCACAGTTTTGGGCTTGGTGCAAATTACTGAGAGCGTAACGAAATAGTATTTTAAATAACAAGTATAAGTTTTATGGCGCTATACTTCGATGTTTCATATAGAAATAATGCAGTTATTAAGGCGATTTTAAATGATCTATAGAATTTTCACCAAATTAAGTAACCTGATTTAAGTTAGAGGAATTCCGCTAAATTTCAGAAAATTGAAATTCTCGCATTTTGTACATGGTAGTTAACGGTGATTAAAATCCGTTATAGTTAATAATAATTTAAATAACTGCTAATTATCAATAATATGTCTGCATGAAATTTTGGCGATCGAATCATCTCCTCCTAAACGGCTGGGAGTTGAGTTTCGACCGAGGTATCCACAAATTCGGGAAATTTCGAGAAAGAACCTCCGCTAATTTAAATTTCGAAATTCGAATTATTTTAAGAGATATTGATAAAAAAACCCGTCAAAAACGCTAATTTTTGCTCTTCGCAATACCGCGATTGTAACCCCTGCAGTGAAAATGTGAGAAAAAAGCAACGAGGTTGCGATGTTTGGCTATTTTATTAAATTATTTAGACTTCTGCAGTAAAAATAAAAGAATAATGATTTTTTTTCTGTTTAGATTATTTACAAAGTTATTTTTTAATTTAAATATTGCATTCATGTGAAATCAGAGCAGGAATTCAATGCTTTTTATGTGTAAAAGGATAAGGGATTGAGAGATTTCCGAGACTAATATGTATATTTTTTAGTTTGGTGAAAAAAAAATGCTCATTTGGCGATTTTGAGAAAGTAGTAGGTTCTACCGTTTTGCACAGTTTTGGGCTTGGTGCAAATTACTGAGAGCGTAACGAAATAGTATTTTAAATAACAAGTATAAGTTTTACGGCGCTATACTTCGATGTTTCATATAGAAATAATGCAGTTATTAAGGCGATTTTAAATGATCTATAGAATTTTCACCAAATTAAGTAACCTGATTTAAGTTAGAGGAATTCCGCTAAATTTCAGAAAATTGAAATTCTCGCATTTTGTACATGGTAGTTAACGGTGATTAAAATCCGTTATAGTTAATAATAATTTAAATAACTGCTAATTATCAATAATATGTCTGCATGAAATTTTGGCGATCGAATCATATAAATGATCGATAACTATTTTCCATTTTGATTGCTGTTAAATCAATGCTTCGAATCATTCCCTGAAAACAAAAAAATCTCGCAAAATGGCGTATTTTGGCATTTGGCGATCGAAGTACTGTGTAATAAATAATTGATTCTTATTTGTTAAAGCAGTGCTACGGAAGTTTCTTTTACTAAAAGCTGTTAGAAAGGCGTAATTAATACTGTCTAATATATTTTTTGTTTTACGAATTGAAATGTACGTTGATTCCTACGTTAGTACATTTCTTAGCAAACTTGGCGAAAAATATTCAAATGTAGTACAACTCTGTACATATTATTAATTCCATTCCACAATTGAGATGAGCCGATGTCACTAGCGTATGCATAGCTATTTTTTTTTTTAATTCCGCCAAACAGAGTATTGCGTATTGCCTTTAGTGTCCAGTTTAATTTTAATTTGCCATCGACTGGCGGTGTTAATTTCGCCAATATGGCAGTTCTAGCAAAGTAAACATGAATAACTCATTTCATGTTCTATTTTTAACATTGCTATAGTTTCCGTAGCAACGGAATCCATTGTTGCCACTTAAGTTGTTAAATTTTACAATTAAGTGAAACCACTCATTTCTACAGCTTTTAAGAATCGAAAAAGTGAAAACGCATCAATTGTGAAACAAGAACTGTAACAGACTTGCACCTTAAAAATAATCAAAGTTTTTATGCGATTCTACATACCTTTAATGTTATTTCCTTCGAGTGTGGATGTCATTTTTTACGTCATTTTTGCTGTTTTGCTGGCAGATTATCCGGAGCAGCACATACCCTCTAATGTATTTGCTCCTCCGGAAGCAAGAACGTATGTCCGGCACGTATTTGTGTAACCCCATTGTGTTAATCAGAATTTTCTGGTGTCACATTTTTTGGACCATTTTTTTACCGCGGAGATTCCGATCCTGAAGTATATTGATTAAGCAGGAGTAGCCAGAAATTTTTCATGGGAATGTTACGACTACTGCAACTCACATATATTTTCATGTGTGTGCGATAAGGGGGTGAAGAATATACATTTTGTATGGCAAAAAACTCCGCTTGGGGTGTTGTGACCCCCTATCCCCTCCTTAGCTACGCCACTGTACGCAAGCATAAGTTGTCACGTCATGAAAAACCGTCATAGATGGCAAACTCCGAAGTTGTTCTGAGGGTTATACAAAATTAAAAATTTTTCTTTTAGTAAATTTTACTTTTGATACAGTTTCGATATTTGGTTTTAATACATTTCGGCCACCAAGGTGAGATGAAATATTACTAAATACGGCAACCCAGAATTATCTTAACTATTGAATTTGTCACTATGCAACTACAGTAGATTCCCTAACTTGGTAGATACGTTCCGTGTTATAGGAATCCGTGTTTTACGGGTCCTGCGCTATACTCCACCTGGAGTGCGAACTGCGCAGTATAATCACGGCAAAACTTATTCGCGCTCCATAAAAATGCAATGATGCTTGGTGTTGCCATTCAAAAGGAATGTTAATTACAAGTGCTAAGGCGTCATAATATCAGAACATATGTCTCATTTCACCGTGCTGTACGAGTCCCTTTTAACAATTAAGTAAGACTTAAATTTTACAATTAAGTGAAACGTGTGTCGTGTTACACGAAAACGATCGTAATGTTTTTGTCGTGTTCTAAGAATTCGTGTTGTAGACCCATGTTATAAAGGGGTCAACTGTAATCTGTAAAAAATGAAAAATGAAATTAGTTATTTATTTAGCGCGAGTTGACAGTGAGATAAACGTCACTTTTATGTAACAAGTGTGATACTGCAATAAGAGTTCAATAAGAGTAATAAGTTTTTTCTCAGAAGTTACATCACGAACGTTTTCATTTATAAAAGCGACATGATTTTCACCGGAGCAGGGTACATTTTTGGCGTAGGGTACTTTTAAACGTAAATGATGCATCCATTGTTTCATGTAGGTTTTTTAATTTAGGTAAAATTTACTAAAGTCGTGTGTAACATAACTGCGCTAATGCATTGTCCACGCTTTGAAAAATGCAAGATAAAATTGTTGTCAACATCATGTAACGTTATTTATGTGGTATATACTATATATTAATGCTATAAATTAAACCTCACAAAGAGAGTTATATGATGTAGAAATCGGGCATTTTTCGAAAGAGAAAAATTTTGTCTGCATACCATAAAGTTCTTTCTTTTTTGATCGCCAGTCACATTGACGTAGTTTTTTGTGTCATGTTGCAATCGTCTAAAATTTGCACTCATGACGTCAACTTTTAGTCACGATTCAAGTATTTTTTCACCTTTTGAGATTCCGAATTACTGGGTTTAATTCGAATTATATATGTTTAAGGAAAATATGCGTTTCCCACTGTGCGGAGAACGGGTACGCAGCTAGTTTACACATTATTCTCTGTAAAATTCTGTTACAGCTAACCTCATTTTTATGAATACAGTGAAAAAAAAAGTTACTAATTCCATGCTATTAAAAAAATTCTTTTATTTTTGATTGCATTTTCTTTTTAAGTGTAATTTCACTTATATCATTTTCAAATCATGCAAGTTTTTTTCTGGATTTTCATGTTCAGTTAAGAATTTCTTTAACCCCCTCCATCTCGCTCCCGTCAGATTCACGGGCTGAGCTTTCTCCTCCTCTTTCTTGTGCCCATGATATTTCTGGGCTGGAGTGTTCAAAAGTTATGCGCTAGAAAGATTTAAGCATTTCAATTCTTGAATGGAATTTTTTTTTTTTACATTTATTTTATGCAACAGATGACAGTTCGACTCATTTTTATTTAATAGAAAATAGATTATTTTAAAATGGATTGTAGCACTACTGAAATATGTCTATTTGTGATATGTATTTTACGATCTTAGCTCACTTTTAAATTTATGTTCTAAAATTTACAAATATTTATTTCAAATATTTATGAATATTTATTTAAAATATTACAAATATTGGCTCACCATAGGCTGCCCCTGCTCTTGAGGTACTTCGCCTAAAATGATGTTGTAAGAGGGAAACAATAAAAGTGAATGACATAGAATAACATGAAATGGCACATGTAAAATTGGAGTTCTCTGTATTTCGGATTTAATGAATAAATATATACTAAAAGAATATCAGTAATACAAATTCAGCCATAATAAAATTTCACTCTGATAAATTTTTAATTTGGTCCGAAATCCATTGAAATTTCGTATGTTTTTACTGTAGTTTAATGATGTGCTTTCAAGAAGTTAAAAAAACGAACAGTATGGCATTTATTTGCTAACATTAGGAACATTTTAGGTGTTGTTTTTTTAGGGAGGAGGGGAGTGCATGGAGCCTTATTATCGCATGGGCAAATCGGGACTTTGCCCAGGGCCCCGGGCTCGAAAGGTCCCCCCAATTTCAAATATTGTTCTGAAAATTTTTTATATCAAAATTTTATGAAAAATAAAACAAATTTCATATATGGGGGCCCCCAAATTCATCAATGCCTGGGGCCCCCGTTGGTCATAATCAGGCTCTGGGAGTGCACAGAGTATTTTTTTGGGAGGGGAAGGGAGCAGGGGTAAATTCTACAAAAAATCTTTTGAAAATACTTAATGCAATTTTCATTTTTTCAACTAGTGATTTTTAAGATATCAGCTTTGCCTGCAAAACAAATAAAATTTTGTTTGCATGCATTAAAAATACTTTTCGTTTTCTTTTTTATTTGTTTGTTGAAGACTTATTGTGTGGTAAGAATGTGAGAATTATTTTCATAAAATATGGAACTCGCAGATCACATATCTATATGGTTATTCAACGCTGTATTTTTAAAGTGTTAGATGTTTGGGGAGTATCAAAGGAAGCTTTAACATTTGTTAAAATGTATGATATACACTATAACCTCGATATCTCGTAATAAAGGTGTTTTCCCTTACAAACTGACTTTTTTATTTTGCCTCGCAATTTCAAAAACCCTGTCTTGATTTTTTTTTTTTTTTTTTTCTATGTACCTTTAACTTAGCTATCAAGGTTATACTATATTTTATTTGGCAATATGCATTGTATTTTATATGTTAAATTAAGTAAAGTCTTAGTGGCAGGATGGAAAAAGTTTTACTTTTTTACTTGAAATTTTTTCCACTTCTTGTAGAGAATCCAGCTTCGAGTTTACTGTACGTATTAGTTTATGTGCTTTACTTGTAATTTTTTCTCATGTACAGTCTGATCTTTCTCTTTCTGAGTTAACTTACTAACACTTATTCTGCACCTCTAATAATGCACCTACCTCTCTATGCATGTAATGATAGCGAAGTTTGACTGGAAGGATTTAGGGGGGAAAAAGCATGTTTTGTTAAAGGGGCTTTATTTCTTTTACTTACTTTTCAAGTTTCTAGATTGTGCTTTGATAAATTTACAAACTTCGACTCCTTCTACGTAACCATTCAACTATCGCATCCAGAGCGAAAAGCACTAAACTATCATCAACATTTTTAAATATATGCATTTTATAAAAATCCAAAAAAAAAAAAAAAAAATGTTAAAATTACTTAAACTACAAAAGCTGTAATTTAGGGTTTGGCCCTGCCCACAGTTGCAGTTAAGATCAGTGTCTGTTTAACTTAGCCTTAACTACAGCCGACTCCCAAAAATCGGCCGACCAGAAATCTGCAATCTCCAGAAATCCGCATGCGTACGCGAACATAAACAGTGAAATTTGCAGTTAATTAAGATTGAAATTTAACAGCAAATATGACGTCATTCATCATCATGGTGAATTATTTTTATGTTAGCGAATTGCCGATTTTCCATAAGTGATTTTATGGGATTACGTTTCAAAAGCCACATTAGTAAATGCCTGCCACAATTTATGGCAATCTTCTTTATTCATTGACACAGAAAGTGATGACTTTGAGTGGAGCGGATTTAGGAATAATTTGGCTAAGGACAAGGCAAACGAGTTACTCCTGTATGCCCAGAGCAAATGTGGGGGAACGAATATGGATGAAGAAGAGAGCAATGTTGACTGAATGCTCAATCAGGATGAACCTGTTGAATTTCAAATGACAGACGAGGAAATTGTACAAAGTGTGATAAAGCCAACAACAGAAGATTCTGAAACAGAAACTGAAAAAAAACTTTTTAATGAATGATTATTATTGGGTATTTAAAATTTTTCGAACAACAAATATGTATCACTGACCAGGAAATTATGGTTATGTATAATATTCAAAAGAAACTCAGATTAGAGCATCCTAAAGTGTTACAGCAAACTACACTAACAAAGATGTTTGCAAATAAATAATTTTAACATAATAAATAATTTTGGTATAGTAATGAATAATTTCATTTGTTGTCATCATTTATTTAATTTGCTTACTCTTAAGTGTAGTTTTATGAAAGTTAAATTTTTATGGTAAAAATACTGTGTTTTAAATTTATACCCTGAAATCTGCAAAATCCTGAAATCTGCACAAACCCTCCCCCCAAGCTGTGCGGATTTCTGGAGTGCACTGTACTAAACATTCCTAACTCGAACGAAACTCTGAAATTGAGCTCCATCTTGTGGCTTGATATGTGTATTGTATGCCATAGCTATATACCACTTTTTTTATGCAAAGACGAATAAATAAGTTTGAGATATATTTGAATTTTGGAAGGAAACTAGAACCTTACATACAATTCATGCTCATATAATATTGCGGGTTTGACTTTTAATAGTAATTTGCTTTTACAAATGACTAGTGACGCATACAGGATTCTGTCTTGGAGGGAGTCCACCTCATAAACCACCTACACATCTAAATTTTTTCAGGTGGTTCGTAATATATTGTGACATCTTCACCTACCAACCACCTGGAAAAATGCGTAACAAAATTTTGCCTCTTAAAGGGAGTGCAGCTGAAAAAGTTGTGACACCTGAAAAAATGCGAAGCAAAATTTTTTATCAATCATCATGTCCATAACCAACTTTTATAAAGACCCCCCCCCCCCCTGCACTTCAATATACTTGTACTTTAATATGTTTCTGAACTGTGTGTTTATTTTCTTATCTTAAATGCTAAAAGTAAAAAATTGATAGTCTTTTAACATATTAAAATGTCAAGAACTACATGATTTTAGGATGCAAAGTTGATAACTCTTTTTTTTTTTTGGGGGGGGGTTCCAGACCCCTTGGAATCCTCCCTTGTGTGTGCGACTGCAACTGAATTTTGACATCAAAAGTGACCAGTCTAGATGAAATGAATGTATATGTAGGTAAATACATTTTAATATAGACTGGGGGAAGAGATCTGCATTGGTTGCATTCCGCCTTTGATTAAGAAAGAAAATGCTGTCCTTAAAATTTTGCTATCTTAGGCTAGGCTGTTAGCCTACTCGGACCTATTTAAAAATATGGCCCCGACTATGTGAGTACTTGCAAAGCTCATTTTGCTATGCTATTGCAGCTGAAGTGATGAGGAAGCGATCGTGACATGCACGAGAGGGACAAAAAATGGCTACTGTGCATATTTTCTGTATGGGGGAAAAATGATAGGAAATGTCCAGGAATTATATTGAAATCTCTGTTGTATTCAGTAGCAGATCCAGGGGAGGGGCTAGGGGGCTTCAGCCCCCCCCCCCCAAAAGAGATTGCTCAAGGATAACATTCTGCTTTATTATACACTTTAAATAGCTAAAACGATCCTATTTTATTACTTAGCCCCTCCCAAAAGCCTAATACATTGGTTTAGACTAACAGTTTGATTTATATAACATTTTAATTGGGTGAAATAAACTTTTTAAAAAATGTAGCCCCTCCCAAAAAAAATTTCTGGATCCGCCACTGGTTGTATTGGCCACCATCACTTCAGTTTAGGTAGTGCAGCTCAATGGCAAAACTTCGCTATCATTCCTCGCACTCTCTGCCACCACTCTAAACTAACTGACTAACCCCCCACTTTCGGCCCCCCCGGTGCAGAATGTTAATGTTTGGTTTTTTTTTCTTTTTTAACTTTGTAGCATCAATTATTTCTGCAGTGAGACTCACATGGCACCACCTTTGGGGTGGCATGCTCAACAGCAAGCTCCCAACCCTCAGCAGCCAACAGCCGGTCAGCAGCTCTCTGTGGTGACCACCGTGTGGGGAGGTGTGACCAGCAGCACTCAGAGCGGACCCATCTCTGGCAGCAACTATCCGGCGGGAGGAACCAACACGACCATGGCTCCGCAAGCATCCCCTTATGGTGGACAGCCGACCCCGTATGGAAAAGCTGGATATCAACAGCAGCCGATGCCTGGAAGACAGAACGGAGCGGGATACAATGGGTGAGTCTTATTCTCAATGCCCTATCTCCATGGGCACCCATAGAAATTTGTCTAGGGGGGAGGGGAATTTAAAGAAATTTTAGAGGGGGGCAAATTTCGGATTGGTAACAATTTTAGTTCCAATTTTGCTTTGTGATTACTCCCCCGTTATGGGTGCCCATGCATATCTTTTGCCCCCCCATATGTAATGGAAGTGTGTAGTGTGAACTTTAGTCTTTGTGACACGTTGGATGGAAATTTAATATTTGGATACATCCCTCCCTCCACCTTGGTTTCAAAATCCTGAGATTTAAAACATTGATTTGTTTCATCATTAACTTTGCTGGAATCTTAACTTATCTGGATTTAACTTTTACGATAATCTTTTCTTTTGTTCTCTTGAATTCAACATCCCTCCCTCCCCAAAATAGATAAAATAGAAAATTTCAGGTCCTATGGCCGCCTTGTGATATGTAGCACAGTGTAAAAGGAAAATTTTGCTACTAAATTAAAGATTAGGCAACTGAAGATACACATTGTTTTTTTTTTTTTTTTTTTTTTTTTTTTTAAATGTTGTTTTCATGCTATTTTCAAATATTTGCCAACTTTACTTCAGGCAACTAATTTGGTGATCAGAAAGACAAGTTTTGTTTTTTTAATTTTCTCTTTGTTTTCAAAGCTTTATCTGCTGTCAGTATAGGTATAACTTATTAAGGGCTCCCCCCCCCCCCCCCTAGAAAATTCAGGTATAACCTATTTGAAAATGTTATTTTCTATAATAGGAAATGTTTTGCCCCCTCCTCTCCCAAATGTTACTTGCCAGTTTATGGCAATAGCTGTCAGATCTTATTCTTATAAGCCTCCCTAATTCATATCCTAGACATATTCATCTAACATTTAAAAATTAAGTTAACGCTGCATAGCAAGTTACTTAGCGGAGAAAGGCTAGTGAGGAAAATGGTATTCACCATGCCAAATACCATTAATTTGACCAATGCAGTTTCTGATTGTCTCTGAGAGTGAAACCAGCCATTCAGGTTACCCGACTTGCAAAGTCATGGCATTTGGTAAATATTACTATTAGACTATCTCCATGTCATTGTTGTCCTAGGGGACCAAACAGTGATTCGATCCTCATGATAGATTTTTGTATTCATTAAAAGTATTGAGTATGCGAGATAACTGGAAGTTATAAACAAGGATTAAGAAAAATTGGTTATTTTGTTTTATTATTTATTCCTTTTTTTTTTCTCTGTGTGTTTGTGTACTTAATGGCATTAGAAAATTTGTATTGTTACCTGCATTCAAGTAAATTTGGTTACTAAAATTAAAAAAAAAAAATTATGCTACTTTGGAAACTTTTTATATTTGTAAGGCTACTATTTTTGCCTCCGAACAGTGGTGGACACATTATGTAAGCAATCCTCACCTGACAAGCCGGTAGCTGAATTTTCTCTGAGTTGCAGCTCCAAAATTTATTTGGGACCATAATGTAAATTTTGCTTGATTATTCTACAACCTACTAAGCAATCTGAAGCGCTTGCTACAGGGCCTAACAAGATCTTGATATTGCTCTCTATTGTAAGTCTAATTAATTTTTGGTGGAGAAAAAAAAACTCTCTCTAAAAGTAAGCTAAATTTTTAAACACAGGCTATACGACTATGATTAAATAGTATTTTTCTGTCGCCAGGTACGCCCAGAAAGCAATTTCCCATTTGCTTTTGAAAGTTTTGTGAAGTTTTTTTTTTTTTTTTTTTTTTTTTTTTTTAAATATTTTACTCTTCGAAACTTACCATGTCCGATCCCCCACTCTCCAATGCGGGGGGCGAAAATTTTTCGCAGGGCAAATACGCGTAAGTACCTTGGAATTTTGTTTGCCACTGCCGTCAAATGTGTGTACCAGAATGCAAACACACACCCTATCCACCGATTTTGATGCTCCGCGCCGCTCTGGAATAGAACGGTCTCATTGACACAGTGGTGTGTTTTTCATTTCTCAAATTTATTTTTAAACGAATCTGTGTGCGCCATTCTCGGAATAATAAAAAGAAAGAATGAAAGAAAAAAAAAAAAAAAAAGGAAGGGAGGTTCCTTATGAGTTTCTCCGAAGAAACGGGCCATGCGCGTTTTCTAAATGTCTCCGCTAGATACTAAACAGATCTGCATTCGTTTCGAAAACTGGCGTGCTTTATGCCACCTTTCGGAAATAAAGAATGTTATTTATTCCCGAGCTTGTTGTTTGGCCGCCTTGTTGTGGTTTTTTAGCATAAGTATATCTCTTTGAATCATCGTCCTGGAATTCTGAGTTTCAAAATATGGGAGAGCTTTTTTTTTTTTTCTGTCCCTCCTTTAATTTTTGGTGGAGTTTTTTTAGTTTGGACGCTCATTGCAGACGTTTAAATGCTATTCCACCAAGGACAGTCGGTAAACAGTGTCTTGCTGAGTTTGGAATGTGGAATGATTTGTTGGAAGATGTACGTTTTTTTGTTGCAGGGATTTCAGTAGGCCTTTATGACTAGGCTCATCGCCGGCAATAAATAAATAATGAGAATGTATCATTATATTTCTAGTTTTTAATTTGTTCTTATAACACCTCTTGCTTCATTATGCCGCCCGGCTGACAAAAATTCTAGGCAGATCAGTGGTTCTGGTATTGTTGGCTGCAGGAGCGTAGCAAAAGAAGCTATATCGAGCTGATTTGTGGTAATTTTCTCCCTTCCTCTAAGGGGGAGGGGGGTGGTTGATCCCCTACGCCGCTGGTTAGCTGCTGCCATTTTTTGTGTTGAGTCGATATTTTTTTTTCCATTAACTTTCTTTAGCAGCTTGTCAACCCTTGCAAATGTGAACATCGTGACGTGAAAATTACGTCACCATCGCTCGCAAGTTTATAACAACGTCGAGCCCACATGTTTCGGGGGGGGGGGTGTGTAAAGCGACCTCTGGCTAGTAGCATTGAACTAGCTAAACTGCCTCTGTCGAAATGATAATGGCACTGTACCCACTTAATTTGCAAGATTTAGCCGATTTTTGTTTCTTCTTTTTTATCTGTGAGTGAGACATGCATTTTCTATTGTTCCATTTGCCGTTCCACTGAACTCGAAACCTTATTGAAGGGACCTTCTCGGTTATTCGTGCTTCATGTTCGCAGGTTGTAGGGGAGGAAAAAAAACTGGGACACTCGATCGTGCGCTCTTCTTGAGCACAGCGATTTCTTTCGATACCCAAATTGTTTGGTTTGCTCGTCTTCCAATCCCAGTTTAATTGACCGGGGGAAAAACAGAAGATATCGGAGGTTTTTGGCGTTCTCTAACAGTCTTCGGAATTTCGGTGTATCTGCATGGCCGTGTTTTAACTGGATTGTCACAAAATTTATTTATGTTAGTTATAAATAAATGCACTGATGCCATGTACCCTATGGAAAAAGAGATCTTGTTATACTGAGTGACATGGGCGCCGTCAGCATAGGGCAAGAGGGGGGCAATGGCCCCTCCTGGATTTTTGTATGCAGTGTTTTCCCTTGCTTTTTTGCTCTTTCCAACATAGTAACCATATGTTAAAGTAGTCTTTGCCCCTCCCTCCCCTTCCTGGGAAATATTCTGCCGGCGCCCATGCTGAGTGATATTTTGCTAAGGATAGGGTAGCTCGTTTTCCTAAGTTATTTACTTTTTTTAAGTGAAGAGGAAATTGTTGAATTCTTTTACTTAATTAAAAGGTTTTTTTTTTTTTTAACTGGGAAAGATTTTACTTTTCTCAGAAACATCTCTTACTTTCTGAAAAATGTATTATTAAGCTACTTTTGAGGGGGGGGGAATCTATGAAAATCAACAGGGTGGGGGGGGGGACACGAAAACATTAGGTTGCACTCTGTAGAAAAATAGATAAGTATAAATGAATTTAGTTTAAAAAAAATATTCTCGCTGAAATATGATTTTTCGAACTACGAAATTAAATTTTTTGCAAACGACAAATATATTAAACAATTGCTTTTCTTGAAAAAAAAAACCCCATAAATTTTCTGATGAAATACATTTTAATAAAAAAAATCTCCCCTGTTTATAAATACCTTAATTTTTTATGTGATTGACACCCTACAGAGGATGGTTGGGGGCTTTAGTGCACAGCTTAACCCGAGATTCCAGAAAAACCGTCTCCTCTACGACACGGCATTTTAAACACAATAAAATAACCGTAACACCTAATAGATCTTTGCCTCGTGTTCACCTCGACGGGTGAAAGAAAAGCAAAAAAGAAAAAGCCTCAACTCTTTGCGCCAGAGTTCGATGTTGTGAACTCCCGTTTTCTGACCGAAGCGATCGCTCGCGTGCATATAATAATCTTCTCGGTAGATATGTCACACTGTTCTAGTTCTTTCGTTTCCATTTCGGGGCCGAATGCTCTGTTTTTCTGGCTGGCCTTACCTCTCTCTCTCTTTATTTTATTATTATTATTATTCACCCTTCTCCTCATTGTAATAATAAGACTTGGAGATATGGAGGGAGTGAAAGAAAAAAAAAAATTGGTTTCTGTTTTGTGTTGACCTCCCGTTTTGGTTGACTGACTGAAACCGAACTTGCGAAAGGATCTGTCTTTCCTCTTTCTTTTCTTCTTCATCTTTTTTTTTTTTTTTTTCTTTTTAATAAACCCGTGATGGTCTGGTTCGGGAGTGTGTGGTGCGGTGCTCGAAGGACATGTCCAATTCTCTTTTGTGTAGTTATAACGTAATTGAGAGAAGGGGACCCAATGATTGAGTACGCTGTAACCGAATTTCTGATTCCTAGGAGGGCAATTAAAGGCTATTGAATAATGATTTGAAGTGTCACTGGTCACCATGGGCGCCGGCAGCATAGGGCAAGGCCCCCTGGATTTTATGCAGTGTTTTCCCTTGCTTTTTTGTTCTTTCGAACATGGTAACCATATGTTGAAGTAGTCTTTGCCCCCTACCCCCCGGGAAATATTCTGTCGGCGTCCATGTTAGTCACCCTAACAGAGTACAAATGTATTTTGTTCAGGGTGGGCAAAAACTAGCCCGGAGGGGCCCGGCCCCACTATGCCTGAGTGGAACAGACACTGAAAGTACAGACGGCTGAAGTGTAAAGTTACCGCTTTCGGGCCTATACCGCGCCGCTGTCGATCTAATGGTCTGGAGTTTTGGATGGTTTTCTCCAGATGTAAATGTGCGTGTTAAAAACCCCTCTAAAAGTTCTCCGCCCAAGGCATCCGCCGTATTAAGATGCCCCTTGCCAGGTTTCTCCTAATACAAAACACTCAAAACTACAGGCAGTCGCTTCTCGCAGGACACCTGCAAAATTTTCTTTCGTCTCTCAAAATTACTGTAAAATGTAATTTTCTGGCGCTTGATTTTTAAAAAGTGTATAATGCATGCAGCAAAGTTCGCTTAACCATTTAACGCGCAGTGTTCCCGCTCAGGGAACACCAAACTCTGACGTTTTGACTGCTACCAGTCACGAAGAATAGATTTAATTTCTATAAAAATAGCTGCGGGTGACATAGCTCCGCCAGAATCCTTTACTTTTAGCACGTCATCTCCCGTAAAAAAAATGGTCACGATTATTTTTAACAGCACTGACATCTGCCGAAAAATGGAAGAATGCGAGAACAGCTGCATGGATTGCCCAATGCCGAAAAAAAGGGCAGCCGTTGCCATCGCTCGGCTTAACTACCAGCAAGATGGCGGACGATCGAAACGTTCATCGCGTGCCACAGATCTAGGGATCCTTTTTTGACGCAGCTGGCTGTGCCGGCACAGCCAGCTGTGGTCAAAAAAGGGTCTAGATCTGTGGCACGCGATGAACGTTTCGATCGTTCGCCATCTTGCTGGTAGTTAAGTCGAGCGATGGCAACGGCTGCTCTTTTTTTCAGCATTGGGAAAGGGTTGCTCCTCAAAGGGTTAACCAGTGTTGGGAGACTGACTTAATGAGCAAATTCAAAAGAAAAAATAAAAATAAAATGTTGCATCCATCTGGTAAAGAGAGGGGATCGATCTCCAATCTGGGTTTTACCTGAAAGAAACAATGACCGAAAAAAGAAAAAGACACTATCATTTGCGGAAGTACGACCGTTTTTAGCCTGGGTAGTTTTGGACTGCTTCCAAAACGCGTGAAGTCCCCTTTCACTTTTCTCGCGGCCAGGTTACATTTTGGAGATGAGAACACCTTTTTCCCACCTCTCGGCGCCATTTTTGAACGGATTGATCGGGCATTTCAGAAGTGTTAAACTCAAAAATAAGTTCTGTGACTCTGACAGGCAGGAATTGGTTTGCGGACTGCCGCGTTCCAAGTACGGTATAGCGCCGATTATCCGGATCGACCGATCCCGTTAACGGAATATCCGAATAATTGGACAACAGACGCTGGTTTTCTTTTCTTTTTCTTTCTTTCTTTTTTTTTTTTTTTTTTTTGAGAATGCGAGTGAAGATAGCTGTCCTTGATTGATCTGTATAATCGGCGCTCTAGTATATCTTCTACGATTTCAATTTGTCTGCGTCTCTCCACTTGCGCATCTTCTACAGGCGTGGAATATACTGTGAAATACTGAGTTGTTTTCGTGCCGACTGTTTCGATTTTATTCCTGTTCCATTTTTATCCAAAGTAAAATTCCAATTTCTGTTGCATGCACTCGATTCATAAGTTCACTGTACCAGTATCAACAAGAAAGGAAAATCATGCCAAGCCCGTTAATCATAAAACACTTTTTTTTTTCTTTTTCAGAACTGTATGCATTTTGGCTCCAAATTTGGCGGGATCGGGGCGGAATCTCAAGAGTTATGCATCACTTTTAGCGTCATTTTGAAAAAAAAAAAAAAAAACTGTTAAACTTTTTAAGTGTTAATTTCATCTATTATTTAAATGAAGAATAATCTGTTATAAACGTTTATATCCTTATTGTATTGTGTTTGATGTAGTCTCTGAACTGCCGTAGATAGTAATGTTTCGGAATTATTTTGAGTGCGCCTCTATAAGAATTATAAATGCTGCAGACCCTTTCGATGGATAACTTTATTTCGTAAGCTTTAGTAACTTTGTCTAGTTTAAAACGAAGGATGTCCCTATAAATACGCTTTTAACAGTGACTGCCTATAAGGACACTGGAATCGCCTAGGAAAGATGTCAGTTCAAACCGGTTCATTCTATTTAATGCATGAGTTATTGCAAACGCGTATCTTCCGTGAACAACAACAGCAACAGAAATTTAACCAACTCAAGTTTATATTACTTAATTTTCAATATTTGTGTTGGATGACTCTTTGCTATAAGTGTTTGAGAAAAAAGCAATTTACTTAAAAAGCAATTCTCTAAAGGAAGTGAGATCATCCGAGAGTTGCACAGCTAAGAATAAATTGAATAGTTAATAGTTTTAAAAAAAATAAGGAGTGGAATGAATACTTTGATAGATATAACGCATTCAAGTTAAAAATGGTATTGGTAAATCTTCCGTGTTCTAGAACAAAGAGCGTTTTTCATAAGTTTTTTTCCCCCCTTCAATATATGTATATTTAAAGGTCTTCTATTATTTCTTCAAGAGTTGGGGGGGGGGGAGAGAATAGATTTTTATTAACTCGAAGGAAAGCCATTTTTAAAGAAAAGGGAGATGCTTGTAACCTTGATGCTGATGTGAGGTAATTTAATTCCAGGTCGAAAACAGAAATTGTGAAACGGGGCAAACGTTTGACAATGACACTCATTTTATCTGGTTTTCAAAGGCGTTCGAGTTTTTTTTTAATTTCTTTTCTTTTTTTTTTTTCGAATCGAGACATGCTTATTGTGGAAGAGTTACCGAAATCCTTTATTGTGAGCCAATAAGTGGCCTTGAATTTGGGTTCGGTAGCTACCGTTTATTGAAAGTGGTTTAAGTTTCACTGGTACATTTTCGCAACCGTTGTATATAAACTATAAGTATAATTACATACAGCAACTGAAATATCAAGACGTAATAATTTTGAGCCCCTGTACATAGCTTTAAACTCAATTTTTTGTCCTATTTCTGTATGTGTGCCCAGGGCACGTGCCCCAAATACCCGTGCGATTATGAGGGCCTGGGAACGCGGGGCTACGGCGTCCCCCTACTTCATATTTTTAAAGAGGGAGCCCAAATTTTTTTTTAATATATTAATATTTCCAGTTTGTAATTCTGCAGGGGTCCAGCTAAGTGGGGGGGAGGGGTCTATTCTTACTATAAAATTTGATTGATAGCAAATTTTACTATAAATATTTTGTAAAAAATGTCAATTGCATTGCAAATTTTTAGTAGTATTTTTTCTTTTATTATTTATCAAATTATAGTTTGCAAAATTAATATAATTATATATAAAATTTTCAAAAGTTATATGAAACTTGAAAACATACTGTTTAGAGCCACGGATCCAAAAGGTGGATATGCTTCCAGAATTAGCGTTTCGTGCGTAGACTATTGGGGGGAGGGGGGTGTCCAGACCCCCTAAACAGCCCTTGTATACGTCCGTGGCCATTGATAAACCGATTTTCTCTCACTATCGGAGGAAAGTCGTTTGCAGGTATTTTTTTATATTTGCGTTTCTATCTTTTGCTGTAGAGTAAGTACGAATTACAAATAAACGAAAGAAAAGGGGTTGGAGTAATGTTTCATCAGCTTGGAAAATTGAATCTGTTGGAAGTGGGTGGAATATCGAATCACTTGCAGATGTGTGCCCGATGTTTCTGGTATCGATTACCTCAATGAATAATGATGCATCATGATAATACATATGAGTTACCATTAGGAGAGTCATGATTCCGTGAATATTGTTAGATCGTGGGTCAATCTGTTAAAATACTAATAGAGACATTAGTTCCTTTTCACTCAAGATTCCGTGATAATGTGATAATGTCTTTGTTTAGCTGGTGCCTTCCCCCCTCCCCCGGCCTTAATATTTATTTATTTATTTTTTTTAAGTTGCAGCTTTTTCATAATAAGGGACCAATTTACATGAATGTTCATAATGCGTACCTGAATGTACAAGGTCTCCAATTTACTCGATGTTTGAAATGGATAAGATTTTTACAAGATTATATGATTACAAGCTCTGGCATAATTTGGGTCCGTTTTGCGGCCTCTTCCCAGAAGTACAATTGAATAAAAAATGTTCCTTCGGTGGCATGTTACCCTCCATTTTGATGTTTTGTAAATTATTTTAGCTAGAAAAGTAACTTGCAGAAAAATTAGCTTGAAAATTCTCCCAAATAGATGCTGAAATTCACAGAAAGCAAGCCGTTTTCTCAAAAGAAAAGGGGGCGGGAAAGGAATTTTTTTTTTGGTGGGGGGGATTCCTGCATCGACCCCAGAAGTTGCACCTCGTTTAAGAGTTGTGGTTAAAAAGGGTATTAGAAAGCCTTCTGAAAGACGTGCACATTACACAGATGACGGCCTGCTACAAAGTGAGCTTTCTTTGAGATCGCATCCCTGTTTTTAATTAGCTCGTGACGTCAATCTCGCAAGCGAAAGGATTCCTCTGCGTTTTTGAACAATGCTCGAGAAGTGTTTTAGAAAGAAGAAAAATCACGAACAGTATGTAGCTCAATAGATATTTCGATGTTCTCACCTACTAATTGATTGATTGATTAATTAATTCAGTCATTTCTTTTAATAATCGGTTAATATATCATCGAGAGCTCGTACTTAATTTTTTTATGACGCTGTCATTATTCAGTTACCTTGCTTATTGACTCAATCAAACACACTCATTAAACTTCGCTTAAAAAAAAAAAAAAAAAAGCGTAACTGTTCTAAGATGCAACTTATGTCTCCAGATGAATACATTTTTATTGACGATTTAATCTCCGCTAATTAACCCCGTAACTTAATCTCACCACTCCGCCCGCGTTGGGAGCGAGCGAGCGGTCAACAACGATCAGTTTGCAGATAAGCAATGAGTGAACTTTCCCCCTTGTCAGTCAGGACCCCGCGCGCTGTGTCTGCCGGTAGGGAAAAAGCTACACAGTCTAGACAGGCTGGCTAAGTTTTTAAAGCATGTGTTGCAACTCCGGCCTTGTTTACGTCTTTTGCGGGGAATGAGAACTTCCACTGTTGTAGCATCTAGCATCCATTCCCCTCCCCTCCTTCCCAAATATTCCTCCCCCTAGGCCAAAGAAAAGCAGCCCGAATGTCGGCCGATTTCAAACGTTTCGCATCTGTTTGTATTGGCCCGTTTTTTTGTTTTCCTTCTAAGGTGTTTAGTAAATTGAATGGTTATTTTTTTTTCAGTTAAAAGTTGCAATTTTACAAAGCGCGTACGTGTGTGTGTGTGGGGGGGGGGATGCTACTGAGAGACATTTCATATTTTCTTAAAGTTGGAAAAGTTTTTAACCTCCTAACTGAGCAATTTTTTTTAAAAAGAAAAATGTTGACAAAAGACGCATTTTTGTTGGAATTAAAAAGTAAAAATTTCCCGAATCTAATAATCCTGCTTTAGATCAAAACTCCGGGTGGAAAGCATTTCGGTAGCATGCGCGAGCTAAGCCATCTATTAAAAATCAATATAGATATTCCAAATATGCTTTTAACCTACTTGACATTTTTCTTCCCATGTCTTGATTTTATTTTTTATTTTTTTGTTTTTTGTAATGGTATGCCACTGGAACATCAAGCCTTGGGCGGGGGGTTGTCAAATGTGACGGTCATTTGTGAAGCAGCACCCAATGGGCACCTATCAGTACTCCCAAAAAGACATCACAAACATCCAAGCTCATGCTGGGAATGGAATATGGATCCAATGTATGGTAGAATGGTGCATTAGCCACTACACCACTTTGGCTGAGTGTTAAAATACATAAATACTGCCATGTCTTTTTGTCCCAACCTTCCTGAATAGTTTTTGAAGCTGAATGGGCAGTTTTCTAAAAAATATATATTTTTTAAGTATGTTATTTGATTTAACCTATTTTCTTCATTTCATCACAAAGCAGCCGTGGCAGTGATTCCCTTTCAGTTCCTATTCGTGCTTAATGGTACACTGACTGCCTCTTTGGGGCTTCAGTAGCCAGAAAAATAAATTTTTAAAGGTGGTATTAGATAATAAGGAAAGAAAAAGGTTTTTTTTAATCATTAGAAAAAGCAATTAGCAGTTAGTAAATGTTTTAATTATCAGAGATTCCATTTATGGTTAATTGATACATACTTTCTACCTGCTTAGTGGTACACTGCCATGGTGCCTGCAAAAGAAAACAAAGCAGCCCTCAAACCGTAAGCTGAAAAGAAAAACTATTTAATTTTTTTACATTCACACTTCTCCCTTATTTACCAATCTACCCAGGGAGAGGACATACGATTTCAGATTTAACTTGCATGTTTACTGCATGTATTTGGTGATCTTTGATCAGCAGGGATTCAGACCTGAATTCTTTGACCCAGAATTCGATACTTCTCAACCGAAATACTGTGGGCCCTTTTGGTTGTGTTTGAAATAACTTGTCTCAAGGAGGATTTATCGGACCTTCCTCTAAACTATAAAATCCAATGTACAATATTTTTCTGACATTGGCATACTATTAATTAAAATAATAACCATTTTACAATTTGCAACATGTTTTAGTTAAGTTGTAATAGGTGTTCTTTAGACAATATAAAACAGCAAAGGTTCAGAATAATTTGCAACTTGATCCACTTGTTCATTCAGTTCTGGGCACTCATTCTGTGCTGATGTGCTTGGTGAAATCATCAAGCCTTTTTTGGCAACACTTGTCACCTGTAGAAATGCAACAATGTTTCAGTGTCACTTCACATGCGTTGCCTTTTTGTAAATATGAGCTCTCGTATTTTTCCATTAACAAGAGTAGCTGTGAAGTATTTGCATATTATTCAGCTGCTCGCAAAATAAAATATTAGTGCCAACTGTGGCGAAACTAAAATGTTATTTCATATTCTAGTAACCATGGATATGAAATAATTATTAACATGAGAAAGACATAGGGTTGCTAATTGTGCCATAGCATGCATTCACATTGGTCCATTGCACATTCATCAGTAATGGATTACAATGATGGATATAGATTATGATTACTACCAATTTAAAAAAGGATTATGGATATCTATTGTCAAATTTGTGTAAAATCAGTCATCTTGATCACAGTGAAATAAAATATTTAAAAAAAAATTCCAAAACAATGCAAAGCTATGTTATAAAATTTTAAAAAATTAATTTAGTAACTGTTTACAGTCAATTATAATCCTTCCAAAATTGGATTAACACTGATTAAAGAGTAAACATTGAAGAAAAAAATGTGCGGTTACAAATCTTGCACTCGCACCCTATTAATGGAAAAGTACATAATTATTAAATGTACTTTGCTATTTTCATTCACAATATTCTAAACTAAAAAGTTTTTTTTTCTTCTATTCTAGTTATGCGCCAAATCCTTCGCAGATGACAGGCGGTATGCCGGGACCTATGCCCAATGCAGGCCACGGTTCAGGTGGAGATTTCCAGCAGCAGCACTCGGCACTGAGTGCGGCTGCACTTGTAGCCGCTGCAGCAACAGCCACAGCGACTGCCACGGCCAGTGTTGTTGCATTGCAAGGAAGGGAACAGCCAACTGGTAACCAGTACGGGCAGGTTAGTATGATTCTTTGTTTAGAAAACATTTTAAAGAGTAAAAGTTTAATTCTGTATTATCATGCCTCCATGAAATGTAGTTGTAGGCCCATAGAAATTTAAAGAAAGAAACTATAACTATGATGAAGAATTTTATCAGAGATAGGTTATTCTTTTTTTCCCTGTTGAATTTTTGTGTACACAAGTTTAGCTTGCTCACTGTCATCATTTAAAAGACACAGTGGAGAAGACTTTCCATTGACCAGTGTTGCTTCCTTAAATCGGTCTTCTTTAAATGCTCTGCCAGAACCCATCAATTTTATAACACTTGACCTTAAGCAGAGCATTCAAAGACATATTTTGGGAAGCAGCACTTGTTACAAAAAGGTAGTCTTTGAACAAATTAAGTTCGTGATCAAGATTATAAATGAATTTAAAAAAGAAAAATGATTCATTTGTAATAAAATGTTTCTCCACTTATCGCTCCTCTTTCCTGAAGCTATCCTCTGCTTCAGCTTGAAATTTTATGACTGACTTTAAAAAAATCTTGGACATGCATGTTAATTAGTGCATGGATGACAAAATTTACTATAGAAACTTTGGAATCTATTTCCTGAGAAACTGCTGAACATTCAGGGTATTTGGTAGTAGCGATTTCATCTGTGGAGGCTTTTTTCCCACATGTTTTTACGAAAAAACCCCTCATGTTTCATTTTTATGGCTTTAAAAAATACACTTGTATCTTGTACCTTGTTCTATGTAGACAGTTCTTTATATGATTGTGATTGTTTCAACTATCATTTCAGGTGCCCCCTTATCAAGGTGGTGGTTATGTGACAGGACCTCAGCGCATGCCCAATCCCCAAATGAACAATGGAATGAACCCAGGTATGGGCAACCCCATGGCTAATTCCATGAACAGTATGGGCAGCCATATGAACAGTAATATGATGCCCAACTCTTCCATGTCTCCCATGCCTATGAATGGGCCTATGGGAATGAATAACATGAACAAAACAATGCCTGGAGTGGGCGGGCCTGTGCAGCCCTCTCATGGACCTATGTATGGCAGCAGCTCGCCAGGCATGACCCACAGAAACAGAGTGAATCCCTACACCCCGCCCGCACAGCATATGGCACAGAAAAGGCCTAACCAGTACAACAATCCTATGGTACAACAGTACGGTCCGGGAATGCAGCACTACCCCGCGGCTGCACAACATGGATTCAATGCTGCACAGTACCCCGCCGGTCCTGGTAACCAGTTCTCAAAGCAAGCCTACAATGCCAGTATGCAGCAGCCAGCCATGGCCAACTCAAGCTACCTCAATCAGCAAGCAATGCGTCCCACCGTTCGTCCACAGCCCAACCCCTATGTCAATCCTCAAGGGCAGTTTTATCCTCAAAGCCAAATGAATGGCTCATCACCTCATCAGGCACCAGCCTACGACCAGCAGTATGGTCCTCAGTATGCACAAAATAATATGCAAGTATGTAGTTTTGTGCATTTATATGTATCTCAAAGAGTCTGATTTTATTAAGGACTCATTTAAAATTTATAAATTAAATTATTAAATGCTCAGGTTGTGCCTTTTGAATGATGTATAATTTTTCCTCTTGATATCTTATAAAAACTCTCTAAACATGTCTGTATTATACCCCCATGTATATTTCTAAACAAATTACACCGGTTAACACGATTTTTGGGTCTAACTTCTACATATTAAATTTTAGCTTCTCCTATGCCAAAACTAAGGAAAATAATTTTTTTTTTTAAATGAAAGTTTGCTTTTGTAGAAATTACAGCAATTTTTCAAGTTTTAGGCAAAAATCACTGATTTTTATATTTTTAAAATAATTTTACTCTAAATTATGATCAGAAAAGTTTTTGCTGCAGGATTTGCGATAAACAATAACATATAAATGTAAAATAATAAGAAATTAATGTCTAAAAGTGAATATTTTTCGTATTTCTTTTATGTTTGTATGAGCAAATTATAATACAAACAAATAATAATATTACAAATAATACTACAAGCAATACTACAGAGTTACAAATAATAATACAGTTTACTTTCGGGTTAATCAAAGTTCTGCCATCTTTCGTTTATGAAATAAATTAAAATAGACTTATCGATGTAAATCAGACAAAAGCAACTTTAAGAACTACAAATGAAAATTTAAGTGTTTTTCAATGTCTAGAATCAGAATTTAAGCATGAGAACAGAAACCCCCACCCCCCAAATTTTTTTTTGTTGACTGGTGTTATCTATTAATTGTTCCAATTGCTTCCACAATTCTAAATTTAATTCTGAATTTTACCTTTTTTTGCCCTTAATTCTTCCCTTTTAGGGGCAAGTCATAAAAATCGAATAACTTTAATAGTTTGCATTGCTTCATAAATATATATAAATAATATTTGTCACTTCAAAAGTTAATAATTAAACAAAAAAAAAAAAATGCTTTGGAATACAACCAGCATGCTTTTATTGCTATGGTTATGAATATTAAAATGATCTGTATACTAATTCAATAAATTGGTTGCTTTTCTGTATTCAAGTTTGATATGAATTGATTGCTTCTTTGCAATTAATGCCTTTATCTGTGGGAAAACTTCTTATATCCTTTGTTAATTTTTTTTTTTGCTTCCTTTCTTAGCGAAACCTCAATTACCAACAGTCACCCATCCCAGGGAATCCTACGCCGCCATTAACTCCAGCCTATATGTCACCCAATCCCGATTTAAAACCCCCTTATGCAGATGTTAAAGGGGTGTCCCTTCCTGCCCAAAGTAAGTTTGAGTCCAAATCTTGGTGCTTATATAATATCTATCTATTATTATTATCTCATTATTTTTTTTCCTGTTTATGATATCCTTGTCTCCTTTGACATGAAAAATAAGGTACTTTCCCATTAACTAGGTGTCACTTGTTGCCGAGCTTTAATATTAGTGCCAGTTGTGCTGAAACTAAAATATTACTTTATTATACAGTGTGTTCTAAAAGTTCCTGTACTTCAACTTAACAAATGCATTGTCAATGTTTTTTTTTTTTTAATCTTAACAATTTTTAAAAATAGACTAGCCAGTATCTAATTCTTTCTTTTTTTTTTTTGTGTGTATGTGGGTGGGTGAGATATTGATTTTTTTGTAATGGGTTTTAATAAAACTATTTTAATGCTTAATGTAATATTTAACCTACACAACATTATGTTTCAAGTTTCATAATTACTACACATTGGTAAAGGCTGTTAAGTTGTTAGAATACAAGATTTTTAGCAGTTTCCTTTAACAAAACAATATTAGATTGTGTACTAATTAAAAAAAAAAAATAGATTGTATACTTATTTTAAACTTAGTAAAATGATACATACTTTGGCTTGAGATTTTAACCTTTTGATTCTTGTAGAGTGTGGATTTGAACCTCGCCATTGACACTCTATTCTTTACTTCTGTGCTCATTTTAATGGAATGTTGAATAAAAGTGTTTACCATAAGTTTTCGTTTTTAAAAAATTACGTATTTAATTTTTTTCAGAAGATGATGAGCTTCGTTTAACTTTCCCCGTCCGGGACGGTGTGATCTTAGCACCCTTTCGCCTGGAGCACAACCTGGCTGTCAGCAACCACGTCTTTCATCTCAAACCCTCGGTGCATCAGACGCTCATGTGGAGGTCTGATCTCGAACTGCAGCTCAAATGCTTTCACCACGAAGACAGGCAAATGAACACGAACTGGCCTGCTTCCGTGCAGGTGTCTGTAAATGCGACCCCACTTTGTATAGACAGGGGAGAAAACAAGACCTCTCACAAACCACTCTACCTAAAGGAAGTGTGCCAGCCAGGAAGGAACACCATTCAGATCACTGTTACTGCTTGTTGTTGTGTAAGTGGACTCCTCTCTCTGACTTAAGGTTGATCTTTTAAGAAACGATGTAGTTTTTTAAAGAATCCAACTGTGCTAGAAGCTTTTTTTTTTGGGGGGGGGATGTAGATTATCTCTTTAAGGGTGTATGTTGGGAAAAAAAAGAACTCTGTTTTTAGTCTTGGCACACAAATTGAAATAAACTAATAGCACCATGGTCTCCAAAAATTCCAGATGGTTCTTCATAAGCTGCTTTACACACTGCAATAAGCGAAAACACTGTGGCGTTTGTGAAATTTTCAGAAAAAATTCTTAAACATGGATCTGAGCTGCAAGATTTTTCGAAGAGTGACATGTTTATCAAAGATTTCCGATTTTTAAGAATTTTTTCTAAAAGTTTTGAAACTGATACAGATTGGTTATTTATTTCAGTATGTAGTACAGCTTGTAAAGAGACAGTTTCAAGATTTTGAAGTGCCTGGCATAATTAGTTTATTTGTACTTATGTACCAAAATCACATTTTTTTTCAAACTACAACGTTAAGAGCTGTGCTATGCACGATTACGAACAGTGAATCTAGAAGAGTTACAAAACGTTCGGGGGAAAATTCCCGAACATTCAGATATTTGCAATACTTTCCTAAATGGATAACACTTCACCCCGGTTTTGAAGGCAAATTTTGTGTTAAAGAATTCTTTCTGAAATTCACATGAGATATATATAAGTGCTCTCTTAATATTAGTTTATAGTGCAGTTAGTGAAAAAGCATTATTAACTTTTTCGATGTTTAACATCATTGATCTGTTTTTAAAGCTCTTCAGGAGTCCTGGGATGCCTATCACTTTTTCAAAGGAACAAACAGCCTTAATGGACTGTTATGTCAGTGGTGGATCTAGAAAAATTAGGGAAAGTGCAATAAGTATGATGAAGCATTTTACCTAAAATGAGTCATCATTCCCCTCTTCTCACAGATTGTTATTTATTATCGAATGATTCATTCAAACCCATGAGCTATCTTTAGGCAAACAAAACTACTGCATAAAAAAGTGTTTCAATTTCAATTGATATTAGTTCACTGTGTTGGGAATCAACTTGTCTCTAGTAAAATTTATAAATTCATAACTAAATTGAAACAATTTTTGAATTTCACAAGAAAAAATGAAAAATTTAATTTGTGCAATGAAACTTTTCAAATTCAGGGTTTCTACAGACCTGGAAAGTCAGGGAAATGAGTTTTGGGAAAAAAGTCAGGGAAATTTGAAGAAAGGTCAGGGAAATGCAAGAATACTTGAATTTTGTGGCAAAATCAAGAAAATACTTCCTGTTTGAACCTAATTGTAGAAATTGTTTCATTTTCTTATTTAACCTTATAAATAATTTTAAAATGTGTCCTTTATTAAGATATCTTCAGTTGAAATATGCTTAATTTTATCCTAAATTATTATCAAACATGGTTTTTGTTAGAATCCAGTGATGTCAAATAATATTTTTGTGTATCCAGTGATGTCAAATAATATTTTTGTATAATATTATTGATTTTATTATTAGTAGTAAAAAAGAGGCAAAATATATATGAAAAGTTATTAATTAAAGGGTGTAATATTAAAAATAGAAACACAAAATTCAGGAAAGCACGCTAGATAAAAAGTCAGGGAAGCAAAAGCTGTGAAATCTGTAGAAACCCTGAAATTTGTCATTTGGATTTATTAATTTTTGACTATGTTCTTATTTATAAAGCTTTAAATGTGTTCTTATTGCGGCATTTATATCAAAAACTTTCATTGCATGTGCATTGATGTTATTTTTATGCCTTTCGTTTTAGTCTCATTTGTTCTTACTACAACTGGTCCATCGACCCACCGTTCGATCTGTTCTCCAAGGTTTGTTAAGGAAGCGTTTACTCCATGCTACCCATTGCATTGAAAAAATCAAAAGGAACTTTACAAGTGTGGCTGCATCTGCAAATACCGCTCTCAATGGTGGAGAAGATGGGGTAGAACAGACTGCCATTAAAGTCTCCTTGAAGTGTCCAATTACTTTTAAAAGAATGTCTCTACCAGCGAGGGGGCAGGAATGTAAACACATACAGGTAAATACGTTTACAATGTTTTGCTGCTGTATATACACTTTATTTAGGCAGTTACTTGATTATACTTCAAATAGCGTTACGCATTTTTAAATTCATGCTACCACCAACTTTTAAGTTTTGCAGCTTTTTTTTTTTTTTTTAATGATCGTTGTGCAGATAGGATCCATATAATTTCTTAAAAGTGTATGAGTAGCATCTTTGATGTAAACCCGTGCTGCTTTTTCATCTGATTTCATTTTTTTCCCGCTCAAAATTTTCCTTCTTCACTAACAATCTTTTATTGAACTAAACTAAACTCACTGGTGCAATAACCCATGTGGGGCCAAAGCCTGTGCATCCAATCTACACCTTCACAAACATGGGCTCTGGAGTACAGAATCTTATTCCCTGGTCAGATGGTCAGCCTGATGCAGAGCCCGCGATGTTTTAGTCTCCAAACAACCTTAGTCTTCATTGTATCGACTCACTGAAAGGCTTGGTCAACCTTGGCCAGCCAGGGAATAACCATTTTATATTGGGGCTGTTATATCAAATTATAGTAAGCTTTATGAAATTATTACACAAATATAAAATTAGAAATGAGTGTCTCCTGACTCATTTCTAATTTCTAAGAGGAAATGATAGATATGTATCAGTTTAAATATCGTGTAATATTTGTATAGCATGTTTTGTGAAACTACTATTAGTCGAAGATGTTTCATTATGTATTTTTCCTTTTTAGTGTTTTGACCTGGAGTCCTATCTACAATTGAATAGTGAGAGGGGTGCCTGGAGGTGTCCTGTGTGCAAGTGAGTATTATATTTCTAATGTGTAATAGTTAATAATGGAAACACCCAAAATTCCGGTTTAAATGTCATAATTAAAATAAAGGGCTTTGAATTTACCATTCATGCATAATTTTTTTTTTTTAAGACCCAGTTAATGTTTTAAAAATTCAATGAATAGTGTGTTTTAAATATGAGAAAGTGTTTTAATAATATGCATTTATCACTGTACTAGTGGCGGAACCAGCAAAGTTTTAGGGTTGGGGCACATATTGAATCCAAAAGTAGAAAAAGGAAATTGTTAAATTCTATGAAACAAATGTTTTAAATTTAAAAAAAAAAATTGAGACAAATGAATAAGATTATTTAGCTTGAGAAACTGAAATGAGCATTCATTGTTTGTAGTTTCTTCAATCCTAAGAACACAAAAATAAATGCTTCTTTTCCATAATGGACATATGAATTTTATATTTTATCACGATGACTTTGAGTTTTTTCCGGGAAAAATTTATCAAAAAATATTTTTCCTAACTTTTAACAGATAAGAATTTTAAAATGTACCTCTTTTCAGTAGTATTTCAAATACAGTGGATTATATATTCTACTGCAGGATTGTATTGAAGCACTATAGCTCATATTTTACCCATTTTTTAATAACTATGTGACTCCTTAAAAGACAAATAAAGTAAAAAAAATGAAATGGGTCTTTGGGACACACTTTAGAATGCAACGAAAACTGTTTTCCTCCCATTTTTTATGTTATGCATATAAAAAAAAGGATTAAAAAGATAATTTTACTAATTTCTGGGAAGCCAACGGAATCCTTGCTACTGTATCTGTTTTTTGCTAAATAGTGCTAAAATTGTTTTTGATGGAAGAGTAGCTAATGTACGGTGTTTGTTTCGATTTCAGTAAACCTGCACTTCTTGAAGGCCTGGAAGTGGACCAGTATATATGGGGTATCGTTACGAACCTCAGCAATTCAGACGTCGAGGAGGTGACAATAGACTCCACGGCCAGTTGGAAACCTGTACACATAAAAACAATCAAAGAAGAGCATGATGGAGGTAAATTGGCATTATAATTACATGTTTTTATTTGTTAAAATTTCTAAAAATGCTTTTCATTATTTTAAGGTCTTGATAGCTTTCTCATCAAATATAAACTTTGTTTTTAAATTGAATCTTATTTTGTGTTGCAATACAGCTCTTTAAAAAAAATAAAAATAAACCAATTGTACGAAGGACTTGGAATCCCTTCACAATGCCATAAACAAGAATTTGAATAATGTGATTTTCTTAAATTTGTGGTTGAGAATTCTGCCTTTCTCCCTCTCTTTTTTAATAACTACAGTCATAAACACTCGTAATGATGCACTCTTAATTTTATTTGAAAATAAATGATATTAAGTTAATAAGTATTACAATTACTCTGCTAAAGATAATGATATTTGTACTTCGCATGCACTTGAATGTCTTTTCAGTGGTGATTAAACACTTTTATAAAGATTTTGTAATCCAGAATAAATTATTAAATCAATAAAATCTTCCTTTTCATTGTTTATTTCCCAGAATAATATTACATTTAGGTATTCTTTTTGTCCTTCCCTAGTAGCACAAATAGTTCAAAAAGCGTTAAAATTACGTTGGAAACACGTTTTTTTTTTAACGTTAAAAAACGTGTTGTAAACATCTTTTGGACTAATTGTGCTACTAGGGTTGTGCAGTTAATTATTGTCGACCAGGTTTCAAAATTTGGATTGTTTAACCCCTTGCCTGTTGAATACATTTGAGAAAAATGTGCCAAAAATGAAAAATTTTTTACACTTTAATTTTGTTAATTAACTCAGGTCGGGTATTTGCATTACCTGAACTGAGTTCGGGAATCACAGGCAAGGGGTTAAACAGTAAAAGTTTTTTTAGTCTTGCTGTCTAAACTTTGCAATGTACTTACTCTGTATGTAAATTATTTTGTCTTGTGCTTTGTATCAATGCATTTTTTTCTTCTCTCCTCATAAGATATGTGCTCGGCCCCCAAAAGGTTCAAAGCAATGTCTCCTAACAGCATGACAATGCCAACGACAAGTACATGGGAAATGGGTCAGGGATTATCACCTTATTCTGCATTACCTCCTCCCGATATGCAGAGTAAGTTGAATAATTTTTTGTTATGTTCACTTGTTATTGTAAACATTAAAAAGCTCCTTCCAACTTTCATAGTTTTTGTCAGCACACTGGTAAATGTGCTTAGTAACTGTATGTAATTAGTAGCTGTAAATACTAAAATTATCTTTAAAAATAGTTCATAAGAAGGTATATCTGAAAATTTCTGGAAACATCTTGGAAGCCATGCATCTGGGGATGTCAGCATAGTGACTAATCATTTTCTAAAATTATCTTTAGGAACGCTTTTTATTAGAGATGTAACGAATAGTGATTTGGCCAAATACCGAATATTTGGCATATGGTTTATGTCGAATATTAAATTTCTTAAAAATTCATTTTAATTGTAAATAAAATGCCGCTTTTCAAATTTGTAATGAAATGCTTAATGAAAGGTAATTGAAATTAAGTTTATATTATTTGTAGGTACTTAAAAATGCACAACAGCATATTATCTGTAGAACTAAAAAATCTTGGTTATGAAAAGATATCTTTACAAAGTTAAATAATTATGTTTGTAATCGAGGATCTGTAAAGATTCCCTGGTACTTACATATTATCCCAGCGGTCATTCCCGCCAAACTATTTTTTCGTCAAATGAGTTGCCAATCGTATTCAAAACCATTAATAATTTTATGTGCCCGGCATTTATCTTGGCAAAAAATCGCTCGTCTTGGAAGACCGCCGGGATAATACGTAAAGTACGATTCCCTCACATACATAATTACATTATTAATACGTAAGTATCGATTCCCTCTAACCACACCCATTAGAAACCTTAAAGAAAAGTAGAAGAACAAGCCAATTAGTGCCACCAAGTAGAAAAGTCTGCATTTCTGTAACATTATTAAATACATTAGATTACGTTTCATTCAGCTCAAAATTCAATGACTTATAATATTTTATAATATGAAATTAACACTTTGAAGTTAAAACTAAGCAATATTATTTGTAAATGCATTTAAAAATACATGTCATATATATATATATATATAGCTGTTTTCTTAAAATATTTAGCTGAATACGCAGTAATATTTGTCCACAACTATTCGGCCAAATATCTGTTCAATATCTGGCTTACCGAATATTCGGCAAAACAGCCAAATACCAAATAGTGGCCGAATATTCGTTACATCCCTACTTTTTATTTTACTTTTAGACAATTGTCTGTTACTCCTTGAAATTTGTTTGAGAGCAATTGTAATTATTAAATTACTTGTTTGTAAATGACTCTAACTCTCTGAATGTTGGGTTATGGCAAAGCTGCATGAGGGCTATTTGCCTGAGAGCAGGAGTCTTGGGCAGAGACTTTTTAAGGTATTTTAGCATCTAACATGTATTGCTGTTACATTTGGAGAAAGCCATTCAGAACTCCAGACTGTTGGATTGACAGCCATGCGATAGGGCCGAACTCGCGACCTTCACACTTACTACCAATACTTACAAACACAGCTATCTACCAATATTCAGTGTCTTACCCATTCGTCCATTAGTCACCTTGTAGCACTCTGAAGGAATTTGAAACGATTGCCTTAGTGCTGTTATGTTATTTACTCTATAACTTGGATTAATAAGTGTATTTTTTTTTTTTTAAGTAATGATTCATTTTCTTTTTTTTTTTAGGTTTATCCAATGGACCTATGTCAAATGGTCCCATGATGTCAAATGGTGTAAATTATGGTAGTTCATCGGGTGGTTTTGATTTCCATTCTCAAGCATCTGATTTCAGTAGTCCTCTCTCTCATCTTAACGAAAGTGTTGCGTCATTAGATCCTCTAGCTGCAATGGAAAAGTCCTTAATCCACCATGAGCAGGTATGGCAGAAAAATGTACGAGCACTTATTCACTTTTAAGACTTAAACTTTCATCAAAATTAACATACTTTGTTGGAATCTTTTAAAACTGTTACAGTTTAAACTATATCTTTTTAAAAATCTGAATGTGTGAATTTTAATATATTTTGAAAGCTATACATATTTTTTGAGATGTTTAATCTTATAAAATTCTTAACCTTTGACTTCTATGCAGTGCTATTGCACTTTTGGAATGTACACCCTCCAAAAGAAGCATTCGAGCAAGAGAGAAATTTCCTACGTTGGTTTTGTAAATTAAAAATTATTTATCATAGAATATGAGTTAGGCTATGTATAAATATTACTTTCCGCATTTCTATTAAGTTGTGCATTTTTCAAGAACTCAATTATTATTCGCAAATCTAAAATAGGAAATTTCTCTCTTGCTCAAATACTTTTATTGGAAGATGTATGAGGAGTTTGATGGATAGCAGTCAAATGGTTAAACACTTCATTATTGCTTTTTCTTTATACCTTTTGGCACTCAAAAAGACAGCTTAATTTGGAAGGTGCAAATGATCCAATTTTTGGATTTATACAATTTTAAAACTCATAATGAGTGTGTTTTTCTACTCTATGTGTATACATTAAAAATCATTTAATGTCAGATTGAGTCATTTACACCTTTCAAAATGAACTTTTTTTTTGGACCACCCACCATAATTGCAAGTATAAAGAAAATGCCACAATGCTAGTTTTAAAATTTTGTATATAATTCTGAGTAAAATATTTGCATCAACTAACGCTTACAAATAACAATCAGTGTCAGTAAAAGTTGTCTTTCTTGTGAGTAGTCAAAATGACCCATTGATGTGTAATTAGATATGTACATACAAATAGACAATAAATTAATTATATTAAATGCACAAAACTTTGTATATTTATTGCATAATTAGAAGCTAAGGAAGATAAATTCTATAGAAAATGAAAAAGTTGTAGTCTAAGTTATATAATGGTCAAAATGACCATATCCATAATTATAGTGTTAAGGGAAACTTGAATCCTTTGAAATTGGTTAAAATCCAAAATTTATCTATAAAGTTTGAATGCACTACTCCTTAATGTTTAATTCGCTACTATGCAAACTTGGTCCTCACTTTACCAACCCACTCAAAGGATGAAAGATTAAGCATAATTACTGTCTAAATATTTTCAGTTGTTTATTGTGATTAACACTAGAATCGCGGGATGGGTCATTTTGACCCAAAACCAAATTTGATTCAGTTTTTTGAAAAAGTTTAAAACTGAAATTTTTAAAAAGTCCTGACTTTTCCTAACTTTATGTTATTAATTATCTGTAAAAAAATTTAAGTTTGTAACTTTTATCTGTTTTTTGTTTTTAATATGTATACTTGATATCGCGGAATGGGTCATTTTGTCCCCAAACTTCCTACGCGTCTGAAATCCGAAGTTCAAATTAAATAAATGTCATTGTCATTCATAAAATGAATGGTAATGACATAATAAATGGTATAATAGCATACCATTATGTCATTTTCATGGCAACGTGAATTTTACAAGTCTGGTCCATTTGACCCATGCCGCGATTTTAGGTATACCTACCTCAAGCGACGTGGTTCTAATAAAAATTATAGCAACACTATTTTTGTACTTTTAATGTAATATTAAACTTAATACGAATGTTAAGATTGCACTAATACCATTACCATTGAAATATAACATTATTGCTTCATTGCAACGTGAATTCTGCAAGTTGGGTCAATTTGACCCAGCTCGCAGTTTTAGGTATATCTGAAACACTGTGGTTCTAGTGTTAAATATTAATTGTTTTCAGTTGATTATTATGATTCATTTTTTTTCTCAAAAGTGTATTTGTTTCTTTAAAAATGTTGTGCATTTTTAAATACAAAACAGCCACAAGGGCTCAGTTGTCTTCGATATTTATATTTTAATTTCTTTTTCCAGCAAATGGGGCATCCTAACCTTCATGATCAAAGCAACTCATCTCTCCGTCATCCCCCTGTCTCCGCCCCGAGAACAAGCACTCCGCATCAAGCCCAGCAGCCCCCCACTCCATCCTCACAGAGCCAGAGCATGCAGCACGGACCTCACACGCCTCATACTCCTCATACGCCGCACACCCCTGGTGGCGGACCCCCAAGTGTTCCTCCCTCATCGCAGAGTGGCAATGAGAACAATACGACCAGCCAAAACACATCGCACACCTCTTCAAACGGGGATCACTCCAACTCACTGTCCCACGCTCCCGATCTCAGTGATCTCAATTTTGATCCGGCAGCTGTCATCAACGGAGAAGGACAAGGGCAAGAAGGGCTCAATGTAAGTGATTGAAGATTATTCGAATAGTTTAAAATCAGTAACAGAATTTTTTTTTACCAAATATTTAATTTTAAAAACTTTAAAACACATAAAATTACTGTTAAAGTATCTTTGAAACATTTTCAAGGTCTTTTTATTGGACCACCATCCTCAGGTGTTCTGCCGTGCAGCTATAATTGTCTGTTGCTATTTTTAAATAACAGCTGAACAGCTGAAGATGGGTATTAGATAACAGCCCTTGAAAATATCATGATAAAGGGATTTTTTAATGGTAAATGTTCATTAAAAAAAAATTAAACTTGGATTATTTTCCCCATTAAAACCTTTATTTTAAAATCTAAACCAGATAAATCATTACTGCCAGTAGACTGGGCCTTGAACATTTCAATGGAAAATTAATGAAGACCTGAAAATTCCTGAAAAAATAAAAATTGAAAAATAAAGACATTATTGCTTAAAATTAATTCTTCTTTTTGTCTTAAGTCTGAAATGCTCCACATATGAGTTGACATAGGTGTGCATTTACTTAATGACAATCTGCATTGATATGGCAGGTTATAATGTACATTGTGACAACTTAGTCTGGAACTTCATCAGAAAAAGTTGGGGGAATTTTGTTTCAGAAATTGATTGGCGACCTTGTATTAGTGCCATCTACTCTTTTTATTTTAACTCTTTGAGACGCAACCCTTTCCCAATGCTGAAAAAAGGGCAGCTGTTGCCATCGCACGACTTAACTACCAGCAAAATGGCTGACTGATGGTCAGCCATCTTGCTGGTAGTTAAGTCGAGCGATGGCAACGGCTGCCCTTTTTCAGCATTAGGCAATCTATCCAGCTGTTCTCGCGTTCTTCCATTTTTCAGCAGGTGTCAGTGCTGTTAAAAATAAGCGTGACCATTTTTTTATGGGAAAGGACGTGCTAAAAATTTAAGGATTATCTCGAGCTGTCACCCGCATCTATCTTTATAGAAATCCACAATCTATTCTTTGTGACTGGCAACAGTCAAAACGTCAGAGTTTGGTGTTCCCAGAGCGGGAACAATGCACGTTAAAGGGTTAAAAGAATTTAATGTATTTAATTGAATTGAAGTTTACTCTTGCTTATTTAAATTTTTGTATTTAAAGTTGCACAAATATGTTTGATTGAATTTCCTTTTAGATTACTGTAAGCATTCAATTAATTTTTCGTTCTTTTTTTTTTTCTCCAGCTATTACCTGAAAGTGTGGATCCTATGGAACTTTTATCGTACCTTGACCCACCCGATTTGGACCATACAACAGGGAGCAGTAACTGTGGCTCCACTGCTGTCAGTTCTACTTTAACGACTGCCACAAGCAATGTCACTACCTCGTCTGCAAACAGTAATAACGATGACCTACTGGCTCTCTTCGAGACTTAAAATGAACTCAACTCTGTTTTTTTTTTTTTTTTTTTTCCCCTTTTGAGACATTTAAAGAACTCTTTACCGAGAGGACACTTTTATTTGTTGTTGAAAACTGTACAGGGCTGTTGACTTCACTTGTTTACCATAAGGCCAGTTGCACTCATGAAAAAGAAGAGATCAAGAGACTCTTATTTTAAAAAGCCATTCACCAATCATGTCTGTATTATAAGAAGAGTTATGAAACAAAAGTGAGGAAATATTCTACATGCGGTGTAAATTCATTCAGGAAAAAAAACTGCTTTATCAGTATTTTTCTTTCTTTCTTTTTTTTTTTTTTTTTTTAATATTTTACTAGTATTATAAATGCACATGTTGGTGTCTGAAGGCTTACGAAAATGCTCTTGAAGAATTCTACAGAAGTTTTATAGAAAGGATGAACCTGTTTTTTTTTGTCTGTGGGATTCTGAAGACGTTTCTCTCTCTCCAGGGTTTCTACAGACCTGGAAAGTCAGGGAAATGAGTTTTTGTCAGGGAAAGCCAGGGATTTGGGAAAAAAGTCAGAGAAATTTGAAGAAATTGAAGATAGGTCAGGGAAATGCAAGAATATTTGAATTTTGCGGCAAAATCAAGAAAATACTCCCTGTTTGAACCTAATTGTAGAAATTGTTTTATTTTCATTTTCTTATTTAACCTTATAAATAATTTTAAAATGTGTCCTTTATTAACATACCTTCTTGAGTCGAAATATTCTTAATTTTATCCTAAATTATCATCAAACATGGTTTTTGTTAGAATCCAGTGATGTTAAATAATATTTTTGTGTATATTGATTTTATTATTATTATTTGTAAAAAAATCAAAATGTATAAAAAATTATGAATTAAAGGATGTAATATTAAAAATAAAAACGCAAAATTCAGGAAAGCACGCTAGATAAAAAGCCAGTGAAGCAAAAGCTGTGAAATCTGTAGAAACCCTGCTCTTTTATTTCTTTTCTTTTTAGAGAATTCTTCAGAACCTCTAGATAGAATTCTGTTTAATGGAAAGCAGAAGAATTCTATGGAACCTGTTATCTCCTTTAGAAGGTAGTTTCTGTTTGAATGAGGTTCTATGGAATTCTATGATGAAACCTGTGTCCTTCAGAAAATGGTTTCTATCAGAATTTTTAGAGGTTCTGTAGAATTCTACGAGAGTGTTTGAAACATTTTCGTAAGTGAAGACGACACGCTGCTCTTGTTCTTGCCAAAAACGAAAGAAGAATCGATAGAGCAAACTGTAAATGAAAAATCGTTTCTCATGTATGTGACTTCATCGGACGCGTTAAAATTCCCAAGGCTGGCCAGCATTAGTATACCTTTCATCTCTCATTTTTATTTTAATGAAACTGTATAGAACATTGCTACACATATATTTCATCATTTTTTGAGGTGATATGGAAATAATAGGCTACTTATTTTGTTTTGGCTTTGTAGAATATATCACGCTGGTTAGTAGAATGGTATCGACATTCATTCATTGTAAATATACTCTTGAGTTTAGGTGAAACAAAAAAGCTCTAGGTGTATTTTGAAGTGTTCTTTACACATATTACTATATGTGTTTACTGCCATGTAATATTCTTTATCTTTACCTCTTGTTGTCTATTTATTGTGTAATAATACCCTTAAAACACACAGAATCAAAAGTATGTTGGGACCGGAGTACCCATAGAAGCCCTATGTTTTTGCCATTTTATGGTATTTATGCACTTTCTTAGTAGCAAGGAGCACTAATAAATATTTTATTTGTGCAGTTGTTCATGCTTCTTTTAGCAACTGTTAATAAAATACTTAAAAACAACTGAGTGATACAAAGAAAATATATATATTGACTATGCAGCTGGATTCAACTTGTATGTATTTATTTGTAAACAGACTCTAAAAGTAATAAATTTTAAGGGAAATTGATTAATGGGTAAACTTGCATTTGACTTGGTAACTCACAGCTTATGCAATTTTAGAAACAGTAATGATTAAAATAAAAAAAGACACCTACACATTTCTATAATTCAACTAAACAAAGAACATAAATATATAAATACACATTTAGTTGCAGTAATGTATTAAAATGAAAGTATTTAAAATTTTCTGGCACATTAATTTTTAAGTGATTGTGATTTTAAATTGACTATAAAATGTGGTTTTTAATTCCATTGAATTCACTCTGTTAATTATATGTTAAGTCACTATGATAATAATTTTTTTTTTTTTTTTTGTGCATGTGTGCTTTAAAATGGGCAAAAGCTTTTTTTGTTTTGTTTTTAAACATGGATTAAATTTTAAAATTAATACTTTGAAATTGTTTGTTTAAAGCAAGTTACTTAAAATTGAACTATCTCCAAAGAAAAAGAAACATATACGGAAAACCTTATAAAACATTGGAGATGATTTCTTGATACTGTGATACAAAACTCCTTTTGTCCTTATAACTACCTGTTTATATTTCCTTTTTGAAGGGTATTGCTTACCAACTAAAATGCAAGTTTTATTTATTTATTATTATTCCTTTAAGTTTCATTGATTCATAAAATTAGTAATCTTATTCTCCAGGCAATAATAATTTTAAAAATCGTATAAAAAATAATTTTTATGTCAAACATTGCAGATAAGCAAAGTTGTAAATACGGTGATTTTCTACAAAGCATTTGAGCTCACAAATTAAGGGATTTGAATTCTTAAAATGATACCAGTGACTTATTTTTGCTGTTCATTTTTAAATTGAATTGCTTTGCTCTCTGCATTAAAAAAAAAAAATGAAAAAGTGATATATGAATGTGAACAAATTTAAAACATACTTAATTTTTGACAATCCAAGTGTTGTACTTAAATGCAAACTTTTTCAGCAAAGTGTTACTATTTCTATACATGACAATGTAATATGCAGCGTTATATTATGTGCTTAAGGAAGAGTTTTTTGCCACTTATCTGAATATTGTGTATAATTTTTTTTTCAATGGCTACTGATGTGTGTTTTTTCTTTAAAGCATATTTTTTAAAACTAAAGACCATCTTGTGTTATGTTGGATTAAAATCATTTTTTTCTTATTTTAATAAAGTATTTTCCCCTTGATACGTTTAAATATGATTACAGCTTTAGGTTTTTTGTTTTTTTTTAAATATGCTGTTGAATATCCATTCATTTAATTGTAAAAACTGGTATTCAATTTATACCTATAAATGAGTTAAATGCGTATAACATGATTAGCCAGATATCGCTTAAAATTATTTTCTTTATTTTTAGATAAACAGGCTAATGTAGAATTTAAAATCTGTTTTAAAATTAAATATTTTTCATTGGATTTTACCAATCTTTACATTATAATTTGATTAAATTAAAAATTTGTCTTTAAAGTATATCAGGGTTTCTACAGACCTGGAAAGTCAGGGAATATCAGGAAAATGAGTTTTGGTTAGGGAAAGTCAGGGATTTGGGAAAAAAGTCAGGGAAATTAGCAGAAATTGAAGAAAGGTCAGGGAAATGCAAAAAAAAAAAAAAAAAAAAAAAAAAAAAAAAAAAAAAAAATGAAATTTGTTGTAAAATCAAGAAAATATTTGCTGTTTGAACCCAAGTATAGAAATTGTTTTATTTTCATTTTCTCATTCAACCTTATAAATAATTTTAAAACGTGTTCTTTATAAACACATCTTGTGCAGTTGAAATAAGCTTAATTTTATCCTAAATTATTATCAACCATGGTTTTTGTTTGAATCTATTGATGTTAAATAAGATTCTTGTATTTATTAATTTTATTATTATTATTATTTGTAAAAAAAGGGGCAAAATATATACAAAATTATTAATTAAAGGATGTAATGTTAAAAATAGAAACACAAAATTCGGGAAAGCACACTAGATAAAGTCAGGGAAGAGTGCGATAGATGTCAGGGAAGCAAAAGCTGTGAAATCTGTAGAAACCCTGTAAAAGTTTAACTATTTAAATAAATTTTATTTCAAACTTCATGTATAATCAATAAAAGTAATAAATTTCAGCTGTAAGAATTTAAAAAAAGCCCAAGACTTGGAAAATGTCTGTGTTTCAGTTAATTATTAACTATTGCACTTACGTATTACTTTCCTCTATTGAATTTTTTGCCTTTAAATAACTCTACCTGTAATAAAACATTCTATAGGAAAGAACTTTCTGGTAAAACACTTAATTTGTTCTCTCATTATGCATGTTTCCCATTTTTAAACATTGTAAATGGATATTCAGCAGTTCTGCAGGCAATTTTATACTTCTTTTTTTAGTTACAGCAGAAAAAAAAAAAAAAAAAAAAAAAATCTTTAAAAGATGAGCACAAGAGAATAATCACGCACACTCAGTCGCACAAGAAGATGGTGCTATGCTTTTATTTTCTACTGTCGTTGTACATCTTCCCTTTATCATATCAAATGTATATTGTTGCTGTCTATGTGTTTTAATATTGTACCGGGCAAGGCTTCTGGAGGAGCAATTTTTTTTTTTTTTTTAAATGCGAGTATTGTGTGTGGGCCAAGCTGTGTGTTGGAAAAAGTGTTTTATGATATATTAATGGGGTATTTTGGGCTGAATTATCCATGATGATGATTTTATTTATCATATTTGATCTGATACCTAGTGCTGTCAGTGAACTTTTTTTTTTTTCTTGTGGTCAGTACTAATCAGGATAATTCAATACTTAGTGCTGGGCATTGATTTTTGTTGGTCAGTCCTAATCATAATTAATTTAACATGTAGTACTGTAGAATAAATGTTTGTTAGTTAATACTAACTGTAGTGGGTACTGGGCAATTATTATTTTTAAGATATATACTAATCGGTTTTATCCTTACATTGACTTTTGAAACTGACACTTTTTTTCCCCTACTGATAAGAAAGCTTTTATATTTTTTTAAGTATTAGTAAAAAATAAAAAGAACATTTATAAGGAGTGCATTTCTCTATTAGATTTTTTACCTTTAAGAAAATTAGAAATTCTTAACCATCTATTTCCAATTCTTTACGATAGTAATTTTTTCACTCTTTTTTTCATATTTTTATATATATTTAATTTCTGCATTTTTTTGGGGCTAGTAAAATTATGCATTTTAGTTCAGTTAAAATTCATCCCTTGAAAAATGTTTTGAGTTTTCTAGATTTTATTGAAAAAACATATAAAAAAAATAACTTTAATATCTCAGTTTTAAAAATTAATGATTCAAAGGAGAATTTCATCATGAATGTAAAAATAAATAGCTATTAATTTATACCACTTCTTTTCTGGTGATTAAAAATGTATATACATTCATGGGGAAGTATTTTTAAGAATTGATTTTGCAAGTTTTTTAGTATGCGTCAATTAGAAGCATGTAATTGATATTGTTTGAATTCAGGTACTTGTAAGCTAATAATGTCTGTGCTATTTGGTAAAAATATTGTATGTATATATTCATCAGGTTTTTGCTTTAAATACATTTTGTATAAAGCAATAAATTTGTACAAAATGACAAAAAAAAATCAGGTATTTCACTTTATGAAGTTCGTTGACTAGATTGTGAAATATATTTATCAGATTTCTCTGGTGCTGATCATCAGAAATAATTATCAGTCAAGTTAATTTATATTTAAGAAGTATATTTTTATAAAAGCTTGTCGTGTTAAATAAATATGATGCGTATTGAAAATGTTTCGCTAATTTTAACCCAACATACCTATTTTAGAAGTAATTTACGTGAAATGTCATTTTAATTATTTTAGTCAGTGGTTTTCAAGCCTTTCTAATATGATCTTAAGATTAGATAATTATAAAATTTAATCAGTCTATATGGTCACATTTTAATTTATTTAATAAGGACTTGAATAATATAACGATAGTTAAAAAATTATAAAATATTAATTTTTATGACTTTATATGTCTGCTTGATGCAATGTTACCATACTTAAATGTTTTTAAGTGCTATTATAAAACTTTGCATTCCAATTATAATTGAAGAAAAAATATTTGCATAGGTTAATTCAGTGATGAATTAAAACTATTCTAAGGAGTAAAAACTAAAATTGTTTTCAAATTGTTTTATGAATTGTACATATTATAGGAAACATTTTTAAAAATTATTATTTTGTAAGTATCTGTAAAGCTTGAGAACCCCTGATACAAATTTTATTTTATACTAACTTGCAACTCTATTTTTATTTTATAGAGAGCTACCCAATTTATTTCTAGTTTACTTATCTGTAGTTGACTGAAGTTCTGATAAGAGCTCCACTGTCTTGAAGAAAAAAAAAATAAATACTCCTTTTACTTTTAAACATTTCAGTTAGTTTTTTTGTAAACTCTGAATCTTAAAATTTTACTGAGCTAATCATTGTTTGTAAAGATGTCTTTTCATCCATGTTTTACAAATGTACATTTTGAGCATCTAGCTAGCCCAGTGAAATCTCAGGGTTTTCTTAGTGGATGAAATAGTTTTAGGGATAATTTCATTGTGCTTTGTCAATATTTTATTTTAATTTTATTTTTTTTTCTGTCACATATCAATTGCTTCTGTTGTGATTTTTATCGTTTCCCCATTCAGATAAGTGGCAAAATGATAATTGGACCAAATAATTTTCTATGACAAAACACTGTTGACGAAGGAGCAAAATAATTGTGTTTGGTCTAAAGTATGTCTACTTAAAATAGGGGAGGACTCAGTAACTTGTTTTTAATGTGTACTTCCCTATCTGTCTTCATCTGCTGTATATAGTGTAGGTATTTTGTATAGTAATATAGTATGCTTTAAGTGTAACAAAAAACAAAATATGATAAATATCATATGCCCAATCTTGATGCAAAACGAATAATAAAAAAAATGTTTGCTTTTCTCCAGCTAGATGCTACTGCTATTCATGATTTTAGTAATAAAAATTTAATAAATAATTTTGTTTTTGATAAAAATATGGTGTACTTTTATTTTTGTATTGCGGAATACACTACACATGCAAATCTTTGAAGCACAACCCATTTCACATTGATTTACAACTACTGGGATGCACTACCCAATGCTGAAAAAGTACAGCCATTGCCATCACTCAGTTTCTCTACCAGCAACAGGGCAGTTGAATGAATTGCCAATAGTATGCCCACAACCCTGTGTGCCATAAAAGTTCTTTTGCTCTGACATGCAATTGGCAATTCAGTTGACCACCTTGTTGCTGGTAGTTAAATCAAGCGATGGCAGCAGCTGCAATTTCTGTGTTAGAAATACATCGATGCATTTTTATCACATTCTCCAGTTTTCAGCCAATGCCAGTACTGATAAAAATGTTTGACATCAGTTTTGCAAATAACTGGCAATTTTCACTAGAAATTGTATGCTAAAATGCAAAGGATTCTCGTGTAACTATATTACCCTTAGGTATTTATTAAAATCAAATTCATTCTTTGTTAATCAAAACTTGGAAAATTGACTAATGCTTGAGTATTTTTGCAACCAATAGTCAAAATGTCAGAGTTTAGTGTACTCGCATCGAGGCCATTGCACGCCAAAGAGATCCAATACAACTTACGTCTAATTTCCATTGAATAAATGATTACACAAGTCTAATAAATAACCTTTGAACTATCCCTATTGAATAAATTAATAAATATGATAAATGTTGTAGATTGCCTTCTTTTATCAGAAGAAATTGCATTTCCCAAATTGTTATTAACTTTTTGATAATATAAAAAATTCAATAAATAATTTGTTTTGTTTGAAAATAGGGTACTTGTGTATTATAGTGTCGACATTTTCGCCAAGTTGGCGTTGCTAAGGTCGGGTTACCTTAAAATATTTCTGGTCAAATATTTACATACGACCCGAGTTGCCATAAAAACAAAAACCAATAGATACTGCCTTTTTTATTTGCGTGTGTACATAGATTTAAAGCACTGGATTCAAATTAAATAAAGTCATTCATATTTAACTTAAACACCAACGTATTATTCTGAAATAGCACCTACATAAAGTACCTACATCACGCCTCTAGTTAAATGAAATACGCAGTTTATAAAACACAAAAATTTTGGTGTATTAATAACATAAACTTATTTAATAAATACTTAAATTCCGTCAAGACATACAAAACATTTTTTAAAAATACAAACAAACTTAGTTCATCAAATGGCGACCTACACATAACAGTTCTGCTTAATTCAAACTCCACAGTTAATAGCATGCACTTTTCATATCATGTGCATTACAATGCTTTGTTAAATGCTTAAATTTCTTTAAGTCATAAATCAATTTTTAAAATCAACCGCACACATAAAAATTTATGAATTTTAAATGAAACCCGATTCATTTTATCCATAGCAGAAATTACGGTATTTTGATGCACATTATCGCGTGCGCAATAGCAACTGAACTGTAGAGTATAAACCCTTGGCGAATAATCTCTTCGCTTGGCATATCGACGGTATAATACACAAGTACCAAAAATAGTTATGCATCAATGCACTTTACCCTAACAGCATTTAAAATACAACTTAGTGCCTGTAATACATATCAGAAATAATAGCTGCATTTTTGAAACAAATAGTGGTTTTCAGGGACAGGCTTTTCAAACAGAGAAGTTGCTTTTCATCTTTTTAGAATTAATTTTAAGGAATAAGCCTCTTTTTGATTGAAATAATGGTGTATTATAAACAAGTTCTGATAAATACATGGCACATTCTTTGCACAAAAATGGGCTTTTTCGAACACAACTGAAGATGAACTATACAAATAGAATAAATTAATGATTTTCATGTTATCATCGCTGCAAAAAAGCTGCACCTCCTTTCCCTTTCAAAAATATAAATGAGGTAGAGTTCAGAAATATTCATTCACATCTGAATTCTTATGAATTGTCACTGGTCTTCAATCCAATCAACCAAAATGTATTCATTTGTCCTTTACCCTGTATTATGAAAAAAAAAAAAAATAAGAATATTTTAGTACTTAAATAAGTGCAAACAGTCATATTTTTTTAAAAACAAGTTTGAACATTTTAAGAAAAAAAAAATGTGTATAAAATAAAATGCAGCTTGAACATTAAAAAAGTAAATAAATAAAACAGTTCTAATATTAAAAAAGTAAATAAATAAAATAAATGTTGGTCATATTTTTTTGAACAAGTTTGAACATTTTAAGAAAATAAAAATGCAGCTTGAACATTAAAAAAAGTAAATAAATAAAATAAATGCTACTGTAAAGTTAAGTTAGCCATTCGAATTAGGGATGTTTTTCTTCTATTGAAAAAAAAAAAAAGCTATTTCATGTTCTATATATAAATGAACATAATATAGTGATCCCATTACACCACTCCTAGACATCTACGTCATTAATTCTTGTGGTTACTGAAATCAGTTGTTGGTTCAACTTAAGATTTTATTGATTCAATTCAAAGAATCACGCAGGTTTTCTTTTTGTGATTTCTTAGTTAATTGAATACTATATCGAAAGAGTGTAGGAGTATTATTATTATTATTATTAGAAAAGCAGTTTGTTCATTTTATATTGAAACTGTTTTCAAAGTTCTCTTAACTGTGGACCTGCAGTTTGTTGCCTATGGATGTTGACAAGGTTTAAACTGCCTTTCTCTAAAAGTTATGATGCTACAATATGTAAGATTACACAAGTGTATGTTGAAGAAATAAAATCTGCACCTTAATTTCGAAGCACAAAACATATATTAATTTCTGGGGGGGGGGAGGATTCGGGATGATTTTCTATTAGCTGCACTATATACTGAAATAATGAAAAATTGGTACCGTTTATATAATACAGCTTGTAAAGAGACATTCAGAAATGCTAGACATAATTAGAGTTGTGTTTTTATGTACCAAAATTGCATTTTTTTTTTTTTTTTTTTTTTTTTAAATAGCAGTCAAGATTGCCAGAGAAATGCGTAATTGTTTATAGCCAACTACATCAACAATATATATAAGCCTCAAAATACTGTGGTTCATAGATTTTTTCTAAATTCCCCCGTAGAATAAAATTTGGTACATTTTTTAGGATAATTTAATATCCCCTTTTACATCAACCCAATGTGAACTGACAATATACTTTATAAGAGCAAAAATAGGTTTGAGATTTTTGGCTTCATTATTCTGTGGGGAAAATGTAGACACTCTGGCACGAACTTGTTATGGACACGAGGTGTGTTGAGGGGGAAGGGGCTGTAACTGAGTGTGTGTGTGTGTGTGGGGGGGGGGGGGTGTTAAGTCCTCCTAGGAGAAATTTTGATCCTCTTTAGAAAAATTTCAAGTAAATATCAAACGGTTTCATGCACAAAAAACAGTTCATCCCCTGCCATAGACTAATATACTGAAAATAAAATTCTACACTGTATGCCCGTGTTCTAAAAAGGTCTACCCAGTTATGCCAATGGGGAAGGGGAGCTTTGATCATGTGACATAAAACTGCCCCTAAAAAAAATGCTAGAAAAACAGTAGATTTATTAGCCCTTTGCCCTCGAAGCTATTATTGCTTGAGTGAACCAGCAACTTAAAATCGATCCCGTCCGAAATTTGCTGAATATAACAAACCACTTTCTGTAAACTGTAATTTTCGACTTTGAACAGTACACAATTTCTGCATTTAACGCGTGAGCTGGTTACTGTTTTGAAAAAATATTTAAAAAAATATATACTGTCAATAAAAAGTGGGTAATTATTAAGCAGGTTCCGTGATATATCCCCCTTTTTTTCCCCCAATGGCGGGCACTAGCTGTTTATAGACATTGAATACTACTGGACCGGAAGTCAAGGGCTCCCATAATTTTTTCTTTTGCACTAAAGTGCTATGTATTAAAAGAGTATCATAATTTATGAGTCGTCCCTGGATTTCTTCCTCATTCCATTAAGTTGGAAAGTGTATCGTTATTCATGAGTGTGCCGTATTTTCCTTCCTTGTTCCATTAAACACATCTTTGGAACCGAAATCTATCTTAAAATCACCTGCTAAATCAATCGGTTTACAGCCTTCGCCAAGCATAATACAACTGCCCTTTACCATTTTAAATACTGTTTGGAAAGTGTATCATAATGTATGAGTGTGCCGTGTTTTCCTTCCTTGTTCCATAAAACACGTCTTCGGAAGTGAAATTTATCGGAAGCGGGAAAAAAAAAAAAAAACAATTTTGATATAGATTTATCGGAAGTTGAAAAAAAAAAAAAAATGATACTGCACATAAAAAGTTGAAGACATTTGCTTACCTTTATTTTCATGGATCCTCTTGGCTCTGAAATAAAGTTTTCTTTTAAGTGGGAGTAGGAGGTTTCACTTATATGAACTTTACCAGCCTTGTTAAAAGAATAAAAGAAAACATTACAATATCAAATTATTAAAACGTTTTGACTCTTAGTGCTGCCATCTAACAGTAGATATAGTTTCTAAATAAAAGTTACATATTTTACTAATAGATGGCAGCAGTAACAGTCAATGCACATTGAATAAATGAAAAATGCGTAAACGTATCCAAAAAATTATAATGTTTTTTATTAATGAAAGCCTTAAATACTGTCTTTCCCGATAATCCTGATGGCATATTGAAATAAATGCATAAACATAACATTTCCAGGTGTTGTTACGCAAACAGCATACCAATAATCGCAAAGTATTTAATATTTTAAAACAACAGCATTTACAAATGATTAACTTTGTTCGAGTACACTTTATCAACAAAATTACGCATAACTAATTTCTTCTTTTTTGCTTGAATAAAGTTATTAATTTCTGATTTATTCATATCTCTTTTTTAATGTAATTACAACAATTTATTAACTTGATTTCGAATAGCATGAATGAAGGAAATATTCAATATGGAAAACAAGTTATTTTTATTTTTATTTTTTTATTAACAAATCGGTCCTTGTAAGAAGAAAATAATTAAGCTTAAAAAGTAAGAATACATCTGATGCTCATTTAATATATCCCTAATCTAATTTTAATAATAGTATTAAAAGATAAAGAAATAATATTGATAAAAATAGAATTACTACCTATTACTTAAAAAAAGACTATCTACCTCCGTATGCCTCCCTGAAATGTTCATTTTATTTATTTTTTTTATTTCCATGTTTCAGCAGAGAAAAATGCTGCATATATTTTAATCTCCCGAAAAATATCAAAATGTGGGATCTCGAAAAGCTATTTAGAACCGCACAAATTGCGAATATGACTTAAATTGTGAGGCAGAAATTTTCAATTTCAAACAATTTTTATAGTGTACTAGCTGAAGTACCCGTTCTTTGCACGGGAATGAATGGACTTTTTGATATTACGATTTGTGGTGATTACTATTTATTGTAATAAAGAGATATAGCAAAAAGGATATCGCATTATATTGTGTTCAATAACCATGCATACCGAATTTCAAGGCAATCGTTTGTACGGTGCAGAAGGCCATGCGGCGTAGCGCAATCTAGTGGCGAGTTTTAGCAAAACGGATACGGCGAAAATATTCTTCGCATTCAGATATCGATGAATACGAAATTTCAGGACGATCGGCTGGACAGCCCTGAAGTTCATGTGTTGACGCATTAGTACTAGGACAATGGATAGCGCCAAACTCTTCCCGTGTTCAAATAGCTATGTATACCTATTTTCATAGCGATCAGTTGCACAGTCAAGAAGTGATACACTGCAGCGCGATCTAGTGGTTAATTAAAGTAATGATTTTGCTACAGTGCCGTCAAGTGGCGAGTTATAGCAAAATGGATAACGCCAAAATATTCTCATTGTTCAAATAGCTATGTATACTGATTTTCATAGCGACCGTTTGAATGGTCAAGAATTTGGCCTGCTGCAGCGTCATCTAGTGGCGAGTTAAAATAATAATGCATTGCAGTGCCATCTAGTGGTGAGTAACATCAAAAGGAACACAGTTAGAATATATTCTTCGTGCTGAAATGTGCAAGTATAAAAAATTTTATGCCGATCAGTCGAACGGTATAGAAGTTGATGCGTTGCAGCGCCATTTAGCGGCAAGTTACAGCAAAATGGATACTGAAAAATATTCTCCGTGTTCTAATATCCGCGTGTACTAAATTTCATCGAAATCGGTTGGACGATATTCGCATAGTAAACGGCTAAACGGAATAGAATTCGACGTTCTGCTGAGCCATCTGGTGGCAAGTTATAGGAAAACGGATAGCATAAAAAGCTTCTCCATGATAAAAGACTTAGATGAACCAATTTCATGGTGCAACGGTGCTGGAGTTTTTCAACCTCATACACACATACCATTATTCATTTTTATCTATAACCAGTGTCATTATATATCCCAGTCTGAAATAAAATCCAGTTTCAAATCTAAGCCTCGCCAAAGTGCCAACATACGCCATTTTGCAAGAGTTTTTTCAGGGAATCATTCGAAGCATTGACTTAGCAGCAATCAATAAGGGAAATGGTTCGACCGCGAAAAAGTAAAGCAAGCCTTTATTTGAAAAGTGGAATCCCTTAATACAGCCGATATTTTTTTAAATTATCAACTATAATGTGTTTTATTCATCGTTACTCCGATGTACTAAATGAGAAGATTTCAATTTTCTGAAATTTGGCGGAATTCCCCCAACTTAAATCAATGTACTCAATTGGCGAGAATTCTGAAGTTAGATCGCTTGAAATCCCTTAATAACTGCATTATTTCTTCACGGATCATTAAAATTTAACGCTGTATTCTAATAAAACCTTTGCACTTGTTTTCAAAAATCTATTTCCTTAAGCTCTCAATAAATTGCGCCAAGCCGAAAACTGTGCAAACCGCTAGAACTCACTTACTCAAAATCGATATTTCAGCCACTTTATTTTTTCGCCAAACTAAAAAATTTTACACATTAGCCTCGGAAATCTTCAATTCTTATTGTTTTGCGTATAAAACATTTCATTCCTGCTCTGATTTCCCATGCACACGATATTATAATTTTAAAAAAATAACCTTACGAATATAAACTAACACACAAAAAAAAATCATTATTATTCTTTTATTTTTACTTTGAGAATTTAAAACATTTTATTCGGCAAAATCGCCACACATGGCAACCACGATCCTTATTTCACACTTTTTTCACTACAGGGGTTACAATTACGGAAAGCTTTTTGCGTGGAGAGCATAAAAAATCTCTTAAATTCCGGGAACGGGTGGACTTTCAAAGTTTTAAAGTGGACTACGATTTATTCTATATTATTTTACATATCTGTGCTAAATTTCAGGCCGATAGGTCCATTTTTGTGGATTTGTATACGAATCAAATCACAAACAAACAAACAAACAGAATTTCATTTTTATTTATAAGATGATGATGCCATGCTTTTGACGGCCTTAAAAGAAGCCCGGTCAATTCACTTGGTTATTCCACCCAGTTAGTTTTCTAACGGAATGAAGTATTACTTACGACGACACTGCTTTTTTATGTACGGAGGAACGACATCAGACGTTAAAACAAATACTACATGGTCCCAAAATTTACGCAAGATTTGAAATATAGAAAACACAGTATTTTTTTTTTTCAATCGTATATTTTTACTTTCCGAACATGTACCATGTAAGGAAAGTATTGTAATCATAAAAAAATTCGACCTCGAGATTTTGGTGTATTGACACGTTTTGGTGTCTTCTGAATTCATTTATGCTATTTTTACGAGATGTATGTATGCATGTGTGTGTGTGTGTGTGTATGTGAGTGAACACGATAGCTCCTAAACGGAGCATTCGATTGAGCTCAAATTGGGTATATATGTTATAAACCACCGTCGCAAGACCGGTATTGATTTTGGTGTGTATAGGACTTATAGTTTTTCTACAGGGCTACGACAAAGATTTCTTTTACATTATGGCCTATGGGAGGAAATTCTTGAAAGTGCGCTAGCGTTTGAACGGTACATTCGATTGAGCTCAAATTGGTTATATATGCTATAAACCACCATCGTAAGACCGGTATTGATTTTTTATATCTATACCGGTTTTGTATCTATACCAGTGATTGAACACGATAGCTCCTAAACGGAGTATTCGATCGAGCTCAAATTGGGTATATATGTTATAAACCACCGTCGCACAAGACCGGTATTGATTTTGGTGTGTATAGGACTTATAGATTTTCTACAGGGCTACTACAAAGATTTCTTTTACATTATGGCCTACGGGTGGGGAATTCTTGAAAGTGTGCTAGCGTTTAAACGACGCATTCGATTGAGCTTCAGTTTGGTATATTGTTTGAAGTATTCATCGATTAAAATTTATTTAAATGCTTGGTAATGATCTTAATCGTAAATGTTCGGAAAGTCGAGTGGAGTCACTCCAGATTTTTTTTTTATTGAAACAAAGAGCATAGTGTTGACACATAGTAGAAACATAGAGCATAGAATTGTGTATGGAATAGCACATCGGGCAAATGACCTCCGCGGCTTTATTGGCACATACGCACTCTTATGCCAAAAATTTCCAGGACCATTGCGAATAAATGTGGCTGAATTTCGTTGATGCAAAATTGGTTGAGTCCTCTGCACATCCTCCTTCAATGTAGGGATGGATGTGGGCTCGTTGACATGGACCTTTGATTTCAAGTAACCCCAAAGAAAGAAGTCCAATGGTGTTGAATCACATGACCTTTATCATCATGAGTCAAACTTTCATCATTTTTGAAATGTCGTTCAACCGAATGAAAACGCGTTGTTTTTTCGCGTGTGTATTGTGGTGCAATTATAATAACACTAAACTGTCAGCTGTCAAACAGTTTTCTTTTTTTGGTTGCCAAAACTAAATTAATTAATTTTCTGCTTAATTCAAATCTTGCGTGAATTTTGTTACATTCTTAACTTAAAAAACATCCCGAATTTTAATTTTCTCACTGAACATTAGAGTTACTGTCTAGGTCCAGTGACAGATACCCGGGTCGAACGAACGTCTACACGCATGAAGCTTGTTGAAACCTATCGAGTTGTTAAGAAGACTAACACGCTGCTGAGTCCATGTCTAACCTGTTCGCTCTCGTCGTTGAGAAAAGACGCAACGGAGAGGAATCACCTTCTTTGACGATTATTGATTCCTGTCAAGGGTGTAACACTGGACAGAGAAGGAGATTTCTTTCTCAGTCGCGTTTTTCTCAGTGATGAGAACGACCAGGCTAACCCTTTAACGCGCAGTGTTCCCGCTCTGGGAACACCAAACTCTGACGTTTTGACTGTTGCCAGTCACGAAGAATAGATTGGATTTCTATAAAAATAATTGCGGGTGACATAGCTCCACGAGAATCCTTTACTTTTTAGCACGTCATTTCCCGTCAAAAAATGGTCACGATTATTTTTAACAGCACTGGCATCAGCTAAAAAATGGAAGAATGCGAGAACAGCTGGATAGATTGCCCAATGCTGAAAAAAGGGCAGCCGTTGCCATCGCTCGACTTAACTACCAGCAAGATGGCGGACGATCGAAACGTTCATCGCGTGCCACAGATCTAGAGACCCTTTTTGGACGACAGCTGGCTGTGCTCGCGCACAGCCAGCTGCGTTAAATATGCTCAGCAAAATATAATTCTAATTATAATTCTTAATTAAATAATATAATTCTAATTATAATTTTTAATTATAATTCTTAATTAAATATAATTCTTAAATATGCTCGGCAAAATTTTCGATTTTTAAGGGGTTTTTTCTCTGAAAGTTGCAACTTATACAGGTTTAAATCGTTTATTTCGGAGTTTATTACATCTTGTAAAGAGACGTACTAAAAATGTTTGAGTGCTTGACATAATTAGTTAATTTTTATTTATGTACCAAAGTAGCATGATGTCTCCGAAACACACCATTGAAGAATTGTGTGTGTGTGTGTGGGGGGGGGGCAATTAATAAGAGATGTGTGCTTACTTCTCCATGCGTCTGCATCCTGGCCGCAGTATTGACGGTGTCACCGAAAAGGCAGTACCTGGGCATTTTTAGCCCCACTACGCCCGCAGCGACCGGACCGGAGTGCATGCCTGTGGAAAACATTTTAAAAATTCCAATTTTTAACCAAAACTATGGTTCGACATTATAAGAAAGAGCACAACTTTTGATATTTTTTAAATATAATTAATTTCCGCCTCATTAGGAAACATTTTAGAATGACTCTTGACGAACTATTCATTCAGAAAAAAAATAATTTAATTTAAAAATGAAATAAAATAATAAATAAATAAAACAGAATAGAATTGAACAAAAAATTAATAAAATAAAAAGTAAATAGAATAATTAATAAATAAAAATAAAAATCTGTGTGGGGGACAATAATATCCTTCATTACAAACATATGTATAGTCGTAATCAAGTAGTTAAAGCGATGAATTATGAAATCTCACATACATCAGTTTATGCATATTTTACTAGCTATAGGTTGACGAAATTTCATAACGTAAGCTATGCATTAAAATGATGCCTAATATTCTTAGTTTAGCAGATTCTTTTAGCTGAGCAGAAAAGTAGATTAATTATAGGATATTAAGAGAAAAAGAAGAAGAAAATAATGTAACAAAAATTACTTTAACATTTCAAAAATAAATAAATAAGAATAAAAATAAATAAAAAATAAATAGAATAAAATAAAACAGCTGGTTATATGAAATTTGTAGAAAATTCCTTATGTTATACACAAGGACCAAAGAAAAAAATATATGTATGTAAAATGAACTTTAATATTATGGGTAAATATACACGGTTATACGTATTAGCAACCGAGCCACTACTGAGCATTGTTTACTTAATAAGTAAATACGTTTTTGTCGCAGTTATGGCAAATTACACAAAGACTATCTGCCAAAGGGGGTAGGAGGCCTCGAGAGGAGAACTATTTAAGGGATTCTAACGCTTATTCGTTTAAAATCTGTAGGAAACCACCCAAAACTACAGATACCCCGCAATGCCCGAATGATTTGGTTGTTGGATTACGACCGATAGCTCTGAGTGGGCTCTAGTCGAAGGGTGGGTGCCCTCCGTGGGGGTCTTTTAAGGGGTCTAACCCGTATTTACGCTAAGTTGGGAGAAAACCACGAAAACTCCGAACGGTTAGGTCGACGGACGCGGATGGACCCGAACCCGGGACGTTCACACTGCGCCGTCACCATTCCAGTGACATAACCACTGTGCCATGGTGAGGCGATGGCCGAATGAATAAGGCACTAAACATGGTAGAGAGCTGAGGTCCAGGGTTCTGGTCTACCGCACGGCTGTCAATCTAATGTCCTGGAATTTTGGACGGTTTTCTACAGATGTAACGCGTATACGCGTTATAAACACTAATTAAATCCTCCATCCAAGTTATCCCCCTCCCTAGGCAGATATCATTCGTGTAAGTTTGCCCTAAAAGACAATACGCAAATCCCAGACTGCTAGACCAACAGCCAATCAGTAGGCAAGAACTCCATCTTCGCACTTTAAGCCATGTACTAACTTTTCACAGACCAAAATCAGATCTAGGCATACTTTAAATTGGGTTTTTTGCATATTTTGCCTTCTAATGCGTTAGTTAAAGCACACGAGTCATTTAAATGGGGGGTGTTAAATTGTACCTCCCAATTTTCACTGCATTCCCAGAGGAACATTGGTCATTTCTAACTGTACTTTTAGGATCTATACTTTGACTACACTTTTGTGGATAGTTTAAATAATAAGGGAAATATTAAGAATAAACGAAAGATTCATTTTTAAGCTCAAGTAGAGATATGAATTAAGTTTGAAGGGGGAGGGGGGGGGGTGTATCAAGATATCATCTTTTAACTATACCTGCTAATTTCTTCAAGTCAGTATGGATAAAATTTAATTTTTCAATAAACTTTTTATTTGGTATTCTAAATTGGGAACATTGGCCTGTAAAAGGTTAATATACAGTAATAAATAAATAAAATAAAATAACTACTTGTGTAAAATTTACTTAAACATTTTTTAAGAGGGAACAAATTCAATTGTTTTTATGTAAATTGGGAACATTGGCCTGTAAAAGGCGTAATTGTAACCCCTGTAGTGAAAAAAGTGTGAAATAAGGATCGTGGTTGCCATGTCTGGCGATTTTGCCGAATAAGATGTTTTAAATTCTCAAAGTAAAAATAAAAGAATAATAATGATTTTTTTTTTTTTGTTAGTTTATATTCGTAAGGTTATTTTTTTTTAAATTATAATATCGTGTGCATGGGAAATCGGAGCAGGAATGAAATGTTTTATACGCAAAACAATAAGAATTGAAGATTTCCGAGGCTAATAGGTAATTTTTTTTAGTTTGGCGAAAAAATAAAATGGCTCAAATGCCGATTTTGAGAAAGTGAGTTCTAGCGGTTTGCACAGATTTCGGCTTGGCGCAATTTATTGAGAGCTTAAGGAAATAGATTTTTGAAAACAAGTGTAAAGGTTTTATTAGAATACAGCGTTAAATTTTAATGATCCGTGAAGAAATAATGCAGTTGTTAAGGGATTTCAAGCGATCTATCTCCAGAATTCTCGCCAAATGAGTACATTGATTTAAGTTGGGGGAATTCCGCCAAATTTCAGAAAATTGAAATCTTCTCATTTACTACATCGGAGTAACGATGAATAAAACACGTTATAGTTGATAATTTTAAAAATTTCGGCTGTATTAAGGGATTCCACTTTTGAAATAAAGGCTTGCTTTACTTTTTCGCGGTCGAACCATTTCCCATATTGATTGCTGCTAAGTCAATGCTTCGAATGATTTCCTGAAAAAACGCTTGCACAATGGCGTATGTTGGCACTTTGGCGAGGCTTAGATTTGAAACTGGATTTTATTTGAGACTGGGATATATAATGACACTGGTTATAGATAAAAATGAATGTTGGTATGTGTGTATGAGGTTGAAAAACTGTAGCACCGTTGCACCATGAAATTTGGTTCACCTAAGTCTTTATCATTGAGAAGCTTTTTATGCTATCCGTTTTCCTCTAACTTGCCACTAGGTGGCGCAGCAGAACGTCGAATTCTATTCCGTTTAGCCGTTTACTATGCGAATATCGTCCAACCGATTTCGATGAAATTTGGTACACGCGGATATTAGAACACGGAGAATATTTTTCACTATCCATTTTGCTGTAACTTGCCGCTAAATGGCGCTGCAACGCATCAACTTCTATACCGTTCGAGCGACCAGCATAAAATTTCTTATACTTACACATTTCAGCACGAAGAATATATTCTAACTGTGTTCCTTTTGATGTTACTCACCACTGGATGGCACTGCAATGCATTATTATTTTAACTCGCCACTAGATGACGCTGCAGCAGGCCAAATTCTTGACCATTCAAACGGTCGCTATGAAAATCAGTATACATAGCTATTTGAACAATGAGAATATTTTGGCGTTATCCATTTTGCTATAACTCGCCACTTGACGGCACTGTAGCAAATCATTACTTTAATTAACCACTAGATCGCGCTGCAGTGCATCACTTCTTGACTGTGCAACTGATCGCTATGAAAATAGGTATAAATAAATATTTGAACATTCAGCGGCTCAATCACTCTCGCTGGCCTGTAAAGGTTAATGTCCAGTAATAAATAAATAAAATAAAATAACTGCTTGTGTAAAATTTATTTAAAAATTTGTAAGACGGAACAAATTCAATTGGGAACATTGGACCGTAAAAGGTTAGTGTCCAGTAATAAATAAATAAATAGAATAACTATTTGTGTGAAATTCATTTAAAAATTTTTAGGAGGGAACAAATAGAATTGTTTTCATATAAATTGGGAACATTGGCCTGTAAAAGGTTAATGTCCAGTAAAAAATAAATAAATAAAATAAAATAACGACTTGTGTAAAATTTATTTAAAATTTTTTAAGGGGGAACAAATTGAACTGTTTTGATTGAATATATGTTCTACATGCAACGGCAACCGGAAAGCTACGGCGCCGTTGCATACCTAAGAAATAAATTAAAAAATAATAATTAGTTACATTTTAATTATAGAGATCGACGAATTGACCTCAGCATCTTATGCACCTTACAACCCGGTGATCTCTCATCGCCCGATCACCGAGCTATATGGTGCAGAACATACTAGGACTACCTTCTTCCGGAATCGAACCAGACACTCAAGCAGTTTAATACAGGTGCACTTGTCGCCGCACCTGACCACTGGCCCACCATCGCCCCATTCATGAGCTGATAAAATCTAATGAGGTAGGTGACAGGTATTACACCCCAAGAAGGGGGGACACTAATCCTTTTGTTTGACTGTGGCCATTTTGGAAAGGGTTAGAAAGTTGAAGACGTTTCTGCTTCAAGACAAGTACGGTGGGAGAGGGATTTACCCCCTCTTTGAATCCAGATGTATAGTTTTTACATGGATAGTAAAATTTCGTTATGAAGGACTCCACTTTTAACCCTTTAACGGGCAGTGTTCCCGCTCTGGGAACACCAAATTTTGACGTTTTGACTGTTGCCAGTCACGGAGAATAGATTGGATTTCTATAAAAATAGTTGCGGGTGACATAGCTCCACGACTCCATTCGAGCTATGGCAGAATATAGCTCATTGGAGCTCGTTGGAGCTCCATATGGAGCTGGAGGAGCTCCATATGAGCTCGTTGGAGCTCGTGGAGCTCCATAGCTCCACGAGCTATGGAGTCGTGGAGCCACGACCCCATAGCTCCACGACTCCATTCTCCGTGACTGTTGCCAGTCACGGAGAATAGATTGGATTTCTATAAAAATAGTTGCGGGTGATATAGCTCCACGAGAGAATCCCTTACTTTTTTTAGCACGTCATTTCCCGTAAAAAAAGGGTCACGATTATTCTTAACAGCTCCGACATCTGCTGAAAAATGGAAGAATGCGAGAACAGAGCTGGATAGATTGCCCAATGCCGAAAAAAGGGCAGCCGTTGCCATCGCTCGACTTCACTACCAGCAAGATGGCGGACGATCGAAACGTTCATCGCGTGCCACAGATCTAGAGACTCTTTTTTTGACGACAGCTGGCTGTGCCCGACGCTGGGTGTGTCGTCAAAAAAGGGTCTCTAGATCTGTGGCACGCGATGAACGTTTAGATCGTCCGCCATCTTGCTGGCAGTGAAGTCGAGCGATGGCAACGGCTGCCCTTTATTCAGCATTGCGAAAGGGTTGCGCCTCAAAGGGTTAAAAGAAAACAATACGTCCTTAAAATTCTTGTTTTCCTAGGCCGCGAAATATGTGGGCGTAATTAGAAATACGGTACTGCATTAGTTTTTGTATATGAGTATTCGTTAAGCCATGATTTTCAAAGGCTACGAACGATTTTAAAAATATTTTCAATATTTAAAAACTTTCATATCTGTATACTTCAGTACATCTCCAGTGTGATACAGATATTTCGCTATTAATCCATATAGTGATTTATATTTTTCTCTAAAAATTTCATTTAGTGCTGAAACTTTCACTTTTACATAGCATTGTCTTTGCAAGAAAACATTTTTATTTCATGCTTATACACTCAAAATCTCCTCCCTTTTTTTTTTTAAGCATAAATTTTTATTTTGTGCTTTTAAAAAAAATAAATAAAAAAATAAAAATAAAATAAATAAAATAAATAAATAAAACCCATGCATATTTCAATAAAATGGAGATGTCTTGTTTTTAGAGCGTGATACCAAGACACGAAGACAAAAATATATTTCAATAATAATTTTAAGGAATCAATGAATTTTAATTGAACATTTAATTAATTTTAGTGCAGTCAACAAACATACGAACAGATATGCGGACTCGATTTATTATTATTATTTTTTTTAACATAGCATGTGTAACTTTACTTGGACAGGTTGAGATTCGAAACCTGGCTGTTCATGCAGAGAGGCCTTGTCCAATAGATTGCTGTTAATTGTTAACATGTCTATCGGATTTGTGTGCTTGGCTCGAAGCCCGCTTATAAATTCTCATCAGAAAGACAACACAAGAGGGGAGGTGTGCCCTCCGTGGGAGTCTTTCTAAGGAGCCCTAACCCGTATTTACGCTAAGTTTCGGAGAAAACCACTGAAAACTCCGAACGGTTAGGTCGACGGACGCCCGATGGGACCCCGAACACGGGACCTTCACACTTCGCCCGTCTACCATTTCTATACGTGACGTAACCATTGTGCCATGGTGAGGTATTACGGCGGTTATTTCACTGAAAATGGTAGACGGCCGAAGTGTGAAGGTCCCATCGCGCGGCTGTCGATCTAACGGTCTGGAGTTTTAGTAGCTTTTCTCCAGATGTAACGTGGATACGAGTTAGAACGCTCTAGAAAGTCCTCCTACCAAGGCACCCTCCAACCTTGGCAGATCGCCGTAGTGTAACGTCGTCGTAATCACACAAACAAACATGCCTTCCAGCTTAACCCTTTAACGCACAGTGTTCCCGCTCTGGGAACACCAAACTCGGACGTTTTCACTGTTGCCAGTCACGAAGAATAGATTGGATTTCTTTAAAAATAGTCGCCGGTGACATAGCTCCACGAGAGAATCCTTTACTTGTTAGCACGTCATTTCCCGTAAAATAATGGTCCCGATTATTTTTAACAGCACTGACATCTGCTGAAAAATGGAAGAATGCGAGAACAGCTGGATAGATTACCCAGTGCCGAAAAATGGGCAGCCGTTGCCATCGCTCGACTTAACTACCAACAAGATGGCGGATGATCGAAACGTTCATCGCGTGCCACAGATCTAGAGACTCTTTTTTGACACAGCTCACACCCAGCTGTCGTCAAAAAAGGATCTCTAGATCTGTGGCACGCGATGAACGTTTCGATCGTCCGCCATCTTGCTGGTAGTTAAGTTGAGCGATGGCAACGGCTGCCCATTTTTCGGCACTGGGAAAAGGTTGCGCCTCAAAGGGTTAAACTAATAAGATTTAGAATTGAAGTGTTGGGTCTTATTTCCTGGCGTAATCCCACACGAGATGGCAGAAATCTAATTAAAAAAAAGCTTCTTAACCCTTTAACGCGCAGTGATCCCGCTCTGGGAACACCCAATTCTGACGTTTTGACTGTTGCCAGTCACGAAGAATAGATTGGATTTCTATAAAAATAGTTGCGGGTGACATAGCTCCACGAGAATCCTTTACTTTTTAGCACGTCATTTCCCGTAAAAAAATGGTCACGATTCTTTTTAACAGCACTGGCATCTGCTGAAAAATGTAAGAACGCGAGAACAGCTGGATAGATTGCCCAACTGAAAAAAGGGCATCCGTTGCCATCGCTCGACTTAACTACCAACAAGAGGGCGGACGATCGAAACGTTCATCGTGTGCCACAGATCTAGAGACCCCTTTTTTGACGATAGCTGGCTGAGCCGGGCACAGCCAGCTATCGTCAAAAAAGGGGTCTCGAGATCTGCGGCACACGATGAACGTTTCGATCGTCCGCCCTCTTGCTGGTAGTTAAGTCGAGCGATGGCAACGGATGCCCTTTCTCCAGAGTTGGGAAAGGGTTGCGCCTCAAAGGGTTAAAGAAAAAACAGTCAGGCCCGTCTAGGCCGTTATTAAGCTTGGAAGCATCGAGTGAAGAATGTGGAATGAGACTCACCGATTCTGACCATGACTTTCTCTCCGCCGTAAGTGGTGGTCAGTTTGTCTACGTGGTTCACCATATCCAGAGCTGCTCGGGCAACATTTTGTGCGTGGTCAGGTCTCCGCTCCGGAGCGCCACTGACTAGCATGTACACTTGGCCGACAGTCTCCACCTTTATTTAAAAAAGAAAAAAGAATAAGTGAATTTCGAACAAGATTCATATTAATATAAATTACGCAGAAATGCATGTATGTTAACCAGTGGCGTAGCCAGAGATTTTTCATGGGGGAGGGGTTACGACTGCTGCAACTCACGTATATTTATTCGCGTGTGTGATAAGGGAGGGAGCAGTGGCGTAGCCAAGGGGGGGGATAGGAGGGTCACAACCACCCCCATGAGGATTTTTTTGCCATACAAAATGTATATTCTTCATTCCCTTAATCACACACACGTATACAGTATGTGAGATGCAGTAGCCGTAACCCCCTCCACCCTCCCATGAAAAATTTCTGGCTACGCCACTGGAAGTAAAGAACATACATTTTGTATGGCAAAAAATTCCTCATGGGGAGGGTTGTGACCCCTCTTCCTTCCCCCCCCCTTGGCACCGTCACTGATGTTAACACGTATATCAATGGCCCGCAAGAAGCCCAGACTTCGCACCCTGCGATTATTTTCTTTAGGGCTACATACAAGGAAAAAAATAACTCTTATTTAAATATATGTAAAAAATCTGGAGTGACTCCACTCGACTTTCCGAACACTTACGATTAAGATCATTACCAAGCATTTAAATAAATTTTAATCGATGAATAATTCAAATATATATACCAAATTGAAGCTCAATGGAATGTACCGTTTAAACGCTAGCGCACTTTCAAGAATTTCTCCCCATAGGCCATAATGTAAAAGAAATCTTTGTCGTAGCCCTGTAGAAAAACTATAAGACCTATACACACCAAAATCAATACAGGTCTTGCGACGGTGGCTTATAACATATATACACTTTTTGAGCTCAATCGGAAGTACCGTTTAAACGCAAGCGCATTTTCAAGAATTTCTCCCTATAGGCCATAATATAAAAGAAATCTTTGTCGTAGCCCTGTAGAAAAACTATAAGTCCTATACACACCAAAATCAATACAGGTCTTGCGACGGTGGTTTATAACATATATACCCAATTTGAGCTCAATCGCATGCCCCGTTCAGGAGCTATCGTGTTCACTCACATACACACAAACACACATACACACACACACCCACACACACACATACACACATACATACATACATCTCGTAAAAATAGCATAAATGAATTCAGAAGACCCCAAAACGTGTCAATACACCAAAATCTCGAATTCGAATTTTTTCATGATTACAATACTTTCCTTACATGGTACATGTTCGGAAAGTAAAAATACATGTGAAGCATATTCTACAGCTTACAAAAGATTGTAACAATAGATTAAAGCTGTTGTGAACTAATAGTATTTAAATATATGTAAAATTATGTGGCATAATTTTATGCCGCATTTTTGGGACACATTTTTCGGGAAATTCAATAAAGGGGTGTGAGAGATAAAATGACATAGTCATTAAAAAAATTCCTTTTTCACCTCTACAGCTCACACTATTGCTTAACTTTGTAACGAGGACAGCAGAAAAAGGCAAACTAACCGAGATAATACCGAATTTACTGCAACAGAAGAATATTGTCGAAAAAATAATACTTTTGCCCCTTCTCGACCATTTAACTGAGCAGTTGATAAGTCGGTTTGAAGACAGGGTGATTCGCCAGCAGACTGACAAACTTGCAACAGTTGTAGGGGGTACAGTGACGGCTCAGAATCACACAGCAATGCGGGATCGGAAACGTTGTCTTTATGTACCTGTAAATAATCACTTCGGAAGAAGTGTTCAAGGAATAGTAAACTTTCCGACCCTGGTTTTTCAAAAACGAATCCCTCTTTCACTGATTGCACTCGATAAAAAAAATTGTTATTTCAGAATTAGGGATGGACGCGAGATAAAAAATAGGCTGTCTCGTCTCGCAAAAATCCCTGTATCATAATGTAAAATGTGCTCGTCTCGTCTCGCAAAATAACTGCAAATCTCTGTCTCGTCTCGCAAAAATCCCTATATCACAATGTAAAATGTGCTTGTCTCGTCTCGCAAAATGACTGCAAATCTCTGTCTCGTCTCGCAAAAATCCCTATATCACAATGTAAAATGTGCTTGTCTCGTCTCGCAAAATGACTGCAAATCTCTGTCTCGTCTCGCAAAAATCCCTATATCACAATGAAAAAGGTGCTTGTCTCGTCTCGCAAAATAACTGCAAATCTCTGTCTCGTCTCGCAAAAATCCCTATATCACAATGTAAAATGTGCTTGTCTCGTCTCGCAAAATGACTACAAATCTCTGTCTCGTCTCGCAAAAATCCCTATATCACAATGTAAAATGTGCTTGTCTCGTCTCGCAAAATGACTGCAAATCTCTGTCTCGTCTCGCAAAAATCCCTATATCACAATGTAAAATGTGCTTGTCTCGTCTCGCAAAATAACTGCAAATCTCTGTCTCGTCTCGCAAAAATCCCTATATCACAATGTAAAATGTGCTTGTCTCGTCTCGCAAAATGACTGCAACTCTCTGTCTCGTCTCGCAAATTTCTGACCTGCAGTCCATCCCTATTCAGAATTGTTTCTTTCATATACATTGATGAAATCGTGTGAGGAAAGCCCATTGTTTATGAAACTCGGTTAAGAAATTTTGACGCACACTTCGACACCACTTCTAAAGTGATTACTATTAACAGACGTCTTAACTTCTAAAATGATTAAGTGACGTATAACTTCTAAAGTGATTATTAACGCCGTACATGAAGACGACGCTTCCGACCCAGCATTGCTATGGGATTCTGAACCGTTTCTGTACCCGCCTACATCCCTTGCAAGTTTGTCAGTCTGGTAGCGATCACCCTATGTATATATTATCTGCCACACCGATCTTAATACCCCGGCAAATTGGGATGCTGAAAATTCAAGTTCTCGGAGAATGTAACGATTTATTACGATAATGAATGTTCCATCATGACAGTAAAAGAAGTTATTTTTTTTTTACTAAGGTTAAAATAAAGAAAGGGGCGAACACAGAAAAAGCGCATCCAGACCTAAAGAGTTATTAGAGGCTCTCGGAGACGAATTTTGTGGGTGGGGACGACTAATTGAAATTTATGTCCCTTTTATGGAAGTAAAATAGGATCTCTTACATATTTTATGCAATTTCCTTCAAAGGGGAGGGCAGTCGCTTCTCCCCTCCCCCTTTAATCCGTCAGAGCAGGCTCTGTATTAGTGTGATGCAATGTCCTTTCATAACATTCATATCATCAAAATTTTACGCGCTTTACCACTCTCTTTCTGCAAGTGCAGAAAGGCTGTTTTCCACCAAGAAGAAGGTTTAAGATAGGGATGGACGCGAGGCGGAAAATTGGCGTCTCGCAAAACTGCCTAAAAACTTTGTCTCGTCTCGCAAAATCCCTATATCATAACGTTAAAAAGTCTGCCTCATGTCGCAAAAGTGCTTGTAAATCTCTGTCTCCGCGTCCATCCCTAGTTTAAGATGTTTGTTCGATATAGAACAAACAGACCATGAAATATTATCATACTTAGCTTACTACTAGGTTGTAACTAAAGTTTCCAGCTACCACAAATATCGTCTGCAAACAGTTCACGTTGGTATGTTTGCTCATATTTTGTCAAACAATATTTGCCATTTGAAAGAAAGGTACTTGCTTTAGAACACTGTGTTGTTAAGAAATATATCGTTATCATTAAGTACAAGGTGTCTGAAATGGAACTATCACGCTACTGAATTAGAACCATCATTTACTTCCAGTTCTGTTGCAAAAAGTGCTACAGAATGTCAAAGAATTATGTGTGTAATTTAGATTCTACTGTTATATCATAGTTTGGTACTGAAAGTTAAAAAACAGGGTCTATGACATTCAAAGAGCAGAGCTCTCTGGCCGGCCTACTGATGTTGATGAGGGCCACATGCGAGAACTTGTGGAAGAAGATCAGTATTTAACTACTTGAGAGCTAGCTAAAGAGTTAGACATTAATGCCATATGCCATGCATCACATAAACTTCATGTACAAGTTCAATTGCTGGGTGCCGCAGGAGCTGACTCAAGCAGATTTGGCGGAGAACTTTCGTTACAACCTGATACTTTCAGTATAAACAGGGCCCGATCATCACGGACCTGTTTATACTGGCCCTGGGCAAATACAAATTGTGGGCCTTTGCACTTATGAGAAATTGCCTATTAAAGTTGTTTTGGGCACATGTAGCTGCAGAAATATACATAAGGTGACCATACGTCCCGTTTCGAACGGGACAGTCCCGTTTTTAGGTGGCTTGTTCCGTTGTCCCCAAGCACAGCTTTGGGACACCGTAATGTCCCGTTTATACAAAATGTCCCCTGCAATGTCCCGTTTTTAGGAAGACAGCAACCCACGGTAACGATTTCGATAAAGGCCGCTAAAAATCTAAAAATCATCCAACGGCAGTGTCTATAAAGAAAACCTGACCTCCCTCCCTCCCCTATCGAGACGCAAAGAAAATGTCGGGGGAGGGGGGTGTATTGTTTTTGTGTTTGTTCTTTTAATGTTCTTTTTCTGTCAACTATTTCAATTTATTTAATTTTTATTTCTCTTTTTAAAGTCATGTTCCTCATTTGCTCATTCCTCCCCCTCCCCCGTTCTCCACTTTATTTTCCCTTTTCACCTTTCTCTCTTCTTCCCTTTTCACTCAAAGAATTTTTTCCTTCCGAACGACAACTTCCTTTTTTTCTGTGTGTCCTTTAGTTTACATTTCTCACTTTCCTACCTTCCTGCCTTATGTCGGATGGTATTTTTGAAGTCGAAGAAGGGCCTACCCCTTGTACCACCCGAAACGCACGCCTTGCGCTTTTTTATAGCACATGTGTGTTTTATCAAAGTTTTTTTTTTTTCATTTTATTTTTATATTAAGATTAGATCAAGCTTTTTGCGCGCTTTCTTAACAACTAAAAGATACCCAGACCTGTCAATTCAGTCTCCCTACACTATTACCTTAACTTAAAAACAGTAGATGTCCCGTTTTGAGGAATAAAATAAATACACTATTGCCCCCAAAAAAGTAGATGTCCCGTTTTGAAGGAAAAAATAAATGGTCACGTTAAATATATATCATGTTCGAAACCAAATACATGAATATATTGCAGTCAAGAATATTAAAGGATCTTTGTACACATGAATAACATTTATTTTCACAAATAATGAATATCTAGACAGACTACATACACTTCTATACTAAACTTCTTTACAATAAATGAAAATAATTGCAAAACTTAAAGTACGTATCTTAAAACTAATAAGATTTTTTTTTAATAATAACTAGGGGCCAAGCCCCCTGACTCGCTACGCTCGCTTTTCGTATGAGGGATTCGGCCCCTAATCAAGCTTATTCGTAAAAAAGACATAATTTCAACAGACAAAACCCGAAGATTGGATCAGATGGAATGTTACTGAGCTAAGCTACACATTGCTTGGTTCTTGCATCTTCATTGGTACATAAAAATTTAAACTTCACACTACAGTAGACCCCTACCCCTCATAACACGGAAGATATTTTGTTATGGGAATCCGTGTTGTACGGGTCCTGAGCTATACTCCACCTGGATTGCGGACTCCGCTTATAATCGCTGGAAAAATTATTTGCACTCCTCAGAAACACAATGATATTTAAGCTTGCCATTCAAAAGTTATATTAATTAGGAGCTTTTTAGGTGGCTAAAGCCTAATAAAATCAGAACATATGTTTCAGCTGTATTTTTAATAATGTAAAACCTATTGGACACCTCGCGAATTTGCCACCCATGGCGATTTTTCATTATTTGGCGACTTGCGTACATGTAAAGTTAATAAAAGCTACGGAACAGATAGAATAGCCTGCCACCCATGGCGACTTTTCATTATTTGGCGATTGACACATGCTCACAACCTATATTTACTGTTCACTTAAGGTTACCGGAAAACCGTTATCCATATTTTCATTTACATAATCGTTTGCAGATTGGCGTACTTAACACCACGAATTATACCATCTCGTCGCGCTAGCCAATATCCAAAGTGTACTATAACTGCTATACTGGCATAGTTAACGCCGCCCAATATTTCTACTGGTAGCAAATAATCCAGCTGGACGAGAACCGGCTTTAAAATAATCTGCATTTTAATTATTTTTCATTTTCAAGATATTAGTTATTCTGTTTTGGAAAAACGAATAATCGCTCATTCTAAACTCCTGTTGTCTAAGCGAACTTACTATTTGAAAATTGTCAACTTTGTGTAACACATTTTGAGTTACTTATTTCATATAGTTTTTATTTTGGCGTAAAATGGGCGTAACTCTAACTCATGTTTGTAAATTTCAGGCGATTCTAGATACTTGGAAACGCTTTGTTGCAAAGGAATGAATGATTTTATGCCAAATCTGGCAACCATTCTGTTTATTTTTTCAGTTTTTTTATTAATATCTTTTAAAATAATTCGATTTTCGAAATTGAAATCAGCTTAGCAGGTTTCTCGGAATTTTTCGAATCTGTGGGCACCTTAGTCGAAACTCAAATCCGCACGGTTTAGGAGGAGATAAGCTGACAAGCTTTGACAGCGGCGGCGACAGCGGCCTTTACTTTTTTTTAGAATAGAGCGAAACTACAAAGGCTCAGACGTTGGCTTATGGATTTTGAGCCAATGCTGATGGGTTTTAGAGGACCCTTAGTGGAGTAAAATGCACGACAATCAGCTGCCGACTTTTGAGTATTTTCGAGAAAATAGCAATTAAATTTTTGTGCAAAGTTTTTCTTAAGAATTTAAGTTTTTTTATGAATAAAAATTTGTTCCAAGGCCCAAAATTTTTGGGCCCTTGAAAGTGGTTCGCCAGTCAAAGCCTTTCGTTACAAGGAACACAGTTCCTTGTAACGAAGGGCTTTGATTGACGAAGACCAGGGGCGTAGCCAAGGGGGGGGGGTTAGGGGGTCATAACCCCCCCATGAGAAATTTTTTGCCATACAAAATGTATATTCTTCACTACATTATCACACATATGGATACATATACATGAGTTGCAGTAGTCATAACCCCCCCCCCCCCATGAAAAATTTCTGGCTACGCCCCTGACGAAGACCAAAACAATTTTTGGTTGAAACGTACGTATCTTTTCACCTGTAACATCTTATATGTGTTTTTTACAAAGTTTTTTTATTTACTTTACAAACCTAACATGGTCTGCTAACTCCAAGTCCACGAAACGTAAAAAAAAAGTCGAAAAGCAGTTTAATGGGACACAGGAAAAAGAAACGGAGAGAGGTATACCTTGAAAACATTGTAGGCGTCAATGACGGTGTCGAAGAGAGAGAACACGTCGTTGATGCAGGTGACCGCCTCCATGGCTGTGAGGCGGGCGCAGAGCTCCGAAAATTCGACCACTTCTCCGAATAGCACGGTCACCTCGTCGAAAGACTGGAGAGGAAAAAAAAACCGGAAGATCAATCAACCGGAGTCGATCAGAACATGAAGCACTTCCCAATGTCACCTATTGCGACAGTTAGAAGCGGGTTTCGTACGCTCCCATCTTTGAAAGCTCGTTGGCCGAGTGGATAAGACACTCAACATGGTAAATAGGCCTCACCATGGCCGCCCCTTCTTAAAAATCAAAACAGCGTTTGCACAATAAAAAAAATTAAAATAAAAAACTTTTACCGACTTCAGAACAAGAGAAGGTATTTTCTTCAACGCGTATATATAGCGAGGCCCTGATTATCGCAGGGGCATATGCCCCAGGCACCCGATTTTGAGGAGCCCCCTAAATTGTTAGAGTATGTGAATTTAGTTTCAGGGTTTTTTTTTTTTTTTTCAATGAAGTAAATGCCCATTTTTTTCAGTGGTGAATTTACTAGTTACAAATAGTCAAAATGGTGTTATTTTTTTTTTTAAATTCTACCTCGCCATAGAAAAAATATCACAGCAGACCAGAGGCGTAGCCACGGGGGAGGGGTTAGGGGGGTCATAACCCCCCCCATGAGGAATTTTTTGCCATACAAAATGTATATTCTTCACTCCATTATCACACACATGTATGCATATATGTGAGTTGCAGAAGTCGTAACCCCCTCCCCCCCCCATGAAAAATTTCTGGCTACGCCCTGCAGCAGACTAACGATTTCTGCTAGATTTTAAGTGATTACGCGGCAAGTTGCCGGACCCACTGAAGTTTTTTAAGTGGCTATCCAGCGAGAATGGGGCACCCATAAACAGAAATTTGCCGATTATGAAATATGAATATTATGAAAAAGTCAGGTTTTTAGCTGTATTTTTTAAGTCTTCGTTTTAAATAAAGCTTATTTCATAGGTTTATAATGTTCATAAACAATCCCATTTATCTAATATCAGTATAATGCATGTTGAATACATTTAATCATGACAAACATTTACATGCGAGCACAGAAAAAATACATGAAGTAGTTGTCATACGCAGTAACAACATGTAGGGGGCCCCCATTCGGACTTCTGCCCCAGGCCCCGGTTTGTCATAATCAGGCCCTGTATATAACACAAAAAATAAGTTCCCAAAACTGAATCCAGCCTGACAATATCTTTAACATTTGGCGAGAAACTGATTAACTCTATTATTTCACATGGGGAATACTTTTTCGTTATAGCGAAGTAACCGGCTTTCTTTTACACAAAACTTCATGCTTGCTATGCAAACGAGTCTATGCCTGTTATACCTCGCATGTTCCTATGGGATCCTCTCCGTTTCTCAGCCTTAGAGCGACCGCCTTGGGAATCATGGAGTAGAGGAGGTCGTCTCCCTTTTGCTTCCACTCGTCTAGCATCTTCAGGTTCTGCTCCAGCTTGCGACTCCGTTCCTCTTGCTGGAAGAGAGAGAGACACATATATAAACACACACAACCATGACTTCGAACTCCAGATTGGACGGCCGTATTCACCGCCACCCTCGACCGTCGGTGAACAGCGAACCCTCGGTCGAGGGCTCAAAAATGGTATTTATTCAGCAATAACCAGACTGGAACTAACAGCACAGAAAATCCAAGTTAAGCCTTTAACGCGCAGTGTTCCCGCTCTGGGAACACCAAACTGTGACGTTTTGACTGTTGCCAGTCAAGAAGAATAGATTGGATTGCTATAAAAATAGTGGCGGGTGACAGAGCTCCGAGAGAACCCTTCACTTTTTAGCACGTCATTTCCCGTAAACAAAAGGGTCACGATTCTTTTTAACAGCACTGACATCTGCTGAAAAATGGAAGAATGAGAAAACAGCTGGATAAATTGCCCCATGCTGAAAATAGGGCAGCCGTTGCCATCGCTCGACTTAACGACCACCAAGATGGCGGACGATCGAAACGTTCATCACGTGCCACAGATCAAGAGATTATTTTTTGACGACAGCTGGCTGTGCCGTACAGCCAAGCGCCTCAAAGGGTTAAGTTGGAAGAACTCTCAGAGGTAAGAGGAAGTTCAAGTTAACCAAGCATGCGCAGTTAGACTAAACGTTAGCGACCTCTCATATTTGTTCGTTTTTAAGCAGTGGTGGATCCAGAAAAAAAATTTAGTGAGGGGCATTTTTTTGGGGGGGGGGTCTATTTTTTCTGGTAAATTCATTTGAATTTTAAAAATAAAATGTTTATCTAATGCATAATATGAACTTGATTCATCTGAGGGGATATGTACCACCCTTCTGGATCTGCCAACGTTTTATTATGTTAAATTATACTCACAGCACCAGCACACATACTAAAAGAAAAAAAAAGAGAAACAATATCACGTACTGCGCATGGTAGGCGCCGAAGTGTAAAGGTCCCGGGTTAGGGTCAGTGCCGGATTAACAATATAGCAGATGTAGCAAATGCTATGGGCCCCGCGCTTTTGGGGGCCCCCGCGCCTTTACCTTGAAAGATTTCGTCTTTCCCCCTCAAGATCTAGCTTTTTTGACACTTTCCAACAAGGTAGAAAAGTGTTTGAGATTTCGGTTTGTCTGTCTGTCCGTGCTTGTTATAACTCGCGTCAATAGGCATCGATTTCTACAAAATTTATATATGTTATTCTTATCTGCAGTACCATGGTCGCAACTGTAAAGGATCTATGTAGCATTTATAGATTTTTTCTACAGGAGCACTCAATATAGTCCCAATACCTTGCGCGCTATTGGAAGTTATTCTATAAAGCGTATCATCCTACTAACTACAAGGGCTGATCAAATGAAAAGGTACGAAACGACACGGTGGGTACAAATGTAGACTTTATTCAAAATATAAAATGATTGCCATATTAAAACGATATTAATGGACTATGGCATTTTATCTCTCATCTATCGTGTATTTCACCTGGTAACCCTATTTTGAAATTTTTAGGACTGTAACCTATTTATAGAAAAATACATGTGATGCACATTCTACAGCTTAGTAAATATTGTAAGAATAGATTAAAGCTGTTGTGAACTAATAGTATTTAAATAAACGGATGAAATTTTTAAACAATCATTTTATCAAATAAATGCAACCTTATGGAGTTTATAGAAATCGGTGGTTTACGTAACACATACTAACATTTTTAGCGGACATTTATTCATACTTTTATGTCGCGTTTACGTAACGCATTTTCGTGTCTCATTTTCATGTCACATTTTCAAAAGGGAGTGAGAGATAAAATGACATAGTCATTAATATATTTAATGTGGCTGTTGCATGCCTGCATTACTTAGTCAACTCATTACCTAGGCGAAACTGAATGAGTATTCTAAAGTCAGTAATAAGGACACACACAAGAGTATATTTAACAATACTGTGGAACAAAAACACAGTTCTCAGAAAAAAAATTCAGGGAGCATGCAAAAGGGGGGGGGGGAAAATAAAAGAAAGACAGAGAGAAAGGCTGTATCCTTATCTTTTTGTTGACTAAAAGCGAAACTCGGACAAACGGAGGAGGGGTATCCAGATCCTTGCACCACCTACCTATGGCCTTTAGAAAATGGATTCCTTAACAATAATGTTACATTTTTGTCTTTATATGTAGAATGAATCCAGAAATAAACAAAATATAGAAAGAAAAATAAGTGCCGAAACAAAAAAGCAGACTCAGGGTCTGATCAAGGACGGATTAAAGGGAGGGGGTCAGAGGAGGCGACCGCCCCTCCCGAGAAAAATGAAATTAATGTAAACAATCCCAACTTACTATAACATAAAACTTATATATATTTATGTGACTCCTCCACCCACAAAATTGTATTAATCCGTCAGTGGGCCGGATTATTCAATAGGCTGTAGTCTATCTGTCCCGATCATTACAGGGACTTTTCAGTAACAAGTCGAATGAATTTTTTAATGAAGTTGTAATCAAACTTTTCAAAATGACTCAATAGAACGGAAATATTTGTGGCTATTTCTGAAGATATTCTCTGGAACGCGAATTGACCTTCTGCATTTTCCCGAGAGCTGAGATCCATATTATTAAGATTGTAGGAAAAGCGCTCCCCATAATCAATAATAATCACCCACGAAACAATAATTTTTATTTAAATATTGGACATAAAGTTCTTTTGTTTTGCAGTAAATATGAGGATGGTATTTTAAACGGATGTTGGGCAGCCCCAAAGCTCTTTTGTTTTAGAGTAAAGGCGGGTGGCTTTAGGGAAATTCGAAGGTGTACTAGGGTGTAAACCATCTAAGAAGGCTTTTGGTAGTAGGCTTGCTTTGTTTTTACTTAATTATTTATTTAACATTTTACAATATTTAAACAAAGGCGAATTATTTTTTTGAAACAATAATAATATATAGAATGTAAGTCATTTTTTTTTTATAGTCGGGGAATCCATTATATTACGATAAATTATCTTATTAGTCTCAGAAATTAACCACGTTAAATGTAAAAGAATTGATTTTGGGCCTGTCGAAAACACAGGTCAAGAGCGCGAATGCCAGTACGTTCGTTCAAATAAAATAATTAGAACCGAGAGGATCTTCGCACAAAGACAAAACGGTCGGGATATTCGAGAAGCCATAACCCCAGGTAAACTGAAAACAAAAAGAATTTTCGGATACTCTTGATCCATAAAGAAACTCACAAATTACTTTTCACATTTAAGATTATTATGTCTTACAAAAACATTTGAACGTAATACGATAATGAACGTTTTATCCGAATTTTTTATTATTTATTATATAGATTATTCTACTTAGAAAAGATACAATCCTCTTATAAAGATTTTTTGAACCACATATTTTATATCATTTTAACGAGGATAAGTTGAAAAGTAATGCACATATGCTTGTAGAACACTAACGAAATGACTTTTAGAAGTGTTCCAAGCCGTATGTGGAAGTAACAGTCCCCCTGTACAAGCATGTACAGTTTAAAAGCCTTTCGTGCATGCAGTATATTTTGAATGGCGGAGGTATTATTGTGCTAGATCTATCTATCCCCAGTTCGATTTCTTATGAATTAACCCATTAAATAAATTTAGAGAAGTTAAAAATATGTAACCTATTATTAGTAAAGACCGTCCAGATAATGAAATAATTTTACAAGTATGTATTTTTATAGGGGAAAAATAGTGCTTAAAGGCACAGTTTAAAATACATATTGATTTCGAAGGTTCTAAAATTTTACAGAAACAATTATTTTATGTGTGTAAACTTGTCAAGTTATATGTTTGCATATGGGAAAGGTGGGAAGTGTTAGAAATTTCAAATATATATCCATGAACATTAACATTCATTAAAAAAACCTGAGTTGTACGAATAAATAACTTTAAACATCGCCAGTCTCACTATCCATTCACCCCCCCCCCCACACACACACACACACCATGGGCGGATCCAGAGAAACCATCTGGGGGGGGGCTCCGATTTTCATTAGGATGATACATTGATTTCCCAATACTTTTTCTACCAATGTATAATTAGACATGTTATATCACAACTAAATAACTATGTTGTCTGCTGCAAGAACCGTCGAAAGAAAACTCAGAAGTGGGGGGGGGCAGAGCTATCGTGTGCCCTATACCGATCAAGTTAAGGCCGATGCTCATAAGCCACGTGTTTTATGCTTTCAATGGACGACGGGACTGATACGGGAAAAAAATGTTCCGTTGCTCTCTCCATTGTGTGTGGGGGACAGGGTTTTCAGTTTAACACATTAATCGTTTGTTGGTAGATCTCGACTGGTCATTAAAAGTCGTAAATTTCGCCAGAAAAATGTAGCCTTAACCCTGTAGTGACGGCAAGACGTGGCTAATCAGCAACGACTTTTATTCATGTTGTTGTTCGCGGGCCCTAACCATTAACATTTTAGTGTGTACAGAGTATAATTGCTGAATGCATTATTGAACTCATTTCACAGCCACCGTGCAATATACAGTGCTCACAGCATACGTTTTCGCATTTTAGGACAGATTAAGTTTTCCAGATTAAGTAATTCCCAACCTTTTCTGTGAGGACTGTAGTAAACCAACCTCAATTGCTATTTACTACTATTATCACTATTGCCTGCTATTTACAGAGAGCTTTCTTTTTTAAAACCAGACCAGCTATACATTGTCAGGTACTCGCTTTGTCTGATATCTTAGAATATGTTTTACTTTTATAATGAGGATTTGTACCCATACGTCTGGGTGGTGTGGACAACTTATGAGAGCAGTTGAAAGAATGAAAGCTGTAGAAATTACGGAGGGTTGGATTGTGCGTCTATGCTTCAGTATCACTTAAGGCCGATGCTGATTGCCGCTGCTTCTAACGTGACTGTAGTGGATAAGAGGGCATTCTCGTCGCGAATTTTACGACTTTTTTGTGGCAATTCGGGGTTTAACAATAAAAGATTTCTGCACTAAACCGCAAACTCAGTCTCCTATAAAATGGAGAGAGCAACGGAAGATATTTTCCCCCGTATCAGTGTGCAGTGGTCCATTCAAATACGGTGAAACCTGCTAAAGTGACCACCTTGGTAAAGAGATCGTCTGTCTATAGGGACAACTTTATTGCAATTTCGCTTTATAATCATCCCATTTTACCACCTTCGTAAGGTGACCAGTTTTGTTCTTCCCAAGGGTAGTTCCATTAGACAGGTTCCACTGTGCAAATAAAACTAGGAACTGTGCGACAGCCACTGTGGCGATAGCGAGTCAATAAAATTTGCACCTCCTTTTGTTTAAAAATAAATATCATTTTTGTAAATGGAGAAATTATGTTTAGTCCACAAGGATTCAATAAGTATTGGTGAAAATATTCTTGATATATATATATATATATATATAATACATATATATGTATGGGTGCGCTACTGAGCAAGGGGCTCCTTTATAACATTTGCTACGGGCCCCGCGCTGTCTTAATCCGGCACTGGTTAGGGTCCCAACGCACGGCTGTCGATCTAAAGGTTTGGAGTTTTGGTAGGTTTTCTCCAGATATAACGTGAATACGAGTTAGAACGCCTTAGTAAGTCCTCCTACCGAGGCATTCCCCCCATCTTTCGCAGATCGCCCTTTCGTAGCATTGCCATAATCAATCAAACATCATCATCAAACATCGCAATACGTAGTACTACGCAGTCTTTTATACAGAGAATTAGGGCGAAAACACTCGACGTCATACGATTTGTCTGTTGCTGGTGGCGCCATCTATACTATTCATAAAGAAACACAAGCACTGGTATTTTTAGGATGTTCAACTAAATGCATTTTACAAACTAGGAAAGATTTTGATTCGTAGTATATGATATAAGTACTTGTTGGCAAACAATGCAATTCTGTCTGGTCTTGCATCATCTCATCCCAGAGATGTGTTATGAACACAGGATTTAGAAGAAAAAAAGTTCACACTAAGCCTTCAAGCCTAGACAATTTATGACTGAAAATTTTTAGTCAAGGGGTTTTTGTAGGCTTAATTCAACATTCAACTCTACCCTGAACCTGGGTATTAGAGTCTTAGATATTTGATAATTAGTTAGTAAGTGTTTAACCAATTGCAGTAAAACTGTTTATTAATTATTTAATGAGGTATTTAAGTTATTTATAATTTCATGTACTTTTAGTGATTTATTTTTCATTCAAAGCTAGACATCGAAAAAGTTTGAGTAAAATCATAAGAAAGAAAAAAAATTAGAAATATGTAAGTGTTGCCCAAACGAAAAGGAGACTATAACTGGCGGTTTGAGAAATGGTTTAATGATATTAATAGAAATTAGCATACAAAAGAAAGAGGTAATACAGGCGTAACACATAGGCATTAGTCACATTCTAGGTTGAAACAAATATCCCCAGAGGTCAAGTCACTATTATCTCGGATATCTCTTGAGAAGGATTCAGCGAATCATCACTTGCGAAATAGCGGAGGAAATGTTTCTGAGTAAAGGAAGTGTGCAAACAATACTGCATGAAAAGTTGTCCCTTTCCCCGGAGCTTCTCACTCAGGGTATCCATCATCTCCTTGACCTCTGGGGATACTTGTAGCAACCTAGAATGTGGCTTTGTCTAGCCTATGTGTTACGCCTATATAACCTCTTTCTTTTGTATGCTAATTTATACTAATATCACTAAACTATTTCTCACACCGCGTGTAGTCTCCTTTTCACTAGAGCATACCTTATAACAAACGGTAATATAGTAAACGACTACAAAACAAAGAAAACTAAAACTTAAGACAAAAATTGCCTAGAATGAACAAGTCAGTCTCCATGCCTTTGCTATCCATGTTACGCAATGCCGTTATACCGAGAAACAAACGTAAAAGGAAAAAGGAGCTCGCCATTAATTTGAGAACATTATTTCATGAGTTGATATAGCTTTATAATATGCATACAGCTCAAGACACAGCCTCGTTTTTCAACCATAAAGAAAGCCTCTTTTTAGAAAATTAAGATATTTAAATGCAACGAATTTTCCATTCTTTGCTTCTTTGTTTTGTAAAACTTGCATAATGCTGATTCGCCTCTTTTTTTGTGTGTATGTGTGTTAAAAAATGGAAGGGGGGGAGGTAGCTACTTGGAGAATTCATTTGCTTGTTAAAGCATAAAGCGTCAAAGATATTGCAAAAGGAATTCTTACATTTTAGGTATTCTCTTTTTAATTAATGACAAACAAAACAGCGTATTAAGAACTAAATCTGGACAAAAATGGTAAATCGTAAAAAGTTATTGATTGTTAAAAATTTTCGGCCCCAAACTTTTTTTTAGACCAGTGGAGCACCCAGGATTTCAGTTGTGTTTTTTTGGGGGGCGGGGGTGCTCGGGCTACTAATACTGATGAACTCTGTTATAGTGACCTCGATTAAAGATATACCTCTATTATAACGTCAAAATATTCCGTATCACTTGCCCATGGAACACAAGCCCACTATCAACTTACCTCGTAAATATAGAGTTTAACTGTATTTCATACTCAAACTCAGTGGCGTAAGGAAGAGGGCGTATGCAAGGGGGGAGGGGGGGTTCACCCGCCCCCCCCTTGTCAAAAAGTTTTTAACAAAATGTCCATAAATTCTCAATTTTTAGCTTAAATATTAACCATTTTAACACAAAGTTATGTCTATAAACTCCGTTTTGAAGGAAGTCTGCATACGCGTAACTATAAGTATTTATTTAAAAATCAACTTTTTTTTCTAAAAGATATTTTAGAAATAATTCGAAGATGATATTAAAAAATAAAATATTTTAATTCATTAGTGACAGTTTTTAATTTTTAAAGCTTTTCACATCTAACTTTCCAGCTTTAGGAGGGGGGGGGATTTAGCCCCCACAGCCCCCCACCGTGGGTGCGCCTATGTTGTAGAACACTCCTTATATAAGTCGCTCAGCAATATACCTTCACTTTTGAAACTGCGAGGCTAAAGTGTGAATGTCCCGAGTTCGGGCATACCCCGCGGATGCAGATCTAAAGGTGTGAAGTTTTGGTAGGTTTCCGTCAGATGTAACGTGAATATTCGTTAGAACCCCTCAACCCCTTGAGACGCAACCCTTTCAGAATGCTGAAAAAAGGGCCCACGCACCGCCAGCTGTCTTCAAAAAAAGGTCTCTAGATCTGTGGCCCACGATGAACGTTTCGATCGTCCGCCGTCTTGCTGGTAGTTAAGTCGAGCGACGGCAACGGCTGCCCTTTTTTCAGCATTAGCAATCTATCGAGCTGTTCTCGCATTGTTCCATTTTTCAGCAGATGTCAGTGCTGTTAAAAATAATCGTGACATTTTTTTTTACGGGAAAGGACGTGCTAAAAAAGTAAAGAGTTCTCTTGTGGAGCTGTGCCACCCGCGACTATTTTTATAGAAACCAAATCTCTTCTTCGTGACTGGCAACAGTCAAAACGTCAGAGTTTGGTGTTCCCAGAGCGGGAACACTGTGCGTTAAAGGGTTAAAACAATGCCAAACGAAAAGCCCCGGGAAAAAAAAAAGAGAGAGAGAGATATAAAATCCTTTACAAACGTGACATTCTCTCATCCCTTTTCCATAAAACACTATATCCAATCATCTAAATTGCGGCAACCCTCTCCCGCTGCTACACAAAAAACCAATAAACCACATGATATCCTAAACCCTACTGTACACCCACCCAGCGAGACTGATTTCACGCCACTGATCTAAAACGGGGTAAGGCCTCTCCGTATTAAGGAGAACGAAAGAAAAAAAAAATTATGATTTTTTTTTTCTTTTAGGCAAGGCTTTTGGCTTTTTTTTTTTTTAATCCTCTTCTTTGAAGCCTGCAGTCTATGGATAGACACCGGAAGATGAATCTCCGATGTCAGTTTATGAGGAAAACCAGATCAGTTACTCCCCTCCCCGTATATTATACAGAGAATGGATATTTATTCAGACAAGCGGGGACAAAAAAAGATAGAAAATATGCGGAGACGTGCATTAAAGGGTAGATTTTTTTCCAAGAAAAGAGAGCAAATATGGCAATTGAACCAGGGACCGATTCAGGCATGGTTCGCCTCTCCATGGTACAGTGCTTATGTCACTGAAAATGGTAGAAGTGTGAACTGTCCCGGGTATCGTTAGGCTGTCGATCTAACGTTCTGGGCACAGTGGTTATGCCACTGGAAATGGTAGACGGGCGAAGTGTGAAGGTCTCGAGTTCGGGTCCCATCGCGCGCCGTCGACCTAACCGTTCGGAGTTTTCCGTGGTTTTCTCCGAAACTTAGCGTAAATACGGGTTAGGACCCTTAGAAAGACCCCACGGAGGCACCCCACCCATCGGCTAGAGCCCACACGTAGCTAATCGGCCGTAATCCCACAAACAAACAAACAAAACAAACTAACGTTCTGGAGTTTTGGTAGGTTTTCTAAAGATGTACCGTGAATACCCGTTAGAGCTCCTTAGAAAGTCCTCCTACCAAGGCGCTCCCCCATCCTTGGCAGATCGCCCTAGCGTAGCCGTGCCGTAATCGCACAAACACACACACATTACGGAAAGTTCGCCCCACCAGTGACTTGTTTGTGTGATTCTGGTAAAGCTATACTAGGGCAGTCTGCCAAGAATGGGGGTGCCTTGGAAAGAGGACTTTCTAAGGGGTGCTAACGCGCATTCACGTCACATCTGAAGAAAACTTGCAAAAAATTCCAGACCGTTAGATCGATAGTCGCGCTATGGGACCCGAGACCTTCACACTTGGGCCGTCTACCATTTTCAGTGACATAACCACTGTCCCATGGTGAGGCCTGCCCTACCACTGGCATAGCGGTAGCGCTTTGAACTGGGAAAGTGCCTGGTTCGAAACCTGGACTAACCATTCGGACGCCGACCTAACCATTCGGAATTTTCCTTGTTTTTTTTCCGAAACTTCGCGTAAATACGGATTTAGTCCCCTTAGAAAGTCCCCCACGAGGGGCAATCCCAGCCCCGGCCTACATCCCTAGCATAGATAGTTCTCCGTAACCCACATTTATATTTATTTGAACTGGGTGACGGAAGGTGTCCGGTTAGAAACCACTTTGAAAATGCCCTTTTTTCAGCATTGGGCAATTGATCCAGCTGTTCTCGCATTCTTCCATTTTTCAGCAGTGACAGTGCTCTTAAAAATAATCGTGACAATTTTTTTTTTTTTTTTTTTTTTTCGGGAAATGACGTGCTAAAAAGTAAAGGATTCTCGTGGAGCTATGTCACCCGCAACTATTTTTATAGATATCAAATCCACTCTTCGTGGCTGGCAACAGTCAAAACGTCAGAATTTGGTGTTCCCAGAGCGGGAACACTGCGCGTTAAAGGGTTAAGGGAGGGGGGGGGTAGGAATAATTTTTTTTTTTTTTTTTTTGTCGTCAGGAAAAAAATAATTTATTTTTTCTTTGATTTTCACTTCAACTTTTCCTCGCTTAATCATCCAGATTAAGCTGATAAAAAGGAAGACAGAATTTGATATTGCAAAAAGAAATTTAAAAAAAGAAAAAAAGTTTTCACATGAAAACTGCATCTGCTTTCTGGTTAAAAGCAAGCGGCAACTTCAAAAAGGTCAGCTGAGTAAGTAGAAGAAGAAGAAAAAAGAAACCAGCACCATTAATTAAAAATAAATAGTAAAAGGAAACAGTCGAAATTTAGCAGGAAAGATAATTTAAAACCTACGGTCGGCGACAGGGAATTCCGGGTAATTTTACCATTTATTTTGAAATACTTTTTTCTTGGATGGATTTTAACATTTCATTAACCCTTTAACGCGCAGTGGTCCCGCTCTGGGAACACCAATCTCTGACGTTTTAACTGTTGCCAGTCACGGAGAATAGATTTTATTTCTATAAAAATAGTTACGGGTGACATAGCACCGAATCCTTTCCTTTTTAGCACGTCATTTCCCGTAAAAAAATGGTCACGATTATTTTTAATAGCACTGACATCTGTTGAAAAATGGAAGAATGCGAGAACAGCTAGATAGATTGCCCAATGCTGAAAAAAGGGCAGGCGTTGCCATCGCTCGACTTAACTACCAGCAAGATGGCGGACGATCGAAACGTTCATCGCGTGCCACAGATCTAGAGACCCTTTTTTTGACGCAGCTGGCTGTGTGGCACAGCGAGAACGGTTCGATCGTCCGCCATCTTGCTGGTAGTTAAGTCGAGCGATGGCAACGGATGCAAAGCCAGCTGCGTCAAAAAAAGGGTCTCTAGATCTGTGGCACGCGATGAACGTTTCGATCGTCTGCCATCTTGCTGGTAGTTAAGTCGAGCGATGGCAACGCCTGCCCTTTTTTCAGCAGTGGGAGAGGGTTGCGCCTCAAAGGGTTAACTATCTGGGTAGAATTACCCTTTAAATCAGTAGACTTTAACCCACATATGAGCAACCTCCGGTCCGCGGGCCGGATGAGGCCCGCCACGTCTTTTGATCCGGCCCGCGTAACATATCAGAACCTTCGTATAAAACCCATATAAACCATTCAAAATTCCATATAAATGACAATTATTCGCTAACACCCCAAAAATTCGCTAGCGTCCCAAAGTTTGACCGCAACGTTGCAAAGGTTTCCCATACCTGCTTTAGCCTATGGGCCCCGACCATTTCAGAGGCCGCGCGAAAGAAAAAAATGACGGAAAATATGTAAATACATAAACTTATTTAAGTGTCTAAAAAATTGTATTAATCTGAAAGAAATAGGTTAGGGACTCTGTACGCAGGACTTTATTATCGCATGGGTAATACGGGCATTTGTCAGAGGATCAAAGATTTGTACTCCCCCAAATTGTTCATAAAACATTCCTCTACGAATAGTTTGAAGTTTTTCGGAAAGCATTTATTTATAGAGATTTAGGTCGAGTTTTAAATGAATTTAAAAATCAGGATGTTTTCTGATGGTTTACCAAAATACTTCTTATTTTTTTTATCAGGACACCTTAGAAAGACCCCCCCCCCCCTCCTTGTGTTCTCCTTCTGACGAAGATTTATAATCGGGCTTCGAACCAAGCACACAAATCCGATATATTAGGTTGTAACGAAAGTTTCCCGCCACCACAAATATCGACTGCAAACAGTTGACGTTGGTATGTTTTCTCATATTTTGTCAAACGATATTTGCCATTTGAAAAAAAGAGACTTACTTTCGAACACTGTGTTGTTAAAAAATATCGTTATCATTAAGTGCAAGGTGTCTGAAATGGAACTATCACGTTACTGGATTAGAACCATCATTTACTTCCAGTTCTGTTGCAAAAAGTGCTAATGAATGTCAAAGAATTATGTGTGTCATTTAGATTCTAATGTTGTATCATATGGCACTGTGAAGGTTTGGTACTGAAAGTTAAAAAACAGGGTCTATGACATTCAAGGAGCAGAGCTATCTGGCCGGCCTACTGATGTTGCTGGGGCCACCTGCGAGAACTTGTGGAAGAAGATCACTTGAGAGCTAGCTAAAGAGTTAGACATTAATGCCATACCCATTAGCCATGCTATGATGCATCACATAAACTTCATGTACAAGTTCAATCGCTGGGTGCCGCATGAGCTGACTCAAGCAGATTTAGCGGAGAACTTTCGTTACAATCTGATACATGTTCAAAACAACAACAAAGACACATGCATTAACCGAACAAGTCTAGTTGACAAAATAAGGGTGATTTGTTTTCGATAAAAGAAAATTAACAATCATGGTTTAATAATAAAAAAATTGCTTATCGCCATTTAAGATAGTAGCCCAGTGCAGATAACTCTGCGAATCTTTCTACCCCTTTCCCCCCTCCCCCTTCTGCGTTTGAATTCATTCTTCGTAGTTGGAAGCGCTTAATATGGAAAACAGCACTTTTTCTTTTTTTTTTTTTTAAATTAAGTACAATTTTTAAAAGTAGAAGCTCTTATTTTAGAGTTCATAAAATAAAATATTCTTGTTAAGATATTCTATAAATGAATGAAAGTTTCAAAATTAAGAAAACTTTTGGGAAAACTATAGATATTTCACTTTTGCAAAAGAAAATTTTTAATCTTCAAAATATTTTTAAAAGCATTCGAGATCTTTGCCGTACCGATATTAAGGACTAAATCAATGACTTACAAGCAAATACAGATCAAATAGAATGCTGGTCTCGAATGCTTTTTAAAATATAATGAACATTCAAAACTTTCCATCTCTTGCAAAACTAAAATATCTATATTTTTGATGAAGAGTTTTCTTAGTTTTGAAACTCTTCAATTTTTAGTATTATCTTTGCAGGAATAAATTTTTATTTTATGCCCTTTTGGGCTCCACAATAAAAAGCTTCTACTTTTAAAAATTGTATTTTTACTTAATTTTTATTTTTGCCTTTTAGTTACAAATAAAACTTTTGTTTTATTTGTAACTAAAACGGAAAAAAAAATTCTATTTGCAACTATAGTTTTAAAGTAAAGAAATATAATGTTTCGTTAGATGTCCCTATTTATAACTAAAGTTTTTGCTTAGTTTGTAACTATAGAGCGAATTTTCGCTATTTTATGCGAAATTTCGTTTCTCATGACTAACATAGAACTTGACCATTAACACCATGGAACATGTCTCCCGCCTCTGGGAATCGAACCCGAGTTTCCTGGGCGAGAGCCAGCTATCCTGGCCACTAGACCTAATGGGATTTAGCCAGGGGGGGGGGGTATCGCGATATATCTCCTCCCCCCGACATTTTTGGATTAGTGATGAAAGTCCGTCTATTTATACACATATAAGTTCATATGCCCCACCCCCTCCGAAAAAATTTCCAGGCGCATATCCCCCCCCCCTGAAAATTTTTTTCTGGCTACGCGCCTGAATTTAGCTCACCTCGGAACTTCTTACTTCTATTAAATGGAGGCTCTTTGTTTTTAAGCGTGACACAATGACGGAAAGACAAAATGGAATTTCATTAAAAAGCTTCTAAAAATGAATTTTTGCGCGAGCTTACAACGCGCCCGAATATACCTATTAAACCTTTAACGCTCAGTGTTCCCTCTCTGGGAACACCAAACTCTCTCCGTTTTGACAGTTGCCAGTCACGAAGAATAGATTTGGTTTCCATAAAATTAGTTGCGGGTGACATAGCTCCACGAGAATCCTTTACTTTTTATTTAGTACGCCATTTCCCGTAAAAAAATTGTCACGATTATTTTTAACAGCACTGACATCTGCTGAAAAATGGGAGAATGCGAGAACAACTGGATAGATTGCCCAATGCTGAAAAAAGGGCGGCACAGCCAGCTGCCGTCAAAAAAGGGTCTCTAGATCTGTGGCACGCGAAGCACGTTTCGATCGCCTGCCATCTTGCTGGTAGTTAAGTCCAGCGATGGCAACGGCTGCCCTTTCTCCAGCATTGGGAAAGGGTTGCGCCTCAAAGGGTTAACGACATATTCGGTAGCCTTTTTCATAAAGCATTCATTACAAAACGTTCAGACATCTTCATAGATCTAAGAGAAGTCCTTTCACTAATAATCTAGGTTTTGTTGAATAGCATCATCATAAATGGCACTTACTTTCTCGTATGAAATTTCTAGCCTGGCGCCGTGTTGCCAACCTGCCAGGACGATTTCCCTGCTGCTGTCGTGAAGGCACAGATCTGTCAGGTAGAGTCCGACCTCTTGCATCTCTTGCAGATTACTCAACCTATTGCACGGAACATGAAAAGGGTGGAAAAAAAAAAACAAAATCAGTGCCACTGTCATGCAGTGAGAATTTCACTTCAAAATTATTACAACCGACAATCGAACTCCAAAACGGCAATCACTGAGTGCTTAACACTTTTAAAACCCTTTCAGGTGCAACCCTTTCCCAATGCTTTAAAAAAGGGCAGCCATTGCCATCGCTCGACTTAACTACCAGCAAGATGGCGGCAGATCTAGAGACCCTTTTTTTTACGCAGACTGGCTGTGCCGGCACAGCCAGCTGCTGTCAAAAAGGGGCCTCTAGATCATAAGAGTAAAGTTTTCAAAATTATTGGGGGGGGGCGGGCCCCACAACCACATATATTCACGTCAGTGGCGTAGCCAAGGGGGGGGTTAGGGGGGGTCATACCCCCCATGAGGAATTTTTTGCCATACAAAATGTATATTCTTCACTCCCTTATCATACACCCGTATACATATATGTGAGTTGCAGAAGCCGTAACCCCCCCCCCCCATGAAAAATTTCTGGCTACGCCACTGATTCACGTACAAATAACTTACTCATAACTGCCAACTACTACGGAATAGAATTAACCACTTTTTCTACATGATTTTTCGGCTTAAAATATAGTAAAATTTTTATGCTGCGAGCGCGAGCTGGTTACTATTTTGAAAAAAAAAATTAAATATATACTGTTTACAAAAAGTAGTTAATTATATTACGTAGTAGTTGGCAGCTATGACTTACTATATATAAGTGTAAATTATTGGAGGCGCTCGAGCTCTATGGGTCCATAGAATTCTACACCTATGTAAGGTAAGTATCCATGTTAGTATCTTTCTACCATGTTTTATGCTAAAAATAGAAGCAAAGTAAGAAATCTAAAGGAGGAAAAAAAAAAACATTTTCGATGAGATAGTGCATTTCTGACACATCTGAACTTTTCTTCATTTCATACTTTACATTGCGTAATTTGATTTTAATTAACCAGAGCCTGGCGAGGGCAGCTTATAGTAACATTGTGGTGTTACGTGGCGTCACAATGAGTACTAAATCATAATTGAAATCAAAAGAAGAAAATTTTTAATAGTACAAGTAAAGGATTTTTTTAAACGTTTGTAAATGGCGTGAAATACTTTCTTTTATGTTAGTATAAATTAGTTTTCTGTATTGAGTGGTAAATTATTGGGTGGGCTCAGCCCCTATTCACAATTTATTGGGGGGGCTCGAGCCCCACGGGCCCATATAACTCTACGCCTATGCTCTAGATCTGTGGCAGGCGATGAACGTTTCGATCGTCCGCCATCCTGCTGGTAGTTACGTCGAGCGATGGCAACGGCTGCCCTTTTGTCAGCATTGGGAAAGGGTTGCTGCTCAAAGGGTTAATATTTATCAAATAATCTTTAAAAAAAAATCCCCCAAAGTTTTCTGTAACCGCCACTGATGACAGCGGTATTCGAGTGCCATTCTGTCGCCTGCAATTTCAGAAACACCAGGATGCTTCACTTCGCAAGCTATAGAATACGAGATTCTGTCTGAGAAAGGGATAAAAAACAACAGACAAAACACCATCTAGAAAAAAAAAAGAGAAAAATAGAAGACAGGGCGCAATTCTAATCGATCAGTGGTTGTCGGACAATATCTATTTAGGGCTCTACCCAATCCCGGGAGGACCGAAATGGCTGTCTTCTAATGAATGTTAACGGTGAGGCATGCTTGACTGATACAGATGAGGTCGCAAAGGAAAGCAGTTCTTTTTTTTTTTTTCTCCCCCAAGGCTTTTAATTTCACGTCGCGAAGTATTACGTAGTCGACGCATCAAGGGGGGAAAAGTAAGGAGCTCCCGAACTGTGACCGTGAAAGTGTTGCCAAATAATGTTTGACTAAAGCAGCTGATTTTTTTTTTTTAAACATTAATTTTTCAGAAGTAATTCGATTGAAAGCTGTCACAAAATGACCAGATTTCGTAAGTCATGGAGGTGTATGCAGAGTTCGTACGGGTCTTCCTTAATTGGCTAAAATTACGAACTTTTGAAACATTGTTCGATAATGTCCTACTATTTGAGGCATTCGAGAGAACTTCTTTCTATATTTTTTTTTTTTAAGGAAAAAAGAAAAACAGGACGACGTTTAAAATATGAGACCATTTTAGGACAATATTTCGAAAGTTTTGAATTTCAGCAAATCCAGGCTCCGTACGAATCCTATGTGAACATCACTTGAAGAGGCATTCTAAACAGCTTCTTGTGCCTGGCACAAAGCGTTTATTTAGGCTTCATTACATACTTACGGAGATGCATCCCTGCCGAAATGAAGCTGGGGAGTTCCAAGTTATACCATGGAGAAAAAAAAAAAAAAAAAAAAAAAAAAAATTCACTGATGATAACATCCACAGTCATTGATATTGTTACGAATTTCTAGTTTGTTCTGCCCTCCAGAGGCCAAAAAAAGTCTAAAATTCTTTTTCTACACGTCATCAAATAATTAAAATTTGCATTTTGTTGCATGATAAACGGTAACTAGAACGTGGGATAGGGAGTATGGGATTTCCCCATTACAACATTGGTTTTTCTCGAATTCTCGAGAAATATTGGCTCCAGAGCTTAGCTGACTTCACACTTGGGAACTTATTTTGGCGCCAAATTTGACGATATTTCGCCAAAGAGCCGTCAAACTTGGCGGCATTTCGGACATTTAGAGCGATTTTACCAATGGGGCCTGTAATGTTTGTTTTCCTGCATTAGTATTACGCAGTAGCCTAGTATTACTCATTTACATTTCCATGACGTAATCAAAATTCGCGATTCATCGGGATTCTTCTGGAAACGGGTCTCTTTGGAAATTTCGCCTAATATTGGCGATACGTATATAAAGGAGGCGAAACAGGCCGAGAAGTTAGTTGCGAACAAGTGCTTTGCTCATTGAGTTAGTTCACTGCACTATAGGCTGTGCATATTGCTTTCAGAAGCAATATTTTGCTTGTTTTGAGAAGCTTGTTTTTGAATACTGTGTTTGAATTCTAAACTGAAGATTTATTAACGATTTCCCTCGAGAATTTCCACTGAATTTTAGTTTGTGGAATCATTTTGTTGTGTGTGAAATACAGTATCTGCGAAAGTTGTACTAAGTTGGCTGTTATAAGTCAATGTCACTGCTTATTAATCCCTGAGAATTTTGTATGGCAAACTGTTCGACGAAGCTCTAGGAACAATTAAATTTGTGTTACATCCTGACAAGTGGACTGTTTAAAAGAACTTTCCACATTCACTGGACTTTCAAACGACTAAGCCGAAAACTAAGCACAGTTTTCTGCACCAATATTTAGTTTCGATGTCCAGTAGCGGATCCAGAAATTATTTTTGGGAGGGGCTAAACTTCGAAACAAGCGTATTTCACCCAAACAAAACGTACGATGAAGCAAAATTTTAGTATAAAGTAATGTAAAACTTTTTGGGAGGGGCTAAGTTATAAAAAAAAAAAGATCATTTTATCTACTTAAAGTGTATAATAAAGCAGAATGTTACCCTTTAGTTATCTTTTTTTGGGGGGGGGGCTGAAGCCCCCTAGCCCCTCCCCTGGATCCGCTACTGTCGATGTCCTCTTCAACATTTAGTTACTGACTACATGGCATTTTCTGAAATTTCCGATATATTTTCTGCTTCTATTTTTAAATATTCAATTATTGTTTGCGAAATCGGATTCACAATTTCAAATGAGCATATAAAAAATTGGAATAAGAAAAATGAACATTTCAGAGAAGATAAGTTATGCATTCTGTCAGTCAGGGGAGTAGCCAGGGGGGGGGTGGATATCGGGATATATCCCCCCCCCGAAACTTTTGGATTAGTGATGAAATTCCATCTATTTATACACATATAAGTTCATATCAACCGAAAAAATTTTCCTGGCTACGCACCTGGTGTCAGTAGCCAGCTGGTGAGGGGATTTATAAAAAAGAGACAAAATTTTGATCGTGTATGCTCTAGGTCAGAGGTTCTCACTTTTTTTCGACCTCTGCCCACTTTGAGATTTCAAAAACACTCTACCCCTTCAACGTATTAGAAAATGTTAATGAAATGTTTTCTCCTTCTTCTTCTTTCTATCTTTCTTTTTTTTTCTTTTTTCAAAATGTGCAGATAAATATCTTGTTTAAATAAATTCGAGCATGTAGCTCAGAACTCCAGTACGTCATATCTGCAGTCCAAGAGTCAAAACGTCAAATACCGCTCGGGACAGCCAACAAACGAATACAAATCTAATAGAAAGAAAGGAAAAAAAATGGCACCAGAGGCCTAAATATACATACAAAGGCACACACAGGTAGATGATGGCGTCCCACTCTTCGATGAGTCTCATCTGTCCCTTGAGGAGCAAGTTCCTTGTCGAAGCGCTATTTCGCCGGTCCACCAACGAGTGGATGGTGAACCGAGAATTAAGACATTCTAGTTCCACCACAACTTTCTGCAGTATATAAACCTGAAATCAAACAGTCCAGTAAACAACAGCAAAAGTATTTGCCGATTGTGACGGTTTATTTTCGATCTCAGCCCGTAGAGCACAAATGGAATAAATAAATATGACTAAATTTTATTTCTGTCTAATTAATAGTATATTCATCTACGAAAATGCTTTCAACGCTTTAAAAAAGGGTGGTTTTGACGTGAAAGACAAACAACGTTCAGGACAACCGAAAAAGTTTAAAGATGCCGAATGCAGATGCACGTTCAACACGCAGATAGCTACGTAGTGGCACAGCAATGGAAAATTACTTTTGTTTTTCTTTCTTTACGTTAACGCGGTTTTTCATTTTTTGAAAATCTGAATCTAACCAGTACAGTTTTCATTAATAAGATCTGAAAGTAATTTTACAGCTTTCAAGATAACATTTGGATTTGTTGTAACTAATATTTAGGTCAAATTAGCACTTTTAAAAGTATCCCTATGAAAATAATTTCTGCCAATGAGCTGAACTCAATACCAGACGCACTTAGGCGAAATTCAGGGCCTTATTATCGCATGGGCAAATCGGGACTTTGCCCAGGGCCCCTGCTCGAAAGCCCCCCCCCCCTCCAATTTCAAATATTGTTCTGAAATATATTTTTTTATATCCAAAATGTTATGAAAAATGAAACAAATTTCATAGATGGGGGCCCCCAAATTCATCCATGCCCGGGGCCCCCGTTGGTCATAATCAGGCTCTGGCGAAATTTGCTGAATTTTCCTTAAAAGTCGATATACTTCTTTTAATGCATGCATTGTATTCAGTGGCGGTTACAGAAATAAAAAACTTATCTTTTGTGCTGGGGCTGGGGGGGGGCGATTATTTGAAAAGAGACGTTCTATTTTGCCTAAAGAAACGGTACAATAAAGCTGCATAACATTTTTGAGAGGGACTAATTTATTAAAAAAAGCACATTTCTCCTAAACAAAGCATACAGTGAAGCGATACGTTACTTTTTGCCGATGCCTGTTTTCTTGTGTGTGTGTGGATAGGGGGGAGGTGGAGGCTGAAGCCCCCTAGCCCTCCCTTGGTACACTGATTATGTTCGCTTCAAATGCAATTAAAAAATCTCTAAATTTAGCGAAAAACCTCTTAAACTAGCAAAACTGACAGTATTAGCATCTACCGTAGACCCACTGGCAAATTCGTAACAGATTGAGGCCCTAGAAATACAGACAGGTGCCAGTCGACAGATATCCTACCTTGGAGTAATTAACGCTCGTTTTGACACTTTTCAAAGGAATTTCATACAGTACGTGTTCTCCGCCACATAGGCTTAATGAATGTAGCTCTGAATACAATTGATAAACCCTGGTGGTACAAGAGTGACGGCTTGCGGCAACTGATTATATGTAGTAGCCTAAAATGTAATTTACTCTAAATCGCTTTTGATGTACATCCAAAATGAATCCCTCAGTGTGAAAAGTTATCCAGAATGATCAATCGTGTTTACAAATTTCCACTCAGTTCCGGGGTTTCGCCTTATGTGCACTGTTACTGTTGCGGGTGAGACAAACCCTCGCAACCGCGAGCCTCCCATCTAAAAAGTGGAATGGGCGGAGGAACTAAACAGAATGTTTGTTTTCATTTTCCATCAAGCCTCCACTCTGGATGGATTATCGCTTCGGAGAAAGATTCTTCCATCAAAAGTTTCTCGGGGCCGATCGAATCGCCTGTCTCGTGCCACAGAGCTAAAAAACTTTTTGTACGGCCTGGAGAATATGATAAAAGTACACTGATATAGAAGGACAATAGGATAGATTGCCCAATGCTGAAAAAACGCAGCATTTGGCATCGCCGATTTAACTGTCAGCAACACAACATGGCTGTCAGCAAGCAGTGTCAAAACATATTACTTAGCTCAGCTCAGCGGTACGTGATGGGCCTTTCTATCGGCCACCATGTTGCTGGTAGTTAAATCCAGCGATGGCAGCAGCACTGGGAAATAGTTGTGCTTCAAAAGGTTAACCCTTTAACGCGCAGTGTTCCCGCTCTGGGAACACCTAACTCTGACGTTTTGACTGTTGCCGGTCACGAAGAATAGATTTGATTTCTATAAAAATAGTTGCGGGTGACATAGCTCCGCGAGAATCCGTTACTTTTCGAGCACGTCATTCCCCGTCAAAAAATGGTCACGATTCTTTTTAACAGCACCGACATCTGCTGAAAAAATGGAAGAATGCGAGAACAGCCGGATTAGATTGCCCAATGCTGAAAAAAGGGCAGCCGTTGCCATCGCTCGACTTAACTACCAGCAAGATGGCGGACGATCGAAACGTTCATCGCGTGCCGCAGATTTAGACACTCTTTTTTGACGACAGCTGGCTGTGGGGCACAGCCAGCTGCGTCAAGAAAGGGTCTCTAGATCTGTGATATATCATCTAGAATATGAAAAAGCTATTCACAAGCTCATAAAGATTCATTTTGATGGGCAAAACGGTAGGTTAAAAGAGTCCGTGTATTATCTTCAGTGCCTCATCCATTCGGCCACAGTGGGGATTTTTTTTTTATAAATAGGGGGAAGTTGCGAGTACAATGAAACAAAATTTACTAATTTTTTTTTTTTCCCAGTTCATACATTTGCATGTACAAAGTAAAATTAATGCGACTACTTTTAACCTACTGTATTTGCCCATCAAAATGGAATCTTATGGGCTAGCTGGTTCATATTCCAATGCTGAAAAACAGGGCAGCCGTTGCCATCGCTCGACTTAACTCGCACAGCCAGCTGTCGTCAAAAATGGGGTATCTAGATCTGCGGCACGCGACGAACGTTTCGATCGTCCGCCCTCTTGCTGGTCGTTAAGTCGAGCGATGGCAACGGCTGCCCTTTTTTTCAGCATTGGGGAAAGGGTTGCGACTGGAAGGAGTTGAATAACAGTATGAGACACTCACGTTCTCCCAGGTGAAGGCCACCCTCGGCCTGTGCATGAGGAAGAAAGTTTCGACGGGCAGCCCCACCATCTCCTCTCCTCCGAACAGCTCCCTGGATTTCTCGCCGACCTGCCGGATGGTCATGGTCCGGTCGAAGGCGATGGCGAAGGGGAACAGCTGGAACAGGTAGACGCACGAGACGGGCTCCAGGTCCGTGTGCTCGATCATGTTGCGCCGGGCCTGCTGCGCCTCCTGGTAGGGGGTGTTGTCGAACCTGCGGCGACAAACGTCATGCCTTGGATCATATTGCATTAGGGTGAAGACATAATGAGTTATCAATAATTGGTACAAATAATTAAATATTGGTACAAATTGGTACCATTAAATCAGTGGCGTAGCCAGGGGGGGATATCGGGATATATCCCCCCCCCCGGAAATTTTTGGATTAGTGATGAAATTCAGTATATTTTATACACATATATAGTTCATATCCCCCCCCCCCCCCGAAAAATTTTCCAGGCCCATATCCCCCCCCCCCGAAAAAATTTCCAGGCCCATATCCCCCCCCCCCCCCGAAAAAATTTCCAGGCCCATATTTCCAGGCCCGAAAATTTTTCTTGGCAACGCGCCTGCATTAAATAATGGTACAAATAATTAAATATTACTTTCGGGAACATATTCAATGCACTTTCATGCACAAACGAGACTATAAACAAGCTCTACGATTTTTTTTTAACACATAGAATGAAAACACTCTGTACCAGAAGTTACCAACTTTTTTGTACATAAAGATTTACTTTTCACCTGAAAAATGTGTCACAATCGACTTGTTGTCATAGGCTTACTTGAAAGGGAGAGAGGGAGGTGTGAAATCTAAAGTAGGTTTATATAAAACTAGCTGCGTGCCCGTTCTTCGCACGGTAGGAAACGAAAAATTTCCTCACATGTAATTCGAATTAATTCCAGTGATGTGGAATCTAGAAAAAGCAAAATTATTTCACTCTTGACTTAAAATTTGCGTCATATATGTAATAACCTGAGATCATTTCAATATAATGACACACACACACACACAAAAAAAAAAAAAAAACTATGTCAGCATCATTCGGTATCAAAAAAGTGAAAATGGACCGTTTGCAGTGAACTTCTCACTTTCAAAATGTCTTATTTCCTCAGACATGCTGTATTTTAGGTTCACGTTTTAGCGTTAAATACCTCAGACACTACATGAAATGGACATTTTTTTTATTTTAAAAATACGTCACCCTCTCTTGCAACCCTTTACAAAAAGAAAAGAGATAAGAGATAAGACTGCGCTACTTATAAAGGCTTTAAAATTGTTTTCCTAGATTATGCAGTTTAATTTTTCTTCTCACAAATAAATCCAGTATTTATAAAATGAAATCGAGCCAAGCAAAGAAATCGTCTGCTTGGACATAAGAATAACTATGTACACAAAACGAAATCTTTGGTTTCGTTTTGTGAGACGGAATGAGAAACTTTTTTCACGTTTTCAGAAGAGCGCTCGTTGTAATTGCTTCACAACGGGCTTTGACTTTTAGTTGTACAATAACAGTAGTATTTGGCGCATTAAGGCAATAAACAACAGATGTTTTAATTCGAATTTCGCAAAAAATCGCTTCGAGATATGGCGCGGGACCCGTTTTTATTTATTTTTTTCAACTGGCAATTTTAATCTTTGTTACAGTATCCATGACAACCAAACCGCAAGATATCAAACCGAAATTTATAAGCAGGTGCTACTGAAATGAAAATCCTTCTTTACTTAAAAATTCGTAAAAATTCTCCTAATTTATATTTTTCCTCCGTTCTTCTTTTAAAAGTGGGCGAATTGTGTGCTCCGTCTTTTGCCCAAATATAAAAAAGTTATGACAGATAGAATTCAAGATGCAGCAGTTTTAAAAATATTTTACGAAAGTCAGCGTCAAATTTAATTTTATTTGAAAAATTCCCAAAAATTTGAAAATTATGTTACACAGTCCGAACAAACAGATTTTAAAAGAAAATTTTCTCCTCTATACGATGATGTAACTATCGTTTTCTTGCGAGAGCAATTACCGGCGTTATTATGTATTACGCAAGAAAAATCGCTAAAAATCGGACAAAACATAAAATAAAACATTTTCTAATTCGAATTTCGAAAAAATCGCTTCGAGGTGTGTCGAGACCCGTCTTGGAGAATTTCCGTACAAAATTTGCTAGGTCTACGATCACCCGTTTTTGAGCTACTCGAGACACAGACAGACAAACGGACAGTTTACATCTTGTTTTATTTATATAGAAGATAGAAGATAGATAGATGTGTTCAGTATGAGGTGCATTTTTCAAGCTATGGATAGATAAGCAAAATGTATGTTCAAACATACGTATATCGACCTACGTGAAAAACAACACAATTATTTGACAGGCCCTAAAAGTCACATCCAGAAGATTTAATGCAACATGTCTAATTATTGACAGTATTAGTTTGAATTAGTTACAGATAAAGACAGATTTAGAATTTATTTATCACTGTAAAATATATACCAAGAATCATAATAAAGTGTGTATGTATAGCCAAATATAATAACAATCCCAACTATGGTCCTAAATTGGTAAGATCAATAAGTAAGATTTGTAGTTTAATCGGTTTCGAAGTTAAGACATAGCGAGCAATCGAATAAAATCGGTTTTGCGGTTGACTTGTTGGCCGCCCCTGCTCAACATCATAGTCAGTAAGTTTTGTGTCTTGCTGGTGACATCTATATTTTACACAAAGAAAACATAAACACAACAGACTATAAAGACTTTCCAGTACGTCGAAATTAAAGTACTTTGCAGATGACAAATAAAAAATCTGATGTGGACACCACAAGACTTCCTTGTGAGTCAATTAAATTATACACGTTTTTGATACTCTTCATTAAAACTTATATCATTCAAACTTATTTGATCAAGTCGACGTAACAAAATCTCAATCGACGTAGAATTTTCCTTCACCGAATCAAGTGAGAGCTGATGATGGCACTGAATCAGGAGCTCATGTAAGCAGTTAAGTTAATTGGTCAACAGAAATCAAAAATCTAAAGTAGAACACGATAGAATGTTTCCTCTGATCTTAAATAACTGCACCAGAGACTAATCCCTTGCTCTAAGAGGAAATGAAACAAAAACTGATGCATTAATGAATCAATCATTCCGGTCCGTAGCAGGGTATTAACAAGAAAAGTCACTTAAGCTCTCGGTAAGCTTTCTAGGGCAAGTGCACGTGTTAGTCCAGTAGCAAGGTCGGTGTATAAAGAAGGGGGAATTGATTTCTGTGCAATAATAACAGAATTGTAATTAAATGCTTACCATTTCCATTTTGTGGGGGATGTACATGTTTTTTTTTAAGTTATTGAATTTAGGCTTTGATACTTTTAACCCTTTGAGGCGCAACCCTTTCCCAATGCTGAAAAATGGGCAGCCGTTGCCATCGCTCGACTTCACTACCAGAAAGATGGCGGATGATCGAAACGTTCACCGCGTGCCGTAGATCTAGAGAGCCTTTTTTGACGCAGCTGGCTGTGCGCGGGCACAGCCAGCTGTCATCCGCCATCTTGCTGGTAGTTAAGTCGAGCTATGGCAACGGCTGCCCTTTTTTCAGCATGGACAATCTATCGAGCTGTTCTCGCATTCACCCATTTTTCAGCAGATGTCAGTGCTGTTAAAAATAATCGTGACCATTTTTTTACGGAAAAGGACGTGCTAAAAAGTAAAGGATTCTCGCGGAGCTATGTCACCCGCAACTATTTTTATAGAAATCCAATCTATTCTTCGTGACTGGCAACAGTCAAAACCTCAGAGTTTGGTGTTCCCAGAGCGGGAACATGCGCGTTAAAGGGTTAAAATAATTTAATGAGTAGACAGAATGTCAAACTCAAAATGCGTCTCTTCGTTGAAAAAGAAAAGAAACTTGAAAAAAAAAAAAAATTATCATAATATAAGCTGATGAGAAAACTGACAAAGAAACTAATCGAAAAAGCTAAATAATGATCCCCACAGTGTACAAAAAAATAATAGTGGAGACAAAAAAAAAACCGCGCACAACTTAGCTGGAAAAGGGTGAAGGGTGAGGTTAGGGGAGCAAACAAGATAAATAGCTTTCGCCCTATTACCTACAAGCCGGAGACGCTGTTTAAGCTCCCAGCTGAGAAGTTTATCGTCTGCATGCAAGGTCAGTTAGCAAATAACATCTTTGGTTTGTTGTGCTTCCTTTTATTGGCCATACTGTTTCACCATTAATGAAAGTTGCGAAATCACAGATATATACAGGGTGTAAACTAAATTGTTTCAACAAAATACTATGGGAGATAGGGCACAAGATAAGGAATCAGTATCACATAGCAATGCGGGGTCAGGAACGTTGTCTTCATGTAGCTGTTGTTAACAATCACTTTGGGAAAAAGTGTTGAAATGTTTGTCAAACTTCTTAACCCTTTAACGGGCAGTGTTCCCGCTCTGGGAACACCAAACTCTGACGTTTTGACTGTTGCCAGTCACGAAGAATAGATTTGATTTCTATATAAAAATAGTTGCGGATGACATAGCTCCATGAGAGAATCCTTTACTTTTTAGCACGTCATTTCCCGTAAAAAAAATGGTCACGATTATTTTTAACAGCACTGACATCTGCTGAAAAATGGAAGAATGCGAGAACAGCCGGATAGATTGCCCAAGGCTGAAAAAAAGGGCAGCCGTTGCCATCGCTCGACTTAAGGGGTGGCTGTGCGGCACAGCCAGCTGTTGTCAAAAAAGGGTCTCTAGATCTGTGGCACGCGATGAACGTTTCGATCGTCCGCCATCTTGCTGGTAGTTAAGTCGAGCGATGGCAACGGCTGCCCTTTTTTCAGCATTGGGAAAGGGTTGCGCCTCAAAGGGTTAATAAAAGTGGCGAAATCACGGATATATACAGGGTGTATAACTAAATTGTTTCATCAAAATACTACGGGAGATAGGGCACGTAATAAGGAATCCGTATCACATATCAATGTGGGGTAAAAAACGATGTCTTCATGTAGCACTGCCAGGCATCAATATAAATTGAAGGGTTTGCTTGAAAAAAAAAATAGCGGTAGCTCCAACTGTTCAAGTTTGCGGAGAAGATCGTTTGTGGATTCTACTCTAACTCAAGAGACAAACAGCTTCATCTCTTGGGTAACACGAGAACTAATGATTGGAGCTACATCCTTTTGGTGCCACACGAAAGAGACTCCCTTTTTTTAAACTGCAAGACTGTAAATGTAACTCCAAACTCCCGTAGGGTTGGAACTAGTGATGTGCCATTCGAATGATTTCTATAATCGATTACTACTTATCGAATAGAATCAATAATCGATTAATCGATCAGTAAATATTTGCGATTTTCACTATCCGAATAGTATTTGTTATCTTCATTTTCGAACAGTACTCACGATTTCTATTCGAGATTTCGAATGCCATGTACTATTCGAATGCTATGCGCTGAGCGTTCGAATGGAATCTTCAAAGACGATTCTCGAATGCATTTAGTAAACGATTAATTCGAATATTTTCATTCATTCAGGCCTATTCCTAGATGAAACTATGGTAAATGTAGCTCCAAACTCCCGTAGGAAGGATGCATCTAGTGATGTGCCTTTCGAATGATTTCTATAAACGATTACTACTTACCGAATAGAATCAATAATCGATTAATCGATCAGTAAATGCGATTTTTAATAACCAATATAGTTTTTTTGATTTTCATTATGCAATTAGTACTCACGATTTCTATTCGAGATTTCGAATGCTATGTGCTAAGCGTTCGAATGGACTTTTCAAAGTCGATTCTCTCGAATGCATTTAGTAATCGATTAATTCGAATTACACTCGCATAGATGAAAATTCGAATTACTTTCGTATAGATGAAACTATCTTTTCTTGCAGTAGATCCTTCAGCTGAAAAAAGTGATGAAGATGGCAGTGCGCCAAAGGGTCATAAATACTATGTGTAATTAGTAGAATTTAAGTATTCATAAAAATATTAATAAAATTAACTAAATCTTTATAGTTGTTAATTATTTAATTTAATTTACTAATATTAGATTATTTGAATGTTTGGGTATTACACTTAATGCACATGGCATTTGACGGACGCGAACGATCGCTTGGCTGTTGACGCAGCGGCGGCACAGCCAGCTGTCGCCAGCTCTCTATATCTATGGCACGCGATGAACGTTTCGATCGTCCGCCATCTTGCTGGTAGTGAAGTCAAGCGATGGCAATGGCTGCCCTTTTTTCAGCATTGGACCATCTATCGAGCCGTTCTCGCATTCTTCCCTTTTCCAGCAGATGTCAGTGTTGTTAAAAATAATCGTGACCATTTTTTTTTTTACGGGAAATGAAGTGCTAAAAAGTAAAGGATTCTCGTGGAGCTATGTCCTCCGCAACTATTTTTTATAGAAATGAAATCTATTCTTCGCAACAGTCAAAATTATTCTGGCAACAGTCAAAACGTCAGAGTTTGGTGTCCCCAGAGCGGGAACACTGCGAGTTAAAGGGCTAATAAATGATCGGAGATTCATCTTGATGCTTAAATATTTTCACAATTAGATGGTTGCCCAACAGCTCACTTGCTTCGCACCAGACCTCGCCAAAATAGCGATTATCTTAATGCATCTGCGTTCTATTACGACGCCATAAAAAAAGAAAAAGCCCCGAGACCTCGGGAATATGTGAAAGTAAATCATTTCCTAATCAAGGCAGCTTTGGACGGACGGACGTAATGGAGGCTTTAAGACCGAATGCAGCTGTATTACGGCTTGGATCTTTCACTTTCTTTTGCTTGCATTTAATCCATGAAAACACCAAGGGAACTTATATTAGATGCATAGAGGCGTAGTGGAGTGTGAGGGGGAGGGGGGAACTAAAAGCCACCTCCTAAAGTAATTTTTGAACTGAAAATGTTTGAACCCTTTTCAAACGTAATTACATAATTTTTTTCTTTGAATGAACCCCTCCAGTGCATATTGTAGACAATTGTCTACACTTTGATTTTTCCGTAAAAAATTAAAAAGCAAATTTTGTAGATTTTGTCTAAAATATGCATTTAAAATAAATATAAGACAATTATGAAAATAATTTTTAGTCTTTAAAAATGGATGGCAACAGTATTTTTTGAGCAAACAAGCATGAATTCATAGCGTGTGCCATCCGCAGTTCGCTGAACAAAATTTTGCCCGAATTTTCGATTGCTTCTGATTTTTATTGCCAAATGAAAATAAATACAAAACTATATTAAAAAATAGTATGTATTTGGGATAAATAAAGTAGAATTAGGCTATACTACTTTCTTTTCCTTTATGAGAGCTATAGGGTGGAAGTTATGAGAGCTTTAGGGTGGACAGTCTAATGTTTGAAAATTTTACCAGGCGTATTCGTGAAGTAAGTACTATTTCAGTAGCTTGGCGACTTTTTGGCAAAATATCGACAAATTTGGCCTTAAAATTAAGTCCCCTAATGTGAGATTACCGAAGGCGTACGACTAATCTTTCTCGAGATTTCTAGAAAACGCTATGTAAGCCAATGGGGGGAACCAAAAACTGCATTATCTCCGGTTCTAGTTAACCGGATTTGATGCAACAGAATACAAATTTTAACTATTTGACACGTAGAATACGAATTTTAAACACCAGAACAAAGGGTTGCCCCGAAAATTCGAAACACTATCACAGTCTTTATGAAAGACCCTACAGTCTATGTGTAATGAGTTCGACATGATTTGTTTAACTTAGTATTTAATGCAAAAAACGAGTTACAACAAACTTCATTTTTACGGATATTTCAGATAAAAGAATGTAGAAAAAATGTCGATGTAGCAAATTGCAAGAAACTTTGTAAGTTGTGGGGAAAAAAAGAAGTGAAACTTTATTATGACGGAAGTGGTATCATGATTTCTTTTTAATAGAAATATTTCATTCATTAATGTGTTCTTTTTAACGAGATTTTCCTATAAAAGTTTTCTGTTAAAATATCTTCGATCTTCTTATCATCTTATCAGTACACATGCAAATTTAGCCATAGTAAAACGGGCCCCAACCATGACCGAGTGGACACAGAGACGGCCCGAGGGGCTTGCGGGGCCCCAGGCGAAGCGCAAGAGCGGGGCCTCTTCTCTATCATGTCTTATGAGATAGCAATAAAATGGCTCAGGAGCGGGGCCTCTATAAGCGCGGGGCCTTAGGCGATCGCCTACATTCGCACCTCCCCTTGGGCCGGCCCTGGTGGACCAGACACTAAATATGGTAGATGGCTGAAGTGTGAAAGTCCAGGTTTCTGGTCTGTGGCGTGGATGTCAATCTAACAGTTTGAAGTTTTGGATGGTTTTCTCTAAACGTAACATGAATACATGTTAAAACACTTTAAAAAGTCCTTCGCCCAAGGCATTCCTTCTAGGCAGATACCCCTCATGCAAGTTTGCTTTAAATACGCAATACGATACATTCTTTCAATAAAAGTCGATTGAACGAACGTATTTCCGTATTAAATATATATTGGAAGTGCCCCACCAGTGCCATAGCGCTAGCGCTTTGAACTGGGAGACGGAAGGTGCCTGGTTCGGAACCAGGTTGCGTCCGCTGACCTAACGGTTCGGAGTTTTCCGTGGTTTTCTCTGAAACTTCGCGTAAATACGGGTTAGGACCCATTAAAAAGTCCCCCACGGAGGGCAACCCCCACCCCCGGCCTAGATCCCTAGCGTCGATAATTGGTCATAAACCTACATTTCCATATTGGAAGGTCCCGGGTTTGGGTCCCAAAGCGCGGGTGTCGATATAACGGTCTGAAGTTTTGGTAGGCTTTCTCCAGAAGTAACGTGAATACGTGTCAGAGCCGCTAAGAAAACCCCCCTACCAAGGCATCCCCTCCATCCTTGGCAGATCGCCCTGTCGCAGCGTTGCCATTAATCACACAAACAAATAAATACATATTGGAATCGCAAGATTTTAATTTCAGTGGATTTCTTTTCGATATAACGAGGCGCATCGATCATAAATGGGAACCTCCCGACATTCCGAGATAAATAGGAACCCATTCCAGGAAACAACACGGCGATATTTTTTACGGAAGTGTGAAGGTTGCTGGACTACTGACCTACAGACTCTGAAGGTCGCTTCCGACCAAAACCAAACCAAAGCGCTATCACAAACACTGAACAACACAAAAAGGACATCGTTCCTCTTTCCAAGTTCTTAAAGGCAGTGCCACCGCGACAAGTCCAGATAAAAAGCCGCTATAATTAGAAAGCCGAGTGTCGAAAACGGAACTAAAGCACCGAGTGTGTTTGTATACACACTTTTTTATTTTTTTATAGCCTGTAAAGAAAAGACACCCGCTGGGCAGGGTACTCTTTACATACAGCCCTCTTCACAATTCTGACAGCTAAGATAAACCTGGCTCGCTTAACTACGGAATAAAGTAGAAAATTGTGTTTGTCACTTCTGAGTAGCACCTTTTTCCTTAAGGATGTTCCTTTTAAATAACTACTCGGCAAAGATCTTTTGAACAGGTTTAAGGCCGCTTTCCACATCGAGAGATGGTCGCTTGTCGCCGGCAGTAACGATGCCAGTAGCAGAACCAATTATCACTTGTAAGCAATAAATTTTTCGCACCGCAGAGAAAGAAGGAGATACTCCGGACAATAGGTAATTGGGGACCGTGGATAATATTGCGGTTTTCACACTTGTGGTTTCACACCCCATCTATTGTTCGGTAGAGGACATCCCAGGCCCTACGAGAGGGGGAGGGGGGGGCAGACGGGTCGCCGCCCCTAGGCCCGTGCGAGTTAAGGCCCTTGCAAATATCCAGAGACATGTCGCAGGACGCTAGCAGTAGGGTGCCAATAGCGGAACCAATTCTTCAATAGTGTAACCATTTCCTTTAAAAAGGTGGTGATACTCCGGTATTAACCAACAAAAGATAATTGGGGACCGTGAATAATATTGCGGTTTCGCATATCCCCCATCTATTGTTCGGTAGAGGACACCCCAAGTGTCGCAGCTTCCTAACCATGTCGAATTTCCCCGTTCAAATACATTGTAGCCGCGACATGTCTCTGGATATTTGCAAGGGCCTTTAAGGCCGCTTTCCACATGGAGAGATGGTCGCTTGTCGCCGGCAGTAGGGATGCCAGTAGCACAACCAATTATCACTTGTAAGCAATAAATTTTTCGCACCGCAGAGAAAGAAGGAGATACTCCGGACAATAGGTAGTTGGGGACCGTGGATAATATTGCGGTTTTCACACTTGTGGTTTCACACCCCATCTATTGTTCGGTAGAGAACATCCCAGGCCCTACGAGAGGGGGAGGGGGGGCAGACGGGTCGCCGCCCCTGGGCCCGTGCGAGTTAAGGCCCTTGCAAATATCCAGAGACATGTCGCAGGACGCTAGCAGTAGGGTGCCAATAGCGGAACCAATTCTTCAATAGTGTAACCATTTCCTTTAAAAAGGTGGTGAAACAAAAGATAATTGGGGACCGTGAATAATATTGCGGTTTCGCACATCCCCCATCTATTGTTCGGTAGAGGACACCCCAAGTGTCGCAGCTTCCTAACCATGTCGAATTTCCCCGTTCAAATACATTGTAGCCGCGACATGTCTCTGGATATTTGCAAGGGCCTTTAGAGTGGGCCCGTGTTCAGCTAAAGTGCGTCCGTGAATTTTTCAGAATGTGTTACGAATTTCATTTATAGATCCGCAATTAAAATCTTTTTTTTTTTTTTAAATAAGACTCAATTTTGAATACATAATTCTAGAATGATTTAGATGGCAGAAATGTTAATTCTACCATTTAAATATTTAGTATTTTTTCAACCTTCGAACATGAATTAAAAGTACCATTACATATGAGAAAAACTTTCCTCCCACTCTCTTTCCTTTTCGCATTTTATATGAAAATCAAAAAGAGCAGTTTTACAAAAAAATTTCCTTCCATCCCTCCTGTTTTTTCGAAACTTTTGTGCTTTACGAAAGTGGGCGGGAAGATTTTCGACCCGACTTACAAAATTTCTCTCGGAGGCCCTGGGACAGCCCATGTGTCGCCGCGTCCAAACCCTGTCAAATATCCCCATTCAAATACACTGTAGCCGTGACGGTCGCTGGGTATGGGCAATGGCCCTTAAGAACCATCCCATTATGGGATGCGCTCGAAAAAATGAATACTATACTTCTTAATGCAAACTGTATGAATCTCTGTTGGCATTATTAGCCATTTTGTCAGCTGAACTTCAAATTTGATACGTACTGGAAATTTTGAAGATGATCATACCAGCCACAGTCTTTTGTGTATTATTGGAAAGAAAGTTTATGGGCAATTGACTGATTATGATGCAGCTTGAACACATCGATATAGTAATCACATTTAGACTACACCTACTCGAGAGGTACTATGAGCACAAGAAGTCTAATCCACACATGAAAATCTGTATATTCTATCATAATTTAACTTAGAAATCGCAATAACATTAAGCATAGTCAAAATTTGAGTGGAGGTGGAACATTTATATTCTTTTCTTGTGGGATAGAACGCATTTAGACTATAGTGCTGCCATCTGTTAGCAGTAAAAAGAGTGATAAGATAGAGAAACTTTCAAAAGTAGTTTTAAAATGTTTTATTTTTCTTTCTTTTTCTTTTAAATTTAAAATATGTAAGAAGGTGACATATGGAATACTGACACAGCCTTTGAAAGGAGGCTTTAAATGTTTTCTCTTGATGGTGTAAAACCACAACTGTACCAGGATCCGGTATCTTCCACAAATTTTTTAAGGGAATCCTTGCCGATTGCGTGCAAATCCATGTGTACTCCGAAATTTTAGTCATAAATTTTCGCATGGAAGTAGAAGCAGAATCAAAAACAACTGGAGGTGAGGGCTATAAGTGTGGGAAAAGCATTTTGTCAGAGATGGATTCCCCCCCCCCCCCATTTTCGTTTAATGTAAAAATTGGCTACATCTGGATTAAACGATCGGTTAAACAACTCTAGGTTCAAGTGCAACTGCAGATTGGTAAAAAAAAAAAAAAAAAAAAAAAGTCTTATACCTTTCCTTACGGCATGCAAATTTAGGCTTGCCATACGTTTTAAGATTTTTAACTTGTATAGCACTATTCCTGAAGAAGTCTGAACTTTACTGAAATCTTATCTTCATCTTCCTAAAGCATCTCAAGAAATTTTGTCAACAGGTTCAAACGTGCACTTTCCCAGGTCCCACTTATTGTAGAGGCCCCGTATCTTTTTCTTTCAAAAATTGTGTATTATATCAAGAAATTTAGTATTTAAAAATATTTCTATTCTTTTACAAAAATAAAGGTTTAAAATTTATTTAAAAAATACTTCAAGAAATACTTTTTCAAACGACTAAAAAGGCAAAATTTTAAATTTTTATACAATCACTATGCACATATTATCAAAAATTATTTTTATTTTTTAGCAACTTTGTTAAGATATAGTTTTGCAAAGATTTTTGTTAGTTATCGGAAAAAAAATCTTGCATACAATTTTTTTTAAAATATCTTCATTGCTATGCATTTATATTTAATATTTGAAATGTACACATTATGGTTATTTCTGTACTTTATACGTACAGAAAATTAATGCCCAATACTGCTTTCATGGAATTTCCCGTAGAAAATTTATGACCGGATGAGGAATAAAAATTCCTTTTTACCCTGTGAAGATACTATTTAAAATGCTATTGTAAAATTCTGTTGTATTTTGATATCAATAGAAATAATTATAACAATACTATAGTACAAAATAGGCTTTTTTGAACTCTTTTAATTTTAATTAATTTATTTATTTAGGTTTTTTTTGTGCGTGTGTGTGAGGGGAGTAATGCAAAAAACGGATAAGAAGTATGATGATAACTTATCTGGAAGCATTTAAAATGTATTAAAATAAATAAAATAAAATGCATCAGATATTTAAAAAGGCGCTTAAAGTGATACACATCACTAAAAATAAAATAATTTTCAGATTTAATTTTACAGCTAAGTCAAAGTAATATTAGAAAAACCAAACAGATAGCTAAAAGATTAGTTTTTTTTTTACGCCTGACCAGGAAAGACAAGTCAATTATCTTTTAGACGGCCCCTCTTTTGAACCCCAACACCCCGGCTAAGGCATAAATCCCGTAAATCGTTTTTCGATGTAATGGGATACCACGCCCAATATGGGGATGATTTTAGCCAGGCTGTCACAAGTATATCAAAACAAGCAACAACATACCTTAAGTCGTAAATCACGTGACACCCGGGGGATCCGTTGTCATCCTCGTCGTGCGTCAGTATCCTGACCTGTAGGTCCAGTCCGTAGAAGGTCCTGGCTATCTGAACCAGCTGCCCCATGACGTAGTATCCGAATCCGGACCTCTTGGACCTGTAGTGTAGCTTGGCGCCCCCTATGTCTTCCTGCTCCACGTAGAAAGACGGACTCTGCATCTTCGGATAGCTGAACCGGATCTGATGATGCAGGTTGTCTATTCCGTGGAGGAAATCCCGGAAGTATCTGCCGGACGCCCGGATAAGCGTGTCGTACCCGTAGTGGGAGAAGTATTTCACGAAGCAGCGGCCGAAAAAACTCAGGAAGTCGTCCCTAGTCGGATGGTAAAAAAAAAGGGAATAGGTTATGCCAGGTTATGCCAGTTCTCACAAGAACAAGAATGATTAAAAAAAAAAAAAAAGTCTGGAGTGACTCCACTCGACTTTCTGAACACTTACGATTAAGATCATTACCAAGCATTTAAATATGTTTTAGTCGATGAATAATTCAAACATATATACCAAATTGAAGCTCAATCGAATGCACCGTTTAAACGATAGCGCACTTTCAAGAATTTCTCCCCATATGCCATAATGTAAAAGAATTCTTTGACGTAGCCCTGTAGAAAAACTATAAGTCCTATACACATCAAAATCAATACCGGTCTTACGATGGTGGTTTATAACATGTATACCCAATTTGAGCTCAATCGAATGTACCGCTTAAACGCTAGGGCAGTTTAGAGAATTTCCTCCCATAGGCCATAATGGAAAAGAAATCTTGGTCGTAGCCCTGTAGAAAAACTATAAGTCCTGTATGCACCAAAATCAATACCGGTCTTGCAAATGTGGTTTATAACTTATATACCCAATTTAAGCTCAATCGAATGCCCAGTTCAGGAGCCATCGTGTTCACTCACATACACACAAACACACATACACACACACACACATACATACATCTCGTAAAAATAGCATAAATGAATTCAGAAGCCCCCCAAAACGTGTAAATATACCAAAATCTCGAATTCGAATTTTTTCATGATTACAATACTTTCCTTACATGGTACATGTTCGGAAAGTAAAAAGAAAAGAGAAAAAGGAAATCGATATCAAATTACTTCTCCATAACGAAAAATTATTCATATTGTAAGATAGCAGGGTTTGGCAATTTCTCGCCAAATACAGAAGATATGGCCAAGCTGGATTCAGTTTTGGGAACTTAATTTTTGGAGCTAAACTTGGTAATAAATCACCAAAAGTAGCTAACCTAGGCAACTTTTGACTTACAACTACCACCTCTTTAATGGCAACCCTTCAAGCAATATTTTAAAAACGTGCTCCTTCCTGCCAATTTGCTGAATGAAACTATCATTAGAGCTTGACCACATGAATATGGGACCACACATAAAGTACACCCCTTTTGAATTACAAAAAAAGAATTATCGAAATTGGACTACGGGGTAAAATATTATCGCTGAAAATACATAAAAAAATAAAAGAAAAATCCCGACGAACTGAGACAACCAGCTTCTTCTTAAAAAAAAAAAAAAAAAAAAGTCAGTTAGAAAATGAGTAGCAACGTTCAAAAAGTTTAATTTAACGAGTGTCATTAGTTGATTATTCTTATCTATATAAATAAAATTAGACTTTTGTCTGTACATTTCATGGAATTCAAAAATTTAGAGATTTCTATCCGTTTCAAGCACCTGGGAATCCGGTGCGACCCTCAAAAAAAAAGTTTGTCTCTCTGTCGTTCTGTCCGTGACGCTTTTTTTGATCAAGCATCACGTAAAAACGACTGAAGCGAATGAAGGAAATTTGGTGTCATGATAGGTGGTCACTCAACTCAAAACATAGCCGTCGAATTTTAAAAAAATCTTGATTGGATTTTGAGATTTTGCGAAAATCGTTTCAAGCTGCGTAAATTTGTGTTCGCACATCACGTAATAACTGCAAAGGTGAAAAAATGATATTTGGTGAAATGATAGGTGGTCACTCACCTTAAACTATAAGCATCTAATTAAAAAAAATCGATCAGATTTCGAGATTTTGCGAAAATCGTTTAAAACTGAGTGAATCTTTGTTCGCGCATTACGTAGTAACGACTAAAGCGAATGATATGAAATTTGCTCACATGATAGATGGTTGCTCAACATAAACTATAGGTGTCCAATTTTTAAAACATTTTTATTAGATTTTGTGAAAATTCTCTCAAAATACGTTTATATTTCTTCAAGCATCACATAATAACGACTAATACGAATGATACGAAATTTGGTGATATGATAGGTAGTTGCTAATCTTAATTTATAGGCGTTGAATTTAAAAAATGTTTTGATTACATTTTGAGATATTCATTGTGAAAATCGTTTTAAAATGCTGAAATTTTGTTCCAGCATCTCGAAATAAAGACTGCAGGGAATGAAACGAAATTGGATGACATGATAGGTTGTCACTCAACTTAAATTCTACGCTTCCAATTTTTTCAAAAATATTGATTAGATTTTGAGATTTTGCGAAAATTATTTCAATATGCGTAAATATTCGTTCGCGCATCACATAATTACGACTAAAGCGAATGAAATGATATTACTTAGTTACTGTCTAACCTTTAATATTTTAACAATACATAAAAATTATAACTTCGCTTTCTTTACTTTGGCAGCATACTACATCCATTCTGTGTACTCCTACAAAGCTGACAAAAGTTCTTGCTTTTTGGAAATTTGCATTCAGTACTAATCCGTCAACAACGGGTACTTCCGCTTAGTAATAAATAAATTTAAAAAAAATAACTTGTTACGTAAAATTTAGTTAAAAACTCTTAAGGACGTAAATTCCGTTTTTGTATTATATATTTCTGCATTATTTTTATTTTATTTTATTTTTAATAAAAAAATTAACTTTATTATTTTGGGTGAATATCCGTTCTATATGCATTGGAAGCTGGATTGCTACGGCGCAATCAAAATAATAGCTGATGACTGCACTCTAGGATATATAGTATAGATCACCCGGTGATTGTAGCTCATTATCAAATCACCTAGGCGATATACACTTTACATGCTAGGGAATCGAACCTTCAGGATCACGAACAGTAGAACACATGGACACTTGGACCGTACCACACACCCACCGCTGCCCAGTACAAATAATGATAAAATTTAAACTAGTCTGCACAGGTATTGCACCCAAAGGGAGAAACTAATCCCTTCGGCGATTTCGAAATGGGGTGATGTTTACGCTTCAAAACAAGTAAGGAGGAGGTGCAAGCGGGGTTGGGGATTCCCTGTCTTTGAATCAAGACAAAGATAGACTCAACTCAACTACAGTAAAATATCTACAAACGATCTTCTTTTTAACGAATACTTCAGATTAACGAAGAAAATATATCAACTAACACTTTTGAGGGAGGTGTTAGCCCGACCGCCAATCGGGGTCAAATTTTGACTCTCTGGACTTTAAAAGTACAGACTAATATACGGTTGTTGTCTTTTCAAGTATCCCCTATGAATTTTTTAGTTAAAAATAATCTATATAAATTGCAGCACCAAACAGAATTAAGTTCATGAAACTATCCATGAGTTAAGAAGAGTTGTTTTAAGTTTTACTCTTTAATTTACATTTAGGAAATAACACCGATTTTCAGGTATTATGTACACCATAACATTTGGGTAAGATTTTATTGGGCATGTCTGTACGATTTTACGTTAAAAAATCCTGTTTTCTTATCTATTTTTTTCGTTAAAATATACTTCTTGAAATACTTTATAGTTAAATATTAATTTCTAGTACATTTTAATCTGTTCTTTCATTATGAATAAGAGCCGTTTGAAGTTTATAGTTTTTAAAAGACTTATTGGAATATTCTAAGTATTCTTTTTTTTTTAAATAATGAAAAGTATAAAAAAAAATCTCCAGATCTCAAATGTTAAATTGTGGGGGTAATCTAATTCTTTGCCTTACAGAATGTATATTCTCATTCCCTTATCACACACACGTATACGTATATATGAGTTGCAGTAGTCGCCCCCCCCCTACGCCACTGGATGGATATGATAACTATCCTAACACTGAAGTATAATTCTTTGAATTTCCTGAGACACGTGATGAACGTTTCGATCGTCCGCCATCTTGCTGGTAGTTAAATCGAGCGATGGCAACGGCTTCCCTTTTTCAGCATTGGGCAATCTATCCAGCTGTTCTCGCATTTTTTCCTTTTTCAGCAGACGTCAGTGCTGTTAAAAATAATCGTGACAATTTTTTACGGGAAACGACGTGCTAAAAAGTAAAGGATTCTCGTGGAGCTATGTCACCCGCAACTATTTTTATAGAAATCATATCTATTCTTCGTAACTGACAACAGTTAAAGCGTCAGAATTTGGTGTTCCCAGAGCGGGAACACTGCACGTTAAAGGGTTAACAACACAAACAAACCAAAGTTATGCGACAAGATGCATCTGAGACTGTAGTAATCAGTAGTGACAATTTTTTTACGGGAAGCGACGTGCTAAAAAGTAAAGGATTCTCGTGGAGCTATGTCACCCACAACTATTTTTATAGAAATCAAATCTATTCTTCGTGACTGGCAACAGTCAAAACGTTAGAGTTTGGTGTTCCCAGAGCGGGAATACTGCGCGTTAAAGGGTTAATGCAAATTTCTTGCAATATCGTTCCATTATTAATTATTCCTCACACCAGTAGATTATTTCAGTTTCTTTTTGTGGGGTAATCTCAAATAAAGGTTTTTTTTTTTCAAGAGAAGTCCCGTAAACATCAACGAATTAAAGCACCTCATGACTGAAAAAAATCTTGTCAATAACACCAACAATGTCACTAACTGCGTTTCAAAAAACTTTGTTCGACATGTTCATTTTTGCATTAAAAATGGAGAAGAAAAATTTCAACATTTGCAGAAATGAATGATAACGCAAAAAATGTGAATTAAATTATGTCTTTCAAAAATTAAATTATCGCAGGATTATCTAATATTATTCGTCTCCATTCCTGTTTTAACTCACAAATAAAGTTCTAACAGTCCAAACAGTTATAATTCAGTGTTAGAATAGTTGCCACATCTCTCACATTTAAGAGTAATAAGAACAACCAACAGGTACTCTTTTAACCCTTTGAGGCGCAACCCTTTCCCAATGCAGAAAAAAGGGCAGCCGTTGCCATCGCTCGACTTAACTACCAGCAAGATGGCGGACGATCGAAACGTTCATCGCGTGCCACAGATCTAGAGACCCCTTTTTTGACGCAGCTGGCTGTGCCGGCACATCCAGCTCTGTCAAAAAAAGGGTCTCTAGGTCTGTGGCACGCGATGAACGTTTCGATCATCCGCCATCTTGCTGGCTGGCAGTTTAGTCGAGCGATGGCAACGGCTGCTCTTGTTTCAGCATTGGGCAATCTATCCAGCTGTTCTCGTATTCTTCCATTTTTCAGCAGACGTCAGTGCTGTTTAAAAATAATCGTGACCATTTTTTTTAACGGGAAATGACGTTCTAAAAAGTAAAGGATTCTCGTGGAGCTATGTCACCCGCAACTATTTTTATAGAAATCCAATCTATTCTTCGCGACTGGCAACAGTCAAAACGTCAGAGTTGGGTGTTTCCAGATCGGGAACACTGCGCGTTAACCTTTTAACGCGCAGTGATCCCGACTAGATTTGATTTCTATAAAAATAGTTGGGCGAGACACAGCTCCACGAGAATCCTTTCCTTTTTAGCACGTCATTTCCCTTCAAAAAATGGTCACGATTCTTTTTAACAGCACTGACATCTGCCGAAAAATGGAAGAATGGTGAGAACAGCTGGAGAGATTGCCCAATGCTGAAAAAAGGGCAGCCGTTGCCATCGCTCCACTTAACTACCAGCAAGATGGCGGACGATCGAAACGTTCATCGCGTGCCACAGATCTAGAGACCCCCTTTTTGACGACCGCTGGCTGTGCCCGCACAGCCAGCTGTGCTATTAAAAAAAGATAAAAATTAATAAAAATTGAACTGGGATTTTGTTTGTGGGGGCCCCAAACATTTGGGTGGGGGGGGGTGGGCCTAATGGAAAATCAGGGCTTGTTCGACTGTACTGTCATTAGGCTGTACTCTGCACGTACCTGGTCAGGTGACCCTCGTTGTGCGCCGTGTGCGTGCAGCATGCGGCCGCCAGCCTGGGTATGAGCCTGTCAGGGTACACCTGATGGGTGGTGAAGACCGCATTCTTGAAGTCCGCATCTTCCAGGGCCTTGTTCCATACCTCCTCTCCGTACTCCGTCTGCACGTAGTGCTGTATGCTCTCCAGAAGCATTCCGTACATGGTATGGTCGGTGGTCAGGGGTCAGCACGAAAGAAAACACCAGATTTAAAAAAGAAACTTCGCACAGGATCGACTTTATTAATTATTAATAATTATTATTTTAATATCGCACGCGGGGCTATCGCGCCAGAATCACATCATCGTCGCACGACTTGTCCGGAGTGATTGTCGTTTGTTTTCTGTCACTTTGTGTGCGGTGTGTGTGTGTATATTTTTACCCCCCTTCCTAACTTTTCTTCCTCCCGTCCGTGGTTTGGCGACGGCGTCTGGCGAGTTTGGCGACGGTCTCGGTTGTCTCTCTCTCTCGATTGAAAGATGAGTCAAGTGTGGCATATAAATGTGATTTTTCGTGGGGGTATCGAATTATACATTATGCGAGTGTGTGTGTGGTGTTCGTAAACAGTAGTTTCCTTTCATGTACGGCGAAAGTTTGGGATTTTTTTTTAAATAGTTTTTTTTTTTTTTAAATTTAGGAAAAGGGTTAATTAGGGTCATGTTGCAGCCTCTCTAAGTAGACCGAAAAATGTCACGTTTCTGAAAGCGGTTCGGCAAATAAATCAACAGTTTTTTTTTTAATAATTGTTGTTCCTCGGCGGATTTTGCTGGAATAACAGACTAAGCGTCTTAATTTTCTATGACGGCACACACAGGCGGATTTTTTAAAAAAAATAAATATTTGGTCAAAACCTATAAATGAATTTAAACATTTAAAAAGCTAAAAAAATCGAAAAACAAAACATGATTGGCATACACTAAAAGCATATAAAAAGGCATCTATTAACCCTTTGAGGCGCAACCCTTTCCCAATGCTGAAATAAGGGCAGCCGTTGCCATCGCTCGACTTAACTACCAGCAAGATGGCGGACGATCGAAACGTTCATCGCGTGCCACAGATCTAGAGGCACGCGATGAACTTTTCGATCGTCCGCCATCTTGCTGGTAGTTAAGTCGAGCGATGTCAAACGGCTGCCCTGTTTCAACATTGGGCAATCAATTCAGCTGTTCTCGCATTCTTCATTGTTCAGCAGATGTCAGTGCTGTTAAAAATAATCGTGACCATTTTTGTTACGGGAAATGACGTGCTAAAAAGTAAAGGATTCTCGTGGAGCTATGTCACCCGAAACTATTTTTATAGAAATCCAATCTATTCTTCGTGACTGGCAACAGTCAAAACGTCAGAGTTTGGTGTTCCCAGAGCGGGAACATTGCGCGTTAAAGGGTTAAATCATCCTTGAGCACCCCCAAACTTTTTTACTTTGCCGACAAGATTTTCAATTTCTTTTATAAGTATCTTTTGAATTACATTCTCTATAATATTCAATTAATTGTCCACGGCATAGGACAACATTCTCAAAAGATAAACCTAAAAAAAAATTAAGAAATAAAAATATTTTAGTGTTTTTTCATTTTTGTTATGAATTATGTGATAATGAGGAGAGTAGCAAATGTTAGCACCTACAATTGACACAAACGTTAAGCTACGATGAGGAACTTTATTATAATCTTTATAACGCAGTCTGATTCTAATGAATTTATAACTTTCCAGCTCAATAAAGTCAATCATTACATTGAATATAACTCAGAGATTTGTTTTCTTTTGATTTTTGAAATAAAAAAAATCTAAAGAAAGTATTTACTATTACTTTAAATATACAAATACAACATACCCCCAGGTTCGAAATCCATTATGAAAAGTTAGACCCCAAACACTTATAAAACACAAGAACTTTTCTTTTTATTCACTTCAAATTTAAACAATGATCATTTGTTATTTAAGAGACGACAAATTTTTCAGTAGAGGTTGTCCGTTAACCCTTAGAGGCCGCAACCCTTAGAGGGTCCCCGTTGCCATCGCTCGACTTAACTACCAGCAAGATGGCGGACGATCGAAGCGTTCATCGCGTGCCACAGATCTAGAGATCCTTTTTTGACGCAGCTGCCTGTGCGTGCTGGTAGTTAAGTCGAGCGATGGCAACGGCTGCCCTTTTTTCAGCATTGGGCTATCTATCCAGCTGTGTCTCGCATTCTTCCATTTTTCAGCAGACGTCAGTGCTGTTTAAAAATAATCGTGAATTTTTTTTTTTTTTTTTACGGGAAATGCCGTGTTTAAAAAGTAAAGGAATCTCGTGGAGCTATGTCACCCGCAACTATTTTAATAGAAATCCAATCTATTCTTCGTGAATGGCAACAGCCAAAACGTCAGAGTTGGGCGTTACCAGAGCGGGAACACTGCGCGTTAAAGGGTTAACAATATTTCTCGCCGTCAAAATCCTATGTCCCGTCAAAATCCTATGTTAATCTATAGGATTGCCGTAGGACGACTACGGAAAATCATTAGAATATTATTAGCACCTGAGGGCTATTAATTTCAGACAAGGACTTTTGTCTACTCGGCGAATCACTTTTCAAGGGTTACCAGATAGACGGATGAGGGTTAGTAAAATGTTAAAAGTCGCCAAGGTTGGTCATTTTCTGGCGATCTATCGCTAAGTTTGGTCCCAAAATATAACTCCATAAACTGAACCCAGCTTGGCAATATCTTCCATATTTGGCGAGAAATTGCCAAACCCTACTGCTTATTATGAAGAGGAAGTATAGTTAGAATATGTCTGACAAAGAATGTTAAACAGTTTTATGAGGCTATTTTAATCTAGATTTTAATACCAAAAAAGTGTTTTATGGAACAAAAAAGCCAACGGCATATTCATGGATTGTGATGCACTGTGCAAACATTATTTATTATAAAGGTAAAGTATGTCTGATGAAGATTATAAAAAACTTTTAGTAGGCGATTTTAATACAGATTTCAGAGAAGTGTTTTATGGAACAAAGAAGACAAATACGACACGCTCATAGATTATTGTTCATTTTCTAACGTAATAAAACGGAAAATAAATAGGGCCGACACATAAGTTATGATACACTTTCCAACATAATAGAACAAAGAAAACGAATAGAGTTGATACATGGATTATGGGACATTTTCCATCGTAATGAAACAGGGAAGGCAAATAGGGCCGACGCATGGGTGACGATGTGTTTTCCAGCGTAATGGAACAAGAAAAACAGGTAGGTCCGACACATGGTTTATAATACGCTCTTAATATTTACCACTTTGGTGCGAATTTAAAATACGAAAGTGTTTCAGATTTATTTATCCTTTTTTTAGCACCAGAGTGCTATTAATTTCAACCTTGCTTTTTGTGTAGACACGATTTTGGTACAATTTTTGCGTCGAGTCACTTTTCAAATATGTTTGCCAGATAATGTGGAGGGGGGGGGGAGGCGTTAATAAAATGTTGAAAGTCGCACAAGGTTTGCAATTTTTGATAATGGATCGCTAAACTGGGTGCCAAAACGCGACAATTTATTATAAATATATTTTGAGTATAGTTACAAAACTCCTGGCGAATATTGTAAAATAGTTTTAGTAGGTGATTTAAATATAGATTTTAATTCCGAAGAAGTGTTTTATAGAATGGTGAAAACAAATACGGTACACATCATGGATTATGAGACACTTTCCAAATGGTATTTATAAAGGTGAAGTGTAGTTTGACTATGCCTGGCGAAAATTGTTAAACAGTTTTGGTAGGCGATTTCTATTCCGAAGAAGTGTTTTATGGACCAAGAAGGAAAACACGATACACTCATGGATTATGATGCTCATTCCAAACAGTATTTAAAATGTCTAAGAGATATAGTTGGAATATGCCTATAGTTCGAATATGCCTGGTGAAGATTTTAAAACAGTATCAGTAGGCGATTTTAAGATGGATTTGGATTCCTAAGATGTGCTTTATGGTTCAAGAAAGAGTTGATTCCCATTTTAACGCCCCTACTTTCGCCAACCTAAAAATTCCCCGCACTTTGGCGAGCTTTGAAGTCACGGGCTAGGAGTTATGCACAAGTTTCAACGCTCCCTGAACAACTACATGAAAACTAAAGTGATCAAATTAGTGATAAACGCAAAAGATAACGATTTTGAAGACACTTAATTATTAAAACTACATCAATTGGCAACCCAAAATAAATAAAAATGTTTCCGAATGCTGTACTTACAGCATAAGCGTAAAGGTTTCAAAATTATTGGGGGGGCCGGGCCCCTCAAACATATATATTCACGTCAGTGGCATAGCCAAGGGGGCGGTGTTAGGAGGTCATAACCCCCCCATGAGGAATTTTTTGCCATACAAAATGTATATTCTTCACTCCCTTATCATACACCCGTATAGATATATGTGAGTTGAAGAAGTCGTAACCCCACCCCCCCATGAAAAATTTCTAGCTACGCTACTGATTCATGTATATATACTTATTCATAGCTGCCAACTACTATGGAATATAATTAATCACTTTTTCTACATGATTTTTCGGCTTAAAATAAGCAAAATTTTTGTGTTGCGCGCGCGAGCTGGTTACTATTTTGAAAAAGATAATTAAAGATATACTGTTTACAAATTTGTTTGAAAAAGATAATTAAAGATATACGGTTAGGGGGGTCATAACCCTCCCCCATGAGGAATTCTTTGCCATACAAAATGTATATTCTTCACTACATTATCACACATACGTATACATATATATGAGTTGTAGTAGTCGTAACCTCCCCCCCCCCCTTGAAAAAATTCTGGCTACGCCCCTGGTTGGCAGCTATGACTTACTATATATAAGTGTAAATTATTGGAGGCGCTCGAGCTCTATGGGTCCATAGAATTCTGCACCTATGTAAGGTAAGTATCCATGTTAGTATCTTCCTACCATGTTATAAGTTAAAAATAGAAGCAAAGTAAAAAATCCAAAGGAGAAAAAAAAAAAAACATTTTCGATGACAAAGTGCATTTTAGACACATCTGAACTTTTTTTCATTTCACACTTTCCATTGCATAATCTGATTTTAATGAACCAGAGCCTGGTGAGGGCAGCTTGCAGTAGCATTGTGTGTTACGTGGCGTCACAATGAATTCTAAATCATGATTGAAATCAAAAGAAGAAAATTTTTAATAGTACAAGTAAAGTTTTTTTTTAAACGTTCGTAAATGGCGTGAAATACTTTTTTATGTTAGTATAAATTAGTTTTCTGTATTGAGTGGTCAATTATTGGGTGGGCTCAGCCCCTATTCACAATTTATTGGGTGGGCTGGAGCCCCACGAGCCCATATAACTCTATGCTTTTGACTTACAGGTTTTCCAAATCCCCATTTTAATTCTGAATTACGATTGCTACATAAATGGTTACTGTATACGTTTAAGGATCGCCACCTTGGCGAGAGTTGGGGCGTTAAAGTAGAAATCAACCCAAGAAAGACAAACACTGCACACTCATGGATTATGATGGACATTCGAAACAATATTTAAAACGGTGAAGTATAAATGTAATATACTTGGCGAAGATTGTAAAATAGTTTTAGTAGGCGATTTTAAGATATATTTCGATTCCATAGATGGGTTTTATAAAACAAGGAAGAAAAATACTGCTCACTCATGAATAATGATACACTTTCCAACCTTATGGAATAAGGAAGAAAATAGGGACGACGCATAAACTATGATACTCTTTTAATATATAGCAGTTTGGTGCGTATTTAAAATCTGAAACGGTTTCAGATTTTCTTCATTTTTTAAAAATCTTGTTTCCAATCTGTTTAAGATGATGTTAGAAAGTACATTATATTCAAAAGAGAGCTTTAGAGAGATTATAATGGTTAGATCATGAATCCTTATTTTAAAATATTATGGTTGGATTAAAAAAAAAAAACTTCTCTGCTGAAATTGAACCCAAATGGAAACTACACCAGAGACGAAAAAATTCCGGATATCTATTCACAACGTTATTTTGAAGTTCCATTACACTCTGTTATAAACTCGAAAAATTTGCTACTTAGAGGAAACTTTCTGTAAAAAAAATTCCTACATGAAAATTCATAGTAAATCTCTCTGAAGTGTTGCAGATTTTGTAGAAAATTTAATTTTTAAGAAAGTCACTCAGAAAGTTTTACAACTGATATTGGTTTTATGTTTTGTATAGCTTATAGTAGAACTTGTGAAGAAGATCCTAAAAATTTTGAAGCCTATGAAATAATTAGTTTATGTTTATTTGCGTTCGAAAATCACACTTTTTTTTCGAACTATAGTCTTAATGTAAAGCAATACTTTAAACTAAAAAATCTGGAATGCCTCCACTTGACTTTCCGAACACTTACTATTAAGATCATTACCAAGCATTTAAATAAATTTTAATCGATGAATAATTCAAATATATATACCAAATTGAAACTCAATTAAATACTACCCTCGAATGCGCCGCTTAAACGCTAGCCCACTTTATAGAATTTCTCCCCGTATGCCATTATGTAAAAGAAATCTTTGCATTGTTGTCGTAGCCCTGTAGAAAAACTATCTCGTAAAAATAGCATAAATGAATTCAGAAGACTTTCAAAACGTGTAAATACACGAAAATCTCGAAGTCGATTTTTTTCATGATTACAATACTTTCCTTACATGGTACATGTTCGGAAAGTAAAAATTAATTAAGGTATTATAGTCTTCACAGGAATATGAGAATACCGTATTCACGGTTATTTAGATAAACATTATTATTTAGCAGCTTAAAAAAAAATTAACAGAGCATTTCATGATTAAATTTACTAAGTACAATATTTTGAAAACCCTTACCTGATACTCGAAGCAATCATAAAATGGCTAAGAACACTGGAATTTATCTCGAATCTGTCTCGAATCGGCATTTTTTTCTTCTTCCAAAAAATCGTCTGCTTTCCATTTTGCTTACGAAATACAATACAATTGAGAAAGGGCTTGTTCGAAAAACGCACTAGTGACGTTCTGTTCCTAAGATGTAGCCGAAAAATTTTGTGCTTTGGATTTTGGGTGAAATTTTGGCAATTTTGTGAGTAGGGAGGGGGAGGGGCGATTATTCCCAGCACATCGTTTTCAAATCGCCAGTGGAATCGACGCCATTTCAATGCCACGAGATTAAAATTGCATTAGACACTCATAGAAATGTTTTGAAGTCGTGACTTCAAAATGACGCAAACTTTCCAGATTCCTTATTCCGATTTGCCGAGAATGTGCCCCGCCCCCAGAATGCAATCTTCTGGTATTGTGATTTTTGGCAACGCTGATTGCTTTCGTGGTGTAGAGGACTTGCAGAGTATTATGACGAACATAACCAAGGAACAACTATGCGTAAGTGGAATAAACAAACTTCTGTGGTAATATACAGGGTGAATATAAAATAAAGTGATGTTGGCACTGTTTACCAGATAACATGCGGTAACTTGCATAATCGAGTTCCTTGTTGCGATTATGAGTAGAAAAGAAAAGTCTGGGAGAATTCTCATCATTCTGAGGGAAACTGGCTTGAAGCAGTTGCAACTTCTGCTTCAACTGCGCCAAAAAAGTGTCTCTAGATCTGTGGCACGCGATGAACGTTTCGATCGTCCGCCATCTTGCTGGTAGTTAAGTCGAGCGATGGCAACGGCTGCCCTTTTTTCAGCATTGGGCAATCTATCCAGCTGTTCTCGCATTCTTCCATTTTTCAGCAGACGTCAGTGCTGTTAAAAACAATCGTGAGCACTTTTTTACGGGAAATGACGTACTAAAAAGTAAAGGATTCTCGTGGAACTATGTCACCCGCAACTATTTTTGTAGGAATCAAATCTATTCTTCGTGACTAGCAACAGTCAAAACGTCAGAGTTTGGTGTTCGCGGGAACACTGCGCGTTAAAGGGTTAAAAAAAATACTTGTTGAATATAGTACCTGATTTTTTCAAAGTCGGTAAATAAATAAATAAATAAATAAACTCCCTCCCTTCCCGATTTCGCGAGAAGGCGCTGACTCGCCAAATGTGTCCCGTCATCCGAGGAGAGAATATTACGAGAGGAAATGACGGCCAATAGGCATTTAAAGAGCAATCCCGGAGGACACAATGCAGCTTTTCTCTCATCTCAACTCAATGTGCCTCGCCTCTCTCTTCTCTTCTCTCTCTCTTTCTCCTCTCATAACATGAGATGCACAATTGATGTTTAAACTTCTTTTCCGGCCTCGCCAAAGATAAATAATATTCAAAAGCAGTCAGTATATAGTATAGGGGGGTGATTCACGATTCCTGGTAGCATTTCAAGTCGAAATCGGTATGTTTTAATTGAGGACCAGTATAAATGGCGTTTGCTATTTATACATATGGCATGCATGCCCTGAACATGTACATAGTATTTCCTTTGGGAATATAATATTTGAATGTTGAAAGATGCCGTGGAATGTTGTTACTCCCTTTACTCATCGGGATAGGGTTACATTAACCCTCTAACGCGCAGTGTTCCCGCTCTGGGAACACCCAACTCGGACGTTTGGATCGTTGCCAGTCACGAAGAATAGATTTGATTTCTATAAAAATAGTTGCGGGTGACATAGCTCCACGAAAATCCTTTACTTTTAGCACGCCATTTCCCGTAAAAGAAATTGTCACGATTATTTTTAACAGCACTGACATCTGCTGAAAAATGGACGAATGCGAGAACAGCTGGATAGATTGCCCAATTCTAGAAAAAAGGGCAGCCGTTGCCATCGCTCGACTCAACTACCAGCAAGATGGCGGACGATAGAAACGTTCATCGCGTGCCACAGATCTGGAGACCCTTTTTTTGACGCAGTTGGCTGTGGTAGTTAAGTCGAGCGATGGCAACGGCTGCCCTTTTTTCAGCACTGGGAAAGGGTTGCGCAATGCTGAAAAAAGGGAAAGGGGTTACCCAATGCTGAAAATAGGGCAATATTGATTGATTTTTCAGATAAAATAATTAAAACTTTGTAAATTAACGCACATAAAAGTTCTAGGGTTTAGCGTGTAAAATGGCAGACATAAACGTGTTTAAGCACAGTCCTTTTGGGTGTTTTTTGTTACTTTTGAGATATTAGGGGACTAGAAAGTTTTTTTTTTTCGTATAACATTCAAACAAATTAAATTTCAACAAGATTTTACCGACAAACTAGCTGTGTGTAGACATGGGACATTTGCTACATTTTACATTCACATTTGCTACATTTTAAAGCAAGAATTTAATAGACCTTCTTTTTTTCTTCCATGAAAGATGGCCAACCCTCTTGCCCTTCCAATACGTCTACCTTGGGTTGTTTTGTTGTGTTGTGGGAATACGCCCAATTACTTGCACGCGGTATCTACGCCGAGGGGTGGAGTGCTCTCCGTGATGTCTTTCTAAGAAGCAGGCACGTGCCAACAGGGGGGGCAGGGGGGTTTATCGCCCCCTCGGTAAATGAGTAGAAGGGGCGAACTATATAATTCGCCCCCTCTGTATTTAACCCCCCCCCCCCTCAATAGTTTGCTTACAATAGTTTTCTTCTTCAGGATGGGGGAAGCAACTTTTCCCATCCCTTCCCCTCAAGAAAACGGTCATTTAAACAAACTAATGAGGCATAAACGAAAATTTTGCTAGCTCAAACGGAAGGGGGGGGGTCGAAATAGCTGCCACCACCCATCCCCTTCCGCACGAAGAAAACTGTTATTTTAAGCAAACTATTGAGATACAAAAAAAAAATCGGTAAATTAATTAGTTTACATGAAACTGATACAGGAAATTTGGCTTACACTCGAATACTTTTTTGAGAGGGTGTACAGACGAGGTTAAAAAAGATTAAAGCCGATTATTTATAAAAATTGGCGGGGGGGGGGCAAAATAGCTGCCCCGTCCCTGAAGAAAATGATTATTGTAATTGAGCTATAGAAGTACAAACAAAAATTTTCCTGGTACCAAAGTTAACACCTTTTATTTTAAAAACATTTGTAGGGGGAGGCGGGGTGTATGAGGGGCTGGTGAAATGACTGCCTTTGAATGACTTTCAAGACGTTGGCAATGACTTTCAAAGACGTTGGCACGTCCCTGCTAAGAAGTCCCAATCCGTATTTCTGCTACGTTTCGGAGGAAACCACGGAAAACTCCGAATGGTTAGGTCGGCGGACACGACCTGGTTTTGAACCAGGCACCTACTCTCCTTCGAAGATGATATTTAAGTTAACCTGATATCAGGGATGTAGACAGAAAAAAATTTCGGAAGGTGCCCAAAGGTTAACCCTTTGAGGTGCAACCCTTTCCCAATGATGAAAACAGGGCAGCCGTTGCCATCACTCGACTTCACTTCATCTTGCTGGTAGTTAAGTCGAGCGATGGCAACGGCTGCCCTTTTTCAGTATTGGGCAATCTATCCAGCCATTCTCGCATTCTTCCATTTTTCAGCAGATATCAGAGCTGTTAAAAATGATCGTGACCATTTTTTTACGGGAAATGACGTGCTAAAAAGTAAAGGATTCTCGTGGAGCTATTTCACCCGCAACTATTTTTATGGAAATCGGATCTATTCTTCGTGACTGTGTCAACAGTCAAAACGTCAGAGTTTGGTGTGCCCACAGCGGAAACACTGCGCGTTAAAGGGTTAACAAAAACCGAAAAATCAGGGAGGGGATGCCCAGGCCCCTATATAGCACGTCCTCTGGCTACGTCCCTGCCTGAATTTGATTTTTTTATGTATTAGTGCGATTGTTATATTTTACAAGAAGTTTACAGATATCTTTAATTTTCCTTTGAGACAGGAGCAAATCCAGGGGCTGGTCTACGGGGGCCTGCCAAGCCCTAGAAATTTCGGATATCTTAATTGGATGTCAAAAATAATCAAGCTTTTTATTTTTTTTTGGGAGAAATTCTACCTTTTACACACTCGAAACTTTTTCTTTCTAGGTCAAGTCTTGATTATGCAGTATATGTTAAAAGACCGTCCCCTACCCCTCATAGGCTACGAATTTTGGAAAACGCTGTCTAATCGAGCACATATGTTAAACTCACATACATGCAAAATTTCGTATTAGATTCAGTAGTTTTGGCTTGGCAAAACATAGACTTACGAAAAACCACGCAATTGGCGATAAAGGACGATATAAATAAATACTCTGAAAACACACATAAAAACGTACTACATCAGATAACCCTTTAACGCGCAGTGTTCCCGCTCTGGGAACACCAAACTCTGACGTTTTGACTGCTGACAGTCACGAAGAATAGATTGGATTTCTATAAAAATAGTCGCCGGTGACATAGCTCCACGAGAATCCTTTACTTTTTAGCACGTCATTTCCCGTAACAAAAATGGTCACGATCATTTTTAACATCTCTGACATCTGCTGAAAAATGGAAGAATGCGAGAACGGCTGGATAGATTGCCTATGCTGAAAAAAGGGCGGCACAGCCAGCTGTCGTCAAAAAAGGGTCTCTGGATGTGTGGCACGCGATGAACGTTTCGATCGTCCGCCATCTTGCTGGTAGTTAAGTCGAGCGATGGCAACGGCTGCCCTTTTTTCAGCATTGGGAAAGGGCTGCGCCTCAAAGGGTTAAGATAAAATTTTACCTGTTAATTTCACGTGTTTGAATGCGTTTAATTACCATTTCCCAAGAAAGGGATAATCATTTAACTTCATCAACTCATAGTTGATTCCCGAAATTAAATATTTTTTCGTCTGAAAACTATTGCCAACAAATTAGGTAAAGTAGTTGTCATTTAACAAATCTCGCTAATTATTCCACTTAGAAGTATGAGATTTTTTTTTTTTTTTTTATTTACCTTTGTAGGCACAGTAATAATTTTCCATATATAAGTGATAGGAAACGAGAGATTGTATAAAAATTATATTTAATATTTATACAATTTGTACATCCCCTATTTAAAAAAATTTGGAGTGACTCCACTCGACTTTCCGAACACTTACGATTAAGATCATTACCAAGCATTTAAATAAATTTTAATCGATGAATAATTCAAATATATATACCAAAATGAAGCTCAATCGAATGTATCGTTTAAACGCTAGCGCACTTTCAAGAATTTCTCCCCATAGGCTATAATGTAAAAGGAATTTTTGGCGTAGCCCTGTAGAAAAACTATAAGTCTTATACACACCGAAATCAATACAGGTCTTGCGACGGTGGTTTATAACATATATACCCAATTTGAGCTCAATCGCATGCCCTGTTCAGGAGCTATCGTGTTCACTCACATACACACAAACACACATACACACACACACACACACACACACACACACACACACATACACACACATACACACATACATCTCTTAAAAATAGCATAAATGAATTCAGAAGACCTCAAAACGTGTAAAAACACCAAAATCTCGAAGTCGAATTTTTTCATGATTACAATACTTTCCTTACATGGTACATGTTCGGAAAGTAAAAATTGCCATGCTTGAAAATTACTCATTATTTGAAGAACTTTTCTAACTAAAAGTATGATTATATCACTTACGGCTTAAAAGATAACTGCTTCAACATCTATTTTGAATCATCCGGTATGGTTTCTTATAAACTATATTTTAAGTTAAAAATTAACAGACTTGTGATATATCTTTTAGTTTTAGAAAATTAAAGCTGACCTGCTATACGATGCTTTGATGATGCCAAACTACGACGCCAAAAAACTTGGAGAAAATTTTCAAATCCGAAACTACGCATCTCAGGGAGGATCGCTAGTCATAGAGAACCGTTTTAACTCTTCGAAGCGCAATCATTTCCCAATGTCGAAAAAGTTGCAGCCATTGCCACCGCACGATTTAACCACCACCAGCAAGATGGCCGTCGATCGAATCGACCCAGTGCCTGCCACAGAGCTAAAGAACATTTTTTGTAACTGTGTCAAAAAACTTCTTTTGCTCGGTGGTACGCATTGGGCGAATTCGATAGACCGCCCGCCATCTTGCTACGGCTGCATTTTTTCGACATTGGAAAGGTCTATCTAGATGTCCTCCTTAAATATTTAATTGAAATGAAATGCATTCTTCGTGAATCAGAACAGCCAAAATGTCAGAGCTGTGTCCTCAAAGCGAGGACACCATGCGTTAACCCTTTAACGCGCAGCGTTCCCGCTCTGGGAACACCCAACTCTGACGTTTGGACTGATGCCAGTCACGAAGAATAGATTTGATTTCTATAAAAATAGTTGCCGGTGACATAGCTCCACGAGAATCCTTTACTTTTTAGCACGTCATTTCCCGTAAAAAAATGGTCACGATTATTTTTAACAGCACTGACATCTGATAAAAAATGGAGGAATGCGAGAACAGCTGGATAGATTGCCCAATGCTGAAAAAAGGGCAGCCGTTGCCATCGCTCGACTTAACTACCAGCAAGATGGCGGACGACCGAAACTCATCGCGTGCCACAGATCTAGAGACCCTTTTTTGACGGCCAGCTGTCGTCAAAAGAGGGTCTCTAGATCTGTGGCACGCGATGAGAGTTTCGATCGTCCGCCATCTTGCTGGTAGTTAAGTCGAGCGATGGCAACGGCTGCCTTTTTTTCAGCATTGGGAAAGAGTTGCGCCTCATAGGGTTAAAAAATTAAATAGCTTACACAGTATCGTAAATAGCAGTAATTTTATATCCATCGAGGAGTAAGTACATCCACGGTAGGTATAGAAAAGATCTACAAAAAATAATTTTGAACTTATAGAACAGAGAACAAACCAAAAAGAAATACATTTGAACTTCATTGAAAAGCATTAAAGATTTATCACATACAAGCAGAAAGTTTATTCCTAAAAGTACCGTTGCACGTTAAATTGAGAAATGAAATAGAAAAACAATGAAAATAAACATTTATTTGAACTGTCCATCAAGAAAATACATAGACATTCTGTCAACAAGATTGGTACAATGTTTTTAGCTAATGTCCAGACTGACATACATTCTCATTAGCTATCATAGAGTTCCATGTACGAATTTTTCAAAATTACATATTTGGGTCAGTTTTAAACGATCAAATTAGTTTCCAATTCAATTTTGAAACATTAACAGTATATATATATACACAAGAAGCAACTTATAAAAACTTTTTTTTCTGAGGGGGGGGGGGTGGAGCAACGTGATCATATGAAGGTGCGTTAAACCCCTTTAAAAAATGAGGGGGTAATAAATAATTTCATCTTTGTTTTATGATTTTTGTTATAAAATTTCATTGGCAATTAGAAATGAAAGTACTTTTATTTACCGATTTCAATTTACGAACTGTATTTCTGATAAATCGGTACTGATTTCCGAACACTTCCAAGTAATTGCTGTTCAACCGCGTATGCGGCTATAGAAGTGAATCTGCTAGATAAATTTATCGAAGAAAAGCTGCCTTTGTTAATGTCTTTGTTGAAACCACCTGCACAAACCATTTCAAAAAGGTACAACATTTAGAAGATTGAGACTAAAAGGATGCGCCATTTAAACCCTTTTTTTCAGATCTTTCCAAAAATCATCTAATGATAAATCGTATAACGGTGGTTTGAAAACTAACGGGCCTCGTACATCAAGCTCCACTTGAACCAAACGCCCATTTTTAACCTCTTCCTCTACAATCAGCTCAGCGTAGTCAATCAGTTGATCAAAGCTGCACAAGTTCTCGAACCTGAAACAACTGAGGAATCTTGCGAGGTACCAGCAGGTAACTCTGATAAATTTAAAGTCATGCCGGAGCCTCATCGTATGCAGCATGGTGTCCACGGCGAGAGTCCAAACGGCCATGTAGGCCACATACTTCGCATTGCTGATGTTGAACCTGAGGTACATCTTGATTAAGTGATCACCCAGGAATCTTTTGTGCTTTTCGAGGTTTTCTTCACTTGCTTCACCATTATGACGCGGATAGTTATAAAGGATATATCCTCCGTCTCGCTTAGAAGTCCTGGAATGAATTTCCAGCACCAAAAGATCGGAAATGGGTTTCAGCGGAAGGGAGGGTTCTCTGTCGTAATCCCTCACGCTTACGTACCTGTGAAACTTCAGAATATCAAGGGTTACCAGTCCAACATACCAAAGTACCTTACGATATGGGTTATCTGCAAAATAGAACTGCAATGGATTTTCCGGCCATTGATTTTTTCTCTCCATAGTTAAAAATCACACATGCAACTTCAAGAAAGTCACGAAAATCACGTGTGTAAGGCTCGTTACAACTGAGTTTAAGTTGAGTTGCGTCATTCTGAGGGCTTTTATAGAGCTGTTTCACCTACGTCATCAGTACGTCACGCCTTAGCAACCAACTTGGTGTTGTTGGTGTTATTGAGAACACGTATATCTAAGGTAAGGTGACCAGATTTTTGTAGTCAGAATCGGGGACATGTCCCCGATTCTGACAACAAAACTGGGGACATTTATAATTAATGCAATAATTAACCCATTTATGCCTAGTGTCCCTTTTTTGGGACGGCATTTTCGCTATTAGTCGAAAACGTTATTTATTTTTCCTAGCCTTTATTCATGAGTATTGAGCCTCAACTCTACAAAATATTTTAACGTGACCAAGTAGGATGTTGATATTTCGATTTTTATGCATAATGACTTTAACCCATTTATGCCTAGTGTCCCTTTTTTGGGACGGCATTTTCGCAATTAGTCGAAAACGTTATTTATTTTTCCTAGCCTTTATTCATGAGTATTGAGCCTCAACTCTACAAAATATTTTAACATGACCAAGCAGGATGTTGATATTTCGATTTTTATGCATAATGATTTTAAAAGAAATCAGCCCTTGTTCAAGAAGTTGACATCAGAAATTTATCTATTATTTCTGTTATCAGTAAAAATTGAATAAAGTCGCAAAAATATCCAGGCACAAATGGGTTAAAAGAAATCATCACTTGTTCAAGAAGTTGACATCAGAAATTTATCTATTATTTCTGTTATCAGTAAAAATCGAAGAAAGTCGCAAAAATATCCAGGCACAAATGGGTTAACAGTAATTTAATTGAAAAACAATGCAATAATTAAAAAATTGTCCCCAGTTCCATTTTTACATTCTGGGGACAATTTGAAAAATGTCCTGAAATTGGGGACCGTCCCCGAAATTCGGGGACAGTCCCCAAGTATAGCATGACCCCGGCATGACTTTTTTTTTATTTTGTCCCCAAAAATACTTTGACTTGTTGGAGACGCGAAAAGTCCCCAAATTTAAAGATTTCTACTTTCTCCCTGAAAGTTTTCGTTTAGTTTATTTCTTTCAGAAAAAACTGGAGAAAAAAAAAAATAAACAACTAAAAGCACCTTCTACTCAGAAAAACAATGAAATTTGATCTCTGGAAACGTTTGTTGTCATTGTGTGTAACGTGTACCGATATTCAATAAAGTGTTCGACTACGAGCCAAATTTACTATTTCAGTTTTGTTAATGATTAATCACTTTTCCTGAGAATCATGCTTTAAGTATGAAATTGACGTTCGAAATTTTTCTTGCACTTGAATACTTTTTTTAGAGGGTTTACAAAGTTTCATGAAAAATTATCACAAAATGAGCCAATGTAAAAAGACGTTTTCTGAAAAATACAAATACTATGCTAAGAGTTAACGTTTGAATAAATTACAATATTTCAACATGATGTTCCTTTCATATTTCTGGTTTAAATAAATATTTATAAATAATGAAATGGTTCCATTAATTTATTAGAAATAAGAATACACAATTGATATATAAAAAGCTATTAGAGTTCATTTTTAAGTATCAGTCATTTTTAAGTCAGTCAAGATTTAAAGTATGGATATACTGGTATATGCACACCCTCCAAAAAAAGTATTCGAGCAAGAGAGAAATTTCCTATTTTAGATTTGCGAATAATAATTGAGTTTTTGAAAAACGTACAACTTGTTAGAAATATGGAAAGTCATATTTATACAAAGCCTAATTCATATTCTATGATAATTAATTTTTAATATACGAAACCAACGTAGGAAATTTCTCTCTTGCTCGGATACTTTTTTTGGAGGGTGTACATGGTAATATGTTGTGTCCTCGAATAAGTCCCTAAAAATATTTTGTAGTGGCCCCAAGTTTTCCTAGGATCCGAGGACAATGCTTGATTTGTTCCCAAAATACTGTTTAGAAATTTGGTCGTCTTACGTATATCGGATTTCTGTGCTTGGCTCGAATCCCGCTTATAAATCCTCCTCAGTAGGACAACACATGGGGGGGGGGATGCACTCCGTGGGGATTTTTCTAAGGGAACCTAATCCATATTTACGCTAAGCTTCGGAGAAAACCACAGAAAACTCCGAACGGTTAGGTCGACGGACGCGCGATGGGACTGGAGGTCTGCGCCGCACTGAATTAGCGGCGGCGGCGAGCCGCGGCGGGGAAATTTTTTGAAAAGAGCATAATGAAAAACCAATGTGTAGCACATTGGTTAAAGTCACAGTGGTTAAAGTCACACACAGTGGTTAAAGCACAGTGCACAGTGCACAGTGTTAGCACAGTGGTTAAAGTCACTGACATCGGCATAGATGGCTCAAGTGGAGGAACAGGGTTCTGTCCTCTCACGGGGCCGTCGGTCTGGCGGTCTGGAGTTTTGGGCGGTTTTCACCAGATGTAACGTGGATACGCGTTAGATACCCAGAAAAGACCTCCCCCAAGGCATTTGCCCTCCTTGTGTCTGTCCTTTCTCTGACGTGGATTTATATGCGGTTCCTCGTGATCAAGCACACAAATCCGAATACATGTTCCAACACAACAACAACAACAACAGCATAATGAAAATGGGATATGCGCGCGCGCGCACACACACACACACACACACATGTACCAATTGGCGCTGAAATGAGATCTTTTTAACCCATTTATGCCTAGCGTCCCTTTTTTGGGACGGCATTTTCGCTATCAGTCGAAAACGTTATTTATTTTTCCTAGCCTTTATTCGCGAGTATTGAACCTCAATTCCACAAAATATTTTAATATGGCCAAATAGCATGTTGACATTTCAATTTTTATACATAATGATTTTAAATGAAATCATCCCTTGTTTAAAAAGTTGACATCAGAAATTTATCAATTACTGCTGGTGTTAGCAAAAATGGAAGAAAGTCGCAAAAATATCCAGGCACGAATGGGTTAAGACTAGAGTTTTTACGACTACTAGTCTTGAATATGATGTTGTTGTGCGATAACGACCAATCAGCTGCTCGCGGGCTCTAGGCCAAGGGGTGGGCTGGGCCGTAGAGATCACGATTGTGTTCGAGCTCGGACGGGCTCGATTATATTTGTCGTTAATTTGCACAAACGGCAAAATTCATGTTATTGTATCAATGAAGTAAATGCCTTTTATTCATCGATTAGCTGAAATGTTGTGCTCGGGCTCTGACTTAAATATAATATCGCTCGGGCGGGTTTGAATTAAAAGTCCTCGAACTCGGGCTTTAAAAAATGATCCCGAACTCACGTCTAGAGGGGTGCCCTCCGTGGGGGGTCTTTCTAAGGGGTCCTAACCGTATCTACGCTAAGTTTCAGAGGAAACCACGAAAAACTCCCGCGCCCCTAACCGTCCGCGCCGCGGGAAAGAGGAGAAACCCAATGAAAACGCTTTGCTTTACCTATTCGGTGTGACGTCACAAGTAAGCGCCGCGGCTTTCCTCTCTAGGGGGCGTTGGTTAGGACCCCTTAGAAAGACCCCCACGGAGGGCATGCCCCCTTGTGTTGTCCTTCTGACGAGGTTTTATAAGCGGTAATTGTGCCAAGCATACAAATCCAATATACATGTTTACAACAACAATATATTAATTTTCTAATTTCTTTCTTTGGTTTCAAGTACCCGCTTATCCCGGTCGAATAAAATGGGCTACGTAGGTTATTGTTTGTGACTTGAAGGTCAGAAAAACAACCTTTTGAATAAAGATCCTGCTTGACAAAGTCAGTATGTCCGTTACCATACGCAAAAATGCAAAATTTCAGCAGAATCAAAATTTTTATCTTTGGGATCTTTAATTTCTTAACCCTTTAACGCGCAGTGTTCCCGCTCTGGGAACACCAAACTCTGACGTTTTGACCGTTGCCAGTCACGAAGAATACATTGGATTTCTATAAAAATAGTTGCGGGTGACATAGCTCCACGAGAACCCCTTTACTTTTTAGTACGTCATTTCGCGTAAAAAATGATCACGATTATTTTTAACAGCCCTGACATCTGCTGAAAAATGGAAGAATGCGAGACCAGCTCGATAGATTGCCCAATGCTGAAAAAAGGGCAGCCGTTGCCATCGCTCGACTTAACTACCAGCAAGACGGCGGACGATCGAAACGTTCATCGCGTGACACAGATCTAGAGACCCTTTTTTGACGCCGCACAGCCAGCTGTCGTCAAAAAAGGGTCTCTATATGTGTGGCACTCGATGAACGTTTCGATCGTCCGCCACCTTGCTGGTAGTTAAGTCGAGCGATGGCAACGGCTGCCCTTTTTTCAGCATTGGGAAAGGGTTGCACCTCAAAGGTTTAAAGTTTTACCCAAGAGTTTAGATTCACCCTGTATTTAGAAAAAAATGTATCGTTCATACCCCACAAATGTCGGAAATTTATATATCACTTCTGGCATAAACATAAATTGGAGTATGTGCTGAAAAAAGTCGGGCACTAACGGGTTAAACCAGGTTTCAATGGCTCTCGAAGGTAAAAAATCACGTCGAATGATTACATTTCAGGGTTCGCACTCATACAGAAATTACGGAAGAAAATATTTTTTTCCTCTCTAGCAATAAACGTTTACATTCAAAATCATTTATACTCCCCGATCATCTTTCTTTAACGATATCTCAGAGATACAGTGGCTGCATTCGTAAACGCCAAACGAGTTACACTTGTGCAATGAGTTTCCATCTAAGGTGTTCGTAAAGGAAACTGCGTGCATTCAGTTTAAAAACTCGAACATTCGTATACAAAACTGAGTGCAATTAGTTTCAAACGAAGTAAACCGAGAGCAATTTAGGTTGATTGAGTTTGTTGAGAAGATTACTTGCTGCACGTTGTTGCTGTTTACAAATGGCGCCTGTTGTTATGGAAAAATATGTTGTTGTGAAAAGTACTTTACGTTTTCTAAAGCTGCAAATATTATTTTTTCGAGGAGGAAATTCGTACGTACGTTAGAAAATGCTACGAAGGTACATAATTTTTCAAAGGTAATCATTTTCTTGTATTTTTCATTTTAGTAAATTCAAAAATGCATGTTTTAATGTTGAGATTGAAGTTGATTTAATCCGTTATTATATATAGCTAAATTTGAACTTCTCATGCTAAATACTTTTGAAAAAATGAAGTTGAAATGATTAAATTTTGATTTGCGCACTTCAATTATGGCCACTCTTTCAAAAATCCCGTTGATTTTATATTGGGTATGTACAAAAAACTCTCCTCAGCAAAATTAACGCATTCGCGAATTGTAAACAAACACGTCTCCTAGGCGACGAAACTAAATAAACTAAAGTTGTTCGTATAGTCAAAGGAAACTGGTAACCACTGACAGCACTAAACACACGCATCCACTGACAGCACTAAAACCACTGACAGCACTAAACACACGCATTCCAGTTTTCTTACGAAAACCCGTGCAACGAGTTTGTTGTTTACGAATGCAGCCAGTATGATGAAAGGCTGAAATTTGGTACATCACCGCATTAGTGAATGGGGCACACTTTACTAATTGGGATTTTTTTTTAACCCATTTGTGCCTGGATATTTTTTCGACTTTCTTCGATTTTTACTGATAACAGAAATAATAGATAAATTTCTGATGTCAACTTCTTGAACAAGGGATGATTTCTTTTAAAATCATTATGCATAAAAATTGAAATATCAACATACTACTTGGTCATGTTAAAATATTTTGTAGAGTTGAGGCTCAATACTCATGAATAAAGGCTAGGAAAAATAAATAACGTTTTCGACTAATAGCGAAAATGCCGTCCCAAAAAAGGGACGCTAGGCATAAATGGGTTAAGCACTCGGGTGCTATTTCTTTCAAGCACCGGATTTTTGTCTAAGCGGCGCGCCGTGGTCACTTATCCGTTTGATCCATGTTTTCTGCAGAGTGATTTGATATTGCTAACGGAAACATTAACTATCCCTTCAGATGATTTTCAAATACCAGGATTCACTTTGGTTGAACGGATAGACAGTGGTTTCCAAAACAGAAAGCCATCTGGAGTTATGATTTTTATAAAGGAAAACTTAGGCCGCATTCGTAAACGCAAACGACTTGCACTCGTGGAACGAGTTTCCATCTAAGGTGTTCGTAAAGGAAACTGCGTGCATTCAGTTTAAAAACTCGAACATTCGTATACAAAACTGAGAGCAATTAGTTTCAAACGAAGTAAACCGAGAGCAATTTAGGTTGATTGAGTTTGTTGAGAAGATTACTTGCTGCACGTTGTTGCTGTTTACAAATGGCGCCTGTTGTTATGGAAAAATATGTTGTTGTGAAAAGTACTTTACGTTTTCTAAAGCTGCAAATATTATTTTTTCGAGGAGGAAATTCGTACGTACGTTAGAAAATGCTACGAAGGTACATAATTTTTCAAAGGTAATCATTTTCTTGTATTTTTCATTTTAGTAAATTCAAAAATGCATGTTTTAATGTTGAGATTGAAGTTGATTTAATCCGTTATTATATATAGCTAAATTTGAACTTCTCATGCTAAATACTTTTGAAAAAATGAAGTTGAAATGATTAAATTTTGATTTGCGCACTTCAATTATGGCCACTCTTTCAAAAATCCCGTTGATTTTATATTGAGTATGTACTAAAAACTCTCCTCAGCAAAATTAACGCATTCGCGAATTGTAAACAAACACGTCTCCTAGGCGACGAAACTAAATAAACTCAAGGTGTTCGTAAAGTCCAAAGAAACTGGTAACCACTGACAGCACTAAACACACGAATTCCAGTTTTCTAACGAAAACTCGTGCAACGAGTCTGTCGTATAAGAATGCGCCCTTAATGAAACGCTTTACCCGTGCCTACACGAGCCACATCAATGGTGTCCAAATGGTCATTACGTACATTCAAGATAAAGTGAGATTTGCAGTTACATACGCTAGTCCTCGAATTTCTTATGAAGATAAATTAGACGGTCTATTCGAAACGTTGCTGTAGGAGGATGATTGTAAGACTGTTTTAGTAGGAGATTTTAACATAGAATTAAATTCCGATCAAGTATTCAATTTCATAACTGAAATGGATACTTCAGATTTTCCAATGCGCACTCATCCAAAACATTTCACCACTAGGGGCCAAACAACAATGGATGCCATTTTCAGCAACAAAATTATGCGAACAGGAGTCTATATGAACACTTACAGTTATCATTTTCCTCTGTATGGCAGAACTGATTGAATAATTTAAAAAAAAAACTGAAATTCTTCCAGCCGAATGCGTAAATAAAATCTGGAAGAATTTCAGATTTTTTTTTTTTTTTATAAGGGTTGCATACAAATTTAAAAAGCGCAACTTTTTGTAAATGAACGAGAGGAATTTGTTCTTAACGGAGTCTTATTTTGAACATTTTTTCAATTTGCATTGTCGCCTTGCCTCTAATAGATGAAGAATTAAAGCCCGTTACCACCTTTTTGGAACACCCTGTATATGTGTGTTTATGTATGCATATGTGTACGTATTAACGTGTATGGTTTCGTGATTGCACGTGGGCAATGGGAGTATATCAGATTCGCTGTTACTATCTGGTAACTAGCCGATCCCTCAGCCACCCCAGTAAATTTGAAAACTTGACGCCCAGGGTTTCATTTGAAGAAAAAGAAAGGTATCATCAATTTTTGAAAGCAGTCACAGATTGGGAGTGGACAGTACGAAAACCGTGTATTTTGGTTATAGCAAGCCTACACGAGAGTCATCTGCCTATGGGAAAGGGGGGGGGGAGGGCGAGTTTGAGAAAACAGACCAAAACTCCAGACATTTAGATCGATAACCGCGTGGTAGGTAAGTACGCGGGAACTTCACTCTTCAACCGATTACCACTTTCAGTGTCTTATTCATCGATTTAGGAATACCTAGATTGCTCATCCAATGTTCCTAATCGTGTGTTTTTTGTTGCCAAAAACGCACCCCATTTCTGCCACTATCATGGCTGCCGTCCGTCGATGTAAAACAGAACATTCGTTGCAGTAGTACTTCAGAAAAATAAATAAGTTCGAGGGAAAGGTATTTCGATACGAGTACGTTTTAAAATACAGATCGTTCTAAAATGATTGGAAATACCATTATAATTTAAGTTATTGTCATTCTGCGCATGCCACTATCATGGCAACCATTTGGAGGCAACAAGTTTTCTCTCGTTATGCTCAATCCAGAGATTCCTATATCTATGGTCTTATTCACTTGGTCATGGTGAGTCACGTAAAATGGGGGGGGGGGGGACACGACAAAACTGAATCTGATCCAGCAAACTGTATATTTTCAGTGCCTATCTTTTAATCTTTTCAGACTTGATTAATTTATCTCTGAATTAAATAATTTTTCTGTCAAATTTGCAATTAAAAAAAAGTTGCTCGAATTTAATGTGCAAATCTGAACATTCATACTGTAAAACAGTATAGGTAATTTTTGTGTATTCGATTGTGGACTCAGTCTCTTGAAGAGTTACAATTAGTTTTTTGGAGATGCTACAATTTAAAAGTGTTAGAATGAACGATCACATCAGGGGACGTAGCCATCCGTTGGGCCATAGGCCGAGCGTAGCTGAAATATTCTGACAAACATTGTTGCATGCTAAACGGAGAAATTACAACGAAATAACAGTAAAATACTGTAAATTGACATTTATTTAAACTGTTGATTGAAAGATCAAATTAGTATTACATCAAACTTTAAAATAACAAAAATTGCAGAATATTTTTTTTTTTCCATGGGACGTAAGTGATAAATTCATTTAAAAAGAACTTTTGTAATGTAAGCAATTTTATGTTAATGTTCTGCAAAACTAAAAATTAGTAAATAATAGTCAATGAAAAATTTGGTACTTTCATTTAGTTACTCATTTTAGTTACTCAAAATGTCAGTGAAATGGAGCATAAATTAATAAATTAACGTTCATTTAACCCTTTGAGGCGCAACCCTTTCCCAGTGCTGAAAAAAGGGCAGCCGTTGCCATCGCTCGACTTAACTACCAGCAAGATGGAGGACGATCGAAACGTTCATCGCGTGCCACAAATCTAGAGACCCTTTTTTGACGACAGCTGGCTGTGCCGGCACAGCCAGCTGTCGTCAAAGGCACAGCCAGCTGTCGTCAAAAAAGGGTCTCTAGATTTGTGGCACGCGATGAACGTTTCGATCGTCCGCCATCTTGCTGGTAGTTAAGTCGATCGATGGCAACGGCTGCCCTTTTTTCAGCACTGGGCAATCTATCCAGCTGTTCTGGCATTCTTCCATTTTTCAGCAGATGTCAGTGCTGTTAAACAGAATCGTGACTATTTCTTTACGGGAAACGACGTGCTAAAAACTAAAGGATTCTCGTGGAGCTATGTCACCTGCAACTATTTTTATAGAAATCAAATCTATTCTTCGTGACTGGCAACAGTGAAAACTGTCACAGTTGGGTGTTCCCAGAGCGGGAACACAGCGCGTTAAAGGGTTAAACTGTCGATTGGAAGATCAAATTAGTGTTAAACCAAACTTTGAAAATAAAAAATAAAAAATGCAAAACTACAAAACAGTAATTTTCTTTATTTTCACTTAAAAAAAAAAACTTATAATGAAAAAATGTTGTTTTATAGAATTAAAAAAAAAAAGAACGAAATCGGCAATTAGAAATGGGGCATACTTTCATTTAGCCACTCTTTTCAATTGATAAACTGCATTTCGATAAAAACGGTATTGATATCTAAACACTTGAAGGCAATTATCGTTCAACAATCTTTGAAGTGTGTTTAGTTCTTGAACTGAAACTGCGAAACCAATTTCGTTAAACAATAACTACCGTCTAACTTAACTATTTCCACCGAAAATAACAGTTTCCTTAAACGTCTTCGTTGAAACCACCGGTGTCGGCATACCTCAGACGTGTACACAAGAGGACGACGGCTTGACGAGCGCTCAAACCTTCCTCAAGTAGTCGATAAATTCACGCGTGCCCAGCCGGTAGAGCACAGCATGACGACGCTGAACCCGGCGTAGACCTATCTCCCTCTCCGCCGCATTTCCCCGTTGCCTTTCGACCGTCACGTTCAGCCACGCCAGCCGTTCGAGTTTTTCGAAGCTGCAGCTGCAAGTCTTCTTGAAGTTCTCGCTGCTGAGGAACCTGGCGAGGCACCGGGCCGCGAGGCGGACGTACTTGCGACCCAGCCCGAGCCTCGCCGCGTGCACCATGACTTCCGTGCCGTAAGCCCAGACGGTCAGGAAGGCGACCTCTTTCGAGCGGACGTACCTGAACTGGTCGAAGACGTACTCGAAACTCTCGTGGAGGAACTTCCGCAGTCGAAGGAATTTCGGCGGGAAGAATTTCTTGATGTGTTCCTGCCGCCTGCGCGCGGCTTCGCAGTGCATTTCGAACAGCAGGAACTCGCAGATGGGCCTCAGCGGAAGGTAGCTCTCTTCCTCGTAGTCGTGAAGGCGTACGATGTTGTGAGCCCTCAGAACCTGAAGTGTCACCATTCCGACGCTCCAAAGTGCCCAGACGTCCGGCTGCTTAGCGAACATCGCCATTTCGTCCCAATAATCAAAATACGAATAAGTGACTTCAGGATGGTAAGGTTAAACTTACAGTTGAAAACGAGTTTAGAATGGTACCTTAGTGTTCATCAGACTTCTAATTGAACAGCTGCTAGAACAATTTACATTTACAGTGTTGTGAGGGTAAGTGCTACAACCACACGGGTCGGCTTTAACTCACATAGTCCGGATACAGCAACAACAAAAAGATTTCAAATTGCATTTTAACCCATTTATGCCTAGTGTCCCTTTTTTGGGACGGCATTTTCGCTATTAGTCGAAAACGTTATTTATTTTTCCTAGCCTTTATTCATGAGTATTGAGCCTCAACTCTATAAAATATTTTAACATGACCCAGTAGAATGTTGATATTTTGATTTTTATGCATAAAGATTTTAAAAGATACTATCCCTTGTTCAAGAAGTTGACATCAGAAATTTATCTATTATTTCTGTTATCAGTAAAAATGGAAGAAAGTCGCAAAAATATCCAGGCACAAATGGGTTAACCCATTTCTGCCCATAGATTTTTGCGACTTTCTTCGATTTTTGCTAATACCAGGAATACTAGATAAATTTCTGATGTCAACTTCTTGAACAAGGCATAATTTTTTTTAAAATCTTTATGCATAAAAATTGAAATGTCAACATCCTACTGGGTCATGTTAAAATATTTTGTGGACTTGAGGCTCAATACTCATGAATAAAGGCTAGGAAAAATGAAAAAACGTTTTCAACTGATAGCGAAAATGCCGTCCCAAAAAAGGGACCCTAGGCATAAATGGGTTATAGAGTATTGGCGTTACTGAAATTTTTGTTTGGTCAACTCGGGGCGGGTTCGGGAATTCATCAGTTGTGCACCGGTAACACCGGTGTACGACCAGAGCGTTCGAAAAGGCGGAGCGTTGGGCGGAGCTCTGGAAGTAACGGCGTTCGTCGAAAACGTTTCGGTCATTTAGCGGTCGTCTGCTCAGCGTGACCAGGGCGTAACCAGAATGGCCCTGCTAGCGATGTGGGTTATTCCGGTTATTAGCGTAGAGTTGCCAATGTTTATTTTTATTTTCTTGGCTTGGAATCGGATGTGCTGAGGATGACCGAAGCCGGTTGACAACCGTGACGTCCCTTAACCGAAGAATGACTGCAACTGGTAGCACCGGTGAATTCTCGAACGGGCCCTCGGATATTTAGGGATACAAATGCACGTTTTTGGCCAGTGACCATTCTCAAATGAACAAATGTTTGACCAAAAAAAGTTGGTTGCTAAGTTGTGACGTAGGTGAAGCAGCTCTATAGAATTGTTTCACCTACGTCAAACAAACGATTAGTTATTCGTTCATAATGGTCATTGACCAAAAACGTGGCTTTGTATCCCTAAATATCCGAGTTGACCAAAAAAAATTTCAGTTAGTCACGTGAAAATACTCTTATTAAAACGTGAAGAAAGTTGAGTTAGGGGTCTGTTCTGCCACGTACGTTTACGCGAACGTTCGGATGCGTGATATCATATTGACGTATTTCGCAGCCTGCTAACGTATCTTTTTATTCTGCAAGGTATGGTAAAGCTTAAGGATGAGATTCAGACTCTCTAATGACGCTCAATAAACCAGTGTATTGACCGATCCCAATTTTATTATTGCTTTAAAAACTGGAATCGGTCAGTAACGTTCACCGTCATTAGTCTGCATCCCAGCTTAAGGCTGGGATGCCGGACACTATTGTCCGTCGTTATAAAATAGTTTTATAGACCGACTGGTGGGTCTGTATCCCAGCCTTAAATGCGGATTGTCTCTACCGAATGTTTATATTCTAGCATACGTTTTGAATCACGTCACAAATCCGAAAGTTCGCCTAAACGGACACCCTCCAAATAAAGTATTCGAGCAATAGACAAATTTCCTATTTTAGATTTGGGAATAATAATTGAGTTTTTGAAAAACGCACAACTTGACAGAAATGTGGAAAGTCATATTTATACATAGCCTAATTCATATTCTATGATAAATAATTTTGAATATAGGAAACGAACGTAGGAAATTTATATCTTGCTCGGATACTTTTTTTGGAGGGTGGACATGGTGGAATAGAGCCCTCATTCTCAGTCAAGTTGCGTTGTCATTCAAGTACGATTATGTACACTGTATGAGTAAATGAAGTTTTTAGGACTTGTTTAACCGGGGCCATCGTGATTCTACCGTGCCTGCTTGTGCACTCCGATGAGTCATCCAAAGAGGCCTACGGATGCTCGCTTATTGGTTGCAGCAGTTAGATACGCCATCTAACGGCCTAATCTGACCAACGAGAAACGTCCGTGGGCCTCTTTGGATGACTTTAGAAAGTAAAATGAGAATCTTTCACCGTCTTATTCATATTTTTAGAAAAGAAGTACACTCTTCATATCAGACAAATGTCAGAAATTCATTTATCACTTCTTGCACCAACATAAATTGGAGAGTGTGCTGAAAAAAGTTGGGTGCTTACGAGTTAACGGCCTTAGGGTAGAATTCCCCGCCGGTGGTTTCTGAAATCGGCGGTGGTTAGCTGCCGACTGGGCAGAACCAGTTGTTTGGTTACCGACTGCACTAACGATTCCGGAGGCCATCGGGAGGTCTTTCAGCCAATCACATGAACCCCTTGACGCTCCTCCCTAAAACTCCACCTCAAGGCGGGGCAGAGTTAACGACTGCGAAAAATTAGCGACGAGCGGAGAATCCAGCTCTTAGTCACCAAACACTCGATATGCGAATTAATCCAAACTCCCGTGTTAAAGCCATCGGTAAGGTATCTTACCTATGACTTCCATGCTCGTTTTAGGATTAATCCGCTTGTGAAGATTTTAAGCCTATCTTTTAACCTACTTGATTAATTTATCTTTTAATTAAACAATTTTTCTTCTCATAATTAGATTAAATTTGCTATTAAAAATAAAATAAAAAAGGAAGAAAATCTGAAACACTTTCAGATTTTAAATACGCACTAAAGTGCTATATATTAAAAGAGTACGATAATTTATGCGTCGTCCCTATTTTTCTTCCTTATTCCATTAAGTTGGAAAGTGTATCATTATTCATGAGTGTGGCGTATTTTTCTTCCTTGTTTCATAAAACCCATCTTTGGAATCGAAATCTATCTTAAAATCACCTACTAAAACTATTTTACAATCTTCGCCAAGTATATTACATCTATACATCACCGTTTTAAATATTATTTCGAATGTGCATCATAATCCATGTGTGTGCCGCGTTTGTCTTTCTTGGGTTGATTCCTACTTTAACGCCCCAACTCTCGCCAAGGTGGCGATCATAAAACATATGCAGTTGCCATGACGATTTTTTGTATTTATGTGGCAATCGTCATTTAGAATTGGATTTGGAACAACATGTAAGTACAGCATACCGTTATACATTTTTATTTTGGGTTGCCAATTAATGTAATTTTAATAATTAAGTGTCTTCAAATTCCTTAACTGGTGCGTTTATCGCTAATTTCTTCACTTTAGTTTTCATCTAGTTCTTTTAGGAGGGTTGAAATTTGTGCATAACTCCTAGTGACCCGTGACTGCAAAGCTCGCAAAAGTGCGGGGATTTTTTAGGTTGGCGAGAGTGGGGGGTGTTAAAATAGGAATCCACTCTTTCTTGTACCATAAAACACACCTTTGGAATAGAAATCTATCTTAAAATCGCCTACTGAAACTGTTTTACAATCTTCGCCAGGTATGTTCGAACTATAGGCATATTCCAAATATATCGCGTAGACATTTTAAATACTGTTTGGAATGGACATCATAATCTATGGGTGTACCGTGTTTTCCTTCCTTGTTCCATGATACACTTCTTCGGAATAGAAATCTTTATTAAAATCTCCTACCAAAATTGATTAACATTTTTCGCCAGGCATAGTCAAACTATACACCCCCCAAAAAAGTATTCGAGTAAGAACTAAATTTCCTATTTTAGATTTGCGAATAGTAATCGAGTCTTTGAAAAACGCACAACGTGACAGAAATATGGAAAGTCATGCATAGCCTAATACATATTCTATGGCCGCATTCGTAAAAGCCAAACGAGTTGCAAACGTGCAACGAGTTTTTATCTAAGGTGTTCGTAAAGGAAATTGAGTGCATTCAGTTTAAAAACTAGAGCGTTCATATACAAAACTGAGTGCGATTAGTTTCAAACGAAGTAAACTGAAAGCGGATCAAGTTCGTTCCGTTGTTTAGAAGATGCGCTTGCTGCACGTTGCTGCTGTTTTCAAATGCCGTTCGTTGTTATGGAAAAGTATGTTGTTGTGAAAAGCATTTTATGTTTGCTAAAGCTGCAAATATAATTTTTTCGAGGAGGAAATTCATGCGTACGTTAGAAAATGCTACGAACTTATATAATTTTTCAAAGGTAATAATTTTCTTCTATTTTTCATTTTAGTAAATTCAAAAATGCATGCTTTAGTGTTAAGATTGAAGTTGATTTAAACCGTTATTAGCGAAATTTGAACTTCTCTTACTAAATACTTTTGAAAAAATGAAGTTGAAATTTCTAAATTTTGATCTGTGCACTTCAATTATGGCCACTCTTTCTTTTAAAAATCCTGTTGATTTTATATTGAGTATGTACTAAAAATTCTCATCAGCAAAATTAACGCATTCGCGAATTGTAAACAAATACGTCTCCTAGGCGACGAAACTAAATAAACTGAAGTTGTTCGTAAAGTCAAAAGAAACTGATAACCACTGACAACACTAAACACACGCATTCCAGTTTTTTTAACCCATTTATGCCTAGCGTCCCTTTTTTGGGACGGCATTTTCGCTATTAGTCGAAAACGTTATTTATTTTTCCTAGCCTTTATTCATGAGTATTGAGCCTCAACTCTACAAAATATTTTAACGTGACCAAGTAGGATGTTGATATTTCGATTTTTATGCATAATGACTTTAAAAGAAATCATCACTAGGATGTTGATATTTCGATTTTTAAGCATAATGACTTTAAAAGAAATCATCACTTGTTCAAGAAGTTGACATCAGAAATTTATCTATTATTTCTGTTATCAGTAAAAATCGAAGGAAGTCGAAAAAATATCCAGGCACAAATGGGTTAAGAAAACTCGTGCAACGAGTTTATCGTTTACGAATGCAGCCATTGATAAATAAGTTTTAATATACGAAACCAACGTAGGAAATTTATCTCTTACTCGAATACTTTTTTTGGAGGGTGTACTTCACCTTTATAAATACCATTTGGAAAGTGTATCATAATCTATGAGAGTACCGTACTTGTCTTCTCTGTTCTATAAAACACTTCTTCTGAATCAACCCTTAAATGCATAAATTTTAAAGACGTTCGCTCAAAATGTGTGAAGTTTTAACGCACATATAGTTCCGGAACACCGTTTCAGAAATGTGCCCAGGTTCAATAAATGTTAACGAAATAAACAAAACAAGATTTCTAATGGGGTACTTACCCCTATAACTTTTTAAATAGTTAATAATATAGTTAATTTTTTGTACAGTCAGCGAACTTTTTCCCTTTTCTTTTATTTTATTTTCCAATTCTCTCCACAAACTTTTATTCATTACATACTCTTTTTCTCTTAACTCGTCCCCATAACAACCAAGTTTATTGTTGCCACCAATTTTGGAAGACGGCAAGTTAATTTGCTAATCTCAAGATTTCTCACAATAGCCACAAGTGTAAGCTAAATTTCTCATATCAGTTTTTTCTCTTTTCTAAAAAAAATCTGGAGTGACTCCATTCGACTTTCCGAACACTTACGATTAAGATCTTTACCAAGCATTTAAATAAATTTTAGTCGATGAATAATTCAAACATATATACCAAATTGAAGCTCAATCGAATGCGCCGTTTAAACGATAGCGCACTTTCAAGAATTTCTCCCCATATGCCATAATGTAAAAGTTATTCGTCGTAGCCCTGTAGAAAAACTATAAGTCCTATACACATCAAAATCAATACTAGTCTTACGATGGTGGTTTATAGCATGTATACCCAATTTGAGCTCAATAAAGTGTACCGTTTAAACGCTAGCGCACTTTCAAGAATTCCCCGCCATAGGCTAAAAGAAATCTTTGTCGTAGCCCTGTAGAAAAACTATACGTCCTATACACATCAAAATCAATACCGGTCTTCTGATGGTGGTTTATAACATATATACCCAATTTGAACTCAATCGAATATACCGTTTAAACGCTAGCGCACTTTCAAGAATTCCCCCCCCCCATAGGCTAAAAGAAATCTTTGTCGTAGCCCTGTAGAAAAACTATACGTCCTATACACATCAAAATCAATATCGGTCTTCTGATGGTGGTTTATAACATATATACCCAATTTGAACTCAATCGAATGTACCGTTTAAACGCTAGCGCACTTTCAAGAATTTCCTCCCATAGGCCATAATATAAAAGAAATCTTTGTCGTAGCCCTTTAGGAAAACTATAAGTCCTATACGCATCAAAATTAATATCGGTCTTAAGATGGTGATTTATAACATATATACCCAATTTGAGCTCAGTCGAAGGTACCGTTTAAACGCTTGCGCACTTTCAAGAATTTCTCCCCATATGCCATTATGCCATAATATAAAAGAAATCTTTATCGTAGCCCTGTAGAAAAACTATAAGTCCTATACACACCAAAATCAATACCGGTCTTGCGACGGTGGTTTATAACATGTATACTCAATTTGAGCTCAATCGAATGCCCCGTTTAGGAGCTATCGTGTTCACTCTCATACACACACACTCCCATACACATACATTTAGGGTGTCACGGAAAATACGAATGTCTGAAAATGTTTGCTCCCCGGGGTTTTCCCGGTTCCTTTTGTTGAGAAATTAAAATGTATGAAATTTTAAGTCAACGTCAGACGTTACAATATTAGGTGAAATTCCACTTCGAGGAATTCACCGACAGAAGCCTGGGCGTTAGTCAACGTTAGCGTTTGCCTGTAAAGCCTTAAAGATTTAAAAAAAAAAAAAAAAAAAAAAAAAAAAAAAAACCATAAATTTCGTATTAATTTAAAAAGTTTTATAAATTCCTTCAACTTAAAGAAATAGTTTTCTTACTCGCTATATTTAAAAAAAATATCTATGTATAAAAATATAGTGTATATCAAGTGCAACCACAAAAAGAAAGAGTTAATTTATGCGAAAATTGAAGAAAAACAAGCTATCGTACTATGCATTTAAATCAGCCGCCAAACGTTTTTGACGACGCACTTTTTATGATTATTTTACGAAAATAATCATAAAATGTACCCCCTAACTAAATATACATCTATATATTGCGTATGTGTGTGTGTGTGTGCGCGCACTTTGTATTGTGTGCATACCTCCTGCAATTTTTTGCGTGCTGCAATAATTTTCTTTTTGCATGCTTACCCCAGATTTTTGCTTTAACTCGTCAAATAATATCTTTTAGCCCATACTTAAAGTTCAAGGACACACATTCCGAGTATATGGAGAAAAAGTTGTTAGGGGCGCCAAATATACCTGACGAAACTGCTAAAGTACAAGCAGAAAGAACCTTTCAATTGACTCGAGAATGAGGTAAGTATAATTGGCCTATAATATCAGAAAATATAATTGGCCTTTCCTTTGACACAACTACATGAAATAGTGGATGGGCAAATGGAACATGTGTAAGGCTAGAAACACTTTTGGAAAAGAAATTGTTTTACCTCGCTTGTTACACCCTGTGGTAGAGTAAATTGAGTCTGCTGTGTGAAAGTCTATTTTCGGACAATCTATAAGTCCAAATAATTTAGATTTTAACCCTTTGAAGCGCAACCCTTTCCCAATGCTGAAAAAAGGACAGCCGTTGCCATCGCTCGACTTAATTACCAGCAAGATGGCGGACGCTCGAAACGTTCATCGCGTGCCACAGACCTAGAGACCCTTTTTTGACGCAGCTGGCTGTGCTGCTGGTAGTTAAGTCGAGCGATGGCAACGGCTGCCCTTTTTACGGCACTGGGCAATCGATCCAGATGTTCTCGCATCCTTCCATTTTTCAGCAGATGTCAGTGCTGTTAAAAATAATCGTGACCATTTTGTTACGGGAAATGACGTGCTAAAAAGTAAAGGATTCTCTTGGAGCTATGTCACCCGCAACTATTTTTATAGAAATCAAATCTATTCTTCGTGACTGGCATCAGTCAAAACGTCAGAGTTTGGTGTTCGCAGAGCGGGAACACTGCACGTTAAAGGGTTAAAGAGAGCTTCAATCTCAATGGAAAACTGTTTCAAACAATTTAGATAATTTCAAAAAGATTGAAGTTAGTGACAGGAAGCTAAAATCTTTAAAAGAGGAAGCCATCACGTTCTTAAAACTTGTTTTGAGCAAAAAGAAGAAGCTCTTTCTTCGTGGAAAGTCTAAGGAATTTGTGGGAAGTCTTACTTACAATAGGGAGTTTTTGCGCTACGTTTCTTCCCACGGTAACGCTAACGTTAAATGCCATCGGACTATAGAGCGCATGCGCACGAATAAATTCCGAAACCTGATTGGTCAAAGTACTCCGAATAGCGGATAGCGTTAGAGTTAACGTGGGAAGAAATGCAGCGCAAAAACTCCCTAATATTAGGTGAAATTCCACCTCGAGGAATTCACCGACAGAAGCCTGGAGCTTTCCAATTCCATAAAGCAAGATGGATCTCAACAGTAATTTATGGGGCAAAAATGTACGCATTTAATAAGCAATTGGGTTATGATCCAAGAAAAGTTGAAAAACTGCGTAAAACATGCCTTTTTAATTCTCTTATTTATATTATATGCTGGTTGAATGCTCCAAAAGCTGTAGATGCTCCTGTGAATGACATTATGCTTTGGCATGGTTTGAACAGCTACAAAGCTATCGATCCAGTGGTTACTCAGGCTGCTCTGGCAGCCTTAAATCGACACTTGTGGAATTTGGCAGACTAGATAATACCATTTTCTAACTTTTCAAAAAAGATTTCTGAAACCGAGAAGAAAAAAAAAATCACCTCTTCATTGGTAAAATTCAAGAATGAATCGATAACGCGTTCCTAAAGGGCGTTACTGTATTCTCAAATTTAAATTTACAGAACAAAATTATTTCAGCTAGTAGGGCCCAGTTCATCGCTAATTTTTGAAATATTTAAGCAGAATGGATACTGGCTGAAAAAATGTCCATTGACTGAGAAGAGGATGCAGACTATAATGAAATAAAATTATTTGTAAAAACTTAAGTCGCCAACGATATAGTAGAACGTGGAGTCCAGCTGGTGCAGGATATTTCTCAGAAAGTTACGAAGGGTGAAGATCAGAGGCAGTGTTTGCTACAGTTGTTTGAACAATGTAGGAAATCAGCATCAACCTTCGCTAAATCCTGTTTAAAACATTTGTAAGATTTTAAGTGCTAAGTGCACTTATGCAGGAATTCCATTTTACTTTACAATAGATTACTCGAATTTTTACTCATGTCAGTTAAAAATTTAGCCGTATTCGTAAAATGTATATTTTGTGGGGGTTCCCCCCCCCAGGTAATATTTTGTTACTATGCCAAAGTACATAACAATGTTCTAATACTCTTTCAGCGTGAATTATATTATTATATCAATATACATTTATAATCAGTACGAGGAAAAAGTTCAATAATGTGAAGGGAGTTGATTTTTCCATTTTCATTATTGAATAAGTAAGTTCTACTGTGATTACAATTTATATGAATCTTAGTTATATGCAAATTCGTACTTCTTTAAGACTTAAGAACTCATAGAAGTTGAATTCAAATGCAGGGGAAATCTTGAAAAAAAATCAATAAACCTGAAAATGAAGCATTTTCTTAAAAATATTAAATCTTTATGCCCTTACAGGCAAACTCAAACGTTGACCTACAGGCTTAAAGTTCATACATTGTAATTTCACACCAAAGGGAACCAGAAAAACCCGGAGAGCAAACATTTTCAGACATTCGTAATTTTCCGAGACACCCTAATATACATACATCTCTCTATTCTAAAAAAAAGCAAAGGCCGCTGGCGCTGTCAGAGCTTGTTGGCCTATCTCCTCCTAAACCGTGGGGATTTGAGTTTCGACTAAGGTGCCCACAGATTCGAAAAATTCCGAGGAACCTGCTAAGCTGACTTAAATTTCGAAAATCGAATTATTTTAGAAGATATTAATAAAAAACTGAAAAAATAAACAGAATGGTTGCCAGATTTGGCATAAAATCATTCATTCCTTTGCAACAAAGCGTTTCCAAGTATCTAAAATCGCGTGAAATTTACAAACATGAGTTAGAATTACGCCCATTTTACGCCAAAATAAAAACTATATGAAATAAGTAACTCAACATGTGTTACACAAAGTTGACAATTTTCAAATAGTAAGTTCGCTTAGACAACAGGAGTTTAGAATGAGCGATTATTCGTTTTTCCAAAACTGAATAACTAATATCTTGGAAATGAAAAATAATTAAAATGCAGATTATTTTACAGCCGGTTCGGTCCAGTTGGATTATTTGCTACCAGTAGAAATGTTTGGCGGCGTTAACTATGCCATTATAGTAGACTTTGGATATTTGCTAGCGCGGCGAGACGGTATAATTCATGGTGCTAAGTACGTCAATCTGCAAACGATTATGTAAATGAAAATATGGATAACGGTTTTTCGGTAACCTTAAATGAAGAGTAATTATAGGTTGTGAGCCTGTGTCAATCGCCAAATAATGAAAAGTCGCCATGGGTGGCAAGCTATCCTATCTGTTCCGTAGCTTTTATTAACTTTACATGTACGCAAGTCACCAAATAATGAAAAATCGCCAGGGGTGGCAAATTCGCAAGGTGTCCAAAAGGTTTTACATTATTAAAAATACAGCTGAAACAGATGTTCTGATTTTATTATGCTTTAGCTCCTACTTAATATAATTTTTGAATGGCAACATTAAATATCATTGCGTTTCTGGGGAGTGCAAATAATTTTTCCTGCGATTATAAGCGGAGTCCGCATTCCAGGTGAAGTATAGCTCAGGACTCGTACAACACGGATTCCCATAACAAAATATCTTCCGTGTTATGAGGGGGAAGGGGTCTACTGTAGTGTGAAATTTAAATTTTTATGTACCAATGAACATGCAAGAACCAAGCAATGTGTAGCTCAGTAACATTCTATCTGATCCAATCTTCGGGTTTTGTCTGTTGAAATTATGTCTTTTTTACGAATAAGCCTTATTAGGGGCCGAATGCCTCATACGAAAAGCGAGCGTAGCGAGTCTGGGGGCCTTGGCCCCTAGTCTCGTAAAAACAGCATAAATGAATTAATTCAGAAGACCTCAAAACGCGTAAATACACCAAAATCTCGAAGTCGAATTTTTTCATGATTACAATACTTTCCTTACATGGTACATGTTCGGAAAATAAAAAGTAACTGCCGCTGTCCAGAGCTTGTTTGGCTATCTTCTCCTAAACCGTGGGAATTTGGATTTCGAGAAACATGTCCACGGATTTGGAAAATTCCGAGGAACCTGATAAGCTGACTTAAATTTCGACAATCGAATTATTTTAGAAGATATTAATAAAAAACTGAAAACATAAAACAATGATTGCCAGATTTGGCATAAAATCATTCATTCTTTCGCAACAAAGCAATTCCAAGTTTGTAGAATCGCGTGAAATTGACAAACATTAAGTGGAATTGCACCCATTTTACGCCAAATTAAAAAGTATATGAAATAAATAACTCAAAGTGCGTTACACAAAGTTGACAATTTTCAAATAGTAAGTTCGCTTAGACAGCAGGAGTTTGGAATGAGCGATTATTCGTTTTTCCAAAACAGAATAGCTAATTGTAACCGATTTTAAAAGCGCTATCTTGGCATTAGGTGCGATCTGGCAAAATGGTATCTTTCCAAGCAGGGTGAATCTAAACCGCGAGTTCAAAAATGTTAGAACCCAATATCTTGAAAATGAAAAATAATTAAAATGCAGATTATTTTAAAGTCGGTTCGATCCAGCTGGAGTATTTGCTACCAGTAGAAATATTGGGTGGCGTCAGATATGCCATTATAGCAGTTGTTGTAAACTTTGGATATTTGCCAGCGCGGCGAGATGATATAATTCGTGGTGCTAAAAACGCGAATCTGCATAGGATTATGTATATGGAAATATGCATAACTGTTTTCTTGGAACCTTACATGAGCAACAATTATTGGTTAGCAATAAAATTGCTAACCTCGTGCTACTTTCAACATTTTATTAACGCCCTTAGAAGAGTTAAAATTAGTCTTTTGGGGACACACTATAATTCGAAAGTGTTAAAAAGAATGATCACACCAGGGATGTAGCCATCGGTTGGGGCATGGGGGCCGAAATTTTTAACTTGTTAACCCTTTAACGCTCAGTTTTCCCGCTCTGGGAACACCCAACTCTGACGTTTTGACTGTTGCCAGTCACGAAGAATAGATTGGATTTTTATAAAAATAGTTGTGGGTGACAGAGCTCCACGAGAATCCTTTACTTTTTAGCACGTCATTTCCCGTAAAAAAAAGTCACGATTATTTTTAACAGCACTGACATTTGCTGAAAAATAGAACAATGCGAGAACAGCTGGATAGATTGCCCAATGCTGAAAAAAGGGAAGCCGTTGCCATCGCTCGACTTAACTAACAGCGAGATCATCTTTCTGGAAGATGGCGGACGATCGAAACGTTCATCGCGTGCCACAGATCTAGAGACCTTTTTTTGACGATAGCTTGCTGTGCAATCTATTCTTCGTGACTGGCAACAGTCAAAATGTCAGAGTTTGGTGTTCCCAGTAGAGATGAGTTCGGGCTCATTTTTTGAAGCCCGAGCCCGAGGATTTTTAATCCGAGCCCGAGCAATATTATTTAAATTCGAGCCCGAGCCCTAAATTTCAGCTAAAGATAAATAAAATTCTATTACTTCATTGATAGAATACAATAAATTTTGCCGTTTGTGCAAATTAAAGATAAATATAATTGCATTTTCTGATTCTTTATATCCATGTTTATCAAAGAATGTCGAATCTCATGACTAAGCAATATAAGCCGCCGTTCTGAAATACCCAAAGTGCTTCACGCAAATTATAGGCGCCCGTGGCGCTATTTTTTCTTTTTTTTATAAGTACTAATATTTTCCTCATGAATCACTTTAAAATCTGTTTCAAGCATTATGTTCAATAAAGGAGATATTTTTCAAGAGCCCGAACCCGCCCGAGCCCGAACACAATTGCGAATTAGAAGCCCGAGCCCTGTTCGGGCCCGGGCTCGGGCTGAGCCCGTTCTTATCTCTAGTTCCCAGGGCGAAAACACTGCGCGTTAAAGGGTTAAACATGTTACGAAACTCTCTGAAATGTAGTTATGGATTTTGATTTGAAATACCTACCTACACAATGCGCTTTCTCAATTTCAGTCGCCTTAGCTAGAATGAATATTCCTTCACCGTCAATGCTGTTTGAAACTCACGAAAACTCCCTATTGGCTCTCATTGCTAAAAACTGGAGATGCAGCGTCATCTATTAACACATTTTTGATGTGATTTGTTTTAAGATGGAAAAATAAATTGTTGATTCTTAAGCATTATTGTGTGAATCGCATATTCAAACAATTTGTTGATTTCCCGTGAAATTTTGAAATGTGTCAAGGACTTTTCGGACACCCTGTATTCTGAAAAACATAGTTGCTTGCTAAAAGGAGAAGTTACGATGAAATGACAGTAAAATAGTGCATAAATTAACATTTATTTAAACTGTCGATTGAAAGATCAAATTGATGTTAAATCACACTTTAAAATAACAAAAATGTTACAGAAAAAAACAACAATATTTTTCTTTATGGTAAGAAAGTGATATAAATTCATTTAAAAAGAACTTACAATAAACGCAGTTTCATGTTAATGTTCTATAGAATTAAAAATATGTAAAAAAATGTCAATTAGAAATGTGGTACTTTCATTCAGTTACACTCATTTCAACTGATAAACTGTATTTCTATAAAAAACACTTTTGATTTCTAAACACTTGGAGGTAATCGTCCTTTAAAGTGTTCATAGTTCTGGAACTGAATATGCAAGACAAATTTCGTTAAACAAAACAGGTGTGCAAGCTGTTCCACCGAAGACAAGTTTCCTTAACGTCTCCGTTGAAACAACCGCTATCAACATACTTCAAGAACTGCTCAACAACGACGTTCATAGACGCTTGAAGAACGCCGCTCATCCCCAGTTCAAAAAGTCCACAAATTCACGCGTGCTGTACCGGTAGCGCGGAACGGAGCGGCGCCGATATCGGCGTAGACGTCTTAGCATCACGCCCCACCGTCCATTTTGCACTGACATGTCCACGTCCTGCCGAGCGAACTCCAGGAGTTTCTCGAAGCTACACTCGCACGTGTCCTTGAAATTCGGACTGCTCAGGAACCTGGCGAGGCAAAGGGCGGTGCGACGGATGTATTGGCGACTCAGCCCCAGCCTCACCGTGTACAGCATGACTTCTATGCCGTAAGCCCAGACGGTCAGGAAGGCGACTTCTTTCTCATGGATGAATCTGAACTGGCTGTAGACGTACTGGAAACCGTCGCAGAGGAAAGCTTGGAATCGAGACCATTCGGTCGGGAAGAAACTTCGGATATCGATCAACCGTCCAGGATCGCCTGGGGAATATATTTCCAGCAACAAGAAATCGCAAATAGGCTCCAGCGGAAAGTAGCGTTCGCTATCGTAGTCTTGCACCTGTACGATCTTGTGGTCCCCGAGAACCGTAAGCGTGGCCAGTCCAACTCTCCAAAGTGCCGAGAGACTAGGTCGCCTTGCGAACATTGCCATTTCGTCCCCAATAATGAAATCAGAACAAATGACTTCCAGATAGTAAGGATAATACAGTGGAAACGGCTCTAGAATATAGTAACCTTGACCGTATCAGACAGTAAACTGAACAGCAACAAAAATATTTCCGACTGCTGTTTGTTCCAGCTGAAGAAAGTTGAGTCGTTGCTGCTGCGTTTGAACATTTATTTTCGGGTTTGTGTTCTTGGTTTCAATGGCTGCATTCGTAAACGCCAATTGAATTAGACTCGTGCAGGCATTCGTAAAGGAAACTGAGTGCATACAGTTTTTAAACAAGAGCGTTCGTATACAAAACTGAGTGCGAATAGTTTCAAACGAAATAAACCGATCTCTGCTAAGGTTTCGTCAGTTGTTTAGAAGATACACTTGCTGCACGTTGTTGTTGTTTTCAAATGGCGTCCGTTGTTATGGAAAAGTATGTTGTTGTGAAAAGTATTTTACGTTTTCTAAAGCTGCAAATATTATTTTTTCCAGGAGGAAATTCATGCGTACGTTAGAAAATGCTACGAGGGTACATAATTTTTCAAAGGTAATCATTTTATTGTATTTTTCATTTTAGTAAATTCGAAAATGCATGTTTTAGTGTTGAGATTGAAGTAAATCAACTTCGGATTAAATCAAATCCGTTATTAGCGAAATTTGAACTTCTCTTGCTAAATACTTTTGAAAATATGAAGTTGAAATTTCTAAATTTTGATTTGTGCACTTCAATTATGGCCACTCTTTCTTTTAAAAATCCTGTTGATTGAGTATGTACTAAAAACTCTCCTCAGCAAAATTAACGCATTCGCGAATTGTAAACAAACACGTCTCCTAGGCGACGAAACTAAATAAACTGAAGTTGTTCGTAAAGTCAAAGGAAACTGATAACCACTGACAGCACTAAACACACGCATTCCAGTTTTCTTACGAAAACTCGTGCAACGAGTTTGTCGTTTACGAATGCAGTCAATAATTGCTTATAAATCCTCTTCCGAAAAGTGGACAACGAGTAAACAGGTTTTACTGCCACAGAGAAAGGAAAGTGAAACAGCCAGGGGATCGAACCTACGACCGCACATTTAGGCGATCGAGAGAGTCGAGTCATTCTTAATCTAGCTGCTTTGTCATTCAAGTACGGTTATTTATACTGGCATGACTAAATGAAGTCTGTAGGGTGTTTCTGAGAGTCCTATAGCCCGCTTCCCAAGAGTCTCCATCTCTTGGTCTAGGTATTTACACATATTCATTCAAGCCAACTTAATGATTAACAGAGATCGCTGTAGCCCCCCCCCCCCTTATTTCTGGAATTCCTAGCTTTATAAAAAAAAAAGTCTACTAAAACGTCTTACAGTTTCAACAATTGTCGAAATTGTTTCTTTAGACTTCAAAATTACCATTTTGAAATAGTTTGACTATTAGGATACTTTTATTCACCATTTTTACAAAGTAGAAAAGTGGTACCACTACTCAACTCCAAAGAAAGGAAGAACACACCTCTGGCCGCATTCGTAAACGCCAAACGATTTTCCATCTAAGGTGTTCGTGAGGGAAACTGAGTGCATTCAGTTTATAAACTAGAGCGTTCGTATACAAATGCGTTAGAAACTGCAACGGAGGTACATAATTTTTCAAAGGTAATCATTTTGTTGTATTTTTCATTTTAGTAAATTCAAAAATGCACATTTTAGTGTTGATTTAAACTGCCATTAGCGAAATTTGAACTTCTCTTGCTAATTACTTTTGAAAAAATGATGTTTAAGTTGATTTTTTTTTGTTTTGATCTGTGCACTTCAATTGTGGCCACTCTTTCTTTTAAAAATCCTGTTGATTTTATATCGAGTATGAACTAAAAACTCTCCCCAGAAATTTTTTTTACAAAGAATTAATAACAACAGACGCGAATTATAAACAAACACGTCTCCAAGGCGACGAAGTTAAATAAACTGAAATGGTTCGTAAAGACAAAAGAAACTGATAGCCACTGATAGCACTAAACCGGGGCCTTCGCTATTAGTAACGGGCCTGCGCGTGTATTTCGATGAGTCATCCAAAGAGACCTACGGATGCTCGCGTCTTCCCGTATACATCAAGCAATTTTTAAGCTTTCCGATGCTTTGAAACGTTATTTAATGTAGTTTTAAGTAGTGATTGTGTTACTAATTCAAGTACGAACTCATTGACAGTTTCTTTACTATGATACACGTGGACATTAAAGTAAATAGATGCATGTAATTTGAAGGAAAAACAAAGTAGTGCTCACTCTCATGATTCATTATTTTAGCTTGATTTTTAATATATATGAACAAATTAAGCTGACTTTTAGTATACATTAAAGTAAACGAATGCACAAATGATACAGACATTTTTATGCATTTCTTTATACTGAATGTTTAAGTTTCACATTTTCAAAGCAGTTACAACCATTATTACTTTAAAAATAAATTTAACTAATAGTTATTAAATTTTCATTTATTAAATATTGTTCGGTTAATATATTAACAAAATATATGAAGAGGAGCTGAAATAGAATTTAAAATATTTGATATTTACAATTCACGTATACAAAATTTAAGTACTGATATACTATTTAATTTTTAATCGTTTGTAAGGTGTAGGTATCAGAAGAATGTTTGCTATATAATTATAAGTACAACCTGTGCACTGCATGTCCTTGGTATTTACATGAAAAATAATGTAAATTAATTTAACGAGAAACATTTACAATGAATTACAAAATAAAGGGTGTCCCATAAATAGTAGTACGAAGTTAAAGGAGAGATAAAATATATCAAAAGGATTTAGAATAACGAAACAGTGTTTGATCAAACACGTTTGTTAACTGTTTTTTATTTTGGTTAGTTCAAATGAGTTTATTTATCGAAAATTTTACCATTCGAAATGAAAATGATTTATAATTTTCAGTGTTAGTTCCATATATTTTTTCTTCTCCAAAGAAAAATAATAAATTTTAGGAAACCATACTAGGAAATACCACTAATATTCCAACACCTCTTTTTTTAAGTTATTATTAACTGGCGACTGAAAACAAATGTTTTCGTCCCTGCATTGCTGTATATTAGGGTTGTAGCTTAAAAAAAAATGCTCCACGGACTTTGAATACAAATTAAGATAAACTAACAGCTCTATAACTTAAAAAATTTCAAGATCCCTTTTCACAAGTTGCGCTAAACACTGTAGTAAACTAAAAACAAACGATCCCTGAATTAATTACTTTTTTTATAGCCATTATCTAAATGGAACTTTGAATTTGAGCATAATGAACGCTTATACAGTAGACACCGGTTATAACGTACTCTCACGGGACCTAAAAAAGTAGTACGTTATAGCCGAAGTACGTTATAAGCAGTACTGCCAGTAAGATTCAATATTACACAAAAAAAAGAAAGTAGTCTCATAATTTCATCGTAATATGTTTTTTAAACAGGTCTGATAAAAAAAAAAATTAAATTAAACAGAGAAAATTCTTTATTACTTACAATTTTTATTGAGATAAATAATCTGTCATTTTATTTTGTTTTAATTGGGCAGACGCTACTTTAAAAATACCGTTTTGGATATCCATAATAGACTTTTGTAGAATCTCTGCATCATCATTGCGGCATTTAAAAAATCGTGATACTGTTTTTGCAGCATTCAATGCGTCGGGTATGCTTGGTGTAGGCTCTTCTGTTTCTTCTTCACTATCATCAGAATCATTATAGATATGGCTTTTCAAAATGCTTAAGAAATGCAAAATTTTTTTTTTTTTTTTTGGCTTTGGTATAAAAAGTACTTTATAGCCGAAGTACGTACTTTTGTTAAGTACGTTTTAACCGAAGTTAAATAACATTATAAATATAGGACTTCAATCGGGACCTAGCTTCTAGGTACGTTATAAGCGATAGTATGTTACATCCCATGTCCGTTATATCCGGTGCGCATTGTACAAAATATTCACTTCAATTAAAGTTTCTACATAAACATGTGCAAAAATTAATAACATATTTTACAGTACTTCTGCACTGAAAACAATATCACACATTTAGTGCATTTATAATAAATGATAAATGACATTTTCAACTGAAAGATTTAAACAGATAAGAATGTCTAACTAGTATTACAACGCACGGTTATTTACTAGAATAATAAACTACCCAAGTTAAACGATTTCAGATTAAAATAATTTATAAATAACACATGAATATTAATTGACAAAACATGCTTTATATCCTATAAATTTGTAGAATTTCTAAATAAGTTATACAAGTGTACACTTACCATTACATTCAGAACTTAAAGTTCGAATTCTATGATTGAATTCGCTGATTTATTTCCATAAAAAAAGCGCAATCTTCAAAAAATTATTACCTACATCTAAAACATCTTGTCATTAAATCATTATGACAAAACTATAACAAAATTGTTTTTTAATTATAAAATAAATTAATGTTTATAATCCCAAATCGCATACAATAGAACAGCGCAAATGTAACTATTAGGCCTCAATGTTTCACTCATTTCTTCTGGTGGCAACGAACAAGCAGGCCCTGTTGCTAATAACGACTGCCCCGACTAAACACACCCATTCCACTTTTCTTACGAAAACTCGTGCAACGAGTTTGCCGTTTACGAATGCATCCACTAGAAAAGCTAACGATCTTATTTAGCAAACATTTGACACGTGAATTAATTCATGCACGCATATTAAAAGTTATGTGTAAGGTGACTTACCGACAGTGGCCGATTATTGCAAGTTTGTCGGTGGGGACGGTTAGTTAGACGATTGACATATACATACATCCATTTTATGGAAGTAAAATAGGTTCTTTTACATTAATTTCTTTCTACTCGGGAGGAAACTTTTACATTCATTTCTCCCCCCCCCCCTTTAATCCGCCATTGCTTACCGATGACTTTAACCCGCGTGTTTGGGTTAATCCGCTTGTTAATAGTGTTTGGACATTAGCTACATGCTAAGCTTTTACTTGGAAAGCTAATACCGCAATCTCAAGGAAGTTAACTTATGGAGGCGCCCATGTTCTCCGTTTTTGAAGCCAACGACCACGCCCCCTCATTCACTCAAAACATTTGATATCGTCATTGGCATGCATGTAAATTTTCAAGAACAAAACTGCTTGTTTCTCATTTTTTACTGATTGTACATAAGTTTATCTTAAAGCCACATCTTTAGACATAATTTTAATCTTAATTCTGTAATACTTTTACTGTTTATTTTTAAATAATCAATTATTTTTAAACACGTATTATTAAATGGACATCAACGGAGAGCGTTTTCATTACTTTGTTCGCTTTGTTATAATTACTTTTTTTATTATTTTTACTTTTTTTGTTAGGTGGGTCATAACCCCCCCCCCCCCCATGAGAAATTTTTGCCATACAAAATGTATATTCTTCACTACATTATCACACATACGAATACATATATATGAGTTGTAGTAGTCGTAACCCCCCCCCCATTAAAAATTTCTGGCTACGCCCCTGGAACTGTGTAAACACTAAGGAGTAAATTATGACGGGTTGTTCAGCCTTTGGATGTACCAACAGGGATGGCAGATGTTTAACTAACATATCGTTTCATAGGTAAGTTTAATTTTATTTTTTGTTATTGTAACTTTCGTACTGCATTCACTTTATTCTATGACTGTGTCTTTCGGTTACATCACCAAATATGCACAGCTGAATGCATGTTCTATTTTAGCATAATTATATTATTAGTAATGAATATCAACATTCTGTATCGCTTCTGTTTTAAGCTAATTTGTTCTCGTCTTTTAACAACTTTTGTTTGCTTAAAATTTATTTTTTTCTTCCTTTCCTAGTGTTATCATATTGTTTTAGGTAATCAAAAAGGATCACTACACAAAAATATTGGTACATTTTCAGATTTATCAGGTTTAATAAAGTATCCAGGCAAACACTTGCGCAAATACAACGCTGGGTATAAGCGGAGCATTCAAAGATCCATGTTGAGATGCAAGCCTGGTCACAAGTCTTCTCTGTTGTCTCTTCTTTTGGATGGTGTGAATGAACATATTAAACCCGGGTTCCCGATTAAATGAGAAACCCATGCCTTGCACACTAAAACGAGAGGTGTGTGTGTATGTGTGTGTGTGTGGGGGGGGGGGTGGTAATTAGGCTTTATTTTAATTATCCCGTCCCCATTAAAACTCTTTATGAATTTACTATTCTGTACATTGGGAACGCTTAATTAGATTAAAATTTTATTTGCACACCATGTCCTGCATCATTTCTAACAAAATTCAAAGCTTTATATAATTTCAGGAGCATTCCATCAACCATGCATATTACATTTACGCAATTTCGGAAATCTATATAAATAAAATTAGACTTTTGTCTGTACATTTCTTGGAATTCATAAATTTTGCGATTTCTATCCGTTTCAAGCACCTGGGAATCCGGTGCGACCCTCAAAAAAAAAAAAGTTTGTCTGTTTGTCGTTCTGTCATTCTGTCCGTGACGCTTTTTTTGTTCAAGCATCACGTAAAAACGACTGAAGTGAATAATATGAAATTGGGTGTCATGACAGGTGGTCACTCAACTTAAAACATAGGCGTCGAATTTTAAAAAAATCTTGATTGGATTTTGAGATTTTGCGAAAATCGTTTTAAACTGCGTAAATTCGTGTTCGAGCATCACATAAAAACGACTGAAGCGATTAAAATGAAATTTGGTATCATGATTAGTGGTCACTCAACTTAAAACATAGGCGTCGAATTTTTAAAAATCTTGATTAGATTTTGAGATTTTGCGAAAATCGTTTCAAACTGCGTAAATTTGTGTTCACACATCACGTAATAACTGCAAAGGTGAAAAAATGATATTTGCTGAAATGATAGGTGGTCACTCACCTCAAACTATAAGCATCTAATTTTAAAAAATCGATCAGATTGCGAGATTTTGCGAAAATCGTTTAAAACTGAATGAATCTTGTTTTCATGCATTACGTAATAACGACTAAAGCAAATGATATGAAATTTGGTCACATGATAGATGGTTGGACAACATAAGCTATAGGTGTCCAATTTTAAACATTTTTATGAGATTTTGTGAAAATTCTCTCAATATAGTTTATATTTCTTCAAGCATCACGTAAACGACTAATACGAATGATACAACATTTGGTGATATGATAGGTAGTTGCTAATCTTAATTTATAGGCGTTGAATTTTTAAAATATTTTGATTGCATTTTGAGATTTTGTGAAAATCGTTTTAAAATGCTGAAATTTTGTTCTCAGCATCACGAAATAAAGACTGCTGGGAATGAAACGAAATTGGGTGACATGATAGGTTGTCACTCAAATTAAATTCTAGTCTTCCAATTTTTCAAAAATATTGATTAGATTTTGAGATTTTGCGAAAATTATTTCAATATGCGTAAATATTCGTTCGCGCATCACATAATTACGACTAAAGCGAATGAAATGATATTACTTAGTTACTTTCTAACCTGTAATATTTTAACAATACATAAAAATTATAACTTCGCTTTCTTTACTTTGGCAACATACTACATCCATTCTGTGTACTCCTACAATGTTGACGAAAGTTCTTGCTTTCTGGAAATTTGCATTCAGTACTAACCCGTCAACGACGGGTACTTAAGCTAGTAAATAAATAAAAATAAATATTTTTTCGGTGTCTTGTCACATTATATATACGGATTAAATCTGAATTTTTATCACTTCAAATGCCCATATCAGTTAATATGGTAATTAATATATGTACTAATAGTATTCTAATATCTAACTAATTGTTAGTATTAATATTATTTTCCTATAAAATAGTAATAAGTTACTAAAAATATGGTAGCAAAATCTCAGTCCATAATTTTGCGAGACTCGCGAGACGCCTCGCGTCGACGCGAGGCGAGACAGGAAATTTCTCTGCGAGGCGCGAGACGAGACAAAGGGACTCCGAGACGTGACCGAACTTTGCCCCTGCAAGACGAGACGAGACTGCTCTGTTTCTCGTCTCGCGCGTCTCGAGTCCATCTTAGAGATGGACGTCTAATAGGTCGTGATGTCGACGTCTAAAAGGTCATGTCTAAAAGCAGGTCATGTCTAAAGAAGATAATGTTTCTCTCACTGTCTGTAAATACCTCATACTCTTATTTAACATATTTGAAATTGCATTCTTACTTCTAATACCTGTAATATGACTTAAAACTATTGATTATATAATGTGAGCAATTTAATAATTATTAAGGCTGATGTGAAATAAAAATAAAACTTATTTTTACCCATGTAACAACAAAAATGTCTTCCTAGAAATATAAAAAGCAATTTTTTATTGTAATAAAACAATTATCATGAAAAAATATAACCAGTTTTGCAAAGTATGTAATCATAAGAATAACTGTTTTTTGTTTCACTTGATGTTTAAAACGCAATGCACGAAAATAAATTTGAAATTACGCAATAAAAAACAAGTTAATACGTGTAAACAATCTTCCAAAAACGTAAAATGAATACACAAATTGGTTAGTAACTCTTAAATTATTCTTATTAACACTTTCCGGAACTCGTTTTTCAATGCATCTCTATTAGAGATGAGACGGGCTCAGCCCGAGCCCGAACCGGGCTCGGGCTCAGTAATTCACAATTGCGTTCGGGCTCGGGCGGGCACGGGCTCGTAAAAAATTTCTATTTTATTGAACATTCCTTGAAACAGATTTTTAAAAAGTGATTCATATGGAAAATAAAAGGACTTATAAAAAAAAATCTGAAGTGACTCCACTCGGCTTTCCGAACACTTACGATTAAGATCATTAGCAAGTATTTAAATAAATTTTAATCGATGAATCATTCAAACATATATACCAAATTGAAACTCAATCGAATGCACCGTTTAAACGCTTGCGCACTTTCAAGAATTTCTCCCCATATGCCATTATGCCATAATATAAAAGAAATCTTTATCGTAGCCCTGTAGAAAAACTATAAGTCCTATACACACCAAAATCAATACCGGTCTTAAGATGGTGATTTATAACATATATACCCAATTTGAGCTCAATCGAATTTACCGTTTAGGAGCTATCGTGTTCACTCACATACACACAAACACACATACATACATACATACATCTCGTAAAAATAGCATCAATGAATTCAGAAGATCTCAAAACCTGTAAATACACCAAATTCTCGAATTCGAATTTTTTCATGATTACAATACTTTCCTTACATGGTACATGTTCGGAAAGTAAAAATAACGGCACGGGTGCCTGGAAGGCGCGTGAAGCTCTTTGGGTATTTCAGAACGGCGGCTTATATTGCTATTTGCAACTATGTTTGTCTTTAATTTGCACAAATTAATTTGCAAAATTTATTGTATTCTATCAAATAATTACTTATTTGGATTTTATTGAATTTTATTTATCTTTAGCTGAAATTTCGGGCTCGGGCTCCGACTTAAATAATATTGCTCGGGCTCGGGCGGGCTCGGATTAAAAGTCTTCGGGCTCGGGCGGGCTCGGGCTTCAAAAAATGAGCCCGAACTCATCTCTATGCGTTCTTCAATCTTCTGAGTGAAAGAGGGGGCGTTACAGGCTTCACTTTCCTAGCGCTGCGTAGCGCAGCATGGGCGCCTCCATAAGTTAAACCTCCTTGCGCAATCTAAGACATCGCTCTGTGTTAACCCTTGTGCCTAGCGCCCCTTTTACGAAATGCTCAAATTGTAGCATTTCCGCCCTCGGTCTCAAAAAATTATTCAATTTTTCCCTGACCTCAATTCATGAGTATGTTTTTGCCCAGTGCCCAGATATTTTAGCGACTTTCTTTGATTTTTCCTAATACCAGTAATAGATAAATTTCTGATGTCAACTTCTTGAACAAGGGATGATTTCTTTTAAAATCATTATGTATAAAAATTGAAATGTCAACATGGTCATGTTAAAATATTTTGTGGAGTTGAGGTTCAATACTCGTGAATAAATGCTAGGAAAAATGAATAATATTTTCGACTGATAGCAAAAATGCTGTCCCAACAAAGAGAATTTAGGAATATATGGGTTAACCCATTAATGCCAAGAAAGGGTTAACGCCCATCTTCATCGTCTACCTTGACCGCCGGTTTATAGCAAATTCTCGGCCAAACGCTCATATGTTATACAATTTGAATGCACTTGCTAGACTTAAAAGTGGCCACCTTAAGTGTCTTTCGTTTGAACATGGCAAGAAATTCCACCCCACTTGCAAGAAATGCTGTGATCATCCAGCCTCTCCAGAGCACATACTGAGTTGCGTCGGACTTTCTAAGGAGGACTTAACGTCTGCTCCCCTTTTAGTTATTGATTTTCTGTCGGTCAACAATCTATTGGAGTTGATCTGACTTATGTCAGATCTTTAAAGAGGATAAGCAAGATCAACAACAACAACAACACAATTTGAATACCAAATGAATACGAATACCATTTGAGCGTTCGACCGAGAATTTATTGTACACCGGCGCAATCGTGACTCTGCTACCGGGCCTACTTGTGCATTCCGATAAGTCATCGAAAGAGGCCTAGGGATGCTCGCTTATTGGTTCCGGAACTTAGATACTTCATCTAACGGCCAAATCTGACCAATGAGAAACGTCCGTAGGCCTCTTTGGATGACTCATCGAAGTGCACAAGCAGGCCCGGTAGAAGATTCACGATGGCCCCCTTGTAGACGGTGAATATGGGAGTACGATGACCAAATGAGACGTGAAATTTACACGGACAGCCGGTGGCTTAGAGGTTAAGGGTCTTCCTCTACGTCAATCGCCTAAGCGTATAGCCGTGGGTTCCCACTCATTTCCTGATTCTTTAAATTTCTCATTCTGTCATTGTGCTGTCCTTTTTATTCGACGAGGATTTATAAGCGGAATCTTGGAACCAAGTAAAGAAATTCTAAAATAAATATTCCAAATACAGCAACAACAATTAAAACTAGATGCACGAATGATACTGGTTGAGCGTTTACGAAAGCATCCTTGCAGTGGCATGCCTATGTGCAGAAATAGCATTACTTAAATGATAATGATTACTTGAATTGTTTCAGGAAAATCTATAACTAAAAAGAAAAAAATACTCGTATCTAAATGTTTTTCTTCGAACTTTTTTGATTTTCTAAAATACTGGGTGCATTCGTATACGAAAAACTCGTTGCACGAGTTTTCGTAAGAAAACTGAATGCGTGTGTTTAGTACTGTCCGTGGTTATCAGTTTTTTTGGACTTTACGAATACTTTCAGTCTATTTAGTTTCGTCGCCTAGGAGACGTGTTTGTTTACAATTCCCGAAGGCGTTTATTTGCTGAGGAGAGTTTTTAGTACATACTCAATATAAAATCAACAGGATTTTTAAAAGGAAGAGTGGCCATAATTGAAGTGCAAAGATCAAAATTTAGAAATTTCAACTTCATTTTTCTAAAAGTATTTAGCAAAAGAAGCTCAAATTTCGCAGATAACAGTTTGAATCAACTTCATTCTCAACACTAAAGCATGCATTTTTGAATTTACTAAAATTAAAAATACAAGTAAATGATTACCTTTGAAAAATTATGTACCTTCGTAGCAGTTTCTAGCGCATACATGAATTTCCTCCTCGAAAAAATAATATTTGCAGCTTCAGCAAACGTAAATTTTCATAACAACAAACTTTTCATAACACCATACATTTCCAAAACATACGCCATTGTAAAGAGCAACAACGTGCAGCAAGTAATCTTCTCAACAAACCCAACCAACCTAAATCGCTCTCGGTTTACTTCGTTTGAAACTAATTGCACTCAGTTTTGTATACGAACGTTCCAGTTTTTAAACTGAATGCACTCAGTTTCCTTTACGAATATACCTTAGATGGAAACTCGTTGCACCAGTGCAACTCGTTTAGCGTTTACGAATGCGGCCACTGCAGTAAATGTTACAAGTTTACATTGACGACAATCTAAGTAATGTAAGAAATGAAGTATGCTTTTTGACATAAAAAAATAAGCAATTAGGTGCATTAAATGTTTTATTTAGGTAATCCTAGCTCTAGGATAAAATTACAAGACCAAGACATAGAGAATTTCGGAGCGAGGGTTAATAGGCCTCTTAGGAACGCACAAATTCTTGATTCAGTTTTGCCATTGTACATAACCGCAAATACTGAAAATGACGCAACTCAACTTCCCTCAGCTGCGACAAGTCTTATTTCGAAACTTTTTTTTGTCTGCAGTTAACTGTGCGATTTTATGGCCGTTTTCCACGACCTTCCTGAAGATGTTCGTTTGATTTAATCATTGCAACGCAATGGATATGTTTGCAAGGGAGCCGGATATGTCGGCACTTCGGAAAGTTGGAATGGTGACCCTCCGTGTCCTGAGGTCTCACAACATCATAGACGTGAGCGACTACAGGGAAGAACGCTTTCTTTCGCTGAAGCCGATTTGCGATTACCTGCTGCTGGACCTTTATTCTGCTATCGCCTTAAGGCCGAGGCCCGACGTCAGGGAACGCTATCCGGCGATTCGAAGTCAAAAAGCCCACAAAGAGTTCCTCGTGGAAAGGTTCGAATTTGTCTACGACCTTTTCCACGTGAGGCACGCGAATCATCTGGCTTACATGGCAGTTTGGGTTTACAGCCTGGAAGTCATGTTGCATACTGTGGCGATCGGGCTGCATTCCAAGTACATCCGCCTTACCGTCCAGGTCCTGGCCAGCTTCCTCAGCAGTGATAAGTTCAGGGACGAGTGCGGCTTCGACCGGCTGATGGAGTACGCTGAGATGAACGTGGAGAACAGAGGGGAGCGTCTCTTGCAAGTGAAGGGGTATCTACGCCGGCGCTTGCAGTTTCACTCCCAAGCGAAATTCAGGTCTTCCGTAGACCATTTTATGAACTATATATGCGGGTAATTTTTTTATGCTGGCTAGTGTCGACGGATCAAGGCATCAGAAGAAGCAGGTCTTTTCGGAAACAATTGTGACTGCGGCAGTACACGAGTCCTTTTTATGCACGTTCAACAAAATTTATCTTGTACTGTTCAAAGTTGAACGGTAATCAACTTAGATCGTTACGGTATCCGTACTGTTTTTGTAGAAGTGTAGTTTATCGGGTGAAATAACTGCAAGTAAACGAAAGTGCGGATCATTTTTAATAGCCGATGAAATTCGATTTAAAAAAATTATAGAACATAAACATAAAATTACTTTTATTACCCAAGATTTTTTTAAAAAGAAATTTTAAATTCTGTCCCCCCCCCACCCCCCAGAAAAAAAAACGCACAAACCATTTTTTACATTTCAGATTGAATTTTTGTAATGCTGTTCCAAATACTGACTAGAAACTAATTTGATCTTTTTAAAATACTTATGGAATAGCATAACTTTAGTCTGTCTGGGAATAATGTACTTATAAAAGCTAATCTATTATATTACTTCAATGTATCTTTATAGTCAACAGTTTGAATAAATCTTTTTTCATGCAATACTTTACTGTTTGAATTCCTCGTTTTCTCATGCAGCTTTCGTTTTGTTTTTATGTGACGATTCTTTTAGAGTATTTTATAACTGTTTATCTGTGAGTATTGTGCCTACTCTAAGTGCCATTAATATGCATAAATTGCTGCAAATTCATGTGTTATTACTACACTCTTACAACAAACGCTCAAAAATAGTTGCTTTAGAGCAGAGGCGCCGACCTTGCAAAACTTTTGTGGGTGCTCTAGAAAGAAACATTTTTCGAGTTGTTGGGGGTGGTGAGGAGATTATTATACATACATTTTAAACTCATCCTAGATGATATTTTCCGCAAAATCCAGGGACATTGATAAAAGGGGGTGGGGGCAGTCTCTCCCCCCAACACTCGCAAAATTCTATTAAACTTGGCAAAATGAGATACCTAGATGGCAAAATTGGTGAAAAAGTTTTAACGAAAACTGTAATTTACTTTCTGTTTCTGGTACACTTGGCAAACTTACGCCAATCTAGTTGACAAAAGTAAAAAGTTGGTGATGCAGTTGATGAAAAAAAATAAGTCGGTAGAAACCGATATTTGACTTGGCAGTTTATCGACAGCCCCCGCCCCCCCAATAAAGTTTTAGCAATGGCTCTGGCAATAGCTTTACATTTTTAATACGCAACTGGAAGCCCCGAATGTCCTCCCGGAAATCAGGCCCTGAATACATATATGCAACATATTAGGTTGTTCGAAAAGTAATTTCGTTTTTTTCCCAACAGTTTTTTAAATGTATTTTTCCACAACCAATTCCATACAAAGCTGCATAATTATATATTTTGACAGCTTATCTAGCAAGCTCGCTTGCGGAAAATGTTCAATTGATTCTGAGCAGCAGCTTTTGGTTGGTACTTTCAAATACGGAAACAAAAAAGCAGCATTTGTGACATGTTTTGCTCTTTCTTTACCGAAAAGGTAAAAATACTATTTAAGAAAGAAAAAGATTATCCGATGTGTATGGAGAAGATGTATTCGGAGAACGCCAATGCCAAAACTAATTTTCAAAATTTTGATGTGGCAGACGCACAACTTTCATAAAGACCAACGGAAGCTGATGAAGACACAATGAAGGCATTGATGGATGAAAACCGGCAAATAACAACTCGTGAGATCGCTGAAAGATTAAATTTTTCGAATTCGAGCCTACATGATCATTTGAAACGCTTCAAAGCTCGAAATATATGGGTTCCTCATCCTCATGTTCTTAAGAAACGAAATCGCTCCGAACAACCCAATATAAACACACTCTTGTATGAATTTGTGTTTATACATAACAACAAGGAAGATCCACAAAATGTTTCGCATAAATAGATTACTACAACATCGCTTGTTTCTTCACCAGGCTTGGACTGGCCAGGTCAGCGATTTCTGAGGGCCCCCGACAGTAGGGGGCCCCAAATGATGGATATACTACTTTATAAAAAGAGTAATTTGATTAATTTCCCAGTAATCTTACGCCTTTACACAGTGGCATAATGGAGGACACCACCAGAGGCCAAGTGCATCGCATACCGCTCTGAAATGGGAACGCGAGACGAGACAGAGGTTTTCACTGCGAGACGAGACGAGACAGCCCCGATTCTCGTCTCGCACGTCTCGCGTCCATCCCTATTTGTAATTCACTAAACTTTCGTATTAATCAGTAAATTTACAAAAATCTTTGAAAATCTTAGGGGGTGCTATGTAGCTGATAGGTAGGGCTCAGCCCTCTCCTCTGGTTACGGTCCTTATTCCACCCATTTAGTTTCATAATTTTTGTCGCCTAAAGTATCACTTAGAGTAGTTTCATGTATGTTCTTAATGGCACTGTTTCAGTTTAAATATAGACAGGATTTATTCTAGGAGGGGAGGGGGGGGATGAACCAAAAAAGTAGCATCGGAGTATGCATAGTTAAGCTTATTACTATTAGCTTCATTTTTATTTCTAGGGGGAGGGCAGCTACCCCCCATTTTCACCTTTCCGTGCGCCCATGGCTCACAATTATAAATATTAGCATACATTTGCTTTAAAACACGAAGTAGGAGATTAAAAAAATATATAGCTGTAATAGGATCTATAATGTGGGTGATCTGTTCCTGTACTGCAAATAACATTTATGTAATATAGCGTGACATGTGACAAAGGGTGTGAACATGATATATGTTGACGGTCCTTTAATCAAACTAGATGATCCTGATAAAAATTTCCACTGTAACCGATTTGATGACAGGATAATGGATATATGGAAGAATATTTTTTTTTTTTTACCCTTTCCTTATGATGAGGGATTTTTAAAAAAATAACTTTTCTGTTTAGAGATATGAGAATGATATAGCTATTGCGAGTTCTCTAAAAGGTCGCGATCATACACCTGTTCATAATCACGAAAGGTGTTGAAGTGCTGGTTGACTATCCTTATGAGACTGTGTTACAAATGATTTTAGTAAATAAAAATTGCGTCCTTGAAAAATAAAATGTTATTAGGGAGGACCGAAGGGTAATGTTGATTCTTCGTATTTCAATATTTTGTCTAGCTGAGAAGCTAACCATACGGAATTCAACATGCGTGTGAGGTTTCTTAAGTAGGGGCTCTATAAGAGAAGATTTTGTAATATTTGTAACCATGAGGGTAGGGTAGGGCAGGGGAAAGTAGTAGAAATTCTTTTTGCACAGCCCTCCCTCAAAAAATAAATAAATAATGAAAAATATCCATGAAATTTTTGTTGTAAAATGTAGCACATATGAATAAGTAAAATTAAATTTCAGGTTTTTTTGAAATTTGTCCACCTCTTTTTTCACGTATCTTCCCCGAAAGAAAACAAAAAACAGGTGTCTATCAAATACTTGCTCCAAAATGTAGCCATGGGGAATCCATATTTTAGACACAAGAGTATTGTAATTCAAAATTTTTGGGGCCCCCACCATAGCCAAGTGGATGAGACACTGAGCATGATAGACGGCGGACGTGTCAAAGTCGCTTGTTCGGGCCCATCATGCCTTTGGCAGTTTTCTCCAGATGTAATCTGAATTCATGTTAGAAACCCTTGAAAAGTCCTCCCCAAAGCATCCCTCATAATACAATTTATAAAGTTCAACGAGTTTAATATTAAAAAAAAAATAAAATAGAGCATTGTTTAAAAGTTTTACCAACAATGCATACAGAAATCCATGGATCTCTCCTGTATACCATATTCAGGGCAGCAAATACAGGCAAGTGTGAGTGTGTGTGCGCGGGGGGGGGAGGGGTAAAGAAGGCATGTGCCTTGGATTGTGTGTTGATTATTTCCAAGAAAGGAAGAATTATTGAAAATACGTATCTTTATTAGAACAGTGGTGTTCAAAATCACATGACAGTGCACAGAATAACATTCAGTGTACAAAAATACTGAAGCATAAAACTATAACACATTGGTGCATATAGTAAATTATCTGTACAGAGACTAACAGACAGTGCAGCGTTTACAGTGATACCCTAGAATTATTATTAATGTGCATACAACACACACAGACAAGAAAAAAAAACTGTAATAAATTTATGAAATTAATTCACTTTTAAATGTTTCACTAAGATGAACAAAAGTTTGACTACATTTTCCAATGAGTTAAAGGGGAAAAAAAGGTGATTACATATATTGATAAGTAATAGTTAATTAATATTTTAATCATAATTAAAAGATTCATAAAAGATTATATCAAAAAGTTCTAAAGTAACTATTTAACTCCTTTAAAAAGAATAGTTTGCTAAGTCGCCAGATTCTTTTGTTTCAGTCCTTCATTATAGAATTATAAATAAATTTATTTAATGACTTTACACTTAAAGCTAGAAAATTAAATTACCCACCTCTAATCCATTTTAACTCAAATGAAATAAATCATTCATGTTTGCAGTACATAAAGGTCAAAATTACAATTAATCAATAGATATGATGATCAGTTTTACTCAACAGAGAAGATTATGTAAATCAAATGATTAAAAATCATCAAATCTATCCGACACAGTTTTTGGTATCTTGCTTCGCAAACCTTTTACTACATGTTTTGCTTTTTTCTCTCTTCGATCAACCTGTCCATTCAATTGGGCATTCTCAGAGTTCTTTTTCTTCAGGAAATCTTTACTGTTAAAGTCCATTTGGTTATCAAAATAGAAATCATTGATGAAGTCAACAAGTTTATCCACTTTGCCGGGGAAAGACGACACAGTATCTTCCGGCTTCTTTTTATCTCGGTACATGCTTGGTGCTGGACGGACTTTTGCAGTACCACAACCAAAATGTCATCTTCATTCTGTTGATGAAAAAATCAAGGATCTCGTATTCGTTTCTCTGCAGACTAGGACCATGCTTGACTGTTTCAAAGGACCTAATAATAATACTCAGCAGTATGTTGATTAGAACAACAGCTGTTGCCAACGAAAATGTGAAAAAGGCAATGGGGGTGAAAATGGGCTGCGCTTGATACATGTCATCATAATTGAACTTTTTCAACATCATGCTAATAGAAGATTCAAAGGAATAAACAGAAGTAGAAAATTCTTTGACATATCTACCTATAAGGAGCCAGAATAGAATTACAAAAGCATTAAATACCACCAAGAGGCAAACAGAGTAACTCTGTAGCTCATGAGCACACATTCTCAGCGTGCTGCTCAAAATGCCAATTCGCTTATTGAAACGGAGTAACTTCAAAAATTTCAAAGTCGAAATGGACATGATGAAACCAACCTGATAACAAAAAAGCTCATTCAACAAAACAGCTTCTTGTAACTTCACATAGCCCGTGCCTTCTGTTTCAGTGAAGATGCGCAAAATTTCAGCTGTCATGAACAATTTATAAACATGATTTGCAATGGCTGTGTATGAGACTATCAGGCTTGCAAATTCTGCAACATTCCAGTGTTCATTGAAGTATGCCATACCTTGTTTACCAATGGCTCTAAATTCTCTAAACGTAAAAAATATGGTAAAAAGTAAGAAAACAATCTCAATGATCATTTGGAAAAGTCCAAAACCAGTGTGATAATTTAAAAGTCTGATGGGGTCAATTTGGTAATATGGAACAATACCACCTGGAGGAAGAAACTCTGCTACGACGGTAACAGCACAAAATAAATTTATCTGAGCATTGTAAGTACCAAACTCAACAAATACTGCCCGAGTATGCCTGTCTATCCAACCATCTATTTCTAATCTCCTCAACTTTCGCATAAGCTGAGTGATATCACTATCTCTCCGAGAGACCAAAGGCACGACATATCCACCACCTCCATACCAATCCATCTGACCCCAAAATGGGTAACCCTTCAGCTGGGATGCTGTAAGATATTTAAACTCTGGTGGAACAAGTGTCTCGGAAGAATTGACAACAGTCCAACCTTTGGTGTAAAGAGTACCGTCTTCAAAAAACATGCTGCCAAACCCTGCGCATTTTGGAGTGACATGTTCCAGCTGAAAGGAGACTCGGCAGCTTTCTGGAAAGAGGAAAAAAGAAAAAGGGATTATGCATTGTGTTTTAAAGATGAAAATAGATAGCTTTAGTAGTCAATTTTGCAGAAAGACAAATCAAATTTTTAATAATAAGACGAGAGTTTGTATGACATTGAATATGCGAATTCTGTGAAAAAACTCTTTTGAAATGAAAATCACATCCTTCGTACAAAAATTATAATTACTGGTCAAAATTGCTAACACCTGTAGGTCAATATGTGCACACTGCAACTTTTTATAAATTGCAACTATTCATTATGGCTAACTAATCAATTATATTGATTAATATACTGATATCTTATTTTATAATTTTAGTGTGCTTACACATTCAGATAACCTGTTCCCTTTCTACACATTACTAATAACAACAGTGAAAAATACTGTTAAAAATAAGGTATAACTTAAAACTACTTCTAAAAATATTGGACTAAAAGCCATAAAATTTCACATAACCATTGCCACCAATATTGTATGATTTACATACACTGTAAAACCAAATTTCAAAACTTTACCAGCATTTCAGTCATATTCAATGAATAATAAAGTACTTAAATATCAGCTAATATAATTAAAACTGCGCATAAATTTTAGATTCCTCCATATTGTTACATGCTTTCATATCCTGCACATACATCTCAAAATATTAACTACATATATACATACATAATCTCAACATACATAACAAATACAAATAACATACAAATAACATGCATAATCTCAAAATATTAACTAGCTCATTTTTTCTTCTCAATAAATGAAGCTCATGAAAATAAACAGACATAAAACAAAGGTTTATATTAGACAACCAAAAATTGATATTTAGACAAAATAAAAATAGCAAACATCATACAAATGTAAGTAAGTTTTCTTATGAAAAGATTAGAACTCAAAATTGTCTGTACCTGGATTATTTATTTTCCCTGATTTTCACAAATCCTTTCTCTGATTCCCACTAATTATTTTTAACTTGCTAGGTCTAATGGTGTCATGCATATTAGTACACTGGATTATCTTTTTACAGGATGGATATACTCAGCGCAACACAGTGTAAAAAGAGTACACTTAAAAGAATGTGCATAGATTTGCAATAGGTGCTTAGGGTGCATAGATTTTGTAGTATAAACTCTTCCATATACCACTCAGGCGCGGATCCAAGGGGAGGGCGGTGGGGGCGATCGCCCCCTCCTGGGAGAAGTCCAAAAATCTTTTATAATCTGTTAAAATATATTATGAAAGTATAATGAAGATGATGTAGCCTTTTTTTAAGGGGTGTATTGCGGGTACTACTTCCTGTCCTTTTTAATCATCGCTCATATATAGATTTTATCAATAAAATAATTAATTACATTAATTGGTATAACTGATTATATTAATTAACTAGCTGAAGTACCCGTCCTTGACGGGTTAGTAAATGCAAATTTCCAAAAAGCAAGAACTTTCGTCAGCATTGTAGGAGTACACAGAATGGATGTAGTATGTTGCCAAAGTAAAGAAAGCGAAGTTATAATTTTTATGTATTGTTAATATTACAGGTTAGAGAATAACTAAGTAATATCATTTCTTTCGCTTTAGTCGTAATTATGGGATGCACGAACGAATATTTACGCATATTGAAATAATTTTCACAAAATCTCAAAATCTAATCAATATTTTTAAAAATTGGAAGCCTAGAATTTAAGTTGAGTGACAACCTATCATGTCAACCAATTTCGTTTCCTTCCTTGCAGTCTTTATTTCGTGATACTGGAACAAAATTTCATCATTTTAAAACGATTTTAGCAAAATCTCAAAATGTAATCAAAATATTTTAAAAATTCAACGCCTATAAATTAAGATGAGCAACTACCTATCATATCACTAAATTTCGTATCATTCATATTAGTCGTTATTACGTGATGTTTGAAGAAATATAAACGCATTTTGAGAGAATTTTCACAAAATCTCAAAATCTAATTAAAATGTTTTAAAAATTGGACTCCTATAGTTTATGTTGAGCAACCATCTATCGCGTGACCAAATTTCATATCATTTGCTTTAGTCGTTATTACGTAATGCGTGAACAAAGATTCACTCAGTTTTAAACGATTTTTGCAAAATCTCGAAATCTGATCGATTATTTTTAATTAGATGCTTATAGTTTAAGGTGAGTGACCACCTATCATTTCACCAAACATCATTTTTTTCACCTTTGCTGTTATTACGTGATGCACGAACACAAATTTACGCAGTTTGAAATGATTTTCGCAAAATCCCAAAATCTAATCAAGATTGTTTAAAAATTCTTCACCTATGTTTTATGTTGAGTGACCACCTATCATGACACCCAATTTCATATCATTCGCTTCAGTCGTTTTCACGTGATGCTTGAACACAAATTTACGCAGTTTGAAAAATTTTCGCAAAATCTAAAAATCCAATCAAAATTTTTTAAAAATTCGACACCTATGTCTTAAGTTGAGTGACCACCTATCATGGCACCCAATTTCATATCATTCGCTTCAGTCATTTTTACGTGATGCTTGAACACAAATTTACGCAGTTTGAAACGATTTTCGCAAAATCTGAAAATCTAATCAAGATTTTTTAAAAATTCAACGCCTATGTTTTAAGTTGAGTGACCACCTATCATGATACCCAAATTCATTTCAATCGCTTCAATCATTTTTACGTGATGCTTAAACAAAAAAAGGGTCACGGACAGAAGGACAGAAAGACAGACAGACAAACTTTTTTTTGAGGGTCGCATCGGATTCCTGGGTGCTTGAAACGGATAGAAATCGCAAAATTTTTGAATTCCAAGAAATGTACAGACAAAAGTCTAATTTTATTTATATCGATAAAATGATTTTGCGCATTCTACCCCACTGTTTCAGGTACAAAATCGCCCCCTCCTTGAGTAATTTCTGGATCCGCCCCTGATACCACTCTGTGAATGCTGAGTAGTAAATACATACAACAGGTGTAAAAATTTTCAGAAAAAGAAGTTTTATGCATTAGTAAAATAATGATAAAAAAAATCTGTGTAAAAAGGAAATCCAGTGAACTTCATGAATCTCTGATAGAAAGAATTGTTTCTAATACACTAGCATTTTTTGAAACATTACATTTCATTTTATAAAAAACCAAAGATGTGCAAGATTAAAACCACTCACTAGGTTTTATTCTAACTTGTCTAAGAACAGCATATCCAATTTTGAGATTATTACGATCATCTAGATATAGTCGCAAACCAAGCGGATCTCTGCCATTGTACCATGGAAGAGCAAACAGTTCAGGAATCAATGCATTATAAGTCCAGTTCCAGAACTTTACTTCATTATTAACCTTAAAAAATAAAAAAAGTTAGATTTTAAGCATTCTGTGGAATCAAGTTTGATTCCTTAAACTCATACACAAAATTTGGTTAGTAAATCACATCAAAGAAAAGTCTTTTTTAAGTATATTAAAATAATTTATTTATTGAAATTAGAAAGTCAAAATTTTGCTCGGCAAATTTTGTTCCACCAGGCCAGTAAAAGAAAATTTTCAGGCAAATGTTATCTCTCAAAAAACGGAATTTTGTACAGAATTGAACAATCTGAGAAAGATAATGAGTCCAACTGTAAATAAGTGTAAATCTTAAACAACTTTATTTTGTTTTTAATTAAACTTAAATTCCTTAATTATTGTATCAATTTATATTATTCTGTTCTAGGTCATTTCACAGAAACTTTCTTTCCTTTTCTTTGATGCTCATTTGAGAACTATTTCCAACACTATTTTCATGTAAAAACAAAATGTATTTATTTTGAATCTGCTACCTATGCAGGTTCTAATTTACAAAAACGAGACTTATCTGTAGCTATGATTAACGACGTATACAATTCAAATTAACTCATAAGCAACTTACATTATTGAATTCGACCCACAAATCTCCTGGCTTAATAAATCCATTCACCAATGCCTCTCGCAAAAAGAAATTATTTGGGTCTCTGTTCCCATAGCTGAGTATAATCACAACCCACAAAAAGAAAAAGTATGCACAGATTTCTCTCAAAACACTGTACATTTTCACTTCCTTTTCTCTCTCTTTTCTTGCCTCCTCGAGAGCTTCATGATCCATAGGACGGTAGCTTATTTTCTTGTTTCGCTTGCCTGAAAGAAGAGTAGACGCCAAAATTAGAGCTGAGGTGATTAACTGATTTAATCACAATTTCGGTCAGTTTATTTGACTGCAATAACACATCTCTAACTTTTTAATTTTTTTTTTCTGCATTAGATGATTAAAACAAGTCACAGATAAAGCAAATTCAGTGTTGGGGATTTATCTGACAGATGTTTTTTTTTCAGCCAGAAGCTGGGACATATATATCCCAGTTGAAGTTTATAGTGGGATGTGTATGTCCCAATTGCACCGATTGAAATAATAATAATAAAGGGATATATGCGTCCCATTAGTAGTCAGAGGTACAAGACTGTAGCTGAAAGAATCGCATGATTTCCAAACCTATTTGAAAACAAATTCATTTTGTCAGACTTGAAAATTTTTAGGATGTCGCTTCACAAGCTGTACTTTACACTATAAGAAAAGATAAACTTATGTCAAATATGAAATTTGCAGGAAAAATTATCAAATATGCAAATATTTTGTCAATGAATGGCACTTAGAAAAATTTCGTAATGTAATTTTATGTTAGTTTTAAAGTTTTATAATTCTCATAGGTTGATACTTTATGACAGTGTATGAGTACATAATTTGAGGAGACATTCTGAAGTACTTAGATAATACCTGACATAAGGAATTTTTTAAATTTACATCTTTTCATTCAAGAGTTGTGAAGCAGGTCTTTGTTTTTTGAACTACGGCCGTAAGAAAATCTACCTAGTGAAACATATCATTCAAAATTAAAAGCATTGTGGTGATCTTACTAAAAAACATGGGTCAACAAAGCAATTACTTGTCTAATCTGGAACTTTATCTACAATGAGCAATATTACTTCCCAAGTGCACCAACACAAAGCATCAAAGAACATAATTTCGTGCTTTTTTGTTTGTAGTCTATTATGAGCAAGAAGTTTGGGAATGACTTTGAAATAGGATCATTTATTTTTTTTTAAGCACAAGAGTGCTGTCGATTTCAATCCTCAAAAATATTCGATGTTTTTTGTCTTACTTTTCAAATTTAGAATATATTTTTGAATTCTGTAATTAGTTTTGAAAAAAAGACATAGGATCAGTATATTGATTATAAAACACTTTCCAACACAATGAAACACAAAAGGATTAATGAGTGGATTATCATATACTCTTAATCATATCATGCTTTATTGAGTACTTAAAATATGAAAAAAAAATTATTATTTTTTTACACAACCAGAATGGTTCTTTCAGTAATTCATAGTAATGCAAAAAACAAAATGCACCATTTTTAAAATCTGTTCAAACGAATAACTTTTGGTGCACAGCAGATGGCCTTCTTCAGTTTGAAGTTCAGTCATCATAGCCACTTCAAACTGAAGATGACCACGTGTTGTGAATTGAAAGTTTCTCTTATGAAACAATTTTAAAGATGAGATGCTGTAAACTTAAAATCTTCAGAACAACAACCAAAAACTTAATAATACATAACCATTTAAAAAATCTCATTCCTGTATCAATAAATCAAGGAGAGGAGCACCAAAGCAAGTCCCACCCATTGATAATCCACAGAGGCAGACGCATTTGTTATACTTGCAGATGGAGTACACAATCTGCTTCATCATAAGTTTGTATTTCTTACAGATCACACAGCAAGTAATAAAGAAAGAACATACCATCATGCAAGTACTGTTCATCAGATTGTAGATGAGGATCTTCTTCATCTTCATCGGCATCATCTTCATCATAATCCATAGAACGACACATGCATGACACAACAATTGCCATTAATATAACCTGAAATAAAATTTAAGTCTTAAGAGGAAAACCGATTTTCATTGCTTCAATAAATTATATATGATGTTACTTTTTTATAGTTTTTTAAGGTAACTTCGTTAAAATGAACTCAAAAGTGAACTAATAGAGTAACACTGTCAGCAGGGTTGACAATCGATTTCTGAAACAAAATACCTCAAGTTTTAAAACATTTTTGATATAAATCTAGACCACACTATTACAATGCATATATATTGTACAAATTTACAACTGTTACATCAATATAGATCATCATTAATCCTTTGTATATATGTCAAATCCCAATTGAAGCATCCCAAACAAATAAAAATTTATTAATGGAGTTTTGATAATTTTCCAGGTCGCATTTTGAGAGTTTTCAGTTTATAAGCCAAAATTTGCCTTTTTTTGACTTAAAAAAAAACTTGACTAACATAAATTATAATTTAATTCATTGCCAGCATTTTATTTTTCTGCAACCTCAATTTAGAATTTTCCCAGTATGTAACACTATTTTGTTTCCATTCCTTGAACGACATTAAATTGGGATTTCACTGTATTATGTGTCTGTGAAAAGGAAATTTTCTGATAGTTTCAGGTTTTCCTTGACCAACGGCAATCCTACACGCTTCCTTTTTGACTGCTGAAGACAGAAAAGCCTATCCTCACATAACATTGCAATTCAGTAAAAAAGGTAATTAAAAAAAATCTGATATTCATATAAAGTTAGAGCTTATCCATTAGAAATGCTAACTGCATGCACCATAATTTCAAAATAAAACGTAAGTTAGAAATACATATTTTTATCAATACCTTTATGGGTTGTGTCAAAAATACAGAAGAGATAAAAGCAATGATCAATGAAGTCAGCCACTTATAAGTCTTTTCATCGCCAAATCCAATTGCATATGCCCATATGAAGAAAAGAGATGATCCAATAGAGGCTATGACAAAGAGCCACCCGAAAAAGACACACCACCATGGAAGGGAAAATTTTCTTTTACGAGGATATAACTGCGCTTCAGCATCAGTGAGGGGTTTCTGAGTTGCTACTTCAAGGGGTTTCTCAGGATTCTTTTTCTTCCATTCTCTTCCTGGTTTAAACAAAACATTAAAGCTAATTTAGTGGTATAGGTAAACTAAAAATTAAACTGGTGGAAAAAAGAAAAAAAAATGTTACTTACATTTGTACACACACACCTATAAAGTTTGTGAAATTTAAAAAAATAAATTTTGCTTTGAGATCATTGGCGGCCTATGGGTAGTTAACTTTTTGATTGTACTTAACTTGCTGCCAGAATGAAAATGGATTTTTTTTTTTTTTTTTTTCTGAATCATTATTAAGGTCAATGCTAGTTATACATTTCTATTCACTCAAAACATTACAAATATATATATAATAATAAAGAACAAGGTTTTCTATACATAAAAGGATCCTTTAATACCAATACAGATACTATTGTTATTGTTAATTCTGTCACTTTTGATTAATTTTCATTACAGATGTGATGCGCTTCTCCCTTTTTCTATAGCTATCTTTTTCTAGTCAACCCTACAGTGAATCATACATGTCAGTGAGTAAATATACATTTTTATTCATTTTGTAAAATAATCAGGAGAAAAATATTTCTCCTTAAGTTTACAAGCATCATAATGTATATACAAGTACTGATAGTGATTTGGTAATGAATTTCCATTTAAAGAAACTTTTTAACTAACAAATATTTTTATTGATTCTTAGGCACAAAGAGATTTTATATAGAATAAAACCCTTACTAAGAAAATCTATTTTTCAGTTAAAAATTTTTATCTTGTCGATTGCAGTCAGGATTTAACTTCCTTTTGGGTGTAGATACAAATTTTTTCAACATCTTTCATCTTTAGTAAGCAATGTAGAGTAACTCAAGCGAGACATAAGCACAGTTATTCTTGGACATCAAGAGATTTTGTATAGAATAAAACCCTTATTAGGTAGAATCATTTATGAGTTAAAAAATTTTATCCTATCAAAGATTGAAGTCAGGATTTAAGTTTCTCCACATTTTTGAGAAATATATACCTTCTTCAACATCTTTTATTTTTAGTAAGCAATGTAGAGTTATGCTTACACCCCCTCCCCTTCGAGTCCAAGTTTAATCTGTTCCATAAAAAAATTATCTTGAAGGAATTTTCTTTATGAGCCAGCCATTTCTAGTTTTCATGTTTTTACATTATATTAGGGATTAATGAAACATGGCATAAACATTTCTGATTTAATAAAATTACTTAGGAGTTACTGCAACAATTCGATTAAAGTACAATATCGGTAAAAATAAAAAAGAGCCTTTTTTAGATAAAAGCATTATCTAAATAGGTTTATTATTTTTTACCTAAGAGCCCTGCATTTTAAGTAAAAAAAATAAAAATTTCACACCAAAAAGTATACAAAATAATTAAGTGGTAAATAACTAAAAAAAATATTTACTTTGGTTCTTCAAAGCTTCTTCTATTCGAGATGGTCGCAACTCTCTAGGTCGGGATTTCCGAAAGAAGAATATCATAACAAAAGTTGGTGGGAATACTACAAAATTACAAATAATACCAACTGCAATCTGAAATCCAAAAATAAAAAAATAAATAAAACATACATGTATTTATCACATGGCATTTATAACAACTTTTTCTTATAAAAGAAATCATGAGTGGATGAAAACATACACCAAAATTATACATTTGATGTGCAGCAGTTATTAAAAAAAAAAAAAAAATCAGATTATTGTTTCAAAGTCATGAAAGAGGATTAGTTATTATCTACGGTCCATATATTTTAACAAACAGATTTTGAGCTTAGAAAAATGTAATATCCATGTACTAAAATAAACTTTATTTAAATCATAGCAGGATTGATTCGGCTACCATTTAAAATTTTATTTTAAATGGTAGAAAAGAAGGGGGGGGTGGGCTTTTTAGAACTAGTAATAAGAAATTTAAAAGCAAAAAGACGGATAGTATAAAATCATTAAAAACACTTTAAAATCCGTTTGTAGCACTTTCGGTGGCAGCCACCACCTTCTTCAGCTCTGGTCTTAATTAAAAATGCTTAATAGTTAGAAAAATAGTTATTATGCCCTAAATATGGAGGCCTTACAGATTATAACAACAGATGGCGCTATAAATGACACGACGCATGCGTAGATAGATCCTGGGTGGAACGCCTTGCTGAGGAAGAGAGCCAGGCATTTTGAATTAAGACCAGAGCTGAAGAAGGTGGTGGCTGCCACCGAAAGTGCTACAAATGGATTTTAAAGTGTTTTTAACTGTTTTTAATAGTAATAAGAAATTCGAACCTTTTCCCCCTCTTGCGGATTCTTATTTATTTATTTATTTTGTTATTGTGTATTTTTCTTTCCTTTAAATTAAAACAATGGCATTGAGTTTCTTTATAATCAAAATTTTTTGTAATACATTAATAATTTCAAAGTATAAGATGCGATGCATACATGTATATTTAAATATCAATTATGTACATGTTTTTTAAAAAGCATTTTAGTAGTTTTTGTTTGTTTAAAAACATTTCCAATGTCAACTGATATTAAATAATGTAGCACTTGCTTATGAGAATATTGCTTGACACACCTCTAAACCATGTTACTATTTACAAAATTCAGTGTTTCATTTTAAAAATCCTTCACATGGTTTCACTCATTTTTAGAATTTGAAGATTATTGATGTTGATATGATAAATGTCTGACCAGAGAAATCATGGAGTCACTGGTCCTTTTGACCACTGACTAAATACTCTAATTTCTACTTCTGCAAAATCCGTTATTTTATTTGTGTTTTTGTTATAATAATGTACAAAAAGCTAGGCTATTTTAGAAAATTTGATAGCTTCTCATGTGGGCTGAGCCCTAGAAATGCAGTTAGCCCCCCAAGGCATAAAAAAAACCATGATTAGCAGATGCCAGCCACATAGTCTGCCTTAATAGACACATAATGAAGCATTGTTGCACTTCAAAACTACACGCACAAAAATTGAGCAACAATGAAAACATCATATAGTCATTATCATCCATTACTATTGGGCAAGGATATGCCCAGAAAAAAAAAGAACTGGATATGTAGATGAGATGAGAGGTGCTAGGTTCAATCTCCAGCTGTGCATGTACACTTTAAATGAAAGTGTACATTTACATCTGCCCAGGTGAAGGAAGAAAGGAAGCGGATCAGCAGTTGTGTATGTATGCTGTGCAGACCAGTGCACATACAGAACTGAGAAAAGAAGGAAGATAGAGAAGAATACAATAGTAAATGGAGAGCAGTTGTGAGAATGCACATTGGAGTTTATATATGCACAACTGCACTACATGTGGATCAGGCAGGCAGCTATCATTATAGTGGATGATTTGTAGTTAGTGAAAGCATATTGATAGTGGGTGTATATTGTGATATTACAAATAAATAAAAACAATTAAAAAACAAAATTTTTAAATAAAAAAATATTTATTTGATCTTTTTCAATCCAATATTTATTCTTCATTTTTCCATTGAGTCTGCATGGTGTAAAAAACTGGAGATCTAATTAATCAATTATACATGATTTGTAGTTAGTGAAAGCATATTGATAGTGGGTGTATATCGTAATATTACAAATAAATGAAAACAATTAAAAAAACAAAATTTTTAAATAAAAAAATATTTATTTGATCTTTTTCAATCCAATATTTATTCTTCATTTTTCCATTGAGTCTGCATGGTGTGAAAAACTGGAGATCTAATTAATCAATTATACATGATAGCCTAGTACAATTTTCAATTTAAAATATTAGTTTTAGAGAAAAAGAAAACTCTGAGAAGCAAATCAACTGGCACAATTGTAACAATGTATAAAACATAAAATATTTTACATGCCTTATAGTATTTATGATAGTGAATTTACGCTGAATATACTATAATTTATGCATGTGAAACACGATTGATTGCTTGCATCGAATTTTTATATTTACTTCATGACATCAAAAGGCTTGAAATTTTGCACACATGTGTGAAAAAAAAGGAAAATGTAAAGAAAAATTTCATGTACTTAGTTAAAAAACTAAAAATTCAACAATTTCCTGTTTTTTTTTTTTTTTTTTTTTTTTTTTTTTGTGTGAGTGATCTTTTAAAGGTTTGGCTTTGAAAATGTCTTGATCAAAATATTTAAAATTTTGCACAGATACACAGGAAATTATAGAGAAAACTAATCTAACTACAAATATATTACTTATATGTTTAGTAGATTAGGAACCATTTTTCATCTTTCATTAAAAGACTGGATTTTTAATCCAGAAAAGATGTAAGTAAATTTTATATAAAGGTTGGGGGGGGGTGAAGGACACATCATAAGGATTAAAAATTGAACAGCAACCCATGATCAGAAATGTTGGGAGAAAGTGGTAGCAGAGATAGAAGATCTGGGAGGACATAAAAGAAAAATTCACTGGAAACATTTATTGGACATCATGAATAGAAATTGCTCACTAAATGAATACATTTCGTAATGTTAGAACAGATGCTCACAGTTTGTATCATCAGATGCCAAGCATATTTCACTGTGACAGTGCACTGATTGCCAAACATGTTTAAACACACTGACAACTCCTTTGATTGCAACAGCGGAGCAGGTGAGTCTTGCCACGAGAATTATGGCATGCTCCACAAACTCTTGCAATAGATTTGAGGGTTCCCCACAGTAAGAAATCAAGGCTCGATGAATTGGGTATGCATGGAAGCTAGGGAAATGGTCCAGTGCTTGTGTGCAGAGCTCTACCTAGTGGCATACAATGACATTTCCAGTCATGAGTTGCTATGCATTTCTCAATCCTTAAGACACAGCCCTATTACCAGCAGGGCAAAAGAGAAAACTGTCCAAGGCCGGCAGATTTTAGGGCCCAAAAATTTTATAGCTCCAGATTAAAAAATTACCATAAAATTACACAAGAGAAAAAAAATAAAAAATTCTCACAAGTTATATTATTTTTGAAGTATGACCATTGAAAGTAAATTCAAATTTATATTGTATAAACTACTTTTAATCAATAACAATGTTTCAGTTCATTGAAATGCTTTATAGTCGATAAAGCATTTGATGAGATGTTTCGTTGGCATAATATTTATTTATTGCAGACTACTTAAAATAAAACTTTGCATATTAAAAACACATTTGTGTTTTTAGGAAAGGGGGGGGAGTTATTGTATGGGGTTTCCTTTTTTTTTTCCTACAGTTTTGTTAAGGACACACAGTAGACTTGATAGGGCTCTGGCCCTGTATCCCCTAGAAGTTTGTCACAATATTTTTGGAACACCCTCTACAAAGAATGCAAATTACATGATTACCTGCTCAGGTGTCAGAGAAAGAGGACCCAATTTAAAACCACCTGAGGATGGCTGAGGAGTAGTTCTTTCATAATACATTGCATTTGTTAGCATTGACAAGCACAGCACAGCCATGCAGCAAGATACTCTTTGAACTCTGGTGAAACGGCTGCGAGGTGGACGGAGAAAAACTGAAAACCAAAGATGTCGATCTGCCAGGTTACGTCGGGAATTCGTAGAAAACAAATGGGAAAACTCAGTAACTTGTTCTTTGCCAGCAACTGGTATAAGTCGATCAATCTAAAAATATATATATAGTGCCATTTTAATTAGTTAAAAAAAAGAAATTAAATAAATCCTCCTTAAAACTTAGCTTTCTATGAATTCAAAGTTAGTTTAATACAAATTAATAAATTCTTTTTAAATTGATACAATACTGAATACATAACCTTTACAGCCCTAAATATCATGTTATATCCTTGCACAGTAAAACCTTGATACAACGATACTTAAGGGACCTAATAAAATTATCGTTCTAGAGCAGGAGTGGTAAACCAATGGTATGCCACACAATATTTTGGGCACGCCACCGATCAAAACGGTTTGCATTTTAATTAAAAATAACACATATTTTAATATGAATTACACATATAACCATATTTTTTTGTTAGTAAATAAAGAGTTTTGAGTTGTTAGTATTTAGTTTTATTATTTTCACAATAATCACTAAGTCAAAATTATTTGACGGCCTAACAACTAACTTTTTCTAAAGAAATGTTTAATGAGGTTATGTCTATGGCCTCATTAAACATTTCTTTAGAAAAAATGGCATGTTGATCCATAAAGGTTCACCACCCCTGTCTTATAGGGATATATTGTTATATTGAGGGGAGATTATATTGTATGGAAATTCTGTGGGACCACAATATTGATTTTTACAGAGGGATTTGTCATTATATTGGGGTTTTACTGTATCATAAATATTAATTTGCTACATTTTGTGGCAAATCTCCTAAATTGGCAACACTGATATTGAATTTCTGCACAGAATAGAAATTTGTTACCTTCTGCCAGACATGCACACAGACACAAAAACAAGAAATGTGCAGAAAAAAAAAAACTGTCTCACCAAGCCATCCTCCTCTTCAACAGCAAACCATTTATCAACCAAAAACTCGTACTTAAAGCCTGTTTGGACATCTCTAAATACAATGTATTGACAATACCATGAAGACCATTTGCCTGGTCCTGAATTGTCATGCCATATTCTTAGATAATTCAGTTGACCAAGTGACCTGAAAAGATTGTTTAGTGTAAATTTAAGATGCATAGTTTCTGCAAAATCTGTGTTACAATAATGCTGCTTAATTTCAAGTTGAATAAGCTTAAGTAATAGGTAAATAACTATATTATTTTTAACTATTATCGTCCCCCACCCTACTTCTCATAAAATTCTGTGGAATTTGATGCAGAAATTTTTAGAATAATTGCAGAAAATTAATGACAATTTATTTAATTCCTAGTGTAACTACTGATAGTTTAATAGTATCATCATATGGCTAATGACAGAAAATAATAATTATAAAAGTATAAGAGAAAAATTTGACAGTTTTATGAAAATCAAACATTTATAAATCTATAATAATATACTGAAAATGCTTTAAAAGTTCAGTTAATAAAACTGTAAAATATTTCTAATATTTTGCAACTGAAAGCATTTCAATTTATTAATGTAAAAGTCTTTGTAAAAGCCATAATGCAACTCATGTGTGAAAAAAAGGGGAAAACTATTCTTTATTTTTATGTGCATTGTTGTAGTAGACTAACTTGATGGAAATCATACTAGCCATACATAGTTTGAGGATTGAATGTGATGAGCATGAAATAAACTTTCTATCATGACATTGACAATTTAATATCATTAATAATACCTATATTATGGTTAGCAGAACAGAAGAGTTTCTTTTTAACATCTAATCATTACACTTTCAAACTTTGATTATGGCCAAGATCTTTCCTTTCCTTCTCTCTCTTGTTCGACCACACATGTCTTGTTCTCTCTTTAGCATCTGGCTCTATTAGTGTCGAACATTGCGTGTTCCATACGAAATGTTCCATGCTAGTCCAGTGTGCAATAGACACTAGTTGGAAGAAGATGCTGAAGACAGAAGGAGAGGAAAACTCAAGCCAGATGAACGTCAGTTTACCCTGAAGATGAGGCAGATAGGACCTCAAAAGATCTTAGCCATAATCACAGTACAAAATGTTAATGATGAGATGCTAACAATTAAATGTGCACTGAGTAAGGAATTAATACAGAAGAGTATTTGTAAACAGTCTCTGCACAGAAGAATGTATGTTCATCGTTGCACATTTATTTTGTAGATTAGATGACATTAGATCTTTGATTTTAATTCCCATAAAAACACCAAAAGTGAAGCAGTGATGACCTTGGTCAGTGTTGGGGAAGGTGACAACCTCTCTTGACTGGACAGCAGTGGAATCATGCACACTAAAGGGAACTGGTGCATGTAAAATCTGTCTTGGCTTCAATGTCCTCCATGTTGAAACTATATGTCTAGGGGGTGCCAATCAAGGCATTGATCTCTCATTTGAAATAGGTTCAAAATTAGGTGACTCCAAGGTAAGGCAATCTTCTACCCAGGGCTCAATAAAATAGAAGCCGCTCAATTTCATTTATTGCCATCTTATATGGAGGACCTAGCACCATTATATGGTTAACCAGAGAGCATTAAAAAATAATAACAAACCACATCCAATTTGATTAAAGGTATTTTCTATGAAGCATGGAATGTCCTGTTTTGAACTTGTCAACTCAGACTATGATTCAAAATTTATTGCATTAAAAGAGTATCGTAATGTCATATAATAAAAAGTGATTAAATTCCTGAATTTAAGTTAGTTTCTATAATATAAAGGATCTGTAATAGTAAAAGCAATCAAAATGCATTCTAGACTTTAGAATATGGATGTAACTGATATTGATTTTGCCGGATACTGGAGCTCCTTTGGCTGCCGGATACGGATATCTGGCACTAAACGTGTATTTACATATTCAGTGTATTTTTCATTTTTTTTTTTTTATATAATGACATCAAAATATTATTTTGTAAACATGTTTAACACATCATTTAAGTTTTTTTAATAATTGACTTATAATTTACAAAAACTAAATATCTTAACATATATGTTCATAAAAAATGTTACTTAAAATGTAAACAGTTAAGATATTCTTTTTATGTATACAGTGCTGGCAGAAGGAAATAAATTTAACCATGACACATTTATTAAAATACCTGTAATTATAGATTATTTTTACAAAGAAATACATACTTTTTTATTTATTTAAGAATAAGATATCTATTTTGATAAGATTGATAGATGAGTTATTTTTTTCCAAACATGGGTTTAATGCTTTTTTTCTGTATTATTTATTTAATATTAATTTACATTAAGTGATTTTTAGTTTAAGTTAAATTACTTTTAGAGAATGATAAATAAAAAGTAAACCCCTTTCAAATATTTATAAAACAGTATTTTTCAGGTTATGCATTAAATTTCTTTAATAAAAAAAACCTACAAGTTAAAAAACAAAAATACATTTGTTTAATTGTTTAGCTTCTAAAATATATGAGCATTCTTTCACAGTACTAAAACTTATATGGCACAAAAGGGGGGAGGGCAAAAAAAAAAAAAAAAAAAATCTCCCTGCCGCTATAAATAAATTTTGAAGACAGAATAATCGGAGTTTTTTGTTCATTATCCGATTTCTGGAGCAAATAAAAAATATTGGAGAAACTCGATGGGGGGAGAGTGTAAAATTACATTATTACATCATTTTTGGTATTAAATTGGAGAAACCGCATATAATGAATGCACATATTTTTCAAATGATACTACACAGTTCTTGTCATTAAACTTCCCCTATAAACAGCAGTCTACAGCTCAAAAGGATGAGAAGATCACCTCCAAATTTGCACATGGACACTACATGAGATGCGTTTAAGTTTTTTTTTTTTTTTTTTTTTTAAGTTCAGAAAATGTTTGCTTAGCAGCACTTTGCAGCATGAAATCAGCTCTAAATATGAGCCTAACTAGTCATAAATGTGCTCAAAAACTACTGAACAAATGTTGAAATTGTGTGTTTATTTTGAATGATCTATTTCCAGTGTTAAATTTGCTGTTTTTTCATGTTTAACAGCAACTTGAACATAACCTTAACTTCCTAATCAAAATTTCCTAAGCACTTTTCATGTATAGTCTAAAACAAATTTGGTTACTATCTGTTCACCCGTTTTAGTGGTAAAACCCTATTCAGGGGAAGTTCAATTATTACTATCTTGTACATTACATTATATTTTCAACTTTATCATTGCCACTAAATATTATTGATATAATTTTGAGTCTATTTTTTTTTCATTTTTAGTGAGGAAAGTAGCATTAAATTGCAGATTAAGTAATACTTTGTTGCATGGTGAAAATAAATTAATTATGGTATATACTTTCCAATTTAATGTTTACATGAGAGATACTGAGCATGAAAATATCTATATATATAAATTAAAAAAAAATATCAGAATGTAACACAATAAGACACGCACACACACACAAAAGAAAAAAACAACCCTTCAGAAAAAAACTGTTTTCCCCCAAAAATTGCATGGAGGTTTTTAAGCATTCTTATTTCTGCTCATGAATAGAGTACTTAATATGTTTCATGTTCTGCATGATAAACAAAAGTTTTTCAGCATTATGTGGAGCCAAACGATTTTTATTATCTGTATAAATTCTTTTTGCTGGACTAAATAAACGTTCAGAATTTACCGAGCTTGGTGGAGCATATAGGTATTTTAAAACAAGTGGCTTCATTCGTGGAAATAGTGCCTAGCCAGGTTATTTTCAGCCCTACCCACTAATTCAATCTTGGATAGAGACCTGATATTGCAAATCAATTTGATTGCACGATAAGACATCAATCAAAAAATATATCGTCTTATGTATCACTTTATCAAGAATGTTCAAGCATAATTTTTCATCCTGTCCCATGCATATTATAGATAGAACTTTAGTAGCCGGATATCCGGCTGAGGTTCCGGATATCCGGTAGTTATGATTCAGATATCTGACGGTATTTCGGATATTGAAAAATCAGCCGGATATCCGTTACATCTCTACTTTAGAAGAGGTTTTTTTTTATGCTGAAAATTTCCATAGAAATATTTTACAAACAAATTAACAGTGACATTCACCTGAATATAAAAATATTGTGTATGTGTTTTTAAATTGCAAGCCATACCTGCTGAAATCCTGAGAGCCATATTACATGTATTTTGAAAAAGACAACAACAAAAAAAGTGTAAAATTTAACTGCTAATAAAAATGTGAAGGAATAATAGATATTGATAGAGATATAATTTAAAAAAAAAATACTCCACGTTTCAGGACCAGAAAGAATCAAAACTGGGCTGCATGTGGAGGGTTACCAGAAATTTACCATTTGCTGCTAAGTCCACAATAACTTCACAAACTCAACATTATACTCATCTACAGCATTCACCCAGTCATCATATCAATGGTTTTTCAGACAATCACTTACCGAGGTACAGCCATGACAAAAACATCAACAGATGATTTTTGGAGAACTGGACGTTTATCATCCGTGAGATGTCGCACTTCAGTTTCATCATCTTCCCCAGAAACAATGATAAATACCTAGATTATTTTTTTAACATTAAAAAAAACAGAGACAAGGAAATTCAACAATACCAAAATAAATCAAGCTTTCTGACTATATCAAAAGGAAATTAAAAAACACACAAATATATAAAGAAGGAATTATATTTTAGAACTTACATTAGATTTTGTACCAGCATTTCTTTGATGACCAGTAAAAACTAAAATTTCATAGATATATTTATCAGTTGGTTCATTATCAGGCAAAGGAGAGGCTCCAAGCTGTAGCAAATAAGATAATTAGGCAATCAATTAAGAATAGTGAGCTAAATACATTTAATGGCAAATTCGAACACATCAGCCTAAAGCAATAACAGTAAAGAAATTTACTTCCAAATAATCCAAAATGAAATTTATGTTAGACTATATGATTGCACAGAATCGTACATAGAATTTACACCCCCAACAATGATCCAAATGACTTACATGACAATAAATAAATAAATAAATAAAATAAAATTGTCTCTAATTTTTTTATTTTTTTTTTACTATAACTTTAAAGGGCTGTTATTATTTATTTTTATAAACATCAGTCCTATTCAGGACACTCTGCATACATTGTTAATGATTTTTACTATGCTTAAATCTTAATTTATAAGAATTTCATCACTAAAATTTATTTCTTTCAACAAAAATAAAAAAAAAGCACTACAATATAAATACAATGCCATAATAAGTATTTTGAAAATAATATAGTAATTGAAATAAATTCAATGACAGCAAACTTGTACATTATAAATTTTAACAAATGATTTTCAAGACATAACCTATAACTAACATACTCATAGGAGTTGATTTTAAATAGCATATGAATTAGAGAGAGATACTCATATCAATTTTAAGAAATTAAAATAATAATAATAATAACATTTTTAACAGTGCATACTCAGAAATAATAAAGGTACATGCAAAGATGAAACACAGGGTCTATCCTTTTCTAACCATAAAATCACCAACTTATAGATAAGCAAGAAAGCAAAAACTGAGGTAAATACAAAAGAGAGAAAATAAAAGCAAGCAAAATCCGAATTTTATGTAACTTCTTACATGCGTTTAAATAAATTTATTTATTTTAATTTGTTTTCAACACCAGCTTTTTAGAGTGCTATTAAAGCTTTTATTTCAGTTGATACAACTTTAGATACTAAATAAATTACAGGAAATACGATAGTTTATGACCATTTTAGAATGCAAACATGTAAGATTGCAAATTTAACTTAAAAAGTTTTAAAATTGAGAATAATTAATTTTAAATCCAGTCTTTTAAGCCAAGATACTTTACAACACAAGGTATAAGAAATTCACCTTTTGTATATCCTTCCTGTCTTTCCATCTAGCATAGATGAGCAAAAGAATAAAAATAGAAAACAAAACTATCAGAGTAGCATAAATTGTCTTATTTGTTGAAAAGTCTGCATGGGCAAAAACATAACTAAAATCAATTTCATTAGGAGCCACAAAAAAACTACTTCCAAATGATGTTAGATGGTTGCATTTACAACAAGTCTTTCCAGATTCTACACCAGATACCTAGAATACAAAATACTAATTACTCCCTCAAAATATTACAGAGTGTTTAACAGGGTTTGAAAATTATTTGGGATAAGGTACTACTAATATTTAAACATGCAAAAATAAAGACTAATAACAAATATAAATTTAATAAAATAAAATATTGATTTGATATTCATTTAAATTAGACTCAGTACCACAATAGCCCATATGTGAGGCCAAGACCTGTGCTGCCTAGACACACCAGGAGTCGGAAGCCTACAGGGCTTGGGAAGCATGCACCTCGACCAGATCTTCAGCCTGAAGCAGAACCCCCAGTGTTTAGTTTCCCAAGCACGATTGGTCCTCATTTTACTGTCTCACTCAAAGGCTGAATCAACCTTCCTCAGCACTGATAATCCAACCTCAGTGACACAGCAGTATAATGTGTTAAGCATTTCATCACTGGGCTTCTTGACATGGATTTAGTTGCATTATTTTTGGAATACAGACAATCATAATAATGATAGAATTTTGCAACTTTGCAAAGTTAAAAAAGTACAAATGATTTCAAATGTTTATTAAACTAGCATTTAATTTAAATTACATTAAATTTCATTTTGAAAAGAAAATCTACCACATTATAGTTTGAACTTGATGAGCCAAATAGTAAATGAATTTATAATAAAATAAACAATACCATATTTAAAGTATGCATTTAAAAATTGCAAATGTATCATAGTTAACTAGGATTTATTAATAAAATAGTCTCAACAGTCAAATGACTATTAAGTTATTTTTCTGTAAAGGAATACTTTAACGATTGCTGCAAAAATTGGCCTTATACCTTCTAGAACAATTCATTTCAGTCAGATGCTATATATATTTAATGCATCTAATAGAACTTCCAGATCATTAGTGCCACAGAATCGAAACAATATTAATCAAAAGAGGTTTTAAAGATTTATGAAAATGTGACTTGAAACAAAAATTATTAAGACAGTGAAACTACTTCAAATTATTAAGCATTGTAAAAATAATCTAAATATTCCATCTAATTACATTATATAGAATAACTAAACAAAAATTACTCAGTTAAACAAAAGCAGTGGTGGCTCATCATTAGAGGGCACTAGGCCTCACCTGAGGATCTAAAAACTTTTTCCTGTTAATATAACATATTTAATTTAATCATTTATTTAAAAAATGCAAAAAAAATATGCTGCTTGAAAATTGTCTTTAAAAAATATCTTAACAGAATGCCAGATACTTTTCCCCCACTATTTCAAAAATACGTATGGTGAGCTCATCTCTAGCCCTGAGTTCCTCATCTTTCTTTGTGGATAGAGTTGCTATATTTGGCTATTTAGCGCAAAAGTTAGATGAAAGCATGGTTGGCTTGGCTTTACAGCAGTTTTAGGGGCGTCCATTGTGAGTCCGGAGAATGGTTTTCTTCACTAGATCAGGGGCAGATTTTTTTGCCATTGCTATTGGTGAAATTAGACCTCTCAGCAAGAAATTATTTTTTGTTTGCATGACCTTTCTTGTCAGATATTTTACTGAATAATGAATATATATTTCACTATTTTATTTTCCTGATTTACAAAATTTGGTGTGTAAGTGTATTTTATTTTAATAAGACTTGTTTTAAAATAATGAATGAACAGTTGAATGAATATAAAAAATAAAATTAAAGGCATTGGGGAAAATGGATTTTCAACTCATAGTAGAACAATGTTTCTAAGAGTAACATAGTTAAATTTTAAGACTGATATCTTTCAGACTCATTTCCCGTTTGAAAAATTTTTAGTACTTAACACTGTGCGCATGAGAAAGTGTTCTATGTACATACATTCTTCAACTGATTGTACTCACACTTTTATTGGTGGGGCACCACTACAATATGACATGAGTCGCCACTGAGCAAAAGCAATCAAATTTGCCTCAAGGATGAATGTGTGTTATATGTAGTTGCTACATTTATGTCTTTAAAAAAAAACACACAATAGAGATTATTTCTACTCTTTTACTACTGAGAGTAATCACATATAATGTACTGTTCAGTTAAAGCTTCTTTTTCATGTGAATGGCAATGTTGCTACCATGCTCTTTTAATTTTTTTCTTGCTTGTCGTGTGAACTAAATTGTGTGTTATGCAGTTGCAATATCTTCATTATTTAAGAGAAGTGCATTCACATTAATCAACATCTGAATTTAGAATAATTTTCTACAATTACCAATACATCATACTATTCCCAAGAAAACTATCATACTATTCATTATAAACTGCAGTAAGCACAACAAACTTTGGTTGAACTCTGAATATGTTTGACTAAGTAGCACAATTTTTAAGATTTTTTCTTCAAATATCAAGTTAATATGAATTATGACCTCTTAAAATTTTTTCATTTAGGGGGGGGGGGAATCTTTCTTTTCTGAAAGGTATTTTTGCTGTGATGCATTTTAAATCAATCAATCAAACAAAATTGAATAGGAAATAAATAAATATATATATATTTTACATTTGCAGATTTAACACACATTTACTGAAATGCTCACAAATTTAACAATAAAAGAGGAATATACCAATCAATTTCACTTCAGTAATTATAACTAGCATTTTAAAATTCTGTAATTCAAAATTACAAAAGCTACATTTTAAATTAAAAAAATTGCAGTGTTGTAAGTGTAGTTTCTCTAAAAATAAAATTTATCTGTTTCATCATGATTTTTTCATAGCAAAAATAAAATTAACCAAATTTTAGAAAAAATAACAAATATATTTCCTTGCTTCTAATAAAATGCATCTATGGCTCATTGCAGAATGAAATTGAAATTCATCTTTTAATTCCTTTCAAATCATTCTGCCTTTAAGTCTATGCATTGACTTTTTTTTTCCTCACCTGTTAACCCTTTAACGCGCAGTGATCCCAATCTGGGAACACCAAACTCTGACGTTTTGACAGTTGCCAGTCATGAAGAATAGATTTGATTTCTATAAAAATAGTTGCGGGTGACATAGCTCTGCGAGAATCCTTTATTTTTTAGCACGTCATTTCCCGTAAAAAAATTGGCACGATTCTTTTTAACAGCACTGACATCTGCTGAAAAATGGAAGAATGCGAGAACAGCTGGATAGATTGCCCAATGCTGAAAAAAGGGCAGCCATTGCCATCGCTCGACTTAACTACCAGCAAGATGGCAGACGATTGAAACAATCGATCTAAAGACCCTTTAGATCTGTGGCACGTGATGAATGTTTCGATCGTCTGCCATCTTGCTGGTAGTTAAGTCGAGCGATGGCAACGGCTGCCCTTTTTTCAGCATTGGGAAAGGGTTGCGCCTTAAAGGGTTAAATAAGCATTTTTTAAAATCATAACATGATGATCTTCATATTAAAATATTCTTATATGGTAAACTTTCTATAAAAATTAATGGTAAACTTGATCAAAACAAATGGTGTAATATACACCTCCAAAACAACTCTGTACATAATAAAACAATCAATGGACAGAATAACATTCAGACTTTACCTCACAGCCTTGTGTACTCCACCTTTCTTCCTCTTCACTAAAATAATAACAACCAGAAACAGCAATGGATATTGAGTAATTGGAAGTAAATTTGTTGGTCATATTGGCCACCGTTAAATTATATTTATTAGGGTTTTCAAAAAATTTTTCAACTTTGGTAGTGTTAGCAAAGTGACCAATGGCTACTGAAAGATTCTTTCCTGGTTCAGTAATATATTCAGCACCAATTATCAAAGTATAAACTCCTGGAAATAAAGTGAATATAAAAATTATTAAAAGAACTCATTTGTACACTCAAAGAAAAATACCAACAGATAATACATATAATAATATTTGTACGGAAATATTTTTTGAACATCATACAGTTGGTTTTACAGAGATTTATGACCCAAACACAGAGGTGATATCCATTGAAACTAAACTCCTATATCAAGAATTAGTAATTTAAATGCAGATAAACCATGCTTTATTTAATTCTGCTGATTTTTTTTCATTTGTTAAGTGCACATGATGGTAAGGTCAATGACTGAAGATAAAGAGAGATTATGAATGTTATAATCTGGAAAAATATAGCATTCAAATACATATGATTTAAAAAAAAAAAAAAAAACTTTTGCAGAGAGAATTGTACTTTTATAGTGAAAGTTGATCTGTAAGCAAAGAATTAAAAAAAATATATCAGACCAGGACAGTAGTGCAACTGAATGTCTGGACCAGCATTTCTCAAGATGTGGGGGGCACAGAGCATTTGCAGAGGCGGGGGGGGGGGGGAGATAAAAACCAAAGAGTAAGTAGTAATGCATGTTTTTAAAAAATCATCTTATCTATTCTCATTTTTACTCAAAAATATATCCACTTTTGCTTAAAATGTTCATTCAAACTTTACCGATAACATTATTTTGTAGAAAATTCGACTAAATGCTCATTGTTAAAGATTAAAAAACTGAATGTATGCTGAAAAATGTGAGGGGGGGCACCACCATAAGATAGCCTTTGTTGGGGGGGTGCAACGTTAAAAGGTTGAGAACTGCTGGTCTAGACTATGAAAAAAATATTTTTTATAGAGAATCATGCAGTGGTGGAAAGTTCCTGTATTTATGGCAATATAAAAAAAAAAATCTTTTTAATAGTATATGCTGTCTGAGTTGTATAGTGTCTAAAGAACCATTCTATTACACCATGGACCCAGGTTCGATTCCTGGCATGGGCTTGGGTCTCAATTCGTGCATCCTTTCATAGGAGGCAACCCTGGTCCACCTATCAGATAACTCCATAAAAAGTGGCCAGTAATTCTGGTCTTAGTAATGGCCAGTGCCTATAAACAGCAAGAGACCACCTTTAGAAGGAAAAATAATAGTATATCAATATAACAATGATTGTTCATAGTAAGGAGCTTCAGATTATCAGATCCTCTTCAGATTCAAATCTTATGACAATGCTATCTGCTTTGATATAAATTACAATTATTCCCATTTTCTAAAAAAGAAATAATGACTACTGTTAATTTAGTAAAAAGGTAGTTATTTTTATCTTAATGAATGAAATATTTTTTTAAAATGCAGTTTTATCACAGCATGTTGTAAATTACTATTTTAATAAAAAATTCAATGTTCAACACTAAATTTCACATTGATTGAAGATATGAATTCTTTAGGGTGAAACTCAACTTGATTTTTTTATGAGACACGGTTTAGAAAACATAGATCAGATAATTACACAGCTAAAATAATTAAAACTTTGTAAAACAAATAAAAGGTATTCAGTATTCAGGACGCACATTTTTGGCAAAAAATGTTCACCCTTCATAAACTGTAAAAATATTCTATTTACTGCAATAACAGAAACATGAGAACTGAAAAAAAAATAAACAGATAAAAGAAAGAGTTATTATTCAGAAGAAGGAAAAAGCAAGAAACCAGGGAGAATAAAAGTTTTTATCGTTCTTTTTTTTAAACGTTACTGTATGTTTCTACTTTTTGTGCATTTTCTTATTCTAATTTTTATTAACATTTTATTATCTACCTTTCTTCCGCTGCACACCCTTGTTTTGTTTTTTATTCTTTTAAATCACAACTCACTCTTTCATCTGTTTGCTTTACAGTCCTCACTTTCTGCTGTTGTAGTAGGTAGAACTTTTTTCAGCTAATGAAGAATGAACATTTTTTTGCTTGAAATGCGCATACTGAATGACTACTATTTAGGATAGGTGGGACAAAGGTCCGAAATTTTGAATTATAACTCATTTCTGAAAAATTGCAACAAGTTATGAACCTGAACTTTTTATTAGAATATAGCTTAGACCTTTAGCTGTCATCTTAAATGATCCCTTTTATCTAAAATATAATACATAAAAACTGGAAGTGACTTTTACAGATTTTGGTATTTTTGCCCCATCTAATGGAGTTAAGATCCGCAGCGATGGACATGGCACAAAACTCATAATGAAACCCACTTATAAAGTTGTCTTTGCTTTAAAATTATTATTTGCCAGGTTTATAATTAAATTTTCCATTTTTTATTTTTATTTTTTTTTTATGAACTGCATGGAAAATTTTGATTTAATATGATAACAATCTCTAAAGTATGTATTCTAAACTTAGTTTAGCAAACACAGATAGACAAAAAGAAAAAAATCACTGTCAGTTAAATTTAATTAGAGAAACTTACAAAATAGGGGAAGACAGTTGGCTGTTACAGAACTAAATGGAGCTCAAATCTCTAAGGGCTGTAGAAAAACCTGTCATATTGGTAAAACGAACTGATATGAACGTAAATGTAGCAATCACAAACCGAATCAGTGGCAAAAATAAATAAATAAATAAAATAAAATAAACAGTAATAATAAATAAATAAATACAAATAAAAATGCATGTCTGGCTGAAAATTTTACATGGCCTTGCATGTCAGTCAATAGATTTTTCTGGCCCTGGTGGACATCATCATTAGAAGGCTCAGAACTTGGCACAATAAGATGGTTATTGGAAGGCTCAGGACTTGACATAACATGCGAATATCAAACAAACAAAACCATTACTAGGCAACAAACCATTAATTTAAACCCCAAAGCGTTAGTACCAAAGATCCGCATTCGGATCTTTACCCCATCGTACATGCGGATTCTTGCCCCATTTGATGAAGATATGAAAATTGCTTTCCTGTGTTCTTGTTCAAAAGCCGTATCAGTTGAAACATAAAGTAATGAGATCATTATTAGGTTAGCTTCACATGCAAAAAACCCTTAAAACATAAATCTGTAAAATTGCAAGCAAAAAAATAAGTTCAAAAATTTTTAAAAATTATATCAAAATACGCATAAAAGTAACTTAACCTCATAATATGAAAACTGACAATGGCACGCCCGTGATTCTTTGTTTGCAAAACCAGTGCCATCTAGGGAAATTGTGAAAAAATCAGTGTGGCTTAAGATTTCTAAATAATAATTTAAAAAAAAAAATGCATTTGAATCTTTGCCCTGTGCAGACCTTTACCCCAAACCCTTACCCCCCAACTACCCCATATGTGTTATTTTACAAAGTTTTAATTATTTCACTGATTCAAAGTTTGCATTTGACTATACAAATGATACTTTTGCAAACATAATTTTCTCATATAGTACTACACCACTGGAAAAAACACTAAATAAATAATAATAATAATTTTACCATTTTCAGAGGGTATATCTTTAACTCTGATTATATCATCATAATCCAGTAGGGAAGGCTGTTCACCATACTTAAAAAGAAGAACTAAGGGAGCTGTCACATTACTAGGTTCAATATTCACTGTGACAACAATACCAGTTAAATCCACAAATGTAGTGTGATAAACCAAAATATCATCATCTCTTGAGAACTCAGGAACAACTAGTTCCATTTTTTTCTGAGTTTTACTTCCATCAGAATGAGGAATACAGATGACAAATGGTTCAGTAGAATTTTTCACTGGGATAATGTCGGAACCATTGCGAGGAGTTATTTCAATTTGTATCACATTGGAATGTTCACTTAAATTTTCAGATCCAGATCCATATGATTCTAAAGGTTGAGACCAGCGAACAGTCTAAACAAGAAATTAGAAAGGACATTAAGTATACTAATGAACATATATGTTTTTCATCATAATTATTAAAATGGTTATATATACTCTGTTAAAAATGATATTTTCCTTAATTTGAGATCTTAAAAAAATTCTCTTGATTGTATATCAACAAAACTAACAGGTAGTTCCCTAGTTGTTTTAAATAGTGATGTAACGAATATTCGGCCACTATTCGGTATTTGGCCTATTTGGCTGTCTTGCCGAATATTCGGTAAGCCGAATATTCAGTTGCCCGAATATTCGGTAGGACGAATACTGAACAGGTATTCGGCCAAATACTTGTGGCCGAATATTTCTACATATTCGGCTGAATAATTTCAGGAAAAAGAGAGAAAAATATTTTTTTTTAATGCATTTACAAATAATACTGCTTAGTTATACTTCAATGAGTTAATCTCATAATAAAATATCCTAATTCATTGAATTTTAAGCTGAATGAGACATAATCTGATGCAATAATAATATTACAGAAATGGAGACTTTTCTACTTATTGACACTACTTGACTTGATTTTTTATTTTCTTTATTGGGTAGGGGTAGAAGGAATTTTTTCAGATCCTTAATTACAAGCATAATTTTGAAAAGCTGCTCAATATGTTTTGCTCACAGTCTGTAAAACTCAAAACATGACGTGATTATGTATAGTTACCAGATTAATGACATTTAGCATAGCATATTTATTAAATTATGAATATCTCAAAATATAATTATGCTGCTATGAGTGTTTAACTTTGTAAAAGATATTTTATCATGACCAATATTTTTTTTAGTTTTACAGATAATATACTGTTGTTTGTTTTTAAGTACCTACAAATAATATAAAATGAATTTTAATTAATCTTTATTTATTTATTTAATTACAAAATTGAAAAGCAATATTTTATTTAGGGGCATTAATTACAAAATTACAAATAGGGGCTTAATTACAAAATTACATTAGGGGCTTAGTTACAAAATTGAAAAGCAATATTTTATTAGGCAGTTAAAATGAAAATTTTAAAAATGTAATATTCGGCCTGAGTTATTGGCCGAATATTCGGTATTCGGCCAAATCACTATTCGTTACATCTCTAGTTTTAAAGGTTTTTAATTTTTACAGTAAGAGGAAATAATACAAGCTTTCAAAAGCAGTTAATCGATGAAAACTATTTACTCTAAAATCACTTATTTTTGCAAGGCTTTAATTTTTGTGATTTTTACAAGCTCATTGTAATTGCAAAAATTAAAGCCTCGTGAAATATATATATATTATTTTCACTTCAAATGGTAATGAAACAATCAGAAATTTTACACTTATCATAATTTAATACTTTACTGCACAATTATAAACTCTTTCATGGCAGCATTCTTTCTTACAACTATTTCTTGAATAGTATACAGTTATTTCTTGAATATAAAACAATACAACTAATATAATTCAGCTCATTCACTTATGCAAGATTTATACCAGCTTCTTTGAAGCCATTCAAAATGGGGAAATGGAGGGGACGAACTTTTCGGACAAAAGGAAGTTCCTTAAAATGCCTTATGCAAAAGGGGTTGTATATTTAGGTAGTTTAGGCATTTTTCAACTTTCGGTTCTATTCATATAAAATTCGTGAAACTTTCAGCTCACAAAATCACCAATATCATCATTTTCGTGAAAATTAGGGCTCGTGAAAATAGGAGATTTTACAGTATTTAATGCCAGTGATGTAAATGATTGTAATAATTAACAATTAATAAATACAAAGTCACAAAAAACAGCCAATAAAATAAGTCAAAGCAAATTATGCAAAAGGCCTTATGCAAAAGGGATTGTATATTTAGGTAGTTTAGGCATTTTTCAACTTTCGGTTCTATTCATATAAAATTCGTGAAACTTTCAGCTCACAAAATCACCAATATCATTTTCATGAAAATTAGGGCTCGTGAAAATAGGAGATTTTACAGTATTTAATGCCAGTGATGTAAATGATTGTAATAATTAACAATTAATAAATACAAAGTCACAAAAAACAGCCAATAAAATAAGTCAAAGTCCATTAATTTGTTTTGATTGGCTGTAGGTTAGGAAGAAAATATTTTATAAAAGAAAAGGAAAATGAGTATAAAAAGGGTATTTATATTTTAAACTGCAGATCATTTTAGCTATATATCCCCCTACCCATAATGATTAAGTACCAATAATAAAAAACTATTAGTATGTCATTCATTTATTATTTTTTCAAGCCCTATTTCTTTATATCAGCAGTTTACCTCAATCATATATTAGCCTTTTTTAATTTACTAACCATAAATGAGATTTGACTACCAAAACAACTGATGTCAATTTGGCACAGTCGACAAGCTAATAAAGAGGTACCCCTCTTCCCAACATAAAAAATCTGATCAAAAATCTTATAACAAGGTTACTTTATTATCATTACATAATTATCTGTTACCACAGAAACAAAACTGGGAATTATACAATGACTGACTGTTTGGGTTGATAAAATTCTCAAATTGGCCAAATATTTTTAAAAATTTAATTTTTTCAATGGAAGTTTTTAGCTGTTTAAAATTTTAAATTGCTAAATATGACAACATTGTTTAACACTCAGAATTCTTAGAGAGTAAAAGAAAATTCAATACTGGGTAAGGCCATTGCCAAGGGATGGAGGAGTTGGTTGGTGGTTTATTGCACACCGAAAACTCCCCAGTTCAGTCCAGCAAAGTTATTCCAACCAACTTTGGAGTAGCTTTCAGGAACATAAATCACTATTTGGAAAATTTACCACATTAAAACATGAAACTCATCCAATTTTTTTTCCCTGGCTATGGTCCTGATACTGGAGTAAGAAAATAATCCCAAATAATGAAACTTTTAGGCAAATTAAAATAAATAAATAAATAAGCAGGAATATACTTTATGATCATAAAGTAAAAGAAACAAATAATAATCCTTTCATTTAAAGCATAAATAAATTAATGCATATTATTAAAGAAAACTTGTTTACTTGAACTCCAAAAGCTACATCTTCATTTTCACAGTCTGCTCCAAGGGCTACACACATATCTGGCAAAGTTATTGAAGATCCAAACTGCACTATCACATTTCCAGTCAAATTTGAAGCATAATTCCTGAAAAACAAGAAAAAACTCCCTTTTTCATCCAATTTTTTAAAATGAAGAATCGTTTTTCCTTCTGCATTATTCGCTCAGATATTTGATTAGGAGAAAGAATCCTTATTAAGCTAGTTATTCCACAGTCAATAAGTTTAGGGACTGTTCTCCCCCTCATGTCTGATTCATGGGAAAACTGAAATAACAATGTAGTTTTCAAGTCTGTTCTCTGTGCACTTGAGACATCACTTGATACTTAGCAAAAATACTAAGGTATGCATATCACCATTTAGCTGCAGATGGTCAGCCCGTAAGGCCCATGTAGAAAAACGTTTTTTGAGCAACGTTCTAACTTTAAGCTATAGCACATGTTTTCATATATATGCTTGTTGAAGTAACCTTGTTGTTTCTGCAGAGGTTTTTTTTCTAAATTTTTAGAATTTAATATTGGAAGGTTGCTCTACAAAAGGCATTTTGCTACATTGACTTCCTAGACTGACAGAATTGATGGAATAACTTTTTATGCCAGCTCATGGCCTTTTTTTTTTTTTTCTACGAAAAGTTTTCATCTTTGAAAGTTGAGGTTTTGGGAAAGTGGTTGCCTTGGCAACAACAGGAGAACTAAATATATTCCATTACTAAGTTTAATGAGTTATTAAAATAAGTACCAAGAAAAATAGATTATGAGTGTTATTTGAGATTAATATTTGTAAATTTACGAAATATTGTTTTATCAGTTATACAAAACCAATGTAAAATTGGTTTTAGTTGCTGTTTTGAGTATGCATGATGTGTTATTTTGAGGGTGCTGAAAAGCAAAAAATAAATATAGTTGTTTTCCATCAGCGAAATTTTTATTGTGATTCAAGCGGTACTTAATAGACAGCCTGTACCTAAATAGTGAGCTGTGCATCCTAAAATTTTTATAAAGCATCATGTGACGTCTCATGAGTGGGCACAGGACCAGACTTGAAAACCACATTGTTATTTGGTTTGCCCATACACCTGGCGTAAGAGGGCAAGATAATCCCCTAACTTATTGATTATAGTAGTGCAATCTAACAGTTATGTTAGCATACAATAAGTAAAATAATGAGCTCAATGGACAGCTAAATTAGGGTTAAGATAATCCAGATCAGTGTCTTCTAAGCCTGTCTACATTACTGCTGCTGCCAGTTTGAGAGAGAGAAAAAAAAAATTCATTTTGATATTTATTTAAATCTCTCAACTACTTTTCACAAATACAAAGCTAAATTCAAAAGCAACATGTATATATATCAACTTTTAGTAATGTTCCTTTGACTTCCTATTTATGGATAAAAACTTTTTCAAATGTCAGTGATAAAAATCAAGTGAAGAAATCCATTAAAGGTTAATGTAAGTTTTGTCTCACAGAAACAATCCCATATCTAATATCATACTAACTAAAAATTATAACAGTAAAACACTTGACTGAATAAGTAAAATACCTATTCATGTTATCTAGTGTACTATACAGAAAGAGACATCCAGGATATTTTCAAGTGTTTGACATGATTAATTTTACTTTAGAAAATGTATCGTAAAATCCTGATTATAAGCCCTTCAGCAAATTAAAAATCAGTTAAATTACGAGGGTCTTATAATTGCCCCCCTTTTCCACCTCCCGTCGATGATGCCGTTCTTGATGATATCACAATTCGTAGCAGTGACAGTTGCCAGGAATGCGCTTTGTCCTCTTTCCAAACAAATAAGTTGGGGGTAGGGGGTGGCTTATAATCGGGATTTTATGGTATGTAAAACATAAGTTTTTTCTAAACTACAATTTTAAATGAATTATCACTGTCCTAATGCTTAAGTCACAATTTCTAAGTAAATAGCTAAAGCTCCTACTTATCTGTTACATAAATTTGTAATATCTTGGAGGCAAAAATTGCAATTTACATTAAAACAATTCATTATAAATGAAAAAAAAAATCAACACTTGAAAACTTACTTTAATAGCGTCATTTGAAATCCATTTTTTGATTCAGCAAAAAATGGTTCTGGTCCAACCATAATTTCTTCCATACATTCATGTTGAATGTTTGAAATTATTTCTTTCATTTTAGTAACCATTTCCTTTGCCTGGAATATTACAGAAAGAATAGTCAGTCAAAACTTACTTACAATGCTTAGTTACTTTAAAAACATTGATGCATTTAATGAATGTAGGGTTAAGGTACCCCAAGATGATTCAGAATCACATGGCAATTTTGGGTAACAAGCGTTTTCATGCATTTGTTAATAATTACACTTTAAAAGACAAGTCTAAGAATCAATCCAATTCCTTAACAATGAGTTTATACTCCTATCACTGTAGTATTTAACTAAAAAAAGGGTTCCTAAACTCAAAATTTTAGCAAAGCACATGCTTAACATGAATTTCCCCCCCTTCAGAAATACACTGGAAGCCTCTTCGTTTCAATAAAATGTTTTCTTTAAAAAAATAACGTGGACACAATGCAGACCACATCATATTTGTAACTTTATTTTGAAGTGAGGATGCATAAATATGAATAGGGTAATAATCTGTGATGTTATAAAATTCGTTCTTGATATTTTTCAATTTTATTACAGTATATGAAAAATGAACAACCTTAATTCTGCATTTTAAACTTTTTTTTTGGAGAATGTGCGACACACCTGAGGCGCTGCTAGAGTTTTCAGAGCCCGGGAACAACTGAAATTTTTATGCCCCCTCCTATCTGTCAAAATGTAATGAGGAATTTTTTAAAGTACAATTTGGCGCCCCTCGGGTGCTGTGCCTGGAGACAGATGTCCCTACTTGCCCCCTCTAGCTACGCCATTAGGACATACAAATTTACCATGGGAGCTATCATCTTCCCACTCTTAGTTTAGGTAAACAAACATGATAAATTTTAGGGTAGCTTTTATAAAATTACCCTTATAGCACACATATTGACAGTAATGTCGTGGTGACGTTATATTTTGTCATGTGACGAAATATGACATTGCCACAATGTTACTGCTATATGGGTAACAAGCACATACCATGGTATGTATAAGCAAAACTGATAAGCTTTGAATGTGCAGTTTATTAAATTAATGCATTATTACTTTGAAGAGTAGTTTGATTTAAGATAAATTTTTAAGGAAATCGAAGATAAACACTTTTTTTTATTAAGTACTTATTTATAAACTAAGAAGAGATTCAAGCAAGTATCTCCTAACCAGTTTCTACAATTAATAATACAACTCTGAAGTAACCAGCGAAAAAATATAATCAGTTTTGCACATACTTACATCATCTCCTTGATCGTTTTTAGCAGCATCAACATTTCTGTCATATAATTTATCTTGCACTTCTTTTTTATTACCTTCAACTATACAATAGAGAATTAATGAAAAGTTTAACTTCAACTATACAATACAGAATTTATGAAAAGTTTAACTGTCTTAAAATGAAGGATTTAACAGTTAAAATAATTCAAATTTACTCAACCAGAGATTACCAAGGAATTTAAGACTTAAAAGCAGCAGATTGATGTCAAAGGTTTCCCTCATTAAATATATATATATTAATATAAATAAAAGAGAACTTGGTAGTAGATATTGAATTGGTTAGACTATTTATGGAAAGGGTTTCTGGTAGTAGTTTCTTTCGAAATCGGATTATTAATCAACTTATTAACCCTTTGCGGGTGAAGTCTTTTTTGCTCAAGCAAACTAGCGATTCGAGACAAGTAAACTGATCTGCGGAATATAATTAACCATTTTTTGTAAACAGTAATTTTTGATTTAGAATACTGAAAAATTTCTGTGTTTAACAAGTGAGTTTGGTTACTGTTTTGGAAAGATACTCAAAAAATTTACTGTCAACAAAAAGTGGTTAATCATATTCCATAGATGTTGGCAGTTATGGATTTACCATTTCACATGCAGTGGTGAGTGAGAGGCACCTCTCAAGTTACTGCATCACACAGAGTGATGACTGAGCATTACCTTCAGAGTGCAAAGGATTGATAAAAAATCAAAATAACATTTCTGAATGTAGAAATTATTAAACAATATTTATAACAATGTACTCATAAATTATTTAAGGAGGAATTAGTATGAATTCATTTAAAGATTCAGCAAATTCTTTTCGATAATTTAAAAATTTTCTCAAGAAGTTATGTTTTCAAAATGGGGGAAAATAAATAAACAGAATGTGTGTGCATAAATGTAAAAACGAATTTGCAAAATTCTTTTGGTTTGCAATGGTTGTAGACACCTGATAACAATTTTGGAGTGAATAATATAGTTTTTCAATACTCGAGTAACATATTTTGTAAGGAATCATAAGCTAAATGCAGCAAAAACATATTGAAAAAGCTATTTCATCAAAAACTTCACAAAATTACAAATTAAGTGAACATTTTTTCCAAAATAAAATGTTTAAAAGTCAAATGTTAAAATGCAACAAGTGTGAATGACAAACAAATAGCAACAATAACAAAATTTACCGAAATATATAAAGAAATTTGGTTCAGTAGCATTATGATCTAGTTTTAACCTGGCTTTTTTCAGTTCAGCAGGAAGGAAATGTCCACCTATATTAGAATCTGCAAGAGACTAAAAATAAACAATAATTGTAACATTAATGTGAATAGTAAGATATAATGCAGAATTTATTAATAAGCATACACAAATATAGACTGACATAATAATAAAGCAGTAAAACTGGCATGGAGTATGTCTTACTTTTGTGTTACCTACAGTGGTGGCCAAAATTGTGGACACTTTTGGAAATGTTTAGGTTTTCTAACTTTGCATGCTTATAGGAAGTGCTACGTTTCACAAAATGCAAACTCATATATCATTTAAAGAAAATTTTATACTGATTTCAATGCACAAAACTAAATTTAAATGTGCGCAATAGAATAAAAGTAATAATTCCTTTAATCTGATACACAAATACAGTGAGGAAGTGGATTGTAATTTTCTAACTTTCACAGTCAATCACTGTTATTTTTCCGAGCTTAAAACTCTCATTAGCTCAATGAAACATCGATATGAAGCTGTAATAAAAATTTAAGGCTACCCTACAAACTAGTGATAACTCACTGCAATTTTCAATAACTAATGCATCTCGATAATTATTGCCATTTACCTTTTTTTGTATTACAAATATTTTAATTTTGTGTTTTGTATTAAAATCAGTATTAAATTATCTTTTAAATTATGTAAAAGAGTTTGCATTTTGCGAAACATAACATTTTTTATACGTATACGAACTTAGAAAAGAAAAATATGTTTCCAAAAGTGTCCACAATTTTGGCCACCACTGTATAATCATGTTTTGATTATCAACAGAGTCATATTTTCACAAAAGCATATTCCATTTTATTTAAAGATGAAGTGACCCTCCACATAAATTGTATTAATTTATTCGTAATTACAAACCATGCTACAGTATGTACTCTTAAGTACAAAAAATGTTAGATGAGGTTTTACAAAAATAAAAGGTCAGAATACACTTTAAGAATTCATGAAAATCTCAGAGATCTATGGCAAATGACATGTAGCTATATGCACTCTAGACTTATTAAATTACATAAAAAAATGATATATTTATTGGTAAAAAAACAGGGCAATGCTTAACTGAATGTAAAATTTGACACTAAATAGAAATTTGCTGAACAATATCTTACCTCTATATAAAGTGCTTTTTTTTTTTAGTTAAAGAGTATTAAACCTTGTTTGTCTTTAATAATTTATGTGGACCTTACAAATCCGCTACGGAAATAACTTAATTTTGCACATATCTGAAATACATATTCTGTCTGGGGTGGGAGGAAAAAGGGGGTAAGAGTTGTATTAAAATGCAATATTATAAGCTGAAAATAAAGTATAACAAGAAAACTTATACATGTGTAAGTACAACAGGTAAAAAGCACAGTGAACGAAGAATGCAAATATAATTTTATCAATTTTGTGAGGTAACATGAATAGATATGAGGATCATTTTTCAGCAAACTTATTTTTCTTGCTTGTAACAACAAAACTTATTTTATTTTCCTTAGGTTGAGATGTAATGTGAAGCCTAAATTTTCAATCTAAAAAACTGTGTACTACAGTTAATGTATAACATGGTACTATAAATGGACCATTTCTCAAAATATTTAATATACCTCAAATGCAAAAGGATTTATAATAACATTAATAACATAAATAAAAGGTACATTCATTATGGTAAACATCAAGTATCGAGTGATAAAGTTAGATAAAACAATAAGTACTTACTCCAGCAACTGAATCTGCTAAGCTACCCAGTTGTGCAATAACAATTTTCAAATCTTCAGGATGAGGAACTTCAGTATGATTAATGACTGTGTACATGCTATCCATTCCTTGCATCAGTTTTTGCTAAAAATACAACAAACACTTTTAATAAATTAAATGACAGAACTCTTGAGAGATTAATAATATTGAAACTTTATTTTTTTCTTCCAGGTGAGAACAGCAGGCAAAATGAGCAGTTTTTTACTCATTAGCACTTACAATACAATGCTATTTTTAACAAAATTAATTTAAATGATACTCAATATTTTCTGCAAGAATATTTTGCAATACTATACAAAAAAGATTTAAATTCTATGTTTAACAAAAGACTAAACACCAATGTCAATTTATAAATTAAAACTTTCAACATTGCACATTTTTTTTTCTATAATTAAAGAAAAATTCAATATCATATCTTAAATTTGCATATGATAAATACTTATAACTCTGTTTAATATAACATTTTGAATCAGATAAAAAATTAATTTATTTCATATATTTATTGTTCAGCAATTCTTACAAAACATCTGCTCACAGGGAAAAAATAGAACTTTTCAAGCTTTTTTGCCAGCAGAAATAGCTTTTGTTAAAAAAATTCAACTTTTCATACAGCTTAAGAAATTTTAAACTCTTTATCTTGGTCAGTTCGGCCCTTTGTTCAAAATACTATTGTTGTACAGTTTATATTTCTGTTTACATGTATTTAACAAAATTAATTTACATTTGTTCTTAACACTTTGTTTTTCACTGCTTTAAAAGGATACTATTGTATCAGTTTTGAATTCAAAAGAACAATTTCAATAGCAAAAAAGTTGCATGAATAAGCATACGTCAAGAAGGAAAATTTTTCTAGTTATACATAATATTCTAATGCCAATACTTATACCAAGAAATCTAAAGAAAATTTCAACTTTCTTTAATTAAAGAATTTTGTAACAATTTGTGTAAGTTCTCATGTAATAGACAGTTTTAATACAGCCATATAAGGAAAAGAAATAGTTTAATGTAAATTGATTTAGTAGCAACAAAATTCAAAATTTATATAAAATGTATTTTAATTATACACAAAAAAGTGAATAATTAAATTTTAAATGGTTAAATTTAGTATCATTTTGGATTTGAATAAATCCATTTAAGTTACATAAAATCTCATTCTGTAAATTAAAATAAAATTACCATTCCTGGAAAAAAAAAAAATGTGACAGAAATACTTTTTAGTACATTATATTCTAGCTTTGATATTTCATTAAAAAGTATATATATATATATATATATATATAACAAATATCCTTCCAGTTTTTACCTTTGTTCTTAAAGAGTAATGAACAATAATTAGAAAAAGCTATCCAAAGAAAAAACAATATTCAAGTGTCATTTTTTAAGTACTAGATAATAATTTATTATATGACAGTTTTTTTTTGGGGGGGGGGATTAAAATTCTTTAAGGTTTTCCAAATCTGCTTCAAAAAACTTAATTAAAGATATCGAACACTTTGAGAGGATAAATAGGAAAAATGAAATCACATTCTGTACGGTAGCGTGCAAAAACAGATGGGGACACAATTATAGGACGAACAGGACGATTTATTTCACTGTCACAAACACATCCATAAAAACACAGGGTTACATTCACATTACATATATTCGCGGTGTTAGGTATGTGCTACAACCACAAGAGTCCGTTTTAAACTCGCGGTACATCTCCATGCATTCTTCAACACCGTCGCTGACTCTGCGCCTTCTCGAACTGAGAACAAAACAACGTCTGACGTATGGCGCCATCGCATGGAGAAGGGTCTGCTCGACGTCATAACAGTCTATACTCCTCCCCTCACGGAGGAAAACTTTTCACGAGTTTGGAGGGAAAAGTTTTTACCTGAAAATCTTCAAAGTTTGTCAGTCCTCAAAGTTTGTTAAAAATAATTAATTAAGGCCGACAAATCCTATTTCAGTGCCAGTTCAGTGCCATTCAAAGAACAGTGCATTTCCCCAAACAAAAAATTCAATTATAACTACATATAAAAAAGTTACATAAACTTCACTGATAATCAGAAGATATGACCAAATAATACAATTATTTACAATATTAGTAGAAATATAAATTCAAACAAAACAGATAATAACATTATAATTTCTTAATTGCCTTTAATTTAGGGGAGACAACTTAAGCTGTCAGCATTTTGATGAAGTTTGCCCTTTTTATGAACAACTTCATAATTGTATGGCTGTAAAGTTAGGGCCCATCTTAAAAGTCGCGGATTTGTCCCGCTGTTTTTCCCTAACCACACTAAAGGATTATGATCCGTCTGAATAATGAATTTGTGCTGTCCATCGAGATAACATTTCAACTTTTGTACGGCATAAATTATTGCTGCACATTCCTTTTCAATAGTACTATAATTTTGTTCGGCGGAAGAAAACTTTCTACTCAAGTACATTATTGGATGTTCGTCGTCATTTTCTACTTGTGATAGGACAACACCAATTCCATAATTGGAGGCGTCGCACTGTACGAGGAACGGTTTTGTAAAATTTGGACTGTGCAACACTGGTCTTTCCGTTAACCTTCTTTTAAGTTCATCGAATGCAGTTTGACATGCTTCCGTCCATCTTATAGCTGACATGCGACTTTTTCCTTTTAGTAGGTCTGTCAATGGTGCTGAAATCACGGAAAATTTGGGAATGTACCTTCGATAATATCCAGCCAGTCCTAGAAATGACCTAATGTGTGTTTTCGTAGAAGGAGTAGGGAAGTCTCTTATGGCTTGGACTTTAACTTCCCCTGGTCTTCGTTGTCCTTGACCAACTACATGACCTAAGTACTTCACGGTCGCTTTTGCAAACTGACATTTTGATGGTTTTATATGCAACTTAGCTGTCTTCATCTTTTCGAATACAATTTTTAAATGCGATATATGCTCTTCCCACGTAAGAGAAAATATGGCGACATCATCGAGATATGGCACGGAAAATTCTTCGCAAGTTTTTAACAGTCCAGCCATCAACCGGCTGAAATCATATGGAGCATTTTTTAGTCCAAACGGTAACCGTAACGGTTTGAAAATACCAAAGCTGATACAGAAAGCAGCATAACGCTGAGCTCGTGCCGTTAATGGGATTTGCCAATAACCTCTGGTCAAATCCAGTATAGTTATATAATTTGCATTCGATACCTTTTCCACTAGTTGCTCTATATTTGGTAGTGGAAAATACTGCGTTTTAGTGACGTTGTTCAATTTCCTATAGTCAATGCAGGGTCGGGGATCTTTCCCAGGGACTTCAACTAAGATGAGCGGGGATGAAAAGTCGGATTCGCCTTCCTCAATTATTCCGAGAGTCAGCATCTTTTCTACTTCTTTCTTTAAAATTTCACTTTGTCTAGGCGACAACCGGTATGGCTTTGTACAAATTGGTTTCTCGGATTCCAATTCAATATCATGTTTAGTAAGGTTCGTACATCCTGGCTCATTTGAGAAAATGCCAGAATACTCAGATATTAGAAGTCTCAGAGCTTCACGTTCACTTTCAGAAAGTCGGGAGTTTGACTCTATGTTTTGGAAAAGTTCAGACTCTTCATTTTTACAGGAGTTCAGCTGCAAACATGGCATTTCTTCTTCATCAGCGTCTGGTTCTTCCGTATATAACAAATTTATATTTTCTGGTCTTTGATAATAAGGTTTCAGCATATTGATATGATACACATGATTTTTTTCTTTGTCTGGAAATTTAACAACATAGTTTGTTTCAGATAATTGTTGGATAATTTGTCCAGGACCTACCCACTGCACGGACAATTTATTCGGCTTTGAAGGAGCCACCACAAGTACTAAGTCTCCCTTTTCAAACTTGCGTTCTGTAGCCTTTCGATCATACCATAGTTTTTGTTTTTCTTTTACGTTTTCCATTTGCTGAATTGCAAGATCTTGGCATCTCTTCATACGATTCATAAGTTCAAAGACATATTCAACTACACTACTTTCTGTCTCTTCTTCACCTTTCAACTTTTCGTAGAGAAGCATGATGGGAGTTCTTAAGTTTTTTCCGTGAACCAATTCAGCTGGAGAAAATCCGGTACTATCATGAGTTACCGTTCGAAGAGCGAAAAGAGCCTGGGGTAAGATATTTTCCCAGTCTGGTCCAGATTCGAAACATAGGACTCGGAGAATTCTTTTTAGAGTTCTGTGCATTCTCTCCACTGGATTACTTTGGGGGTGATAAACGGAGCTTCGCACCACCTTTATTCCAAACCTTTCTAGAAATTCCGATGTAAGTGCACTCACGAAAGATGATCCCTGGTCGGTCTGCAATTCTTTAGGGAATCCCATGCGACTAAAAATCTGAAGTAGCACATTTACAACAGTGGTCGAACAGAGATTTTCCACAGGGATTGCATCTGGATATTTAGAAGACATGCAAATTGCAGTTATAATGTATCTGTTTCCTGAGGGTGTCACGGGCAAAGGCCCACAAGCATCAACATTTATTTTCGTAAAAATTTCTGTGATAACTGGTACGATCTTTAAAGGAGCCTTCTTCTTTTCTTGAGGTTTTCCAGCTCTTTGGCAACTGTCATAAGCCTTCACGAAATTCTCAACATCTCGGTAACAGTTCGGCCAGTAGAAACTTTTAAAGAGTGCATCTTTAGTTTTTGTTGTTCCAAGATGAGCCGCTGTTCCTTCATGACAAATTTTCATTAACTGTTCACGATACTCCTCTGGAACTACCAGCAGTCGTCTTTCAGTTCCATGTTTGTCTTCCTTCTTATAAAATAACAGTTCATTATTTAATTCAAATTTACTATTTTCCTTAACTGTAGCTAATTCCATTAGAGACTTTAATTCTGCGCTTCTACTTTGAGCTGACTTGAATTCTTCAGGTGTGATCTTCAAAAGATTAGGAGTTTCAACAAAAGGCTCCGGTGATGGTAATATACTTTTTTCTTCATCAGTGATTTCGGTTAGGTCAATGATCTCTTGACAACTTTCATTCGAGATTTCTTGCGATTTCTCTTCTTCCTTTCGTAATTCTTTTTTCTTCTTAGAACGTGTTTGAACTGCGTTTATCATATGCATTTCCACATCTTTATTTTTCTTCATACTGTCGATCAATGCAGCTGTCTTATTTCCTAACAAATATTTACTTTCTTCCCATTTATACGGTTGTACTGCTGCTTTCGTTACAACATGCCCAAAACTACCTTCTAATTCTATTTCGGCTAATGGTAGACATGTAGCAGTCTCTATCAATGGTGATCTCACCCACACATATTCACCTGTAAACATATAAGGTTTCACCAACTTAGGGCAAACCAAATCTAATGTGGCTCCAGTATCGCGGAGTATGGAAACTTCTGCACCATTTACTCTACCTAAGGTGGTATAAGGAGCCATCAGGTGATCTACATCTCCGTCAGCGGTATCGTTTGCAGCCACTACTTCTTTCAGTTTTGGACACTGAGGTCTAAGGTGATTATAAGAACCACACTCGTAGCATCGCGGCTGTTTTCTCTGCTCAAATTCCCTTTCTTTGTTCTTCTGTGGCTCGTATTTCGTTTGATTCTTATACCTCTTGTCTTCAACCCTTAATTTTCCGTCTAACTTCCTAGAGTAGTCTGAGTTTTTCGATGATGGTCGATATCCGGTTCTTTTGAAACTATCTTTGATATTTTCATATTCGTCTATTTTATCTGCCAAGTCAAAAGGAGAAACCATTTTCATCCAGTCTTCCAGGAAATGATCTTTTATTTCTTGGGGCGCACGTCTCTTCAACTGTTCTGTAACCATTAATTCTTTCAGTTGTTCAAGCGTAGTAATCTTTAATTCAGAAGTCCATTCTTCGAAATAGCTATTTAACTCGTGAGCATAATTCCGCCATGTTTTTTCAAAACTCTTCTGATGCCTATAAAATAACTGTTTCAACCTTTCAGCATTTAATTTGTACCGCTTCAGAATCAACTCCTTAACATAGTCGTAGTCTTTAACCTTTTCTACGGGTTCTCGAGCCAACATATTCGTTACTTCACTCGGCAAAACACTAAGTAAATACGCAACCCAATCTTCTTTAGAAACTCTAGCCATTTCTGCACGACGCTCAAAATTTATTAGATAGAGTCCTATTTCATCTTTCTTTTCATTGAATTTTGGGTTAATTTTCAATAATTCTACTTTAGGACCCGTCTCACTGCCACTTGAGAAGTTGGTACACAACGTACGCGAATCGCCTGTAGAAGCACTCAATTCTAACCGTTTCATTTCTAATGCAAATTCTCTATCTTTCTCTTCTTTAAGTCTCTCTTCTTTACGTTCAATTCTCTCTTTGTCTTCACGTTCAATTCTCGCCCTTTCTTCACGTTCAGCTTTTTCCCTTTCTTCAGATTTAATTCTATCACTTATTATCAAATTCACAAATTCTTTTATAAATTCTTCATCATAGTTCTTGCTATTTAATATCAAATTCTTTAAATCGATCATTTTAAGATCATCAGTAACCTCCTGCCCTAACTCTTGAGCAATTGTTCTTAATTCCTCTTTACGCGCCTTCGCGAGATAGGCCATTTTAATAGTTTGATTTTTTTTCAAGAAATTCCTCAGCAACGATACGAATAGAATTAGGGAAAAGTTAATGCTAATTCTAACCAAATTAATTTTCTGGATCTTCAGATGACCCACAAAAAATTTTAGTAATAAACAAGCACAAAATACTCAATTTTAAACTTTTCTAAAAAACCACTTAGTGTCTTAAAAAACTTTAAATGGCAACCATGAAAATGTTTATCATCTTTAAATTTGCCAAAATCGTATAACTTATACAGACAAAATCATAAACATTAGTAAACCAATTAAACACATAAATAATAATAAATGAACAATGTACAATATAATTATTTAATTTTACTTAATTAATATTTTATTAATGATACTACTTAAATCAAAAGCAAACTACACCCATCTACAAATTACTTTACGAAGTTTACTTCCGTTTCTAAAAAATGATAACAGAATTAAACACTCTTATAATATTCCCTGAGGATTTCAATTATTTTCTTCGAAAGCTGCTTAACAAACCAAAATTGTTTTTCTTTTCAAATGAAATCAAACAATATAATGCGATCAAACCATAAAGAATTTTTTTCAAAATTATTCAACACAAAATTCAAAACAAAGTCAAACTGCGTATGAGAAAATATATTCTTTTGAACAAAACACAACCTTCATAATATTTTCTGAGAACAAAATTTTCTAATTGAAATACGTAATTTCAGTAAATACCTCTCTTTTTTCTTATGAGAGCGAAAATTAGTCTTAAATCTGAATACACAGAATAAAACTATTTAAAAGTGTTCTCAAAACTAATCACATTCACTTCATGAAAACAGAAGGTAATTCCTATGTAAATAGCAACTCTTAATGAATCATATAATCAAGATTAATCAAGATGGTATATTCACAATAAAATAATAATTGTTTTCTTAACTCAAAATGTTCAAAAAAAAATATTTTCATCTCACACTCTGCTTAGCTTTCAGGAAAACCAATATACTTATTTTAAACGATAATACAACCACTAAAACAAGTAATTATAGCATAAACACTCTTTTACTCAAATCGAAACCAAAATACATATACTTGTCTTAAACGATAATACAACCGCTAAAACAAATAATTAAATAGCATTAACACTATTTACCTTAATCGAAACCAAATACATATACTTATCTTAAACGATAATACAACCGCTAAAATAAGCAATTAAATTGTATATGCACAACCTGTTCCAAAACGACCCCGAAATCAAATTTAGTAACCTTAATACAAAAGCACTGTTTTAGATTAATTAAAAAGGCACTGTTTTAGAACTGGCACTTACCCACTAAAAATAATCATTTCTTAAAACACTGGTTTTCGATGCACTGGCTCAATCCGTAAAGCTGCCACCAAATGTTTTCCTCATCTGTACGGTAGCGTGCAAAAACAGATGGGGACACAATTATAGGACGAACAGGACGATTTATTTCACTGTCACAAACACATCCATAAAAACACAGGGTTACATTCACATTACATATATTCGCGGTGTTAGGTATGTGCTACAACCACAAGAGTCCGTTTTAAACTCGCGGTACATCTCCATGCATTCTTCAACACCATCGCTGACTCTGCGCCTTCTCGAACTGAGAACAAAACAACGTCTGACGTATGGCGCCATCGCATGGAGAAGGGTCTGCTCGACGTCATAACAATTCCATACTACAGTAAACCAAAGTGAAGATATACAGAATATATAAAAATTAATAAAGTGATTAAAGAACAGACAAGTATAACATAGGTAGAGACCTTGGCAGACAAATCTGATGGCCCATTTCCAGCCACAGCACTCAAAGCTCCACCAAAAATTTCAGCATCTGGTAGAGCTTCCATGGGTAATTGAAGCAATCTTTTTATTTCTCTATTTTTAGCCTGAAAGTAAACAAAAAAAAAAAAAGGATATTTCATATAATTTTATCTATGTATAGTTAAAATAACACAAGTACTTTGAAAAGATTTTACTGAAGCATTAAAATGCATCAAAGATAGAAAGGCAATAATACTCTGAATATATATGAACATTTAAAATAAATATCACATACATGAAAAATTTCCACAAATCTCAATGAATAAAAAGGCAACTGCATGAAATTTTATTAGAAGAACCTAGGTGAGATAAGGATTATTTATAATACCTCAATGAATGTACAAATTTATATGATATACAATGAAATAATGAACTATGTTTGTATATTGCAGCAATACAGTTGACAAAAATTTTAAACAATTTAAATTTTTATTCACTGAATAAAGTTTCAATTACAGAGCCTGAACTTTATTATTTCTATTTATTGTTCAATAATTCTTTTCCAGCATTTGCTAACTGGGGGAGAAAAAAATAAATAAAATTTTGCTTTCACTAAAAAAGTTCTAATTTTCACAGAGATTAAGAATTTCAAACTCTTTTTCCTGTTAGGTCTATCCTTGGTTAGTTCAGTCCGTTTGTTCAGAACACTACTGACATAAACAGTTCCTATTTCTATGTATTTGAACAAAGCTATATATTTGTAATTTGTTATTAACACTAGCTTTTTTATTGTTTTTTAATAGGATATCATGGTATTGAGTTTTGAATCCTAAAGAACAACTATAATTTAAGTTTTAAAAAAAGAATATATATATATATATATATATATATTCTTTTTTTAAAACTTAAATTATAGTTGTTCTTTAGGATTCAAAACTCAATACCATGATATCCTATTAAAAAACAATAAAAAAGCTAGTGTTAATAACAAATTACAAATATATAGCTTTGTTCAAATACATAGAAATAGGAACTGTTTATGTCAGTAGTGTTCTGAACAAACGGACTGAACTAACCAAGGATAGACCTAACAGGAAAAAGAGTTTGAAATTCTTAATCTCTGTGAAAATTAGAACTTTTTTAGTGAAAGCAAAATTTTATTTATTTTTTTCTCCCCCAGTTAGCAAATGCTGGAAAAGAATATATATATATATATATATATATATATATATATTACTTCTAAAACTAGCTATCTAGACAGTTTCAGAAATAACTAAAACTGGGATGAATTGATTACATATATAGTCATGCACACATTCATAACATTTCAGGCTTTGGGATTTGCAGCAGTTTTAAAATATTCTTATCTAGAGTAGTTTGTAAACAGTTTACATAAGGGTCACCTGCTATTTGTACTGACAAATAAATAAATAAATACATACATAAAAGTCTTTAAAAAAAAAAAAAAAAAAAAAAAAAAAAAAAAAAAAAAACAGTAAAACACAAACAGTGTAATTTGCAGAGGTTAAATGAGTTGATGATGTAACAAGCAATCTGTTATAAGTTTATAGAATTTAATTTAAATGGAACACACATTTTAATAACTGATAGTTACTACATAAAATTCAAATTAGTATCTTGGCAAACGATGATTCAAAGTAATATTAGGGGAAAAAAGAAAATGCTCTCCAAAATCAAAATTCTATAATTTTATAAGAAACAAAGCTTATCAAATACAAGAAACAAAATTAGAAAGACAGATAATTTTTCATAAAAAAGTGATTTCAATTTATGAACTTTAAATCACTTATGAAAATAAAAATTTGTAAAAGTCAGAACTAATTTCAATTGTTAGTCAAATAATCAAGTAAATGAAAAATTCAAACTTCGATTTGATTCCTTCACAAAATGATTTATTCTTTATGATTGTATAGGAAAAATAAAAATAAAGCAAAAAATTAGATGTGTTCATTAAAATTTAATGGTACAGTGACCAAATGCAGACATGGAGCACAAAGAGACCGTCACACACAGAAAAAATATGTAAATAGTATTAATATGTTAATGAGAACATCGCAGAAGATATTTTTACCATACAAAAGAAGAACAAATAAAATGTTTGGATGCAGCAGAAATAAAATACTTTGTAGAAGACTGGCATATTTTCATAAAGTAGCATAATTATTCACATAAAAATGTCATTGATATATGTGAAAAATGGGACACAATTAAATCGAACTCACTATAGAATCTCTATCTTGTTGTTTTTCCAACTGTTCAGTCAGCATTTCACGAATTTCATCTCTGGCTTGAACAGTATAATAACTACTATCAATGCCTTCCAACTGCAAATATTCATCCCATTTTGCATCAATTTCAGCTTCAGTGACTATAGCTACAAAAAATTAAGTAAGTAACAATTAACAAGTAGGATTTAATATTTTATCCAAGTTAAAAAAAAAAAAAAACTCTATGTTTAATCTAATGTTTAGGCTCAAAGAGAATGAGAAATAAGTTTCCACTTTTTCCTTCTTCAAATGGCAACTTCTGATTTAATTTATTTTGCTGCCACTGTGGAAGGAGAAACATCTTTAAGCTGATGAAGGGTTGACCCTTTGTATCTCCCGAAATGGTCCACACTGTTTAATTATATATATATATTTGAATTACTAACATTTTTTAGTTTTATCCTTTTAACACTTTTGCGTGTATGTGCATTCGTATTATATTTACATATTATTTTTAAATCCTACCATAATTGTAATGCTGTGTCTTCACACTTATGTCTGTAATTTTGTTACGCTTCAATGAATATGAATAAATGCAAAATAACAAAATTTCAGATTGCTGAATTTAAAACAACTAAATTAAGAAAATCAACATAATCTCAACTCAAAGAGATCAAGTACAATTACAACTTACCAAAATCTCCATCCTGATTTCTTCTTCTCCGATACTCTATAAGAATCGAATTTTTAGCTATAACTATCTGAGATGCCATAGACATTTTACCTTCAGCCAAACATCTATCGAACATCCGTTTATTTTCATACTCCTCCAATTCCTCTTCAGTAGGCAAAGAAGTCTGCAGTGGAAAAAATAAGTTAATTTCCTTTGTAGTAACAAATAATTTTAACACATAAAACAGATTACAAAAAATGTTACCGAAAAATTGGCTGCACTGAACATTGTAACACCACCAATGGTATCTTTAATAGAACACCAAATTTGTAGGTCTCCATATGGCAGTACAACAGGAACTCTAGTTTTTAAACCATATGATAAGCGCAGAGATTCATCTCCATATTTCACTATAGTAAAATAAACAAAAAGAAAATGAAACCAAATTTATTTTTATATGTGCGTGTGTGATATATTTAAATACAATTGAATCTTCCTTTTATAAATTATATTATTTTAATGCTCTTTCACCATTCAATCTATCTTAAAATACTTTTCTAAAAACAGTGTTACATGATTCAGCAGAGCTATAGTTGAACTCTTTTTTTTCTTTTCATATATGTTTAATTTTGTTTTTTAAATTTGATTATTGTAATAAAAGAATGTATTATGAAATACATTTCTGTCTGAGTAATAAGAGTATTAAAATGTAGCCCAAAAAACTAATTGACTCATAGTTGAAGACTTCAAATTCAAGAATACTTTTTTCAGGCAAGCTCTACTAGAATTAGAAACTTTGGATTTTGAGAATAAAATGTAACAGAATTCCCTTTCCTTTCTTTTTGAGTTAGAATTGAAATTTGACAGATAAAAAGTTTTAAAACTTTAAAAATCAAAATCAAATCAGTACATGTGGAGAGCTTAATTTGCATATTTGAATAAGCTGTATCACAGAGACTTGCTTTACTTACTGGTTATAATTACAGTACAGTTTTATGTAAAAAAGATGAAAAATCAATAAGTCATGATGTGAAAAACAGATACACGTAAATCTACAAAAATAACAATATTATTATTACTGTGGTTTTCAAGCAATTGTGTCGTTGAAGGGTAATTTATAGGCACTACATAATTCTTTATGTTAGCAGTATTTATAAGCATATTATCATCTATATACATTTTTAAACATGAAAATGTAGCTTGGTGCAGATGGTAATAAACAAGTATCCGAAAACAACATACAAGAGCACCAATACAAAAATTAAAACAACAGACTGGTTTTGGCATTTATGACATGCCGTCATCAGTCATACGGCATGACTGAGATTCTCATTCTAGCACTGATGACGGTATGCCCTACATCCCAAAATTGCTTTGCTATTTTAATTTTTGTTACTATACTAATTGTGATTTAAATTGGCTTCTGCCACACTCCAATTTTTATATATACATATATTTCTTTTCACAACAATTTGCATTACTTTTTTTTTTTCTTTTCAATCAAATTAATAAACTACATGGTAATGTCACTGTCTACTGAGTTTTAAACTGCTTTAAAATAGCCATTTAATAAAAATCCAAAGTCTGATTTAAATAACAAATATTTAAGTCAACTCTATGTTTATTTATTTATTTCTTATTATTGTTCTTGAATGTTGCATGCCTATACTTAATATATAGGGTAGTCATAAAAAAAAATTCCTTGATATATGGATCTCTAGCAATATTTCTGTTCAACCAATCAAAATGGGATTTCAGATAGAGTTATTCAGAGGTATGCACTTGAAATTGGGCTATTTAAAACAATAGAGCTCTCACGGTTACATTATAGTGAAAAAATTTCAAAATTTTCCAATGGCGACATCCACTTTTTGCCTGCGAAAGTTGATCAGTGCATTGAAAAATCACAAAAAGCATTCGAATGATACACATATGATGAAAATTGGCAGTATAAAATATTTGAAGAAGAGCATTCTAACGAATCAATGAAAGTTTAAGAGAGGAGAAGAAAGTTATTTTTATTGGAATTAAAATAAAATAAAAGTTTTCAAGTGCTGTTAGTTTAAAATTTCTACTGTCTATTCCAGTGAATTAATGCAAATTGTGTCCATGCACTTTCTCTCTGTGTTGACTTTGGTTCCTTACTATGCTCTTCTTTGCAAACTTTTATGCTGCCAATTTTCATCATACATGTATTGAACTCCACATGATTTTTTAATGCACTAATAAACTTTCACAGGGAAAAAAGTGGGCATTGCCACTGGAAATTTTCAATTTTTTTTTTTTTACTGTAACCATAACCCTGAGAGATCTATTGTTTTAAACAATCCTAATCTCGAATGTATACCTCTGAATAACTATAGCTGAAATTTCATGCCAATTGGTTGAACAGAATGGCGGTTCGAGGTCTACATATCGAGGAACTTTTTTATAACCACCCTGTGTATATATATATATATATATATATATATATATATATATATATATATATATATATATATATATATATATTGGCCATTGGAAATTTTCAATTTTTTTTTTTTACTATAACCATAAACGTGAGAGCTCTATTGTTTTAAGCAATCCTAATCTCGAATGTATACCTCTGAATAACTATAGCTGAAATTTCATGCTGATTGGTTGAACAGAATAGCGGTTCGAGGTCTACATATTGAGGAACTTTTTTATGACCACCCTATATATATATATATGCAGACATTTTTATGTACACAAATTGCATTAAAGTCTAATGCTACACTCACAGTTGCTGTATCATTATAAAGAGTTGCTTTATTATTTTTAAGAGGGGCTATTGTATAGATTCGTAATAATAAACAATACATACGTACCATAAATACTATAATCAACTATTTGATGGCCATCTTTGTCTTCCCAATTTGAAAACTCAATCAGAAAAACATCCATGAGAGCCATACCGGATGTTGCATTGATTCTACAGTCTCCATTGTTGGGTGGATTGTTTATGATAAGAAAAATTGATGATACACCTTTGGGGATATCAGGATCTGCCAAACGGCCTTCTACTTCCACAAGGAATATTTTGACATCAGGATTTGAAGCAAACAGACTCTGATTAAGTCCCATTCGATTTACATCCACTAAAACAAAATAAATTAAACACATATGTCTGCAAGAATTATGCAGATAAATAGATTATCAGAAAATTCATAGCACTTGAATCAAAACAACAGAGTTTGAAAAGATGTGAACTCACGTCTGTGTCAACCAGCAATATATTAAATTAGATATGAATCTGCATTAAAAAGTTAACAATTCTATTTACATTTTGCAAATATTAATGGATTTTTATGCCTAATTACACCAGGAATAAAGTTTAATAAACTATGCAGGCAGATTTAAATCAAAACAATGATTCACTCAAAGAAGGTTTAATGGTGGCTAATTTCAGTTTTGAGTTCTCTAACACTGACTGATCATTATTTAAATCTTATTATAATCTGTTAAAACAGTTCACAAAGCCAAATTCCCTGATGAATTCGGCACCTTGTAACTCTAATTTAATGAACATGAATATTAACAATACTTATTTTACTATTCAATAGAACTACAATAATGCTTCTAAGCACCAGGCCCGGACTGGCCAGTGTCCGACTGTCTGCAGACTGGTGGGCCCCCAAACAGAAGAAAGAAAGAAAATAAAAGTGCTATTCTGATAGCCCTTGAATGAAGTTTGACACATAAAAAATTTTTTGCAGCTGCAATTGCACCCCAGAAGGCTTCAAAACACTTCATTTTAAATGTAGTTCTCAAAATTCTTTGAGTGAGGGTTCCCGAATGAACAAGGGATTAATTAATATGAATTACGCATATTATTTAATAGATCAATATTTTATTAATGCATTAATTATCAATCATAATTAATTAATAATAACACCATACCTCCCCATACCCCGAAAGTTAACACATCCTATTATTTATGGGTTGCACAATAACCCCCCCCCCTTCTCTTGAGACGGGCGGGAGCCTCTCTCCCAGTCCGGGCCTGCTAAGCACTAATGAAAATTTTCTAATATTTTCATGAAGATAAGTCTAGGGCTATTAATATTCCTTTTCTTTCTTTTTTTTTGGTCATCCAAATACATACAATACACATAGTAATACAATCATTACCCTGTGTATGTGGATACCAATCTTCAATTGGATCTTTTTCGAATGTCTTCAAATCAGATTCATAAACTGTCCAATGTAGGTGTAGTTCATTTTCACTACCACAATCCTCAAGGCATTCAGCTCTCAAGGGAATGAATGAATTCGGATTAATAAATTGACCCTGGACTTGCGGAAAACAAGCAACTCTCTTTTCACACCTAGAGGCGGGAGATAAGTTAAAGCGACAATTAAAGAAATCATTTAATCAACAGATTGTGTAAGTAATATGCAGATTAACTAGGGTGATCTGTTAAAGTTTTGAAAATTGTCTCATTTCTCAAACTACCTAGGTGATGAGCAAATTACCAAGGTAATCTGCACATTATCTACCAGGCACTCATTAAAGTGAAAATAAGATCTTTGGTAAAAACAACAGTAATATTCCCATATCCTTAAATTAATACAATGTTACTTACTATTCGGTATCTAAAGAATCAAGTTAATACAATCAACAAATTAACTGACAGAATTAATCATCAATCAATTAAAAAATTATAATACAGCAAATCAGACGTTTAAAATATTATTGCAGCTAAGGAAATGAATTTGCAAAACATATGATAAAATTACATTTCCTTACCAGTTTAATGAGTGACACTTTAAAATTACATAGCAATTTGTTTTTGAAAGAGAGAAACAAACTTAAGAACTTTAATGAAAATGGAAGCCATTGATGTGCACATTACTTAGGTAAGATATGAAAAACTCTTGATTATGCACGTTGAGCAATGACAACTTTATTCTACACAGGGGCTGTGACAGATTAACAGTTAAGGTAGTAATGTTTCCAAAAGAAGTAAAAAAAAGTACATGCGTATTACAGAAACTTTTTACTAATCGACTGAAAATTTCCGCATTCTTTTACTTTCAGAATGAATCAACATTTAAAACTTTTAAATCTGGTGCATTTTTAATTTCTGAAAGCCATCAACAAATTTTTAGAAACTTTTGAACATAATTGTGCCATCGCCTTGCTCACATCAGTTTACGTATAACTTTTTGGATAAGATTAAATTAAAGGAGTGTGGCAACAGTAATTAACAGTGAAAAACTGCCTTTAAATAATATATTCCTTTTTATGATACATTGAAAATAAAATTTTGTAAGTAAAAATTATTAAACTCACTGGAGTCAGTGAGAAATGTTATTTCTTTTACATACAACTCCCTTCATAGTTGCACCAGATGTGACCCGCTCAAAAATCATCAGTAACATATATACTGCTAAATTATTATTATTTTGAGAACTAAGGAAACATTTAAAGCATTCCTTCAGTTAAAAAATAACAAATTAAACATGAGAAAATTCTCACATCACTCTTATACTAGGTGGATTTTTCTCAATCACTTGCACAAGAAGATCTGACTGTGTAACTCTGGATCCCTTTCTTATAATTGCAGTGATGTTGTAAGTGATGTCGAATCCCCAAAGAGTGTTGCACTCAAGCTCAAAATCTCCATTTCCAATTTCCATCAGTCCTTAATTAAAATAAATAAAGTGATAATATAAAGTTAAAATACTCTACTTTTGGAAGAGAAAAATCATAATGTAACTAAAGCTTACAGAATTTTTAGAGTAAGTTTAGAAATTGTTTTGTAAGTGGTGTAATGGTTAAGTGCATTGTACTGCTGTGCCACAGCTGTGATTCCTAGGCTGGGCAAGGTTGACTCAGCCTTTCATCCTGTGAGTGAATCGATAAAATGAGAACCAAACTTGCCTGGAGGCTTTGTGTTGGGCTGACAAGCAGGTAGAAGCATATGCTTTTGCACCCCACAACCCATGGTTGCGAAGGTGTGGTTGGGCAGTGCAGGCCTTGGCCTGGCATGGGCTATTGTGCCAATGTTCAGTTGTTAAATAAGAAATTTTTAGCTCTTTACAAATATTTACAAAAGATTAAAGCAATTTCAGTTTGAAATTACATTAGTCCTTTTTGAATGTGAATTTCAAGCAATTACGAAAAATTGTAGCTTGACAAAGAATTTGAGGTTCTTGTAGTAGAAAAAACAGAGTACAAGAAAAATGATGCAGATTTTTCACCCCCTAAATAATGAGCTAATAATAAATTAAATTCAAGACATATCCAAGTGAAAAGTAATTAAAATAAATTGAAAACTGACACATGCAAAATTTAACAAATCTAAATTTTCACACAACTTCACAGAAGATCAGAACTGAAAATAGCATAAATCACTGACAAATTTATGTAAATTTTAAAAAACAGAAAGGTAAATAGAACCAGAATTTCTTTTACCTGGGCCTTTGCCAAAACATCCACCATCATCATTAGCTTCCTTAACAGTAGATCTATCAGTTATGGGACCCGATGGATTACCAGTATCATATTCATACTCATCTATTTTTTTTAGATTTTCTCCTGGATATCGTGAACAAAACCATGTTACTTCGAATTCCTAAGAAATATAAATCAGCTCAACTATGCAGAAGTATAAGTGTTTAACAATAATTACAATAGTTTTCATCAAAAGGCCTTTTTCCTTGGTAACTTACAAGCTTTTTTTAAATAATAAATGAAAATTATAAAAACATTCATTTTTTACAACTTTAACCCTTACATGCCCTGAGTTTCAAATTTATACCAGACTTCCACTGCCAAATTAGAGTACAAGCCAAATTTCTTATCTCAATTTCACATATAAAATATAGTTTTCAACAATAAATGATTCATGTCGTGAATAATAAAAATTTCACATATTTCTTTCAAACTGCATGTTTTTCAAAAAATTAAAACTTATTCACAAAACTGATGTAGGAAATTTAGCTTACACTCATGGATTGGCAGCAAACTTGTTTAAAATTCAGGCATTTAAGGTTTAAGGCTGCAGTTCAAAGAAACAAAACCTGATTCAAGATCTTGGTACACCAATTAAAACAAAGTAATTGCAGCAGGAATAAAAAAAAATCAGGATAATTCTTTTTAAGCTGTACTGCACATTGCAATTAAGGGAAAAATAGTACCTTTTATGAAATTTCCGGAAAATACTTTTAAACATGGAATCACACAGCAAAGTTTTTCAAATGACACACTTTACAACCTTTACGGTTTTTAAGAATTTTTTTTCTGGGAGTTTCATAATGATGCATTTTTATCTTTTATAACATGGTATAGTACAGCTTATGAAGAGATATCCTAAAAATTTTTTAATCCATGACATAATTAGTTTATCTACATTTAAGTACCCAAATCACATTATTTTTTTAAAGTATAGTCTTCATTGAAATAAAGAGGTCACTAACTGAAAAAAAAGCTTCCATTTTTAGTCTTCAAAATGCCAGATAACTTTTACAATGCATGTCAAAGACTAACTAGTTTTTATATTTTAATACTCACCCCTTCATCAGGGTAGTCCAAATCAATGGTATAAATTGTAGGCTGCAGCAATGCAGACTGTTCAAATCCCCGAACAATAAAGGAGGCTCCTCCCTGAAGTATCATTGGTATAAGTGGTGTTGGGACGATTTTAATATATGTATAAACCGATCGCTTTCCCAATACGGTTCTGTTCTCATACGACTCTGTAAGATCATCCTTTTCTTCATCCTCATCTTCATGTCTCATTTTCCTTGTATAGTAATCATCAGGCATTTCATTCTGATCAAATTCTCTCACATTATTATTTTCTTCCGGTTCTTCTTCTTTCTCAGAATCTGGATCATCTAGAAAAATAAAATTTAAAAAGGTAAACGCTTTTGTTGTTCTTGTTTAGATGAGATGAAATTTTAAAAAGAGAAGAAAAGGTTAGAATGATGAACAACAACAACAAAAAAAAAAATCAATTTTTTTTTTTTTTGAAAGAATATGATGGATAGATTTGAATCATTTCACCAGAATTTGAAGTATCAGCAAACATTCCTTTCAGCATTTAAAAATACAGTTTAGAGAATGTTCTTTTTAGCAGAAAGGTTTAATTTTATTGAATTAAATGATGAACAGGCCACACTGTACAGAATTGTATTTAGACTTTCAAAAAATTACAAACAATTATAATCACAAAAATAATAGTTCACAACTTTTACAGAAACATTTAAAAATAAAAATTGCAATATTCATGAATTTTTAAAAAACTGGATTTCATTAAGACTAAGATTGCGGTTGTTTGAGAATTTTAACTAGCAGTAATTGTAACTATAATTCCTGTCAATTTTTGTAATCAATTATAGATTGCAAAACCAGTTCATGTCTAATAAGAATACTTAAAAAAAAACCTAATGTTCAAAGATTAAAATCAATCAAAACCTTAGTAAATAACACACATAAATAAAAAGTAGCAGCTTACGATCATTTCGGGAGGTTAAAAAGATCCACCCATCTTTCACATGCAAGAAAGTTAAAGAATATAAAGTAACATTTGATGTCCAATTGCATCAAATACTGAGTACTCTAAGCAGTGTTCACATTTTTCAAAGGGCACTGTCCAGTGCCTGCCTTTTATTGGTGCCTATGCACCTTACTCTTTTTGCTTTAGTGTGCTTTGTCCTTTATTGGAAGAAAATATAAGTCTTGCATCTTTACAAGTGGGATGTCAGGGAAAATTGCCCCTTTTTTAACAGAAAGTGTCCTTAATAAATCCTCCCTGACCCTTTTGAAAATAAATATGAACACTGCTTTTTAGTGTCACTTTTAGGTTAAATATTCGGGAATGAGTTGCTTCATTCTATGTTAGTCTGTTAGCTCAATGAACATAATTATAAATTAATACTTTAAATATTATAAATATATACAGCAGAAAACTTCGTACTTTCCTAATTTTTAATCCTATGATAATGCAGGTGTCGCACTGCTGATTATCTGTGTCGCAAATTGGGAAAACAAAAATTAGTTTGGTGAAAAAAAAAAGTTGTGGTGAAAATATTGGCGATTGTACTTCATAATGACTTCCAGAAAAAAAAAAAAAAAAAAAAAACCTAATTAGGTGAACATTTAAAAGGGCCATTGAAAGGAAATTGATATTTAAACATAAAAACGTGAGAAAGAGTTAAAAGGTAGGAGTCTTTGTTGAAAACAGGAGAGTTGGCAGGTATGGGCGAGGGGTTAAGCAATTACCTAAAGAAAAATTTCGTATAAATTTTATCTTACCATATACAGTAAGAGTGTATTTGAATTTGTAAAGCCCATAGTCAAGGAAACGAGCAGTCACTCTAAGGGCAGAGCAGTTTTGAGTCGTTAACCCATTCAAATCAATTTCTTCCTCAAGACGAGACTCATCATCGATTGCATACCCCTCCCAGTAATGTGATGCTGCATAGGATGCATTGTCTCGAAAAATTGCTGTAGTTTCAATTCGAAAGTCATAACCTCTTTGCCTCTGAAATGAAAAGGAAGCTAAAATAAATCTCATTAATGCATGTTTTTAAAAAATCATCTTATTTTTTCTCATTTTTACTGTAAAATATATCCATTTTCGCTTAAAATGTCATTCAAACTTTACCGATAACATTATTTTGAAAATTTGACTAAATGTTCATTGTTAAAGATAAAAAAACTGAATGTATGCTGAAAAATGTGAGAGGGGAGGGGTGCTGCCAAAAGTTAGCCCTTGTTGGGGGGGGTCGACGTTAAAAGGTTGAGAACTGCTGAAGTAGGCTAAGTTTGCAGAGAGATATATCTTTTGAAATTGCTTCAGTGAATAATACTGACTAACGTTATTTTGCATTGTACATTAATTTTTCTATTTTCACTGGTTGTTGTTCTATTTGTAAGATTATTTCTGTGGAGCTGAATAAAGAAAATATGATTTGAACTTATCAAATATACATTTCATTTAATCTTAATTAGCTTTAAATTTCTCAAATATCACCTTGAATGCAAGCAATTTCATTTTTGCTAAGAAGTGGTGATGCTGTTATGGAATAATCATAATATGACTTCTGCTGACAGTTCTTAACAGCCAATTTTATTTTCAGGAAAAGAAAAAGTTAATATTTGAAAACAAATAAGAACATTTAAGGCCAAAGGCAGATTTAGAGAAGCTTGTTATAACCCCCTCCCCATCAAGCCCTGGCCAAGGGGTTGCCAAAAATGAAGGCCGCCTGTGAAGAAGCATACAAATGGCAGTTATCATTATGCCTAACAGTAGGATGTCCACCAACATCAGGAGGCAAAAATAATATCATTAGCAGCCTCAACGATATCAAAAAGTCACCATTTTAGCAGCCACTTTCTTAATTTTAGATGTCAAAACAGTAGCATTTTTGCATGATTTTGCAGTTAAGAAATTAACATATGTTATTAAGCTTCACTTAAAGAGGAGTGAAGTGAATAAAATGATAAATTAAAACTTTGTGCATTATATAAAAGAGCATATAGTACATTTTAAAAGAGATCTGTTTAAAACATATACATTATTTAAAAACAATTAGTCTCAAAATATATTAACATTGAATTCAAAATAATGAGTACGAATTGGCAGGGCCTGATTATACCACTTTTGTGCCCAGGGTTTTTTTCAAATATTGTGCCCTTACATACAGCTGGCTCAATTTTGGAGCCTTATACATTGCTCTAAACTCCATTTTTTGACCTATTTCTATTTGTGTGCCCGTGCAATAATCAGGGCCAGTGAATCAACTGATTTCAGGATAACTTAAACAGGGTGTCTACCACATAAAGTAAGCTTGATTTCTTGACCTTTTCTTGACTTTTTCTTGACCTTTTCTTGACCATAACAAATACGAAACACTAATATCAAAAATACATTCGTGCCAGGGATGCAGAATATGTACGATCCGGCAATCTAGGATAGGCGGAAATTTTAGCCATCTGGGGGAAATTTTGCAGAAAATATACAACTGATTTCGATTTTAACAATGAATTACAAAATTCTTCGAGTTATTCTTTCCCATTCCTATTTTTAAAGGGATTTTTTTTTCAACTTTTTCACCGATCAGCAGTTTGCTTTCTCTTAACTTGGACCAATTGCTATTTAGTAAACATGTATGCAGCTTGTACAGCAGCGGAAAAAAAAAAGTCCCACTTCCTCTTTATTTCGCCATCGCTCGTCGTATAGCAAAGTTATATATACCATTCGTTTGCAAATAACGCGTACTTTAATTTACTATTAATTTAATTTGCATAAGGGGCCGTCTTCATATTTAATTCTGCATCAACTTCGTTCTTCTCAATGGCAACCCCATATTTTGACTTTATTAAACGAAAGAAAACCTTCAAATTACCCTAAATATAAATTTTCACCAATTTTCTACAATAATTTCCAGAGATATTGCGAATTCATTTTTGCGTGTTTTTAAGGGACTTTCTGCAAATTGAAAAACACTATTTGTAGGTTCCAAACTTTTCGCCTTTCATTTATTTCGCTCGCGAGAATTAAAAGAAATTAATATTATTTTCAAGGAAAATATTGTTCCCATCTCTCTTAAAGTTTTCTGTACTGAGAATATCAAGGGTAGAATAGAATATTTAGTCTGTAGTCCAAATGACCTGTGAGTTCATAACTTCCTTGGTTCGTACACATGATTTAAGGGAAAAATGCAAAATGACTGCTAAGGATTTTGAAAATCTTTGTAATTTTGAAATTGTTATTCAGTGTTTCCCTTGAATATGTTTCTCTTAGACAGCTGAAATGTTGGCAGGAGTTAGAGGCTGCTCCCTGCTTTTCTGACTACAAGTATGAATATTGCTCGACTCAGCTATGGTCGAACTTAAAGAATGGTTTCATGATTGAAAATTTATTTGTTTGAATTTCATGTAAAAAACGCAATTACTTTTTTGCCGACCCAATATTATCACTGTGTTTGTTATTTCACTTTCTTCATTTAATACTATCGCCTGCAATGTGCAATATTCTTAAGACTTTTGGCGGTATTTTAATTTATAGTTAGATGAAAAATTTTTCACAGAAAAACGTGATTTTGAATGTTTGATAAAGTATGGGGAATTCCAAAGACCTAATGTTTCTGATATTAAAAAAGGTCACATTCATGCCTGGAAAGTTGGGGATGTCAGTTTTTCAGAAATAGGACGTTGTATTAGAAGACATACACCTAGTGCGTCTAATTCTATAGCTGGAAATTATTTTATTTGGGGGAATATGGTAGCGGATGCAACAATACACGCTTTATAGAATCTCCAACAAACTGTAAAAACCTCTAATTTATTTGCTTCAAAATTTGATATTTTTAATACTGGTATCTTTTATTGTGTTTTTGCACAAAATAAATCTAATTTACATTTATTTTATGCAATTTTCAAAAAATTTCCACTTAATAAATTTATATATGGTCCCTTAACGCATGAAAATAACATATTTTATTTAATATAAATTAAACTACTGAACGTAAAAATTTGAAATTTTGCACAGCCATGTAATAATTTCTGCATCTATTTCCATCGAAATTTGGCTAGGTCGCTATTCATAATTTTTTGAATATTAATTTAATAATTCATAATTTATATTAATAATTTATTAAAAATTTAATAACATTTAATTATGTTTGGGTCGTTTAGTTCTAATAGTACGAATAAAAATCAGCTTCTTACTACCAATATTATATGAGATATGAATTGAAGTATGAAAAAATATTTTAACATAGGGGGAGGGGGATTTTGGGTGCTCATAACTCACTCATTTTCTGTCTAAATTTATTAAAAATTGGTGTCCGGAGTTAAAATGAGCTAAATTTTTGAATTATGAAGTGAAATCTAGGGGTTGCTATTGAGAAAAAAAAAGTTGGTGTGAATTTTAATATGTAGATGGCCCCTTATGCAATTTTTATGCATAGCAAATTAAAGTGTGCATCAATCGTAAATGATCGGTATCTGTAGCTTTGCTGTGCGACGAACGACGGCTGAAAAATGTACAAGTGGGACTTTTTTTTTTCCGCAGCTGTACATTGCAAATATTTTTACACTTATGGTAATACAGAACTTATGCAAGTCTATAAACATATCATAAATTTTTGGAGAAATTGGCATATGGATTGAGGGAAATGTTGAGAGTAAAAACAGTTTCTGCACCCCTGCATCATACTGAGAGAATGAAGAAAAATTAGACTTTTAAATTTAACACTATTAATATACAGGGTGATCAGCGAATAAGCCCTGATTTCAAAATTGAATATCTCTACAACAAAGATCGATAGAATTATGCGTAAACTGTACGTTTATTAGCAAAACTGTCAAAATGGTGCACAAAAGTTTAGGAAATTTAGTTACGAAAATTCTCAACTAAGAATTTGAATGAAGTGGAAAAAGGGAGTTGAGTCGATAATCATGACCTAGTGCTTCATTTCTTGACCTTTTTTCCAATTCTTGACTTTTCCGTGACTTTCGTGACCTTTGGTAGAGACCCTGTTAAATGAGGATTCATTTCTGCACTGCTGATGACTGAAGTACCTTCCGAGTTTAAGTACCTTCTAAGTTTAAATAAACAAAGAAGAGTTCAGTTTTCACATGGCAATGATTATTTGGAATGAGCATGGGAAATGGAAAGTAACAAGCATGGAAGCCCATAAAAATATTTTTAGGTGGGGGGCAAACTTCAAAAAAATTTTCTAGAGAGTATCAAACATTTTTTTAGGGAGTTCCTTTGTGATGCACTTTTGTTTATATCATAAGACAATATACTAAATCTGGGGGGTGGGGCAAGTGTTCTACCTTGCCCCCCTCTTATGGGTGCTCATGGCAACAAGAGTTTTAGCAGATTTCGGGAAGAGAAAATGTGACCTTGAATATTATATGATTAAAAAAAACATATTAGAATGTTTGATGACTAACCAATCAGATCATTGAAAAGAGTTAGTTTCTTTTGAGTTTTGGCAAGCTTGCATGAAGGGCACCTGCCTACAGGGTGGGGGTGAGGGAGTGACCTTGGCCGGACGATTTTTTAAGGTTACCCTTTTCATCAAGAGTTAGGCCCAATACGCATTAGGACCATTGCGTATTGGTCTTAACTCTTTATGCATATTCATATAAAGTTTGAAAAAGAAAGGGGAGTTGACAAAAACCGAAATCTGATTTTCAAATTAGTCGCCTGGAGTAAGGTACAAGTAGCCAAAAACTTGAAAACAGTATCAAAATGACGTTTTTTGTTAAAAAAAGTCACCCAGGGTTGCCTTATCTTAGAAGCAAAAGTCGCCTTTCTAGTCGCCAGTGGACATCCTACTAACAAGGATGTCACAAACATCCAAGCACAAGTCAGGAATTGAACCCAGACCCAAGTACATAACAATACAAGAAAGGGCCACGAAAGCAAAAGGATCCTAACTTTTACTATTACAAAACTAGTAATTTTTTTAATTTTTTATTCAATTAATTTAAGTTACCTACTGAAGCACATACACAGATTAAACAAAATTATGTATCAAGATTTCAACGTATGTGTAAGAAAAAGATACTGCCCAGTTTTAGAATGTGTAATAATAAAAGGGCAAGGGGCCATATCTGATCCATTGAAAGGTTCTCATCCGATGAATCTGCCACAGGCCTCTTGGGGCCCCTGACCCAAGGTGTGACAGAACAGACATGCAATACTACTGTTTTATGTCTTTAGAATTTTTAAATTATGTGAAAGGTAAAAAGGTAAAAATTAAATGTTTAAGAGAATGCAAAGTACACAGTGGAAGAAATATTTGAACTTACAACTAATGGTTTTGATATATCAGTTGAATTTTCATCGATCCACAGCAACGGTAACAGATAATCACTATCTGCAACTGATACAGTGTCACTTTTGGATATTCTACTCACAGGATTAAAAATATCAGCAGAAGCATCAAAATCTCCTCCATATGCATATTCATAAAGGATTCTGAAAAATAAATGGTAAAAAATGAAATATAATCTTTAAAGGAAACTCAAAGAATTATTATTTGTATATATATACATAAATTATAATGTGAGTGATATTAAAAAAATAATTGTATGAAAAATAAATTTAAAAAATTTATAAAAGAAACTCTGAGAGGTTGAACTGAGATTATTTAAACATACTGCTATTGATTTGTAAATAGCAAGTATTTATATCTACTTTTCTGGAGAAGTAGAAAAGAACAGAATAACTGCATTTGAAAAATAAGTTTGGCAGTACCACAAATGTGAGATTTAAATCCTTGCAAAACAAACTGTTATAACTAAAATAATTTAGTTTAAAATGTTAAATTACTGGAAGAGTACAAATGAAATAAAAAGGAACAAGTAATTAAACCTCCAATTAAATTATATATACATACATAAAAAAGGCCACATGATTATAATGACTTATAATAAAATTTACTGGTGCACAAATTGGAAACACATAGCTTAAATAATGAAAATTCATACAGATATGTGCTTTTTATTGGCTGCATGGGCAATGCTAATGTGAATTCAAATCACATGTCAGCTAATTTAGAAGTACTTTCAATGTAGCAAAATGTAGTATAAAAGAATTACCTAATTGTTAAGTCATCAACCCATTCAGCTTTATTTACTTCTCTTTTTTTCCTAAATAAGAATAATTTGCATATCAATGACAGCAAGAAACAAACTATAGCTATTGAAGAATAAGAGTTATAATTCACAAAAGATATGTAAATTGCTATATTTGATTATGCATTATTATAATTATAAAAACTTTGCTTAACAAAGAAAGGCATATTTCTGTATATTTCATATTAACAATTTCACTCCAGAAAAATAAGGTATTACCGTATTTACCTGCGTATAAGTCAAGAAATTTTGGACAAAAAAGAGGCTTTAAAGTTGGGGGGTCAACTTATACGAGGGTCATTAATTTTTAATTTTTTAATCAGAAGTCAAAAATGCCCTTTTATAAGACAAATGTTCTCTTCCTGCATTCCATAACACAATGACATCTTTTCAGGTTGATTTTCATACCAGGAAGAATGTAGCGATACAAAGATTGAAAATGTGTATCGTTGTTGTTCTTGTTGGATTACGGCCAATTAGCTACACGTGGACTCTAGGCTGAAGGGTAGGGTGCCCACCGCCCCCCGTGGAGGTCTTTCTAAGGGATCCTAAACCAATATGCGTACATGATGAGCCGATGACGACAAAAGAATTTTTTTAATTGTTTGATGAGTCTGATATTGAATCGCATCTTGAATCAGTTTAACTTTGTATATTAGTATTTTGCCATATCGTACTATCAGTCGTGTCATATTATTATTATTATACATTATTATTAGTTTAATTTTGTATACTACTTTTGTATTGTTATTACCTTTGCTATTGTATATTTAGTACTTTCTTTTTTTACAGATGATTTTGAATAAATATATTTAAAAAAATTAAAGTTTTTGTTCGGGAAAGTGGTGGATTGACTTATACGCGGGATTTAAAAAAATTCAAATTTTTTAATCAAGAAAGTGGGGGGGGGGGGGACGACTTATACGCGGGATCGACGTATACATGGGTAAATACGGTAATTTAAAAAAATGTTTTAGAAAATTCCTACAGAATAATAATTGAAAGAAAAACACAATACTCTCTAAACACTCCATAGTTAACAAAAGTGGATTTTAGGGTTAAGTTATTTTGAAATTTTCCTTACTGCATTTTAACAATTAATTCAAAAGTTAAGATGTCCTTGAAAAAGTTGTTTATTTGCTATTTTATATATATTTGCTATTTTATTTTAATCATTTGTTTATTTTTAATGTGTACTTATTAGTTCAAAAGTTAGATCAAACATACACTTTTCATAACATTTATTAAAAAGATATTCAAACAAATCTTTGTTTTTTCAAAAAGGAGATTATGCAACATGCTCTACTTATGCATGTGCACTACTTACAGATGAGCATGCACAAAGACTAAAAAGAGGAAAAGTGCATGACCTTGAATTTAACCATTAAAAATTTTTGAAGCACATCACATAATTTTTATCATTAAATTTCGACCGCAAAGAAAATCAATGACTTTTATCCAGATCAGAGTAATACCCAAGCATTCATGTATACATAAATAATTAATTTTAGATAGAGAAAATTCAACATAAAAATAGCTTTAATTTGTGAGGAGATTTTAAGCAATTTCATAAAATCCAAGGTTAAGAAAAATCATAAATTTCATGGGTGAGTTGCAAACTATTTTTGTTAATGTAAAAATAAAATAACATAAAAATGATTTTGAGGATTTTGGGGTTTAATCTTATTTTTATTTAAGAAACCTTGATTTGAAATACAGTAAAAATAACACAAATTCTCTATCACAAAGTTTAAAAAACAAAACATTCAAATGGTTAGAACAAAAAGAAAAAAGTTTAATTAGAAAATAAATAATCCTTTTATAAACAAACGCCTCTAAATATTTTTCCAAATAAAACTTTTTTCCAAATAGAATATCCTTGTCTTACAGTACCTTGATACAAAGAGGAGAAAACAAGCCAGGAACAAATGTCCAGTCTTATTGGCAGCAAACAGCCATAGAATAAAATATGCACAGTTAAAAAAAAAAAAAAAAAAAAATGAAAAAAAGCAAATTTTTTTATTTTTTGTAATAAAAAACTGCACATTAAAATGAAATTAAATACAGATGCAGGAATTTTTTTTTTAATTGCAGTGGGAAAAAGACACACAACTCAATAATTACATTAAGAAGAAAAAGTACTTTTCTGTTTAGTTGCAAAAAACAAAAGGTCTAAACTTAACTAAAAAATAAATATTAAAAACTGCATTTATTTTTACTTAAAAGAAAGAACTAAAGGAAAAAAAGGATCCTTCTTTCATTCAGTCAATCTAATGCAAATTCACATCTTTTTTAAATCACAGAATTAATATGACGATTTCTTAGCTGAGCAGCCAAACTTTCAGAAGCTTTAAGTTGGAGAAAGTTACAAAAATAAATCGAAATAACCATTTGTGTACTTTGTAAATGAATTAGAGATAAAGAAATACCTCTTGGAAAACACTAATTTACCAAAAGGATGCAAAAAGATTGAACTTGAGTTGGCAGACATCAAATACAAAAGTCGACCATAATTATGTAATCTACGTACTGTAAAAAAAAAGTGGAAAATAATAAAACATGGAATTCTACAGATCCACAGAAGATTCCCATTCCTGTAACTCTAATGATCTGGTAGCCACAGATTACTATTTTAATTACTGAAGATAACTTTGAAAGAGCAATATTTTAGACAATTGAGTAGATTCAACAAAACATATTCGAAAAAAGAAAAGCATCCAAAAGACACTTCCTCATACCTTCAGCATTTAATGTACATGTTGTCAAGTCTCAATGGGATGATAATTCCTCACTTCCTCATACCTTCAGCATTTCATGTACATGTTTATTTTTACTTAAAAGAAAGAACAAAAGAAAAAAAAAAGGATCCTTCTTTCATTCAGTCAATCTAATGCAAATTCACATCTTTTTTAAATCACAGAATTAATATGACGACACTTCCTCATACCTTCAGCATTTCATGTACATGTTGTCAAGTTTCAATGGGATGATAATTACTTTCTAGATGTTGCGTGAATATACAAATACGTTTTGCAAGATGCATGTTAAACAGAAGTCCTACAATAAATGCATTATTACAATGTTCCTAAATAAGTGAAGACATTAATTTCTCAGTAGTTTCTAAATCGTCTAGAGTATTTTGAGATGCAATGACAAGATGATTGCTAGATTATCTTTGCCAATAAACATACTTATTTTAACACAGACTTAATTTGTCTGCTTTGTTTTTTTTTATATCTAATCAAACTGCACTGTTTTTTCTGGGTCAATGGCGTTTAACTTACATGTGACATGAAACAATTAAAACTTTATAAAATAACACCCATAAAATGGCTATTTTATCTTTTAAACAATAGTTTCTGTTGAATATTTTTTGATGTTGCATGTAACACTTGCAAAAGAATAAGAAAGAAAAAGAAAGAAAGAAAAGCATTGAAGCCACTAAATTAAATCTTATAAAATCAATGCTTTATCTTTAAAACTTACCTGTTGTTTAAATCAAATGGAATATATTTGAAACCGGAATAGTACAAAGTGCATACTACTTCATTGCCAAAAGAAAGGACTTGGGAACCATCTCCACTGTTAAATATTATGCAGGTAAATGAATCAATGCTGTTCATGCTTATAGTGAATTCTACTTCTTCATCTGTTTCCACGCTAGTTTTACTTACAGTAAATTCAGCATCCATTAAAGTGTCAATTACATTCACTATCAACGTAATTTCATTGCTGTATTCGTCTAATTCAGAGTTGTATGCTTTAAAACGAACATCCCACTGTCCAATCTAAAGAAAAGTTATAATTGAAGTAAAATAATGTGCACGCATTTTGTATAAAGCTAAACAATGACTTAATATATAAAATGCATATAATTTATGAATGTTAAACATATTTTAATGTATTTAACAGCCTAGAAATCTCCAAACACTTAACAAATAAGAGCAATTCTACTAACAGCAGTTTGTAGTGTAATTTGGCTATAAATTTTGAATGATGATACTCAGCTTCTTCAAATAACTTAAATTCTCAAATTTTATAAAATTGCATACATTAACAACCTTGCATGATATTAAAACTTGGTTACTTACTCAAAATGAAAATTAATTTAAAATTTAAAAAGAAATCAGCACCGCAGATGATAAATGCTCTTTTGGCATGATAATTACAGTTAATGGTACATCAATTAAAAAAAATTATACCCATTAATCAAGATTTCAACTAGAGTTTAAGTTTTAGTTGTCAGTTTGTATCTCATAGATACAAGAACAGCCTTTGAGTATTAAATAATTCAAAATGTTTTATTCAAATTTCCATAGAATGAATTTAAATCTTAACTATGAATAATTATGATTTTTTTTTCTTGGCATATAAATGAACATTCCATAAAATGCACTAATATTAAAATGCATATACTTAACGAACAAACAAAAAACAAAAATTATGAGCAATAAACTGTATTATTTAACATCAAAAGCATACTAGAAATCAGGTAGAACACAATAACAATTAAAAGAAACCAACCAACAAAAATAAATACCTGTGAAAACTCATGAGAAATAACACTTTCTGTAGATTCTTTTTTCAAATCTGGATCCATAGAATCCATAAAATATTTTGAAACATGTCCTAACAAAACAAATAATTATAAATACATGTCAACAAGTCTTACAAGTAGAAGATTAAAACAACATGAATAAACAATAGCAATTTTACCAGTTATAGTATTTTCAAAATAAACAGTAGAGCCTTTGGGTGCAAAATTCGAATCCGATCCTTTTAGTTCTGTTTTGTCTTCAGGGTATGATCCGTCTACTACGTAATATGGAACTACCGACAACTCGCCCATTTTTTCAAAAGTTTGCACCTGTAATCGATGAACACAGAAATCATTAAAACAATGCTATTTTCTTCTACTTCTTACTTATAGTTTAAAGCATTACTAATGATGTCAGTGATTTTATTAAGATTAAAAAAAGTAGAAAACATCAAATTATTACAAAAGAAATCACACAGAGTGTACCACAAACTATACAATCAAAATGAAACATGCAGACTGACTTGAAATTTCTTTATTATTAAAAGGGAAAAAAATCATTTAATCAAGTTGTATAACTTATTATTAATAAACAAGGACTAAGCACTTTGTATTTAAGTATCTTGTAAGGCAATTAAGAGTTTTCTAATATTAAATCAAATAAATAATTAATTTAGAGTAAAACTTAAAACATGAACCATCTGGGAGAGCAGCACAATGTAATACATCAAATGATCTAAAGTACGATTTTTCATAGTATTAGAACATCGCATTAAAGATAAATTATTAATATTTTATATTAGCTGCTTCTACTGCAACAGTCAAATTTTTATGGCATAGTTATGGTGATGAGTTTAACACTGCATCACCATTTATCTCCATTCACACAATGGTAAAGCTGGGATATAAAGATTCAGCACTCTCTTTTTTCATAAGACTACAATAAAAAAATTTAACTTTAATTTTTTATAGAAGTCAATAATAGTAGTAGTGGAATCAATGCTATCATCATCTACTTCAAGGAGTATGCAAGATGACTGTTTTGGCTTCATTGGTTCAACCACCTTTTTCTAGGTCGACCATGGAATTGATACAATGTTACTTCTTATCAGAGTTCATTAATTGAGAGTCTATCAAAGTTATTCATAGAAACCAAATGGTAAGAATGGCAAGAGGGTTACTTCTCTCACACCTTCAATATACTATTTTAGAATTTACAATATAACTTGGAAAAAAAAAATAAATAGTCATTTACCTCAATTGTAAATATTTCAAAATCCACAGGATTTGAAATGTTAACAACTACAGAAAAATCTCCTTCTGTTTCATAAGTATGAACTACAGATTTTTCCCAGGAGTCAGAATCTGAATTTATTTCTTTCGGACCATCTACTGTACCATCTCCAAAATCAATCACAAACTCGGCTGAAGACGGCAGATTTTTTCCATCAAACTTCAAGACAAAAGTGATTTCTCCTACATTAAAGAAATGATAAATATGAGCATTATCTATAAGGAAAATAGAAAAATATCTGAATAAACTAAAAAAATCTTAAACTAAAAGTCTGACAAAAAAGAGGAAAGGATATATAGACTGTACAAAAAAATTGTTATAATGATGAAAGATTTAAAACAATAAGACAAATGTATAGCCAGTAAATTATTTTTTCCAAAAGCAACAAATTTATGTCATTTAACAAATTCTGAAGGCTGATTTTTGAAGTAATAGAATAAATAATAATTTAACTAGCCTTACTGTTTTAAAAATTACTTTTCTTCATAAAAATGTTATAACGTTTGTTTTAAATACCAGCTGAAATTTTCAAACAGTTACAACTTTTTTTATGTACAGATAATTGAAGTACAGTTACCATGAGAAAATGGTTCCATTTGTCTATAGAAAAATGGACCACAATTCTGAAAAAATCTATAAGAGTTTTTTAATGGATTGCTATTATTTGCATGCCTATAATCTATAAAGGTACTTCAAGTTACTTCATTTGCTAAGTTTTGATTAAAGCCGGAGTCAACCAAAACTAAAAAAATTGAATTTAAAATTTGCATTTATCCTTAAAAAAAAAAAAAAGACAATCTCATGCTACATAATGTAGTGATAATAAATATCTATTGTTCCAAGCATGAGTCACAGTAGCGTACTTAAGGAGGGTGCCGAGGGGGCCTGACCCCCTATGAAAATGTAAAGCAATTATTAAAAAACTGCTATTTTAAAAAATTTATATTAACTCTAGTAAAAATAGGGCTTAAAATGTCGGATAAGACTTGAAATATTTATATATGCTACTGTTGAGTCACAACATAAACCAAAACTGTTCAAAAAAATTAACAGAAAAAAAAGTGGGCAAAAATGACTATATGTCTGGGGTGAGGCAGTTCTTTTCCTATGATTTTCCTGGTAGTTTTTTCTACTGCAGACAAAATAAAATAAATATTAGTATATAGTACTCATTGCCATGAAGTTTAATCAATCAGGGCCATATCCAGAAAATAATTTCAGAGAAGGTCCGACATTTCAGGGGGGGGACTTATTGAATATCATCATATTATATATAAATACACTCTCTCACACACATATATATATATATGTGATAATTTTGGGTTGGGGGGGGGGAGTCCTTGTAATCAATGTAACCATTACAAAAGAGAAAAAAGAAAAAGGCCCACATTTATTGAATAAAACATAATGACTTGCAATTTTTTTTTGGTGGGGGAAGGGGGGAGAATGATTCATAAGCAGCATTATTAATCTGTTGTATAAATAATATTAATTTAAATTTTATTACCAGAAGGAACAGCTTTAGGAGAATCTGAATCTATAGTCCAGTCTCGACCAATGGATGAAAAGCAATGAAATACTCCTGATACAACTTCTGAAGACCAAAGATTTGAAGCATTGGCTGTTACTTGATAATCTCCAGCAGAATCACATGTGATCTCTTGAGAATAACCATCATCTGGCACATCTCCTGATTTGTAATTTCATAAATTAATATGAATAAGCTTATCATTAGAACAGTGCTGAAATCAGTAATGCTGCTCAAATTATTTCCCAATGTGTATAGTATTTTAATAATCATTTTACAGAAACTACATTTTTTAATCACCAAAAATAATTCTAAATTTAGTATTTATTAATTGCTCATTATATTAGAAAAATAATAAGCTTCAATTTGAATTTAAACTGTCATGATATTTCCTGTAAAGCAATACCCTCTTCCTAAATCAATTTGTATATTCTCTCCTTGCCTTTCTTATTTTATTTTTTTTTAAACTGCAGTTAACTCAGGATACGGTGAACCTTTAGAGACCATGAAATTATGTTCACTATATCTGCAATTCATTAATATGAAATGGCAACACTAAGAAAATGAGTGAAAGGGCCAACAAAGAAAATAAAATACCATCGAAACTCATTAAGGTCAAGTCGAAGGGTAGCAAAAATCTTTTTGTATAAGCCAAAATTCGCTAACAGAAAAAATAGCAAAAGGAAAGACGTGATTTTCATCTTAGGGAGGTTCTACTGTGCATAACTGAAAAATAATAGTTTATGTCCTTACTAAAACTTCATAAGTCAACAAACAGAACAAATCGCATTTATGTAAATACTGAATTTTTGCATTAAGTTAATTAAGAGAAACAATTTGTCCAACATGTTCTGCTGTTTTCTGTAGATAAGGAAGCTTTGAATGGCTAATTAAATAGCCCTTTTCGTAATATAACCTGTAGTTAATTTCCTACTTAGCAGTTATTTTCTTCTTTGTGGTTAATTTTCTTGGTAATGAGAATGATTCTGCTTCTGTTATTCAGTAGTTTTTAACACTGATATGTAGTATCGAAATGAACACACATTTTCAACACTTAATTTTATATATTTTTTAACACCAGTTTATTAAAAAATTAATTTCAATGTTTTCTATAACTACATATTTTTTCTAAACAATTTAATGAAAGTGAATTGAAACTAATGGCTTGCATTCAATATAGCCAAATGTTTATTATATCACGAGTTGACTGCACATCTACTATTTTTAATTTCTCACGTTTAAAATATGTATTTAATAATTCTTGATTTTACATTCCACAGCCATTCTCAAATGACCTTTTGATGCTCTAAACTTCTTCCATAATTTCTCATCATTAACCCTATAAAAGTAATTAATTAATAAAATGCATGCATATACTATGACAATTTTTTAAAATGAATAATTTATAACGGCCAAACTACACAAAGGAGCTTAATGTTCATACAAAACAATATTCAAGCACACAATATCTTTACATTTGTATCTAAGAATATTCTTAGATACAAATGTGTTCATTAACTTCAAGGGTGTTTCCAGTAAAGATCCTTCAAAGTATGTTTCCATTAACTTCATTTATTTATTTTAATTATTTGTACATCCAATTGTAGTTTTTTTCCCTGAAATATAATTTCTCAAAACTCATTGCGAATTTAGATATACAAACTATGTTCATATAGAAATTTCACTGGTGCAACATTACAATTGAGAGAAAATTTTTGTAAAGACCAGTCAGATCATAGCTAGCCTGCCTAATTACGTATGCCAAAACAGATATTTTTTAAAGATAGTTTAGCTCTCTCTTAATCTGCTGAAATGCATTTTCAGTATGTTGCAAATGAAGTAAGTGTGTTATGAATGAAATAAAATTAATTCTTTGATATACAAAAATTTACCCTGCATGATTATTAATTATCACTTATTAGAGATACAAAATAACCCAGGTGATGAAACTGTGTACTGATGTACTTCCATAGATTTCATTATAAACCCAAAAATGAATATCACAGAGCAATTTTGGAACCCTAAAAGCTTTTACATATATATATGCAGGAATTCAATAGGCAAAGAGCTTCCTCAATAAAATACCAAAAATTGTACAAACTGCATGAATAAAGTGATGTATTAAAGTTTAATTCGTTAGTTTTGTTTAAACTTTCATTTGATTAAAAAAGAGAAAATCAGAAAAGAAAAGAAATTCTACTCATTTATACAAGATTTGCATTATATGCACAACATGTTAAAAAAACAAAACTATCTAAACCTTTTTTGCGTCGTACTAAAAGATTCAAACTGCCTGTTTCAAAAGTAAATAAATCAAGAACATATAGTAAAGCTAAATTTTTATAAAATATGCAAAAAGGAAGTAATACAACAAGATAATTAAATCACTGAAACAAACCATAATGTAAAAAAGATAAACAGTTAGATAAAAGATAAAATGAAGCTAATATTACCAAATGTATTCGGATTTTTAACAAAATTTTAAAAAGGCAATGCTTTTACTTTTTAAAGTTTTATTGGCAGTTAATGGAAAAAGCTACTAAGCTCTGCAGCTTTACATCTAAAATCTCAAAACTCATGAGTATATCTTATACTTAGCTGTATATTTCATTAGGGTGCTGAGCATTTGAAGCAGTGCGGTAATTATTTATTGATACAGAACATTTAATAATAAATAGGAAGATTTCTCTGAAAAAGTTCAATCATGCATTAATATTTTAAGGATAAGGCCATTTCAAATAAATGGAAGGAAACAGTCAAAGCTACAGTATTGCACAACAACCATTGAATGAACAATAAAAATTCAAAAACTGCTATTTTATTAATGATAATTAGCTATTCACATGGGAAAAAGATAATGGGTAAACAATAAAAAATAAATCTAATAACATTTATTTTTGAGTTCTTATGCCTACTTTGAAATTACCTTTAAATGATTCTTCTTTAGTAGAATCATAATAATCCCACAAAATTGTAACATCGCTTCCATTAACTATCTTCACTGTGATAGAAACACTTTTCTCGACAGCAGCATTTACAGGATCTATGGTCAGAGAAACACCCGACACTGGAACTTGAACTGGGAGATAAGATTGCTTTTTTACTGGCTCATCTGACCATGCGTTTGTCACCGAAACAGAGATACTTTGATTACCGGTCTATAACAAGTTTGGAAAGAAACAAAAACAAAAATACTTAATACTTAGCATGATTTGTGCACATGCATAGGTACTTCGCATATTACATCTTAAAACTTTAAGATCACTGAACAAGTTTTCATAAGAATTTCACATACAAGTTTTTTACAAATTAGTTCTGAATAGAAAGTAATTTTCGATTAAGGTCTTCACATTTTTCCTGAAAGTATTTTAGTAGGTAATATTTTTATGAAAACAGACATCAGTAAATTAGCTGAAATTTGAATTGTGGTTCTAAGCTTCATTTAAAAGTATTTTTAACAAGTCTAATTTACATTTTGATTAACACATTTTAAGAGATTCCTGTGTGATACTGACAAAAGAAAAAAGCAGATGAAAAGTAAGTTTTAGTCAATCTAAGAAATGTATTTAGCCACAGTGTGTAACAATCTTCTGTGAACCTCCTTTTAGCAACTGTTTAGGCGAAAAAATAAACAGAAACAAAATCATTTATAGATTTAATGCACAGATTAAATGCAAATATACATATACATATATAAATTTAAGTTACATAATAATTTTAAAGGGAGAGAAAAAAAGAAGATATATTTGGATTTGTAAATACACTGCTGGCCATCGTAAATGCAACACCCTGAAGGAAGCATGCAAATAATATGAAATTTACAACATGCATTAGCTGAGGTGAGATATGCAAATGATTAGAATTTCAGCGCAGACGCACATCAAGCGCGCCTGTGGCGCCACCTCAAAGCGCTATTTAAGGCTTGGAGATTTCGACGGTTTCAAGTACAGCAATTGTGTTTTTCTTGCTTTTTTTTCAAAAAAACGATAAATTATGCCTCGTAGGAAACAACGATCATCTTTTGATCAAGTATCCGAGTTTGACAGAGGAAGGATAGTGGCATACCGAGATTGTGGGTTATCTTTCAGGGAAATCGGTCGTCGTATTGGACGAAACCAAACAACTGTGATGCGGATATGTGATCGTTGGGTGCAGGAGGGTACGACGGACAGACGTGATCGACCGCATCGACCTCAGTGCACCACGTCACGTGATGACAGGCAGATTGTACGCATGGCAGTGACGGACCGCTCAGTCACATCACGAACCATATCACAGCAGATTCAGTCTGTAACGCATCATCCAGTGTCTGCGCGTACCATTCGACGTCGTTTACAGCAGAATGGTCTGTCCGCAAGACGTCCGTTGCTTTGTCTACCTCTGACGCGGAACCACAGACGTCTCCGCCGCCAATGGTGCGATGAAAGAAGGATGTGGACACAGAATGGAATGAAATTCTCTTTACTGACGAGTCACGCTTCTGTATGCAACACCACGACGGTCGGATTCGAGTCTGGAGACACCGTGGAGAGAGGATGCTGAACAGCTGCATTATGCACCGTCACACTGGTCCTGCACCAGGTATTATGGTATGGGGCGGTATCGGATATCTCTCTCGCACTCCTCTAGTACGCATTGCCGGTACTTTAACCAGCCAGCGCTACATCTCCGAGGTGTTGGAGCCAGTTGTCCTTTCTTACCTTCAGGGCTTGCCAACAGCCATATTTCAGCAGGATAATGCACGGCCACACGTGGCACGCATTGTCCAAGGGTTCTTCGTCAATCACCAGATTGAATTGCTTCCCTGGCCGGCGCGCTCTCCGGATCTTTCGCCGATAGAAAACATGTGGTCCATGGTTGCTCAACGACTGACCCAGAGTTCATCCCCAGCTGTCACACCAGATCAACTTTGGCAACGTGTGGAAGCTGCTTGGTCTGCTGTACCCCAAGAACACATTCAAAGTCTCTTTGAATCAATGCCGAGGCGTGTGGCAGCTGTGATCTCCAACAACGGCGGCTACTCTGGGTACTGATTTTGGCAGGAACCACGCTTCATAGAATGCTGTAAATTTAATCATTTGTTACTTGGTCAACATGTTATCTACACAATAAATTTTGTTGTGATATCTCTTGTTTTTCTTGGTGTTGCAATTTGGGTGGCCAGCAGTGTACTAATCTATAGTCAAATTATGAAACACATTAAATTTTCAAATGTAATAAAGGGATTAAATATTATAAAAATGAATTTTTTTTTTTCAGACCAGTTAGGTTAAGTCAGTCAATTTTCCTGGCACCTGATCATATTCCCTGGTTCTTAATACACTACATGCATACACTTTTTTTGAGGGGGGTGGAAATTAAGCACTTCCCAAAAAGAATAATATCATCCCTCCAAAAATGAATAATTATCAAAAAATTCTAAAAAAGTTATTAGCAAAATATGGTAAAATATTAAGATAATTAAAAAGATATTACATCAAAACTTACATATTTTTTTTTACAGAATGCTTTTTATTACTACTATTTTTCTTATTTTTTGTGATTTACAGATATTTCAAAATAAGCAGAAACTGCAAAGAGCACTTCTAATTGATCAGTTTTGTTTAGTCGTGATTCTGTTTCTGAGAATGCAATTATAATCATACTAGAGTGGGCTGACCCAACACTACAGCTTCTCAAATAAATTGAACTAAATTTTAGAATATAAAAAAATAGCTCAGTTAATAAGAAAATACCTTTAGAAGTTAAAATTATATTTATGAGATTTCATGAGAAATCCTTTATTAAAAAATAAATTATTAAGGTATAATAATGTGAAACTGAAAATCTTGTGCCTTGAGCCTGGCTATCTGCCCTCTTTATTAGTTATTACCTTTGAAATCAAAAGGTTTTCTTAAAGATAAAAATAAAATCATTATTTAAACAAATTTGCATGAAGCATACATAAGATGATGACTTGGCAGTTATGAAATTTTTGTCACAAAAAGGTTCAGTAATATAAAATGGATTATATATCACTGAAAAAGGATAGAAGTATAAAAAGCTATCTCTTGTCAACAGCAGCAATATAGTAAAATAAATTTGCATGAAAATAAACATTTAAAAGTGCTTTTAAGTGCCATACAAACCCTATAACAATGAATGATACTTCATTTTTAGAAGAAAAAAATAATAACTCGGTTGTTCGAGCCTCGTCAGGGGGAGACCCCCCTGAACCCCCCTAATTTTTTAGTTTCATTATTGCCATATTAAAACGATATTAATTGACTATGTCATTTTATCTCTAATCTTCCGTTTATTTCGCCTGGTAACCCTATGTTGAAATTTTTATGATAGTAACCTATTTATAGAAAAACACATGTGATGCCTGTTCTACAGCTTACGAAATATTGTAACAATAGATTAAAGCTGTTGTGAACTAATAGTATTTAAATATATGTAAAATTATGTCGCATTTTTGGGACACATTTTTCATGCACTTTTCTATAAAGGGGGGTGAGAGATAAAATGACATAGTCATTCAAAAAAGAAAAGCTACATTTAAGACAGGCTTTACTGCAACAGTGATACCCCAGACATAATGAGCAAATAACTTACATCATTATACATATACTTCAGAGACATGTTAACTGCTTCAGCAAGAATGGCTCTGAAAAAATGCCGCACACCCAGTGCACTGCCCTCAGGTGTTTTATCATCCAGTTCATTCTCCTGTTCACTAGACGAAGCATTTCGGCACCACAAAACACTGCTGCCATCTGTCTGGAATCCAATTATATCTCCAGGAGTGATTACATAGTTTTCTGGGTCTTCAACAGTATGGTACATGTAACCAACATCAGCAGCGTCAACCTCAAAGGTATACTTTACTTCATAATCAGAAATTGATGCTGGCTTCAAGTAGCATCCAGGAACATCATCTGGGTTCACGCACTGACTAGTGTATGAGCAAAGTGCCCTCTCATCACCACATGATCTGACATTATAATCGGAGCAAGTTGAACTGCAGTCGAGGGTTTCCTCACAATATCTGTCTGAACATGATGGCGTTAATACCTAGAAAAAATTTAAAAATTAAGAACATCAAAATTTACTGGATACAAGAGTAGTACTTTTGCATGCATATTTAGATCAATATCTCCACAGTGTATATTTTTTTAATCTTGTGCAGGAAGTGAAACAAGCCTACACTTGAAAAACCTGAAAATTTTATGCAGGCTAGTGCCTGGGGCAATATAAACAAAAGTCTTTTTTTTACATCAATAGGAAACAAAAAATAACACTGGTCAACACGATTTTTGGGTCTGACTTCTACATGTTACATTTTAGTTTCTCCTATGCCAAAATTAAGGAAAATAATCTTTTTTTTTTAATGAAAGTTTGCTTTTGTAGAAATTAAAGCAATTTTTCAATTTTTTGGCAAAAATCACTGATTTTTATATTTTTTTAATAATTCTGCTCTGGATTATGATCAGGAAAATTTTTGCTGGATATAAAAGTTTTTTTTATTCAAGGTTTGTGATAAACAATAACATATAAATGTAAAATAATAAGAAATTAATGTGTAAAAGTGAATATTTTTCGTATTTCTTTTATGTTCGTATGAGCAAATAATAATACAAACAAATAATAATATTAAAAATAATACTACAAATAATACTACAAGCAATACTATAGAGTTACAAATAATAATACAGTTTACTTTCGGGTTAATCAAAGTGCTGCCATCTTTCATTAATGAAATAAATTAAAATATACTTATCGACATCAATCAGACAAAAGCAAACTTTAAGAACTAAAAATGAAAATTTAAGTGTTTTTCAATGTCTAGAATCAGAATTTAAGCATGAGAACAGAACCCCCTCCCCCCCAATTTTTTTTTTTTTGACCAGTGAATCGTTCTTTTTGTGACCAAACTCCTTTCATTGACTTTTTTTAAAGAGTAATTTTTTGTAATTGGGAGATAATCACTTTTAGCCTTACGCCCTTTTTTGTTAAATTTTCGGTGAAGTACTGGCCAACGAATCTCTTTTGTCTATTCCCTTTTTTCAGACAGCATTTTTAATATTTTATAAACACAATTTATAATTTAATACAACAAAATTTAAAAACTTAGTTGAAAAATAAAAACTTATCCAAAAGATTAAGAAATATTTTGGCGAAACAATTATTATTTATCAAAAACGTGTAGTAATTTTAAGAGTTTATGCAAAAGTTAGCAAAATGATTTGCACTGAACAAAAATATTATGATACATTATTCACAATGACTATTCAGAAAAAAAAAAAAAAAAATAGAGAAAGGTTGCATATTAAATCACAGTCATATGCAGTCGGCGATATCACACGTTAACAAGAAATATTTTATTTATTAAAAATATGTAGTAATTTTAATTGTTAATAATAAAGTTAATACAATGGCATGCAATGAACAAAAATATGATTATTCATAAAAAGAATGGGAAAAGATTGCATATGAAATCACTGATGCAATTAGCGATACTGATGAATCTGAAATGCACAAATTTTACCAGTTAAAACTGGCCTGTAGTTTTTTTTGTTTTTTGTTTCTAACTCAGTTTCACCCCCGATATAACATGCACCATAAATTTGGCATAAAATAAGTGACATTTGAGATTGTGAACCAGTTGCTATGGGGACCAAATGAATCAATCCAGAATTCTAGATGCTTCATTGTCATTCTTTAGACACAATGCCTGTGACATCAGACACTATGCCAGTGATGAATAGGACAGTGATAATAACAACAGTAGTGGCAAGAGAATCACTAATTACTGTAAATAAATATTGTTACAGCATTGCTAAAGTACTAGGAGTATAGTAAAAATTCAGCTGTATTTCTATTAAGTAAGACTTTTCCAGTTTTATTATACTCTCTGAAATCATTTCTCAATTCATACATATATTATGGAATTACATGCAGCAGTAAAAAATTATTATATGAATAGTGCACATCCACAGTTTTTGCCCTAATGATTTCTTTTTAAATGTATATTATACATGAGCAAATGCAGTACACCTAAATTTTGCAAGGTTCTGTCATGGGGGATAGGAAAATAATGCTAAAGAAGGATAGGAAAGCAATATAAAGTAACTTATGAGTGAACTTTAGATTTTTCTCTTTCAGTTATAATGTGAAAACATTCAGTACAATTATGAAATACCATCAAACAGATGTGTGCCCTTCCCTCACATCCTAGACACCATGATTTTCAAGAAAGATAATTTTGTGAATACAGAACAAAAAAAAATTAAACAAACTGAATTAAAAGACATAGAAACTATTTTTGAAGATGCGACAGATGAAGATGATGATAATGATGCAATCGATTCTTCTTCCCCAAATAAGATATAAATAGTTATAGCTTGTTGCAGATGGAGACCACTGAAAATTGTCTTACAATGTTTTTATTTGAAAAGTAATCTTAATTAAAGTATATAGTTAAATGAACAGCTAGAGTTATTGTTCCTATAGATTTTATTTCTAGAAATGGGATTTTGCATAAAAAATTGACAGTGAGCTGGGAGTTTGCATAAAATGTTGACAGAGGGGAAAAAAATGTAGAAATAATTTCAAATCTAACAAAGGTGCTTTATTTAAACTAAGAGTTTGCTGAATCATCTCAATTCTTAGAAAATACTGCATTGTGCATTTTCCCATTTCAAATGACTCAGGCTGGAGGTTTTAGTTTGATCCTTACAGCTGTGAACATATATTTTTATCGCTTGTGGCATTACATAGACACAAATATTTTTAAGAAATCAAAAATTATACAAGATTTGAAATACTAAATTAATAGAAACTTTCACAAAAAAAGAATTTTGAATACTTAAAGAAATAAAGCATACCAAAAGTTTCAATGATCCGGTTTCTTTCACCAGGAATTCAAATCCAAGTAAATGAGTTTTAAATGGTACTTGAACATAGGACAGATAAATTTCTTCTTCAGCAACAGAGGAATGAAACAATTCATCTGCGACTGGAGGGATTGGAAGACCGACAGATGTATAAAATGGTTCTGAAAAGTTGAAATAATTATTTTAAGAAACTGCAAGTTCACGCACAAAAAAAGAATCAAGTCACTGTAATGGGGAGGAAGGGGTTACAATTGCCTCTGAAGTGCTTTTTAAAAGATTGTTAACACCAAGGAACATTAATTTTCAACAGCAGAATAAAAAGAGCAAAATAATAATATTAACAGAAAATCAGTGGCAGATTGTAGCTTCATTTATTGGGAGTGCTGCTTAAAAAAAATTGACTCATTGTTTTAATGTTGTGTAAAGAGTAACAATAGATAAATATTGCAAAAATATTATATTATAAAAAAAAATACTTCTTTACATTAATTGTTACACTTTTAAGTTTTGCACTTACATATTTCCCAGACAGCACAGCAAATTTGCATCAAACTTCCAGCAAGCTTGATTTATCAAGTCAATAAACTTGAATTAATCTTGAAAATTTCAAGCGTGGAAGCTTAACGCAAGCTTGAATCAAGTGTTCAAGTTTACACTTGCCCAACTTGCACTAAGCTTGACATCCAAGCTTAATTCAAATTTAAAAAATTGTCCTAAAAAATAAATTTCCTTAATACATGGGGTGCTGGTCAGCAAACTCGCCCCATATATTTTATTTTTCCATGCATTTTCCCCTCTATGCTGAAACCTCAAGTTATTTTGATCTGTTTCCATCTAGTGTCTGCGACTGGAATCGATCTTGGGACCTACGGCGTGGGAAGCCAGCGTCTTAACCACCATGCCAACCTAACTCGAGGTGATATGACTAAAGTTTGAAGTGACTGTTATGGTTGTCACGCCGTTTCTTGACGAGATTGATCAGTATTGCCCGATGCCGATCTGCTTCTTTTATTTTTCCATGGGATGAATCAAAATTAAAATAATGTTATGCGTGATTTATAGACTCTACTAATAGGGAAATAAGCATAATATAAACTTAAAAGCAGCACATGTTTTAAAACTTTCAATATAGCAACACTCATGTTGGGCAATATTGGCCAAAATCGAGACAAACGACTGATGTTAAAATCACTTTTGTAGTATATTTGTATTTTATTTTGAAGAATTTCAATCTTTGGAAATATAGAATCTTTTTTTTTTAATTCTATGGTCAAGTACATTTATGACTGATGACAAATTATTTGTTATGTGGATGTGGCTTTCCAAATTAAGCAGTAATCAAGCTGTATTGAAGCTTGACAGTTCAAATGATTTAAATTCCCCGGGAAAATATTTGTTGACTCATTTTTTGTAATCTCCAAGCTTGCTGCAAGCTTAAAATGAATTGAAGTGTCAAGCTTGTATTAATGTGTCAAATTCAAAGAAATGTCAAGCTTCACTTAAGTTTATGTGCTGTCTGGGTTGTGGACACCGAGGAAAGAAAAACCAGTAGTCACAGAGAAAATCCAGTATTTTTATGGTGTATCAAAATCTTTTAAAATAATAATTTCTTCTTTACACAAATTTTTGTATGCATTCAAGTTTATTACTATTTTATAAGACTGCCAAGATATCATTTTTTAAATAAATAATTTGCTTTTTATGACAGTTTATGATAAAATTTTTGATCTACGACCAGGAATGCTGTATATAACATTTGTAAAAGCTCAGAAATGCTTGCATTTTCTTTTAAGAGAACAAATACATAAAGCTTCAATTTTTCCTTAATCCACATGAACTTTGTAGTAAAAGTATAAAATTTTACAAAATACCTGCTTTTAGATGAGCAAAAGTTATAAATTTTTAAATTCTGAACTGGCAAAAATTTCCAAAAGTTTGGAGTTTTAAATGCTTTAATTTACCTGAGAAACTGTTTCACAGATACGTCAATGTGTAAATGACAGTGCAAAAATACTAATGCAAGAAACTTGTTTTTCCGGAATTTGAGTACTGTTAACTTTTTTACAGCACATAACTAATTTTAACAACACAGCACTAGTTTAACGTTAAGTGTTGCTGTGTCAATTATTTAAAAAAAAGGAAAAATTCTGCTTACAACACCATGTTTTAATGCAATTTTACCTCTTTTAATTATGCGATTTTCTTAATTAAAAAGGGTACAATTTTCATTGTTGAGAATGTAAAAGGGGCTTTCAAAAAACATGCTAGGTCTATGGTGCCAAACTGTTTTCACAAGGCCTTGATTGTTTTTATCGGCTAAATTATATAGACAATATAACTTATTACTTCCCAATGAGAGCTGTGAATTCCACAGTTCTCTCTCTGCTTTCCCACCTATCTAGAAGCCATGCTTGAAGCATATCATCTCAGATTTTGCACAGACTCAGAATGCGATGTCTGCTGTAGCTGTATTGCAAGCAGTTCTGTCCTAAGATTTTTTTTCTTTTTCCCAGATTTTTTATATTTTTGGGAAGACTTTTTTTTATTGCTAAACGGTGACTACTGATTTCAAGCTTAATGACTGTATGTACAAGTATTAAGAAAATATAAAATTTAAAAATGGCGGAGCTTTCCCTTCCAACCACAAGCGATGTGTCACAGTCCTCATTCAATGTAATGAATTCTTTGATCCTTTAGCTATTCAAATGTGTAATTAAATTTTGGTTGTAGATGATAGATATGTGGCTGCAACATCAAACTGTATCCCCCAATTTTGCTATCATTAGTTTCCTGAATTTCCTCCCGTTATAGGAGTAAATTTAAAGACATATACACATCAAAAAAGTTGTAGGGGTGCTGCAATTCCACAATTCTACATATGAGCCACCACTGGTAGAAGTTCAAAAGAATGCAGATATAGGGAGACAAAGTTAGCCTTCACATGACAGCTTAACTAATAAAAACTATTATAAAGTATGTAATAGTTTTTATTATTAATTTAGGTATACTGAAATCTATTATATAAATGTGAAAGTTTGTTTGTTTTGTTCATCCGGGAACTCCTCCCACACCGTCCGACTGATCGGCTTGAAATTATGCACAAATATGTAAAACGACATAGAATAGTCTATAGTCAACTTTAAAATTCTGAAAATCCAATTTTTCCCGATTTTTCGATTTCCAAGGAAGAAAGCTACTCAAAGGTCTGATTTGAGCACATTAGTGAGCTTAGTTGACAAAGTTAGATTTATTTATTTATTACCTTCTATAATTCAAGTGAGATTGACGTCATTTTGATGTCACGACTGTAAAAATGCATTAGAAATCCTAATCAGGTTAACAAGCTTTTACAAAAATTACACCACGAGTGAAATAATAAACTTCCACCTTATCAGATGATGCAGGAAAGTAAAACAACATGTTTTTTTTTTTTTCTTCTTAATTCACTAATTCATGTTAGCTATCGGAACTGAGAATGATGTCATTTTGATGTCATGAGTTAAAAAATGAGTTAGAAATCTAATTAGGGGTGGGATGCAGACCTCTATTGACCGTCATTATAAACCAGTTTTATTGACGATTCCAGTTTTTAAACCAATAATATAACTAGAATCGGTCAATAAACTGGTTTCTATGACAGGAAATAGTCTGTATACCAGCCTTAGTTAAAAGGCTTTGACGTAACAATTTACTTTTATATAAGGATAAAGTATTTTGTTTAATGTGCGAGCTACCCTTGGCGATATTTTAATACTATGACTTTTCGCCACCGTAATAATGAAAGGAAGTTTGCGCTTTTCAAAATAGTGGGAAATTCGAATGTCACCTAAAGGTGGAAAATACTAATTAACATAATACATAGTATTCGCTATAGGTTTGACGGCGGTCGTCGTATGTATTCCCAAAAATCGCTCAAAATGTCGCCAAATTTGGACGACTTTTGGCGATATATTAATGACTATGTCCTTTAATCTCTCACCCCCTTTATGTTAATATAAATGGTAAAGATGAAGCAAAACTTTCTCTGTCATGTTGAATCTCAATGTGCATTAGATAATCTTAAGCAAGTTTCCATTGTATGAAAATTTATCAAAGTAGTCATTTACCAGGAACATCTAAATATTCAGACTCCTCAGAATCCTCATTCATTTGGAAAGACATGGCAGGGTATGATCCCCTGTAAAATGTTACATTGCACTGACTTTCTGTCTTCGGTTCAACAACTGTAGGGCAATCAACGTTAAAATTTAAATTTTTGTCTTCAACTTCAATTGTTCTTTCTTCAAAGATAGCCTGCAGGTAAGAGAGTGAAAAAACAAAAAAGTTAAATTAAAATTAGTGACTTACAGACATACTGCATACACTGAAAGTTAGAAAAATCATACAATTCTTTATGATATTCAAAGATTTAAAAAAAAGGCAAATAATGTAATAAATATAAAAATATAAACCAGGGACAACTTAATGGCAGGTTGAAGTCACGAATTGCTGATCGTAGCTATGTGACTAGGTTATTTCCTTAAATGAATCAAGCATTATTTTCAACTAAAGTATAAAACTTAAATGAGGCAAGAGGCCTACTTCAACGATGCAAAACAATAGGCCTATGTTAATGCAGGCAAAAAAATATTTCAGTGATTATTCCTTAGTGACAGGGCCAATCACTACCATCTCCCTTTACTACAATCTATGCCATGGCCACTATCACTGTGCCAAGCTTGGTCAAGATTGCATAAGCAATCTCTGAAGAGTTAGCAAAAAATGTTGCAAAAATCAATCGTCAAGCCTTACTCTGCCTTTAGTTATGTTCAGCAACTATAAATATTCAAAATAGCATAAGCTTCATTCAATGAAAAAACATTATGAAATTATAGGATAAAAACACATTTCAAAACCACATATCATTATTGTGCAAAATATTACAAATAAGCACATTACATGTGGTAAAAATAAAATAAGCCAGTACATGTGAAAATGTACATCCGTGTTTTTGAGTAAAATATATATTAATTGACGAGAGAGAGAGAGAGAAAAAAAAACTAAAATTGACGAGGAAAAAAAAAAAAAACTCATCTATTTTATTTAAACTGACAATCGATATGAGATTTAAAATTTATACAGTTAAATGTATTTCAAATCTTCAAAAATCCAAATAAATTTTGTTAGTGTGCCTCCAAATTAAATGCTTTGTTACAGAAAATAGCAAAAACAATTATTTTTATGAGCCTGACTTTAAGATATGAGGAAACTACATGGCACATAATCATCTATTTAATTATTATTATTATTATTATTATTTTTTTTACATTAGCATCTTGTATGTGTAATCAAACAAGTTCAAGGTCCAATCATTTCTAGCTTCATTTGATTACAGGAATACATATTTTCATACATACAGAGTATCCCAGCAGGTCACATTTGAAACAAATCAAAATTTTAAAATAAGTATGAACAACATACTTACAAAACAAGCTGCTTGCTAGCTAAAGAAACAGACACCTATATACATCAAAAAACTATTTATTAAATATACAGCTTAATTTGAAATAATATCTAGTATTTATATATAGATAAATATTTTTGCTGACCCTAGTCCGATAAATACTTACTTCACTGGTCTGCAGATGTACAAGATTGGGAAATACTGCTTTATATGATCTGATTAATATACAATGTACTATTTAATTATTTTTAATAGTATGTATAATTATGTTATGCTTTCCTTGCCTTGTTGCCATGGCATTGCTTCGAATTTCGACTGATTATCCGAATGCCCTCTTTTTAAAATTTGACTAAAAGACTGTCCTGTCTGTACTCTTTGTAACTTTAAATGGTCCATGTATAAGGAGCATATTGACGACTAGATCACACTATTGTCTTTAAGTATTGGGAAGATCTAGGTTAATGACTTAGAGGCCAAAATCCTGGCATTTGTATAAACAAATCTCAAAATAAATTCTTATGCTGACAACAGTTACTAATGCAATCAACCTTTCAACTCAAAAATTTTAAAGAAAAGTCCCAACTTTCTCCTTTTACACGAAGTTGATTGAAATTAAAATACAATTAACTAAAAGTAACTATTTAAAACAAGTCTCCCTGGTGGTCATTTTCATGAAAAATTACAAAAACACTTTTCTTTCAGAGACATTCAAGACAGGTTTTATCATAAATAATTGTTTAAAAAACTGTTGGAGGGGGGGTCGCAAAATATAGAAAAAAAAAGGCTGGGGGAGTGACCAGTTACAAATTAGAAGAGATGACAAGTCTACTAATGATAACTTCTACGGTTTAGGAATAACAATTGGATTTGCCAAATAACAACAAATTTGAATAATCAAAATTATTGTATTTACTTACAGGTTTTATCTGTGAAATATCAACAGCTGAAGAATGTATAACATATTCACCGGGAATTCGATAAAATTTTTTGATTTCATATGGCTCAGAAATAAATTTATGTGATGTGCCGTCACCAAAGTCTATAGTTGCAAAAAAGTCTGTGCTGGCATCAACATTCAAGCTTATTTTCACAGCATTGTCTTAGGGAAGGAATAAACAATCATATTTAGACATTAAAAAAAAAAAAAAAAATACATTACTGCAAAATAACTTTTATAAAACACATTAAAAGTTAATATCAATTGTAAGTGTAAATATTTAAAAATAATAAGGTAAATACAAGCACTAGGATACTTAGAAATAAAAGAAATGGTTTTGATTCTAACTTTTACAACACAGAATAAGCAATTTTTATTTTTAAGACACCTACTAATAAGGAGGTGTATTTTTTTCTGAAATACAGTAATAAATATACATGCCTAAGTAGGGTAAAAAAATTCTACAATAAGATTACATTTTTATGAAATGAATCATTAGTAGTATTACAATAGATTTTACTGAAAATGTATATTCCTTTGCAGCAAAATCAATACACAGCCTAATTCCATTTTTTAAATGTGTAATTTCCTTTTAACACATCTCACTGGCTTTTTCTTTTCTTTTTTTAAACTTAAAAACATTCTAACAACTTGATAAAAATAGCCCATCAATAATAACTTTTTTTTTTCTTTCCAAAAATATAATTCTAAAATTTTGATACATTTATAAGCCTTAAAAACACTGGGCACAAGGAATTTAATAGAAATCAAACAAACTTGATGCAAAGTTATGGGTACAACAAAATTTCTGAAGTATAAACACCCCCCCCCCCAAAAAAAAAAAAAAAAAATAGAAGGAACACTTCAAATTTAACTTTAATTTAAATATTTTAACATCAAAGTTTAAAAACTTTCCAGTTCTTTTTTTTTATAATACACTTGAAAATTTTAAATGCTGATTACTGCTGAAGTTCACATCCTTTTATTAAACATTACTCAATACATCAATAAGTTGTGACTTTTTTTCCCTTCCAAAATAAAGATGATTTAAAGTTTTAAAAGTACATGACTTTGTCTTAGTCTTTCGGATAATGCAGTTTCCAAGAATCTAATAGAAGCAAAATTATACATATCATGAGGGATATTTGAATCAGAAACCTCCTAAGAATTTTTGGTCAATATTCAGGTGGCACCAAAAGAAAGCTAATAAATCATGGCATGTGCAGACTTCTCAAATTTCTGGTTCCCAAAGATTCAGAAGATTAATATTTCAGGGTCTTTTGCTGATTTTTTTTTTTTTTTTTTTTTTAGAATGACATTAAAAAAACATGAAAACGCATATAAATGTAACACAGGAATTGAAAAACAGATTCTCAAATACACATAAAAATATACATACATTGATTTAAAAGAAAAGATTCCTTGCTTAAAAAAAAAAAAAAAAAGAATGAATGAAAGGAAAAGTAGGCATTTTAGTTCAATCTCTTGTTATTGACAGAAGGATGAAGTAAAAAAAAAAGGGGGGGGATAATTTAAATTATGATATAATACTTGAAAATAGAATATTCTTTTTTAGCACTTTTAATAAGTCATTGAAGGAATATTCAATTCACAAAACCAATCAATTAAAATCTTAAATAACTAAATAAATAATTCAGACCTGAAAAAATATCATCTTCATCAATAACAATTGTAATATTCTTCACAGATCCCATTACTTCAGCATCAAGTACAAGTATTAAATCAATATCATCAGATCCACACACATCTTCTTCATAACCTGAACAAGGCCTGTCACACTGCTTCAAATCGACTTCCTCAAGATCTAGATATGAAAATAAAAGGCATTGTTTAAGGATAGAATTCATGCCCAAACTTATTTTAGTTAAGACAATAATGAGCAAAACGCTACAACGCAACTTGAAAAGGTGTTTCAAGAAATACAAACAGCAGAGTTTAGTATTTTGAACGCTAAGTGGTTTTAGTCCAAAACCTAATTATCCAAATACAAAGAATTTTTTACCACTTTGAGAAAAAATGAACTCTGAAAATATCAATCAAACATACAAAAATATAGCTCCTCTCAAACTATGCTTTCTGAAAAGGGAAAAATCAATCTGACACAGAAAGACATATAAACTTCTTAAAACATTTTAAGAACTGAATACACAAAGCAAATATGTGGCAAAGTTAAAAATGAAGTAAACAATTTTTTAACATAATGAAATAGCGTTATCAAAACTAGTAACAGAGAATTGTATAATTGTGTGATCTTAATGGTGCATGATTTTTATAATTGTTAACTCGTATTGGGAGAAAAGAATATTAGCAAAAATGGTAGACATATAATATGTAAGTACACAAATTTGCATAAATGACCAAACAATTTATTTGATCTAGTTTACTACAGAACTCTTGAAGTAGCTATAACATGGAAAGAGCTTGAGAATTTTAGTTTTATACTATACTAGCTAAGTGCTTGCTTTTCATATGGAAAGAAAAGTTAAAAAAAAAAGAAGAAGCTAATTTTGCACTAAGGCACATAAATCTGAAGTGTAGAATTTTAGCTCGTGCATAATCTAGTAGGAAGAAGAAATAATTGCTACATAAAATCTATGAAAAGAGAGCAAGGACTGATGAGACTTTCTAGGCTTTAATTTAGTCTGAAATTAATGTTTGATGCATGAAAAACTCAACATTTGCATTTTGTGGCATATAACTAGATTATGCAGATCAGTACAGACACATTAATTTGTTTCTTTTCTTAAATGCCAGGTGTACCACATACAAACCTACACTAATCTATTACTTGAGCTGCAAATGGTAAATATAAAACACTAGTCAAAAGCTTGATATCAAAATAGTGAAGTAAATATGAAATGATTTTCTCAAAATTTAGCCCACTAATATTATAAAAGCAATAGTTTGTATATTTGCTACTCTTTACCACGAAACAGACACACATATTTGAATGTAATTTGAAATGGAGATAACTTATACCCTGAATTAACACACTGGCTATCTTTTATGCCAGGGGGAAAAAACAATAAAACACTGTTTCCTTGATTTTCATGTAGGTGTCAATAGGTGGCATTGATTTGCTGTACAAAAGTGATAACAGCACAGTAATAATGTAAAAACATATTTTGAAAACATTTAAAAACATTTATTTATTAAATTTCTTCAAAATGCCATACTTTTAACCAATAACTAATATAATTTACATTAGAAAAAAATATTTAAAAGTAAACTCAAAATACTTACGTAAACAAAGCCTTATATAGAAAAATTACATACGATTAGAAATGGGGAAAATGCACAGATATTATTAAAAATATGTGTATTTCTGAAAAAGTAAACAGTGCATGTGATTGACATCAGCTGACCTTTTTTGGGGAGGTGGGGTGTAAATTATGCCCTAGCACTAATGTATCCAGGCAACACCAGGCTATGCAGCTGGTTTAGAATAAAAGTTCATTTGACTGTTGTACATATGTATTCCCATTTTTTCCCATTTCAAATCTGCTTGCTTTAATTTCTAACAATGAACAACAAAAAAAGAACAAGTTTTTTTTACTTAAAAAAAGAATGAGTTTATTACATACATAATACTGAGAAATCATCTTTCATATAAATCTGTTTCACTTACCAGAGGTATGATTTGAGCATAAACAATACTCTCCATAGACTAACCCTGCAAATGGAAAATTCAATTCCGAACAAAGTTGCTGGCATCCATCTTGACTCATTAGATCAGTGAAATAGCCACCCGGTGAAATTCGAAATGCAGAAGATTCATAATTTTGTCTCATGCATCTTTGATCAGCTGAAACTAAAATTTCAAAATGCTATACATCAATAAATAATATACATGCACTGATTTTGTTATTCTTTTGCATATAATTTTTCAGCCTTAATTGTTTCTTTAAGTAATTGACCAAGGAAATTTATTTGCAATTTAAAAACAAGAAAGGAAACTTAAAGCATTTATGATTTACATAACTTTATTTTTATTTATTTTGTCACTGTGTGTGATTTTTACTTTTACACATATTCTTACTAAAAAAGTGTTAATATCATGCAAATTTTTAAGGAATCCAATGAAACTAGAGACTAGGAAAAGAAAAAAAAATTACCCTTACTCAGATAAAATGTACTGTGATACTTATTGCCCCACCTTCTTAAATTTTCTGGTGAAAGCTGATGACTTTCATTGGTGAGAGGCTAGTGTGGGGAGCTTGAGTAATTCTGTTATTTTTAGCAGTTAGATAATTCTGTGTAAATTTATACACATTGACTGCACTAACATATATTTCTATGTGCAACTGTATGACACCACACTTAATTGAGATTTGTTAATTTTGAAAATAAAAACTCTATAAAATAGTATATTATACCTCTATTATCTATTGCTTTTATGAAAATACTATGTTTCCTAAACCAATTTTTGGTTTTGTGTTTGAAAACGTGTCGATTATGGACGTCTTAAGTAGCAGTATATTTAAAACTTCAGGGGAAAAAAAAAAAAAAAAAAGTAATAATAATGAATCAAAAGTTGCAAGTTTGGAAAATGGATTTCATTTTTTCTGGTTATATTTGGTAATTATTTCCAAGATAATGAAATGATTTTTTAAATGCATTTTAATTTTATGCTTCCAGTTAAAAACAGCATTTAAAAGGTTAAGAGTTGTTTCATATAAATAAAACTCCCTATTTAAAAAAAAATATTTTTTTATTTTTTTTATATGAAAATAACCAATGCATAATACTTCTGGGGTTATCAAAAGACTAGCTCGTCCAAATTTACAAGTTGAGGCTTTAAGTGTAGTAATAACAACTATTTATTTTATTTCAATAAACTGGCATAAAAGAGAAATTTTCCACAATACAACTAAATAACTGTCAAATATAGAGTAAATTTGCATACACCAAAAGTATATATGCAATATGTGTAGTTGATAAAAATACTCTGGAAATAAAGTATGCATAAAGAAAAATATCATTAACTTTTTAGTATACTTAAGGCAGACACACACATACAAAACAAATAAATAAATATATACTTACTTAAAAGATTTCTATTGTCGAGTACAAAGATGATTAACATTAATAACTTTGCAAGCAATTTTACAAACTATACAATTAAAAAACAAGCAGATGGTACTTATATAAATCACAGTTTAAACAGGAAATTCCAGCGTAAAAATATTTAATGTTGATATGTTTGTTTCTACAAAATTCTTTCCTAGAAGAATACAAGAAAACATATGCCAAATGTCAATGTGTTATACTGAATGAAAACACAACAAATTGACTTTTGACTTAGAAACAACTATTAAACAATGTTTTAATCAATAAATTTACAGCAATTGAACAGTAGAGCACATAAGTTATATAAAAGAACTGCTATAAAAAGAATACAATATAGATTTTGATGTATGTAAAGAAAAATGAAACATACTATAATTTAGAAGTCAGCAATAAATTGCATTCATATCAATAAGCTGACTAAGAATATACAGATATTAAAAAACTGTAGTTTCTTTTTCTTCTTGGAGGGGGGGGGGGGAGGAACTTACTTCAAGAACCTTGAGATAAACCAATACTTGAAAAAGTTCATATAATGATTCTTCAAATACTCTACTTAGAGCACATAAGTATATAGAAGATGTATAAATATGTGCTGTAAATAAACCTGAATGAAATTTACTTTTAAAAAATATATTAAACTTAGAATGGCATTATAAAACTTTCTAAGTGCATTTCACAAAATATTTTTAATTTTTTCTTAAAATTTTGCAACTGGAATACATTTATCATTCTTACAATGCATAGCTCAGTTTGTGATGAGACATTCTAAAAATTTTCAAGTCCCTGATATGACTGGATTTAGATTATGTTCATAAATCACATGTTTCTTTTTTAAACTACAATCAAAGCATAGAACCAGTAGTAATCAGAAAAAAAAAAAGTATATAATGCCTGACTTAATTGTTCAAAGAAAATAGTTTGATCTTCAACTACAATATGAAAAAAGTATATCTGAATACTGAGGTCTAGTTTTCGTTATTATAGTAACAGTAACAAAAGGTGGGTGACACAGGCAAACATGACCTTGAGTTATCTATTCTAGATTAAAAGAGTACAGTTTAGAAAATTCATACAACACAGAAACTATTATGGCATCTTTGTCACAAAATGATACTGCTTTACCAGTCAGTTTATGAAAAAACATTAAAACTGATTTTCTTTAAGGGCAAAATTCGAAATTATCAGTATATTTTGAAATGGGATCAGTCAGAAAATTTGTCTCAGATTTTCTATCCAAAGTCCATTTCCTAAATATTTCTTTCGATTTGTATGATAAAATTAATCGTGATCTACAGCAGTGTTCCCCAATCTTTTTACATCCGCGAACTGACAAAAGTATAGGAAATGTTTTTTGCGGCCACAGCATCAGCTGAAAATAATCAATATTATGTAAACTTGTGTATTTTATTTATTAAATTAAGTGTTATAAAAATATCCCTCTTAACTTGCAATGTATTTGCTGAAGATAACATTTTTAACAAATTTGATTGTGAACAGTAAAGTCTTGTGGACCAGTGCTGGTTGCGAACTAGTGATTGAGAAACACTCATTTACAGTGCCAGCAAAATAAACTATAATAATGTTGACAGTTAAATTGTGCACCAAAAAAACCTATTGTATGTTTTCGTGGATATGCGGGTGTAAATAAAGATCATGTGATTAATTTGGAGTGCTGGGAAGTGTTTTGGCATATACAGGGTTATCAGTGGCCAACAGGAACATGAAAAACTTGGAATCGTCAGGTTTATTTTACTTTATTAGAAAACGTCAGGAAAAATTGCACATTTTGGCTATAAACCTAGAAAATCTTAGAGTGTGATTTGGAAGATTATCTGAAGTCAGCAGTTCTAGTTTAATTTAGCATTTGCTGTATGTCTAGAAACAAATAAATGACTTGATACAGGTGCACAGCAGTGTCAGAAAATGCCATTTTTTTTAGCACACAATTTAATTGTCAACATTATTGCAACCTAACTAAAATGTAAACTTTATTTTTGGGGGGGGAGGGGAATTAAAAGAGGTCCTAAAATACATTTAGCAGTTATATCACATGCTACCACTAATTTCAGCGCATTTAAGAAATTGGGCGACAGCAACTGTGTGTTACTGCAGCCACTAAAATTCAACTTCTAAGCAACCAAGATATATCGCTAAGATGATTGCGATGAAATCTGGCAGGAGCACTTACAACATTGGGAAAATGCAACAACGTTAATTAAAAATATTTGTAGTAAACATGTGAGCGTTGTTATTACATTAAGCCAACACTTACATTTGATAACAGCAGCTATTTATTTATTTATCTAAACAAAAGGAGCTATTTAACTTTAACTTCTACTCTTTCGTGCTTTAAGTTTTAAAATAATGAAAACACTAAAGAGTAGAGGTTTATTTAAATGGGTTTGATTAATTTTAGAAAAATGGCCGATTATCTGCAAGAGGGATGTGGCCAGGGGGGCTCCATGGGGATCTTTCTAAGTGGCCCTAACCTGCATTTATGCTGTTTTTAGAGAAAACCACAGAAAACTCTGAATGGCCATGTCAACGGACGAGGCCTGTATTTGAACCATACACTTTCCATCTCCCACTCGGCCACTGTTCGAGCTTTATTTAAATTGAAGTTTAATCTTGAACATATATGTATTACGGTGAATGTAATTAATCGGAGAACAGTACATAATTAATGGCCCCATCATTTGGTCAATGTGATTGATGAATACTTGTCAAATTAACCTTTTTTTCAGGTTAGAAAAAAGAACCACTTACAGCAAACTTTCACAATGACATAAGCCTCCTCAAAAATCCACTATTAGTGATCCTTTGATAATTCTCCAATCCCCACCCAAAACAAACAAACAAACAAACAAATTTCTTTTTGTCTCCTACAGCAATAGCCAGACCCACGGACATTTAATTTGTAATCAAAAATTAGCAGTGGTTCTTTTCTAACCAAAATAAATTGATAATTTGATAAACATTCAATATCTTATTACATTGACCAAATGGCACTAGTAATTATGCACAATTTACAGATTTATTCCATTTGTCGTAACATAATTGCATTGAAATGAATTTTAAAAGAGAAATCTATCTTATTCATTTCTGCAAATAAGGCAATTTAGAAACTTTAAATTTATGAATCATGTAGCAACAGTTAAAATTTTTTATTTGGGAATACCTTATTCCCCCGTACATGATATATATTTTGGTTACACACATAACCATCTTCAGTCGTTTCTGGATCTCTCACTAATGGCGGCTTCTTTTTATATCTTCTTCTTGAAAGTTCGATGCATGACGTCATCCCATGATTGGTCGATTGTATGAAGTGCATCGTTGATGCTGCATACAATCGACCAATCATGGGATGACGTCATGCATCGAACTTTCAAGAAGAAGAACGAAGAAGATATAAAAAGAAGTCGCCATTAGTGAGAGATCCAGAAACGACTGAAGATGGTTATGTGTGTAACCGAAATATATATCATGTACGGGGGAATAAGGTATTCCCAAATAAAAAATTTTAACTAATTAATCCGCCGTATTAAATAATGTTTTATATGTTTTTATCATGTAGCAACAGTTTCCATCAATAATACTAACAAACACTCTTTCATTTTCAAACAACTCTCCAACAGTTATTTCTTGATTAAGAAAAAAACAAACAAACATGACATCTCATAAAATATTATTACATTTATTCAGATTCCTATAAAAATACAAGGTAACAATTTATATAAAACTTTTAAAATATCACTTATCTATAATGCTTTTCAATCACACTTTTATCTGCGGATTCATTTTCAAAATCCAAGACACGATTTCTTTCAATTTCTTCATATGAAAGTGGTCGGCAATGTTCAAGAAAGTCTTCAGCGTCTGACTGAGATCACTGATTGGAAGCAAGGTGTCAAATCGTCCGGCACACGAGCAATACCGAGTCATGTTTTTGTCTTTTATCATCCGACACTTGACGCACTGCAAATCCTGCAGGACATGAGCCATCGATTTCCGATGAATGCACTCAATCATCATGGCTTCAATCTCTTTCGTATTGTAGGCCGACTTGCACACGCTGCAAACCCACAGTGGGAACCCCGTTGCTTCATTGATCACGTACTGATCTCGGCACAAATCGATGTTGCTGCAAGTGCTACAGGTTTTGCATATGACTTCTGTGAGCACGAACGAGAGGCACGGATCTTTCCACTCTGCTTCGTCGCTGAATTCTTTGACGCCCACAATCCTCAGTAGATCGCGGCGAAGCTTCAAAACAGTATCACCCAAGTGGCTGTCTAATGACAGTATCTTGCAGACAGCTTTGGTGAATTCCAGTGCCGGACTGGTCAGTTTCAGGTGAGAGCCGGGGTGAGACGGAAATACATCCTGACCGTCTGGTCCAATATTAGATGGAAACTTCTTCTTGATTTTTTCAACTAAGATATATAGTTTATGAGACAGGTTACTCCTTATATACTTCATCAGCATTGTATTGTTCTCTTCATTGGCTTCGTCTTCATTTACAGGGGATCCTTGGCTTGATTCATTCATGTTTGGGCAGGTATTCTCTTGCTTTTGGTAATAAGTGTAAGCCTCTTGAATATAGTCAGCAATGACATTATAAAAGTTGTCTTCTATCGCAGCAATCTGTGGAAGGAACTTGGCAATATTGAAGCACAAAGTCAGGGTTTGCCTGTCATCCTTTTCACTGACTGTTTCTTGAACTTCCTCATCTGCAATGATTTCGTCATTAGCAGTCGAGCAGCCAGGCTGAGGGTTTTGCCGATCTACATCCATCTTCTCACCATCTGCAGTCTTGTCTGACTCCAGAAAATTTTTGTTGACTTGGATGCCGCCATAATTTGCAGTGTCCAGCCACAGCAGGTACTCCCAGCAAGATTCCATTTCAGTCTGCAATCCATGAAAAATCTCTTTATTCTTAATACATTCGTTCACATACTGAATGTATGCCATCGCATCTTTGGCATTTTTACGTTTTGTGCAGATTATCATGCGATTATAGCAAGCATATATAACAATAGCTCCCAATCTCTGATACTCATAAATGAGTTGGGTAAACATTTTCTTCATCAAATTATTCAACATCTGCTTGATAGCTGGTTCGTACAACAGTGACTGAGGACACTTTAACCAGCGGTAAAAATTAATTACCTGGTTGTCAGCGAAGACATTTTTGTACAGCACAACATCTCGAACCCAACTGGTGACCATGGTTCGCAAAATTCTAAAAGCACCAGCACACAGAGCACTTTCATCATAGACTCCCAAAGATGTAATGTTGCCGGACATCATGTCTGAAACAGAGGTGATCGACACAGAATCAAATGCAATGCTCGAAGAAGTACCTTCCATCTCCATCAAGTTCAGGGCTTGCAAAACAGTTGCAACAGCCATCCCTTCAATCTGCAGCTCAACAGAAACACTAGAGTAAGCATCGCTCTTATTGACTTCTGCCAAGGAATTTTCAGATTCGGCCAGCAACCGATTGTCATCGGCCTCTTTACCACCGAGATCAGGTCTTTCGGTGGAGGAACACCAGAGGATAAAATTCTGTTTCTGTAGATGGCGAGCAAAAAATACATCGCTGCCAAACACAGAAGCATCCTGAGGCAAGTTTCCAATCGGAACATGGAAATACCGGCACTGTTCTAGGAGTACTGAAATAGTGGAGTCAACATTCATAAAATGGCGCAACATAGTTTTAGCACCAACACGTTGCCAATCCATGATCTGATACAAAGTGTCACTATCATGAACATGTATGGGAATGATCGGGAATTCAGAAAATCCAGGCATGAGGGAACATATATCTTGAGCAGACACAAGAGACTGAATAACTACTGCAGTGGGACCCTTTTTTTCATCTTTATACATCATTAAATACTTCTGCAAACCTTTATAGACTAATTTTATATCTTTCTCTGCATGGACTTCAAACGTGTAGTCAGTTTCTGGTAAAACAGAGGGATCGGTGCCAGCAGCAAGTTTTGCATTTCGTTCAGCATTAAACAAAGGTCCTAGATTGGGCATCTGATTACTTCTAACTGTATCCAGAACAAAAACAACTGCTTTTTTAGTAGGTGGGAAGAAAAAACCAAACATGGCTTTCTGGCCCGAAGAATGATGATACAAGTACAGTAACTTCAATGAACCAGGTTCCAAATAATTATGCTGTGCTAAAGTACGAAATTCTAAATGGCGCAGGTCGTAAGAATCATTATCAGAAGCTGCATAATGCTTCACAAACTTTCGACTGACAGTACAAACACATCCTATCTCGACAAGGGCTCGAAAAACAAGAGGCACTTGTGTTTCGTATACTCCTTCTATATGGGGCAGGGATAGTTCTGCTAACAGATCATTGCAGTGCTGCTGATAAACCTCTTCATCAACTGTATATTCATACAAGTTATACACAGGATGAGAACGAGGTAAAACTCGAGTCACTTTCCTCCATAATGTGCTTTCCCCTTGCTTTGGTATGTGCTGATTCACATAAAATATTCGTGGGATGGTCAGTTTGATGGAATGCAACTCATTTTCTACAAGAACCCACAGTTTATATTTGCCCAAGTGACCAGTTTCAGCTATCTGTATTATCTGCCAAGGGCTATCTAAAAGTGTTTTCTTAGCTTTACGTAGGAACTGACCAATACTAGAAGTAGCACCTCTATTCATGCTTGACGAAGGCTTTGAAGATATTATTTGTCGACCAAATTTATCAGCTTCCAAGGCCTTTCGCTTCTGAATCTGAAAAGCCCATTTCTTTTTTTGATATTTCAACCAAGTAACTACTTCTTCTCTTGTTTTACCCAGGCGTGGGGGTGGACCTAAGTATTCCAGCCAAGTTTTAGATAAATCTGACTCAGTTAGACCATTCTTCTTTTTATTTGATCGATCATCGAGACTGGATGAAGCTTTCCGTTTCGTGCATACAGGAACACGGGGTCCTGCATTAGCAGGCGATACTTGATCTTCCATGTCAGCAACATTTTCTCCGCTGTTCATTTCTGCTGGAGGAACAGTCTTTTCCCTCACCGAGAAAATTTCCGTAATTTTCTTTTGCTTGAGGATGTCGTTCTTTTCCAACAGTCTTTTGTGCAGCCAATCTGGATGGGCAACTCTGGGAACAGGATTAGGGACTTGCTGTAAAGCAGCAGGGATAGTTATAATTTTCTGAATTGCACTTCCGAACCTTTCAATGTAATAGTCCCAATCTAAAATGGATCGGATATCGAAATCGACCATGCCAGGCGATTTCAGCCACTTTCGCAAATAGTGCTTGCGTATACTAAGTTCAGTTTGAAAAATCGCTAAAGGAATAGCTCGCTCAGTAACAGGAGACCCTTCGGGTTTCTTTGATATTATGAAGCGGCAACTAAGGCCAGCATCTTTGACCATCTGATCGCCGAGGAATTCGGCCAATCTTTTCGCAGTACTGATAGAAGTGGATTTCTGAGCACCATATTCTTCAAGTTTTCGGGACATGCTGCGGTTTTCAGATATCAAGTCGAAGAGTTCTTTATCAGGCATATTTACAGCTTTGGTATACAATACATCGAGCCAGTAATCAGCAACTTTGGCAACAGCCGCATAACACTCTTCAAGAGTGTTACCTTTCAAAAAAGCATCAAAAACAGAAGATTGAAAAATTTTAATCAACTGCAACTCTCCTCTCCGCTTAACTTCAAAACCTTTGAGTTCAGCCAAAGATCCATCGAAATTGAATACAGCGTACCTTTTTTTCAACTTTTTACCTTCTTCTTTTGAAGCCGGCAACACCATTGCCAAATAAGGGCCATCCACTTCGAAAAAGATGGAGTTTTCATTCCTGATTTCATACAATCTTTTATCAGGATCAACTAGTTCATGGTACTGGTCATTTGTGTTATTATCTTTCACCATCAAGTTCAACATGGCACCTGGATAGGATATATGTAGCTTGGGCTTCTTGGGATCTTTTGTTTTTATTGTAAAGTTTTCAGGAAAAGTAGACGGGAGAATACACCAGATACCATCAGTATCCAACTCTAACGGCCTACCAATCTGCTCAACGATCTCTCGAGCTTTGGTAATTATGCCGGCACCAGTGTGGCACACAATGCCAGCCATTTCCATACTGTACCATCGAGCACCTCGTCTCATGACGTAGCCGTAGAAAGAATTCAAAATGCATTTGTGAGCTAGCTGCAAGGAGTCATACAGGACTTCAAGCGTCTTCGATGATTTAATGGCAGAAGCATCTCCTTTAGCAACTGCTTCAGCAACTTTCTTTTTTGCCACTTTCAGCAAGCCTTTGAATTCATATCGACGATCTCTGAAAGCACGGACTGTGTCAACGTAGAAAGAATTCTCTTGTTGACAGATGGTTGAGTTACGAACCTCTATTCGAGTGACGTGAGTTTTTTTGTACGCTTTCCTACAGTATTCAGCCAGCCTTTTCTTTTCTATTGCACACTGGTCTTCTTTGGAAAGTTCATGAAAAGCAATAGGTTTACCACCGGGAGTTTGCGAAGGAAAAGTTTCCGTCTCAAGCTGCTGTTGGATATGCTGAAATTCTCCTCGTGAAGCTGGCATGACTTCGCCCCTCCATGTCCAAGGCATGATTCTTCGACAGCGGGCTCCAGGTTTATTGAAATCACACGCTGCACAAGTAGCCTCGTCCACCATAGCCGAGGGCTGAAGCCTGTTCGTCAGAATGATATTTGGGTACATCGCTCCGACATCCAAATGGTAGATGATAGGATTTTCCAAACGTGAAGGACAATCACGGAGCTTTCTTAATTTCTCGATAATTTCATTCTTAACTTCTTCCAGGTTCAGCACTTGATCGATGGGGACATTTTCCTCAACTTCAATCGCATGCTTCAAAGTCCTCTCGACGTCGCCCATCAGTTTCTGCAATGCTTCAGGGACCAGCCTGAACCTGCAGGGCAGATTGGCTCGAAAGACGCCAGCTTCCAGGGACTCAACATGTCCACCAACGTATGTTTCTTGATCTAGGACGTGACCGTCGTCCGTCAACTTGTTCAACACAGTCTCTTGCTTGTTCGGAAAAATGATATTTGCGTGATACGCTTTCACCATTAGCAACGATTCGCATAGTGTCCCCGAGCCCTTTCGCAAGACCTCATCGGGCTCCATGGGAATAATGGTACACAAGGCGAATATGAAAGGATGGACATATTTCATGTATAAGTAATAGGTGGCCACTGCATCGGACACCGAATAGCTGGCTAATATCTGAGGCTGCTCGGATGCCATCTTGCACATCTCCTCGGGGTCCAGCTCGACTGGATCGTACCTCAGTTTTGCCTTCGCCACAGCTTTTAAGTTGTGGCTCCCGACGGGCAAGTAGCTGTCGCGCTTCACCCAGTGCAAGCAGTCCAAGTGCACACAGGGCCTACACAAGTAAAATCCATCCCTGCTAACAGAGAACCCAATTTCTTTCAGCATGCTAAGCTGATACACGGCAGCTCTAGCTTCGACGAATTTGAAATCGAAGTTGTCACCGTTGTACGTGACAAAGACGAGCGGCTTCACCCTCAATATGTGATCGAAAAACTTCAAAATCAACTGCTCTTCATTGGGTTCGTTGAATATGGTGAAGTTGCCTTCGAATTCTGGCTTGGGAGTGTATTCAAAATCATCGACATCCGCCGACACAATTTCTCGGTTAGTGATGAGAAAACCCTGTCCATCGATCATATATGATATCATCATTATCTGATCTGTGGCACTATCGGGAAACTTCAAAGGCAATTTAGTTGTTTCGATGTCATAAGCCAGAACTGTTATATCAGCAGGTTGTAACAGTTCTTCACATTTCCTTATTTCAGGGGGGTTGTTGCCCCTACCTTTCACATAATACCAGTGACCAATGAAGATGTTCACGTCAATTGACACACGAACGTGGTAGGGTACATCATATTCTCGAATATCGATTATGCTATCAACTTGCTCATAGAACTTTTTGGAGGTGTTGTTATCATTGGATTGATTTAGAATTTCGTTGAATGAAATAGAGTTCTTTTGTTTTTCTCGATTCTTTCTAACAAATGGCATAATATCTTTTCTAACTTTCATCAGATCAGATACAGTTATAAATGACAGCTTTACAAATTTACCTTTCAATCCTGATAGATGATTGGGCAAATCTAAGTCTTCTTTCTGAACTATTTCAACTTTATTGATAGTTCCACTAAACTTTCGGCTTAGATACGAAGCTACTTCTTGCTCAGCCCCTTTAACAGTGGAAACATAGAAATACGGTTTATAAGGTAAAGTGGCTTTAAATCGCCCACCGTCATCTTCGATAAAATAATAATCAACGGCACTAATTAGGCGTTTGTCGTCGTCCAAAATTTCGGTAGCATGCATATTATAAAGCCATGCTTTTCTTTCTGCACTTTCCTTGTACCGAACAAAACCAAACTTCGCATCAATTTCGTCATTAAAAAGACATTGTTGCAATCGTCGTTCACTAGTATCTTCCTGTTTTGATGATCCTTCTTCTGATTTTAAAGGATCAGCCTTATATTTACCAGAGTTCATAAGCACCATGTTGGTTTCGTTACCAGGCTACTTATTATGAATAGCTAATTAATCTTTTAAAATGTTGATGATTAACTACATGATATTGCAGATTTCTTAAGAATGATAAAGTAAACGAAATAATTCAGCTTTTGACAAATTTATTATAAGGTGATTCTCAGAATGTTATAAATAAAAAAAAGTAAACAAACAGAAGTTTACATTTTCCGCGTTTTCAAGAAAACAGTTATTAATAAAGTTAAGGAGGCAACATAAACAATCGATTTGAAATATGGAGTGGTGTTTGCGAACGCAACAACTCTAACCTGCGTTCAGTTACATTTAGATATATGACATCATGTGGACATCATCCATACTCTAGGTAAAGTGCGGGTGGTGCAGGCCCTGATTATCACATGGGCACTTGGCGGACCGTGCAGGGCCATAGTGACTCTTCTACCAGACACCCCGATGAGTCATCCAAAGAGGCTTAAGGATGCTCGCTTATTGGTTCCAGATAAGGCGATCATATTTCTAAACAGCATTTTGGGGGCAAATGAAGCATTGTCCTCCAATTCCAAGAAATCTTGGGGACACTAGAAAATATTTTTTTATACCCATACTTTAAATCTTGACTGACTTTGATACTTAAAAACTAAATAGCTTTTTATATCAATTGTGTATTCTTATTTCTAATAAATTAATAGAAGTATTCCATTCATTTATAAATATTTATTTAAACCAGAAATATGAAAGGAACATCATGTTGAAATATTGCAATTTATTCAAAATTTAACTCTTGGCATAGTTTTCGTATTTTTTCAGAAGACATTGCTTTTTACATTGGCTCATTTTTTGATAACTTTTCGTGAAACTTTGTACACCCTCTAAAAATGGTATTCGAGCGCAAGAAAAATTTCGTACACCAATTTCATATTTAACCCATTTATGCCTAGCGTCCCTTTTTTGGGACGGCATTTTCGCTATTAGTCGAAAACGTTATTTATTTTTCCTAGCCTTTATTCATGAGTATTGATCCTCAACTCTACAACATTTTAACATGACCAAGTAGGATGTTGATATTTAGATTTTTATGCATAATGATTTTAAAAGAAATCATCCCTTTTTCAAGAAGTTGACATCAGAAATTTATCTATTATTTCTGATATCAGTAAAAATCGAAGAAAGTCGCAAAAATATCCAGGCACAAATGGGTTAAAGCGTGATTCTTCATGAAAAGTGATTAATCATTAACAAAACTGAAATGGGAAATTTGGCTCATAGTCGAATACTTTATTGAATGTCGTCTGTACAAGCTACACACACAATGACAGCAAACGTTTTCAGAGATCGAATTTCATTGTTTCTCTGAGCAAAAGGGGCTTATAGTTTTTTTTTTTTCCCTTCAGTTTTTCTGAAAGAAATAAACTAAACTGAAACTCTCAGGGGAAAAGTACAAACCATTAAATTTGGGGACATTTCGCGTCCCCAAGAAGTATTTTCGGGGACAAAACGAAAAAAAGATCTATATTTGGAGACTGTCCTCGAATTTCGAGGACGTAGGTCACCTTAGTTCCACAACTTAGATACGTCATCTAACGGCCAAATCTGACCAATGAGACACGTCTGTAGGAATCTTTGGATGACTCATTGAAGTGCACGAGAAGGCCTGATAGAAGATTTACGATGGCTCCGGCCGTGCCAACACGGGGCCATCGCTAAGCAACGGGCCTGCTTATGAGTTGCCATCGCTAAAAGTGAGTTTATCATTGAGGCCTGTTTTCCCCAGTCACAGTATTCTATTTTATTATTCTAAGTATTATAAATGTTGTATTATTTATTATTTTAAAACAATTTTTTATACTTTTGTCGTACTTAAGAACTTTAGATGTAGGTAATCGCTTTGTGAATCTTGCGCCATTTTCTTTCATGAAAATTTATCCTAATATTCGAACATTTTGCTCTGAATGTAAAGGTAAGTGAACGCTTATAATGTATTTAGAAATTCTAAAAATATGTATGTAAATCATGTTTAGTGAATAATTACTCATGTGTTATTTATAAATAAATTATTTTAATCAGAAATCGTATTACTTCAGTAGTTTTTATTCTTGTAAATAAGCATGGCGTTGTGATACTATTTAGACAATTTAATTTTGCCAGTTGAAAATGTTATTTATCAGTTATATATGCCTTGATTATGTGATTAAGACTTACATCTAGTACAGTGCAGAAATACAGTAAATTATAAAATTATTGATTTTTGACCGTTTATACAGAAACTTCAAATGTAGTTAATATTTTGTACAAGCGTTCATTATGCTTGCTCAATTCCTAAGTTCGATTGAGAAAGCAACAAAAGAATAATATATACTACATGAAATGTCTTTATTAAAGAATAATTAATTTAGGGATCGCGCTATAGAGCGTATTTTATCAATTTTCAACAATATACAGGATATCCCGAAAACACTAAATGCGCTTTAATACATCATTTGTTAAAGATTAATCTTGAATTGTTTAAAATAACGTAGGAAATACGACTACGTTCATGAAATATTCATTATAAAATGTATTTCTCATTTCTGTATTTAGTTATTTTAATGTATATTAAATATCCACTTGTGAAACTAAAATAAGCAATCGTGAATCATGAAAGTAAGCGCTACTTTGTTTTTCCTTCAAATTTTATGCATCTATTTTATTAATGCCAATATGTATCATAGCAAACAAATTAATAATGAGTTCGTACTTGAATTAGTAACACAATTACTACTTAAAACTACATTAAATAACGTTTGAAAGCACTGGGAAGCTTAAGAAATGCTTGATGTATACGTGAAGACTCGAGCATCCGAGCCTCTTTGGATGACTCATCAAAATACACGCGCAGGCCCGTTACTAATTGCGAAGGCCCCGGCCAACACCACACTAGAGCGGGGCCGTCGCTAAGCAACGGGCCTGCTCATGAGTTGCCACCGATAAAAACGAGTTAATCATTGAGGCCTGTTTTCGCCATTCGCAGTGTTCTATTTTCTTATTCTAAGTATTCTAAATATTAAAAATTTTTTATTATTTTAAAAGAATTTTTTTTATAGTTTTGTCGTACTAAAGAACTTTAGATGTAGGTAATCGTTTTGTGAATCTTGCGCCGTTTACTTTCATAAAAATTTATCATAAAATTCGAACATTTTGTTCTGAATGTAAAGGTAAATGAACACCTTTATAATTGATTAAGAAATTCTAAAAATATGTATGCAAATCATGTTTAGTGAATAATTATTCATGTGTTATTTATAAATAAATTATTTTAATCATAAATCGTATTACTTGTGTAGTTTATTCTTGTAAATAAGCATGACGTTGTGATACTAGTTAGACAATTTAATTTTGCCAGTTGAAAATGTTATTTATCAGTTATATATGCCTTGATTATGTGATTCAGACTTACATTTGGTACAGTGCAGAAATACAGTAAATTATAAATTATTGATTTTTGCCCGTTTATATAGAAACTTCAAATGTAGTTAATATTTTGTACAAGCGTTCATTATGCTTGCTCAATTCCAAAGTTCGATTGAGAAAGCGACAAAAGAATAACATATAATACATGAAATGTCTTTATTAAAGAATAATTAATTTACGGATCGCGCTATAGAGCGTATTTTATCAATTTTCTCCAATATACAGGATATCCCGAAAACACTGAAATGCGCTTTAATACATCATTTGTTAAAGATTAATGTTAAATTGTTTAAAATAACGTAGGAAATACGACTACGTTAATGAAATATTCATTATAAAATGTCTTTCTCATTTCTGTATTTAGTTATTTTAAAGTATATTAAATATCCACTTGTGAAACTAAAATAAGCAATCGTGAATCATGAGAGTAAGCGCTACTTTGTTTTTCCTTCAAATTATATGCATCTATTTTCTTAATGCCAATATGTATCATAGCAAACAAATTAATAATGAGTTCGTACTTGAATTAGTAACACAATTACTACTTAAAACTACATTAAATAACGTTTGAAAGCACTGGGAAGCTTAAGAAATGCCTGATGTATACGTGAAGACTCGAGCATCCGAGCCTCTTTGGATGACTCATCAAAATACACGCGCAGGCCCGTTACTAATTGCGAAGGCCCCGACTAGAGTGAGTTGACCAAAATGTAAAAAAAGCAATTGGGGACAATTGTTAATTATTACATTGTTTTTAATTAGATTACTGATAATTATTTCATTAATTATAAAATGTCTTCAATTTCGTTCCGAATTTGGGGACATATCCTCAATTTTATGTTCAAAAATATGGTCAGGGCCAGTCCCATGGGTGTGTGTGTGTGTGGGGGGGGGGTTGAGCCAGCCATGTTATAATTTTCATTAATAAATATTTCACAAACACATTTTAAATGCACATATTTTAAGTAGACTTAACTTTAAAAATCAATTGAAAATTGCAGAAAATCATATAATGAATTTAAATAACTAAATTCAATTAAAAATATGCAAAATAAAGGTTAATTTTTATCATTAGGTATTGGAGACTTCAATTAAGGAATGCTCAATAAAAGATTGTCATTTAGAAAAAGGATGAAGATTGAAAATTTCTCCCTGCCTCTGTAAATAAATTTTGAAGACAGAATAATCGGAGTTTTTTGATAACTATCTGATTTCCGGAGCAATTAAAATATCAGAGAAACCCCATGGGGAGAGATTGTAAAATTACATTATTTCTGGGGTTACCATGAGAGAAATCACATATACTGAGCACATATTTTTCAAATGATACTCTCTCTTTCTCTGCATCGTACTTATAATTAAACTTCCCCTGTAAACAGCAATATACAGCTGAAAAAGATGAGAAGGATGGCCTTCACATTTGCACATGTACACTAGAGATGAGACGGGCTCAGCCCGAGCCCGAGCCCGGTTCGGGCCCGGGCTCGGGCTCTGTAATTCACAATTGCGTTCGGGCTCGGGCGGGCGTGAAAAATTTCTATTTTATTGAACAATCCTTGAAACAGATTTTTAAAAAGTGATTCATATGGAAAATCAAAGTACTTATATAAAAAAAAAATCTGGAGTGACTCCACTCGGCTTTCCGAACACTTACGATTAAGATAATTAGCAAGTATTTAAATAAATTTTAATCGATGAATAATTCAAACATATATACAAAATTGAAACTCAATCGAATGCACCGTTTAAACGCTTGCGCACTTTCAAGAATTTCTCCCCATATGCCATTATGCCATACTATAAAAGAAATCTTGGTCGTAGCCCTGTAGAAAAACTATAAGTCCTATACACACCAAAATCAATACCGGTCTTAAGATGGTGATTTATAACATATATACCCAATTTGAGCTCAATCGAATCTACCGTTTAAACGCTAGTGCACTTTCAGAGAAATCCCTCCCCCCCGAAATAAGCATAATGTAAAAGAAATCTTTGTCGTAGCCCTGTAGAAAAACTATAAGTCCTACACACACCAAAATCCATACCGGTCTTGTGACGGTGGTTTATGACATATATACCCAGTTTGAGCTCAATCAAATGCCCCGTTTAGGAGCTATCGTGTTCACTCACATACATACAAACACATATACACACACACATACATACATACATCTCATAAAAATAGCATAAATGAATTCAGAAGATCTCAAAACGTGTAAATACACCAAAATCTCGAAGTCGAATTTTTCATGATTACAATACTTTCCTTACATGGTACATGTTCGGAAAGTGAAAATAGCGGCACGGGTGCCTGGAAGGCGCTTGAAGATCTTTGAGTATTTCAGAACGGCGGCTTATATTGCTTAGTTAGTCATGAGATCCGACATTATTTCATAAACATAGATATAAAGAATTAGAAAGTGCATTAAAAATTTCCAACTACATTTGTCTTTAATTTGTACAAATTAATTCGCAAAATTTATTGTATTCTATCAAAGAATTACTTCTTTGAATTTTATTGAATTTTATTTATCTTCAGCTGAAATTTCGGGCTCGGCGGGCTCGGGCTCCGACTTAAATAATATTGTTCGGGCTCGGACGGCTCGGATTAAAAGTCTTCGGGCTCGGGCGGGCTCGGGCTTCAAAAAATGAGCCCGAACTCATCTCTAATGTACACTACATGATATGCTTCAAAAAATGTCAGCTAAGCGGCACTTTGCAGCATGAAATCAACTCTAAGTATTAGCTAAATGTGCTCAAAAACTACTGAACAAATGTAGGAATTAGTAGTAACTGAATAGGAATTAGTAGTAACTGAAACTGGTGATTTTTCAGTTAAAAAATATATCCCTTTCCTTTATGTATCACTTTATCAAGAATGTTGAAATATAATTTTCCATCCTGTCCCATGCATATTATCAGTAGAACTTTAGTAGTATATAGCAGGATATCCGGCAGAGAAATCGGATATTCGGTAGTTGTGATTCGGATATCCAACGGTATTTCGGATACTGAAAAATCAGCCGGATATCCGGTACATCCCTATCAGAAATAGAATAATTCTTTTAACATAAAATTAATAAATCTTTAATGTTTCTTTACGTCCACAAGTGTTTTTCTTAAATGTTCGAAATTTTACAAAATGTCTTCTTTTTAGATTAAACAAAAGTAGTAAAATTTTGGGACTTTGAACTCTCTCAAAAAATGATACAAATAAACGATTTGCCATCTAATTCTGAAATTTTCAAGAATCCTTCACAAATGAGTAATCAATATAAGCACAAATCTTTATTATTGGACCAAAATACTGTGGTATACTGGTCCATATTGAATGAATAGACCCAGAGAGTTGTAATCTTTCAAAAATGGTGGGGAAATAAATGTTTCGATTATTAAAGCTCCAAAATGTTAGAAAAACACGAGATTTTAATGTAAAATCAGGAGACCAGGAGAAAACATCAAAATCCAGTAGTCTCCTGAAAAATCCAGTAGAGTTGGCAGGTATGCAATAGTACATACGCAAATAAGACAGTGTTGGAAAGTGTTTTATAAACAGTGCTCTCGGTTTGGCTTCCTTTCCTTTTTTTGAGTAAATGTAAAGACTCCATTGAGGGTCCCCCAAACTCATTTCCGCCAACCCAAACTAGGACACTGATAGTTTTGTCGCATACGGAAGGGCAAATATTTTCCTCATTCCTGAGAGAATATTTTATCACTAAATTAAAAGTTATGAATATTTTATGAAAATTTAATTACTTGTAACAGAGTCAGGGATGTAACCATCCCTACCCAACAAAAATGTGGATTTTGTTGGCAAAGTGATAATAATTGAGCCTTTTTGTGGAAAATTCCGCCTTTTACGTACTGACCTCCGAAATTTATTCATGTAATTCCCTTTATTAATGTAAAAACCAGATTGATAATTAATGCGTAAATAATGTGAATCCTCTGAAAGTCGAACGTTTGCGGCTCCCTCTGTACAAATTACAGAAGCATTTATGCTGTTTCTATGTTCACTTAAATGAACATGATAACTTAGTCTTCAGATATGATTTGACATCTGATGAAGACAATCGTTTTTGTTTGCTTAGATTAAAGAGCATTTCGGCGAGTACCTACTTCTACAAAACCAGCAAACAAGTCTCGTAATCTGAGAATAACACAATGGTAGAAACTTGTGAGTTAGAAGATCAGAAAATATAAGGTGACCAAACTTCCCTAATTTTCTGGGTCCTCAAAGAATCGATCATGTCGATCATTTTAACAGACTTGAAAAAGTAGGAGGTACTATGTTTAACTCGAAATTTTTTTTAATGTATGCGTAGAAAGATATTTTTTGTCCACCTAAACCGATTTCCAAAATTCTTCCTTTATTCGAAAGGGGATAGCTCAGTTGTGGTCCCATATTAATTTCGTTCTTTGCATATTATTCCGAAAATCGAAAAAACCTTTTCTAAACCATCGTTTAAAGGGTAAACCATCGCTTAAAGGGTTGCAACTAAAGGTGCTGTTCGTATTATGTCAAAAGTCACCAAGGTTGGTCACGTTCGGGGACCTTATCTTTATCGTCAGGTTTGGCGTCAAAAGATAAGTTCCCACCACTATACTCATTTTGGAAATATCTTCCATTTTTGGCGAGAAATTGCGAACTTGAGAAAACGGAGTGGAAAGCGGCGAAAGTTACACTATTTTCTCTGCATTTTCGCGCATGTAAATGTTACATTAAGAAACAATTTATCTGGTTTCACTTATGCTGTTTGATCGACAAATGACTGCGCATCCTTCTGTCCACTGTTAGCTATTGTAATAAACCAAAAAAAGGGTGTTAAAAACATCAATTTATCACCAAAACACAATATGCCGCTAGAAAATTAAAGTCCAGGTTATTTATCAAATTCAATCCCTTAAAATCTTCTGAAATTGTTTCTCTCTTATGTTCAAAATGGAGTTTCTCTCACTGAAAATACGTTACGTAAACTCTTTCTTGTTCCGCAGGAGGAAGTTGTCCCCATGCTTGTTAGGTTCGTCCACGCAGGTAGAATATAGGATATAACACATTCCGTAGCTACTTGCTGGGATTTGTGTTCTCCAAAGTTCCCTTCAAATATGTAAACATTGGAAATCGAGTGACGGGCATCGGTCCTAGCAATTAAAGAGTAAAGCATTTCCCACGCTGACTGCTAGCCAGTTTCGCTCTTTTTTAATTTTCCCACCTAGCATGTGAATGAGATTATGAAAGCTTGCATTAAACATGGAGTTAAAGGGGTTTTCTTCTTTATAACCTCTTCTTAATATAACAGGAATAGTGAAATTATAAAGATAATTAAATAAAACTATCAACTTCTCCTAGTGTCACGAAAAAGTTGGTGGTGAGGTGTAATGAGGCATTAAAAGAAAAAAAAAAATATTTATTAATCTTAAAAATGCAGTTTAAATAGCTACAAAAGCTTTGAGGATTACCCCCAAAACTATTTAAATATGCAGACATAAGTTTGATTATTTATTTTTAAAGGCGTTATTACATTTTTTCAATTTCGAAATATAAATAAATAATTAATAAAATTGATGCATCGACTCCTATGTTATGGAAAAAGTTTTCTTGACAAATTGTTTGCATGTATTGCCGCTAGATGGCAGCATCAGATATTCTCCTAATTAATCCACCCCATGTTCATCCTCAACTGAAGCTGGGCTACTTTGATAGCATGGCGTTTGTTCTCCTTATCTGTAACTCCATGTGAACGACCCAATACTGTTCACGATGTCAATCTCTCCGAGTAAAATACGACCTACTCATGTTTTACTCGAGATTTACCCGAAAGTGGCAGTCTGAATGCACCCAGTGTGACTGTACAGTGTATTATCTTTTTACACGATTTTTTACTTCCTTGTACGTAGTATAAGGAAGTAATGTGATCCCGAAAAATTTTGGGGGCCAAATTTCGACATAAAAACCGATTTTGACTACCTCAAAATTTAATTAAAAAATTTTTTTCGATGCATCTCATCGTAGGCTAGCATGCACGATCATATTAACGCGTCTGCAACTCATTTTGACCAGTGGCGAGTCTACTGTGGCCAGTTTTTCCATGCCGTCTGTACGTACGTACGTACGTATGTATGTAACTCGCATATCTCAAAAACTAATGGTCGTAGAATGTTGAGATTTGATATTTAGGATTGTTCTATGATCTAGTTGTGCACCTCCCCTTTTGGTGGCAATCGAATGAATAGTTTATGTACAGGACCGCACAAAAGATTCGAAATACATTACGCTCTATGGGCCGAAATTCATTACACTCGCATATCTCAAAAATTATTAGGCGTAGAATGTCGAAACTTCACATTTTGGATAGTTGTAACATCTAGTTGTGCACCTCCCCTTTTGGTTCCATTCGATTGGATAGTTTATCTATAGCACCGCCCAAAACATTCGAAATACATTACGCTCAATGGGCCGAAATTCATTAAACTCGCATATCTCAAAAACTATGAGGCGTAGAATGTTGAAACTTTATATTTAGGATTGTTGTAACATCTAGTTGTGCACCTCCTCTTTCGGTTCCATTCGACTGGATAGTTTATCTACAGAACCGCCTAAAAGATTCGAAATACATTACGCTCTATGGGCCGAAATTCATCAAAGCGTTTTTTAGAGGTATTGGGCTATTTCAAACGACTCAGAAGTGATATATGCTGTAAAGAGTTAGAAAATGAATTTCTCCATTAAAAAAAGTGTCTTTATCATTTACAGTTCTGCTACAGGAACACTCAAAAGATTTTCAATACATTACGGTCAATGGCAATTTTAGGGGCATTCATCCATTTCAAGCACAATACCGTCCTACAACATAAGTTAGGTAATGGTCGGACCACGGTCACGTGCCTCCCTCAAGAACTATGCCAAAAGTCGCCAAGCTTGGCGACTTTTGGTGTACGTGTGTGCATATTTAACTCTCAAATCTCAAAAACTATTATGAAATTTCATATGTAAGATTGTTGTAACATCTAGTTGTGCATCTCGATTTTTGGTTCCAATCTACTGGAGTTTCTTTACAGGACCACCAAAAAGAATTTCAGTACTTTAATGTCTATGGACATCTTCAATATAATACAATTGTAGTCAGTCATTGTTTGGTATATGCCCAAAATCTCGCCGTCTGTCCTCGACCTTGGCGAGTTTTGCCGAAATGTCGCCAAATTTGGCGATAGTCAGTCATTTGGTCCATGCCCAAAGTATCGCCATTTGTCATCGTTCTTGGCGAGTTTTGGCGAAATATCGCCAAATTTGGCGATAATCTGTCATTGTTTGGTCCATGCTTAAAATCTCGCCAAATGTCGTCGACATTGACGATTTTCGCCGAAATATCGCCAAATTTGGCGCCAAAAATTATTTTGTATTTTGTATAACTCTAAAAGTTTAACCCGTACAATTTTGAACTTTTGTATTTAGAACTATATTATAATATCTAACTGTTTTCAATATCTTTTTTGACAGCAATCGACTGGGAATTTATTTACAGGGTGAGCCAAATGACTTTAAATACATTAAGGTGTATGGATGCATTAAATTCATTGAAAGTCAGTGGTCAATGACTACTTTGGCTATCCCCAAAATCTCGCAAACTATCTCAAGTTTGTCGGCTTTTGGTGAAATATCGCCAAATAAAGTGTCAGAAGGAAATCTTTCAAATTGAACTCAGCTTGGCGATATCGAAATATTTGGCTAGAAATCGCTATACCTTACTATTATTGATATTTTATCTCTTTCAAACAAATAAGTTTAGAGGAAGTGCGTAAAAAACGTTTTTGAATTAATAGACGTGCAAGGAAGTCATGTGTTGGACACATCAGATTTTTTTCACATGGTTTCGAAAGAACCCGGTGTAAAAATAATGACGAAAAACACCTTTTCCGATCTTTTATTTTACCAATGCGTAGCAGTAAAACTTTTTTTTTTTAACTTTTTACGTCTGTCGCATGTATTTATTACTCAGCATTCGCAAAGTGGTGTATGGGAGGGATTATATAGCAAAGTCTATCCACCATTATTTAATAAAGCATGCTTTTTTACACGGTCACAGTGTCGTACGGAACGTAGCCACCGTATAAAAAGAGAATCCTGTGTATACTATTTCTATGGGTTTAGTTTTAATGCAATAGAAATAAAAAGTTACACAGCAGGTTATGACGTATATGCAAATTGCATCCAAATGCTTCTTTATGAGTAAAAAGCGGGAACCCTCTACTCCCTTGTTCAAAAATGTTGTTCAAAGACTTTATAATTTAAATTTTTAACATAAAGATAACGCCTTTTAAAATAAGTACTAAGCCTAGCTGTCAGCATGCACGGAATATAACTAACCATTTTGTGTAAACAGTAGTTTTTCAGAACTAGGGTGCTATTTCTATCAGTCCCAGATTGTTGTCTAGGCGACTTTGTTGACATGATTTATAGACAGGTTTTGTAGACATGAACTGTCACGGTGAAGATCTTTTCTAATGTGTTTGCCAGATAACGTTGGGGGGTGGGAGAGAATAAAACGTTGAAGGTCACACAAGGTTATAGATTTCAATTCCAAATATGTGCTTTATGGAACGAGAAAAACAAACACGGCACAATCATGGATTATGATGCCCTTTACAAACAGGATTTAAAATTTTGAAGTATATTTACTTCCTTGTACGTAGTATAAGGAAGTAATGTGATCCCGAAAAATTTTGGGGGCCAAATTTCGACAAAAAATCCGATTTTGACTACCTCTAAATTTAATTTTAAGAATTTTTTTGATGCATCTCATCGTAGGCTAGCATGCACAATCATATTAACGCGTCTGCAACTCATTTTGACCAGCGGCGAGTTTATTGTGGTCAGTTTTTCCATGCCGTCTGTACGTACGTACGTATGTATGTAACTCGCATATCTCAAAAACTATGGGTCGTAGAATGTTGAGATTTGATATTTAGGATTGTTCTATGATCTAGTTGTGCACCTCCCCTTTTGGTCGCAATCGAATGAATAGTTTATGTACAGGACCGAACAAAAGATTCGAAATACATTACGCTCTATGGGCCGAAATTCATTAAACTCGCATATCTCAAAAACTATTAGGCGTAGAATGTCGAAACTTCATATTTTGGATAGTTGTAACATCTAGTTGTGCACCTCCCCTTTTGGTTCTATTCGATTGGATAGTTTATCTACAGCAACGCCCAAAACATTCGAAATACATTACGCTCAATGGGCCGAAATTCATTAATCTCGCATATCTCAAAAACTATGAGGCGTAGAATGTTGAAACTTTATATTTAGGATTGTTGTAACATCTAGTTGTGCACCTCCCCTTTCGGTTCCATTCGACTGGATAGTTTATCAACAGAACCGCCTAAAAGATTCGAAATACATTACGCTCTATGGGCCGAAATTCATCAAAGCGTTTTTTAGAGGTATTGGGCTATTTCAAACGACTCAGAAGTGATATATGCTGTAAAGAGTTAGAAAATGAATTTCTCCATTAAAAAAAGTGTCTTTATCATTTACAGTTCTGCTACAGGAACACTCAAAAGATTTCCAATACATTACGGTCAATGGCAATTTTAGGAGATTCATCCATTTCAAGCACAATACCGTCCTACCACATAAGTTAGGTAATGGTCCGACCACGGTCACGTGCCTCCCTCCAGAACTATGCCAAAAGTCGCCAAGCTTGGCGACTTTTTTGTGTACGTGTGTGCATATTTAACTCTCAAATCTCAAAAACTATTGTGAAATTTCATATATAAGATTGTTGTAACATCTGGATGTGCATCTCGATTTTTGGTTAAAATCTAATGGAGAGTTTATTTACAGGACCACCGAAAAGAATTTCAGTACTTTAATGTCTATGGACATCTTCAATATAATACAATTGTAGACAGTCATTGTTTGGTACATGCCCAAAATCTCGCCGTCTGTCCTCGACCTTGGCGAGTTTTGCCGAAATGTCGCCAAATTTGGCGATAGTCAGTCATTTGGTCCATGCCCAAAGTATCGCCATTTGTCATCGTTCTTGGCGAGTTTTGGCGAAATATCGCCAAATTTGGCGATAATCTGTCATTGTTGGTCCATGCTTAATATCTCGCCAAATGTCGTCGACATTGACGAGTTTCGCCGAAATATCGCCAAATTTGGCTCCAAAAATTATTTCGTATTTTGTATAACTCTAAAACTTTAACCCGTAGAATTTTGACCTTTTGTATTTAGAACTATATTATAATATCTAACGGTTTTCAATATCTTTTTTGACAGCAATCGACTGGGAATTTATTTACAGGGTGAGCCAAATGACTTTAAATACATTAAGGTGTATGGATGCATTCAATTCATTGAAAGTCTGTGGTCAAGGACTACTTTGGCTATCCCCAAAATCTCGCAAACTATTTCAAGTTTGTCGGCTTTTGGTGAAATATCGCCAAATAAAGTGTCAGAAAGAAATCTTTCAAATTGAACTCAACTTGGCGATATCGAAATGTTTGGCTAGAAATCGCTATATCTTACTATTATTGATATTTTATATCTTTCAAACAAATAAGTTTAGAGGAAGTGCGTAAAAAACATTTTTGATTTAATAGACGTGCAAGGAAGTCATGTGTTGGACACATCAGATTTTTGGAATATGCTTGGCGAAAATTGTAAATTAGTTTCAGTAAGTGATTTTAAGATGGATTTCGATTCCAAAGATGTGTTTTCTGGAACAAGAAAGACAAACACGGCACACTCATGTATCAGGATGCTCGTTTCAAACAGTATTTAAAATGGTGACGTATATTTGGAATATGCTTGGCGAAGACAAATAGTTTCAGTAGGTGCTTTTAAGATAGATTTTACTCCAAAGATGGGTTTTATGGAACAAGAAAGAGTTGATTCCTATTTTAACGCCCCCACTCTCGCTAACTTAAAAAAAATTGGCGCGGTTTGCAATCATGGGTCTTTAAGAGCTATGCAAAAGTTTCAGCGCTCCCAAAAGAACTAGATGAAAACTAAAGTGAACATATTAACGATAAATTCACCAGTTAAGGAATTTGAAGACACTGAATTATTAAAACTACTTTAATTGGCAACCAAAAATAAATAGATAAGTAATGGAATACTGTATTTACATGTTTTTCCTAATTTAATGTTAATTCTAAATTAAGGTTGCCACGACATAAATACAAAAAGTCGTCGTGGTAACTGCATATATTTAATTATCGCCACCCTGGCGGGAGTCGGAGCGTTAAAGTAGCAATCAACCCGAGAAAGCCAAGCACGGCACACTCATGGATTATGATGTATATTCCAAATAGTATTTAAAACGGTGAAGTACAGTTGGAATATGCTTGGCGGAAATTATAAAACAGTTTTAGAGGCGATTTTAAGATAGATTTCGATTCCAACGAAGGGTTTTATGGTACAAGGAAGAAAAATAAGGCACACTTATGAATAATGATACACTTTCCAACTTAATGGAATAAGGAAGAAAAATAGGGACTACGCATAAATTAAGATACACTTTTAATATATAGCACTATAGTCAGGGGCGTAGCCAGAAATTTTTCGGGGGGGCGGTTACGACTACTACAACTCATATATATGTATACGTGTGTGTGATAATGTAGTGAGGAATAGACATTTAGTATGGCAAAAATTTCTCATGGGGGGGATGACCCCCCCCCCTTGGCTACGCCCCTGACTTTAGTACGTATTTAAAATCTGAAAGTGTTTCAGATTTTTTTTTTTTTTTGCAAAGTTATTTATTTATTTAATCACCAAATCGTTCACATTATGGATAAAGAGCATTAGTTTAACCGAAGATTGTAACAATTAACAACAATTACAAACCGTCACAATTGTACAGAAACACGAATACTACCTTTTCAACAGTAGTCCAACAAAGTAAACTACCCACAAACAATGTTACAGCATCTACTTTGTTTTGCACTCATTGTTTCTAAATAACATGTATTGTCGCCCATATGATATTTTAAATAAAAGCAATCTTTGAAAGTACTGTCATCAGCTTAAAACTAATTTCGTTTGAAATGTATTAAAATGCTCATGGATATCTTCGTTTCCGGGGCCTTCGCGGCCGCAATTGCGTACGTCGCTTACAAGTTATTTATCGACCTCGGATTATTTACAGTTTATGCTATCGAAAATGACTTTATTGGGTGCGGCCAATATCCAGCTTACTTCCATGATGCATATTACGTCAACTACCACGAAAACTATAATTTTGGGGGAAACCTTCCAAGTTTGGAAGTCTTCGAAATTGAAGAATTAAATGCTGAAGATCCAGCTATTGAAAATTTGCCCCAGGTGGTCTGTGCAGCACCTCTCATCGAAGAACCAGTCGAAGAGGACTCTGTTCCTAGGCATTTCGTACAAGGTGCCTTGGAATATCTCTCCACTACAGAGCAGTTAACTCGTAGTGATGAAATTCTTTCAAGTACTGTTGAAACCCTTTCAAGTTATAGTGATACCTCTTCAACAAGTGATGCAGCTGGAAATCTTACTGATGAGACAGACTATTACGAAGAAAAAGGCAGGAAATGCAGACGACTGGGACTTAAAAAGCTGCTCCGAAAGTTCTGTTGTTTCGGATGTGCAAGTAAGAAGCAGAATTAGGATTCGACAAAGAAACTATTCGAAATCATGTAAAGATATCACCCAGTGCGTCTGAAAATCACCCGATTAGTCTCCACCAAGGTTGAAACAATACGTTTCGAACTTTTAAACCTTGGAAAAACATACGAGTCGTTCATGAACTCTGTTTTACAACTGCAAAGCTAAAAGACTTTTGTTCAAAACTGTAGAGACAAGAACGAACTCTGTTAAAACCTTAAAAAGACGTTCCTTCGTTCTATGAGTCGTCAATGAACTCTTTTTTAATTTTGTTATCCCAACAGCTAAGCTGAAACTTTTAAGCTTTTCAAGACTGTTAGCTGAAATGGAGAGCCAAAGACGAACTTTTTTGAGAATTAATACTGTCGGAAGATGACGCAACGACAGAGACTCAAGCATATACACCTTGAGTGTGAAAAACACCCCAATGGTCAAAATCAAGGTTGAAACACTGTGTTTCGGACTACTTAACCTTGTACAAACTTACTATGAACTTATGAGTCGTAGAACTGAAATTTTGATTTCACGAGAGCAAAGTGCAAACTTTCAAACTTTTCAGAAGTATTTGCTCGAGTGTACAGAGTCATAAACGAACTCCAAAAATCAAGCCTGAGCATGAAAGCTTGAACTATAGGCTATGATTGTAAGAATCCATCAGGAACTCGCTCAAATTTTAAAATGACAACTTTTAACAAAATGTGGAAAAGAGCCTTTATTGAACTCATGCATTTTATACATTATTCCTCATCCTATTTCTATGTAAATTTAAATCCAATAACATTTTTGAAATAAAAACGAAATTCACAACAGATAAAATGTTGCATGCATTGAATTATTGAATGTCATTTTATTAATCCTGTATGTTTTAGTTAGGTCGAAATACACTGTACAAGAAACGGGTGTAAAAAGATTATGTTAATTAAAACATCATGTAAAATAACACTAATAAATAAGGTACTATCAAAATCATCGTTTTGTGTGGTAGAAGGTCCATCGTATTTCAGTTGAAAAAAAAAATCACCGTTCAGATAAGCAGAAAGTTTAAAACTATAAATAATTCTCAGGGATATTTACCTATCGCTGGCACTCCAGAAGTGCGTTAACCTGAATGGCCGGTTTAACTCTCAGACACACTGGAATGCTGTATCTCAAGCTAATTTTCATATTACGCATGAAAACCATTTTTCCGGCTAACTTTTCAAGTTGCCTTATCTGATGAGTTAGAGTTAACTCCCGGATTTAATATTTGGTGATTACGGTCACTAAACAACACACCTTTTGTTCAGAGTCTAACTTTTTTGTTCGTGTAGATGGAGCTTCTTTGTAACTAAAGAAAGGCAGATGTTTTGTACCATCTGAAACGATTGTATTAGATAAGTACCTTTTATTTATGTGTGTCATTTTATTGCACTATTACACGAAGCTATCAAGTTTTTAACTAATTATGGGTCTTATTAGTAAAGGTTGCTAACTGGATAACTGGATTAAAGAGATTTTTTTTAACCAACGAAATTTACATCAGAAACGCAAAGACACTACTTTTACTATTTTTTTTTTCTTTTCTTAATTTTCTTTTCTTTTTTATTTATTTTATTTTATTTATTATTATTATTTATTTATTTATTTCTGGAGGGGGGGGGGTTGTATACATTTTAAACGTTGAACACAGATTTTGTCTTAAATTTGTTATGTGAGTATGATCCATAGCTGCCAACAATTCTGTAATATAATTAACCACTTTTAGTAAACAGTGTGTTTTTTTCAGAATTTCTTTAGAAAAGTGATCATTTATTAAGCTTACACATTTTGCTATTTAAAAAAAAATTACTCTTTAGAAAAAGTGGTTAATTATCTATATTCTGGAACTATTGGCAGGTATAACTGTTTAACCTGAAATATAAGTTTTCGGCTACGAGTGGGACTGATTTTACTCATTTTTCGAGACCATGTAATATTCATAAGTGAATTTTATATATTAACATTGTCGAAAAAAGTGTACTTAAAATTTATGAATCTATCATGAGTGTGCCGTATTATCAGATAGATTTCGATTTCAAAGATGTGCTTTATGAAATAAGGGAGAAAAATACGGCACATTCATGAATAATGATACACTTTCCAACTTAATGGAACATGGGAAGAAAATAGGGAAGACGCATGGATTATGCGTTTTAATATATACAGCACTTTAGTGCGTATTTAAAATCGGAAAGTGTCTCAGATTTACTTTTTTTTTTTTGAGTTTTTTTCGGAATAATAACCAACACCCATGTTTAACACAAAAATTTTCCAAGCCAAAAATTACTGTTTAAAAAAAAAGTGGGCTGTTATATTCCGGACATGTTGGCAGCTATGATTAAGTTCACCCATCCCTACTAATTATAAGAAAATCTGTTTACGTCCCTGTCAATAGCTGTTCGTGAACTTTCGGAGCAGGTGAAGCAGATTGACGAATTCGATGTCACACACGCACACAGCCGCCCAGGTGGTGTAGTGGCTAGAGAACCATTCTATCACGCCGTGGGTCCGGGTTCGAATCCCGGCTTGGGCATGGATGTTAACTTGTCCGTCCCTTCATAGGGGGTAGTGCTGTCCGCCCACTGGGTGCTCCCATAATAAAATGGACAGTAACTAGGGCCGTTGATGGCAAAAGGCTTGTGGCCAGTGCCTGCCCATTAGAGGGAAAAAAAAAAACACACGCATACACAATATGAAAATCCAAGTTTGAATTAGGGGATCGAACGAATTGTGATTTTGGTCAAATACCGAATATTCGAATATATATATATACATAAAACTCGGCTGTTCGAGCCTCGTCAGGGGAGACCCCCCCCCTGAACCGCCCTAATTTTTTAGTTTCATTATTGCCATATTAAAACGATATTCATGGACTATGTCATTTTATCTCTCGTGTATTTCGTCTGGTAACCATATGCTTAAATTTTTATGATTGTAACCTATTTATAGAAAAATACATGTGATGCATATTCTACAGCTTACGAAATAGTGTAACAATAGATTAAAGCTGTTGTGAACTAATAGTATTTAAATATATGTAAAATTATGTCGCATACTTTTATGTCGCATTTTTGGGACGCATTTTACGGACAAATTTCAATAAAGGGGTGAGAGATAAAATGACATAGTATATATATAAAGCTGAAAGAGAAAAGAAAAAAAAAACTTTTAAATAAATCTAAATGAATCTCAGCTCTAGTTACATCAAAGATAACTCTGATCACCGGTACTGCTATTTAGTGTTTACATTTCTTTTTAAAAGAGACAGGACAGATTTATTAATAAATTAAGTAAAAAATAATTTTTTAAGTTAAACGGTTTTATTGAAAATAAAGATAATAACGATGTAGATAATGTACTAAAAGCTAAAAAATAATTCGGTAGGTCCTAGGTACTAGTCATCACACCACTCCCATCATCAATCTCAGACAAAAAAAAAAAAAAAAAAAAAAAATAGATAAATAAATAAAATCATTGGGCACGTGAAATTTCTATCAAGTCAACCGCTATATCATTATAAATGGTATTTACATATTTACTCAGGTTACGCTACGCCCAATGATTTTATACGGTGAACGCCCAACGGTACAGGATGGGTTTTTTTTAATTTTAATAACGGGCGGGAACTTGCCAATTGGGCATTGTCCCTTACAACGGCCCGAAGGTGTGACCATTTTATTATGGGGGCACCCAGTGGGCGGTCAGCGTTACCCCTTATGAAGGGACGGACACAATGACAACCACACCCAGTCGGGGATCGAACCCCTGCCGCAGGGAGTTGAACGCGAAACCTGAGAACGGTGCTTTACCCACCATACAAGTCGGTCAGCGGTACAGAATGTATAAATTGTATTGAGATCAGAACTAAAGGTATGTAATGCTTGACGCCAAATTTGGCGATTTTCACCAAATGTTGCCGAAATTGGTGCTATTTGATGATAAAGAATGTATTAAATTGTATTGTCATCAGAACTAAAGGTGTGTACCAAATATCAGATGAAACTAAAGGTGTGTAATGTGTGACGCCAAATTTGGCGATTTTCACGAAATGTCGCCGAAATTGGCGCTATTTGATGATAAAGAATGTATTAAATTGTATTGTCATCAGAACTAAAGGTGTGTACCAAATATCAGATCAAACTAAAGGTGTGTAATGTGTGACGCCAAATTTGGCGATTTTCACCAAATGTCGCCGAAATTGGCGATATTTGATGATACAGAATGTATTAAATTGTATTGTCATCAGAACTAAAGGTGTGTACCAAATATCAAATCAATCTGTCAACAGGAAGGGGGTCCAATTTCAATTACTAAATTTGACCCAAACAGGGCAAGCTAAATAAAACCGTTTAAAAAGGCACTTTCGATTGAGAAAATGTAGGCAGTGCTTCTGTGTACCGTATGCACACTGTACACTACTCTGTACTATGTGTACTTTGTTTGCTTTCTTCTGGACGACGCCAGAGATCCCTTTTTGGTATCCATCGTTTTCAGCGATTCCATGTCACTGAAAAATCCATGTCGGGACGCAATGACAGTCAAAGAAAGGGAATCTTTGCCTTCACGTCTTTGAAATAAAGGAATGCAACAAGTTACAGAAATTGCATCAAAATACTGTAATATCACTAAAATTAGAACCTTACATCTTTGTTGACAGTCATTTTATTGGTTTTTGTCAAAGAGTTAACAGTGCTATGAATACTCTTTCAGAGCGAGAGCATCTATATCTATTAAGTATCAAAAAGACCAAAATCGACAGGTTTGAGGAATGCGTCACTATCGGATTATGCTACACAAGATCCTCTTACCTATAACATCTTATGTGTGTTTTTTACAAAGTTTTTTATTTACTTTATTGAATTAGGACTTCCATTAGTGCACATTATTCTTTCTAATCTGGGCTTTAACGAAAAAATTTGCTGTTCTTGTGAATTACGGACTGAAACACAATGTGAATCGCCAGTTAACTAAAAGAAAAAACTGTCTAACGCAGAAACAGATAAACAAAACACAAGCCTAGGGAATAAAGACAGGAAAAGGATCATAATTATGAAAATTTGAACACTTGTTAACGAAATGAGAATCACCAAATCACATTTCGTAAAAAATTCAGCCTTTTCTTCTTTCTCTTCTCTACGATTTATTTATTTTGGTCACAAGGTGCTAAACTATTTTTTTTTACTAATATTTTATAACCTTAAAGCTATACAGATTTCGTTTATTTATGTTGCAGTATTCTTAGGCTATTCTTTTTAGGTTTTGCTGCCATGTCAAGGCCTACTATAATACTTGATAGGCCGTAGAACACCGATCTTTCCTTAACAAGAAGAGACTGTGGTTACGTTTAAAACATCTTTTACTCTATGATTAACTATACAGGGAGTCCCATAAAAGGTTGTGATACGCTTTAATTCTTTATCCATTGGAGATAAGAGGGCAATGTAATTTGGTGTTCAGAAGGTAGGAAAGATGGTAGAAAGGTAGGAAAAATGGCTACATTAAAAAATACTTCCTCTCGTTATTTTTAAAAAAGTTACACTTTTTAAATGTGTACAGAAACAAAAAATTCCAATTAGTAAAATTTTCCCATGTATGTGGTGATGTGAAAATTTCAGCCTTTCGTCATAAAACGTCTGAAGGTATCTTTAAAGAAAGTTCATTAGGAGCTATACATGGATTTGAACGTGAACGTTTAATGCTAATGCAAAAAAGTATTTATAAGAAATTAAATTACAATAAAAAGTATTTCGGGCACGAAATTATTTCAAAAGCTTTCAATCTATCTCAAAACAATCAGTTGGTTCGAGGATGTAATCCGCCAATCTTGGCCACCCTTGTAATATAGTATCAATATATCAGCTAAAGGCTATGCCAATTTTGTGTGAAAATCATCATGATAGTTGCGGTTTAACCCTTTAAGGCGCAGTGATCCCGCTCTGGGAACACCCAACTCTAACGTTTTGACTGTTGCCAGTCACGAAGAATAGATTGGATTTCTATAAAAATAGTTGCGGGTGACATAGCTCCACGAGAATTCTTTACTTTTTAGCACGTCATTTCCCGTAAAAGAATGGTAACGATTATTTTTAAGCTTCCAGCATTGGGAAAGGGTTGCGCCTCAAAGGGTTAAGGGAGAACATGAAATTGGTTCTTCTAGTAACTAGTTTGAACGTTTGTATCGCATTTTATTCACACGGATAAATAATAACACGGTGCAAAATATTACGCTAATGTCTAACTGCGATTGAAAACTATTAGGAAGTTACTGGACAGCCACGTCGTTGGATGAATTAGCCAGAATTTTATTCATACCATCTGCTCGTTTAACAAGAAATATTTTCAGCCACTTACTTCGAGTAACGAAAACCACGCAGAAACAGACTATCAAAAACATCACGTATCTGTTAAGATAGTCTCGTTCCAAAGTCATCGCGAATGCCTTCAATTAAAAGAGATTATCAACTACTAAATCATGATCAAATGCTTTTAGGCAACTCCAATCCCGAAGAGAGAAAAGTGATATTACAGCCTCTTCGCAAGAAGACACCATACCTCCCAAATTTCAAGAGACTCCGAAATCAGATTAAAGGGTTGCTCTTGTTAACGTTACGTTTGTTAATCGGAATTTAACTAAAGGGAGTAACCATAGAAATGGTGTCATCAAAGTGAGCAGCAACACTGAATAAACAAGAGGTCGCGACACGAAAGCACTGCAAATGAGTACTCCGAGTCGCGTGCTTGTAAAGCGTTGCGTGACTGTCTTATATTTTCTGAGATTTAATTTCGTGAAGATTTCACGATCATGTATTTTAGGAAGAAAGGCTTACTCCGTTTTATTTTCATACTTTGATGAACGTTCTAGAACGTAATAAAAGGATTACAAGGCGATTTATTTTCTAATCTGTTCATCATGACTCAGCGACAACAGGGAAATTCATGTGGAACACGTCAAAATTTCTTCCTTGAAATTTTTTTACATAGGTCATTTTCAAATTCGGATATTTCTTTGCAGGTTTGTTTTGTGATTTAGGTGCATCTACACGCTTAAACTAAACGAGCGATTTTTGGCCCAGTTTTCAAAAGTGCACTGCTCCTTTAGGAGCGTTTTTCGATCACAAGCGCGGAGTGAAATATAACAAATAAGCGAGCAGGGGAATTCTCAGAAAAAAGACTACTTCGCAGTATGGGGGAGCACTTTTACTAAAGGGGGAGCAAAAGAGCACTTTTGCGAAAATATCGTTAGGTTTCCATGGAAACAGATCGCTCCGCAATGTATCGCAATGTACCGTATTTTTCGCTCTTTGGGTTTAAGCGTGTACTAGTAAAGTAGGTTTCTGTTCTTGCAATGCAGCAAGACGACTCAGTTTTTACCTATATGGTATGTATACTTTCGCAATCCTTAAAATTTATTTTTTTTCTAGTCTTCATTTGCGACTTGTAAAAACAACCAATTAGTGACGTCAAACAGATGAGCACAACTTCTAAAGAAAGTATGCAATATGCACAATCTGTAGAGCGGAGTTCACCGATTAATTTCCTAGAAAGGCTTCATTAGAAAATCGGAGTTTCAGACTTAAGAATAACGTTGTTTTGCATTGTACAGGATGACTGCTAATTCATGGCACAAACTTTGAGGGCTGGTACAGGACATTGTAACAATCACATTTTGTACAGGAATGTATGGTCAAAAGTGAAGCGTCGAAGCACAAACACAGCAAAGAACAAATTATAGGGAAAGTGTTTTATTTTCATAACCTTCTTTACAAGTGGAAATTGATTTACAGTAAGTGTTCAAAACCGCGTCCATCAGCATTGTTACATGATTGACAGCGTCGATGCAGTGATTGATTAATACTTTCAAAGATACCAGAAATTTCAGGCACACGTGCAGCAGCTACGGATACTCGAACAACGAGGTCTTCATCGGAGTCTACTGGAATGCCATAAACGTCATTTTTCATATATCCCCATAAGAAGAAATTGATGGGTGTCCAATCGGGAGACCGGGGTGGCCAAGAGATAGATCCACTACGTCCAATCCCTCGCATGCCAAATGTCGCATTGAAGTACTGACGAACATCTAGAGTGAAGGGGACTGGCGCCCCATCCTGCTGAAACCACATGCGGTCTAATGGTGAATGGACGGAAACTGAAACGAGAATGGCCTCCCTTCCCCAAATCAACGCCGACTGGCCATGTACCGGCAACGGAAGCAGCTACCAACTCCGTTTCTCCTTCAGTCTCCCGCATTTGTTCTTTCCTGTGTTTGTGCTTCGACGCTTCACTTTTGATCATACATTCCTATACAAAATGTGATTGTTAAAGTGTCTTGCACCAGCTCTGTAAGTTTGTACCATGAATTAGCAGTCACTTGTACATACAGAATAAAAAAAAAACTAAATTATACTCGTATACAGGGTGCCCCAAAAACACTGACCTAAGATTTTATTGCTTAAATACTCATCATACACATTGACGTATACGATAAATTACAAAGTTACGTAAACAAAAGGTATAGAATTTTACGGTATTAGATTAATACCGGAAATTAGATTAATACCCAGGAGATTATATTAAAAAAATACAAAATTTAAATTTTTACACGCCCGATAAAGAAATTCTCTATTAGTAAAATGTGCCTCATACGTTAATTAAGTGATATACAGAATTTTAGCTTTTTATCCTAAAAAATTTTTCGAGATTTGAAAATAAATATATGCTGACCTAAGCCATTTTCTCAGTATCTCCCGAAAGGGAAAATGTTTGTAATATTCATAATTGTTAATGGCCGCCTTTCAAAAAACTAAAAGATAGGATTTCGTTGATGCGGTAATTTCAAATGGGAGAGACTATATATCTGAACGTGCATTTTAACTCTGATTCAGACATTGATGGAGAAAGTCTTGTAGGTTTTTCAGACTCGGGTACAGACATTTCTACTCAACTTTTTTTAGATTAAATTATTATTACTAATATTATTGACAAAATAAGATTTTTTCAGCTTTTGTATTCATATAAAGAACAAAATTAAATCTAAAGAACCCCCCCCCCCCTCAATTTTTAATACATTTTTCTGAAATCTAAGTCACAGTTGTGGGATCGAACAGTAGAAACTGAGAGCAAGACTGAGGAATTGCGGGGAGCGTTTTTATGGCGAAACTTAGAAAACTATTAAATCTAAGACTGCGAGCTATCAAATATCTCTCCCTCTAGAGTGGCACGCAAAGAATCTAAATTATAAATGAATTCGCCAAAGGTCAAGGGAGAAAATAAACTGGGTTGAGGGTGTGGGGAAAAGACGACACATTTTGTTGATATGGAAACTATTACTGTAACAAGCAAAAGTAAACATTTCACGCTGTTTTGTTCTTTATTTGTATAAAGCTATTATCTGAATTGAGTTTCAAAGTTATTTGACACAAGTTATATAAATGGAGGACGATTGAAAAATAATCTTCTTTGAAAGCTTGCACATTTTTTTTTTTTGTTAACCCTTTAGCGCGCAGTGTTCCCGCTCTGGGAACACCAAACTCTGACGTTTTGACTGTTGCCAGTCACGAAGAATAGATTGGATTTCTATAAAAATAGTTGCGGGTGACATAGCTCCACGATAATCTTTTAATTTCTAGCACGTCATTTCCCGTAAAAAAAAAAAAAATGGTCACGATTATTTTGAACAGCACTGACATCTGCTAAATGGAAGAATGCGAGAACAGCCGGATCGATTGCCCAATGCTGAAAAAAAGGGCAGCCGTTGCAAGATTATTTTTAACAGATTATTTTTTACACGATTATTTTTAACAGCCGACAGTTGACTGTGCGGCACAGCCAGCTGCGTCAAAAAAGGGGTCCCTAGATCTGTGGCACGCGATGAACGTTTCGATCGTCCGTCATCTTGCTGGTAGTTAAGTCGAGCGATGGCAACGGCTGCCTTTTTTTCAGCATTGGGAAAGGGTTGCGCCTCAAAGGGTTAAACTTTGTTTCGGGCCTGACCACAGGCGTAGCTACAGCTTTTTTATATGAAGGGTCTAGCTAAGCGAAGGAGTTTGTCTATTATTACTATAGAAATTTGATTCACAGTAAATTTTAGTATAAACATCTGGTAAAAATTTTCAATAAGACTAAAAATGTTTAAAACCTTTATAGTAAATTGTGTTTGGGACGCACTGAATTATAAAATTTACAAAATTAATATAATTTTTTAAACTTTAATATAAAGTTTTCAAACTTTATGTAAAACTGGCTGAAGTACCCGTAGTTGACGGGTTAGTATGTAATGCAAATTTCCAAACGCCCTAAATTTTAATCAGCATTGTAGGAGTACAAAAACAAAACAAAACAAATTAGCATATAGGCAACAGTATAGAAAGCAAAGTTCCAACTTCTGTGTATTGTTAAAAGATTACTAGTTAGAGAATAACAAAGTGATGATTGAAATACAGAATTTTTTAATTTTTATTTACAAAATTAAGCTTTACTAATGGTCTCTAGTGGTCGATATTCGACCGTAATTGATTAAATTTTTAAGTTTGAACGTTATTGAGGCTCTTCTGTCAAAAAGAATCCCTCTATAATCATTGCGTTTAATTTTTTTTTGAATTTTGTTCTACTATGTCAGCTGCGAGCGAGTAAAAATACGTATTTCTCGTATATACGAATATACTTTTATATGAATTGAGTATTTATTAATAAAAATTTTGCAATATCGGTTTTCGTTTTCGATGTGCGATGCCTAACTTACAAATTTCGCCACTAGGGGAGCTGCTGTCGTTCGAATTTGGTCAGGCGTGGTCGCTTTACTATATCGCCAACTCTCTCGTATAGCTGTAGCTCTCTCCGTTCACAAGTATTTTCAGATTAAAGGGTCTTTCTTATGCACACTGTATAGTTCTCTATCGGATAACATGAAATGCTGCGCCAAAACATTTTATTTTTGACATAAAATTGTCACAAAAATACAATAAAAATTAAAAAAGACAGGAATTATGTGTCCACCCAACATTTTAAACTTAAAAAAACTCTTTTGAAGAGAGTACAACAGTTTACATTTCAAACTAAAATAATTCATTTATAATTTTCGACATATCACTGAAGACAAGCGTGTGCATGCAGTGTGCGTGCACACTAAATTCGGGATTCGAAAGTCCCTCGGCAGTCACTAGCAGTTTCCGAGGGGTATCAATATTCAGAAGTCTGCCCCTTCGGATGAGTGTGCTGCGAAACTCCGGAAACGACGTATATAGCTCCAAACGACACATTCGGTGTCGCAAGCTGTTCAGTCCTGACAGCAACAAAAAAGAAAAAGAGTAATAAAAATGTTTATACAGCACAGTGATACTTGCGATTACATTAAAAAGATCTGTACAGAACGCCGTATGCAGCCTAAAACAGACACGTGACAGAAAGGAAATGTACTCAATTGTGAAGTTCGTTTGTACGTAAGTACTTATTTGAAATTACTATTCTCCACTCGTACAATTCCTGATGAAACAGACAGTGGAGAAAAATAATTTTCCCAATTGAGATTTTTTTCATATATTAATGTACCTGCTGCGTGCCCGTTCTTCGCACGGCTGGAAACGAAAATTTTCCTTACGTGTGTAATTTCGTGATGTGGAATTTAAAAAAAAGAGCGAAATTATTTGACTCTTGATGTAAAGTTTGCGTCATGAGTATTAACCAGGCATCATTGCAGTATAATGACTCAAAAAAATACGTCAGTGTCATTCACTATCAAAAAAGTGGAAAGCTTAATGGTTTGCAGAGAACTCCTGGCTTTCAAAATGTCTTATTTCTTACATCATACTGTTTTTTAGGCTCAAGCTGTAGCATTAAATACCTAAGACACTACATGAAATGGACAACCATTTATTTCTTTCTGAACATGTACCATATAAGGAAAGTATTGTAATCATGAAAAAATTCGACTTCGAGATTTTGGTGTATTTACACATTTTGGGGTCTTCTGAATTAATTTATGCTATTTTCAAGAGATGTTTTTAAAATAGCTGTGCACCCGCTCTTCATACGGGAAGAAGCGTATATTTTACTACTAAAATCATATCTGCATGTGACAAAACAGAATTTCATTTTTAAAAAAGTTCAAGTAATCTCCTCTGTTGAAATTACTGCGGGATATATTGACGCAAATTAGAATTACTTTTCGCTTTGTTGGTTGTAAGACAACCGTTGAAAAAGGATAAACACTTTTAATTTCATGAAATATTTATTAACGTGGTACATTGTGATTCATCCATATTATCCTTACAAATCTAATAATACTACCTATTACGTACATTAATACTATCTATATTAGCTTCTCCCTCTTCAAGGCTCCCTTAAAAGAAACAGCTTAGATTATTTGGTCTCAATGGGATCTTTTGATTCTATGGCGTGTCTTGCAATTTACGCATTAGCATAAATAATAATCATTTCACATAATGGTTGCCATTAAGGAAACTCTCCATATATATTTAATTTATACATAGTTTTATAAGATTGGCGTATTTAGCGCCACAAACCATTTCATCTTACTGTGGGGAGAAAATATCCAAGGGGTGCCATTTTAAATAACCATGTATCTAATATAGCGATATCTTTTATATCCTCCATAGTCCTGTCTCCTGAAAAACATCAAACTGTGTAATTTCGAGGAGCTACTTATTCCCGCTTTAATTGTGACGCAGGGCGCAGAGTTGCAGAGTTTACAAATTTCACGCATTTTTTAAATTTATGACGTCACTGTTTGACTGCCGTAAAGGATACCCCAGTTGGTTGAGGGAGTTAATTTCGATATTTCGCATAGTAGTTTTCAAACGGTATCATTAAAACTTTGCGTTATGTAGTACCTTTATGGAGGAACGTAATTCAACGTTAAAATAAAACTATACTCGCAACCTGCATGCATATGTTAGGCAACGCCTGCGCCATAATTTAACCATAATTTTTACGTATCTAAAGCATTTGACGTCATAGATCCTCACTTGCGAATGCCAAAAATAAAAATAGTAAATAGAAAAATTTTAATATATCGCGCTTTGAAACGAACTTTGTTACTTTTAAAATGAACATTTTCAGCACCGTGCAGATATTTCAATTTTTAAATAAGCACCGGATTAAAATACCACTTCTAATAATAATAATCGTGAATTTCTTAGTTTATTTCTACAGTAAATTTTAATCAAAATATCGTCTCCCTGTGTTGAAAATAGAGCTGGAATAAATGAATTAAAATTATGGCGTAATTTTTACGTATCTTAAAGCATTTTACGTCATAGATCCTCACTTGCGAATTGAAATTCCGATATCCCATTTAAAAACTCGATTGGTTGAAAAAACCCTTTTTCCGAATTCTTTCTGTGGCAACAACCGAACATAAATTCTCGTGTCGTGATCGCAATGTAATGAATGGCGTAAGATCGGGTTGATGGTATTAAATTCTAAACATTAGGCTGCATTAAAATTCGTAAAAAATCATCTAATTTACATATTTTTTTCGTTTTTATTTTAAAAGAGGGAGAAAAGAATGTTTCACTATTTGTCAAAATATCAAAAAGTTATGACGGATAGAATTCAAGATGCGACAGTTTTAAAACTATTTTATGAAACATTCACCAAAACAGATGCTTAGTAAAAAAATTCCTAAAAATCAGTAAATCATGTTACGTATTCAGAACAAACTGTTTTTAAAAGAAAATTTTCTCCTCTATCCGATGATACAAATGCCGTTTTGCTGCGAGCGTAATTTCCGCCGTTATTACGAATTAGGTGAGAAAAAACGCGAAAAATCGCATAAAACATAAAAAATTCTTGGTCGAATTTTGAAAAAATCGCTTCGATGTGCACAACTACATGTATAGACCTTCCCGAGTACCAAATTCGGTGTTTCTAGGTATAACGGTTTGTCCGTAACGCTGCCGACAGACAGACACACACACACACACACACACACACACACACACACACACACACACACACACACACACACACACACACACACACACACACAGACTTCTTCTTTTATAATAAGTAGAGATTAATGAACAAAAGCGTGTATTAATGAACAAAATATCTTTAGACCCCAAACGTACAGTAAGTAAGGGTTTTAGTTTTATTTACAATTTTGTGAGAATACATTCTTTCTTGCCATAATAATTTAGATTAGTTTTTCTTCATTTTAAAAAGCTCAAAAAGCGTCTGAATGGTTTAAGAAGGCTTAGAAAAAATAATAATAGACTCCAAGGTATCTTATTCTAATCACTGACTCTTTCAATTCATTTATAATTTTATAGATAATTTTGTCTTATTAGCAATGTCCATTTCATGGTGCTTTTCCTGCAAAGAATTAAGTTGCTATCTTCAAAGTGTTCCAAATATTGCGTTAACATGAAGATCGTACGTAACGTCAGTTGAAATCTCCAGAGCCTGAGAAAACAAAAATAATTAAATAAGTATTAATTTCGTTTTAAACAATTTATCTTACAAAATATTTCATAGAAACTATAATTTTAGAGAGGAGGGAAACCATTTATTTTCTGAAATAACATCAGTTAAATCAAGCTGCGAATTTTGATTGATATTTGGATTTTTAATCGGTTTACTGATTTGAAATTTACTAACACCTCGTTTCGCTCAGTTAACAAGAAGTTTGGAGGGGGGATGTTACTGAATCAGTGCATGAAATTAAAAAAAAAAGTTATATACTTTTAAAATTTGTATACGATCCCCGTACGAAAGAATTCCCATTTAATAAAATCTCAAACAGTACAGAACAATAATCATTTCTGATAGTGCAAGGGAAATTTGTGAAAAATATTGATTAATTTCTTCGAAGGGGGTCACTAATCTGCTTCCATACCGAACTTCCCAGCTGAAAACTTTCAGAAACCTATTTTACAACCATTCACTGAGTATTTAAAAATATGAGCAGAAAATATATCCAAATTTCACAAAGGACACGTTACGCACCATGTCGGTAACAAGACGTTGGAGAAAAAAAAAAACTGAGACAAAATGCCAATAACTGTTGTTGCTAATGCTCTCTGGCAACCGCGGGGCCGTGTCAGATCCCCCATAAAGGCAGGCGATGGGCGGAAGGGGCGGCTTCCATTTTAATGAGCCCCAGTGGGAGGAAGTCCGACTCAGCTCGGGGTCCCCTAATTTTGAAGCAATTCCAGAGGAGGGACCAACCTCCTGAAATCGGCAACCCCAGAAGTATCGTTTAACAACTTGGAGGACATTAGCCACGAATGATTTTACGTACACCAGCTCCCGTTAGCGTATACGGTCCCACAGCGGTCGAGCCGAGAGGGAGATGACTCTCCCAAGCACTGGCCAAGCCGGATGCTGCTTCACTTGCCGTGTTCTTATGGGAACGGAGTTCAGCGCCCAGACCACTGCGGGAAGCCAATTACTGTGAATCCTATGAATGAAATATTTTCTCCGTAGGATAACATGGGGCTACGAAGCGTTCGTTTAAGGCTGTTCTTCGAAAAAAAAGAACTCTGTTTTTAGTCTTGGTACACAAATTGAAATAAACTAATAGCACCATGGTCTCCAATAAATTCCAGACGGTTCTTCATAAGCTGCTTTATACACTGCGATAAGCGAAAACGCTGTGGCTTTTGTGAAATTTTCAGAAAAAATTCTTAAACATGGATCTGAGCTGCCAGATTTTTCGAAGAGTGACGCGCTTTGGGAAAATTTCCGATTTTTAAGAATTTTTTCTAAAAGTTTTGAAACCGATACAGATTGGCTTGTCTTCGCAGTTTGTAATACAGCTTGTAAAGAGACAGTTTCAAAATTTTGAAGTGCCTGGCATAATTAGTTTATCTGTAATTATGTACCAAAATCACATGATTTTTTCGAATAACACCGTTAAGACAGGCAGATATCACCATAATCTGTTCATTATACAGGGTGTCCCAGAAAGGTGGTAACACGCTTTCATTCTTTATCTAGTAGAGATAAGAGGGCAATGTTAGCTGAAAAACTGTTCAAAATGAGGTAGGGAAAAAGACTGCGCTAAGAAAAAATTCCTCTAGCTCATTTCCAAAAATGTGGAATTTTTAAAATTTGTATACGACCCCGGTACGAAAAAATTCCATATTAAGTGTACATCCAGACACCAATGAAGTGACGTACAAAATGTCAGCCTGTCCATCGTAAAACGTCTCAAAGATATCTATAATCAAAGATGGTCTGGGGGCTATACACGAATTTGAACGTAAACGGTTTTTTGCTAGAGAGCAAAAAGGTATTTTCTTTCGTATTATCTGTACAACCTCCCAAACGCCATCACAGGACGTGATTATTTTCCTTTCGAGAGCCATTGAAAAGGGGTTCAAGTCAGCAAATATTTATCTTCATATCTCTGACACGTTTTAGAATATAATTATTAGACTTTATATATCACCTCATTAGCGTAAGGGGTACATTTTAGAAACTGGGAATTTTTTTTCTGCAGGGGGACGCATACAAATTAAAAAAAAGTGTCACTTTTTGAAAATGAACGAAAATACTTTTTTCTTAACCCTTTAACGCGCAGTGTTCCCGCTCTGGCAACACCCAACTCTGACGTTTTGACTGTTGCCAGTCACGAAGAATAGATTTGATTTCTATAAAAATAGTTGCGGGTGACATAGCTCCACGAGAATCCTTTACTTTTTAGCACGTCATTTCCCGTCAAAAAATGGTCACGATTATTTTTAACAGCACTGACATCTGCTGAAAAATGGAAGAACGCGAGAACAGCTGGATACATTGCCCAATGCTGGAAAAAGGGCAGCCGTTGCCATCGCTCGACTTAACGACCAGCAAGATGGCGGACGATCGAAACGTACAGCCAGCTGCGGTCAAAAAAAGGGTCGCTAGATCTGTGGCACACGATGAACGTTTCAATCATCCGCCATCTTGCTGGTAGTTAAGTCGAGCGATGGCAACGGCTGCCCTGTTTTCAACATTGGGAAAGGGTTGCGCCTCAAAGGGGTAATGCAGTCCTTTTTTCCCGACCTCGTCTAGAACATTTTTTCAGTTTACACTGCCCATTTATCTCTAATAGATAAAGAATTAAAGCCCGTTACCACTTTTCTGGAACACCCCCTGTAGCCATCTTGGGAAGAATTCCCAAGAAAAATACTTGACACCGGAATTTCACTTGCGGATTTCTAAAGCACCTCACATTTTTTTTTCGAGAAATATATTGGTATAGGAATGAAGTAAGAATTCAGAAGGCAACCTTCTTGATCAGTTTTTTCGCATACGGGATGTCCTGTTCTACTGCGTATCCGTACTGCAGACACATTGCCAAGTGGAATATGCCCACTGCTATTCCTTGCTTAATACTGTCGATGTTGCAATCGCTCGTCTCGGCAATTTGCTCGTAATCTTTTAATGCATCTAACCTGTTAAAAAAGGAAAAAAAAGAACGTTTCACTGAAAAAGTAAATAAATTTATATGAAGAATCAGACAGTTTTTCCCGAGACAGTTGAAAATACGATTTCGATTCGTGTTGTTCAACAGCAAACAGGCTTAACCCTACAAGGCACTTGGTATACACTCTTATAAAAAATCTCGAGTGACTCCACTCGACTTTCCGAACACTTACGATTAAGGCCATTATCAAGCATTCAAATCAATTTTAATCGATGAATAATTCAAACATATATACCAAACTGAAGCTCAATCGAATCCGCCGTTTAAACGCTAGCGCACTTTCAAGAATTCCCCTCCCTCACAGGCCATAATGTAAAAGAAATCTTTGTCGTAGCCCTGTATAAAAACTATAAGTCCTATGCACATCAAAATCAATACCGGTCTTACGATGGTCGTTTATAACATATATACCCAATTTGAGTGCAATCGAATGTACCGTTTAAACGCTAGCGCACTTGCAAGAATTTCTCCCCATAGGCTATAATGTAAAATAAATCTTTGTCGTAGCCCTGTATAAAAACTATAAGTCCTATAGACATCAAAATCAATACCGGTCATACGACGGTGGTTTATGACATATATACCCAATTGGAGCTCAACCGAATGCTCCGTTTAGGAGCTATCGTGTTCACTCACATACACACAAACACACATACACCTCGTAAAAATAGCATAAATGAATTCAGAAGACCTCAAAACGTGTCAATACACCAAAATCTCGAAGTCGAATTTTTTCATGATTACAATACATTCCTTACATGGTACATGTTCGGAAAGTAAAAATCTGAATGTCACAGACAATATCAAACCCGGTTTTCAAGGGAGAATTTCCATTATTGGTGAATAAAGGATTTTTGCTGTTTTTTAACGGAAGTTTTTAAAAAAATCTGGAGTGACTCCACTCGACTTTCCGAACACTTACGATTAAGATCATTACCAAGCATTTAAATAAATTTTAATCGATTAATAATTCAAACATATATACCAAATTGAAACTCAATCGAATGCACCGTTTAAACGCTTGCGCACTTTCAAGAATTTCTACCCATATGCCATTATGCCATAATATAAAAGAAATTTTTGTCGTAGCCCTGTAGAAAAACTATAAGTCTTATACACACTAAAATCAATACCGGTCTTAAGATGGTGATTTATAACATATATACCCAATTTGAGCTCAATCGAATGTACCGTTTAAACGCTAGCGCACTTTCAAGAATTTCCCCCCATAGGCCATAATGTAAAAGAAATCTTTGTCGTAGCCCTGTAGAAAAACTATAAGTCCTATACACGCCAAAATCAATACCGATCTTGCGACGGTGGTTTATGACATATATACCCAATTTGAGCTCAATCGAATGCTCCGTTCAGGAGCTATCGTGTTCACTCACATACTCACATACACACAAACACACACACACACACACATACATACATCTCGTAAAAACAGCAGAAATGTATTCAGAAGACCTCAAAACGTGTAAAAACACCAAAATTTCGAAGTCGAATTTTTTCATGATTACAATACTTTCCTTACATGGTACATGTTCGGAAAGTAAAAACGAAAATTTTCTGTGAATCTTCTGATCTAGTTCTAAAAGGGCATTTTCCATTCTCTTTCTGGCACCTGCGGGCTTGGACTAATGAAATGTCTCCGAGTCACTCCCGCTCGTAATGAAAATATAATACCCACAAAGCTGATTTTAGCAACTTTGAATGCAAGATGTTCGTTGCTCATTCTGCTGAAGAATTAAAACAAACCGTAAGTTGTAGAAATCTCGTCAACAACACCAACACAAGAAGAGTGTCAGAAAACTTAGTTCGACGTATTCATGCTTGCATTCAAAATGGCGAAGAGCATTTTCATCATTTGAGGTAAGGAATGATAATGTAAAAAATTTGAATTAACTATGTTTTTCAAAAGTAAAATGATCACAGGATTAAGTAAAATAGCGCGGCTACATTTCTGTTTTACCTCATAAGTAAAGTTGTAACAGTCCCACAGCGTTGGATATTGCCTCCCACACAGAGGACAGTTCAGCCATTCAAGGCATGAAATCACAAAAATGTGATCCATTTTCTGAAATTTCTGGCACTAAAAGTATTCAATATTTTAAAATAATTTTTTCAGAGTAGGTTACATAAGATATTGTTTTATATAATAAAAATTAAAAAATACTAATAAACAGTTTCTTTATGACTTAAAAATACATAAATAAAACACAAATTTTCACGTCTTCAAAATTACTATAATGCACTTCGCGCAGGATAACTGTAGCAACTTTCCATATTTTCCAACAAATTTGACCTTAAATTGAAGATAATAGTCCTAATAACAATTTGAACTACAATTATAAAAATAAAATGGATAGAAAAATATTTATAAAAAAATATATATTCAAAAAATGCAAAAATTTTATTTTTTCCTAATTAAAATTAATTATTGTTCTTGAATTTTAAAATATCCTTATGATTGTAGTTCAAATTGTTATTAGGACTATTATCTTCAATTTAAGGTCAAATTTGTTGGAAAATATGGAAAGTTGCTACAGTTATCCTGCGCGAAGTGCATTATAGTAATTTTGAAGACGTGAAAATTTGTGTTTTATTTATGTATTTTTAAGTCATAAAGAAACTGTTTATTAGTATTTTTTAATTTTTATTATATAAAACAATATCTTATGTAACCTACTCTGAAAAAATTATTTTAAAATATTGAATACTTTTAGTGCCAGAAATTTCAGAAAATGGATCACATTTTTGTGATTTCATGCCTTGAATGGCTGAACTGTCCCCTTAAAAAATGTTCAGACAACTATGTATCAGTGTTACAATAGTTGTCACACCCGTCACACTTAAAGGTTATATAAGAAAAACCATTGGGTACTATTAAATTGATCACTCCGTATAACAGATTGGTTAATTTAACTGTACTGACATTTAAAATAAATGCATTGTCTATTAAGGCAAATCTCCTAGAGAGTCTTAGTAGGGGTACCTTGGGCTGAAGACTTTTTAAGGGGCTCTAACGCGTATTCACGTTACATCTGGAGAAAATTGTTCGAAACTTCAGACCATTACATCAACAGCTGTGCAACAGGCCAGAACCCTGGAAAACCGTCCAAAAGTCCAGACCGTTAGATCCAAGGCCGCGTAATAGACCCGAACAAGGTACTTTTGCACTTCAGCCATGTGCCACGTTCAGTATCTCTATCCCTTGGCCATGGTGGGGACCCATTTAAAATAATAATAAGGGGTTACAAATCGATTTTAAAGAAATAACCTTTTCCTCTACGAAAGCACTTAAAAAAGCAAGATAATTGCGTATATTCATGTACTGAGTCGTCAAGGGTGAAATTTGTAGGGAAAATATCGCCAACATTAACAGCAAGACTGCTTAATGCTTTGCACAGCCAGCTGTGTCAATGCTCTTTATCTCTATGGCACGCACTGGGCGATTCGATCGATCCCCATCTTGCTGGTAGTTAAATCGTGCGATAAGGTTGCGCTTCAAAGGATTAAATAATCATGATTTTCCCCAAATAACGTTTTCACTGAAAAAGCAAATAACTTTATACGAAAAATTTTTTACTCAATTAAATTTTAATATTTTTTAAAAAATTTTATATTTTTCGAAAAATATTTACGAAAATTTTTTAAATTTTTATACGAAAAAATTTAAAAATTTTTGTATCTTTAAATTTCCGTTAACCCATTAACGCGCAGTGTTCCCGTTCTGGGAACACCAAACTCTGACGTTTTGACTGTTACCAGTCACGAAGAATAGATTTGATTTCTATAAAAATAGTTGCGGGTGACATAGCTCCACGAGAATCCTTCACTTTTTAGCACGTCATTTCCCGTCAAAAAATTGTCACGATTATTTTTAACAGCACTGACATCTGCTGAAAAATGGAAGAATGCGAGAACAGCTGGATGAGATTGCCCAATGCTGAAAAAAGGGCAGCCGCTGCCATCGCTCGACCTAACTACCAGCAAGATGGCGGACGATCGAAACGTTCATCGCGTGCACAGCCAGCTGCATCAAAAAAGGGTCTCTAGATCTGTGGCACGTGATGAACGTTTCGATCGTCCGCCATCTTGCTGGTAGTTAAGTCGAGCGATGGCAACGCACAGCCCGCTGTCGTCAAAAAAAGGGTCTCTAGATCTGTGGCACGTGATGAACGTTTCGATCGTCCGCCATCTTGCTGGTAGTTAAGTCGAGCGATGGCAACGGCTGCCCTTTTTTCAGCATTGGGAAAGGGTTGAGCCTGAAAAGGTTAAGATACTTCATAAGGTACTCTAGATGAAAATCAACTTAATGCAAAAGGAAATGTTCATTCACGGGCATTGAATATCACTCACTCTCTGCCCAAACAGACAGTTCTGTGATACATCTGTCGCTTGTAGTAGTAGGCTGCGAGATAGCCCTGGGCGTAGACGTTTTCCATCACTGCGGCATTCGTCAGGTGGTTGTACGCTAGCTGCAAGTCTACGTCGGTGCCAATTCCACACATGTACATCACACCTAGGGCAGCTTTAAGAAAAACAAAAAAATCACGGCACCGTAATTATAATTTAACGGTGGCTTAACTACAATTTTAATAATTCCGAAATCTTAATACATCGACGGTCCTTCCTTCAAAACTGCGTCAAAAGTCGCCAAGATTTGTGACTTTTGGAGATATATCACCAATATAATTCTCCAAAATATATGCCATTTAAACATGGGTCTAAACAGCGTCCTTTACAGATAACTGAATCGGTCCAATGAAAATACTCACATAGGACATGATTATTCCAGATCAAAGCAAATACAGTTTTTTAAGTGCATTTTTTTGTTTCAAAATTGATAAAGCAAATGCGTTACATAATTTGAAGCCTAGCCACTCAAACAAACTCAAATAAATCTTTGAAAGTTAACCCGCTGGCTTTGTTAAACAGTGTTTATGAAATCCGTAAAAGCTGTGGCTTTTTTTTTTACATCCACCGATTTTCAATTACACACTCTAGTCCAATAAATGGAACCACATCTTATTTTTTAAGTCCTTATTGCAACTGCAGAAAGAATGGCAACATTTACTGTCTGTCAAAAACGGAAGCGAATAGGTTAATCATCCGTTACGAAGTAGTCCATGTTCAAGTGAGGTTCCGTTGGAAAATATATTGATGACAGTGGCGGATCGAAGGGGAAAGGACAATGGGAAGATCATTTAGCCTCCTGAGCACACTTAAAATCCATTACTGAACTCATGTTTAACCTGTTCCCAAGTAGCACAACTAGTTCAAAAAACGTTTAAATTACGTTGGAAGCACGTTTTTTGACGTTAAAAAACGTTTCATAAACGTTTTTTGGACTAATTGTGCTACTAGGGTTCGCTCAAATCTTTGAAAAGACGAAAAGAAGAATGGTTCCCCTCTTTGAGCAGAGTTGCTTCCCAGCGCAAGTCTATGAATTCTAAGCTGGGGACCGGAACACTCAAAGACTTGTGCTGGGAAGTAACACACTGGTTAAAGAAGGAGAATCTTCATCGTTGAGTGTTTTCTTTGATGAAAATTAACAGGTGAATGTATGTTCAATATTTAAAAAAATAAACTGGCTAAAACAAACGAACAACAACAAAAAAAAAAAAACATTTCTCATAAACCGTTCCGTCATGCTTTTTGTCACTGAGGATCGATTCTTTCCCAAATCGGCGCGAAAGCTACGTCGTTAATTCAGCCCCACTTTGAAGAGGAGCCTTAAGAGTCCTCTGTAGTCGGCTTGCGGAGATTCAAGTCCGAATGCTTTGCTATGGAGAAAGTGTCTTAACGCCTAATCATTTTTCTCAGAAAGTATTAGGTATTTTTAAATGAAATTTTCCTGTGTGAATCTTGAGAACTATTCGCAAGGATTGCGCGAATCCGATTTGAGTTTATTGAGCCGAAAGAGATTTTATTGGAGCCTGAAAAGTAACATAAATTCCAGACTGCAATAAAATCTCTTTCGGCTCAATTAACTCAAATCTGATTCTTGCAATCCTTGCGAATAGTTCTCATGATTCACGCAGGAAAATTTCATTTAAAAATACCTAATACTTTCTGAGAAAAACGATTAGGCGTTTAGTCACTTTTCTCCATAGCAAAGCATTGGGACTTTAATCTCAGCAAGCTGACTACAGAGGCCTCTTAAGGAGTTTTGGTGATTGGTTAAAGAGTTGACCTGACTGGAGCAGTCGCTAGCAAAAAGATTACAGAAGGAAAGTTGTAAGTTTATTAGCGACTGGCAGCTAACAATTAGGGGAGAATCGATATCCCCTGCCCCCGAAACTCTTCTGAATCCGTCACTCATCTCACCTTCGGAAACGATGCAACCTGACTCGATGGCTCTCTTGTGCCAGTAGAAAGCCTTCCTCAACTTTTTGACCTTCGGCTCCGAGTAGAACATGCCCAAAGCAGACTGACATTTCATGGTACCATAATGATGACGTCCAGTTTCGGGATTCTTGTTGAGAGAGGCTCCTTTACGCCAGTGTCTGAAGCACCAAAAAAAAAAAAAAAGAAGAAGGTATTAAACACTGAGAGGCGTTTCTTCAAAACTAAAATTATAATTTTGTAACTTAACCTTCTCAGTTCCTTGGAAAAGGGCAAAAATGTAAAGTTGCTTTCACCTACCTTGAAGCGGGCGAGTGTTAGTAAACTTGAGCCCTCCTCCTCAAATTGAAATAGGTTTAACCTGACCGCTCTTATCTTTCAAAAGGTGAAGGTTTCCCGTTGTCCAGGTGAAGGTTTTCTGCTGTTTCCCAGCATGGGCCATTGCATGTTTCAAATGGAAATCCAGCGACGTTTTCAGAGCTAGCGGTTAACATACTGGGCGAGTGTTTGTGAACTTGAACCCCCTTTCCCAGACTGAAACAGTTTTAAGTTGTCCCCTCGTGAAGATTTCTTTCTGTACACAGGTTTCCAGTTGTCCAGGTGAAAGTTTTCTTGCAGTTTCCTAGCCTGGGTCCTTGCATGTTTCAATGGAAATCCAGCGACGTTTTCAGAGCTAGCGGTTAACATACTGGGCGAGTGTTTGTGAACTTGAACCCCCTTTCCCAGACTGAAACAGGCTTAAGTTGTCCCCTCGTGAAGATTTCCTTCTGTACACAGGTTTCCAGTTGTCCAGGTGAAAGTTTTCTTGCAGTTTCCTAGCCTGGGTCCTTGCATGTTTCAATGGAAACCCAGCCACGGCGCCCAGAGCGAGTGGTTAAAAATACTCGACGAGTATCTGTGAACTTGAACACCCCCCCCCCCCAAACCTCCTAGATTGAAACAGGTTTAAGATGTCCCTTCTTAGATTTAAAAAGGTGAAGATTTCCGTCTGTATACAGGCTTTCTGCAGTCCAGGTGAAGGTTTTCTACAGTTTTCCAGCATGGGCCCATTGCATGTTTCAGTGAGAGCCAAAACTTGTGCTCATTCATTAACTGAGAAATAGGGCTGAAATTATGCCCTATGTATTCATGTTAGCTATATTAACCCATTTGTGCCTGGATATTTTTGCGACTTTCTTCGATTTTTACTGATAACAGAAATAATAGATAAATTTCTGACGTCAACTTCTTGAACAAGGGATGATTTCTTTTAAAATCATTATGCATAAAAATCGAAATATCAACATCCTACTGGGTCATGTTAAACTATTTTGTAGAGTTGAGGCTCGATGCTCATGAATAAAGGCTAGGAAAAATAAATAACGTTTTCAACTAATAGCGAAAATGCCGTCCCAAAAAAGGGACACTAGGCATAAATGGGTTAAGATTGAGTGCGCACTGACCGAGTCGGTTAAAACTAGGTTCCGATCAGAACACAGAAAGTGAAGCAGAGAGACCTTAGTCATCACTTGGGAGGGTGGCAACCTCTCTCGACGGGACTGCTGTGGGGCAGTGTACAACAAGAAAAGTGTTCGTAGCTCCACTGTTGAAACATACCTCTGGGGGTGCGGATCTCTCATTTGGAATTAGTTCAAAATTAGAAGACTCGGTAAAGGGCGATGTTTGTCCTTCTATTGCTTTCTTCCTTAATTAAGAGGCCAATACTTCTGGACTTAACCCTTTATAAGGCGAGTTTATGTGCAGAGAGTCGAAAGTACTTGGGATTTTTTTCTGGCCCATTTTGATAGGATTCATTCAAGTATTTTCCCTCTACAGTAATATCCCACGTGAAAATGGGAGAAACAAGTATTAAAACAAACATAGAAATTTTGCAGGAGAATACACTAATTAATCACAAAATCAAAGTCTGAAAACTACCTGCTGCTTGTACACGGAATTCAACGCAAAAATATATAAATAAAAGCGATAATTCTTATGCTCCATTTTCGAGTCATTATTCGAGCTTTCTTTAACCCATTTATGCCTAGCGTCCCTTTTTTGGGACGGCATTTTCGCTATTAGTCGAAAACGTTATTTATTTTTCCTAGCCTTTATTCTTGAGTCTTAAGCCTCAACTCTACAAAATATTTTAACATGACCAAGTAGTATGTTGATATTTCAATTTTTATGCATAAAGATTTTAAAAGAAATCATCCCTTGTTCAAGAAGTTGACATCAGAAATTTATCTATTATTTCTGTTATCAGTAAAAATCGAAGAAAGTCGCAAAAATATCCAGGCACAAATGGGTTAAAATTACGAATGAAAGAAAAGTTCATAAGCCAAATACAATTTAAAATCTAGATGTATGGCAAAAATATACATCCAATATAACTGAACAAAAATCAGAAAATTCACTCATGATAATGGATTTCTGTATTTAATTGACCGTCGGTGGTAAGTATTCTTACCCCGACCTTATAAAGGGTTAATAATGGTCAATGCATAACGGCAAGTGTTCGCTATGGAAAATAAAAGAGTGAAAAAAACTTCACATCTTTTAAAACAAATGAACGCATTTACACCTTAGCGAACGTTTCATAATGATATTCAGTGCATTTTATGTTAAAATTTTTTGGATAAGGCACTTCTGATTATTGCTCTGCACATTTTAAAATGGAAACAAGCAAATAGTCACTGATAAAATATGAAATGGCAGACAAAATATCGAGCCTCTGAAAGAATAACCATTGGATCTCCTATTGAATTACAAGTTGCGAATGGTCACATTGACACGTCGACTACAGACTCGCTGTATCAATGCATGTATCACGCATGCACAATAAAAAAATTACATCCCCTATCAGTTATTTCTCTCCTTATGATTAAAGTTATTATTTTTGTTTTATTAAGTTGTAACGAAAGTTTCCCGCCACAGCAAATTTTGTCTGTGCAAACAGGGTTGCCAGATGTGGCTAATTTTAGCCATTTTGGCTAATTTCAGAAGCTGCTGGCTAAAAAGAAAATTTTTTTTTAGCCACTCGTTTTTTGGCTAATTATGGCTAAATTCTGAGGCTGCTGGCTAAAAAGAAAAACAAAATTTTAGCCACTCGTCTTTTAGCTAATTATGGCTTAATTCTGTAATTGTTGGCGAATATGAAAACAAACAAACAATATATATATATACCAGCTGCTACCCGCGACTTCGTCCGCGTCGGCTTTAGAATTAGGTCCCGAGAGATATGTAGCATGTGTGAATAACAAATATTGTTGCGACAAAAGAAACTGCATTTAAATATTATTTGCTTTTTACTTGTTTCAAATGAAGTATAATGCATGGTAGTATCCTTCATTTAAAATAAGAGAATATGCAGAGTTACTAAATTTAGATATTTTTCAGGCATTTCGCGAATAGAGATAGTTACGACAGTATTTGCGAACTGTTTTGTAAAAGAAATATTTATGCTATGTGCATGAATTTTAGTCTATGTTAATCAGGAATAGAGCAGCTTTCTATTAGTGAAAAAGTTTTAGAATCAGTTCTGTAGTTACAGAGATACCCAGAGAGCGTAATGTATTAGAATTATTTTCAGTGTTCCTGTAAAGGAACTATTTACGCTACATGCATGAATTTTAGCCTATAATACTCAAGAATAGTGTAGCTTACTATCAGTAAAAAAAGTTTAGGAATCGGTTCAGTACTTACAGAGATGCACATAGAGCGTAATGTAATTCATATTAGCATCTCTATCTGTGATATATGCATTAAAGGTAGCCTATAACACTTTGCCACCAGTGTCTATGAAGTTCTGCTCGCAAAACTGCAAGGCGGGAGGTGCCAGGTTCAAACCCCGATCGCGCCTGTCAACCTAGCCGCTCCTAGTTTTCGTGGTTTTCTAAAACACCTCGCGTAAATGCGGGCTAGGATCCCTTAGAAAGTCCCCCCACAGAGGAATTCGCCATATTGGCCTAGGACCCTAGTGCAGTCAATCGGTCTTAATACAAAAACAAAAAACAGTAATACTCAGGAATAATGTAACTTTCAATCAGATCGGTTTAGTAGGTACAAAATTTCCATAGAGCGCAATGCATTAGAATTATTTTGAGTGTCTTTGTAAAAGAATTATTTATGTTATATGCTTGAAAGGCTGCCTGTATGTTAATCCAGGGCATAAGCTATTTTCATTACAAATTTTTGCAAATCCGTTGCCCACCGTACACCGTATCCATTACCCACCATACAACTCAGTCGGCCCTTGTTGTGCGGTTGTACTAAGCATTGAATATGTTGCCGTGGTTACGGTAAGCTTGAGAAATTATTAAGTTACAGTTATTAAACGCTAGCCTATAAAGAGTAGAAAATATAATAAAGAATGGGAGATTGAGCATCCATGGTTAATGCTGAAAGAGAATGCGTGTTTTTGCAAGTTGTGTCTTTGCTCAATATCCAGCTTAAAAAGCATAATTTAGTGACTCACGAAAAATTAGCCAAACATAAGAATAAAGAGAAAGACTTGAAATCCTCTAAATTAATAGCACTGTTCACTATTTATATAAAAAAAAACAGCTGTAAATAAATCATTGAAAGAATTTGATATAAAATTAGTGTAGCTATTGAGTACCACTGCAGTATTAAATCCGTTGATCCCCTCGGTGAAAAAGTGAAAAAGTATTCAAAAGGTAGTGCACTAAAGGATCTGAAACTCCAAACAAAGTGCGCATGCCTCATTAAGAATGTCATAAGCCTATCGTTATTCGAAGAGATGATTCAAGAGTTGAGAGGCTAAGTTTTCTTTATATATTGATGAATCTACCGACATTTCCGCAACAAAGTATTTATGCCTGTGTGTAAGATTCTTTCCTCAAATAGTAATCGCTTGCACCCTCTCAAACGTTGGAAAGTGTTTCCTAACCAATGCATTCAATTCGATTTATCATTCCGCAAAATTTCTAAGTAATAACTCTTTATTTTTGCGATCTACTAATCTTTAAACTATTATTATTGTTATTAATTTAATCACAAAAAATCTATCCTATATTCTAGACTTTTTAAAAGTTTTCTTGAAAATCCAAAAGATGGCGCTGCAATCAAAGTGGCTATTTTTGGCTAATTTTAAGAAGCCATTTGGCTATTTTCAAGAATTTTGATCTGGCAACCCTGTGTGCAAACAGTTCGCGTTGGTGTGTTGGCTCATATTTTTTCAAGCGAATTTTGTCATCTGAAAGAAAGAGACTTGCTTTAGAATAGTGTAGTGAAATGTTAAAAAAAAAGGTACTTAGCGCCCCCTGAAAACGTAATAAAGGTGCCCTTTTATACTCTAGATAAAGTTTTTCTCAGTTTTTGAATTCGAAATGGCGCTCTTTCGAAGATGGCGACCCGATGCTGTGCTTACCTTGCTTACCATGTCGGGCCGCCCATGCCCATTAGTCGTGCTCTGCATCGCATAAACATGACGTACAAGTTCAGTCGCTGGCTGAATGAGTTGACGCTAGCAGATGTGGCGGAAAACTTTCGTTACAACCTGATAGAATGGAACATCCTGACAGAAAACTAATCCGTAGAAAGGTCATGCGTATGCAAATATCAGGAACAAAGACGTCACAGGCGAAGTGAGCGATCGCAAAACACTTGCAGTCGGCGTGCGCAATTGAAGACTACAATAAAAAGGAGGACGGAGACGCAATTAAACGCATTCGCTGGAAGGTAAGTGAGTTTATTCCTGAAATAAGGCTAGAAATAATCACATGGACGACTTCACACGTGGAAGAATGATCGGAATGCTGCTGGAGGAGGGGTGTAGTGTGACCAAGAGTTCGGAATCAACAGAAGTGTCGTTTTGTGCACTTGGAAAGCCATCCAAACTTTAGGTACAGCTGTTAGAAAGGTTGGCAGAGGCCGCACTGGAAAACAACTGCAGTGGATGACCGATATATATCGTCCACTGCAGGCGAAAAGAGACCCAAACCAGTCACCAAGCGCCATTGCTCAGCAACTGCGCACAGCAACGGGGCGACAAGTGCTGCGCTTTAAGGCCCCTTCAGTGATCCAGAGACATGTCACGGCTACAATGTATTTGAACGGGGAAATTTGACAAGGTTAGGAAGCTGCGACTGGCGGCGACATTTGGGGTGTCCTCTACCGAACAATAGATGGGGGATGTGCGAAATCGCAATATTATTCACGGTCCCCAATTATCTTTTGTTGGTTTAATACTAGAGATGAGACGGAGTCAGCCCGTGCCCGAAAGCCGGAGCCCGAGCCCGACTCGGGCTCTGTAATTCACGATTGCGTTCGGGCTCGGGCTCGTGAAAAATTTCTCCTTTGTTGAACATACTCCTTGAAACAGATTTTTAAAAGTGATTCATGGGATAAATAGACGTACTTATTTCAAAAAATAGCGGCACGGGGGACTAGAAGGTGTGTGAAGCTCCAAAAATTATTGTATCCTATTAATGAAGTAGTTAATTTTATTTGTCTTTAGCTGAAATTTCAGGCTCGGACTCCAACTTTAATAATATTGCTCGGGCTCGGGCGGGCTCGGATTAAAAGTCTTCGGGCTCGGGCGGGCTCGGGCTTCAAAAAATGAGCTCGAACTCATCTCTATTTAATACCGGAGTATCACCACTTTTTTAAAGGAAATGATTGCACTATTGAAGAATTGGTTCCGCTATTGGCACCCTACTGCTAGCGACCCGCGACATGTCTCTGGATCACTGAAGGCCCTTTCAAATATACAGAGACATGTCGCGGTTACAATGTATTTGAACGGGGAAATTCGTCATGGTTAGGACGCTGCGACACTTGGGGTGTCCTCTACCGAACAATAGATGGGGGATGTGCGAAACCACGATATTATTCACAGTCCCCAATTATCTTTTGTTGATTAATACCGGAGTATTACCACCTTTTTAAAGGAAATGGTTACACTATTGAAGAATTGGTTCCGCTATTGGCACCCTACTGCTAGCGTCCCGCGACATGTCTCTGTATATTTGAAAGGGCCTTGAAGGGGCCTTTACTGCGTTCAGACGCCTTCCCAAAGGTGGCCTATTCGCCCGCCATTCTGAACGCTGCATCTCTATGAAAGGTGGCCATCGGCGCTAGCTTTTAGAGTGGTACAAGGAGCTCAAAAAACTGGACATATCATCAATGGCGCCGTGCCTTCTTTACGGATGAGAATCGTTTCGAAGCCACAAGCGATTCTCAACTCCAGTTGATTTTGGAGAGAGGTCGGGGCGCGGTTTTATTCCAGCGACATCACGGAAGGAGACCGTTACGGTGGTTCTGGAGTTCTCCTCTGGGGGGAGGCATCGTGCTGAACGGCCGGACTGAGCTCCACGTTTTCGACAGAGGTTCTGTAACCGGAGAGATTGCTACTGTCAGGAAAAGATCCTTCACCATGTGCGTTTGTTCCGAGGAGCCATTTTAGCAGACATCGTTTTTATGGATGACGATGCACGGTCACACCCAGGGTGCGAATTGACGGGGGGGATGCCGGGGATCGTCCCGGGCTGAAGAAAGTAATATCCCTGGCTGGAGAAATATTAATGGATCCCTGCCAGGGATACTATTTATCCCCTGCTGGAGAAATGCTAAATTAATCTGTGTCCCCTCTACAAGTTCAACAGTACCTATCGATTTTAACTATTGAGAACAGAACATTTTCTTTTGTTTACTACACAAAGGAGCAAGTTACAAGCATGCCTTTGAAATAGATATACACATGCCTGATGCCACTTCTCACTCTGTAACTGGGGTCAGGACAGTGGCGGCTTTTCAGGTGAAGTAGGTGAAGTGCCTCTTCACCAAGTATTGTAAGTAACAAAAAATTGTGTAACGTAAGCAAGCCATAATCCTTTTTCAAATTTAGTCTGTAAGAATACACTTACATTTCTGATGAAAGTCCGATTTCCATAAGACTATGTGCTAAATCATGCTCTTACTATCAGTGAAGACAAACTCTCTTCCCACCCCTCCCCTTGCCGCGCTTTCTTTGGAAATAACCGCGCGGCCAAAGAAAGACTTGTGTCACTATTGGTCCATTGTTAGAGTCACGTGGTACGCGGGTTCTGACGGGGTGAGTTGTGAAGTGCTAAGGAAAAATTATCTCTTCTACTGCACTTATTGGGGGGATTGCCATGGTAACCCCAAACGCTTCATTCAGTTTTACAGCTTTACTTTCTATCAGGTGAAGAGATCCCTCAGAAAACGGTCTGTCTCTTCAAGTGAGAGAAAACCCAGCGTAGTGCATCTCCAAGCACAAATTTGTGTAGGAAAATGAAACCACGTGATTTGTTTGAGATTTTGGCACACGAGATTTTTACTGCTGTGTTTTGAAAATTTTAGAGTTTCTTCTTGTGTTAATTTTAATGATAATAATAGTTAGTTTCTTTTCTGTTTATTCACCTTCATTATGTTTCCTGTAAATGATATAGTCTGTAATGTATTACAAACACCGTTTAGTCGGTGGAATGATGACGATAAAAGAGATGTTTTTTCTCGTGGTCGACATAGAGCCTGATTAGCGAAAAGGCTCGAGAAGCTTAAGCTTCCCGTCATAATTTGAAGGGGGCTCAAAAATGACTACAAAACGGATAAAAATTCAAAATTTTGTTTTTAAATGATCTTCTAAGTTATTGTAAAGATTTTTAATTAAGAGAAGTGGAAAGCTATTTTTAAGGCATTTTAGAAGTCTTGATACTCCATGTAGCAACATTTCTAAATTAGTTCAGTATGCGATGTCTATACTTGGGATATTTGTTCCAGTTGAGACAAAATTTTCTATTATCAGGAACATTTGGTCGGTAGAAAGGGGTAAACTTTCAATATGTAATGTTAAAAAGCGTCTAAAGGTCAAAATTAATTCTGAACTTCCATGTTGTGATTTTTATGATGTCATCAAAACGAACAAAGAATTCCTGAAAAAAGCCCCATGTCTCATGAAAAATATATGACTAAATAAATAAAGTTTATTGTTTCAGTAGTAAGAAAATGTTTTTAGTTTACTTTTTACAGTAATTTCAAAAATACTGTAAAATCTCATTACAATTAAGTAAAGTATTGCGAAGATAATGAATAATATATTTTTATCTAAGGTAAATTTCAAATTAATTAAAAAAATATTTTTTTCAAATAAAATCATTAGAATAATTAAATCAATTAAATATCCCTTTAACAAAGAAAATCATTAAAAACTTTACTTAATCCAAACAAAAAGGGGATAGAAGGCCCGAAATGAGACTGAGCTTCCCCTCACTTCAAAGGTTAAAAGGGCCCTGGGTCGACCAGTGGAGGCATTAGGAATTAATGCATCGCTGAAAGATTAAAAATTTCTTTCCGCAGAAAGGCCTGTGCCACCGCCTAATTACCATGCTTAATGGACATGGGCACCGTCACCATAGGGCAAGGGGGGCTATGGCCCTCCCTGGATTTTTGTATGCAGTGTTTTCCCTTGCTTTTTTGCTCTTTTCAACATGGTAACTATACGTTAAAGTAGTCTTTGCCCCCCTTGAGTAGTCTGCCCCCCCCTGGGAAATATTCTGCCGACGCTCATATTAATGGCTGCATCAGGTGTTTTTCATAATATTTTGGTATCAAGCTCTTCACCTATTTTTTTGATCACGAGCCGCCACTGGGTCAGGATTCAAAGGAAGACTGCGAAATGAACGAACAATCACTGCTCTGCCACCAGCCGGATTTCAGGGCAGACGGAGAATCGACATAGGTAGGAATATGCGCATAGAAAATCGAAGGTCGACTTTTGTTTTAATTTAAGTCACTTTTTAGACATGTTGGCGACTGCATTTGTCATGTAATACCTAATATACTGTATGAGTGGAGCATTTATCCCTTCCTCCTTTTATTTTCTTTCTGCTTTTTTTTTCTTTCTCAAATGTCCCCTGCTGGAGAATGTTTTCTCTCAAATGTCCCCCCCCCTGGATAAAATGTTCAATCCGCACCCTGGTCACACCGGACTCCTGCTGTTCAAGAGCTACTGGAAAGTGAAGATATCATTCGATTGGACTGGCCTGCGGACTCCCCTGCTTTAGCCCCTTCAGGCGCAGCCCTCTCCCAATAACCCTTTTTCGTCGTCAAAAAAGGGTCTCTAGATCTGTAGCACGCGATGAACGTTTCGATCTTGCTGGTAGTTAAGTCGAGCGATGGCAACGGCTGCCCTTTTTTCCAGCATTGGGCAATCTATCCAGCTGTTCTCGCATTCTTCCATTTTTCAGCAGATGTCAGTGCTGTTAAAAATAATCGTGACCGTTTTTACTTCCTTGTACGTAGTATAAGGAAGTAATGTGATCCCGAAAAATTTTGGGGGCCAAATTTCGACAAAAAAACCGATTTTGACTACCTCTAAATTTAATTAAAAAATTTTTTTCGATGCGTCCTATCGTAGGCTAGCATGCACGATCCTATTAACGCGTCTGCAACTCATTTTGACCAGCGGCGAGTCTGCTGTGGCCAGTTTTTCCATGCCGTCTGTACGTACGTACGTATGTACGTACGTACGTATGTACGTACGTACGTACGTACGTATGTATGTAACTCGCATATCTCAAAAACTATGGGTCGTACAATGTTGAGATTTGAAATTTAGGATTGTTCTATGATCTAGTTGTGCACCTCCCCTTTTGGTGGCAATCGAATGGATAGTTTATGTACAGGACCGCCCAAAAGATTCGAAATACATGACGCTCTATGGGCCGAAATTCATTAAACTCGCCTAACTCAAAAGCTATTAGGCGTAGAATGTCGAAACTTCATATTTTGGATAGTTGTAACATCTAGTTGTGCACCTCCCCTTTTGGTTCCATTCGACTGGATAGTTTATCTACAGGACTGCCCAAAACATTCGAAATACATTACGCTCAATGGGCCGAAACTCATTAAACTCGCATATCTCAAAAACTATTAGGCGTAGAATGTTGAAACTTTATATTTAGGATTGTTGTAACATCTAGTTGTGCACCTCCCCTTTCGATTCCATTCGACTGAATAGTTTATCTACAGAACCGCCCAAAACATTCGAAATACATTACGCTCTATGGGCCGAAATTCATCAGAGCGTTTTTTAGAGGTATTGGGCTATTTCAAACGACTCAGAAGTGATGTATGCTGTAAAGAGTTAGAAAATGAATTTCTCTTAAAAAAAGTGTCTTTATCATTTGTAGTTCTGCTACAGGAACACTCAAAAGATTTCCAATACATTACGGTCAATGGCAATTTTAGGGGCATTCATCCATTTCAAGCACAATACCGTCCTACCACATAAGTTAGGTAATGGTCCGACCACGGTCACGTGCCTCCCTCAAGAACTATGCCAAAAGCCGCCAAGCTTGGCGACTTTTGGTGTACGTGTGTGCATATTTAACTCTCAAATCTCAAAAACTATTATGAAATTTCATATATAAGAATGTTGTAACATCTAGTTGTGCATCTCGATTTTTGGTTCCAATCTACTGGAGAGTTTATTCACAGGACCACCGAAAAGAATTTTAGTACTTTAATGTCTATGGACATCTTCAATATAATACAACTGCAGACAGTCATTGTTTGGTACATGCCCAAAAACTCGCCGTCTGTCCTCGACCTTGGCGAGTTTTGGCGAAATATCGCCAAATTTGGCGATAGTCAGTCATTTGGTCCATGCCCAAAGTATCGCCATTTGTCATCGTTCTTGGCGAGTTTTGGCGAAATATCGCCAAATTTGGCGATAATCTGTCATTGTTTGTTTCATGCTTAAAATCTCGCCAAATGTCGTCGACATTGACGAGTTTCGCCGAAATATCGCCAAATTTGGCGCCAAAAATTATTTCGTATTTTGTAAAACACTAAAACTTTAACTCGTAGATTTTTGAACTTTTGTATTTAGAACTATTGTAATATCTAACTGTTTTCCATATCTTTTTTGACAGCAATCGACTGAGAATTTATTTACAGGGTGAGCCAAATGACTTTAAATACATTGAGGTGTATGGATGCATTCAATTCATTGAAATTCTGTGGTCGATGACTACTTTAGCTATCCCCAAAATCTCGCAGACTATCTCAAGTTTGTCGGATTTTGGTGAAATATCGCCAAATAAAGTGTCAGAAGGAAATCTTTCAAATTGAACTCAGCTTGGCGATATCGAAATATTTGTCTAGAAATCGCTAAACCTTACTATTATTGATATTTTATCTCTTTCAAACAAATAAGTTTAGAGGAAGTGTGTCGAAAATATTTTTGATCTAATGGACGTGCAAGGAAGTCATGTGTTGGACACATCAGATTTTTTTTTTTTACGGGAAATGACGTGCTAAAGGATTCTCGTGAGCTATGTCACCCGCGACTATTTTTATAGAAATCAAATCTAGTCTTCGTGACTGGCAACAGTCAAAACGTCAGAGTTCGGTGTTCCCAGAGCGGGAACACTGCGCGTTAAAGGGTTAAATCCCATAGAACATGTATGGAATGCTTTGGGGAGACGCCTTGCGGCACGATTACATCTTCCGACAACTGAAACAGATGCTGATTAAGGAATGGGCATTCTTGCATCAAGAACTGTTGGACAATCTGGTGCTGAGTATGGAGAGACGGTGCGACGAAACCATTGCAGTAAGGAGAGGGAAGCTGCTTTTTGTTCTTCCTCTTGTACAGACAATCCTGTGTAACGATACTATGAGTTCGATAAAGCCTTTTCTTTTGTTCCATTCCTTATTGTATGCATTGTATTCATTTTTGCGCAACTATGCTTTCGTCATCGTTGAAATGCAAAATGCTGTTTCTCATTTTTGAATTCCATGTCTCTCTGATGATTGCTGGGGTAGTTATGACAAAAAGAACAGCGGCTGCTTAAGTTTTGCATGTCAGTATAATCGTGATAAACACTTACTTAACGGTTACTTAAGTATTAGCTGAGTTATCAACCTATAGGTGCATTTATTTACAGTGAGCGGAAAAGACGTCCGGATATGCTTCCTCTAAAATTGAGTTCTTGCTCAAGAAGAAGCTTCCTGAGGCAGATTCTCAGATTTTTCCGACAGCTGTTCAGACAGCTGATAAAAATTGGATAATCCATCCAAGAGCAGCGGAATATGAATGGTGTCTCTTTTATCAGCATTCGGATAACTTGCATCGTCACTGGGAGCGCTGTACATGACCCCCAGTTTTTGAAATAAATAAATACTCATTGAGGCAATTTTAAAAGTACATGCTTTGAAGATATTAGTTCATCTTGATAGAGAAGAATCGGGTAAGTCTGAAATTTATTTTGACGCGTTAATCGTCGTAAGAATCCATGCTAATTTATTTTAAAACGAACTTTGAGAAATGCTGAAAGCTAGAAGTTTTTATTTTTCAGTCTTTTCGAAAACAAGAAAAATAAGGGACGCCGAAAGCATCGATTATAATTGATTAAAAATCGATTTTAATTATTAAGCATCGATTACTGATATTTTCAACACGATCTTATTGAGCATGCACAACTGTTTAACTCAAATAATTAAGGTGACAATAGACAGTATTAAAAAAAATTCAGTATGTATGAACCGATCACTACAAAATTTTGTATAGTGATATAATGTTGCCCGACAATGAAAAATATTAGATCCAGATTAATCGGAGTTTAATGATTAAGAAATTATTAAAAATATGCTAATGAATGATAGTATCTAAAAATGCTCCATGCACTCAACTTTTGTCCGCGAAAACTTACTTTTTTTCTTAAACTAGCTTCATGCAGCTACAGCAAAAACTAGTGTTCAACTTTTACTTAAAATGAAAATTATAGCACTGAAAAAATTATTTCGGAAAACAAATGCGCTTTTTAGCAAAATTTCAAATAAAACAATGCAAAGATGTAAAAAATAATATAACAAAACCAGCATCAACTTATTTGCAAACATTCACGAAAGATTTTTTTAAATTAAGTTTCAGCAAGATTCAACAAAATTAATGCACATGGAACACTTTGAATTTTACAAAACAGTTCGAAAATCTGTTTTCAGAAAAGAGCAATAATTAAGTCTTAATGTAACAGTCACCGGTCGTCTGTTTACATATTTAAAACATAATAACTGTCATTCTAATCATCGTGTCATGTCGATTATGATATATTTATTTTATTTTAAACCTATTGAATTGTAGATTAATGTTCAACAAAACAAAGTTTTGGTGACAAATTTTTGCGAATCTGAACGATCATTTTCACCTAATTAAAAATTTTACAAAATTTGAGACGCGCTAGAAACGGTACGTAGAGGAGAGGAGGTGATTATGGAATAGTCGGGAAATATGGAATACAGAGTTTTTGGCTCTGTTAGTTGCTATTGCCACAAGGGAATACCATGAACAACTCAAGAAAGATTCCCCGTCTTGCAATGCAGTAAGAGTTGACCGCTCTCTGTTGCCGGACCACTCGCTACAGAACAAAGTATGTTTTGTGATTTTCAAGAGTTTTTGTAGATAAGTTTTCAAACATTTTAACTTACTAGTAAACACGTGACATGAACATTGATGTTACGCATAATGTACACTAAGAGAATGGTAGTTTGTTGAACTGCGGTTATTTTTTAGATGACAGTGTTTTGCCAATTAGTTTTAAAGGTTCGTTTTAGATGACAGTATTCCATAATACCCGACACGCCAAGAGATGGCGTGTCGGGTATTATGGAATACTGGGTAATATTGTAATGGGTTTCATGTCATCCACTAAAGACCCGGAAAACAAAGACGCTAAATGCATCTTTTGTCACGAAAAATTCTCTAATAATCAACGACGATAAGTTTGGATTCAAAGATCCAGCTGTTCTCTGTGGGCTCACCATGACTGTATCGGAGCAAAGAAAGAAAATTATATCTACAACTTTTCTAAATCGACTCGAAGCAGAAATGACTCCAGTATAATGATTTAAACTACAAAACATAAAAATTTGTTTTATAGTAACAAATAACTATATATGAAGCAATATAAATTGCTTTTCATCGGTTTAAACCATCTATTCCATATTACCCGACTATTCCATATTATACTCCATTCGTAACTTTTTTTTTTTAAATATTTTTTTCTATAACAACAAAATAAATTGTGTATTTCTTTGCAATTGAAATTTCATTACGATTCATTATAGCATGTACCCATACTGTTTTGGGGGATTTTATTTAAAAATCTATGAAGTTACAGTTAGAAATGTAAATGGTATTCCATAATCACCTCCTCTCCTCTATAAATACTATTCTTTCGGGTGGTATAAAAGGTTACACCCTTCTTCAGTTGCAGAAGAAATTTCCACCGTCCAACAATTAGAAAGATTAGGAAAAAAGTTAAGAGTTCTAACGTTTCAGCTTGTGTGGATGGATGATGGAACATTTTTTTTTTTCCCAATCGAAGAAAGGTGTGATTTTTGTGCCACCCGAAAGGATCGCACTGATAAGCACTTTTTAATGCGTGTTATTTTGCAAAGTTTTTAATCAACACACCTTTTTTACTTCCTTGTACGTAGTATAAGGAAGTAATGTGATCCCGAAAAATTTTGGGGGCCAAATTTCGACATAAAAACCGATTTTGACTACCTCTAAATTTAATTTAAAAATTTTTTTCGATGCATCTCATCGTAGGCTAGCATGCACGATCATATTAACGCGTCTGCAACTCATTTTGACCAGTGGCGAGTCTACTGTGGCCAGTTTTTCCATGCCGTCTGTACGTACGTACGTACGTATGTATGTAACTCGCATATCTCAAAAACTATTGGTCGTAGAATGTTGAGATTTGATATTTAGGATTGTTCTATGATCTAGTTGTGCACCTCCCCTTTTGGTGGCAATCGAATGGATAGTTTATGTACAGGACCGCCCAAAAGATTCGAAATACATTACGCTCTATGGGCCGAAATTCATTAAACACGCCTAACTCAAAAGCTATTAGGCGTAGAATGTCGAAACTTCATATTTTGGATAGTTGTAACATCTAGTTGTGCACCTCCCCTTTCGGTTCCATTCGACTGGATAGTTTATCTACAGGACTGCCCAAAACATTCGAAATACATTACACTCAATGGGCCGAAATTCATTAAACTCGCATATCTCAAAAACTGTTAGGCGTTGAATGTTGAAACTTTATATTTAGGATTGTTGTAACATCTAGTTGTGCACCTCCCCTTTCGGTTCCATTCGACTGAATAGTTTATCTACAGGACCGCCCAAAAGATTCGAAATACATTACGCTCTATGGGCCGAAATTCATCAAAGCGTTTTTTAGAGGTATTGGGATATTTCAAACGACTCAGAAGTGATATATGCTGTAAAGAGTTAGAAAATGAATTTCTCCATTAAAAAAAAGTGTCTTTATCATTTATAGTTCTGCTACAGGAACACTCAAAAGATTTCCAATACGTTACGGCCAATAGCAATTTTAGGGGCATTCATCCATTTCAAGCACAATACCGTCCTACCACATAAGTTAGGTAATGGTCCGACCACGGTCACGTGCCTCCCTCAAGAACTGTGCCAAAAGTCGCCAAGCTTGGCGACTTTTGTTGTACGTGTGTGCATATTTAACTCTCAAATCTCAAAAAACTATTATGAAATTTCATATATAAGGCTGTTGTAACATCTAGTTGTCAATCTCGATTTTTGGTTCCAATCTACTGAAGAGTTTATTTACAGGACCACCGAAAAGAATTTCAGTACCTTAATGTCTATGGACATCTTCATTATAATACAACTGTAGACAGTCATTGTTTGGTACATGCCCAAAATCTCGCCGTCTGTCCTCGACCTTGGCGAGTTTTGGCGAAATATCGCCAAATTTGGCGATAGTCAGTCATTTGGTCCATGCCCAAAGTATCGCCATTTGTCATCGTTCTTGGCGAGTTTTGGCGAAATATCGCCAAATTTGGCGATAATCTGTCATTGTTTGGTTTATGCTTAAAATCTCGCCAAATGTCGTCGACATTGACGAGTTTCGCCGAAATATCGCCAAATTTGGCGCCAAAAATTATTTCCTATTTTGTATAACTCTAAAACTTTAACCCGTAGATTTTTTAACTTTGTATTTAGAACTATTGTAATACCTAACTGTTTTCAATATCTTTTTTGACAGCAATCGACTGAGAATTTATTTACATGGTGAGCCAAATGACTTTGAATACATTGAGGTGTATAGATGCATTCAACTCATTGAAAGTCTGTGGTCAATGACTACTTTGGCTATCCCCAAAATCTCGCTGACTATCTCAAGTTTGTCGGCTTTTGGTGAAATATCGCCAAATAAAGTGTCAGAACAAAATCTTTCAAATTGAACTCAGCTTGGCGATATCGAAATATTTGGCTAGAATTCGCTAAACCTTACTATTATTGATATTTTATCTCTTTCAAACAAATAAATGTAGAGGAAGTGCGTCGAAAATATTTTTGATCTAATGGACGTGCAAGGAAGTCATGTGTTGGACACATCAGATTTTTTATTGAGTGTTCTTGTTGCTAACAGGCAAAAGTTAAACTGTTGGCTCAAGTGGCGTAGCTGGAAATTTTTCATGGGGGGGGGTTACGACTACAGCAACTCATAAATATGTATACGTGTGTGAAGGGAGTGAAGAATATACATTTTGTATAGCAAAAAATTCCTCATGGGGGAGTTGTGACCCCCCCTAACCCCCTCCTTGTCTACGACACTGGTTGGCTCATATCGTTGCAAATCCGCCAAGGCAGCGATTTGCCCTTCTGTGCCCATTAACAGACTTCAAAAAGTACAGGAGGTTATCCATTTGTCAGAATCTTCTTTTCCTTGTATGTATGTTCAGAGACAACTTTTTACCACGTGGACCTATTTCTATGATTCTTTTTTTATTGGAAAGGAGTTAAGGAGTTAGCGTAGGGGTAGTCCCATATTAACTTGGTCAATTTCTAATACTGTTATTCAGAAAATAGAAAACAAACAAAGATATTTTTAAATCTTTGCCTAAAGGTTTACCGTTAGCTGTGTTGGTTGTAGTATGTCATAGGTTGTCTAGGTTGGCCACTTTTGGCAATTTATCGCAAAGTTTTGTAAAGAAAAACAAATTTCCAAAACTGAACCTAGCTTGGTGTTATCTTCTATATTTGGCGTGGAATTGCCTGACCCCATTGTTTTACAATAACTTTTCGTTAAGGTGAAGTAGTTTGAAGTCTGCTTTAAAGGGAAAAAAATCCTCATACTAGTTGCTGGATCGTTTGCAAATGGAAGTTTTTTAAAAACACATTTCAAAGGATGTCTGTCCACAGTAACTACACCTCTAAGGGGTTTTTCATTTTTTAAAAAGAAATCAGAGCAGATTTTTTTTTTCGCTTTTTTTTATGGGGATCTGAAAAATTTTTAGAGCATAAACAAGAGAGTTTTTTTGGAGGATATAAATACCTGGAAGTTTATGCGGCGGGAAAGTTTCAGGGGGTAGTATATCCCAAATATAGGATACTCATTTGGTGTGTTGCGCTACGGTCAACCAAAGTGTATAGTCCCCTATCAGAGTGCACTGAATTTAAATTATAAAAGCCTATAGTATTTCAAAAAGGAACGACCGTTCTGAATTTTTTTCCCCTTTCTAAGGTCCGGGCAATTAGAATTGCCCTGAAGCAATTGATTACCCAACATTTCAAGTTCGAGAATGTGGTCCTGCTTTCAGCCTCGAAAGCAGCGATCCAGGCAATTAGCTCTTTAGAAGTGCTATTTCAAATGAAGTTCAACAGTGTCGCTATCTTATTAGATGCTTACTACAAAAAAAAAAAGAAAGTTATAATACAGTGGTCACAGCGGTACCTTTGGAAATGAACAAGCAGATTTCCTTGCACGAAAAGGTGCAATGCTTATACAAGCAAATTCCACAAACATACCATTTCACACAGTAAAACATAACATAAAACGAACAATTAGGCAAAAACACCAGCGGATGCTTCTCAATAACATACAAAGAAAACAATGGAAACTTGAGGACCTCTTATGTCTACCAGAGTTTCCACGACGTGATGCAGTGGCTTCATTTCGTTTACTAACAGGACATGATATCCTGGCCAAACACTTACACCGAATCAGGATATATGACCAACCTTTTTGCCCACAATGTGACCTAAGAGAGGATATGAATAGAGCCCATCTGAGTCGCTATAGTGCACTTCGTGGATGCTGCATCGAGACCTCACGATATTGGAGAGCGAGAAAATGTCTAAGGAAATGACTTCGGTCATTCGTTAATTCTTCACTGTTCTTGTTCCTTGCTATACTTTCTGTATTAACTCTTGCTATGCCATTGGAAATTTAAAATTAAAAATGTCCGGGTTAGCGGCCTACTTTAGGCTTGACCGCTTGGTCATTTCATTAGGAGGACGCCTAGTAGGCAGACCATCGTTGCCCCAAGAATGTTCTTCTAATTTTGGACCAGTTCCAGATGGCATACCTGCTACCTGGATTAGTACCCCCCAGAAGTAGAGTTTGAAGAGGAGGACATTGGAGCGACGACAGATTTTACGTGCACCAGCTCCCTTCAGTATACACAGTCTGCGACAGACTCAGTCGAGAAAGGAGTTCGCCCGTTGAGAGTAGAGAGTGAGCTCTGGTAACCTTCACTTGAAGCACTTGTCCCATCAGGTGATTCGTGGCAAGATCTAACACGCATAAATTTGCGCATCCGACTCTTCGTAGTTTTCTACCGAGCCAGGGAGCTCATTTCCGTTTCCATCGTTCTATTTTTAAGCAAAAATGGTACATAGCTGCTCTGCATATGGATGCAATTTATGATTTGTGAAACGTTCTCGTATAAAATTTCACAGGAGAGTGGTTTTTTTTTTTCATATTTTCAAAACATACTTTTTTAAATGAAGAATATTTCAATGTAGCCACATCCAACAAGACCTGGCGATTTTATTTTTTTTTTTACGCCAAGTGGATTTGTAAAGCGTATGTGGACAGTCATTTTCGCTTGTCGTTTACACTAACCACTCGCCAAATGGGGCAATACAGCACAAGTCTAGCCCGTCGGCCCACTTCCTTGCCACAAGTCACATGGTTCATCCTTGCCTCACATTTCCAACTGCGATGATTTCTCCAGTATATTTCTACTATCAGAGTTCACCCTCCCAGGCACTGGGCAAGACACGGTTCTGCTCTCCTTTAGGTGTTCTTAACCCTATGAGGCGCAACCCTTTCCCAATGCTGAAAAAAGGGCAGCCGTTGCCATCGCTCGACTTAACTACCAGCAAGATGGCGGACGATCGAAACGTTCATCGCATGCACAGATCTAGAGACCCTTTTTTGACGCAGCTGGCTGTGCATCGCATGCCACAGATCAAGAGACCCTTTTTTGACGCAGCTGGCTGTGCATCGCATGCCACAGATCAAGAGACCCTTTTTTGACGCAGCTGGCTGTGCATCGCATGACACAGATCTAGAGACCCTTTTTTGACGCAGCTGGCTGTGCTGCATGCCACAGATCTAGAGACCCTTTTTTGACGCAGCTGGCTGTGCTGCATGCCACAGATCTAGAGACCCTTTTTTGACGCAGCTGGCTGTGCTCGCGCACAGCCAGCTGCTTCAAAGAAAAGTCTCTAGATCTGTGGCCCGCGATGAACGTTTCGATCGTCCGCCATCTTGCTGGTAGTTAAGTCGAGCGATGGCAACGGCTGCCCTTTTTTCAGCATTGGGCAATCTGTCTAGCTGTTCTCGCGTTCTTCCATTTTTCAGCAGATGTCAGTAAAGGATTCTGGTGGAGCTATGTCACCCACAACTATTTTTATAGAAATCAAATCTATTCTTCGTGACAGGCAACAGTCAAAACGTCAGAGTTTGGTGATCCCAGAGCGGGATCACTGTGCTTTAAAGGGTTAATGGTAACAGAGTTTATGCGACGGATCTACCGTTCTGAAACGTCACTTACTTCTCGGCACGGGAGTGGTCTGTAGGAAAAACCACTCCCCTGTAGTACAGGTCACCTAAGTGGTAGTGAGCCATAGCCAGAAGGTCTTCTTCCGCTCTCCGGATGCCAGGAAAATCGACCAGTTTCAGCATGTAAGAGGCGGCCCTCTCCTACCAAAAAGTGTCGAAGCTAAAATAATTATCCTCATCGCATTCTAAGTAAATTGGTTAGAACTACCCAGACAGCACAGCAAATTTGCATCAAACTTGCAGTAACCTTAATTTATCAAGTCAATAAACTTGAATTAAGCTCGAAAATTTCAAGCGTGTAAGCTTAATGCAAGCTTGAATCAAGTGTTCAAGTTTACACTCGCCCAATTTGGATTAGGCTTGACATAGCAAGCTTAATTCAAACTTAAAAAAATTAAAAAAAAAATTCTTAATACATGGGGCGCCGGTGGGCGAATTCACCCCATATATTTTATTTTTCCACGCATTTTCCCCCTCTACGCTGAAACCTCAAGTTATTTTAATCTGTTTCCATCTAGGGTCCGCGGCTGGAATCGATCTCGGGATCTAAGGGCTGGGAAGCCAGCGTCCTAACTACCATGCCAATCTCACTCTCGGTGACAACACTAAAGTTTGAAGTGACTGTTATGGTTGTCATGCCGTTTTTTGTGAGATTGGTATTGGCTAATGCCAATCTGCCTTTATTTTTCCATGTGATGAATCAAAATTAAAATAATGTTATGTGTGATTTATAGACTCTACTAATACTGAAATAAGCATAATATAAACTTAAAAGCAGCACAGCCAGCTGTCGTGAAAAAAGGGTCTCTAGACCTGTGGCACGCGATGAACGTTTCGATCGTCCGCCATCTTGCTGGTAGTTAAGACGAGCGATGGCAACGGCTGCCCTTTTTTCAGCATTGGGCTGTCTTTCCAGCTGTTCTCGCATTTTTCCATTTTTCAGCAGATGTCAGTGCTGTTAAAAGTAATCGGGACCATTTTTTGACGGGAAATGACGTGCTGAAAAGTAAAGGATTATCGTGGAGCTATGTTACCCGTAACTATTTTTATAGAAATCAAATCTATTCTTCGCGACTGGCAACAGTCAAGACATCAGAGTTTGGTGTTCCCAGAGCGGGAACACTGCGCGTTAAAGGGTTAAGGAATTGGTCTGTCGAGACCGCAGAAAAGAGTATTTTTTTCGAAAACTATGTGTCGTAGCGGTACAGTTCTTTGGGCATTTTTTATGTATTCCAAACGAGGAATTTGGCTGTGCAGAGTTTGTGCAGTCTTATTATTGAAATCAAATATAGAAATCGGAAAATATGTTCACTGATACAGAAGGAAAACGAACATAAACACAAATGTTTATTCTTAAATTGTCGAGTATGTAATACATTGAATTCAAAGGGAAGCGATTACTTATAATTTAAGTTATGTTGAGATGAAAAAAAAAGTTCTTGCCATGTCTTCAACGACGCCTTGACCTTTGTTATACATGCAGCCCAACAAGAATATTGCCCTAGCTTCGACATCCTCGTACTTGAACAGGAGTGCAAGAGCTTTGCCGTATTTTTCCTGAAAAATAAATTTTTTAGATTCGCTAATGTGAAGTTCTCTGCTTTATCGTATTTTTGATATTCAAGCACTAAATTTTTTGCTTTTAGTACTTTCTCTCTTTATGACAATTCATTTTTGAGATAATCATAAATAATAAAATCCAGGGGTGGCATTTCGACTTTTCATTTGGGCGTGCGAAACTTAATATATGAATCCACAATACAGGGTGTATCCCAATTCCCTACCGGGTTTGGAAGGCTTATAAAATAATATATATATTAGGTTGTAACGAAAGTTTCCCGCCACCGCAAACATCGTCAGAACACAGTTCGCATTGGCGTATTTGCTCATATTTTGTCGAACTATTTTTGACATTTGAAAGAAAGAGGCTTACTTTATAACACTGTGTTGTGAAATCTCTGAAAAATATAGTTATCATTAAGTACAAGGTGTCTCCAAATGGAACTATAGCTCTAGAGGATTTGAACCATCACTAACTTCCAGTTGTGTTGCAAAAAGTCAGCTCTAGAATATCAACAAATTATGAGTACAGCTTTAAGTACTATTGTTGCATAATGTGACACTGTGCAGGTTTGGTACCGAGAGTTCTAAGGAGTTAGAAGTTAGTTTTTCAGGCATATATGGCGGAAAACTTTCGTTACAACCTGATATTACCAATACTGCAACAAAGTTGATTTTATTGAAGAAAGAAATGTAACAAGTTTTATTTCACAAGAGTCCAATATGTGAACCTTTCGTGGCAGCTACAGATTAATGCAATTTTGCCGGGGGCGGATGAGGGGGGAGGGTAGTTAGTTTGTCCAATCATCGCCGTCACGGAACAAGGACGGATTATGGACCCAATTGAGAAAAAAGAAATGAATGTACAAGATCCTATTTTACTTCCATAAAATGGAGGTATATGTAAATTTTCTAACTAACCGCTTACACCGACAAACAAACAGCTCTCCCTCCCTCGAAAAAAAAAAGCATTAATCCGTCGCTGTCACGAAAGGTTCAAATATTGGACTTTTGTGAAATAAAACTTGTAACATTTCTTTCTCCAATAAAGTCAACTTTGTTGCTGTATTGGTAATATTGTTTTTTATAAGCCTTTTATAATGGGAGAGAAGAGATTGATCGACATTTAAATTTAATTATTCAGAAAGATGTATATTAGCAGAGTATTTGTTAAGATCATATTACCTGTGCATAATACTGAATCGCTTTCGTCACTGACTTCCATGACTTTTTGGATTTCTTCGGTGCATCTGCAGTTGACTCGATTTCCGGAAGTTTACGCTTGGTCGCCATAAATCTATCTATAGTAAGAAAAATTCAGCAATTATAATTTTTCCAATAATTTTGACGATGAACGTTTTTAAAATCCCACACGGATGCCAGGGCGGAAAAATGGATCGTAACGAAAAGGTCCATATCGTTTGAATCGGGGCTGGACAGGGTGGTGGGGCAGGGTCATACGCAGAATGATCCGAAACTGGCGCTCTAGGTCCTTTCTATTCAATGTAACTCACGACTCAGACGTGATAGCGCGGTGATTCTTTCGCGTGTTTATAGTTTCTTTAGACCGATCGATTCAAATAAAAATAAGTGCAATTTGGACAATATGTATGGGTGAAAATAAACAGGAAGTATATAAAAAGTTATTAAAATTCAATACGTTGTCCTTAGCCCGTGCTAGTAACACCCGGAAATAAAAATCACGGCTATCATTTGAGAGATGGGTTTATGTCCCACGCACAGGTACCCCAATGTCCGGCGCTGAGCGAGCCAGGCGGTCTCAGAAGCGTCTCAAAGCTGAAAAAGCACTCTTAGTAAACGACGCCGAATCCGCGAAAGAACCTCTGCTGCTGTACCTGTAGCAATGGACATAATGATTGACGGTACCACCCACACATCTCTTGAAACTGCCATGGCACACTTTGTATTAAATTATTTAGAACGAAGTTAATCTTGTTTTCATTTCAATATTCAACACTAAATCGGAGACACAGCCCCCCGGCACAGCCCTAGCCGATTCTTTTTTTTCACTGGGGTGCTATTTCGTTCAGGCCCAGGTTTTTGTCTACGCGATTTTGAAGATATTATTTGTAGACAGGTTATGTAGACATGAACTGCCACTGTGAAGATCTTTTCAAATGTATTTGCCAGATAACTAAGAGGTGTGTGTGTGTGGGGGGGGAGAGATTAAAATCTTGAAAGTCTCACAAGGTTTGCAATTTTTGATAACTGATCGCCAAGTTTTTTTGCCAAAAAATAACTTCTAATCTTTTTTTGGCATAAAGCCCATAAAAACCTTCAACAATTTAGAACTTAGATCATAAGACCATATTGGATATTCGCCACTCACGGTGAGATGAAATACACTAGCCTCTAAAAGTTAAGGAACAATCGGTTTTTGCGATTAATTTTGCAAATGAATGAATGTAGAAAAACCAAATTTAGATGACATGTGCACAGAAAACTGATATGTATTGACTGCAGCATAGAAGTTTACATAAGAAAAACACAAAAATGATTTACAACGTAAAAAATCAGTCTTGCAAGTCCATTCTTGGAAAAAATAATATCACAGTTTTATGTTGCAAAATGCCATAGAAACATAACAAAAATGAGTTTTAATAAGGAATATGCCCAACCCTAGTTTGAATCCATAGGCGGCAACTACTTTCCATGCTGTCAATTAAGTTGTCGGTTACCGAAATGGGAAGCGAGGACCAGACTCGGAGTAAGATTTGTTCCAGCTCTCCTACAGACCTTGAAGGTAGACTTAAAGCAGCAAATTGTCTACCAATATACTCCCAAAGTTGCTCTATCGGATTCAGGTCTGGAGATCGAGCTGGTCATTCAATTTGCTTTAAACCAAGACTCTCAAGATATTCCTCAACAACTACAGCTCGGTGAGGTCGTGCATTATCATCCATCAGAATGAAATCATTGCCAACTGAACCGGCATATGGATCAAGGATCTCATCCCGATATCTCACACCAGTCAGTTCTTCTCTGGAACACATGCAGGTAAGTGTGACCCCGAGTGAGATCCCTGCTGAAATCATTATTCCACAACCCCGGTAACTGCGTCTTTTAACAGTGATGGATTGATGGTATCCGGTGCTTTGTTACCTCCAGATCAGCAGACGTCCCGAATCGCTCTCCAGAGTGAATTTGGACTCGTTTGTAAAGAGCACAGAAACCCATCGCTGTCTGGTCCAGGAAACGTGTTCTCTTGCCCAAGATAAGAGGGCTCTTCTCTGTAGTTCGTTGAGCTGGACGCACAAAACTGGTCACCTTGCATAGAAGCCTGCATTGTGAAGACGTCTTTGCACCGTATCAGCGAATAATTTTCTCCTTGATGCTACAGAGTGGCCTGCAACAAGTTGAGGTGCAGAAATGCTTCTTCTCCTTCGGGCCGAAAGAACTATAAAACGGTCTTCTGCAGGTGTTGTAGCTCGTGGTCGGCCTGGAACTTGTCTTCTGGACTCAGAAGCTTCAGTTTGATATTGATTCCGGTGATGGTGGACCGCACTGCGAGATGCATTACAACTGTGATGAAGATTACATATCTAATTTAATAATCATTTACTTTGGCTTTCTTTAATGTAATCTATCCAAAATTCAAGAATTCTAAATCACTTCTGTTCTCATTTTTCTGCCATTTCGGCTTTTAAATCTGTATATTTACTTTTCCCGGCGTGCACTATTCTTTTTGTTCTTCGTCTCTTCAGACCGGTGTGCTAAAAATAGATAGTATTACGTACGTTTGCAAAATCAACGTATTTTTGATTTCCCTTCCTTTGGCTTGGAGTTGGCGTTTTTTATTTCTTGTTGCCATGCCTTGTCTTTAAAATTATTTGCTCGCGATTACGTCATTTTTAATTTTATTGGATTAACTTATAGGGTTGCTCTGGAATTGGCGTTATTGATATTAGCCAAGTGTTTGTTCTCGCCAATGTGTAATTCTGTGCTGGCGTAATTTTTAAATCATTCCACCTTAATTTCACTGTCCATATAGGACGTCATTTCATTTCCGCTGAGCCACCACCGCCCGTTATAATAATGTTTCAATAGTATATGTTTAATAAAATAGTTTCAAGTATTTAACGTCTTTTTATTTTATTGCAACTATAAGTGTATTCGAACCTGGATTTTCATGTATCACAACGCAGTCTTTAAATTTAAATCAGCCCAACCAAATAACTTCTTTACAACAACGTCTGGCAGCATAAGCCTGTGATAACCCCATTTCCATCTATCCAAACCGCCCACCATATTCACGAATCGGGCAAATGGCTTCTCTAAGACATTGTGGGACCCTACTGCCTATTGTCAACGAATCTGCTAACAAAAGTTGTAAATCAGCAGAAGTTACAAGCGTAATTACGAAAGCTTGGTATTTGCATATTTTCCCCTCTCACATATATGACTGTTTTTTTCTATAAAATGAAAAAAAGTGGTAGCTATTGTTTTTGAATAAATTTTCATAGCGTTCCTTTTTATCGTTTATATAAACTATATATTTTATTGCTGGTGTCATTTTTTTTTTTAATGGTGAGCTTCAAAAAACATGTTGTTCTGTAAGTCTTGGAGGCCAGTATAGTTCGTGATGCTAGAAACGCCAATATGCAAAGAATTAAGAATACATGCAATAGTGTTTTAATGGCAACCTTAATAGAAAACTATTTATCGATTATGCGCATGCGCAAATCGACAAAGAATGAAAAGTTCGCCGGTACTTACGTATTATCCCGGTAGTCATTCCCGCCAAACTATTTTTCCGTCAAATGAGTTGCCAAACTGTTGACAATCGTATTCAAAACCATTAATAATTTCATATGCCCGGCATTTCTCTTGTCAAAAAAAACCGCTCCTCTTGGAGGGCCGCCGGGATAATACGTAAGTACCAAGTCGCCTTTGGTGGCAATGCTGTGCAAGTTCTATGCTATGGCTCATCACCATTCTTGTGGTACTCATATCTGGTGGCTCTCACGCTCATACGTATTATACCGTCGACCATTTTCATCAATAACACTTTTCACCCAATCTGTCCGATTTACCGCCAAAAAAGGGGAACAATAAGGCAATACCCTTTTACTAGTGTTACCAGTACTTACTTATTATCTCGGCGGTCATTCTCGCCAAACTATTTTTTCGTAAATTGGCCAGGCAAACTGTTGCCAATCTTATTCCAAACCATCAATAATTTCCCGTGTCCGGCATTTATCTTGGCAAAAAATTACTCGTCTTGGCGGATCGCCGGTTTAATACGTAAGCACCGATTTACTAACCCTATTTCATCACATTAGATAGCAGTTTGCTTCTTTAAAACATTTCTATTTTTAATCTCACCCACTGCAAGATCCCCTGGTCACCCACTGCAAGAGTTTTGGCCGCCAAAATCATTAACTTCCTTTTGTCACGGTCGACAGCATAAGTACTCTAGTTTCAAAAATTGTGGCTTATTGAAGTTGCTAAAATTATAGTGTATGTATGAGTTATAGTAGCCAGAACTTTCTTAGCGACAAAATATTACGTAAAGATCGTGGCAATACTTCAGAACTACAAACGTTTGCAGGAATGCAAGCGTTTTCGCAGATTTTATTGTAGCCATCTAGGCGATATACCTTTATATCTTGAAGAATGAATTAGAGTGGTCGCTCTAACACACAAGTACGGGTACTTCTATGGGTACTTACGTATTATCCAGGCGGTCATTACCGCCAAACAATTTTTTCTTCAAATGTGCTGGCAAACTGTCGCCAATCGTATTCCAAACCATCAATAATTTCATGTGTCCGGCATTTATCTTGGCGGACTGCCGGGATAATACGCATGTACCCTTCTATATTATAGCGGTTATCGAAATTCATTTACAAAGCAATCAAGTAATATCGCAAAGACTAATTATTTTAATTAATTAATGAGTAGTCAAATAATAATTTTGATAAGTCAAACTATTTAGAAACAACATCATTTAGCAGCAGTTCTGTTTGAACTAGTCAGAAAAATACTGTATAATTAAAGCAAAAATATACCTACAAAATTATTTATCGTACTGAACAAAATTTTACTTATATTTCTCTTTACATGTGCGAAGTGGACAAGCGAATACTACATAAAAATTCAAAATTCAAATAGAGATGTATATCAACTGATGGTTATGCAAATATTTCTTAAAACTTTATAGCAAAAGTTGCCACTAAAATTATGAAAAATGTAGGTAGGAGTTATTCCCACCCAATTGGAATCATTTATGAAATTTTGCGGAATATGAAAATTTGCGGAAATCTGTCGATATTGCGTCATCATAAAAAACAAACACACTTCACAAATTGCAAAATACAATGTCAAAATCATGGATAAATATTTAAGGACAGGTATCTCCATAGCAATAAAACGGTCTCAAGAAATACGACACCAAAGGATTCTGATTACGCTGGGGGCAAACCGAAATGCGCATGTGCGGCTCAATTTTATGGTATAAGAATGTAAAAATAATCATCTTGCAGCCAATTCATTCTTATTTCTATCAATCAAAATTACATTCAGTACTTAATTTTTGTCAACTGACAATAAATAATGAATTTCCTGTTCTATTTCTAACATTACTATAGTTTCCGTTGTAACGGAATGCGTTGTTACCAATTACGTTGTTAACTTCAGTCTTCTAATGAAGCCTGCTGTGCAATTTTCAGGAACCAGCTGCGCATTTTCTTCATTTAAACACATTGTAGGTGTTTCTACGGACGCCTGCTTTGCCTACTTTAACGTGCATGTCAGTCAGTCGATTTTAGTGTTAAAAATGGAACTGAAGGCAATATTGACTTTGTTCTAAATGAATAGAATACTGACAATGAATAAATAGTGGAGGTGCTCGTGGAGTCGGCATCGTTTACCACGCGTACCTTGGCAGCTTTAAGACATTTCCGAAACCGCCTGGCTAGCTCGGCGCCGGACATTGAGGTACCTGTGCGTGGGTCATAACCCCCCCCCCCTTTCCAACGATTGCCGCGATTTATATTTCCTGATGGTTCTAGCACGATCTGCCGCGATTTATATTGATAATGAACGATAGACATAATGAATTTTTATTTTATTTTTATACATTTCCTGGTTATTTTTATCTGTAAATATTGCCAAACACTTATTTTAATTTAAATCGAATGGTCTAAATAAACTCTATAAACACACGGTTATTCTGCGAAGTTTCCCCCCCCCCCCCTCATCCGGCCCCGACGCAAACTCAAGGTCATAACAGTAAGCTGACTATAAAAACTAAATCAATGACACTGGATTTACGTTTCTAAAACTAATAATCTTGTAATTATGAAGGTAACACGATTTAGACGTTTTCGTTAATTCCACTTTCTGGTCTGCTTCCCTCGTGTGTGATTTTAAAGACGTTTCTCTCTATTCCAAAAAAAAGTAAAGGCCGCTGTTGCCGCTGTCAATAGATTGTTTGTCTATCTTCGCCTAAACCGTGGGGATTTGAATTTCGAGAAACATGTCCACGGATTTGGAAAATTCCGAGGAACCTGATAAGCTGACTTAAATTTCGAAAACCGAATTATTTTAGAAGATATTAATAAAAAACTGAAAAAATAAAACATAATGGTTACCAGGTTTGGCATAAAGTCATTCATTCCTTTGCAACAAAGCAAATCCAAGTATGTAGAATCGCAGGAAATTGACAAACATGAAATAGAATTACACCCTTTTTACGCCAAATTAAAAAGTATATGAAATAAATAACTCAAAGTGCGTTACACAAATTTGACAATTTTCAAATAGTAAGTTCGTTTAGGCAACAGAAGTTTACAGTTAGCGATTATTCGTTTTTCCAAAACAGAATAACTAATTGTAACTGATTTTAAAAGCGCCATCTTGGCATTAGGTACGATCTGACGAAATGGTATCTTTCCAAGCAGGATGAATCTAAACCGCGAATTCAAAAATGTTAGAACCCAATATCTTGAAAATGAAAAATAATTAAAATGCAGATTATTTTAAAGCCGGTTCGGTCCAGCTGGAGTATTTACTATCAGTAGAAATATTTGGTGACGTTAACTGTGCCATTATAGCAGTTATAGTACACTTTGGATATTTGCCAGCGCGGCGAGATGAATAATTCGTGGTGCTAAATACGCCAATCTGCAAAGGATTATGTAATATATGAATAACGGTTTTCCAGGAACCTTAACTCAGCAGTAATTATAGGTTGTGAGCATGTGTAAATCGTCAAATAATGAAAAGTCGCCATTAGTGGCAAGCTATCCTAGCTGTTCCGCAGTTTTTATCAAAGAAAACATACGAAGTATTGTTTTCTTACAGTTAAATATTAACTATACATATACGCAAGTCGCCAAATTATGAAAATTCGCCAATAATTGGCTAATACGCAAGGTGTTCCATGGGTTTCACATAATTAAAAATAGTGCGAAGTTTAAATTTTTATGTTCCAAGTAACCTGCAAGAACCTAGCAATGTGTAGCTCGGTAACATTCAATCTGATCCAACCTCCGGGTTTTGTTTGTTGAAATTATGCCTTATTTACGAATAAGCCTTATTAGGGGCCGAATGCCTCATACGAAAAGCGAGCGTAACGAGTCTAGGGGCTTTGGCCCCTAGTCACTTCTAAAAGATGTTTTATCTTAAGGTGATTAAAATATAGAGTTTATATTTGTTACAAGTGCGTACATTTAAGCCAAAAAATGACTTTGAGCTCGTCACTGAGTTTTTTTTATGTAACATGGGTTAAATATTCCAATATGAGTTTGAGATTTCACTAAGAGTTTGAGTTTAGCGGGAATTTAAAACAGTGTTAACAATTATCAGTACAAAAGTGTTAAAAACAGTCAACAACAGAGTTAAAACACTGTTAAAACAAGTGTTAACAAGTGTTAAAACAGTGTTAAAAATTATCAGTACAAAATAAATGTAAAAAACTGTTTGTTTGAGTACCATAGTCATTGTAAATGAACATTCTGTGAGTATTGTCTTCTCTTCGATAGCAACACCAGCAGTGCCGTCTGAGGAGTTGCGCCATTTGTATGCATTGTGACGTTGTCCGACTAATTACGAACTTAAGAGATATATCTGTGACGCTCCCTTTCTTACCTCTCACTACTTGAATCTCACCGATAACCTTTGATCTGTGCGGTATCATAAAGAATTCCTCAAGGAGCAATAGATTTTCGATAATGTACAGTTCTGACGTTATAGAACGCATAAATTCCCCGAGTGTTTCAAGGGCTCTTCAGAATTGGACAGTATAGCAGCTTGAAAATCTCATAACTTACGAACACTTACTTCAAGCGTGCCAAGTGATCGAAATCCACTTGAGATCCCAGCGCAGAGCAAGACCGGCAGTTCAAGACAGAGAAGAGTTCGGTTCCAGACAGTGACCAGTACAGAGGTACTTTTCCTCTGGTTTCGGGCCGGCACGGCCAAAAATGTTTTTCGAACCCGCCATCTGACTGTTTAAGTTCAAACTCAAATCTTCTATGTGTTTTTATGTGCGTCTAATAAAGTGTTTTGTGTGAGCAAAAGGGCTCTCTCTTTATTTAGGACGCCACAGCATAAACAGCGTTATCCAACTTTCTGAGGAAAGTGTAATCTCCTAAGCGTTTAACTTCGTGAGCATTCGCATATAGCGTTGCCAGGCGTTCGGATAAAGCCGGGCATAGTTAGGCTTTTTGATTGCGTGTCCGGCCAAACTGAACGGTGTCTGGCTTTTGTTAGGCTTTTCACTGGTGACTTTGGCTGATTAGTAATAAAGTACTTGAACGTTTTTGGCATTCCATGTTATTTATATTTCATTAGAATTTAACAAGATTCATGGTAATTATAAAAAAAGCTTGATTTTACATACAATTTTTTTGTCGTACGTATTAATACTGAGACAAAATCCTCAATATTGTAGGCTGCCCGTCCTTTTTACCCAAATGTCCGGCCAAACTGGCTGGTCTGTCCAGCTGGTCTGTAGTTTGGCGACCTGGCAGCCCTATTCGCATATCACTGCATGTTCTTCCTGTCATGAAAATTTCACATATGCAGTATGTTGCCTTCTTTGTGTAGCGATCTTATTTGTGAGTAGTGCATTGTAGTCGCAAGCAAAAATAGATTTTAAAACAATACAATTATTTCATATTCGAGTGCTTTCAGTTAACCCTTTAAAGCGCAGTGATCCCGCTCTGGGATCACCCTACTCTGACGTTTTGACTGTTGCCAGTCACGAAGAATAGATTTGATTTCTATAAAAATAGTTGCGGGTGATATGACTCCACGAGAATTCTTTACTTTTTAGCACGTCCTTTCCCGTAAAAAAAATGGTCACGATTATTTTTAACAGCACTGCCATCTGCCGAAAAATGGAAGAACGCGAGAACAGCTGGATAGATTGCCCAATGCTGAAAAAAGGGCAGGCGTTGCCATCGATCGACTTAACTACCAGCAAGATGGCGGACGATCAAACGTTCATCGCGTGCCACAGATCTAGAGACCCCTTTTTGACGACACCTGGCTGTGTTCGCGCACAGCCAGCTGCCGTCAAAAAAGGGTCTCTAGATCTGTGGCACGCGATGAACGTTTCGATCGTCCGCCATCTTGTTGGTAGTTAAGTCGAGCGATGGCAACGCCTGCCCTTTTTTCAGCATTGGGAAAGGGTTGCGCCTAAAAGGGTTAAAAAGAAACGCAACCCATACGGTGCTTAACGATACGTGGTTGTGAATTTGAAAAAAAAGTTATTATTCTTTGATACGCTTGCGCAGTATCGTCACAGTTTGATGCTATACAGCCTGAGTTACTCAGGGATTAGTGCAGCTTTCTCTCAGTAAAAGAAAAAAAAAATGTGGAATCGGTTCAGTAGTTTGTTTGGCAGGAAAGGACAGCTCACGTCCCTAAGTGTATTGTTTAGAACTATATACGTCTTTCCTGGAGTTTTCCGCCATTGTTTAGGTCCTCATCAGAAGGTGGCGGATTACTGAATTTTGCTTTCTTCGGAAACTTCTAGCGACCGACGAGAACACTTTCGGAACCACGGATTTAACGTTCACGTACGCCGAATGGGCACGCCCATCCTTTAGTAGTGTGTCGGAATCAAATCTACAACCTTCTGGTTACGAGTGCAGTGCCTTAACCACTAGATCAACACGGCCAGTTCAGTAGCTCCAGAGATTATCCCCAACATATAAACAAGCTTTCTCTCTTTAAAAAGCAGTCCAACCTGCTTAATTTAATATCGGCTAAAATAATAACCCGCTTAATGTAATAATGTACCAGCCCATAGTAATCTGTTAATTTGATCCCGGATAATAGATATCCCGCTTATTAGAATAATTTTTCGTCATCAAATGGCTATTCTATTAACCCTTTAACGCGCAGTGTTTCCACTCTGGGAACACCAAACTCTGACTCCAAACTCTGGGAACACCAAAGTCTATGTTCGTTTTCCTTCTGTATCAGGGAACATATTTTCCGATTTCTATATTTGATTTCAATAATAAGACTGCACAAACTCTGCACAGCCAAATTCCTCGTTTGGAATACATAAAAAATGCCCAAAGAACTGTACCGCTACGAAACATAGTTTTCGAAAAAAATACTCTTTTCTGTGGTCTCGACAGATCAATTCCTTAACCCTTTAACGCGCAGTGTTCCCGCTCTGGGAACACCAAACTCTGACGTTTTGACTGTTGCCAGTCACGATGAATAGATTTGATTTCTATAAATATAGTTGCGGGTGACATAGTTCCACGAGAATCCTTTACTTTTTAGCACGTCATTTCCCGTAAAAAAATTTTCACGATTATTTTTAACAGCACTGACATCTGCTGGAAAATGGAAAAATGCGAGAACAGCTGGATCAGGGACCCTTTTTTTGACGATAGCTGGCTGTGCGGCACAGCCAGCTGTCGTCAAAAAAGGGTCTCTAGATCTGTGGCATGCGATGGACGTTTCGATCGTCCGCCATCTTGCTGGTAGTTAAGTCGAGCGATGGCAACGTCTGCCCTTTTTTCAGCATTGGGAAAGGGTTGTGCCTCAAAGGGTTAAGTGGGCTCAATTGCATTAGTATATGTAATTTAATATATTATATTTTATATTAAAAGGCGTTTTTTAAAAGTCCGTTGCCAGCTTAGCATAATTAAGTAGGTCAAAAAATGTTTTGGACCACGCGTTAATTATTCCAGAAGATATCACAAATATTCCAAAAGAGCAATTGGGCTTCCTTCCCTAATCGAACGAAGAAATTCCTCTTATAAAATTAAACTTTTAAGCGATTGCAAAATATTTTAGATAACCCTATAATGACAATACTCTTTTCTAAGAAAAGAAAGAAAAAAAAAAATATCCATAAGAGCAACTAGTTAAAACTCTCCCCTCCCCTTTCCTCACCCCCAAAACTCCGTCGAATCTTTTCTTCTCGTCTCCTCTAGAGGCGCTAGCATCAGCCACTTGTTAAGCGCAAGTCCACCGTGTTCTACAGAACATAGCAGCGCTGAATAATCTTTCAGGGGCGTCAGCTCAGAGTTAAAAGACTCCATCTCCCTATGAAAAAAAAGAACAAATGAAAAAGTCTGAGGACAAATTGATGCATAATTATATATAGGGTCTTTAAATGATATAAGTTAAAAAATTGTGTCTCTGAAATTTTGAGTTTGAGCTTAAAAAAAATAACAATTTAAAAAAAATAACTCCTAGTTTTTCCGAAAACTTTAATTGTTGATGTGTTTATTTTTTCTTTCTATCTTTCAAGTAAACCTGAGGGTAAGTTTCATCTTTTAAATTTCTTTTTCGGGTGCATGTGAATTTCGTCATGTATGTATGAGGTATTGTAAATTTCAGCTTTCAAAAACGTTGATTTCTATATTTTACTTTTTGAGAAAATATCTTTGGCTTGAAGTGTGAAGAAGAAATTTTTGAATCAAATTTGTTATGGTTTGAATTAAAAACATTTGCATGAGTTAAAAACAATGCTATTATTTTCGATAAAAGCGCAGTTGATTTTAATTGTTTGGATCTTATTGAATTTAGAAAAAGTAAATATTTCAGATGCGTAGTTTTATAAATAGTTTATAAAAAGTTTTACCGTCTTAGTAATCTTTAATGCAAAATATGTTTAAAAATACTTATATTGGTCATTAAAAGGGAAAAATATTAGTTATAGGAATAAAAGGTTTTTTTATTGCTTACATTTCTTAAAAAATGAGATAAAGAAAGAGCTATAAAAATAAAAGTAAGACTTGGAAAATTAAAAATTTCAATTTGATAATTTTGAAAATTAATTTTTACTGCAAATTAAGTTTATAAGAAATATTAACTTGTTCCAAAATTTTTTTTTTATTAATGAATAAGTAGTTTATTACACTGAAAAAAGTTTTATTAAACAACAAATGTAAAAACTCTTTACAAAATGGTTTTTTATTCACAATAAAGACAAACGTGACTATCAAGAATCTAAGGAATCGGTTTTATTCTAAAACACAATTTTAAAAAATACAAGAAATATATAACGGATTAAACTAATTTTAGTAAACATTTATTATTATTATTGTTGCTAATCAGTAACTCATTTATGTTTAATTTCGTTGAAAATCTTTTTAAATTTAATTTTAAAAGTGTAAATTAATTTGAAGTATTATCTCTTAAATAAATAAATATTATGTTAAATACCCAGTTTTCCAAACTGTCCTATTCTAGAATTGCTGTAACAATATTTTCAGTAATCTTATTTGAAGTCGCACTTACACTCCTTTAACTATTTTATTTTTAAGATCAATTAATTTTTTCAGCGAATATAATTTAAATTTTACAGTTAGAAATTGCAAAAATGGTGTTTTAATATTATTATTTTTAAATTTGTTACAAATACAAAGGAAAAAACTGCACATATCATAAAAAACCATTTATTTTTGTGATAAACAAAACTAGGTAATGTAAAATTCTAAACAAAGAAATGTATAAAAAGTAATATTTTACGATTTGCATGTCCTACTGCGCTCTAATTTTATTTAAGAATTTCAGTTAATCTATTCAAGAGAGCTAGATCAAAACCATTTCTTTTTCGTGTTGCGTTATTTTTGCACTCAGATATTATTTGACATTATGAAAATCACACTTTATATTTTATCTTCAAAATTAGCTTGTTTAAAACAAAAGTCATGTGTTAAACTAAAAGAATCTATTGGAATTTAAACAGTAATTTAACGAATAAATATGTAGTTAATCAGCTAGTTTTATTAATGATTTTTTACACCTCCTTTAGTTGTTATTCTATTTAAGTAATATTTTGTATAATCATCGTTGTTGCATTGATTTATAAAGTACTCTGTGTTGTCATTGAAAGTAAACTAATCATTATTTTTATTACAAATTATATTAAATGTATTTTACATAATGCTTCTTTTTAAATTAATTATCTAAATAATTTAATTTAAAAGGGGGGATTGAATTCAATATAGCCAAATCTAATGAATATTTATCATAAAAAATAATTTTCCATCAAAATAAGAATATAAAAATAATGATATAAACGATTACAATTTCTCAATACTTTGAAAAACAAATAATTAAAGATTATATAAAACGCGAGTTAAGATAAATTCAGAATTTTGAAATGGTATAGCTCAATAGTGATAAAATCGTTTATATAAGTTGCTAATTTTTATTATTTACATCTTAATTTCGCTTACAATAATTTAATTGTTAAAATTCATTAAAAACTGAAATTTTCTTATTATTTCATTTAATTATTTTAACTAAATGCTTGTGATACCGATATTACAAACATTCTCATTGTTTTGTAATATGCTTTATTCTAATTATTTTGTGTTAATATCAGGTATGTATTTAATTATACCCCAAACAGGTATGCGTAGCAATAGCCATATCAATTAAGTTTTCCATTATCCTGACTAATAGAGTGACCTAGAAAATATTCAATGACATGCAATATCAGCTACAAATATTTATTAATTTATAGTAATTATTTGAGGAATTTATTTATTTTGAGTTTATGTGGATCAAAATAACATGTAGGTTTAATCGAACATACACTTTTCTGCAAATGGTATTATCGCTGTTCTTATTCTGCCTCTGAAACTACAATTTTGAGTTTAAAAATATGTTATAGGTAATCCCATGCAAAAGTATTTTCAGGTATCAAGAGTTTCGTTTTGTTTTCAAAAATGATTTACTTTTAAAATTGAGCTATTCATTATGCAAGCACAATATTTGTAACTAAAAGAAATGTAATGTTTCATTGTAAAACAATACTAATACTGTAGAGTGTCCTTAGAACGAAGTCTTCCAAGTAACGAATTTCTCAATATAAGGAATATATTATAAGGAAAGTATATAATACTGTAGATTGTCCCTGTAATGAAGTCTACCAATAACGAATTTCACCCGATAACGGTATTACAGAGGGAGTATATAACGTGCAGTCGAACCGCTTAATGGAATAGCCGATTTACAGCTAAAATTTATTCTGTTAAGCGGTATATTTCATTATCCGGGTTTACATTAGACTAATTATTATGGTTTGGTGCATTGAACATTTATTGCAATAAGCGGATATTCATTTAACCGATATTCCATAAAGCGGGTTTGACATATATAATACTGTAAAGCAGCGTTGCCCAAACTTTTTTGACCTTTGACCCACCTTCACCAAGAATTTTTTTTTCGCAACCCACTACTACATAACGATAACCGATATAGGCTATATAAAATACTATAGTTTAATTTTTTCCCTCCAGTTTCTCGACCCATAGTTTGGGAATCACTGCTGTAAAGTGTCCTTATAACGAATTTCTCCCTATAAGGATATTACAGGGATAGTAGATAAGGTATATGTGTGCATCAGACTTCGTTATAGGAACGGAGTCTCCCTATAACGGAGTCTCCCAGTAACAGAATTACTCTCTATAAGTATAGTTTTGATCGGAACGCAACACTCACTTGTTTTACTTGGGGTGGTCCCCAAGTAACACAACTACTTCGAAGAACGTTCAAAACACGTATTTTGAACGTCAAAAAAAACGTGTTTTGAACGTGCTTCAAACGTTCTTTGAACTAGTTTTGCTACTAGGGTCTGGGGTTTCTAGGTACATTCAATCGAACGGCTTTGTATCCCTGAACATCCATCCTGACTTTAATAACACTCAATATACTCTCACTATAACGAAGTGGATGTCCCGTTATAACGAAAATTTTCAGATCTTCAATTTTTCATTGATCAGAGAGATGGCATTTATTTTGAGGACTACTAAGATAGTATTACCTTGGTGTAGTCGGAGGAAAAAAAAAAATCTGGAGTGACTCCACTCGACTTTCCGAACACTTACAATTAAGATCATTACCAAGCATTTTAATAAATTTTAATCGATGAATAATTCAAACATATATACCAAACTGAAGCTCAATTGAATGCGCCGTTTAAACGCTAGCGCACTTTCAATAATTCCCCCCCATAGGCCATAATGTAAAAGAAATCTTTGTCGTAGCCCTGTAGAAAAACTATAAGTCCTATACACACCAAAATCAATACCGGTCTTACGATAGTGGTTTATAACATGTATACCCAATTTGAGCTCAATCGGATCTACCGTTTAAACGCTAGCGCACTTTCAAGAATTTCCTCCCATAGGCCATAATGTAAAAGAAATCTTTGTCGTAGCCCTGTAGAAAAACTATAAGTCCTATACACACCAAAATCAATACCGGTCTTGCGACGGTGGTTTATAACATATATACCCAATTTGAGCTCAATCGAATGCCTCGTTTAGGAGCTATCGTGTTCACTCACATACACACAAACACACATACACACACACACACACATACATACATACATCTCGTAAAAATAGCATAAATGGATTCAGAAGCCCCCAAAACGTGTAAAAACACCAAAATCTCGAATTCGAATTTTTTCATGATTACAATACTTTCCTTACATGGTACATGTTCGGAAAGTAAAAAGTGGGAAACACAAAAATAAATGAGAATGGAGGAATGGCAGATGAAGCAAATTTCTTCTTTTTCAGAAATGGATGCAGAACTGTCAATTAATTCCTATTCCTACTCATGAAGATATTTTTCACGAGATGAATGTAGTAAACAAAAATGGAGAACAGGAAAACGAGAGTGATTTCGAAAATGATATGTCACAGCTAAAACCACAGCTTGCCGAAAAACTGGAATCACTCGAAAGCATTAAAAGAGATTTACAAATTGATGAAAACTTGCCCGAATCTGTTTACAGCAGAATTTTAATGACAATTCAGACATCCAGGAGTGTAAAGTAATACAAAACAGTATTTTTTAAGCAATAACATCGAGACTCAGGTTAACTAACTCGGTTATTAATAAACTCGATTAAATACTAGTACTTCATTATTGTATTCTCTAAGTTGGTTCGTGTCCTCACTTTAGAGCAGTTGTTTATACAGTGGAACAAATGGCAAGTAGTTACAAATAATTTTAACAAATTTATCATATTTATTGATTTATTACTAACTGAAAATAATTATTAAAACTTTTGAGCTTGGATAATTCACTAAAATGTTTAATATTTTTTAAATAACTGATTTACTTTAATAATTTTAAACAGATTTATGATATTTATTGATTATTAACTGAAAGTCATAATTAAATATTTTTGAGCTTGGCGAATTTACTAAAATGTTAGTAATATTTATTTAAATAACCTGCTTGTTTAAATAATTTTAACAAACTGTTATTCTCGATTTATCATTAACTGAAAGTCATAATCAAATACTTTTGATCGTAGGGAATTTACTCAAATGTTAGTAATATTTATTTAAATAGCTGCAAAAATTTCTAAATTCTGCCCACCGAAATTTTTCCAATAGCGAAATTTTAAACTGAAACCAATTGAGTTCATCGTCGGGAGATTCCACAGTATTGATATTTATAGCTACATATTTGATTGAAATAAATGAAATATAATGAATATTTAATAATTAATAATTTAGTGATTAGATTAAAATATTTACATATATTAATCATAATAATAAAAAATACAATTATTAACACAAATTAAATATAAAAACGACAATTTTAAATAGCTTCTGCATGTTTTCTTAGTAATCCTTGTACAAAAGTAAATGTAAGGTTTCACACATTCTTGATAGTTTTTTATTTATTTTACCCAATTATTGTTCTACATGAACTTATTTAGAGAATGTGTATTAATTCCATATCGCACTACCCCAATGAGTAAAATTATGACTTTATTCGAAATTTATTTACCGTATTGGCCCGAATAGAACGCGGTTTTTTTTTACTGATAATTTCCCTCTAAAAACCTGACTCGCTCTAAATTCGAGGCCTAAATATTGAAATTTTCTAATTATCTTGATAAAAAATTGCAAAGTCGAGTTATATTTGAGGCCGCATTATATTCGGGCTAATACGGCATTTATTTATTTATTGTTATGAGACTTTAAAAAATCTGTATAGCTTTATTCCTTTTTTAAAACAAAAAACAGATCAAAATATTTAAAATTCGAAAAAAATTACAATCGACTCTCTCATCTATTTTAAAATCTAAACTAGGTTACCACCATTACACTATGAATAAAAAAATCTATTCATAAACTGTTAATAAAATAATAAAATAGTTAGGGCGAAAAGATAAAACTTAATGTAACAACATTAATTAAAAAGCAAAGTTTGAGCTATTTTTATACAGATTTCTGTTCTTATATGATAACTGAACAGATTTCTTTTTAAAGAAAAGACGATAATTGAATAATTGCTTTACACTGACAAAATTGCAGACTTTCGTAATTTCTATAAAACAATGTGTTTGTTAAATGTTCTAAGAAAACACGAGTTTTACTCTTTTAAAAATATATAACTGAAAAGATTTCCTTTTTAAAATATATAATAACCGAATAATTTTAATTGCTTAACCCTGTCGACAAATTTCTGTAGACTTTCAGGGTTTCCAAAAAACGAAATATATCTTTTGTTTTCTTACATATGTTTTAAAAAACTTGAATATTATGCAACTATTACTTAAATACCACGTGAAGTGGTTTGATTTCATTTATTGCAATTTTTGATATGCAAATTTTAGACCTAAAATTTTAGATTTCAAATGGAATACTTAATTAAAAAAATGATGCGAACACCACTGACTTTTTTGTATGTCTATTAAAATATACGGGCATTTTTGGCGGATGCCATTTAAACTTAGTTGACATCTCTGATACATCTTAAACTTTCACTCACAGATTTTACTTTCATGACTGTGATAGATTCATAAATTTTAAGTACAATTTTTTTCCACAATGTGTATTAATATATAAAAATCACTTACACATATTACATGGTGGAGAAAAATCAGTAAAGTCAGTCCCACTCGTAGCCGAAAACTTATATTTCAGGCTAAACAGTCATACCTGCCAACAGTTCCAGAATATAATTAACCACTTTTTCTGAAGAGTAATTTTTTGTTTTAAATAGCAAAATGTGTAAGTTTAATCAATGATGACTTTCCCAAAGAAATTCTGAAAAGACACACTGTTTACTAAAAGTGGTTAATTATATTACGGAATTGTTGCCAGCTATGGTAATTATTCTCACATAACAAATTTAAGACAAAATCTGTGTTCAAAACGCATGCAAGTACACCTCCCCCCCCAAAAAAAAAAAAGAAAAAAAATATATAAATAAATGAAAATAAAATAATAATAAAAAATAAAATAAAATAATAATAAATAAAATAAAATAAATAAAAAATATAAAAGAAAATAAAGAAAAGAAAAATAAAATAGTAACAGTAGTGTCTTTGCATTTCTGATGTAAATTTCGTTGGTAAAAAAATCTCAGTGTAATCCAGTTATCCAGTTAGTAACCTTAACTAATAAGGCCTATAATTAAAAACTTGATGGCGTCGTGTAATAGTGCAATAAAATGACACACATAAATAAAAGATATTTATCTAATACGATCTTTTTGGATGGTACAAAACATGTACCCTTCTTTAGTTACAAAGAAGCTCCACCATCTACACGAACAAAAAGTTAGACTCTGAACAAAATGTGGGTTGTTTAGTGGCCGTAACCACCAAACATTAAATCCGTGAGTTAACTCATCAGATAAATCAACTTGAAAAGCTAGCTGGAAAAATGGTTTTCATGCGTAATACGAAAATTAGCATGAGATCCAGCACATACAGTGTGTCTGAGAGTTAAACCGGCCACTCAGGTTAACGCACTCTTGGAGTGACAGCGATAGGTGAATATCCCTGTGAATTATTTATAGTTTTAAACTTTCTGCTTATGTGAATGGTGAATTTTTTTTTTTTCATCTGAAAGGCAATGGATTTTCTATATCACACAAAACGATGATTTTGGTAGTACCTTATTTATTAGTGTTATTTTACATGATGTTTTAATTAATCTAATCTTATTACATCCGTTTTTTTGCACAGTGTGTTTTGACCTAACTGAAACATACAGGATTAATAAAACGACATTTAATAAATCAACGCATACAACAGTTTATCTGCTGAGAATTTTGTTTTTATTTCAAAAATGTTATTGGATTTAAATTTACATAGAAATAGGATGAGGAATAATGTACAAAATATACGAGTTCAATAAAGGCTCATTTTTCAATTTAATTCAAAGTTGTCATTTTAAAAATTGAGCAAGTTCCTGACAGACTCGTACAATCATAGCCTATAGTTCAAGCTTTAATGCTCAGGCTTGATTTTTGGAGTTCGTTTATGACTCTATGCACTCGAGCAAATACTTCTGAAGAGTTTGAAAGTTTGCACTTTGCTCTCGTGAAATCGAAATTTCAGTTCATCTACGACTCATAAGTTCATAGTAAGTTTGTACAAGGTTAAGTAGTCCGAAACACAGTGTTTCAACCTTGATTTTGACCATTGGGGTGTTTTTCACACTCAAGGTGTATATGCTTGAGTCTCTGTCGTTACCTCATCTTCCGACAGTATTAATTCTCTAAAGAGTTCGTCTTTGGCTCTCCATTTCAGCTAACAGTTTTGAAAAGCTTAAAAGTTTCAGCTTAGCTGTTGGGATAACAAAATTAAAAAAGAGTTCATTGACGACTCATAGAACGAAGGAACGTCTTTTTAAGGTTTTAACAGAGTTCGTTCTTGTCTCTACAGTTTTGAACAAAAGTCTTTTAGCTTTGCAGTTCTAAAACGGAGTTCATGAACGACTCGTATGTTTTTCCAAGGTTTAAAAGTTCGAAACGTATTGTTTCAACCTTGGTGGACACTAATCGGGCGATTTTCAGACGCACTGGGTGATATCTTCACATGATTTCGTTGCGTCGTCTTTGTCGAATCCTAATTGTGCTTTTTGCTTGCACATCCAAAACAACAGAACTTTCGAAGCAGCTTTTTAAGTCCCAGTCGCCTGCATTTCCTGACTTTTTCTTCGTAATGGTCTGTCTCATCAGTACCACTTCCAGTTGCATCACTTGTTGAAGAGGTATCACTATAACTTGAAAGTGTTTCAACAGTACTTGAAAGAACTTCACTACGAGGTAACTGTTCTGTAGTGGAGAGATATTCCAAAGCACCTTGTACGAAATGCCTAGGAACAGAGTCCTCTTCGACTGGTTCTTCGATGAGAGGTGCTGCACAGACCACCTGGGGCAAATTTTCAATAGCTGGATCTTCAGCATTTAATTCTTCAATTTCGAAGACTTCCAAACTTGGAAGGTTTCCCCCAAAATTATAGCTTTCGTGGTAGTTGACGTAATATGCATCATGGAAGTAAGCTGGATATTGGCCGCACCCAATAAAGTCATTTTCGATAGCATAAACTGTAAATAATCCGAGGTCGATAAATAACTTGTAAGCGACGTACGCAATTGCGGCCGCGAAGGCCCAGGAAACGAAGATATCCATGAGCATTTTAATACATTTTAAACGAAATTAGTTTTAAGCTGATGACAGTACTTTCAAAGATTGCTTTTATTTAAAATATCAGATGGGCGACAATACATGTTATTTAGAAACAATGAGTGCAAAACAAAGTAGATGCTGTAACATTGTTTGTGGGTAGTTTACTTTGTTGGACTACTGTTGAAAAGGTAATATTCGTGTTTCTGTACAATTGTGACGGTTTGTAATTATTGTTAATTGTTACAATCTTCTGTGAAAATAATGCACTTTTATCTTTAATGTGAACGATTTTGTTGTTAAATATATAAATAACTTTGTGAAAAAATATAAAGTGAGGAAAAATACTTTTTATAGTATTCTTAAAACCGCTTCTGTTACTAACAGTCTTTTCTACAGGGTTATTTATTTTAAGGCTTCAGAAATTGAAGTTTTAAAAATACTTTATTTTCTTCTGCAGTTTTTTTTATGTGAAAGCAAAATCTCACATAGGCGTGAGAAAAATATGTTATCTAAAATGTGTTTATAATAACATAGGATCTTTTACAGCGTTCACTCTGAAAAATTTGATCTTTTGAAAAACGATCATATCCAGGTGAAAATGAATTTTCTATATGATTAATGCTGCAACTACACTTATTAACAAAGCATTGCAAAAAACGCGTATAGAAATGCACTGTAAAGTAGTGTTTGTTTAACCCTACAAAGCACCTGATACCTTTTGAGGAACAACCACTTTAATTATTCCCCCACGTCTGTAAAATACTAGAATAGACATCTATCGGTTTGTAAGTGTAATTACACTGAAAAAAAAAAAGGTTTGCTGAATCAAAAGAATTATCCTGTTGAAATAGCTCCAACAAATTTTTTTCTAAATTAACAAAATAATTTGGTATATTCAGAAAAATCCTTTGTCAGTTTAACTAACGAATTTTGTTAAAATAAACAAATGTTTTGTTAATTTAACCAAACTTTTATTCAACTTCAACGTCAGGGTTTTTCCCTCCGCAGGCAGTCAGCTTATTCAAAATTCACATGAGTGCGGTTTTCTATAATGTAGTTACATTCAAAATATGCAACACAATGCCAAAGTTTGGGCGAATATTTACCATTTGCACATGAAAACATCCAATATGTAGTGGTAAAAGAAGCGTTTCTTGTTGAGAAGTCAAAACGACCGTTAACAGTAAATTTATGTAGGTATGCACACAAACAACAGCTGAATTAATTATTTTAAATGAATATACCTACCAAATACATATAATTAGATAAATTAAACAAGGTAAGAATACTTTGTAAAAATATGAAAAATGTGTAGTACGTTGAGAGTAACGTTACTTATATACAACTGCTTCCTCAATTCTGCTGTTAATATTATTAGGTTGTAACGAAAGTTTTCCGCCACTCCAAGTATTGCCTGCACAAGCAGTTCCCGTTGGTGTCTTTGCCAATATTTTGCAAAACGATTTTTGTTATTTGAAAGAAAAGACTTGTTTTAGAGAACTGTGCTGTGAAATCTGTAAAACAATATCGTTATGATTAAGTATAAGGTGTCTGAAATGGAACTACCACGCTACCAGATTGATCCATCATTTACTCTCAGTTCTGCCGTAAAAAGTCAGCTACAGAATGACACTGAATCATGTATACTGCTTAAGGTACTACTGTTGAATCATGACGCTGTGAAGATTTGGTACCGAAAGTTCAAAAACGAGGACCAGGATATTAAAGAAGCAGAGCGCTTTGACCGGCCTACTGATGAGGCCCGCCTACGACAATTTGTGGAAGAAGATAAAATATTCATCCACTCGAGAGTTAGCTAAAAGAGTTAGACTTTAGTGCCATGTTCATTAGTCCCACTAAGCATAAAAAAACTTGACATATTAGGTAAATATTGGGGAACCGCGTGAGCTGACTCAAGCAAATCTGGCGGAAAACTTTCGTTACAACCTGATAATAATATAAAGTGTCAGGGAAACTTATTCCACTTTATTTCTTAACCCTTTAAGGCGCAGTGATCCCGCTCTGGGAACACCCAACTCTAACGTTTTGACTGTTGCCAGTCACGAAGAATAGATTTGATTTCTATAAAAATAGTTGCGGGTGACATAGCTCCACGAGAATTCTTTACTTTTTAGCACGTTATTTCCCGTAAAAGAATGGTCGCGATTATTTTTAACAGCACTGCCAACTGCTGAAAAATGGAAGAACGCGAGAACAGCTGGAGAGATGGCCCAATGCTGGAAAAAGGGCAGCCGTTGCCATCGCTCGACTTAACTACCAGCAAGATGGCGGACGATCGAAACGTTCATCGCGTGCCACAGATCTAGAGACCCTTTTTTGACGACAGCTGGCTGTGCTCGCACACAGCCAGCTGCGTCAAAAAAGGGTCTCTAGATCTGTGGCACGCGATGAACGTTTCGATCGTCCGCCATCTTGCTGGTAGTTAAGTCGAGCGATGGCAACGGCTGCCCTTTTTCCAGCATTGGGAAAGGGTTGCGCCTCAAAGGGTTAACGCTGTTTCGTGTTTATGGAACATGGGGATATACTCGAGTACACTTCTAGATAGCTCTCCGTCAGAGGAGGTTGTTTTCGCTTCATTATGGGGGTCTCCGGCAAGCCGCCGCGTGGCCGGAACGATTAGATCAGTGCCTGGTGTTATTTTCTACTGAAGCAATGCACTGTATGTGATTGAACTTTTTTTCCCTTTAAAACTGTTTTTCTGATACCTCCAATAAACGTAGCTTTTCAGAATTCAAGTCGTCGGTTTCTTCTCAGACTTCTGTGTGACTCATGATTTTTTCCACACTACGTTATGTAAAACGGCCGAGGGAAAGTTTCTTGATTGACCACCGACAACACCCTCACACCAACCACGAGGCATCTGGTAGCGTATGATTGCTGCAATCACTGTTATGCCTGGACATGGAATTCCATTTGCTTGGGAAATGAGTGTACCCGTGGAGAGCTCTTCTTACCTTACTTTTTGAACCACTGACGTATGCGTAATAATATTCGAAAATATTAGGTTGTAACGAAAGTTTCCCGCCACCGCAAACTTCGTCAGCACACAGTTCTCGTTGGCGTATTTGCTCATATTTTGTAAACGATTTTTGGCATTTGAAAGAAAGAGGTTTACTTTATAACACTGTGTTGTGAAATCTGTAAAAAATATAGTTATCATTAAGTATAAGGTGTCTCAAATAGAACTATCACTCTAGAGGATTAGAACCATCATTTACTTCCAGTTGTGTTGCAAAAAGTCAGCTACAGAATATCAACGAATTATGAGTACAGCTTTAAGTACTATTGTTGTATCATGTGACACTGTGCGGGTTTGGTACCGAAAGTTCAAAAACAGTTATCTAAGGAGTTAGAAGTTAGTATTTCAGGCAGATATGGCGGAAAACTTTCGTTACAACCTGATATTTAGGGGATTCAGTTCGGGAATTCAGTTATATCCAATGGATGAAGCTTTCTTAGAAAAATAACACTTTATTCTCTTTCACAAATAGAGTTCTGATTAATTTCGAAGTTCCTGAGTGTGTACTTATATTATTTCACATTAAATTAAATTTGCGATAAATCTGAAATTCTTTTTAAGTATTGTTATTATTCGAAATATCGTATCATTTTAGTGAAGGGTAGAATTTTTTTTTTTTTGAGTCTGAATCTGACTAAAAGCTTGCTTAATATAGGATAACCATTTCTTAAAAAATAAAATAAAATTCACTGTTAAAAAAAGGTAATACACGCAACTCCTACCTGGATGCTTGACGTTACATTCTTCTTCACACTTTATGGTGCGTTTAAAATACTCGACGAAATGATTTGTCAGCCACTTTTACTCCTGTAAAACTGTTTTTACTTTAATATGAGCAGAATTGCTGGCAAGCAAACATTTAAGAACATTTCTCTGGTTCATACCTTTAGTAATGCACTTCGGTATTCCGCCCGACTTTTTCGAGATTTAATTTGTCACAGGAAGACTAAAGTAATGTTAAAAATAAAGGATTCTTGTATAAGGTTAGGCACTATTTTTGTTTAATACCCTTTACGGGTATTTCTGACGTAGTGCTAATATTGCTTAAATTCGCCTAGGAATGAATGTACTGCTGTCTAATAATTTAGTGTATTGTTTCGGGATACAGTTTTTATTAGGTTACTTGCTGAAGCAAGTATGTAATGCAGATTTCCAAAAAGCCTGTAGTTTTGTCAGCATCATAAGAGGACAAAGAATGGAATTAGGATATTGGCAAAAGAATAGAAAGCAAAGCTATAACTTCTGTGCTTTGTTAAAATTAGAGAACAAGAAAGTGCTGAGTAAAAATGTCAATAGAGGAAACATTTTATTTTCAAAACTAACGTTTTATTTTAGTGAAATGAGCTTTTGAAGTCAAGAGATCATTTTTCGCCTGTAAGTAAATTTTGTTTGATTTACTGTAGATATTATAATATTAGGCATAAAAGAAAATTTAGTACAATTTTTACAAAATTCAAAAGAACAAATTAACATTAAAAAAAAAACGAAATTAGTTTGAGTAAATAAATAATACATTACTTCCAGGTGACTTAGAGAGATGCTCCCTCAAAAGAAAAAATGAAATAAAAAAATTACAACTTTTGCAAAGTTTTAAAATTTATTCAAATTTTGTAAAAAATTCCTACATTTTTTGTTTTGATCGCTGCTGATCATGTTATTTAATTCCATTCTGTACTCTTAAACAAGTTTTTGAGGGATGAAAAAAAACAACCATTTACACGATTTTCAAAAACTCAGATTCTCAAAAACTAAGACATATGAAACAATTTTGACATCTATGGTTTAAATTAACTTGCTATCTAACATATATTCCAAATTTCATTCGATTCCATCACCTTTTTTTTCAAGAATGGAGCAAACATTTACTCAATTTTCGCACAATCTCAAAATTTAATCAAAATTTTTTAGTAGTTCGAGATGCCTATAGTTTAAGTTGAGGGATCACCTATAATGTCAACAAACTTCTCTTACTTTAGTCATTATTACATGACGCGCGAACAACAACAAAAAAAAAAGTCAATGACAGAATGACAAGACGACAGACAGGCAAATTTTTTTTTTTTTTGACGGTCGTGCTGTGTTCCCAGGATCTTGAAACGGATAGAAATTGCAAAAACTTAATTCCAAATACAGACAGTATAATTTTATTTATGTAGATGTGCAAGGGTGAATGTTTAAAGTTTTTCTCAGTGATTGTGCAAAGCGTTGGGGAGTAAATTAATTTGATTAGGAAATTCAGGTAAAACATTTTGAATCAAACTGTATCAGCAAAAGAACACAGTTTTTAACATTCAAAGAAGATCTGCACAGTAATACAGAAAAATGAAGCAATTCATTTTATTTAAAATACATAAGAAAATTCATTCGCCAGAGTTTTATAAAATTAAGGGGATGATGATAATAATAATCATTACTTATATAATATGATAACGTATGCAGTACCAAAATCGACGATATTTCTATGCTGGGAACGGCCATAACTAGATGTAAACATTAGCGTAATAACAATAACGCAAGCGCAAAAATCCAAATTAACAGTTCAATGACGTCATGAGAAGCACGCATATTCGTTATTGGTTACGTATGTCAAGCAGTTGCTAGATTTCAAAATAATGCATATGCGAAAAAGTAAAATCTTTCGGGTCTTTTCACAGCGCGTTTATCGCACATTAAAAAAAAATCGTCTTGCAGTGGACTGAAGCATATTTTAGCCATTTCCTGATTCTTCTATATTTTCGTAAACAAGGATATGTATTAAACAATGCAACCATACTATGAAAACACCAGGTTGCTGACTTTGGCACATTAACCCTGCAACTGTTGCATTTAAGAAGTATTTCTGTAGGAATTTGTACATCACACTATTACCCAATACAATATTTATGACTATGTCATTTTATCTCTTACCTCCTTTATTGAAAATTATCCGATAAATGCGTCCCAAACAAGCGACATAATTTTACATATTAATGAATATGTCATTTTATCTTTCACCCCTTTATTGAAAATTTTCCCAAAAATGTGTCCCAAAAATGAGACATAAAAAAGCGACATAAAAGTATGCGATATAATTTTACATATTTAAATACTATTAGTTCACAACAGCTTTAATCTATTGTTAAGCTGTAGAATATGCATCACATGTATTTTTTACATATATTTAAGTACTATTAGTTCACAACAGCTTTAATCTATTGTTACAATATTTAGTAAGCTGTAGAATAGGCATCCCATATATTTTTATATAAATAGGTTACGATCGTAAAAATTTCAACATAGGGTTACCAGGCAAAATACACGAAAGACGAGAGATAAAATGACGCAGTCCATTAATATCGTTTTAATATGGCAATAATGAAACTAAAAAAATAGGCGGATTCAGGGGGGGGGTCTCCCGCTGACGAGGCTCGAACAGCCGAGTTTTTTTTTTTTTTAATAATAATTTTATGCATGGTAATGCCACCAATTACGTCTTTTCATACATCTTGCAATGTCAGTACTTGGCTCTGACACCATGGCCAGCCACCATCAGCTTTATCGTGGCACCCAAAATTTGTAGTAACCCTAACCTAAATAAATTGAATGACAAATACTGTTAAAACAAAGAAACACGATTTTCGTTGAAAAAAGTCCAATAATTCGGCCAACACTGCACTGAGTATATAGAACAGTAAGGTATCGGGCGGATAGCAATTATTAAACGACAAGTCCAGAAAAATAAATATGGCAATTAGATGGTGAGTCACGTGTTCATAGTTATAATTTCAGAAAGAATAAATAAATATAAATAGACCAGAATTGTATTTCCCTTGCGAACTATTTCCCTTTACGGTCCTCGTACTCAGTCTGTGATTCATGAAAAAATATTGAAATACTAACTTAGTGTTCATTTTAAGTATTGGTCTGGTGAAAAACGTCAATTCTCAAGCTTGATAATCTCAAAGAGCTTTCCCAAGTAGCTGAAATCATAAAAATTGCGAAATTATATTATTATTTTTATTAATGTCAACATGTTAAATTAGTTACTTCAAAGACAACGTAGCATTAAGTTAAAGAACAAAAATAATTATTTAATTTATTGAAAAAATAGCATAAAAATACATAGGTTATTATAGAAATCCTAATCCATTTTGGCTCGCCGAAATAAAATTCAATAAAGAATTAATTTCAAGTTATTCTGCAAAAAGAGAACAAAATAAATGCAATTAAACTAAATATCATTTATTATGTTGCTGAGCAGCCTCGACTTTGATCACAACAGCCACTCTTTTAGATATGGATTCCACAATGTTAGATGCATTCTTTCCAATTATACTACATAAATTCTCAAAAGTATTTAAATCTGGCAAATTTCCTGTCCATTTTTTTCTGGGGTTATTCTTGGAGCGATGGTTAGATTTCTAAAACTTGCAATACTTTTGGCCAGTAGTGTATTTTTAAACTTATGACTTTAAAATGATTAAATTTAAGACTTTCCAACCAGTTTGAAAAGTGTTTATGATTTCAGTTTGTCTGTCTGTCCGCCCGTGCTCTAATGACAGTAAAATGTACATTGATTACTGCGAAATCGATATATGTTATTCCTATGTACTGTATCATAACGTACCCTATTGTTACGAATTTTCGGGCAACCCGCTGCTCTGGGGCTTAAAATGGTTTAAAGTTCGTATTCTACGCTTCAAATAGATAAATTTTGCTTTTTGTTGCATCAAAATCGGCCAATTAGAACCGGAGATATGAGGTTTCGGTTTGCCATTGTTTTTCAATGGAGTTTCTAGAAAACTCGAGAAATATTAGTCCTAGAGCTTAGATCTCTTCACTTTTGAGGACTTATTTTTGGCTCCAAATTTGACGATATTTCGCCAAAAGTCGCCAAGCTTGGCGACTTTTTGGTCATTTGGCGCGTTTTCTCCAATGGGGTCTGGAAGTTGTTTTTCCTGCTTTAAAAACGCATAATAACCTAACATTTATCTTCTATGACGTAATCAAAATTCACGCTTTATGTAGAACCCTCGAGAAATAGACTTTTCTGGAAACTTCTTGTTCCTTCTGCATCGGCTATTTATAGAAGCGCGCGTCGCCCCGACAGTTCAGTGTTGATCAAGCTTTGAGAGAGTGAATACGCTTGCTTTGTGAAGGAAGCTGTGTTTCGTGCTGTTTGTGAAGCTTTGAATTTAAGTGCTGTGTGTAAATTCTTCATCGCTGAGTCTTGAGAGACTGTTAGTGTTATTTCTCGTATATTTTCACTGAATTCTTGCCAGTGAAAGTGTTCTATTTTGTGTGAGAAATACAGCATTTGTGAGAGCTTCTGATCTAAGCGAACTGTTAAAAGCACATTACTGCTAGATTGTGCTTGTGAATTGTGTACAGCTGACTGTTCGAAGTTCTAGAAGCAATAAAGTTTGTGTTCCATCCTGACAAGTGACTTTTTACTTGAACTTTTTACACCAACTGGACTTTAAGAACGACGAACCCCAGGAGTAGCAGAGTAATTCCCCAACACTATTGAAAATGGTGTACCTAGCATGAATAGATCTACTGGAGGACTCAACAGATTTCTATTACATTACGATCTATGGGCAGCCATTCTTTAAAGCGTATTTTGTGAATATTGGGCTATTTGAAATGAAACAAAATTGATGAATATTATTGAAAATTATGAGATAAAGCTTTCCATCGAAAATAGTGTCTTATATCATTGATAGTTTTACAGGAGCACCAAAAATAACACCAATATATTACGGTCAATGGTAGTTTAGAGACTGACATCCATTTACAGTACAGAAATATCCTACTACATAATTAACTAGTCATCTGACGACCATCGAGCGCCTCCTCTCAAAAGTTGCGCCAAAAGTCGCCAATATTTGCGACTTTTGCCATAAATCGCCAAATGTGATGCGAAAAAAAAAAAGTGTTTCGAATAATGTTGCAAAGTGTTTTATAGTCTATGTTAACTGCATGATTCTCCTTTCATGTTTTTTTTTTTTTTTTTTTTACTATCGTTACACCTACGAATATTGAGGGAGGTGAAAATTATGAAAAATTGCTTCAAAATCGAGGATAGGGTGGATTTTCAGATTTTTGAGGCAGCACAGGTTTTCTACAAAACTTTTTTTTTACGTAACAAAGGGCCGTGGCGTGGCCCCTAAGCTCGTTATGCTCGCTATTCGTATGAGGCATTCGGACCCTAATGAGGCTTATTCGTAAAAAAGATGTAATTTCAACAGACAAAACCCAAAGATTGGATTAGATAGAATATTACCGAGCTACGGATTGCTTGTTTCTTGCACGTTCCTTGGCACATAAAAATTTAAACTTCATACTATTTTTAATTATGTAAAACCCATGGAGCACCTTGAGTATTTGCCACGCATGGCGATTTTTCATAATTTAGCGACTTCTGTATATGTATAGTTAATAATTAGTTCTAAGAAAACAGTACTTCATATGTTTCCTTTGATAAAAGCTACGGAAGAGCTAGGATAGCTTGCCACCAATGGCCACTTTTCATTATTTGGCGATTTACATATGCTCATAAACGATAATTACTGCTCATGTAAGGTTACCGGGAAAACCATTATCCATATATTCATATAATACATGATCCTTTACAGATTGGCGAATTTAGCAGCACGAAATATATCATCTCGCAGCGCCAGCAAACATCCAAGCTGTACTAAAACTTGTATAATGGCATTGTTAACGCCGCCATATATTTCTACTGGTAGCAAATACCCTAGCTGAACCTAACCGGCTTTGAAAAAAATTAAAATGCAGATTATAGCATTTTCAAGATATTGGGTGCTAGTATTTGGAACACGCGGTTTAGATTCACCCTGCTTGGAGAGATATCCTTTTGCCAGATCGAACCCGATGTCAATATGGCGCTTTTTAAATCACTTAGAATTAGTTATTCAGTTTTGGAAAAACGAATAATCGGTAATTCTGAACTCCTGTTATCTAAGACAGACCTGTTACTTATTTGAAAATCGTCAACTTTGTGTAACACACTTATTTATTTTTTCACATACTTTTTAATTTGGTGTAATTCTACTTCATGTTAGTCACTTTCACGCGATTCTACGTACTTGGAATTGCTTTGTTGCAAAAGCATGAATCGATTTATCCTGGCGAAAATTGCCAAATCTGGTAACCATTACGCTTATTTTTTCAGCTTTTTATTAATATCTTCTAAAATAATTGGAATTTCGGAATTTAAGTCAGTTTATTGGATTCCTCGGAATTTTCCGAATCCGTGGACACCTTCGTCGAAACTCAAATCCCCACGGTTTCGGAGGAAATAGCAGAACAAGCTATTGACAGTGACGGCGGCCGTTATTTTTTTATTTTTTTATTTTTTAGAATAGAAAGATTACGATAAATTCATCCGATCACGTCAGTTTTTAAAATTATTTTTTAATAACTTTATTTTCTTGTTTTCAATCTGTAACTATTCTTTTTTTTCTTACCTATTATTTCTTACCTATTATTTTCTTACCTTTATTTTCTTACCTATTATTTTCTTACCTATTATTTCTTATGTGTGTTTTTTACAAAGTTTTTTAATTACTTTATCGTTTAACACCAGTAATTTGAGTGATTTTTCAACTATTCTTTTTCCTCTTTATCGTGTTTGTTAAAATTTTTATTGAAAATTACTTCATTCAGATGATGCAGGGACAGTTTTAAAATCTAGGAAATTATGCAGACACCAGAATAAAACAAAATGTCTTTGGGGCAAACTGTAAACGCTTTGAAAATGGAGTTGAGATATGCAGCACATTTAATAAAATGTATGCTTAATTTTTACACTTTGAAGGTTCTGTGACTTTCATAAGCTGATCGCATAAAAATGTGTATATATAGTACATTTTGGAGAAAAAGAGTAATTCCTTATTTTTACTTTTTGTTTTTGAATAGCTGAGGAAGTTTAAGTTTTCAATAACTGTTCAAAAATGAACCCTTTCTTAAAATGAATAGACTTAAACGGAACAATGAGGAACGGAATGAGGAACGTTATATATTATGAAGAATAACTATGTAGTTACATTGACCCTGACTCACTGATTCTGTAACAATCCCAGGTAAACACTCTAAGATAAAACTTTTACCAGCATTACTCCAAAGAGTTAAACACGAAAAGCGTAATAACATCCACACCGTTTGTACGATAAGCTTTAAATTTTTCATAATTATGTATAAAAATATAGAAAACAAAAAATCGGCCACCTCTTCCCTGAATTTTAAGCTATTTTTTGCTATTTTGAGCTCCATTTATTTCCGTGAGTTTAAAAAAGAAAAAAAAATCATTTGCTTGACAGAATAAGCAAAATAAACAAACATTAATCCATAAACAAATATTAACACAATTAGCTGTTGCAAGTGACAATTACGTCATACTAAAATCACGGCCATCAGTCTTTGAAGGAAAATTGCTATTCCAATTCGATTAAAATAGTTTTCCTATATTGTTCTTTTTTCACAAATAAAATGATTTCGTATGGCATGAAACATTGATATAAGAGGGGCTGTTTACACAGAATGGAATCTTTAGAATGAGAAAAGTTTTCGCACGTTTTTAGAAGAAAATGCAATTCTGACTTGGGTATGTAATAAAAATTGAATACGAAGTTATTTATTTTAAGTGGAAGAAGATTAAATATATTGAGTGTAGACATATTTTGTTAAATGTTTTTCCTAGCGCCCACTATGAATCCCTCCACAACGGACTTTATCCTCTAGTGCATAATAACAAGAAAGATGCATCACTACTACTTTATAGATTATAAAACACTTTCTAATACTACCATATTTGAGCACGCATTCACTTTTGCAAAGAACATACACGTACAGACTGTTTTATAAGCGATCCCTAACATCTGTTAGTTAAAAGAAATGAAAAATCAAAATAGGATAAATTACTGGATATAAACAATCTCCTAAAGTAAGCGATCCAATTCCTTCAACAGGTGTTACGCAGGTTTTCTTTGAGCAATAACAGAAAAAAAGGAACCCTTTAAGAATCGGTTGGCAACAGCTGATGTCATCATGACTCGAAAAGGAAGACAATTTTGACGCGTAGAAATGCCAGAAAAACTGATCCATTTTGGAAGAAGTAAAATTTGCTTTGTGGGGAACGTTTATGTTATGTTTAAATGCAGTTTTGAACATTACATGATGGTTCCTAATATTTAAATGTAGACCGTTTTACGCAAATAAGAATAATGGGTATACGTTTCAGAAAAATGTATAATAAAGCAGAATTTTCTTTAACTTCGACGTCTTTATTATTAGGTTGTAACGAAAGTTTCCCGCCACCGTAAACATCGTCAGCACATAGTTCGCGTTGGCGTATTTGCTCATATTTTGTCAAACGATTTTTGGCATTTGAAAGAAAGAGGCTTACTTTATAACGCTGTGTTGTGAAATCTGTAAAAAATATAGTTATCATTAAGTATAAGGTGTCCCAAATGGAACTATCACGCTAGAGGATTAGAACCATCATTTACTTCCAGTTGTGTTGCAAAAAGTCAGCTACATAATATCAACAAATTATGAGTACAGCTTTAAGTACTATTGTTGTATCATGTGACACTGTGCAGGTTTGGTACCGGAAGTTCAAAATCAGTTATCTAAGGAGTTAGAAGTTAGTTTTTCAGACAGATATGGCGGAAAACATTCGTTACAATCTGATATTATTATTATTATTATTATTATTATTATTATTGAAAGGGGCGGGGAAAGCCCTTTGGTCTTCTCTCCTGGATTTGACACTGCGCCTTAGCCTGTTTTGTAGCTGTATTAGTTAAATATTAAGACTGAATAATAGCCGATGACGATGTTTAACCTTTTAAAGAGTCCTCTGTAGTCGGCTAGCGGAGATTCAAGTCCCAATACTTTGCTATGGAGAAAAGTGCCTTAACGCCTAATCATTTTTCTCAGAAAGTATTAGGTATTTTTAAATGAAATTTTCCTCTGTGAATCTTGAATGAAATTTTCCTCTGTGAATCGCGCAAGGATTGCGCGAATCAGATTTGAGCTAATTTAGCCGAAAGAGATTTTATTGCAGTCTAGAATTTATGTTACTTTTCAGACTGCAATAAAATCTCTTCTTCTTTCTTTTTGTTGGACACTTTATAATATTAAATTAAAAAAAAATTATACGTACGAGCCGAGCATTTGAATGATGGACGATTTACCAAAGTACTATACTTTCGTTTCCTATAATTTTGAGATTAGATAGATGGAGCTAGGATTCAAGGATTTCGGCAAGAGATTCAGAAGAGCGTAGAGGACATGGCGACTGTGGCAAAGGTTTGTCAATGTGATTTTTCAACAGGACAGCTCCCCCTCCGCATTGTTTAGATACTGTTTACAGGACTCCATGTCCTAATGTACAGGAACTCGTGCAACGAATCACAGCTGCTATTCATTCCATAACGCCTCATGCTTTCAAATACTTGGAATGAAATCAAATATCGTTTAGATGATGTACGAGCCACCAAAAGATCTTGTATTGAAAGCTAGATTGCTATTGAAAGCAAGAAAACACAATTAGAATATGAATTCTGAAACATCTCTGTTTTATAAAAATACAGTGCGACAGAGAATTGTTGGACACTTTATAATATTAAATTATTAAAAAAAAACTATACGTACGAACTGGGTATTTAAATGATGGCCGATTTACAAAAGTACTATATTTCGTTTCCTATAATTTTGTACCCAAAATCTGATAGATGGAGCTAAGTGTCAAGGACTTTGGCAAAAGATTCAGAAGAGTGTAGTGGACATGACGACTGTGGCAAAGGTTTGTCAATGTGATTTTTCAACAGGACAGCTCCCCTCCGCATTGTTTAGATACTGTTTATAGGACTCCATGTCCTAATGTACAGGAACTCGAGCAGCGAATCACAGCTGCTATTCATTCACTAACTCCTCAGATGCTTTCAAATACTTGGAATGAAGTCGAATATTGTTTGGATGTTGTACGAGCGACCAAAAGATCTCTGCTATTAGGAACTACATTTTCAGTGTTTTCACTAGAGCGCGAGAACGCGAGAATCTCGCATTTTTTTTTCCTTTTTCTATCGTTAAAAATGTATTACTGTGAGAAATTCGCCCACCTTACAAACCGGTGTCACTCTGCACAAAATTCTTGCTTTTCAAAAAACTCGGGCATTTTTTCAAAAAAAGTTGCGCACACTTCCATTTTTCAGTTGAACACAGAGTGTAAAAATGGATTTTCAAGAACTAAAAAGTCTATGGAAGAAAAAAAAATGGTCCTGGGCACTCGGTTGTTTCTCTACTGGATTATTTTTATTGCATGCAACTAAGCCTGACTTACAGACTTGGGAGTCCCAGTTACATGCAATAAAAATAACTAAAAATCATAAATACCCTGATTCTGTGTGTTTACTCGAGGCAGGAGAAAATACCTTACCCAAACCACTTTTACAGTGGGGAATTCTCTTACCCCCTTTTTTAAAAATCTCACTCATTTTGAGGAAAGGGTGAGAAATTCTCACCCATTTTTTTCCTCCTTAATGAAAACCCTGATTTTAAAGCTTCTGTGTTGAGAATTTTTTTTTTAAATTTAACCCCTTCCATCTCGCTCGGGTCGAAATCACGGGGTAAGCTTTCTCCCTCTTTTTCACGTGCCCGTGATATTTCTGGGAACAGTGTTCAAAAGTTACGCGCCAAAAAGATAAGATCATTTCAATCCTTATGCACGGATTTTTTTATATCTCATTTTACACAACAGATGACAAACAGAACCAGACGATTTTAAACTTAATTCGGAGATTTTATTGTTTTATAGTAGCAGTGCTCAAATACGTGTATTTGTGATATGGGTTGTGCAACCTTAGCTCATTTTTACTTTCCGAACATATACCATGTAAGGAAAGTATTGTAATCATGAAAAAATTCGACTTCGAGATTTTGGTGTTTTTACACGTTTTGAGGGCTTCTGAATCCATTTATGCTATTTTTACGAGATGTATGTATGTGTGTGTGTATGTGTGTGTATGTATGTGTGTTTGTGTGTATGTGAGTGAACACGATAGCTCCTGAACGGAGCATTCGATTGAGCTCAAATTGGATATATATGTCATAAACCACCGTCGCAAGACCGGTATTGATTTGGGTGTGTATAGGACTTATAGTTTTTCTACAGGGCTACGACAAGGATTTCTTTTACATTATGGCTTATGGGGGGAAATTTTTGAAAGTGCACTAGAGTTTAAACGATACATTCGATTGAGCTCAAATTCGGTATACATGTTATAAACCACCATCCTAAGACCGGTATTGATTTTGGTGTGTATAGGACTTATAGTTCTCCTAAAGGGCTACGACAAAACTTTCATTTATGTTATGGCATAATTCAAATTCTTGAAAGTGCGCAAGCGTTTAAACGGTGCATTCGATTGAGTTTCAATTTGGTATAAATGTTTGAATTATTCATCGATTAAAATTTATTTAAGTGCTTGGTAATGATCTTAATCTTAAGTGTTCGGAAAGTCGAGTGGAGTCACTCCAGATTTTTTTCTTCAAAGAAAACTTTACAAATATTTATTTATATTATGAAGTAAGTTTAACCCTCCAAGCGGTTGTGGGGTGAAATCCCGTCCACTGCGTTCCAGTTTTTACTGCTATGCATCTATAATTTAAATTATGTATAAAACTCGGGCATCATAAAAAAGTTTTTATATTGAAGCTTTTAAGCAATTTCGGAGCTTATTTTTTTTAATAATTATACAAATCTTCCAATCAAAATTTATTTTTAAAAAATAATTTTAAAGCTTCTTGAAAATTGTACTGTGAAAACAACTTTTTATTATTTGCCCATTTCCAAGATGCACAGAGGGTTAATAAAATTCTCCTTAAGTCTTTAACCCTTTATAAGGCGTGTTTATGTGTAGAGAGTCGAAAGCACTTGGGATTTTTCTGGCCCATTCTTTTAGGATTAATTCATATATTTTCCCTCTACTGTAATATCCCAAGTGAAAATTGGAGAAACTAGTATTAAACATAGGAATTTTGCAGGAGAACACATTAATTATTCACAAAATCAAAGTCGGAAAACTATCTGCTGCTTGTACACGGAATTAAACGCAAAAATATATAATTAAAAGCGATGATTCTTAAGCTCAATTTTCGAGTCATTATTCGAGCTTTCTTTAAAATTACAAATGAAAGAAAAGTTCATAAGCCAAATATAATTTAGAATCTAGATGCATGGAAAACATATACATCCAATATAACTGAACAAAAATCAGGAAATTCACTCATGATAATTGATTTTTCTATTTAATAGACCGTAGGTGGTAAGTGTTCTTACGACGGCCTTACAAAGGGTTAAAACATATTTTTAATTAATCCCTGCTTACTAGAAAACACACATTTGGTCACAATAACTTTAAATGTTGGCTTTTCCCAGAATTCTTTTTTCTTTCGTGCTATAAATATTCTCAAAACCTTAAAAAGAATCCATATTATTGCACATGCACCTATTTTAAACAATTTTTTTAAATAAAAAAATAGACACTTTTATCACTGTTTTCTTGAAAATAATACGACCTTTGAAGGGGTTAATTTTATAAAATGCCCAACAAATCTCGGGTACCCTGTATATTTAAAAAAGAAACTGTTTCTTCGGAAGGGGTGAAAAGAAAGATAAAAAAAACTTCCAGAAGTGGGAAATAAAGGAGAGCGAAAAAGTAGGTCGAACCATCTTCAGAAATCAAGGTGCATTTCATATCTCTGATAGCCTCTTCACTTCTTTCCGGCTGCGAAATATGTCATCGGCAGATCCTAGGCCGAGATTGCTATGCGGAACTTGTTTGGATCTCCGGAAAATTGCCAGAAAACGACCGGCGGATTTCGTTTACTGGATTAATCGTAGTTCGAAAAAGCGCCCCAGAAATATAAGGTTTTCATGTCTCGTAGATAATTATTAACCCACTGGGCGGTTGAGACGCAAAATTCAATGATCTTCCCGTTTTCACTGCAATAGACTTGAACAACAATAAGATGTTTTGGGAGGCGCTAATGTTTGAAAAGAGCTTATTTAACCCAAGCAAAATGTGCAATATAGTAAAATTTTAGTCTAAACCACATATGGGCAACCATAGAGATATGAACATACGGAGACGGCATTAACTTGCCGAAACTGTAACCTAGCCGCCCTATTGCCTAAACCACACTGCAAAATGACAGTGTTATTTATTCTATGGTGATAGTTCCAATTTTACGGAAGTATTGTAGCCAAAGTGGGCTCCAAGAATAATTATGTATTTGGCATAACTATAAAACTTTTAACTTAAGAATGCTGAGATTTTATATTCAGAACTATTGTAACGTATAATTGTGCATCTTTACTTTTTAATTCGTGAAATCCTGCATCTTTCACTGTTATTTAAAAAGGAAACAACGAAATGTTCCGCCATAATTAGACCAACAATGTTACTTCATTTCAATGTTACTTTCAATGCTGAAGATAGAGATATGAATACAAGGAGACGGCATTAGCTATGTGGGTAACCTCCGGTCTGCGGGCCGGGTATGTCTTACCCCAGCTTTTGATCCAACGAACGGAACACAATAAAACCCCATATAAAACCCATATAAGCCATTCAATATACCATATAAATCCCAATTATACGGCCCGCGACTTCGCTAACATCCTAAAGTTTGGTCCGCAGCTTTCCAAACCCAGACAGCACATAAGCTTAAATCAAGTTTGACATTTCTTTGAATTTGACGCATTAATGCAAGCTTGACAGTTCAACTCTAAGCTGGCAGCAAGCTTGCAGGATTCAAGTTGAATTGTCAAGCTTAAATACAGCTTGATTTAAGCTTGAAAATTGATACTCGCGTGATTTTTCCTTTTTAAAGGAGTGTTGATGGCGCCATCTGTGAAAGAGAATGGACATTAATTGTCTAGCGTCCTCAAATTTGCTGATAGTTCGTAAAAGATGTGTTTTATTTTATATTACCAGTGCCATATTACCGGCAGGGCAAACGGGGCAACTGCCCAGGGCCTACAGATTTTAGGGCCCAAAAATCTTACATTTTACACTTTTGTAATTTTAAAATAAAATTACAAAGGATAAAAAACAATTCTGAAGTTAAATAATTTTTTTAATTATAAAGTATGAACAATTAAAATAATTCAAATTTACATTTGTATAAATTAATTTAAACTTATTTTTAATTCTTCGAAATGCTCTATATCAATATAGCATACCAATATGTAGGAAAATAACCACATTTGTAAAGAGAATTTTTAGCGTTAAAAGATAGCAAAATTTTTCAATTATTTGTTATTTTAAGAAATATGTACAAAAATGACTAAAGTGTTTGTATTCCATACATGTTAGCAACTGTGATATAGCATTTCGAAGTAACGTTTAACTATCTGTTTCTTTCATTTCAGATTACTTAACACAAAATTTGTGTTAAGTAAACCCATTCTATATTTCCAAATATGGAAATTCTTCAAAATAAAATACAATTATACTACGAAATTGATTTCAAAATCAGTCGTTTGTCTCGATTTTGGCCAGCAGTATTGCTTCATGAGTGTTGCGGTACTGAAAAGTTTTAAAACGTGTTTTTATTATTTTAATTTTAATTTTAATTTAATTTATTTTGATGCATTATTTTAATTCTGATACATCCCATGGAAAAATAAAAGAAACAAATAACACATCGCCCACTTATCTATTTGGCGAGAAAACAGCATGGTAAGTCACTTCAAACTTTAGTCATAGCTGCACAAGGCTCCGGTGGCGGAATGGATAGCGTGCTCGACTGCGAAGCCAAAGGGCCCGGGTTCTATCCCAGCGACGAACACTGGATGGAAACAGATTAAATTAAATTGAAATTTCAGCGTAGAGGGGGAAAATTGCGCGGAAAAATAAATTATGTGGGGCGCGTTAGCCAGCGGGCGCCCCGTGTATTTCATTTTTTTTTTTTGAAAATTTTTTAAGCTTGAAATTAAGCTTGAAATGTCAAGCTTAATGCAAGCTGGGCAAGTGTAAACTAGAACACTTGATTTAAGCTTGCATCAAGCTTACACGATTGGAATTTTCAAGCTTATTTCAAGCTTATTGACTTGATAAATCAAGCTTGCTGCAAGTTTGCTGTTCTGTCTGGGAAGTTACCCATACATTTTTAATTGTTTTAATCAAATCAATTTATCATTAGCAATTGATTAGCTGTTAGTGGTATATTCGTGATTATACAATAGATTTTTCGTTAGTTATAAGTTCAGAGCTAACAATTGATTAATTATTAATTGTAAAAAATTTTCAGTTAACAATTAATAGATAATTGAGAAATTTATAATTAATTAACAATTAATTAGCCATTAATTAGATTGATTCATCAAACTTTAATATTAATGATTGATTAATTGTCAGTCGTTTTTCTCCCAAGACTGGTCACTGCTGGACAATCAAAGATCCATGTCGGGAAAACTACGATCGGCATCAAAACAGAATGGTTATCGATGTGTATTACGATATTATCCCATCTCTGCCGAAACCATCGTTATTGACAGTCATAGTTCTTTAAATATACCCTAGTGTAAAACGTTACGCTTGCGAAAATGTTAAAAAAAATATCATAATCTCAGACTAGTTCGATACATAAAAGGACGAGAAAACTGAAGGATCGGCAAAAAAAATTCAGACGCACGCATTTAAATCAGTAATTAGGTTTATTTCGGTCACTTTTAATGATTTGTAGAGCTGCACTATTGTACTATTAAAGCATGATTATTGTACTAGTAGATAATGCGATATTAATCATCATAACATCTGAAATCCGGAATAACTTCAATGTCCATCCAGTCAAAGCAGATTTTTCAAGATAATGTAGGTTGGTAGAAAAGCTGCTTTTCAAATCCTATTGAACAGTTAATGTGAATGCCAAACAGCATATGCCAACAGTGCATTTGCTGAAGAAAAAGCATTAATTTTATTTTTGAGTATCTGGTCATCAAAGATTTGGCTTAAAACGCTGTTCCAAAGTCTTGTAACGTCCAGGCCCGCCGAAAAGGGGGGGGGGCAGGAGGGACAATTGCTCCCGGACCCGGGTTTTAGGAAGGGGCGTGGTTTGATGAAAATTTTGTCATGTATAAGGTTTTGGTATATATGGCGTACGGAGAATTTAAAGTGTACTGATACTACATTAAAAAAATCTGGAGTGACTCCACTCGACTTTCCGAACACTTACGATTAAGATCATGACCAAGCATTTAAATCAATTTTAATCGATGAATAATTCAAACATATATACCAATTTGAGCTCAATCGAATGTACCGTTTAAACGCTTGCGCACATTCAAGATTTTGCCCCATAGGCTATAATGTAAAAGAAATCTTTGTCTTAGCCCTGTAGAAAAACTGTATGTCTTATACACACCAAAATCAATACCTGTCATGAGTCTTGCGACTAGTGCTGTAAAAGTAACGACAAAATGAGTATCCGTATGTATTTGTTACTTAGATGTTCACTATTCGTTACTAAGTATTCGTTACTCGTTACTTTCGTTACTACTAATAGAATCGGTAATAGGGTGTTATATGTGCCCCATAACAACACACCCGGGACAGTGTTGTTATGGGTATATGCCGCCCATACATAAACCCATAACAAAACCTAAACAAAAAGAATTATTTTTAGCGAAGTTGTACAAAGTTGTATTTAGAGCTTATTTTCTCTGATTTACAGATTGTTTTTAAACACATTTATGGTTTTCTACAATGCTAAATTATCCGAATTACTAAGAGTATACATAGAAATCTTCCAAAGATATATACCATTCTTTTTTTTCTCAACCCCCCTTTTTTTAATTCTGAACACTGGTTTAACCTGTTCATTCTTATCATAAAAATTGTAAAGGAAAGCTTGTGACTCGTGTTTTTTCTGGGAGCGGGTTCTCGAATACTGAGATCCAGGGATTGGGCCACATATATAAAATTCACAGGGCAGGGGATCTCAGTATGATATCAACTACTTTGCGTCTCTACAAGCATAATATCCTTATTATTTGTGAGTTCTTATTTCATATCAAAAACCTTCTTTTGCTGGACCATTTTTCGAAGTAAATTAAAAATTACCATATTTTAAATTAAAATTGTTTAATTCAGTGAGAATTATCTATTTTTAAGATATTTCCAGTTCTATTTCTGCACTTTTGGGATGAAAGGGGTTAGCCCCTTCTGTGGGTGCATATATGAGAGCATTCTTTAAACAAAAATTATCACTCCTTTCATACAGAAAGAATGGTTGCACCGGACTTTCACAAAGTAAAACTATTTAGTATTTTTAATGTACCGTAACTTGCTATGACGACTACTTACTAACTATGCGTATTCCATGACTTTATGGAATAATAAGTGTACCATAAAATAGGGCAGATGGCCCCCTAAACGCCGACATTTTAGAAACATACTGAACTTTATTGAATTATTTTAATACCAGTGGCTTACGCAGGAGTGGGCATAGAAATCCCGGGTCCCTCCCAATTTTTTTATATATTTTTTAAACAATTACTTAAAAAATGTGTTTAAGTTCCCATGCCAAATATTTTTTTTTAGTTCCAAATAATATTTTAAATAATAAAAATGTGTGAATTCGTTTACTTTATAAAAATATATTTTTTTAAATGTGTATTTAAATAATTTGTTATTTATTAGTCATATTTTGATTCTAGCTTAAAAAAAAAGAAAAAGTTAAGTTGGCAATCCTGCTTCGGAACCACCTTGAAAGAAAGAATTCTGATTACACCACTATTTAGTACTAAAATGTTAGAAAGCCCGAAATTAGCACCCCTTACTAACATGCTTCTATTATAGATACTGCTCCTCTACAATTATAAGAACACCCCCCCCCCCGCAAAAAAGTTCAACTGCGCATAAGAACGTACTATACACCGGATCCTATCCCCCCATTGTACGACCCATACTATATCCATCTCCATAACTGTAACGAAACATACGGATTCTTCCAAATCTCATCAAAACGATACCATTCGGCTCGGCACAAATGAAATGCAACCGGAACATACTACTACTCAAATACCGAAACTCCTTTTTCCCTTCAAACAGCGAGAATCTATAATACTTCCGGTATCTAGTAACGGAACGGAACATACTATTACTCAAATACCGAAACTCATTTTCTCCCTCCGGCAGTCTTGTATTCGAAGTTCGAACCTGGTCGATCCGAAATGCACACTCGAAAGTCATTTTCCACTTTGAAACCGCGACCCGATATCCAGTAACAAATAACAGAAGATATTAGTACTCGATTACTGGGACCCGTTTTCCCCCTAGTTCGCCTCGCCTGGCAGTCTGTATTCAACGTTCGAAGCTGCTCGATCCGAAACCCAGTAACGATATCAACAGAAAAGTAGCAATTCGTTACTTCGAGTCTGAGTGATTATCCGCATCTTAGTGCCGAATACATACGATTTGCTTCAGCTCTACTTGCGACGGTGGTTTGTAACATATGTACGAAATTTGAGCTCCATCGAATGCCCCGTTTAGGAGCTATCGTGTTCACTCACATGCACATACATACATCTCGTAAAAATAGCATAAATGAATTCAGAAGACCTCAAAACGTGTCAATACACCAAAATCTCGAAGTCGAATTTTTTCATGATTACAATACTTTCCTTACATGGTATAGTGAGAAAAGATTAAGTTTTTTTTTGTGGTGGAGAGAACGGCAGGCCCTTTTTAAAACCTGCCCTGTTCAAAAATCTTGTCGGGTCTGGTAACGTCTATTGCAACATAAAAAAAAAAAAACAGGTTTTATGTTTTTCCAACGGAATTTCGTAGTTATCTACGCATATTTGCGGGCAGTTAGGGCATAGATAGACAGACAGAGATCATACACACTTTTCATTTTTCTTTGGAAAGTGCTAAAAGCGTACGTAGCAAAAACAAATGAACAGAAAAACAATAAAAACGTCACCGTTGTTACTCATTTTGATTATTCAGCTGCCACAATTGAACCGAGCACCTTTAAATGCGTGAAACTATAAATATTAACTCGGCAAATCTCCGGCGGATTCACATTCTTTTTTTTTTTTAAATAAAAAACCTTCCTTTATTTATTTTTTAAGTCGCTCTACATATTTTTTTTTTCCTCTACTGGATCGATCGTACGTCATTCCTCCCTCCCCCCGACCAAACAATCCGGCAGTGCTCCCAGAAACGGTTGATAACAGCTCGGGAAGAGGTGATAAGTGCGTGCATATCCTTAATTAATGTTCACCTTTAGCGACCCTCCTCTCTTTGATGCATTCCCTCCAGCCCCCCTCTCCCCCCCCGGTGGCTTTATATCCTCCCCCGCCCCCCTTTTCGGAAGACTGCTTCACGAGTCACTTGTCTTCAATGGGATTTGGGGAAAGGGGGGGGGGAATGCAGGTGGATGTTTAATCGGAGCATTGAACAATCGATTTAAAAAGCTTTAAAAATGAAGGTAGGTTTTTTTTTTTTTTCCCCCATTTGTTTATTTTGTATTTTGCTGGGATCAAATATGGGTCCTTTTCTTTATGTCGCACGGTTACGTATATAAGGTGAACGTCTTCAGTTTCACAGTGTTTACTTCCTTATACGAAGTAGGTTAATTAACAAAATTAAACAAAATGTGATTTTTTGCAATGGATGCCAGCACATGTAGACAGCAGACAGAGTTATTGCCAAGGTGAATGTGATTTAAATGACAACAATACTAAAGTTACCCTTTATGATACAAATGTCTTTGGCGTTTAGCCCAGGTATGGGCATCCTTCGAAAAGTCCCGGGCCCAACTTCAGGATGTTAGCGCAGTCGTGGGCCAAACTTCAAGATGTTAGCCAATTCGTAGGCCATATAATTGGGATTTATACGGGATTTTGCATGGCTTATATGGGTTTTATATGGGGCTTTGAAATGTTCTGCGGGCAGAATCAAAAGCCGTGGCAGGCCACATATGAAACATATAGGGCATACCGTAGCCAATTGGATAAAATCCCTTTTTATCGTAATAAAAAGAATATTTTGTTGTTTTTAATCTAGAATATGCTTTTAAAATAAATATATCATTACGGAAAAAAATTTTTGGTTCCGACAAACATATGGCAATATTTTTTTTTCAGCAAACAAGCATGGATTCATGGCATGTGCATCCAGTTCACTGAATACATTTTTGCCCGAATTTTTGTTTGCTTCCATCTTTTATTGCTATATGAAAAAAATCTGGAGTGACTCCACTCGACTTTCCGAACACTTACGATTAAGATCATTACCAAGCATTTAAATAAACTTTAATCGATGAATAATTCAAATATATGTACCAAAATGAAGCTCAATCGAATGTATCGTTTAAACGCTAGCGCACTTTCAAGAATTTCTCCCCATAGGCTATAATGTAAAAGGAATTTTTGGCGTAGCCCTTTAGAAAAACTATAAGTCCTATACACATCAAAATCGATACCGGTGTTACGATGGTTGTTTATAACATGTACACCCAATTTGAGCTCAATCGAATGTACCGTTTAAACGCTAGCGCACTTTCCAGAATTTTCCCCCATAGGCCATAATGTAAAAGAAATCTTTGTCGTAGCCCTGCAGAAAAACTATAAGTCTTATACACACCGAAAACAATACAGGTCTTGCGACGGTGGTTTATAACATATATACCTAATTTGAGCTCAATCTAATGTACCGTTTAAACGCTAGCGCACTTTCAAGAATTTCCCCCCATAGGCCATAATGTAAAAGAAATCTTTGTCGTGGCCCTGTAGAAAAACCATAAGTCCTATACACACCAAAACCAATACCGGTCTAGCGACGGTGGTTTATAACCTATATACCCAATTTGAGCTCAATCGCATGCCCCGTTCAGGAGCTATCGTGTTCACTCACATACACACAAACACACACACACACACACACACACACACACACACACACATACATACATACATCTCGTAAAAATAGCATAAATGAATTCAGAAGCCCTCTAAACGTGTAAATACACCAAAATCTCGAATTCGAATTTTTTCATGATTACAATACTTTCCTTACATGGTACATGTTCGGAAAGTACTAAGTACAGAACTGTTAAAATATATTAAGACTCAATAAAATAGAATCAGGCTATAAATTTTCGTTTGTGTTATAAGAGCTACAGGTCGGGCATTCTAATTTTTTGTATTTTAACTTTTTTCGTGATTTTTCTGGGAAACTACATGCTAAATTTTTAAAAAGTATTTTACCTGGCTTAAGTAAGCCTAAATGAAATTACAATTTTATTTTCTGCCCATTTTTAAAAAATCACGCATTTTAGGGTTAAAAGAAAATGACACCAAGAAGGACTATCAGGTATGCAAAATCGGTGACAACGGAGTTGACTTACCAAGACCATTATGACTTACAATCGGGAACTTCCGGGGCACGAAAATTCATGGGGTGATGGTACAAGATCTTACTCTCTTCTCTGTAATAATTGTAAGGTCCCCCCCTCTCAGTCCGGATCGCATTTTAGACTGTTCAGCGATTATAAGATCTCTGATTTACCTTGAAGTGCTTCCTTTCAGCGTACAGTTATTTCTACACCTTTTGACATTGCCAAACGTGTTATTTCAAATCACAGCTATTTGTAACTGCTTCGTCTCTTGGGAATACATCACTAACAATTAAAGTAAACGAGGTTACTGCAGTCGAGAAAAATTTGGGTAATCTTAATTTGACGGAAAAATACGTTTTGATGATCCCTAAATTTACTCTGACGCTACCATTCAAATCTGCACGTTAGAGACGAGACGTGCCGGAACTGGGCTCTGTATTTCACGATTGTTTTGGGCATTAGGGGTGGACGCGAGACGAAAGATATGCGTCTCGCGTCTCGCAAAATAGCCTACAAGCTTGTCTCGTCTCGCAAAAATCCCTATATCGTAATGTTAAAAATGTCTGTCTCGTCTCGCAAAAAAGCTGTAAATCTCTGTCTCGTCTCGCAAAAAAGTCGTCTCGCGTCCATCCCTATTTGGGCTCGGGCTCGTGCAAAATTTCACCCTTATTGAACATACTCCATGCAAACAGATTTTTAAAAAGCGATTCATGAGAGATATAAACTAATTATTATTATTTGATAAACTTGAGTATAAAGAATTAGAAAGTGTATTAAGCGTTTGCTATTATACTGGTATTTAATTTGCATGAACGGCAAAATTTATGATATTCCATCAATGAAGTAATTGACTTTTATCAGGGGCGTAGCCAGAAATTTTTCATGGGAGGGGGTTACGACTACTACAACTCATATATATGTATACGTGTGTGTGATAATGTAGTGAAGAATATACATTTTGTATGGGAAAAAATCCTCATGGGGGGGGTTATGACCCCCCCTTGGCTACGCCTCTGACTTTTATGTATGTGTCAACTGAAATTTCAGGCTCGGGCTCGGGCGGGCTTGAATTAGAAGTCCTCGGGCTCGGGCTTTAAAAAATGTGCAGTTGTGATGAGTTCGAGCTCATCACTACTGCACATACCTAAATGCAACAAGTCTAGAAGATTCCTAAACCCGAACAGTTTTACCTTTTTCCATTGTTAAAATAATGTTCGAAGATGACAAATTTTTACTTACTTGTACGAAGTATAAGGAAGTAATGTTATCGTTAAAAATTTCGGTAGCCAGATTTCGACGAAAAAAACCAATTTTGATTACCTCTAAATTTATCTTTAAGAACTTTCACGATGCATCTCACCGTGCACATGCATGTACGTTCATATAAATGCATGTATAACCCATTTTGACCGACCGCGAATCCATTTTGACCAGTTTTTCTCTGACGCCTGGACGTGCGCATGTAACTCACATATCTCAAAAACTATTGGCCGTAGAGTGTTGAAACTTCTATGTAGGATTGTTGTAACACCTGGCTGTGCACCTCTCCTTTTTGTCCCAATCGACTGGATCGAATCTCTCCATCGAATATAATGCCTTTATCACTTATAGTTCTGCTATAGGAACACTCAAAAGAATTTCAACACATTACGGTCAAGGATCAATGTCAGTTTTAGAGACCTTTCCATTTCAAGCACAATACCGCCGTACCATATAGTTAGGTAATGGTCTGACCACGGTCACGTGCCTCTCTTAAAAAATTACGCCGAAAGTCGCCAAGCTTGGTGACTTTTGGTGTACGTGTGTATGTATTTAATTCTTATATCTCAAAAACTATTACTCGTACAATACTGAAATTTCATGTATAAGATTGATGTAACATTGAAAAAAAATAAAACGAAGAAAAACAACTTCAAGCTGGGGAGTTCGAAATCAACGTATTTCCAAATTCCAAATCAAAAACAGTCAAAAATTCAAATGGCTTGGCATCGAAAGTAAAAACACACAAGACGCAATAAAAAACTCATTTTTAACTGAAACGTATATTAACAACTATTTACATTTTTTACACAAAAAAGTTGATTTTACATAATTAATTTAAATAGCGACATCGTCGCTTCAAATCTACATTCTAAACACGCTCTGAAGCGCGAATTCGAACATAAACAAAACATTCTTGAAAAAGGATCATGGGAGAAAGTAGAAGTCGAAGCATCTTTTATTCTTTTAAAGCGCGTTGCGCCATCTATAGAAATTAATTTCTCCAACATCTAGCTGTGCAACTGGATTTTTGGTACAAATTTGCTGAAGAGTTTATATACAAGACCACCTAAAAGAATTACAATACATTAATGTCTAGAGAAATCTTCAATATATTACGTCTGTAGTCATTGTTCAGTCCATGCCCAAAATCTCGCCATTCGTACCGACCTTGGCGAGTTTTGTCAAAATATCGCCAAATTTGGGGCCAAAAATAGTTTCGTATTTCCCATAACTAAAAACCGTAGAATGTTGAAATTTTGTATTTAGAACTACTGTGACATCTAATTGTGTATTTTTTTATTTGATAGCAATCGACTGGGTAATTTATTTACAGGGTCGCCCAAGTTACTTTAAATACATCAAGGTGTATGGATACATTCAATTCATTGAAAGTCCGTGGTCAGTTACTATTTTGGCTATCCCCAAAATCTAGCAAACTATCTCAAGCTTGTCGGATTTTGGCGAAATATCACCAAATTAAGTGTCAAAAACAAATCTTTACAATTGAACCCAGCTTGGCGAATTCGGAAATATTTGGCTAGAAATCGCTATACCTTAGTATTGCTGCAGTATTTTATCTCTTCCAAACAAAACAAACAAAATAAGTTTAGATGGAGTGCGCCGAAAATATTTTTGATTTAATAGACGTATAAGTAAGTCATGTGTTGTCCACATCAGATTTTTTTTTCTTTCTTTTTTTCCTCTTTTGTACAGTGTTATTTAGAGACTGTCGATACATATTGATTCTTTTCGTCGCAGCTACCTATTCCTGCAACCCCACAATCAACAGTTTAAAGCGCCTCCAAGAGCAGTTATTCTCACCGAATAAATAAATATTATAAGCAGTGAAAAATACAGCTCGAATCTCACCGCCTGAGAGATAAGCCGCAGGAAGGGATGACACTCCCGCTCAAAGTGTCATCATTATCGACATCATTCATTTTCCCCCGGGATTTTCCCCCTCCCGAAAACTCAGTGGGTATCTTCCATATTAGGGAAATCTACCCCTCCCCATGACTTTTATACCCACTGGCATTAGATACAGCAGTTGAGGAGAAATCCGAAGGGTTGAGATATCTATGAAAGGGACGGTTATGTGCGGCTTGTCTCTTTTGGATGAGTCTGGGTTGGCTGTCGGAAGTTTTGTTTTTTCACCTCTGAGGTTTTTTTTTTTTTACAGTTAAATCTCAGTATAACGAATTTCAATGGACGAAGATCTCATTCGTAATAGTGAAATACATAAGCGTAAAGTTTTCAAAATTATTGGGGGGGGCGGGCCCCACAACCACATATATTCACGTCAGTGGAGTAGCCAAGGAGGGGGTTATACCCCCCCCCCCATGAGGAATTTTTTGCCATACAAAATGTATATGCCTCACTCCCTTATCATACACCCGTACCGTATACATATATGTGAGTCGCAGAAGTCGTACCCCCCCCCCCCTTCCCCTTAAAAAATTTCTGGCTACGCCACTGATTTATGTACATATAACTTACTCTTAACTGCCAACTAGTACGGAATAGAATTAACCACTTTTTCTACATGATTTTTCGGCTTAAAATATAGCAAAATTTTTGTGCTGCGCGCTCGAGCTGGTTACTATTTTGAAAAAAATAATTTTAAAATATACTGTTTGCAAAAAGTGGTTAATTATATTCCGTAGTAGTTGGCAGCTATGACTTACTATGTGTAAGTGTAAATTATTGGAGGCACTCGAGCTCTATGGGTCCATAGAATTCTACACCTATGTAAGGTAAGTATCCATGTTAGTATCTTTCTACCATGTTATAAGTTAAAAATAGAAGCAAAGAAAACGTTTTTTAAACGTTTGTAAATGGCGTGAAATACTTTTTTTTATGTTAGTATAAATTAGTTTTCTGTATTTAGTGGTAAATTATTGGGTGGGCTCAGCCCCTATTCACAATTTATTGGGGGGGGGCTCGAGCCCCACGGGCCCATATAACTCTACGCCTATGGTGAAATATTCGTTACAGTGAAATTTAATAATATCTGATCTTGCATTCTTCTGTTTTCTTTTTGCTCAGCAAAATTTCTGCATAACGAATTTTAATGAACCGAAGATCAAACTCGTAATAGTGAAAAACTCGCTACATTGAAAATTTATTATAACTCAGTCTGTACTCTATCTTTCTTTCCGTACAGTAAACTCTCAGTCTAATGAGTTTTAACGAACCGAATATCAAATTTGTAATATTGAAAAATTCGTTAGATTGATATTTTATTATAACTGAATACGTATTCTTCTAATTTTCTTTTCGCCCAGCAAAATTTCAGTATAACAAATTTCAACGAACAGAAGATGAAATTCGTAATAATGATAAATTCGTGATAGTGAAATTTTATTATGACTGAATACGCATTCTTCTATTTTTCTTTTCGTACAGTAAAATCTAAGTATAACGAATTCCAAAGAACCGAAGATACAAATTCGTTATAGAGAAATTTCGTTACAAATGAACTTGTATTCTTCTACCTCAAATTTTACTCTTTATTGTGAAGTATCCACGACCTCACTATGGCCGAGTGTATATGGCACTGAGCACGGTAGTTGTCTGAAATGTGAGGGTCCAGGGTTCCGGCCTACCTCGCCACTGTCGATCTAACATCCTGTAGTTTGGCGCAGCTTCATTCAACGTGAATATGCATTAGAACTCTTTCAAAAGTCCTCCGTCCAAGGTACCCCCCGGCAGATACTCCTCGTGTAGGTTTGCCTTAACACAACTTCTGTCTTGTTTTCATGGATTATGGGGGGTTAGATACGTCTGCTTTTACAGCATTTTGTACCAAGAGCAAATCAAGATTAGTTCGATAGTGGTAGTACTGGCCAAAAGGTGTTAATTTCTACCACAAACTACCGATGAGTTAATTTCTATCTCATTCGGGAGCCGATAGGTGGCAGCACTACCGATCGCTCACGGGGCTTCTTTATTTTGAAGCCAATACCAGGCAGAAGACCCCCAAGGCTTAGTTTTGCCACCCTTAGAGATATTTTTGCATGGGAACTTGAAAGGACTTGTAAAACAACTTCATCGCCGATAAAACTTTCAAATGTTTCAAAGTGTTAATCTCATCTTTAAGAAGAAATTTATCTCTGTCTTTTTTTTTTTAATGTATATATTACACCTCATTATCATTCTCTCATCCTAGTCCTCCCCTTTATCTTTGGGGGGAAATATTTAATCCATCTCCTTCCTGCCCTGTTCCCTCCCCCTCATTGCTACGCGTTTAAAAAAAAAAAAAGAATCATATCCGAACAAAATAAAATAAATAAGCGCCAAGGAATAAAAAAAGTAAAATCATTCTGTGTCAGTCGAGCGGTTTCTTACCTAACAAGGCAGGAGACAGCCCTCCCATTCTCACTAATGGCCAGAGAAGGAAGGGCTCAGAGACCAATAATAATAATAACAATAAAAAAAAAAAAAAAAGGCAAAAAGAGTCAGCGGAAAGAATCTTCGCGGTAAATGCAACGGAGAATAAGGTTGAAATGCTGTTGAAACTTGTATTTAAAAAAAAAAAAAAGTTCAGAAGGAATTGCTTCAAAGTGAACTTATTTATGTTACTAAATGCATTTTCCCCATCGGGTTTTCGTGAATTATCGATGAATTGACGCGGAATTTTCTAAATATGACAATAGATTACGCATTGAATAACTCAGTTAAAATTTTCTGAATGTGTGTAAGGAATTGCATCTAATCGAAACGAACGCCATTTGAATGAATAGAGATCGATTTATGCTATTCGAGTAGAAGCGATAGTCGATTAATAGTATTCTGAAAAAATATTGAATCAATCACTCGGAAAACAGTTTAGGAACAGTCAATTAGTCTAGTTCGAACAAATAGTTCGCAGAGCGATGAACGAAATTTCAGCAGAAAATGAAATCTTCTGAATGCAGAAATGAAAATTTTATAACAGTTTTAGACGATAATTTTTTAATCTGTTCGCATTAATGACGGTAAAAGTTTTGTTTTGAAGTGGTCGGACCGGAATTGTTAGAGAGTGAGTGAGTCAGGGATCAACGTAACTATATTGTAGGATAAGAAATTTCCGAGAAGGGGGAAAAAAACTTTTTCGTTGAAATGGTGTTCTTTTAGTCATATAATAAATATAATAAAAAAATTTTGAAAAAAAATTACATTTATGTTTTTTCAATGGTAGCAGCATTATGATTTTAAAACTCTTCTAAATACTGTAAATGAAACTTAAAAAACAATAAATTTGTATTTAGTGAGTGAAAAAGCACAGATTTTCTTACATATAATTGGCAATTATTAATTTTCCTTCGCATTAATTGTTATTAAAATAATATAAAAACTTGATAGTACAACATGTTGGGAGTAGAACAAAAGAGTATAAACATGCTGCTTTTGAAATATTTTAATATTTTTCATCCATTAATACTGGAATCTGTGGACTCACACTACTACTACTATTAATCAAAAGGTGCAGTTAATAGTTTTATGGCTTCAAAATCGTATTTCGAATTTTTTTTTTCTGTAAAAAGTAGCGTTTAAAAGATGGTAGCATATTTTCTACCACGGGCATAAGAGAGCCAAGTGCTGATTAACAGAGTTGGGCAGTATCGCAAGTACATGTATTTGAAATACACTTTCGAAATATATTTGTATCTTTTCTTTTGTACTTTCACTATCAAAAAGCAAAGTCTTTTAATAATTTATATCTTAAAATACATTTTCAATGTATCTTGTGTTTTCAAAATACTGAAAATACATTTTGTATTCTGACGTTGAATTAATCATAACACCACAGATTGTTGGGGTTGGGATGTTTGAATGAAAATGATAAAATTGCTGGTATTCACTTTTCTGCTGTATTGTAGTAATTTATATGTTTAACTATTCAAGTACTACACACAACTGAAGAAAAGTTAGGGTCGCTTGTGACCTTTAAGTTCAATTGAACAGGAAAGGGGGAAAAAAAGGTTTTCATGCTTCTAGTTAAAACTGTATAGTGATTTTTTGGTCTAGGAATTTTTCTATATTTCTGGTAACCCATTTACAATTATAAATGAATCCCAACGATGTCAAAAAATGTTTGTGTAGTATTTATTGGAATTTTCTGGGGAACTAAAATTGGAATCTTCAGTTTCAAATTTAGTCTATTCTCAATTAACATATTTTAAAAATTTTACACGTATTTTGCATTTTGTGTGTATTTTGAAAATACATGTAGTTTGTATTTTGAATTTTTCAATTCAGAATGTGCTTCGCATTTTGTATTTTAATGTGTTAAAGTGAATGTATTTTCTACTGAAAATACATTTATGATGTACTTTGCCAAACTGTGCTGATTAACATACGGACTACTTATTATACCAAGAAAAAACTACTATTCTAGCGGTTTTCATACATTTTTAAATTTTATGTCACATTTCTAAGCATAACGCAAAATTAAATATCGTGCTGGCGGTGATTAAGGTAAATAAAATATAACTATGCCATGATTGATGTAATGCATAGGTTCCCAACGTGCGCGATAACGGCCCCTTGTGGGCGTTTGAGGCTTTCAGGGGGGCGGTAAAAGACCCAGAGAAAATTAGGGGGCGTTGATATGGCACGGAGGGGCGTGGGAAGATTAACCAAATATAGTCTAAGAAAGACTTAGAAATGAATTATCAGAGTGATTTTTATCACGTGTGCGAAAATTCACATATTTCGATATGAGACTTCGCTGTTGAGAGAAAGAGATACCTCTCTAATATACTTCTCTAAAACTTTTATTCCTCCTTTTTAAATGAAGAAGAAATTCAGTAGAGTTTCAGTTCCAACGATATTTCTATCTATTAGTAATTTTTTAAAATTGAATTCTTATTTTCCACATGCATTATGTACGCTCTTATTTCTCTGGAGTGGGAGGGGGGCGGTATTGAAATATTCACTAGAAAAGGGGGCACCAGTTCAAAAAAGGTTGGGAACCTATGATGTAATGTGATTCAGTGATTGGTGGAAAGTTTTTTTCAAAATGTGTAAGCGAACACAATCTTCTATAGCAAAATTATATACATTTAGAAACGGGCAAAACGCATAGATATTAAAAGTACGTGTATTTATGAAAAACGAAACACATCAGTGCATCAGTGATTGGCATCACTGATGATGATTGACATCACTGATGATGAATCACATCACTGATGATGATTGACATTATTCGGTAAACTATGCCTTAACGCCTAAAGCACCCCAGCAACGATCTAGCATTAAAGTAAAATATTTGTACTTTTAAAATGAGCAAGCAACACGTTGAGTTAATAAATTAAAAAGCTAGGCCATTTTGGGACACCATTTATGGGGCACTATCAATCGGCAGTAACGGATCAGAATACCATTCCTCAATCGCAATTTTTCCTTGGGAAATTCCCAATTCGCCAATTAAACCGCGTGAAAAATCCCTCTCCCATGACATCAATCGCCATTTGCAAAGGCTGAGCAAAGTCATTAGAACATTAAAATCTGCCGAGTCCTTCAGTTATTTCTAGAAAAAAACCTCAGGGGGTGTAAAAGGTGGGGGAGGAAATAATTTTGAAAATATTTAATTCCTCCAACAACAATTCTCGATTGGAAAGAAAACATTCTTTTTTTTTTCCATTTATTCTTTGCGTTAAATTTTCGGAGCTCACTAGGAATTGCATGCTCCAAGCGCTAATATCGTTATGTATTTGTCTTATTCTCAATCCAATTTTCATTCCTCGCTGATGTAGTATGAACAATTTTACTTCCCAGAGGAAGATTCGCTTATGTGTATTGAGTTTGAAACTACAGAGATTTCTAAATTTATAAATATAATACAGATTAGAATGTGGTGTTATTGAAGTAAAATGCGATTGGAGGTATTTGTGATGTTTCATTGAAGAAAAATATCTCAAGGAAAGGTTATTTCTGAAGGGGATTTTTCGTATTATTCACAGTCTATGATAGCATATGTGTACGGTAGAAAATTTTCCGCTATTTTACTGGTTTTTGCTCGTTTATTGTTCACCCTTTACAGGGAATAAACTCCATAGTTTTGCAGGCTTGAAATTAGCAGACTGTCACACAGGACTGTTGTCGCACAGGTCCAGTTCCTTGTAAACACTGCAATACTATAAGTATACAGACGTTTACAACCGATAGTCTACGTAGTTCTTTTACAGGGTCTCTCAAAATCACATTAATATTGATACAGCATTTTTGAGTCGCTGTTTAAAATCTTACCAATTAGACCAACGAACGCGAAAATTGACATTTTCGCGTTATTTAGTGAGTTAACTCTTTATCTACTGACAGTACTGTTTACAACGTATTTTAGAGACATAAATCTATTTAAAAAAGTTAACGAAAGTTAATGCGTTTTAAAGTACAAAGTATTTCCTTTGAAAATAGTGTATGTAGCATTTTTTTAAAGGGTAGTTCGATTACAGAATCACTCAAAAGAATCCCAATAGATTGCGTTCTCTGGCAGTTTAGGGACATTAATTCATTTCAAGAACAAAATAACAATGTTTCCTAACAGACGATATCGGCGTTCCAATGCCACCATCTGCACAGTTTTGGACTTCACAGCTGAGGTCCAGGGTCGAAATTCGACCACCTCTTCCAAAAATAAAATACTTTATTTTTACTAGAAAACGAGAGAATTTTCAGGATTAGAGGATTACATTGCAAAGACTAATAAATTCGCAACTAAAATTTTTAAGCGGCCACTAGATAAAACAAAATTAGGGGGCATTTCGGTCCTTACCATCTTCAGTTGTTTGTAAATACTCCAATCATTACATAGACGTTTACAACAGATTACTCTACATAGTTTCTTTTATAGAGTCTCTCAAAATCACATTAACAGTGATACAGCATTTTTGAGTCGCTGTTTAAACTCTTACCAAATTTGGCGACGGAAGATCGCGAAATTCTTTAGGGTCCTATCGGAGCTGCTAGTCTGCCCTCGCTTCAGCAAGCACGAACCTTTATCCAACAGTTTTTTTTGCAGAAAAATTGACACGCAAGCTGACAAATAGTTAACTCTTTTGCTCCCTTAAGGTGCTATCACACGAGAGCTCTACGCACTGCAAAATGCACGTACAACACTTTTGTACTGCAGTTTTGCCCTTCAGTCAGGCGAAAACCGTTATGTGATAGTATTTCCCTTGACACCGGACTGTTTCGAACAATGTTGAAAAATGTTTGGTATGAATGGCGAAATCAGCCAATCAGAGCTCTAGACACTGTCCACACCTTCATTCAAGATGGCGACCTCCATGCCTGCAATGTGGACGGCGGAAATAGAAGCCGATTTTATTTTCGAAGTGCAAATCAAAAACCATTATAAACTTTTTTACTGTATTTACTTTAAAATGAACCTTCGAATTCCACCGTCAATGTCAATGTTCGAATGCACGGGGCGCGACAGGACGAGTGATTTTTGTGACAAAAACAACGATGACGTAATAACTGTTTTGTCACAAAACGAGCGATAACGTCACCAAATCGGCAACCCCGTGCCAATCCACCAGATCGTTTTCTTGCCTTGCAATACAACCCTATACCTTGCTTTTGACAAGAAAAATGAAAGCCGAAAGAGTTGTAAGAGCATTTTGAAGGGCGAAAATGCGTCGTCTGATAACGGCTTTAGTAGCCGTAGAGAATGTACTTTCGTGCCCATCTTTGCCTCCACGCATAGCTTTTCAAATACCTCGTTTCAATGTTAACCTGGCACAGGCTGCTGCAAAGCGAATCTTTCAAAGACATATGCCAGCAGGAAGCAACAACGGTCGCAGAAAGGGAATCACTGCCGCAGCGTTTTTGGATAGAAGGTGATCGTACTGATCGCAGCAGACAAAGAATCTTTTCCCAATCACTACCCATAGATATATAAAATATTGGGGGGTGGGTGACGCATTTCCGAGTTCTGCCCCTCCCACGAGGCTCAACTTTTCTCAATAGGCCATTTAGGGAGGGCCGGTTCGATAATTCACCGGTTGATTATGCACCGGTGCTACCGGTTGTGGTCATTCTTTATTAAGTGACGTCACGGTCGTCAACCGGTTTCAGCCATCCTCACCACATCCGATGCCAAGCCAAGAAAACATAAATAAATATTGGCCACACCTCTAATAACCGGAATAACCCCCCCTTGGGAGCGTTCGAAAATTCGTCGGTTTTGCACCGGTGCATGACCAGAGCGTTTGAGAAAGCTCAGCATTGGGCGGAGCTCTAAAAATAACCGCGTTCTAAAACGTTTCGGTCATGTATCGGTTGTCTGCTCAGCGTGACCAGGGCTCTACTACCATGGTGTCGTAGAATATCCGTAACGGATATTTCTCGCTCACGGATAGTCAGATACTTCGAATAAATAGCCGCGACTCTCTTTTTGGCGCTACCACGATGAGTGTCGAATAAAACAAGCGAGTATTTTTGTGCTTGCTAGAGGTCTATCCGACACTCAGAGCGATCAACCAATCAAAACACTAGGCTTTTCCCCCTTTTTCTTAAACGAAGGCGTTGTCTTCAGAATTTCCGAAGACTCCTGAGACATCCATCACGAGTGGAAGCCCGTTTTTGACAGACCCAACATGCTAGGGAGAGGGGTCCTTTTGTGGAAGTACTTGACACTCCGCGATCCACACAATAAAAACCCATCCATCTTGTACTATCCGGTACCGGAATGCGAGTTTTTGCCTTCATCCAACGTGTCGGGAAAAAACAGCAATATTTCCGATAGTCAATACGACAGTGAAACTATCACGATAGGATCGTAGTAGGGCATATCGGATACTTCTCGGATTGTGACGTCATGAGAAGAGAAGGCTCGATATATTCGCTAGCGAAAGCTTTCCGATACTATGGTGGTAGATTTCCAGAGCGCTACCAGAATGACCCTGCTAGCTAGGTAGGTTATACCGGTTATTAGAGCATTGTTGCCAATGTTTATTTATGTTTTCTTGGCTTGGCATCGAATGCGGTGAGGATGACTGAAACTGGTTGACGATCGTGACGTCACTTAACGAAAGAATGTCCGCAACCAGTAGAACCGGTGCCTAACCAACCGGTGAATTATCGAATGGGCCCATTGCTAGCAGGGTTATTCTGGTTGCGCTCTTGTCACGCTGGGGCAGATAATCGCTACATGACCGAAACGTTTTAGAACGCGGTTATTTTTAGAGCTTCGCCCGACGCTCTGCCTTTTCAAACGCTCTGGTCATGCACCGGTGCACAACCGGTGGATTATCGAACACGTCCTTGGTTTCCATGTGCATGTCAATCCGCTCTTAAGACTGCTATTTTTAAAGAAACCATGCAACTTTTGTATAGCTTTTCAAAGAATTCAGTTGCCCTATAGAGACTCGAAAAAACTTAGAATGTCTCTTCAAAAGTTGTAGTGCTAACTATTGCAATCAATGAACCTGTAGGAGATACGAAACAATCACTAAAAATTGGAATTGAGCAATATTTCTCTAAACAGGTACTAACACTTCGTCCCATTTTTGAGAGCAATTTTTGCTCTTATGAATTTTTTCTGAAAAGTTACACGAGACATATAGGCTGACTATCAGTATTATAGTGGTGCTAGTGAAGGGACATTATTAATTGTTCCGATTAACATCGTTAGTTCGTTTTTAAAGCTGTGTGGAAGTCCAGTGTAGCCAACACCTCCTGTCCTAGGTAAACAAAGCCTAACAACTACGTCACCAAGTTTTGACGTCATCACTAGGCCTACATTTAAAAGTTTTATTTTCTGAAAATAAAACTATGAAAAATTTCTGGTGAATTTCCTCATGAATAACGATATTTTAATATCTTGCGATAAGTAAAATAATTTTAAGACAAATGGCAGTTTTTAACTATGACTAATTAGATAATGTGATAAGGAAATAGATCAGAATGAATATTTTGTATGAGAAAGGTATTCTAATTTTAATGCTTAATTTAAAATATTTTCTAATTTTTGTTACATTCACCGGATACTTTAACTCTTTGAGGCGCAAGCCTTTTCCAATGCTGTAAAAAGGGCAGCCGTACAGCCAGCTGCGTCAAAAAAGGGTCTCTAGATCTGTGGCACGCGATGAAAGTTTCGATCGTCCGCCCTCTTGCTGGTCGTTAAGTCGAGCGATGGCAACGGCTGCCCTTTCTTCAGCATTGGGCCATCTATCCAGCTGTTCTCGCATTCTTCCATTTTTCAGCAGATGTCAGTGCTGTTAAAAATAATCGTGACCATTTTTTTACGGGAAATGACGCGCTAAAAAGTAATGGATTCACGTGGAGCTATCTCACCCGCCACTATTTTTATAGAAATCAAATCTATTCTTCGTGATTGGCAACAGTCAAAACGTCAGAGATTGGTGTTCCCAGAGCGGGAACACTGCGCCTTAAAGGGTTAAATAGTTTTACTTTGTGAAAGTAAAACTGTAATGACGTCATTTTCGTAGGCCCAATGATGACGTCAAATCTTGAGTTGTCAGGCTTTCTATATGTAGGAGGTATTGGCGTAGCCTATCGCTCTTCAAAGAGGAACACCCTTAAATCCCCCCATTAACACCTTTCTGCCACAAAATTTTATTTCTTTTTCCCCCCTTTCGTTCGTGGGTGACTACTTCTTCTTCCCCAACCCTCCCACGTGGAAATAATGATCGATGACGTCAGGGCCCTCTCGGAAGTCGGTGATCCGGAAACGGGGCACTCTTCCTGATTGAAATGGGCCGCGGCCATCTTGGAGCGGAAGTAGACAGTTCCAGGAGTTTCTTTTGCTTCCCCGATTGTGAAGGGGAGAATGAGGAGTTTTTCCCACTGACTGCTGGTGAGCTGACCACATTTGCCAGCAGCGGTGGCGAGATAAAGTGGGATAAAATGCGTAATGCGCCTTCGCTTAACCCTAAATGATCCTTATATATATATATATATGCATATTTGCTTTTTAAAGAGCAGTATTTTTTTTTTCATTGGTTCATAACGTTGACTTATAGTGAAGCGTAAATGATCTATAGTTGACACTGCAACACCCTTATACATTTAACCCATTTGTGCCTGGATATTTTTGCGACTTTCTTCGATTTTTACTGATAACAGAAATAATAGATAAATTTCTGATGCCAACTTCTTGATCAAGGGATAATTCTTTTAAAATCATTATGCATAAAAATCGAAATATCAACATCCTACTTGGTCATATTAAAATATTTTGTAGAGTTGAGGCTCGATACTCATGAACAAAGGCTAGGAAAAATAAATAACGTTTTCGACTAATAGCGAAAATGCCGTCCCAAAAAAGGGACACTAGGCATAAATGGGTTAAATAGCTCAAATACATTTATTATAGAATTATGTTTGGTAACGACTGTGTATACTATTACACAATAAAAAAATCTGGAGTGACTCCACTCGACTTTCCGAACATTTACAATTAAGATCAATTCAGTACCAAGCATTTAAATAAATTTTAATCGATGAATGCTTCAAACAATATACCAAATCGAAGCTCAATCGAATGCGCCGTTTAAACGCTAGCGCACTTACAAGAATTTCCTCCCATAGGCCATAATGTAAAAAAAATCTTTGTCGTAACCCTGTAGAAAAACTATAAGTCCTATACACATCAAAATCAATACCGGTCTTACGATGGTGGTTTGTAGCATATATACCCAAGTTGAGCTCAATCGAATGTACCGTTTAAACGCTAGCGCACTTTCAAGAATCCCCCCCCCCATAGGTCAAAATGTAAAAGAAATCTTTGCCGTAGCCCTGTAGAAAAACTATAAATCCTAAATACGCCAAAATCAATACCGGTCTTACGACAATGGTTTATAACATATATGCCCAATTTGAGCTCAATCGAATACTCCGCTTAGGAGCTATCGTGTTCACTCACATACACACACAGATACACACATACATACATACATCTCGTAAAAACAGCAGAAATGTATTCAGAAGACCTCAAAACGTGCCAATACTCCAAAATCTCCGAGGTCGAATTTTTTCATGATTACAATACTTTCCTTACATAGTACATGTTTGGAAAGTAAAAATGTTTTGTTTATTCAACGAAACTTTGGCTGTTGCAAACTGTTGCAAAGAAATATTTTTGTTGAATCAACAAATTTTTTGTTAAATAAACAAAATATTTCGTTGAATCAGCAAAAATTTTGGTGAAAACCAAGAAAATTATTCGATTGAAACAGAACCAAACAAATTTTGTGGAATTCAAAATTTTTTTTTTTTTTTTTTTTTTTTGTAGTATTGAGAATTAATTTTCGCTAAAACAGAAATGCTGTTATTCAAAATTTGTTTTATTCTTCATAAAATTTTGACATGAAATAGAATATTTCATAAGAACATTTGAAATTGGGGGCCCTTTCGAGGCGGGGGTCCCGGGCAAAGTCCCGATCTGCCCGCGCGATAATAAGGCCCTGGTTTTATTTTATTAAAACGTACTTGAACACCGAAATTTTTCAAGCACTTTGTTTAATCTTTTAAGGCATTCCAACAAAATTGAAAAGAGTTTATAATTTCAGCTCGTCTGTCCGTCCGTGCACTAATTGCAGTCAATGTCCATCGATTTCTACGAAATTTATATACAGTTTGCTCACTAATGTAAACTTGCCACCCTCTCAACTACGGAACGGCTGCTGCTTTATTTATAGAAGAAATGTTTAAGTGTATAGTAAAGGTGCCATGCGCTACACAAGAAAACCGATTACAGCTCCACCTGGCGGCTAAATTTGGAGTTAGTGTTCTTTTCTCAGAAATGGTTTGAGATACGGGAAAAATGTCAATTACAAAATTATTCAGCATCATCGATTTATTTAGGAAAGATATCTTGAACACATTAATTTTAAAAATTGGAGACGTAAAATGCAATGCGTAAAAACGTATTATCGATGCTTTTAACAGCGTGTCACCAGCTGTATTGTACTACTTCCAGCGGGAATTGCAGACCAGCGTCCAGATGTGCATTGTTACTGACGGGAATAAATTTTAGTATGAAATAAAAGAGCTTTATGCTAATCAAGTGCAGATTTGAAAAACTCGACCAAACAAATATGCGTTTCATGCCTTACATCCGTAGCATTATTGTAAAATTAATGAGCACCATATGCAAACTAATGTGTCTTTTTTTACTAAATCGAACTACCTAGTAAATGATTTTTACGACCAGGTGGTGCCGTAGGCGGTTTCATTCAGTAGCGCATGGCTGCTTTACTATACCTAGACACCACTTTTATGAATATGTGCTGTCTAGGTATAGTGTTGTGTCTAGGTCATGGTGTAAAGTGGTGTAAGTCATCATTAAAAAAAAATTTTTTTTTCTAACTATTTCACTTAGAGACACGGGATTTGTTTTATTAATTTCCTTAGGGAAAGAGCAACATTCTTCTAAATACGGAGGGCAGGAAAGGGTGGACCGTATAAAAATTAAATTTCGTGTTTTAATATGTATACAACCCCCAGTAAAAGAAATGCCCTATCTGAAAGCTATTCTTACTTTGACGAACTTTTCTAATTGGAAGTAGGTTTGGATCACTTACGGTTTAAAAAGTAATCGCCTTAACATCTATTTTGAATCACCCGGTATATTATATGGTGTAGAGTCTTAGGTTATTAGTCTTTTAATCACTATGAGGAGTCTTAACGAAATTAAGGCCAGCCGCTTGATGATGTTATGCGTAACCCATTTATGCGCCATCTATCGGTGACATTTAGAACTACAACCTTTATTGTCATAATAATAAAAAAAAAAAATCCTATCATCCGCTAAACCTGTTGGTCCAAATTGCAAATTTCTATCATTAGTTCTTTTCTTAATGATTTTTTAAAAGTCTTTACGGACTTTTTGGTCACCCGGTATTTTTCCTAGCCTTTATTCACGAGTATTGAGCCTCAACTCCACAAAATATTTTAACATGACCATGTTGACATTTCAATTTTTATAATGATTTTAAAAGAAATGATTTTAAAAGAAATCATTCGCTTGTTCAAGAAGTTGACATCAGAAATTTATCTATTATTGCTGGTATTAGCAAAAAATCGAAGAAAGTCGAAGAAATATCCGGGCACAAATAAGTTAAGTTTTTCTTTTTTTTCTCTTTTTTACATACCCGGAAAATATCAGCATATTTTCTAAAAATAGAAGTCAAGTCTTGATTTGAGTGAAAATTCTTATAAAAGTGAATAATCGGAAATTTCATTATTTTTCATTAGGCAGTATAAAATTTTGTGCCCGAAAGAGCTGCACTATGATGCACTCATCTTCTTTTTAAATATCTATCTATCTATCTATCTATCTATCTATCTCTCTCTCTCTCTATATATATATATATATATATATATAAATAATAGTTTTCTAGAATATATTCTGTCATGCCGCGTAAGAATATTATTGAATTTATTAACGAGTAAAAAGCAAAGTAATAATCAAATCAAGAAATTTCTGAAGTATGCATTTCTGAGAACTTTTATCTCATTAGCGATAGCATGATTAATGGGATTTAATAAAATACATTAAGGAAAGCATCCTCATTTTAATTAAAGATTTTTTTTTAATAGTCTGGCCTATGTCTTTTTTAATTCAGGATCTCCATTTAAAAGGAAGTTACGCATATGCTTTAGTTTAATAATCGACAACGCTGTACAGTAGAGGATGTTTTAAAATTCTCAAGTTATTTTTATGAATGACACAGACGCTCAAAAACGCATAGTCAAGTAAGGTCGTATTAAAATGAAATACAGTGTGCCTACAAATCTGTTGGTCAAGAAAGAACGATTTATTGCATGCAATCGACAGGGAAAAAAGGTAAAGTAAATATTGCTATAAGATAGAGAAATAACCCAAGTTCACCATTATGACAAATGTTCGATGCGACTTCTTTTTGTTACTCTGAGAATGTCCCAACGGTCAATCAGTTCTTGTCACAGATTAGTCAGCATGTTTCCGTCGATCATATTAATTGCAACACAGATTCTTGATTTTAGTTCAGGAACGGACGCAAGAAGTGACGAAGTGTACACTTGATCGTTTACAAAACCCCATACACCGAAATCCAACAGTGAAAAATCAGGTGATCGCGGGGGCCATTGAATAACATTCTCCACGATCAGGGGCGTAGCCAGAAATTTTTCATGGGGGGGGTTATGACTACTGCAACTCATATATATGTATACGTGTGTGCGATAATGTAGTGAAGAATATACATTTTGTATGGCAAAAAATTCCTCATGGGGGGGGGTTATGACCCCCCTACCCCCCCCCCCCCCTTGGCTACGCCTCTGTCCACGATCAATCCAAACTGGTACCTTAACACTGAGGTAAGATGTAACGTCGTTGCGGTAGTGACAAGGCGCGCCATCCTGTTGAAATAATGCAACCTCCTCACATTTTATCTTTGATGATTGGCATAAGGAAAATCTGTAGCATGTCCAGGTAAATAACTCCCCTATCAGAATTTTATACTACTACTATCAGATATAATACTACTAGTCTGACTTTAAACTGTTCACGTTTAAACCCCTAAGATCGAAAAAAACGATACATTGTGGAGCAATCCGTTTCCATGCAAACCTATCGGTATTTCCACGAATGTGTTCTTTAAGTAGTCTTTTCTGAGAACTCCTCTCCTCGCTTCCTCTTTTTTCGGAGAACTTCTCTCCTCGCTTTTTTGTTATATTTCGCTCCGCTCTTGTGATCGAAAAACGCTCCTAAAGGAGAGCCCACTTTTGAAAACTCGGCCAAAAATCGCTCCGACTGATCGAATTTCGCTCGTTTGGTGTAAGCGTATTTAAATGTTTATCAGTACTGGCATTTGCCGAAAACAGGCGACTGCGATAAAAATGCATCGGTCATGGGCACTCATAGAAATTTTTTTTAGGGGGAGCAGCAAATCAACTATCAACAAAAACATTTTCTTGAGGTGGACAAATTGCACAGTTATAGCAATTTGAGTTCCAATTTTGATTTGTGATGCGATTTTGCTTACGTCAAAAGACAGTATACTAAATCTCTCTGTTGAGGCAAGTGCTCTACATTGCCCATCCCCGTTATGGCCGCCTATGGCATCAACATAGAAGAACAACTGGATAGACTGCCCAAATGGTCCCAATGCTGAAAAAAAATGTAGACGTTGCCATTGACAGATTTAGCTAACAGCAACATGGCGGTCAATCGAATCACCAATCGCGTGCCACAGAACCAAAGAGCTTCTTTGGCTCAGTCGGTTGTTTGGTTGTTAAATCTAGCACTGGCAACGGCCGCACTATTTAAACGCAGGGTAGTACATCCCCTTGTTCTTCCGTATCGTTATGACAATCTTTGGGACTCAAAGGATTAACCCTTTGAGGTGCAACCCTTTCCCAATGCTGAAAAAAGGGCAGCCGTTGCCATCGCTCGACTTAACTACCAGCAAAATGGCGGACGATCGAAACGTTCATCGCGTGCCACAGATCTAGAACATCTTGTAACATCTACTTGTGCCGCTCCCCTTTCTGTTCGATTCGACTGCATATTTTATCTACAGGGCAGCTCAAAAGATTCTTAATATGTTACGCTTTATGGGCCGAAATTCATTAAGGCGTATTTTTAGTGGTATTGGGCTATTTCAAACGACTCAGATGTGATATATGCATTTAAGTGTTACAAAATGAATTTTTCCATTAAAAAAAGTGTCTTTATTATTTATAGTTCTGCTACAGGAACACTCAAAAGATTTCAATACATTACGTTCAATGGCAGATCTAGAGACCCTTTTTTTGACGCAGCTGGCTGTGCAGCACAGCCAGCTGCGTCAAAAAAGGATCTCTAGATCTGTGGCACGCGATGAACGTTTCGATCGTCCACCATCTTGCTGGTAGTTAAGTCGAGCGATGGCAACGGCTGCCCTTTTTTCAGCATTGGGCAATCTATCCAGCTATTCTCGCATTCTTCCATTTTTCAGCAGATGTCAATGCTGTTAAAAAGAATCGTGACCATTTTTTTTTACGGGAAATGACGTGCTAAAAAGTAAAGGATTCTCGCGGAGCTATGTCACCCGCAACTATTTTTATAGAAATCAAATCTATTCTTCGTGATTGGCGACAGTCAAAACGTCAGAGTTTGCTGTTCCCAGAGCGGGAACACTGCGCTTTAAAGGGTTAAAAGGATCTCATTCTATATATCAAACTAAAAGCGAGTCATAATTCATGCGTCGGCCAGATTTGTTTTTCTTGTTCATCATGTTGGAAAGTGTATCATAATCCACGTTCATTTATCTAGGGAATTTTCCCCCTTCTTTCTTTTCGCATGCAAATAATATTTTTAATTGATTTTCTTCGACACTGGGTTCTCTTGCATTTACATTTCACTGCATTTTAACTCTTTATGCAGAAAAAGTAGTTTTACAGGCAATGAAGCTCGTTCAAAAAACATTTTCATTCTACATGAAGGCTAATCCGAATTTCAAGTTTGAATATGGATAGTAAAATTGCAATTATTCATAAACGCATGAATCTGATTGAACGTATTAAATCTGATCTGAGTAGTAGACAGTGGTTATAACGTACTCTCGGTTCCAAAATGGCCGAGTGGATAAAGACACTGAACATGGGAGACTGTTGAAGTGTGCAGGTCCAGGGTTCGGGGGCCTATTGCGTGGTTATCGATCTAATGGCCTGAAGTTTTGCGAGGTTTTCTCCAGATGTAACTTTAATACGCGTTAAATCCCTTAAAGTACTCAGCCCAAAGCAACTCTCCGTTAGGAAATATCCCCCGTGTAAGCGGTGTATTTTGAAAAAAAAACAAAAAACCCTGTGATTTTGGTATATAAATAAAAATAAACTAATTATGTAACAGGCTTGAAAATTTTTTAAGATGTTTCCTTACAAGCTGTATTATAAAGCGATAAAATCATAAACCTATATGAGTTGCAAAAAAAAAAAAAAAAAAAAAAATAAATAAATAAATAAAAAATAAAACAAAATAAAATAAAATTAGAAATCGAAATTTTTGCAGAAAGTGTCACTCCTGGAAAATTTTTACTGCATCATTCCACGTTTAAGAATATTTTTTTCTGAAAATTTCATAAAAGGTACAGGTAGCGTTTCTTCCATTTATTTCAGTGCTTAGTGCAGCTTGTAAAGAAACCTCCCGAATTTTTTTCGAGTGCCTTCTGAAAATGGTTCATTTCAATTTGCCAAAACCGCGAGACAGATTTTGTTTCTTCGGCGTACACCCGTAACTCAATGCGCACACACCTAAGGAATTAAGCGACGGGCATAGCTCAATCAATTTAAATGCGTGTTAGGAAAGGATCATGCCTCACAGAGAGAGCAAAACAATTCCCGAAACGTTCCTTTCGAGCATTCTCTGACATTCCATGACAACCAGCTGGAAGTTTCATCGATTTTTGTTGCGCATCTTTTCATCACTTTCATCTGGCCTTTCGAATCTTTCCTCTCTCTCTCTCTGTCTCTCTATTGTGTTCCTTTTTATTTTTTTTTCTTTTCATTCTTTTAGCGTTGGGAAAGAAGTTGAGTGTATACTTCATTAAAATCCTGTTCTCGGGTTGAGCGGTTTCGGAGCTGTGCGACGAGGAATGCCACGCGGGTTTTTAACACCGTTTATCCGAGTAGTTCGGTAGTGGTTTTCGTTGGTGTGTTAGCTGTGTGAATTAAGGGAAAGAGATTTAGCAACTACTTATATAAAAATTATAATTATAACATTAGAATTAACTTATATAATAATATATAAATAAATAATATAATTAAATATAATTAAATTAACTGATCCATAATTGAATGATTGTTTACCAAAAACATTTCTAATAGATATAATTATTAACAATATCTGCTCAGTGAAAATTAAGTAGCCGCAGAATCTGTCTTAAGGTAGCATAATCATTTGTCTTTTAAATAAAGACTAGAATAAAAGATTTCACATTTCAATTAATTTATTTAATTTTATAATTTCAAATTATTTTAAATGTAAAAAAAAAACATTTATTAACTAGACAGACAATAAGACCCCGTTGAATTATATTACTATTTAAATGGGTCAATTAATTAATTAAAAGTTTAATTAATTTAATTAAAAATTGATCTAATTCAATTAAAGTGATCAAATTACCACGGGGATAACAGCATAATAAATTTCAAAAGAGCTTATAAAAAATTAGATTATGACTGTATAAGACTAATAATTAAGACTATATAGTTAGAGGAGAAGATTAGGCACTTACATATTTTGCCTTAGACCATTTTCGCCGAAATCCCCAATTTGTGCCATTTGTGTTAGTAACGTTACCCAAGTTCCGCAGTGGCCTGGTCGCTAAACTCCACTCCCATAAGAACACGGAAAGTGAAGCAGCAACGGCTTGGCCAGAGCTTGAGTCGGTGAACATCTCTCTCACCTGGGCTTCTGTGGGACCGTGTACGCTGATGGCAGCTGGTGCACGTAAAATCTGTCCGTGTCCCCAATGTTCTCCATGCTCAAACAATACCTCTAGGGGGTGCAGATTTCAGGTGCTAGGTCTCTCACCTGGAACTGATTCAAAATTAGGTGACCCCGTGCCAAAATCGGACTTCCTCCCACTGGGGCGTATCAAAATGGAAGCAACCCCCCTTTCGCGGATAGCCGTCTTACATCGCTTTGCGGTCGCCAGAGGGCACTAGAAAAAACAACGTTACAGAATTATGCAATTCTTTCCTTACTAGCAATTTTGCTCGGGCCGTCATCGGCTGGCTGCGTGGCCGTTGGTAGCCCGAGCAAAATTGCTAGTAGGGTTGCCACTAGTGTTTATAGCTCTATTGCATTATATTAGACAACCGTTTACTTATTTAATAGGGTATGATGAAGTAAAAGGGGCATAAGCGTAAAGTTTTAAAAATTATTGGGGGGCCGGGCCCCACAACACATATATTCACGTCAGTGGCGTAGCCGGGGGGGGGAGGTTAGGGGGTGTCATAAGCCCCCCATGAGGAATTTTTTGCCATACAAAATGTATATTCTTCACTCCCTTATCATACACCCGTATACATACATGTGAGTTGCAGAAGGTACCCCCCATGAAAAATTTCTGGCTATGCCACTGATTCACGTACATATAACTTACTCATAGCTCCAACTACTACGGAAGATAATTAACCACTTTTTCCTACATGATTTTTCGGATTAAAATATAGCAAAATTTTTGTGCTGCGCGCGCGAGCTGGTTACTATTTTGAAAAAAATAATAAAAAAATATTCCGTTTACAAAAAGTGCTTAATTATATTCCGTAGTAGTTGGCAGCTATGACTTACTGTATATAAGTGTAAATTATTGGAGGCGCTCGAGCTCTATGGGTCCATAGAATTCTACACCTATGTAAGGTAAGTATCCATGTTAGTATCTTCCTACCATGTTATAAGTTAAAAATAGAAGTAAAAAATCCAAAGGAGGGGGGAAAAATATATTTTCGATGAGATACTGCATTTTAGACACATCTGAACTTTTCTTCATTTCCATTCCACTTTACATTGCATAATCTGATTTTAATTAACCAGAGTCTGGCGAGGGCAGCTTATAGTAACATCATGTGTTACGTGGCGTCACAATGAATACTAAATCATGATTGAAATCAAAAGAAGAAAATTTTTAAAAGTACAAGTAAAGGTTTTTTTAAACGTTTTCAAATGGCGTGAAATACTTTTTTTTATGTTTGTATAAATTAGAGTTTTCTGTATTCAGTGGCAAATTATTGGGTGGGCTCAGCCCCTATTCACAATTTATTGGCGGGGGCTCGAGCCCCACGGGCCCATATAACTATACGCCTATGAAAAGGGGTAGTGGGGTAGGTAGAACTCTGTGTCACACCTCTCAGAACACAATCGAAAAACCAACCAGACAAACCTTAAAATAAAGGATGGCAGCAGGTAGCGAGAAGAGCTATTAATTCTGAACAGAGCTTCCCTTTGATGTTGCAAATCCCGCCATCGGGTTTTCCTCAGAAAGTATTCGCTGTGTATCCAAATAAGTGCAAGAGGGTTTTCGTGACGATTTTTTATGCGCTTTAAAATGAGATCTGAACGAAAGTTTCTATGATGAAAACTCGCGAAGTTTCAATGACTCTGATTTTTCTTGAAATAATAAAAATTGGATTTCAATAGTAGACTCCTAATATGAAAAAATCTGGAGTGACTCCACTCGACTTTCCGAACACTTACGATTAAGATCATGACCAAGCATTTAAATAAATTTTAATCGATGAATAATTCAAATATATATACCAAATTGAAGCTCAATGGAATGTACCGTTTAAACGCTAGCGCACTTTCAAGAATTTCTCCCCATAGGCCATAATGTAAAAGAAATCTTTGTCGTAGCCCTGTAGAAAAACTATAAGTCCTATACACACCCAAATCAATACCGGTCTTGCGATGGTGGTTTATAACATATATACCCAATTTGAGCTCAATCGCATGCCCCGTTCAGGAGCTATCGTGTTCACTCACATACACAAACACACACACACACACACACACAAACACACACACACACACACACACACACACACACACACACACACACACACACATCTCGTAAAAATTGCATAAATGAATTCAGAAGATCCCCAAAACGTGTAAATACACCAAAATCTCGAATTCGAATTTTTTCATGATTACAATACTTTCCTTACATGGTACATGTTCGGAAAGTAATACATGGTACATGTTCGGAAAGTAAAAATGGCGCGACCAATTTTCGTGAAATTTGGTATGTAGTTTTTTTAGTGTCACTAATAAAAATCTACTACATTTAAAAAAAAAAATCAAAATTGTAAATTTAGAAAAGTAAATTGATTTCCTTTAAATTTTGACAAAATTCTAAATGACCTAAAATAATTCATCTTTGGATTAAAAAAATAGAAGTATACCAAAAATTAAAATGGATTAAACTAATATTTCTTTCAGTGCAAGTGTCCAAACTTGGAGTGTTTAAGCTAAAAATTGGATTTTCAGAGTACAGCGCTAATATTAAAAAACCAGCTCGATTGAAGTTTGGTATGTAGATTTTTTAAGTATCACTAATGAAAACTTACTAAAATGATTTAAAATGAAAATGTTGAATTCCAAATTAAAAACAAAATATTGCTCTAAAACTATTGATACTTTTTCATTTCGGTTCTTTTCAAACACTGATTTTAAAACTTATGGATTCCGTTTTTGAAACAACATTGGCAAAAGCGATTGAAGCCATCTTTCAACTACATACCTACGAAATTCCAAATGTTTTAGTGTTCAACTTATCGCTGGAGGTGATTCCAAACTGCACTACGAAAATTTCAATGAATGTATGACAAAGCGAGAATGTTGATTCACTTCAAAATCCTTACGAATCAAAAGTTTAATTTCAAAAAGAGCAGGTAACCGCTTCTGTAGCCTAGTCGATAAGACGCTCGTCTCTACGTTTCGTGATCGGCACGGGTGAGCAGGTAACCGCTTCTGTAGCCTAGTCGATAAGACGCTCGTCTTACGTTTCGTGATCGGCACGGGTGAGCAGGTAACCGCTTCTGTAGCCGAGTCGATAAGACGCTCGTCTTACGTTTCGTGATCGGCACGGGTGAGCAGGTAACCGTTTCTGTAGCCTAGTCGATAAGACGCTAGTCTCTACGTTTCGTGATCGGCACGGGTGGGCGGCTTGCGTGCTCGTACCCCGTTTAGGAGGACAAAGGTTTTTGTTAAATACTCTCTTAATTTTGTGATGCATGAAAGAGTATAGTTGATACGATGGTTCATAACTGATTCAATTAAAAAAAAAAGTAGTATGCATAAAGCTGATATCCAATAAAAACTACTAAAAAGCATTAACCCTTTGAGGCGCAACCCTTTCCTAATGCTGAAAAAAAGGGCAGCCGTTGCCATCGCTCGACTTAACTACCAGCAAGATGGCGGACGATCGAAACGTTCATCGCGTGCCACAGATCTAGAGACCCATTTTTGACACAGCTGGCTGTGCGCGAGCACAGCCAGCTGTGTCCTCTTTCTAGCTGTTCCTCTTTCTTCCAGCTGTTCCTCTTTCCAGCAGTGTCCTCTGTGTCCAGCTCAAAATGTTTCAATGTTCGTCAAAAAAGGGTCTCTAGATCTGTGGCACGCGATGAACGTTTCGATCGTCCGCCATCTTGCTGGTAGTTAAGTCGAGCGATGGCAACGGCTGCCCTTTTTTCAGCATTGGTCAATCTATCCAGATGTTCTCGCGTTCTTCCATTTTCCAGCAGATGTCAGTGCTGTTAAAAATAACCGCGACCATTTTTTTTTTACGGGGAATGACATGCTAAAAAGTAAAGGATTCTCGTGGAACTATGCCACCCGCAACTATTTTCATAGAAATCAAACCTATCTTTCATGACTGGCAACAGTCAAAACGTCAGATTTAGGTGTTCCCAGAGCGGGATCACTGCACGTTAAAGGGTTAAAACCGTCCTTTTCGAACAAGATTTAAAAGAATAAAAAAACCTGACCAGAAAAGTATCATATCATTCTAAGAGTCTGCCCCTCTCCGCACGATCTAATGTATATAAACTACGTAATTAATAATGTAATGTTCGCTACAATTTATTTCCAGTATTCCATAATGAAGAACAGCCATTAATTTCAAGTAAGCGGCATAAAATTTTAACTAAAATGTTAAAAATGAGCACTCAGAAATTGAGAGGGCACAGTTTATTAATTCCGTTGCGTTTCATCTAGTTGAGATGCAACGTTGGAGATATGAAGTAATGCATAGTTAAGGAAGAGATTTTAAGATAAATTTAGTTTAAACTATTCAAACAAAGACTATGAACAAAGAAATTAATTAAAAGGGGATGATATTAAAGCTGTTCCGACTGATAAAATGGGGTAGGTAGGGGAGAAGTGTCATGAATGGGGGACATTAACCACAAACCCTTAAGTATGCCTCTTTTTACTATCAAATTCTGCTTTTTACAATCAACCTATCCCAATCATGCCACTTTCTCCTATTTCTTCCTGATCAGAAATATAAATAAACTGTTCTTAAATGATATTTCTTTTTTAGCCAACATTTTCAATCAAGATTTATACTTATTAAAAATTTTCTTAATTGCATTTGGAAACAAAATATTAGTTTAATGTGCTTACTGAATACATTTTTTTTTCACGTGTCTCAAGAAAATTTTTAAGAAACTAACGAATTCGTGAAATTTTTAGAAGTTCTGTTACTACTTTCAATTTCGGTAACCTCTAAACAGATTATTATAGAGAAAAAATTAATATTTTTTTTCAAAATATTTTTCTTTATGTTTAAGTTTAGCGGGGTAGAATGGGCATACCGAAAACGCTTTTAAAACAATGTTATGTGTCCACGAGTGGAACAATATTACGTGAACATTTTCTACCCACAACACCAGCTTGGCCATACTAAAAATAACTTGTTAATAAATATTCCTAGTTGCCACTACTGTAAAACAGCAATTATTCATAAATAATTTTACCTTTAAATGGGAAGGAAAATAAAAATAAAAATAAAAACCTAGAGGGACTTCACTTGACTTTCTGAATACTTGATCGTAATGTAAAAGAACTCCTTTTTTCATGGACCTGTACTAAAACAGTTTGGGATGCTGCGTTAATTCTCAGTATTTGAATTCCCTGCGGAACAATGACCAGAAACATAGGAGGAATCCCCGTAGTTAGGTCTTTTTAATGGGAGCAAACGAATGGACTGCTTTCTTCCCCAAACAACTGTATTTTTACCATCGAATTTGGCAGTGATGACCAGTGACAGCGATGTATCGTAGCCAGACTTGGCGAGATTTTGAGTACATCCTCAAAAACGCTGTATTTTGCCAGATTCACTCATTTTGCCAGAATCACTTTTTGCAAGGACTCTGTAAAAGAGCTCTAAATGTTATTTCCATTCTTTAAATGAAGTTGCTAAATATCTATATTACTTATTATATTGAGATGGATGAATGTCTGTATAATATATTGAAATACTTTTGATTGCTCTTGTAGGAGAACTATAAATACTGTATACACTATTTCCAAAGGAAAGACTTATTTTTTAATCCTAAAAAACATATATGGATTTTTTAATAAACGAATATTTCTAAAATACACTTTTAACAATGATTGTCTATAGAACGTAGTGTATTGGACTTCTTTTGGGTCTTCCTCTAAAAGAACTATAAATGCTATATAAATTTTTAATAGGATACATGATATAGTACACGATAAAATTATAAATGTCAGAGAAATCAATGAAGATGGAAAAGCGGAAATCATACTTTTCAACTTTGTTGAAAAGTTTTAAAACTACATTAATAACTGTATTTCCCAGTGTATGGTCATGAATCATGACCTTGCGTTTTAATGAGTTTTTGATTTCATGACTTGAATGAACAATGATTCATTTACATGAATTCATAATTTCATGAATGAACAGTGATTCGTGACTTGAATGAACAATGACTCATGAACATGAAATCATGACTTTTAGTAATAACCTATTAATTTTAAATCATTTAATCAAAAATTCACACTTGTTTAATTTAAAGATTATAATTACATGACCCCCTGGGATCACAGTTATCAAACCTTTAAAAGAAATCCCGAAAATAAAAGAAGAAATCAAGACTGACAAGAATTGATTTTTTTTTCCCTCTTTCTTTTTTTTTTAAAGATGAATCCCACATTACTCGGCTCCACAAATAAATTCTTCACGCTTCTAGAAACATTCTTTATTTGTTGTTGTTGCCACGCAGAAATATACGAATTTCATTAAAAGTCTCATTTAAGAGCAGATTTTTACTCCGAGGAATGCTACGTGTTGCATATTTTTATTACTTTTGCTTCGAAACAAAAGGGTATACCTTTTTTTTTTTTTTTTACCCCAACCCCAAGTAACACCAGAAATGTTAAAAACTTTGGAATGTGTGACGAAAAAAAAATAATTCTCCTCATGTTATTTTCCAAAGTATGATAATTGTTTTAACATTTGGTGAGACATGTTACTTCAGTTCGCAGCAGAAAATTCTAATGTGATGCTAAGAATGTAAAGAAATGTCCTCTTAAGAAAAAGTCTTCCATTAAAGATAGTGAAGAATTTAAAGGGAAAAAAAACTAAAAGGAGCACTTTAAATACACTCAATAATTATTTTGTTGATTAAGGAAAGGGAATTAATTCACAGTTGATTGTTATTAAGAGGATATTTGAATTTCTCGATTCTGTTAGTGCTTAAGGTAAGATTAAAATTAATTTAGTCAGATATCTGAACGTGGTTCTTTAGATATATATGCACATTTTCAAAGGCATTTCTAAGACTAAATATAATGAAGTCTGGTTAAAACAAACTTCATTTTTACGAATATTTCTGATTAACAAACACAAGATTTCTTTTAACCCTTTAACGCGCAGTGTTCCCGCTTTGGGAACACCAAACTTTGAAGTTTTGACTGTTGCCAGTCATGAAGAATAGATTGGATTTCTATAAAAATAGTTGCGGGTGACATAGCTCCACGAGAATCCTTTACTTTTTAAGCACGTCATTTCCCGTCAAAAAATGGTCACGATTATTTTTAACAGCACTGACATCTGCTGAAAAATGGAAGAATGCGAGAACAGCTGGATAGATTGCCCAATGCTGAAAAAAGGGCAGCCGTTTCCATCGCTCGACTTAACTACCAGCAAGATGGCGGACGACCGAAACGTTCATCGCGTGCCACAGGTCTAGAGACCCTTTTTTGACGACAGCTGGCTGTGCCATAATAGATATCTGAACGTATCGTCGTCATAAAAAGGTCTCTAGATCTGTGGCACGCGATGAACGTTTCGATCGTCCGCCATCTTGCTGGTAGTTAAGTCGAGCGATGGCAAAGGCTGCTCTTTTTTCAGCATTGGGAAAGTGTTGCTCCTCAAAGGGTTAAAAGAAATCGATATTAGTACAGAAATTCAGTGGAAGCAAAAATTCACTTTAACAAACCTTTCAGAGTTAGGAATTTGGCATTCAGCTCCTTGAAATTCGTTAAACCAAATTTTTTATGTAAAGCGTAATTAAAGTGTATTTAACACTACAGCGCATTACTGTATCTAATTGGCTACACACTCACTTTTTCGTAATAAAAAGAAAATTTTATTTAGCTTTTGTCTAAAATATGTATTAATATAAGATAAATATAAGATAAATATATATACATTACGGAAGAATAAGATAAATATAAGAACATTACGGAAATAATTTTTAGTTTATAAAATGGATGGCAACATTATTTTTGAGCAAACAAGCATAAATTCATGGCGCGTGCATCCCGTTCGCAGAAAAAAATTTTGCCCGAATTTTTTATTGCTTCTAATTTTTATTGATAAATGAAAATAAATACAAAGCTATTAAAAAGTAGTAGTAGTAGGACCAATAAAGTAGAATTAGGCTACATTACTTTCTTCTGTGTTATGAGAGATATCGGGTGAACATTTTAATTTTTTGAATTTAAACTTTTTCCGTGATTTTTCTTTGAAACTACAAGCTGAAATTAAAAAAATATATATATTTCTCCCACCATAAGTACCCCTAAATAAAATTATAATTTTATATACAGCACATAAAAAAAATCATGCATTTTAGGGTTAAAACATAATGTAGGGTTTTTTCATTGTTTTTCTTTTTTTTCTCTTTTTCGCATTCTAATTACTTTTTATTCTAAAAAAATTGTAAACTATACTCACTTTGCATTCATAATAAAATAACCGAAACATAAATCATACATTTTTTTTTTTTTTTTTTTTTTTTTTTTTTTTATAATTCAAAATAAACTCAACTCATTTGCTGACTCATTTGCAAACAGATTTTAATTAAACATATCTTGCAAATTCGAAACATTCTTTTTTTTCATTTTGAAAAGTCACATATTTTGGCAATATCTCCGAAAGCAAAAGTATTACAGAAATTAGTAGTTTCCGAAACATCTAAAAATTAAACTGATTAAAACAGAGACGAAGCGTTTCTAAACTTTCATGCAGTCATTAACAAAAGTCGTACCATTAGACACTTGATTGCTCTTCGGAGACAAATAAAAACGTTTATCCGAAAGTAGAAATATTTATAAAACGAAAAGAAATGTACCCCAACTGAAGTTCGAAGTCGTAAGGAAAAATCGGTGATGGGATTTTTCAGTTTTTAAATCCTTTACAGATTTGTGGAATGCTGTAAAATCCTACATACTGGAATTGTTTAGGTGTATCAATATGCACGATGTCTGAGCAACGGGGCTTCAAGAACCTAGGACAGGTAGGGAGCACTTAGATAGTTCAGAATCACGAAGGAATGTGTGGTCTCCGTCTTCTGCATACATTTGAAAACTATCAAAATCGCGTTAAAGTTTAGTCAACATGCCAAGTCTGCACCTTTTTTGACAAGTTTGAAAAAAAATTATTTGATTTCTCTCTATTCTAAAAAAAAAGTAAAGGCCGCTTTCGCCGCTGCTGGCGCTGTCAAAGCTTGTTCACCTATCTCCTCCTAAACCGTGGGGATTTGAGTTTCGACTAAGATGCCCACAGATTCGAAAAATTCCGAGGAACCTGCTAAGCTAACTTAAATTTCGAAAATCGAATTATTTTAGAAGATATTAATAATAAACTGAAAAAATAAACAGAATGGTTGCCAGATTTGGCATAAAATCATTCATTCCTTTGCAACAAAGCGTTTCCAAGTATCTAGAATCGCGTGAAATTTACAAACATGAGTTAGAATTACGCCCATTTTACGCCAAATTAAAAAGTATATGAAATAAATAACTCAAAGTGTGTTACATGAGTTGATAATTTTCAAATAGTAAGTTCGCTTAGACAACAGGAGTTTAGAATGAGCGACCATTTGTTTTTCCAAAACAGAATAACTAATTGTAACGGATTTTAAAAGTGCCATCTTGGCATTAGGAATGATCTGGCAAAATAGTACTTTCCAAGCAGGGTGAATAAGCTTCGAGTTCCAGAATGCTGGAACCCAGTATCTTGAAAATGAAAAATAATTAAAGTGCAGATTATTTTAAAGGCGGTTCAGTCTAGCTGGAGTATTTCCTACCAGTAGACATATTTGGTGGCGTTGACTATGCCTATTTGCTGTGCGACACAGCCAGCTGCGTCAAAAAGGGGTCTCTAGATCTGTGCCACGTGATGAACGATACAATCATCCGCCATCTTGCTGGTAGTTAAGTCGTGCGATGGCAACGGCTGCCCTTTTTTCAGCATTGGGCCATCTATCCAGCTGTTCTCGCATTCTTCCATTTTTCAGCAGATGTCAGTGCTGCTAAAATTAATCGTGACAATTTTTTACGGGAAATGACGTGCTAAAAAGTAAAGGATTCTCGTGGAGCTGTGTCACCCGCAACTATTTTTATAGACATCCAATCTATTCTTCGTGACTGGCAACAGTCAAAACGTCAGAGTTTGGTGTTCCCAGAGCGGGAACACTGCGCTTTAAAGGGTTAATATAATTAAGTGTCGGACTCTCAAAACCCACCGGACATTAGCCTTTTGTACGTAAACGAACGCATTTTATCAAGAAAACAACATCGACACGTGAAAATGGGAGGCGGGGGGGGGGGTAAAATCATACCTGGCAGCATAGCAACAAGACAGAACGTTGCGAAGAATGCTTATTCTGCGATATTCGCCTTGTAAATATGTCGGTTTGGTCTCGGTGTTCCAACTGTTACAGCTCTGTTATTTAATTCCATTATGTTGCCATAGCGAACAAAGGAATGAAGGGGGCCTGTTGATTTCCGAGACTCGATTAGGAGCTCCAGCAACGGCGTATGACAGAACTCCGGAACGAGAGTTGCCAGGTTTATAAATAGAAATATAATAATTCAATAATTAGCATCGACAATTATGGAATTTCTCATTAACACTCCCCTTAACTTCGCTTATAACTCCGGTTTTACATATTTGTCCGTGCTCCAACTGCAGTAAATATTAGCCGATTTCCAAAAATTCATATTTGTTATAAATATGAATTGATTCCCAAGAATTCATATTTATTACTTTTCTGGGCTGTACCGAATTGTTTTGGGCGCATAGTTCCCGCAAGCCGTACGCATGCACAGATTTGAAATAATTTTATTCAACACATGAATGAACTACGAACAAATTTGCAATGGCGTTTCTTACCCCCTCAAAATATTTAATCTCTTTCAGAATAATTTACAGTTAAAAATCCTTTTTCGATTTTCTTCTATCTGACAGAAAGAAAGAATGATTTAATTTGATTCTTTTAAATTACCCTTCCACCACAAAAAAAAAAAAATTTAGAACACATCTGTCATCTTGCACTAATCATGACAGACCTCCCCCCCCCCCCCCAAAAAAAAAAAAAAAAAAAAAAAAAACAACTCTTTTTGTGATTGAAAATGCCTAGCACCATCGCTTGGAAAGAAGTAAAATTTCACATTGTTAACCTCTATGGGCAGCCATTGTTTAGCTTCATAGAAGGTTAGCATCATAGAAGGATTCATCTTTTGATGCGATGAAGTCATCAATGGATTTTCGCACTTCTTCCACTGTGGGGAAGTGCACTAGAGATGAGTTCGGGCTCATTTTTTGAAGCCCGAGCCTGAGCAATATTATTTAGTCGGAGCCCGAGCCCGAAATTTCAGCTAAAGGTAAAAAAATAAATAAAAATTACTTCATTGATAGAATACAATAAATTTTGCTGTTTGTGCAAATTAATGACAAATATAGTTGCAAACTCTCAATGCTCTTTCTAATTCTTCATATCCATGTTTATCAAACAATGTCCGATCTGATGACTAACTAAACCGTTTACACGTTTAGTTAGTCATCAGATCGGTTAGTCACTGTAACGTTTACACTAACTAAGCAATATAAGCCGCCGTTCTGAAATACTAAAAGAGCTTCACGCACCTTCTAGGTGCCCGTTCCGCTAATTTTCTTTTTATAAGTACTTTTATTTTCCTCATGAATCACTTTTTAAAATCTGTTTCAAGGAATATGTTCAATAAATGAAAAATTTTTCACGAGCCCGAGCCCGAACGCAATTGGACAAAATAGAGCCCGAGCCCGGTTCGGGCCCGGGCTGAGCCCGTCTCATCTCTAAAGTGCACGGTGCACAAGGCATTGTTCATTGACTGAAATAAAAGATAGTCCGAAGGTGCTATGCCAGGACTATAAGCCTGGTGCTCCAAAACTTCCCAGCCAAATATTACAACCAGTAAATGGACCTTTGCGATCAATTTAATGCTTCAGTCGCAGCAATTGTTTATAGCTTTCATCATTTACAATTTTACCTCGCTCCAATAGTTTGTAAAGCAGTATACCCTTCATATCATTCCCGACGATCTGTGCGCTATCTGACCGTTGGCTGGAAAGTAATGAGAGATTACTTTGACGAATAAAAGTATTATTGCATATTTATTTCTTTGACACGCTCTTTAAAACTTATTACTAGACCCAATATACGGAAAGTCACATGAAAATTTAATAATTTTGCTGGTCAGCTTCTGAGCAGAAAGCCAAGATGAAAATTTTGTGGCATGTAATGGCATAACATCTTAACATATAAAAATTTAAAACATGTACTTCTGATCAAACATGCCGAAAAAAATTCATGTAATTTAGGAAATGCAATGCTCATGATTAAACAATAGAAGACACTCAAATTTTGATAAAATTTTTGGAATCAGCTTAAAAAGTTACCTCTTGAGACAAATTTTCACTTCAGTAACTTCTACAGTTAATAAGTTATTTGAGAAATTCGGAGAAAAAAATGGCGCATCTTGCAGAAAACTTAAAAATTTGCATAATTTCTCCGTAATTAATTATCGTAGAATCTGCAAAATTGAGATTTGTGGTTATCTTAGTATTAAATCATCCATATAAAATTGAGGAAAATCTAAGGTGGTGAGGTGAACTACACTGTTTGATATGACGTGGAAATATTCTTAACCAAAAGTTTTACGCACGAAATTCAAGACATTCACAGATATAGCAAGGCATTAGCCCCCATGAGCTAAGGCCAGCAAAGCCCCTCTGGTCTTCAAAGCATTTATTCCATGTGTATACCAATCTACCGTAACCGCTGTTCTTGAAATCAGGGCCCCTGGTCACGAACTGCGGCATCGGTTTGGAAATGCCGTCCTGCCAGGTGTTTATGGAGAGGTGGAAATCATTGAGAGCGAGATCCGGCCTGTAGAGAGGATGTTATAATATGTTTCATTAAAAGCACTGTAATCAACTACGTGTCCCACCCTGCTACATATAGTGGCATTTCATTGCTGAGATCGTCTGTTGTACTTAGATATAGAATTTCATTCACTTGGGGAATATGGGCACACGTGAGAGCCTCCATATCTTGTTAATTTACTTTTTGAACGAACCACCTACGTACTTGAAATTTTATCATTTGATACTTCAACTATATTCAATAATTTTGATTCCATAGTTATGTTTTATCTCTTTATGGTTCAACTTGTGCTCCAAATATTGGAACAAGGTTTTGCCATCTTATGGGGCCAACTTTACTAGTACCTTGTTTTGGAGAAATGTTGCATCAGATTTATATGTATTATTTGAAACTGCTAATTTGTAAATTATCTTATTCTAAAGCAGTTAATCATGTTGCTTGTCAGCATGCAAAAAAATTAAGAATTGAGTTGCTTGCTGCAAAAAAAGGAAATAGTTCCATCCTGCAGAAGTTTGGAGTTACATGAACTACCTTGCATTAACCCGTAAGCACGCGCGTCTACTTTTGTAACTTAAGTAGTCGCATGGGGTAAATCTTACCCCATTTTGTCTTCTTTATATTTTTGACTAAAAACGTTTTAAAAACAAATTTGTGGACTTATAACATAAAATACATCAGTTCTGTTATGTTTCATGGGAAGAAATCGTGCTTTTTATATTTATTTAGAGATTTTCTGGCAGTTTCTTTAAATACCATGCTTTCTGAGAAGAAAATCGCATATGATATGCTTTATACCTAAAAACACTAATTACTTTATTAAAATGATATTAATTTCATTTAATAGCCTTTTGTCAATACATACCAGTAGTGTAACGTCAATTTATAGTTAATTTACATTTAGTTTATACTTAGTTTATGTTAACATCGTAATGAAACGTTGTTAGTCGCACGGGAGTATTTAATCCCAAAGTGGAATTTTCTTCCCTTCCGGATAGCAAAGAAACGAAATTCCTTCACCCACCCCAACTAGACCTTGACTTTGAAAGGTAGAAGACGGGGCAAACTTGTTCTCAAAAAATTTCTCCCATTTTATGAAGAAAAAAAGTCGCTGGGGTGAGATTTACCCCAGCGCGCCTGCTTACGGGTTAAAAAAAAAATCTCTTTCGTTTGATACCAAAAGCATTCATTTCCAATCGTTAGTTCTTGTTTTGCTGAAGAGATGAACCTGCCTGTCTCGTTAGTTTCTGTTGAATCCCCAAACTTTTTTCTACAATTTCTTTGCAAACTTGAATAGTTGGACCTACCGCCTTTTTTTGCAGCAAACACTTCAATTCCTCCAGGAGCACTTACAAAGCACTAACTTCGATCTCCGGCTGAGACTTATCCATCTCCACTATGTGGCGCCTGCTTCTCACAATATAACACAGATGGCAGCAGCAGAATTTGAGAACCATCAATGAACCAGAACTTGCATGACGTCATATGTTTACGTTTTTTTTCAAACTCTGCCTTCTAAGGAACAGTGTATTGGCAAGTTCTCATAATGTGCATGTGTTTGTGGGTATAATAAATATACATAACTGAAATGATGCCTTTATTAATCTGCTACCAACTACGTTCTATTCCACAAATAGGAAACAGTATATCACTGTTTTTGCCCTATCATGGACGAATTGATAAGACACAGAACATTGTACACGGCTGATTCGTGAAGGTCCAGGGTTCTGGCCTACCGCACGCGTGTCCATCTAAAGGACTGGAGCTTAAGGCGGTTTTCTCCAGATGTAACGTGAATACACTTTAGAAACCTATTAAAAAGTTTCCCGCCCCAGGTACACTCCCTAAGCAAACTTCCTCGTGTAGGTTTGCTTTAATACCATAGACACAGTATTAGTGTTTATTACTATTACACAAGTAGTACGAAAGTGAATGTTTTAAAGTATCACATTCAAAAAATTTCTCTAATTGAATTTTAGAATATTCTTTATCCTTTCAGTGACTGTGATCCTTAAAAAAAAAATGACACAAGACATGACTTCCAGCAACTGCATTGTGGAATTCATGAACAGGTTTCGTGGATCCAGGAAACTTGTGCTCCTCATTGTTGCTGTAGCTCTACTCTTGGATAACATGCTTCTAAGTTCAGTGGGTGAGTACACTTGAAGGCTGTTCTTTTTTAACTCCCTTAACACTCTAACTTTTAAGTTTGAATATCGACCGGCAACTCCGCCTTTTTCTCGTCATATTTTCACTTGCAAGTTTTTAAGTGTCATACCTTATATATTGCCCATCGGTGGTGCTTGAAAGGTAGCACTTTGAGTAGAATGCAGCACATTGGTGTTGCTTGAGAGGCACATTTGGAGTAGAACGCCGCACACAGGTGATGCTTGAGAGGCACACTTGGAGTAGAACGCCGCACACAGGTGATGCTTGAGAGGCACACTTGGAGCAGAACGGCGCACACAGGTGATGCTTGAGAGGCACAACGCACACAGGTGATGCTTGAGAGGCACACTTAGAGCAGAACGATGTGCACAGGCGATGCTTGAGAGGCACACTTGGAGCAGAACAACTCACAAAGGTGATGCTTGAGAGGCACACTTGGTAGAGACGAGTTCGGACTCATTTTGTAAAATCCGAGCCTGCCCGAGCCCAAGGGCTTTTAATTCGAACCTGCCCGAGCGATATTATTTAAGTCGGAGCCCTAGCCCAAGCCCGAAATTTCAGCTAACACATACATAAAAGTCAATGACTTCATTGACAAAATATCATAAATATTATTACGTTTGTGTAAATTAGAGACAAATATAACAGCAGGCTCTAAATGCACTTTCTAATTCTTTATATTCAAATTTATCAAATAAGTTTATTTATCCTATGAACCACTTTTTAAAACCTGTTTACAAGGACTATGTTCAATGATATTGAGAAATTTCTCACGAGCCTGAACACAATTTTAAATTTCAGAGCCCCAGCCGGGTTCGGGCCCTGGCTCGGATTGAGCCCGTCCCATCTCTAACACTTGGAGCAGAACGCCGCATATTGGCGGTGGGCAGACTTGAAACACATCAATGGTGCTTGAGAGGAACGCTCGGATCCTCATAAGGGTTAAAAAATCATGCATTTTTTTTCGAAGAGCTTTTAAAAGAATCCAGATGCAATAGAAACTTGACAAAATTTACAGTGCCTATGCAGAACGATTACAAACGGTGAATATGCAATAGTTATTGAGGGGGGGGAGGAAGCTGAAACATAATAAATTGTGCGATGTTTCTCTAAAAGGATAGGACTTGGACACATTTTTTTATTGGTATTTAAGAATTGTTTCTGAAAGTAGCATGAAACATGTTTCGCTGTTTATATAGTTGTATAGTAAATGAAAGTGTTTAAAATCAGTCTTTTCGAAGATGTTTATAATTCTTATGACGCCTATTGTTTTTAATTTTTTTAAAGCATGATTTTATTTAACTCTCGCATCATTTTTTTTTCTTTTTGAAATATTTTCAAAAGGTATGGAAAAATTAATATTTTTATAATATAACACACTATCACATATTTAAGTACCAAGTAAAGACTACGGATGGATGCAAGACGATTTTTGCGAGGCGAGACAGAAATTTACAGCTTATTTGCGAGACGAGACAAACATTTTTAACATTACAATATAGGGATTTTGCGAGAGGAGACAAAGCTCTCCGGCTGTTTCGCGAGACGCCACAGACCTATGTTTTGTCACGCGTCCACTCCTACACAGGATGATCATTTCGGGTGGCAAAAAATGTCCACCCTTCCTCAACTAAATAGAGTTCCTCTATCCATAGATGCAAGACGATTATTCTGGCACTTCTACTGTATACCTTTATCTGCGCGGAAACTTTTGGCTTTCGAAATATTTCGTTTTGTGTACACAGCCTTTCTTATATCCATGCAGACGATTTATTTGTGAAAAAACATTTAAACTATGTAATCTCAAAAACTATTTTAAATGAATTGGAATCACGCTTTCTTTTCAAATCCTGATGACCGCGGTGAATAGAACGTCCTATCGATTGCAACAGCTCATTTTGTCACTCAAATGATTCACCATTTTTTACTCTCAAAAATAAAATAGAGCTGAAAATAGAAAAAAAAAATTGCTTAAAAATTTGGGAAAAAGGGGATTTCAGATTTTTGAAGTAGTACAGATTTTTTAAAAATATTTTTATACATAATTATGAAAAATTTCAAGCGGATCGTAAAAATATTTTAGATGTTACTACGCTTTTCGTGCTTTTTAATTTATTTGCACGTCTTAATCTTCTTGTAGTAATGGCGGTAAAATATTTATATTGAAGTGGTTGCTCCGGAATGTTTACAGAATGAGTCAGGGATCAGCGTAACTATACAGTAGGAGGATACGCTATAAAATAACTCAAGAAAAATAAATATTAATACTCATTTTCTGAAGATAGGTACCTGGGATTTGACCGCAATTCCTTTTATCCTATTCGATCCATGTTTAGGTTTCCTTCTCTTTCTAAGTGAGCGTTTCTTAATACCACTCATTCCGGTAATCTCATCTTTCAAAGCTGTCATACAGTGTTCATGTGCTCGTAATTGATTTATCCGGTAAGATTACGCAGGCAATAACCAAAGAGTAGAACTTCTAACGAAATAGACATCGCCTTTTTCAGCTATTCATCCTGTATTTTACGAGAAGTTGTATGTGTACTTCCATCGCGAGTTTTATATTTTTCGTCAGTGGACAGTTTGTCTAGCTTAATTTTGTTTATTTTTTCCATATAGTTAACCCTTTGAGGCGCAATCCTTTCCCAATGCTGGAAAAAGGGCAGCCGTTGCCATCGCTCGACTTAACTACCAGCAAGATGGCGGACGATCGAAACGTTCATCGCGTGCCACAGATCTAGAGACCCCTTTTTTGACGACAGCCGGCTGTGCTCGCACAGCCGGCTGTCGTCAAAAAAGGGGTCTCTAGATCTGTGGCACGCGATGAACGTTTCGATCGTCCGCCATCTTGCTGGTAGTTAAGTCGAGCGATGGCAACGGCTGCCCTTTTTCCAGCATTGGGCAATCTATCGAGCTATTCTCGCATTCTGCCATTTTTCAGCAGATGTCAGTGCTGTTAAAAATAATCGTGACCATTTTTTTACGGGAAATGACGTGCTAAAAAGTAAAGGATTCTCGTGCAGCTATGTCCCCCGCAACTATTTTTATAGAACTCCAATCTATTCTTCGTGACCGGCAACAGTTAAAACGTCAGAGTTTGGTGGTCCCAGAGCGGGATCACTGCGCGTTAAAGGGTTAAAAAGAAATTCTATATCACTAAAAGTATGAGCTACCCGCAAAAATTACATGCACAAAAGTATGAAAGCGAAATATTTGGCTTCTATTTCAGTAAAATACTGGGTACCCAAGCATTGTTGGACAATTTACAAAAAAAAAAATCTAATCACAGTAGCATTAAAATGTAATTTCTAATTAATTGAGCACACAGCAAAATGAACAGCCTTCAATACAAGATCTTTTGGTGACCCTTATAACATCTAAACAATATTTGATTTCATTCCAAGTATTTGAAAGCATCTGAGGCGTTATGGAATGAATAGCAGCTGTGATTCGTTGCATGAGTTCCTGTACATTAGGACATGGAGTCCTGTGAACACTATCTAAACAATGCGGAGGGGAGCTGTCCTGTTGAAAAATCACATTGACAAACCTTTGCCACAGCCGCCATGTCCACTACGCTCTTCTGAATCTTTTGCCAAAGTTCTTGACATTTAGCTCTATCTATCAGATTTTGGGTACAAAATTATAGGAAACGAAATATAGTACTTTTGTTTATCAGCCATCATTTAAATACCCAGTTCGTACGTATAGTTTTTTTTTTTTAAATTTAATATTATAAATTATCCAACAATTCTCTGTTGCACTGTATTTTTATGAAACAGAGATGTTTCAGAATTCATATTCTAATTTAAGGGTCCACGGGAAGAACGATGAGAGTCCAAGACAGCTTATTTTCCAAAAATCGAAAGGCGCACGGGACTTTCATCATTCTTCCCCATGTAAACGGTATCTTTGGGCTATTTTTTTCAGTGTATTCTCATCGTTCTTTCTCCTTATGGGTTCGGATATTAATAGTGCCACTGATGAACAACAGAATGCATTAGAAACCTCAACACTGACGAAAAGTGGACCAGTGGCGGCTGGTGGGATACAGCAAGTACTGCCGGGCTGCACTTGAAATTATCAACACATACTTTAAAATAATTTATTCTACTAACTTTCTTAAATTCAGATTAGAATTATGGAATTTCTATGGTAAATTTTAAAAAAATCTCAAAGAAAAACAACGTATTGTAGTAACTGCCGAATCGCTCATTCAGAAAAAAAGCCCTTTAATCTTCCCGCAATTCAACTGTGAGTCTTGGTACAGCCGAGGCCTCATAGCCGATCAAGAAATTGGCAGCACCCTTGCCATGGCAACGACTTTGTAAGCAGTCTCTCATAATGTAGCTAAGATACAGCTGATGAAAGATTTTCTAACGACGGCTGCACTTGTGAATTCGACTCACTGATTGGATCGAGAAGTGAGGGAGGGGGTGAGGAGAATACATGTTCGGAAAACTCTCGACTTTATATTGCTGAATTTATCAAGAAGGTAAGCCTGAATAGACGCTTATGAATGGACAATGACCCATCAAAGCAGTATTGTTTTTAAGTAAGCAAGAACTGGCATTTAGAGGACATGGCGAGCGAGAAAATTCTTTAAACAGGGGAAATTTTAAAGAGCTTTTAAAATTATTGATATCTGAATTAAAACAACGCCTTTTTATGGGGGCATCACTGACTGATTCGCAAGTTTAAAAGAAAGGAGGATTGATTTGACTTATAAAAAATAAGTCTTTCCTTCTCAAGTTATCATTACAAAAGAAAATTCCAAGGAAACTTCGAATAAGACACGGATTAATGCAATTTTGAGGATAAGAGCAGCTGGTTGAAATTTATGTCCATTTTATGGAAGTAAAATAGGATCTCTTACATTTTTTATGTAATTTCTTTTTTTTTTCCCTCGGTGAGGGCTTAATCGTCAGCTTTCGAATTCAGTAACAAAGATTTTCCATTCCTGTCCGGAGGAAGGGGGGGGGGGTCATATGCTTCCGGCTGCACTAACAGTTTTGACCACGGGCCGCCACTGAAGTGGACTCTCATCGTTCTTCCCCGTGTACCCTTCAATTGTGTTTTACCCTTCGGTGGAGCTTTTTGGCAACCGAATAAGGGTGGACATTTTGTACCAGGCAAAACTATTCTCGAATTACATACTTTTTTTATGGGTGTCAATCTACTTTTAAATTAATTGAAAGTTACACACAGTTACAACCCCTTCGTAACTTTTGTCGCATCCTGGATATAAAACAAACGAACATAATTACCCAAAACACTCCAGCTTGCTGTGCGACATATTTATTAAAAAAGAAGCTAAAATTGTATTAATCCCCCCCCCCCCTCACAACACTACTAGTGTTATCATAAACGCATAATCTTCGGTGCTTATAGTACACACACACAGAACGAAAGCCGCATTCGATTAGAACTCTACCCCCTCCTTAACGCGGACGAAACTGTTCGACCGTTATTGACGGATAGGCTGTTCTTGACACTCATATTAAATCGCGCTAACGGTTTATTAAGGTGCAGAAAAGGAATTTCTGATATGGGGGGAGTCATATTTTAGCTGATTCGGTGGGAGAGAGAGGGAGAAAATGGCGATGGAATGATGGCTTTTAGAAAATGGCTCTTTTATTTTATTTCCTGAGGCTTAAAACGAATTCACCCCTCCCAAAATACAGGTATATTCCCGTAAGCTTTATCAATTCTGTTCCAGGCGCCATTTGCAAAACCGCGAAGCTTGGATGAATCTGCTATAAACGAAAGTCATTTAGGACTACAGTTTCAAAGCATCATGTGCAAGGATTAATGTAATGGAAAAATATTGTCCAAGGTTCCGAACAATCCCAATATTTGGGAACCCAAACTGTGGTTCCCAACGTTATTGTTGTTCTATTTGGAACATGTATTTTCGGACATGTACGCTTGGTTCAAAGATTTACTTTTATAAATCCTCTTATAAACTCGATTAAAATGGGCGACACAGTGGAAGTTTTTACCAGCACAGAGAAAGTAAATTTTTAAACAGCCAGGCCCTTAACTTACAAGGTGTCGGCCCCCGGTTTCCAATTTTTTTTTTCACTGCGACCGCTTTCTAAAATCCCTTAAGAAATTGGCGAACCTCTTATGTAGTCGTTGTATACTAATTTATTTATTTATTTATTTGCGAATCTCTTTATACACCTCGTGAATACTTGGGGGTCCGCGAATCACATGTTGGAAACCAATGATCTACGGGGCTAAAGTTGGAAAAACGGTTTCTATTTTTCCGACTGCTAGGGGGCTGGAAATGTTGCCACAGATGCAAAGGAAATAAAACGCGAAATAGCCAGAAGAGCATTGAAAATGCAAGTATAAGTTATTGCAATATTTTTTTAATTTTTTTAAAAATTTGGCTTTTAAATCGTTTATCCCTTTCTAGTGGGAAACGCTGGAGCGTCTACGTGGTGGCCTCATAATAAAGTGGACAATACTTTCAGTATTAGTTGTGGGCACAGCGAGAATGGAAAGTGCCCGTCTTTGGGGGGGGGCGGAGCAACGCAATAAATATTAAGTTTATCCAACAAGCTATTCTTATTGCCGCGTCACTACACAAAACTGACATTTTGACTGTTTTGATTTACGAAGAACGAATTTGATGTCAATAAAAGTACTTCAAGAATGACATAGTTGCACGAGAATCCTTTACTTTTCAGTACACAATTTCCTGTGAAAATTATCGATTTTTCTTTTATGTAAAATTGAGGTCAGAATTTTTATCAGTAGTGGTATCTGCTGAAAACTGGAGAATACGATGAAAATATATCGACAAAGAAGAACAACTTTGTAAACTACCAATGCTGAAAAGTGCAGACGTTGCCATCGCTCGATTCAACTACCAGAAACATGGTGGTCGATCGAAACGCCCATTGCGTGCCAACAGAGCTAAAGAACATTTTCCATCGACCGCCATGTTGCTGGTAGTTAAATCGATCTATAGAACGGGATGCACTTTTTCAGTATTAGATAGCGGCTGTGCTTCGAAGAGTCAAAATATTCTGCATAGCTACTAAGTCATAGCCAACTACATTTTCCAGTTCGCCAAATGCTTTATCCAAAATGAAAAGCTAAACTCTGATTCAAGCCGATAGAACACCTTCCAATAAAATGCGAAAGAAGTACGATAAGAATAAAATTTCATGCGTGCCTTCTTGCAAGAGGGTTTTTACACCCACCACGTATTCTTTAATACAAAATTGACTGCCGTTCTCAGCACGATAAAAGACCGAACATAAGAGATACATCTACAAAAAATGTGATATTTTTCTCACTCGATAGGATCTTGAAAGTTCAAAAACATCCCCCTCTCTCAAAAGATTCGTAGAAATATTTTCTAATTTTTTTTTTTAAAAGCTAATTCCTATAAGATTTTCTCGTGCATTCAAAGATATTTGCTTTGAAATGCAGGGAGATTATTTAAGCTTCTGATATGAACAGTGCTCTATAGCTGAAACGGCGAATGAATTGTAACCAAAATCAGTATATCAGCTACACATGAATTTCGAAAAAAAAGTTTATAGTTCAAAAAATGTTCACTAGATGGCGTTTTGCATAAAAACCGGCAAATTTAAGGATGGAAATGGCTCATTCGAAATAAACAAACAATTTTAACATTTATTCAATAGTTTTTGGGCATTTATTCACTCATTTGGGTAATATTTGAACCGATTTCACCATTCAAAGTGCCATCTGGTGGACCATTTTTTAAACTAAACGTTCCAAAAAAATTTAGAGTGCATCTCGTGTACAGTCCATATGCCAACTTCGGTAGCAATCTGATCACCAGTTACAACTGCAGAATGTCGTTTGTAGGGGAAGTTTAATTATAAACACCCTATAAAATAGAGTACGACAAACAAGAAAATCATGCAATACAGAACGCTTCTCCCCTGCACAATAATTACCGATAAAATTACACACTTGAGCATGTAGTTTTAAGAAATTATGCAACTTATGAAACAAGTTTTAAAAAATATGACGTGAACACTTAAACAAGGAGAAAAAAAAACTGGTGTTTAACGATAAAAATCGATTAGAAACTTAGTAAAATAACAATATAACGGGTGGTTGCAGTTAAACTTCCCTAGTAAATAGCATTATGTAGCTGAAACGGGCGTACAGATTGAAACCAAGTTAAGAATTCAGACTGTGCACAAGATGCTCTCAAAGAAGTTTTCTAAAAACTCCCTCTCCTCGAAAAATGTCCACTAGGTGGAACTTTGCATGCCAAATCAGCTCCAAAAACGGTCGACATTAGTTAATAAATGCTCTAAAGCTATTGAATAAATGTTGAAATTGTTTGTACATTTTGAAATAGCCAATTCCATTGTTAATTTTGCTGTTTTTCTTTACATGCAAATACTACCTAGTGGACAATTTTGAACTAATTTTTCATTGAAGTCCCATGAACGCATTTGATGTATAGTCTATACCATATACCAAATTTGGTTACAATAAGTTCAACCGTTTTAACTGTAGAACCCTGTTTATAGAGGCATTATCATAACCACCCCCTGTATATATACTTCCTGTAATAAATATAACAGGACAATAGTTTTGATACAAAAGTCCACCCTTCCCCAGCAAAAGAAGTTCCAAAATCTATACAGGCAGAAAAGTAGAATTGTTGTTAAAAACGTCTGTTATAAGCTTCCTGCCTGTGCTGTTTTCTCTATCTCCCCAATCTTCAATTAAGCTGACTGTTGCGTTAAGGCAAACCTACACGAGAGACATCTATCAAGAGGGGAGGTACCTCGGGCGAGGGACTTTTTCAAAGGGCTTCTAACACGTATTCTCGATACATCTTCAGAAAACCGCCGAAAACTGATGGTTTTTTGGGCAACTTAAGTATACGTATAAACTATAACATTTCTCATGTTGGTAACCATTAAAACATTTCTCCATACATTTCTTTTACATAATCCTTTGCAGATTGGCGTATTTAGCACCCCAAAATATTCCAAGCCTCCATCGTGGCTGAAAAGATTCAATCTGTCACCAAATTATTTCACCATAACTAAAAATTATTCACATTGTCAAACAGTAAATTTGACAATTTCTTGCAAAATACAGAGGATACTGGAAACTTACTTTTTGGCGATAAATTGCCAAAAGTAGCCAATCTTGACATTCCGCCTCTGTTTGCACAAAAATGTAAGAAAGCTTGTCTTAGACGTACAACACGTGTGCCACATTGACACCTCGACGCCCAAGACAGAGCTGTGCCGGCACAGTCAGCTGCGTAAAAAAAAAAAAAACGGTCTCTAGATCTGTGGCACGCGACGAACGTTTCGATCGTCCGCCATCTTGCTGGTAGTTAAGTCGAGCGATGGCAACGGCTGCCCTTTTTTCAGCATTGGGAAAGGGTTGCGCCTCAAAGGGTTAATAGAAAAAGAATGAAAGCCCGTTACCACCCTTTTTTGGTACCCCCTGAAGAATAAAAAATTCATACTTTCTGAAAATAGCCACCACCACTCAGAATTTCAGCAAGATGTAATTGAAGTCGACTCGACAGGAGAAAAAGTGCTTTTTGATTGCTTGGACATCTAAAAGAGAGTGTTCTACGAAATAAGAATTAGTTTGCGGACTTTTCTTTTACCGTTTAATCCACTTACCATTCAATTCTCTCTCTCAGGACAACTTACTACTGCGACATAAAAGTTCTTAGCCCCCCCCCCCCCCCAACATCGAACCTAAATGACACGATAACGAAGAATGTCTGGGTCTCTCCGTCAGCCAGCATTAAAACCGGAAGCCCCATTAAGCACTGGGATATTGCACAATTTTAATGCGGAGGCCCTGTATTTTCCTACTCCCTTAAACGGGGATTCCCTGCTGTTCGAAGCGGGATATTTTCCCCCGGCTATCATTTTATGATCGAACTTATTATTAGTGGTTGCAGGAAAATGCAGGAATAAAAAAAAAAAACCGCTTGTTTCTAGACTATCGCCGTTATTGATGTATCGTTATTAATACTCTAGAAATTCTGGCTGCTGTTTTCTGGGCTTATGCAGATATCTATATAAATAAAATTAGACTTTTGTCTGTACATTTCTTGGAATTCAAAAATTTTGCGATTTCTATCCGTTTCAAGCGCCCTGGAATCCGATGCGACCCTAAAAAAAAAAAGTTTCTCTGTCTGTCATTCTGTCCGTGACGCTTTTTTTGTTTAAGCATCACGTAAAAACGACTGAAGCGAATGATATGAAATTGGGTGTCATGATAGGTGGTCACTCAACTTAAAACATAGGCGTCGAATTTTTTAAAAATCTTGATTAGATTTTGAAATTTTGCGAAAATCATTTCAAACTGCGTAAATTTGTGTTCGCACATCACGTAATAACTGCAAAGGAGAAAAAATGATATATGGTGAAATGATAGGTGGTCACTCACCTTAAACTATAAGCATCTAATTAAAAAAAATCCATCAGATTTCGAGATTTTGTGAAAATCGTTTAAAACTGAGTGAATCTTTGTTCCCGTATTACGTAATAACGACTAAAGAGAATGACATGAAATTTGGTCACACGATAGATGGTTGCCCAACATAAACTATAGGAGTCCAATTTTTTAAACATTATTAGATTTTGAGATTTTGTGAAAATTCTCTCAAAATACGTTTATATTTCTTCAAACATCACGTAATAACGATTAATACGAATGATACTAAATTGAGTGATATGATAGGTAGTTGCTAATCTTAATTTATAGGCCTTGAGAGAGAGAATTTTTAAAATATTTCGCTTACATTTTGAGATTTTTCGAAAATCGTTTTAAAATGCTGAAAATTTGTTCCAGCATCACGAAATAAAGACTGCAGGGAATGAAACGAATTTGGGTGACAGGATAGGTTGTCACTCAACTTAAATTCTAGGCTTCCAATTTTTCAAAAATGTTGATTAAATTTTGAGATTTTGCGAAAATTATTTCAATATGCGTCAATATTCGTTCGCGCATCACATAATTACGACTCAAGCGAATGAAATGATATTACTTATAGTTACTCTCTAACCTGTAATATTTTAACAATACATGAAAATTATAACTTCGCTTTCTTTACTTTGGCAACATACTACATCCATTCTGTGTACTCCTACAATGCTGACGAAAGTTCTTGCTTTTTGGAAATTTTCATTCACTAACCCGTCGAGGACGGGTACTTCAGCTAGTATGTCATAAATTCGGGGAATGGGATATATGATTGAATATGAATAGTAATCACACTAACCGGTTCCCAGAATGCGACAGAAGTCCACCTATCCACCAAAACTCGCCTACTTTGAGCAAATGCTTGCGATCTCTTACACGATGTGGAGAATTGCTAGACATAATCATATTCCCCCCCTCTAGTATCGGCAGGGCCCGATTAACCTCTGAAGTAAGGGGAAGCTCAGTCTCATTTTGCCCCCTCCCCTCCCCTTTTTGTTTTTAAAAAGTAGCGTTTTAATGATTTTCTATTGATAAAAATATTTTATTTGTTAAAATGAAATTTCATTGATTTAATTAGTTATAATGATTTCCTTTGATAAAAATATTTTGTTCATTAATCTGAAATTTTCTTTTTATAAAAATATTTTATTCATTAATCTTTATAATAGTTTAGTTCATTGTAATGAATGAGATTTTACAGTATTTTTGAAATTATTAGGTTGTAACGAAAGTTTCCCGCCACTGCAAATATGATCTGCGCAAACAGTTCGCGTTGGGGTGTTTGCTCATATCCTTCCACACTTTTTGGGATTGGGAAAAAAAGAGATTTACTTTAGAACACTGTGCAGTGAAATCTGTAAAAAATATATCGTTATCATTAAGTACAAGGTGTCTCAAATGAAACTAACCGGGTTAAAAACATTATTTACATCCAATTCAAATGCAAAAAGTCAGCTACGGAACGTCAACGAATTATGTGTACAGCTTTAGGTACTACTGTTGTATCATATGATACTGTGAAGGTTTGGTACCTAAAGTTCTAAAACAAGGACTGTTATGTACAAGTTCAATCGCTGGGTGCCGCATAATCTGCGGCAAGCAGATTTGGCGGAAAACTTTCGTTACAACCCGATACTTTAAAAATTAAACTAAAAACATCACCTTACTGGAACATTAAACTTTATTTAGTCGCATTTTTCATGAGATATTTCTTTTTTTTTAGGAATTCTTTGTTTCGATGACACCATAAAAATCACAACATGACAGTTCAGATTTAATTTTGACATTTGGAAGCTGTTTAAGACTATGTTAGAAGATAGAAAACATATTGAAAATCTACCCCTTTGTCCCGACCAAATGTTCCCCAATAACAGAAAAAACTCTCTCAACTGAGGCAGATATCCCAAAAGACATCGGGAACTGAAATAAGTTGTGACATGAAGTATCAAGACTTCTGAAAAACCTTAAAAATAGCTTCCCACTTCTCTTCATTAAAAATTTTTTACAATAACTTAAAAGATCAATTAAAAACAAAATTTTGAATTTTTATCGCTGTTTCGCAGTCATTTTTGGGGGCTCCCTTCAAACTCTGAGGGGAAGCTTAAGCTTGCTGTGCCTTTTCGGTAATCAGGCCCCGAGTATTGGGACAGGTTAGCACTAGAAGTCTGCACCACACTGTAATTCGCGGAGGTGGCGTAACGACAGGCGGCGGCGCGCTGCGGAGTGGGATTTTTACTTTCCGAACATGTACCATGTAAGGAAAGTATTGTAATCATGAAAAAATTCGACTTCGAGATTTTGGTGTTTTTACACGTTTTGAGGGCTTCTGAATCCATTTATGCTATTTTTACGAGATGTATGTATGTATGTGTGTATGTGTGTGTGTGTGTGTGTATGTGAGTGAACACGATAGCTCCTGAACGGAGCATTCGATTGAGCTCAAATTGGATATATATGTCATAAACCACCGTCGCAAGCCGGTATTGATTTTGGTGTGTATAGGACTTATAGTTTTTCTACAGGGCTACGACAAAGATTTCTTTTACATTATGGCCTATGGGGGGAAATTCTTGAAAGTGCGCTAGCGTTTAAACGGTACATTCGATTGAGCTCAAATTGGGTATATATGTTATAAACCACCATCGTAAGACCGGTATTGATTTTGGTGTGTATAGGACATATAGTTTTTCTACAGGGCTACGACAAAAATTTCTTTTATATTATGGCATAATGGCATATGGGGAGAAATTCTTGAAAGTGCGCAAGCGTTTAAACGGCGCATTCGATTGAGCTTCAATTTGGTATATATGTTTGAATTATTCATCGATTAAAATTTATTTAAATGCTTGGTCATGATCTTAATCATAAGTGTTCGGAAAGTCGAGTGGAGTCACTCCAGATTTTTTTTTTTTTTTGAAATTAAAGAGCATAATGAAAATGGGTGTAGGCGTATATATACATATATCAGTGGTACATACATGTATACATGAATATAGTGAGGAAATTTCTAAAACATTAAATAACTAATTTATACCAAAATTTACATTGCAGAAGTAAACTATTAATTTCTCTTATTAAAATTCGTAAATTTTACTTAATTTTTCTGGAAATAAAATAACCCATTGTTGATACTTTATATTAAACTATTCCATAAAATGATGACTCCGATGCGGACAATCGGCGCGCCGGCTTAGAATCCGGCGGAGGCGGTGATACGGCGTGGCGCGGCGCGGCGGCGCAAACCTCTAGTTCATATCTCTTAGAAAGGCCCCCACGGAGAGTAACCCCCCCCTCGGCCCTTCATCCCTCGTGTAGGGGAGAGAGGGGGCACACTGGGACAGTTTTTACTTGTTTTAAAATAACTTCCTTCTGTTTTAATTAAACCTAAAAATTAAATGCAGAACAATATTTTGCCAACTCTTAGCTTTCCTTGTAATTTTTTAAAAATTTATCCTTACTTTATTCTCTGGGAAAAAGTTAATTTTTAAAACATACTCAAGTTGTCACAGTGTGACCCCTTTGTGGGGCAGTGGACAATGAGTAAGACATACGAAGCCAGATATACTATGCAACACATTACTACTCAGTGGCGCACCCAGGATTTTAGTTTAGGGGGGCCTGGGCTACATAATATTGCTGAACTCAGTCATAGTGATCTCGGTTAGTCACAACTCTCTTATAACGTCAAAATATTCGGTATCACTTGACTGTCCCATAGAACACAAGCAATGTAACTCATTATAGAATCATAAATAATTATCTGATCTTTTGAGCGACGTTGTAACCGTGTTTCAACTAACTGTGAGCATTTATTTAAAAACTTTTTTAAATAAATGTCTTTTTTTGTTAGAAATAATTTGAGGACAGTTAAAAATGAAAGGAAGAACTAAAAAAAAATAATTCATTAGCGACAGTTTTCATTTTTCTAACGCTTCTCACTTCTAACTTTCTACCTTTAGGGGGGGCTTCAGCCCCCATAGCCCCCTCCGTGGGTGCGCCTATGTTACTACTACTACAATTAAATACTGGTTGAGATAGTCAACGCAGAAGATATGAAAACAGTTTTTAAATGACGAGCCTTAAAAATAGTTATAATGATGAGACAAATTTAAATGTTGGCAAAATTGTTTGCTCAACAATGTTTGATGAAATGAAAATAGTAAAATAACATCAAATTAAACAGTAAACGGAGACAAAATGTTTGCAAAAAGTTCACTTTATTATGGAATAAGATCGAAAGTCTACTGGAAATGAGAACTGTGCCAAATTGTGCCGGATTTAGAGGCGTGGAAACCCTGGGGAAACAAAGAAGTGGTGTCCTCAAGTAATTTTTTAAACAAAGGTTAAAGAATTTTTTCGAATACCTATGTAGTGAAACAGGGTTTAGCGTTAACACACTCTAGTTGAGCTGAGCGAAGCTCTTACACTTCACTCAGGCATTTCTATGTAACGCTTCTCCTGGGAAACCGCTTGACCGATTGAGTTCAAATTTGGCATGGTTATAGGCAGAGATGAGACGGGCTCAGCCCGAGCCCGAAAGCCCGAGCCCGGGCCCGACTCGGGCTCTGTAATTCACGATTGCGTTCGGGCTCGGGCGGGCTCGGGCTCGTGAAAAATTTCTCCTTTGTTGAACATACTCCTTGAAACAGATTTTAAAAAGTGATTCATGGAATAAATAGACGTACTTATTTTAAAAAATAGCGGCACGGGGGACTAGAAGGTGTGCGAACCTCCAAAATTTATTGTATCCTATTAATGAAGTAGTGTAACAATCGTAAAATGACGTCAAAGCATCGTCATCCTTTTTAGTTACAATCCACCCCAACTAACTCCATGGCGCGGGCTGCGCGCGCTCGCGATTTTCATTTATCCAGTAATTCGCCTAATCTTGGTGTTCTAAGTGAACAAGTTTTAGTGAAAGATGTTTGCAAGAAAATATTGTAAGAGGATTTTGTAATGGTTGTAACGAATAAACTGATGTTTACAGCTACCTAAAGTAGTTAAATTTATTTGTCTTTAGCTGAAATTTCGGGCTCGGGCGGGCTCGGGCTCTAACTTTAATAATATTGCTCGGGCTCGGGCGGGCTCGGATTAAACGTCCTCGGGCTTTAAAAAATGAGCCCGAACTCATCTCTAATAGGCACCCATGGCGGCAAGGTATGAATCTGAAATCAAACCAATCGGGTTGACCGCGGATGAATAATTACCGGAAAACTTGCTTCCATTGACTTTCAATGGAGATATTAGAAGAATTATTCTATTTCTCAATGACTCTGCTCCGTGCGCTCATTGAACCTATGACATTGGTCAAGGTCACGATGCTGATCACTTAAAAGAACAGAGAATCGGAAATCGGAAGATACCATCGAGGAATAATCACCGAAAAAAATTCAACTCGACTGCACGACATTCGGTTCACTGTTCGATTGGTTGTTGTTCACTGTTGGATCGAACATCGAACTAGTGGTTCAGTGTTCGATTTCCGGTGGAGATAGATTTTATTTACTCAAAAAAATGCCTATTTCTTGCTTGGTGTAGTACTCTTAATATAACGGCGATATGCCGAGCAATGGATCCCATTCAGTACCAGTGGTATAAGAAATGTATGCAAGAATCTGGTGCTTTGAATCTGAAATCTCTGCAGATAAAAATCGTGACGTTACTTTTTAATTATTCGATGTTAATGGGAAATTTTGAGTGAAATGCTTATTGTGGGGGTGCCCCGAGGCTATAGCGCCGTTTCACGGCCCACGAAGCCTTTTTAAGGGGTCATAGGAGTGTTAGGGAGTTGTAGGATTAAGAATTCAAAAATTCGAGTTTACAATTTTAATTTCAATTGAAACCTTAGTTACTTCTGAGCATTTCGACCCCGATTTCATGCAATAAATACAACTAGAACCGGAGATACGCATAAAAAGGTTTCATGAAAGCTTTACATTTGAACGCTATAAGGAAACTTTAAACTGCGTATCCACTAAACGCATTTTTATAAACTATCCGTAAAATAGCAAAATTTCTATGATTCGTATCTTCAAGAAATTTTGTATGGTTATAACTGGTATCAGCATCTATAGAAGGAATTAATATTAAAAGTGAAAGAGAAAAACTTTCGAAATTTTTAACAGAAATATTAGGGGAAAAGTAAGATTATTTTCAAATTTCAATTCAAAATAAAATTTAAAATTCTTAATTAAAATTTTTTTTTAAATATTAATTAAATATTAATATAATTAATATATTTAATTAATATAATATATTAATATAGTATAATATAATATATTTTTAAATAATATTAAAAGTGAGAGAAAAACTTGAAATTTTTAACAGAAATATAAGGAAAAGTAAATTTTTTTTCAAATTTCAGTTTAAAATACAATTTTAAAATTCTTAACTCTTTGATACACAAAACATTGCTTTATCCGCTACACAAATTTATATTTACAAAACAAAGAATGCTCTATTGAAGATTGAAATAATATTTTTTAGTAATTACCGATGCACTGGTTAAAGTGGTTAAATAACAATTGGTAGTCAAATTATAATAGCATGTAATCACTTAGAAAAAGCTTGAATATGTGGTATGTTTTTCATGCCACTATGCTCTAAAGAGTTAATTTAATTTTTTTCTTAAATATTAATTCATTCTATAGATACTAAAACCAGTTAAAACTATACAAAATTTCGTGAAGATACGAATTTTAGAAATTTTGATATCTTTCGGATAGTTCATAAAAATGCACGTTAAGAAAAAACAGTATAAAATTACCTCATTGCGTTCAAATATAAAGCTTTCATAAAGCGTTTGTATGCTTATCTCCATTTCTAGTTAGATTTATTGCATGAAATCGGGGGTCAAAATGCTCAGAAGTAACTAAGGTTTCAAATGAAATTAAAATTGAAATATCAATTTTTTGAATTCTTAATCCTCGTCTGGTCCCCTTAGATACAAACTCAAATCTTGTACAAAATTTATCAATAGAGTAAATATCATTATATGCACGCAATTAAGAAAGTTTAATTTCGAATTAAAGCAAAGATATTGATTAATGGAAAATAATATACTTCTCAAATCCAAAAAAGTAAAGCTTGTCTGATTTTTCCAAAAGTGATAGTAGAAACAAAAATGCCTGCAACTTCCCTAGAAAATGATTTGTGACAGTGTCTGGTTTCCACAGTGTTGCAATAGCGGTAAGCTAAATTTTGGAATTTTTTCCTAATTTTTGAACTTTTGTATCAAAAATATCTATCGCTCCACCTTGAACCCCTCTCCCCTAGATAATAGGCCGTATTTCCCAAAATCAAACCTCTAGTATTGGAGAGAGCCCGCTTGCAGCAGTGATCGAACCAATCTATGTTTCTTTTTAGATTATTATTGATCAATTTAAAATTACATTAATTTAGAAAACAAGACAAGATATTTATTACATTTGCAATAACAGATGGAGATTATCTAATCGGTTAATGTGGTAACCATACTTGCAGAATGGTACATACGTTTCTAAGTTTTTTAAAAATCGATTTTCGAAATCATACCAATATGATAAATTGTATCAAATCGTATTAACCCATTCGTGCCTGGATATTTTTGCGACTTTCTTCGATAGCAGTAATTGATAAATTTCTGATGTCAACTTTTTGAACAAGGCATGATTTCATTTAAAATCATTATAAAAATTGAAATGTCAACATCCCACTTGGCCATATTAAAATATTTTGTGGAATTAAGGTTCAATACTCGCGAATAAAGGCTCGGAAAAATAAATAACGTTTTCGAATGATAGCGAAAATGCCGTCCCAAAAAAGGGACGCTAGGCATAAATGGGTTAATCTTCGAAGTGAGCTCTAGTGAAATTCATAGGATCCCTAGCGAACATGACTGTCAGTCGAACATCGGAATTATTCTGGTTTTTACAAGCTGATAATTGAAACAAAATACTTTAAAGTAATAACTTAAGAAGTACCGATGTGAGACCTTCTACCATTTTTGCGTCAAACCGTAAACGTTTGTAAGGCGTCAAGTTGAAATATTTACGTCTGTTTCTACAGTGACATTTAGCATTGAAGGAATTCAGTTATTCAGCCCGAACAGGATGGCCCCGTTAACAAACTGAAATCTAAAGCAACTTTCAAACTAGAATATTTATCTTACTTCTATTTCGCAAATAAAATATATTTTTACCTTTTACCTTGAAAATCCTTCATTCCGAATTCAACGCCTCCAATCTTCATTTTAAATTCACAAGAGTTCAACAGAAGGTTACTGGTTTTTCAAAATAAAATTGTCTGACAACGGCGAACCACAATCGCGAATTCCGTAAGCACCAAAAACTTCATTTACAGACCAGGGAGGGGGGCCGGTGGCTTAGACGTTAAGGGCCTGTACTCCTCCACGCTTATCGCCCAAGCTTGCGGTAGTGGGTTTGATTCCTCCTCAATCCCCTGGCTGTTTAAGTTTCATGTCTCGGTGCAAGTAAAATTTATCACAGTGTAGGTCTATTTTATTCGACGAGGATTTATAAGTGAATTCTTGGAACCATGCACACTAATCCGAAAATGAATGTTCCATATACTACAGCAGCAGCAATGGACCAGAGAGGTTAAAAATCAAATTTGACATTTTGATCTAGTTAGTAAGTTGGATCTCTCGCTCATTTTATTAAAAGAATACCAGGTGGTCACTGTGGTACAAAACCCGACCTTGTCATGATAATGGCAGAATGGGAATTAATCACACATGAAAAAAATTCTAGAACTGCTGCAAAAACAAAAATCAAAACATTGTGTAAAGCATTGAACAATATAAAAGACTATACCAAGAGGTTCACCAACGCAGAATACTGTAAATTGAATTCCATATAAATAAAGTAACAAGACATGACTGCTCTCACGAGTGGACATATTCTAAATTCCATGTCTGGGTACAACAGACGATCACAGCAATGAATGTCATTAGATGTAGCAGAGTGGGAAACATAGCTAGCTACAGCGGTTCCGATGAAACATATTATAACATCCCCCCTATAGGCTGGATCTCGCTCCCACTGATTTCCTGACCGTCGAAGAAGTACTTGGCAGGACGGTTTCTTTCCATACCGATACCACATCACAGACAGGAGCGCCTTGAATGGTGTGATCAACGGCGAACCTTGGCGCACGAATGGCGAGACGTCATTCAGATGAATCCGGGTTCTGTTTACAGCATCATGATGGTCGCATCCGTACTTGGCGGCATCGTGGTGAACGCACATTGGCGGCGTGCATTCGTCATCGCCATGCTGGCTCACATGACGATGTCGCCACGATGACCCCACACCATCACGCCAGGTGTGATCAACGGCGAATCAGCTCGCACGAATGGCGAGACGTCATTCAGACGTCCAGCATGACAATGACGCCACGATGCCGCCAAGTACGGATGCGCCCATCATGATGCTGTAAACAGAACCTGGATTCATCTGAATGACGTCTCGCCATTCGTACGCCCAGGTTCGCCGTTGATCACACCTGGCGTGATCGTATGGGGTGCTATTGGATATACATCTCGATCACCTCTTGTTCATATTGACGGCACTTTGACCAGTGGAGTTACATTTCTGATGTGTGACGACTCTTGGCTCTACCCTTTATTCGAAGGCTAGAGTTTCAGCAGGATAATGCACGACCGCATGTTGCCAATATTGTACGGACCTTCCTTGGTACAGAAAATGTTTGGCTGCTGCCCTGGCCAGTATGTTCTCCAGATCTCTCACCAATAGAAAGCATCTGGTCAATGGTTGCCGAGCGACTTGCTGGTCACCATACGCCAGTCACTACGGTCGATGAACTGTGGCATCGTGTTGAAGCTCCATGGGCATCTGTACCTGTATATACCATCCAATCGCTGTTTGACTCAATGCTCAGGCGTATAAGTGCTGCTATTACTGCCAGAAGGTGGTTGTCCTGGGTACTGATTTCTCAGGATCTATGCACCCAAATTTCTTGAAAATTCAATTACTTGTTATTTCCAGTATAACATATTTGTCCAATAAACATCATTTTGTAATCTACATTTCTTCATGGTGTAGCAGTTTTAATGGACAGTAGTGTAAATATAAGACGTTGCGAAAATAAAATTTAGTTTTTAAAAATGTGTGGCAGCATTATTTTTTGAGCAAACAAGCATGAGTTCATCGCGCCTGCGTCCAGTTCACTCAACACATTCTTGACGAATATTTGATTGATTGTAATTTTTATTGGCAAATGAAAATAAATACAAAACTATTAAAAAATAGTAGTATAGGACTCAATAAAGTAGAATTAGGATTTTTCTGGGAAACTGCAAGCTGAATTTTTAGCACTTGAGTGCTATTTCGCTCGATCACGGGTTTTGTGTAAACACGATTTTCCTACAATTAGCGCGTCGTGTCATTTTTCAAATGCATTATTTTATAAATATATTTTGAGTATAGTTAGAAAATGGTGAATATTGTAAAATAGTTTTAGTAGGCGATTTAAGAATAGATTTTAATTCCAAAGAAGTTTTTTTATAGAACAGAGAAGTCAAACACGCTACACTCATAGATTATGATACACTTTCCAAATGGAACTTATAAAGGTGAAGTATAGTCTGACTATGCCTGGCGAAAATTTGTAAAGAGATTTTAATATAGATCTCTATTCCGAAGAAGTGTTTTATAGAAAAAAGAAGGAAAACACGGCACACTCATGGATTATGATGCCCATTCCAAACAGTATTTAAAATATGTCTACGCGATATTGTTGGAATATGCCTATAGTAGGCGATTTTAAGATAGATTTCGATTCCAAAGATGGGTTTTATGAAACAAGGAAGAAAAACACGGCACATTCATGAATAATGATACACTTTCCAAATTAATGGAAAAAGGAAGAAAAATAGGGACGACGCATAAATTATGATATGCTTTTAATAAGTAGCACTATAGTGCGCATTTAAAATCTGAAAGTGTTTCAGATTTTCTTCCTTTTTAAAAAAAATATTTTTCCTGGCATAAATGAAATTACAATTTTATTCTCAGCCCATTTTAAAAAATCGTGCATTGTAGGGATAACTATATCAACAACGCTTAATCTGTAATTTAAATTGTATTTGTGATTGGGCACGACCAAATTTAAAATACTTACATGCTTAAGGGAGAAGAGGGTGTTATGGAATAGTCGGGAAATATAGAATATCCAAGTTTCGGCTCCGTTAAATGCTGTTGCCACATGGGAATGTCATGAACTATAGTCAACAAAGATTCCCATGTTACAATCAATGAAAGTTGACCGTTAAGTGTGTTTCGTGATTTTCGAGAGTTTTTGCTAATAGGTTTTCAAACATTTTAATCTACTAGTATATACGTGACTTGAACATTGATATTACGCATAATGTACACTAAAAGAATTGTAGTTTGTTGTACTTTAGTTGTTTTTCACCCGACAGTGTTTTGCCCTTCAGCTTAAAGGTTCATTTTCTTAGATGGCGTGCCGGGTATTATGGAATGCCTAGTGATATTGTTGTAAATTTCAGACCATCAACTGAAGAACCGAAAAACAAAGACGCTCAATGCATCACCTGTAACGGAAAATTCTTCGAAGATTAACGAGGAGAAATTTGGATGTAATGCTTCAGCTGTTCTGTTGTGGGCTCACCTTGACTCGACCGGCTGGTTTAGATTGCGCGATTATGGCAACGTTACTCTAGGGAGATCTGCCAAGGATGGGGGATGCCTTGGTAAGAGGACTTTCTAATGGGTTCTAACGCGTATTCACGTTACATTTGGAGAAAATCTACCAAAACTAACTCCAGACCGTTAGATCGACAACCCCTCGATGGGGCCCGAACCTGGGACTTTCACACTTGAGCCGTCTACCATTTTCAGTGACATAACCACTTTGCCTTTGACTGTACCGGAGCAGACAAAGAAGATTATATCTGCGACTTTTGTAAAGAGACTCAAAGCACAAATGACTTGAACATAATCGTAAAAATATGGTTTTATAGTCAAAAATAACTATGTTTTATGAGTATAATTAGTTTTTCAAGTGTTTAAACCACGTATTCCACAATACCCGACGATTTCATATCAACCTCCATTCGTAACTTTTTTATTATTACTTTCCGAATATGTACCATGTAAGGAAAGTATTGTAATCATGAAAAAATTCGACTTCGAGATTTGGGTGTATTAACACGTTTCGAGGTCTTCTGAATTCATTTATAATATTTTTTCGAGGTGTATGTGTGTGTGTGTGTGTGTCTGTGGGTAAACACGATAGCTCCCAAATGGGGCATTCGATTGAGCTCAAATTGGGTATATATGTTACAATCCACCATCGCAACACCGGTATTGATTTCGGTGTGTATATAACTGATAGTTTTTCTACAGGGGTTCGACAAAGATTTCTTTTACATTATGGCCTATGGGAGGAAATTTTTGAATGTGCGCTAGCGTTTAAACGGTACATTCGATTGAGCTCAAATTGGGTATACATGTTATAAACCACTATCGACCGGTATTGAGTTTGAAGTGTATAGGTCTTGTAGTTTTTCTAAAGGGGTACGACAATTGATTTCTTTTACATTATGGTGCATGGGGAGAAATACTTGAAAGTGCGCTAGCGTTTAAACGGCGCATTCGATTGAGCATCAATTTGGTGTATATGTTTTAATTATTCATCGATTAAAATTTATTTAAATGCTTGGTAATGATCTTAATCGTAAATGTTCTGGAAAGTCGAGAGGAGTCATTCCAGATTTTTTTTTTTTTTTTTCCTGTAACAACAAAATAAACAGCGTTTATCTTTGCCAGTGACATTGCATCACAGTTAGTTATAGCGTGTACTCATGAAGATTTTGGGGGATTACATTCAAAAACCTGTATATTTAGAGATGTAAATAGCGTTTCATAACACCCTCTGCTAATCTACTAAACTGAATAAGACGTCTCCCACCTCATCGTTTATGCGACCCTATTATGACGCTAGTTGAATGCATCGCGGCCGTGCTCAGACACTGCTGATGATTTAAGCCTATTGTTAGTGGCACTAATCAGGGGACGGGCATAAAATAAGCGATTTTGATAGACTGCGATGTCGAAAGGGGAGAGAGAGGAAGTACGCCGATTATGAAACTAAAAAATCTGGAGTGACTCCACTCGACATTCCGAGCACTTACCATTAAGATCATTACCAAGCATTTAAATACATTTTAATCGATCAATAATTCAAACATATATACCCAATTGTGGCTCAATCGAATGCACCGTTTAAACGCTTGCGCACTTTCAAGAATTTCTCCCCATATGCCATAATATAAAAGAAATCTTTGCCGTAGCCCTCTAGGAAAACTGCTAGTCCTACACACATCAAAATCAATACCGGTCTTACGATGGTGGTTTATAACACATATACCCAATTTGAGCTCAATCGAATGTATTGTTTAGGAGCTATCGTGTTCACTCACATGCACACAAACACACATACACACACACATACATAGATACATACATCTCGTAAAAACAGCATAAATGAATTCAGAAGACCTCAAAACGTGTCAACACACCAAAATCTCGAAGTCAAATTTTTTCATGATTACAATATTTTCCTTACATAGTACATGTTCAGAAAGTAAAAATCTGGAGTGACTCCACTCGACTTTCCGGACACTTACCATTAAGATCATTACCAAGCATTTAAATAAGTTTTAATCGCTGAATAATTCAGCAAAAATTCTTAGTTTTTTTAGTTTGAGCTTAATCGAATGTACTGTTTAAACGCTAGCGCACTTACTAGTTGATATCTCTGGCGATATAAACAACTCAAAAGAATTTCCCTCCCATAGGCCATAATGTAAAAGAGATCTTTGTCGTAGCCCTGTAGAAAAACTGTAAGTACTACACACACTAACATCAATATCGGTCTTGCGACGGTGGTTTATGACATATATACCCAATTTGAGCTCAATCGAATGCCCCGTTTAGGAGCTATCGTGTTCACTCACACACACACACACACACACACATACATCTCGTAAAAATAGCATAAATGTTTTCAGAAGACCTAAAAACGAGTAAATACACCAAAATCTCGAAGCCGAATTTTTTCATGATTCGATACTTTCCTTACATGGCACATGTTCGAAAAATAACGAGAGAGGAAAATCATAACGGACGCAACGGATATGAAACAATTTCCTGCTCAGTTAAATGTCAACGTCTTTTTCCCGCGAAACTTCGCCATGCATCTGGGCGAAATTTAGTGGATAACCTCCAAAAATCTGAACATCACTATTAATGTAATTTTGAGACATGATGTGAAAATCTTATGCTGTGGAAATGTTATTTCTATTTTTTAAATGAACAGTAAGATGTCTATTTGTAGTCGAATTTATTTGAGTGATCTTCTAGAAGAACTATAAATGCTTCATGCACTGTTTTCGATGGAGGGCATTAGTTTGTAATCCTTATTAACATGTATCAATTTTTGTTTTGTTTGAAACATAGACGAATATCTCTGTAAAAATACACTTTAAACAATCACTGCCGCAAGAGCGCAATGCGGAATTCTTTAGGGCGGGCCTGTAAAAGATATAAACGCTATTTTCAATACCCTTTAGAAATTTTGCTCGGGTTAAAATTGCTCGTAGGGACACCCTTTTTTAACTCTTTGAGGCGCAACCCTTTCCCAATGCTGAAAAAAGGGCAGCCGTTGCCATCGCTCGACTTAAGTACCAGCAAGATGGCGGACGATCGAAACGTTCATCGCGTGCCACAGATCTAGAGACCCTTTTTTTACGACAGCTGGCTGTGCCGCACTGCCGGCTGCGTCAAAAAAAGGGTCTCTAGATGTGAGGCACGCGATGAACGTTTCGATCGTCCGTCATCTTGCTGGTAGTTAAGTCGAGCGATGGCAACGGCTGCCCTTTTTTCAGCATTGGGCAATCTATCCAGCTGTTCTCGCATTCTTCCATTTTTTTAAGCAGATTTCACTGCTGTTGAAAATAACCGTGACCATTTTTTGACGGGAAATGACGTGCTAAAAAGTAAAGGATTCTCGTGGAGCTATGTCACCCGCAACTATTTTTATAGAAATCAAATCTATTCTTCGTAACTGGCAACAGTCAGAACGTCAGAGATTGGTGTTCCCAGAGCGGGAACACTACGCGTTAAAGGGTTAATAGGGAGGGGACGCAGTACACAAGAATAATCTACACAAGTTTCGTAATAATCGATGCATATTTAGGAAAGTTAAAGCAATTATGGACAGATAGACAAACCGAAGTTATAAAAACGTTTAAACGTTATTGAAAAGTAGTGAAAACTAAACATACAAATATCTTGACAAGATAAGAAATGATACCCTTACTTTGAGTAAAATAAGAAGAAAATGTTTTAAGTTTTAATTGTAATTAACCAGAAAGTTTTTCCTGATTGCAGCTTCCCCCCTGAGTAATTTAAAATAAAGTTTCTTTGAAGAAATCATTAAAAGTAATAATGGCCATTAAAAGTATTAATGGACGCATTTGTGAAAGGATCAATTGTTTGGATAGCTTAAAAATTTCAATACAGTATACCCACTAACCTAGTGCTATATCATAAGAGGGGTGCCTAGGTATTGTAAAGTAGCCATGCGCCACAGAATGAAGCATCCTAGGGCGCCACCTGGTGGAAAAATGCGGACTTAGCGTTCCTATCTCGAAAACGAACGAGAGATAGGGAAAAAGGGATTTTTTGAAGTTGTAGAAAATCGTCGATTTAGTACTGAAAGACACTCTGTGGATATTAATGCAAAGAATACGGCTCAAACTGCTGTGTATCCCTAGTAATACAACTTTACAAGACCCTGTAAAAAAGCAATAAATGACATTTACATCCTTGAAGTGAACGGGCATAATCATTCATATACTTATTAAACTTCATATACTTATCGAATGAATCGTTCATATACTTATTGAAATGGATGAATGTCTCTAAACTGCTGTTGACCGTAATGCAGGCTCCTGCAGGAGAACTATAAATGATACAGACACTATGTTTCGGGGAGAGCTCCTTTGTAGTCCTTAATGACATATATTAATTTTGTTTTACTTGAATTAGCTGAATATCTCTAAAATACGTTTTAAAGAATAACTACCCATACAGCGTAATGCAATGTAATTCTTTTGGGTGCTCCTGTAAAAGAACAAGAAATGCTGCGTTCAGGGATGGACGCGAGACAACTTTTTTGCGAGACGAGACTGAGATTTACAGCTTTTTTGCGAGACGAGACAGAGATTTACAGCTTTTTTGCGAGACGAGACACACATTTTTAACATTATGATACAGGGATTTTTGCGAGACGAGACAAAGCTTTTAGGCTATTTTGCGAGACGCGAGACTCCTGTTTTTCGTCTCGCGTCCATCCCTAGCCGTGTGCACATTTTCAATAGGGCACTCGATACAATACGTAGAAATAACATGTATAAATTTAGTAGAGTTGTTGTTGCTAATGCTCTCTGGCAATCGTGGAGCGGTCCTCCATCCCCCCTCTAGGAAGACGATGGGCGGAAGGGGAGTCTTCCATTTTAAAGATCTCCAGTGGGAGGACGCCCGAATTAGCTGGGGGATCCCCTAATTTTGAACCAATTCCAGATGAGGGACTAACCATCTGAAATCGGCACCCCCAGAGGTAGCGTTAAACATGGAGGACATTGGAGCCACGACGAATTTAAAGTGCACGAGCTCCCATTAGCGTACACGGTCCTAAAGCAGCCCAGAGGAGTTCATCCTCCCAAGCACTGGCCAAGCCGGGCGCTGCTTCACTTTCCGTATTCTCACGAGGAACGGAGTTCAGTGATTAGGCCATAAATTTAGTAGTAATCGATGAATGTTTTCGGAAGTTAGAGCACGAAAGGGACAGACGGACAAACCAAAATATCATAAACGCATTTCGACCTTGTTGTAAAGTGTTTAACCCTTTAACGAGCAGTGATCCCGTTCTGGGAACACCCAATTCTGACGTTTTGACTGTTGCCAGTCACGAAGACTAGATTTGATTTCTATAAAAATAGTTGCGGGTGACACAGATCCACGAGAATTATTTACTTTTTAGCACGTCACTTCCCGTCAAAAAAAATGGTCACGATTCTTTTTAACAGCACTGACATCTGCCGAAAAATGGAAGAACGCGAGAACAGATGGATAGATTGCCCAATGCTGAAAAAAGGGCAGCCGTTGCCATCGCTCGACTTAACTACCAGCAAGATGGCGGACGATCGAAACGTTCATCGCGTGCCACAGATCTAGAGACCCTTTTTTGACGGCAGCTGGCTGTGCCCGGCACAGCCAGCTGCCGTCAAAAAAGGCGCGTTGACTGCGCGTTAAAGCGTTGACTGCGCGTTAAAGGGTTAAGCGCATATCATGTGTAGCCGTCAAACTTACTACTGCTACATAAAAGTTCTTCGCCCCCCCCCGACACAGCCAGCTGCGTCAAAAAAAGGGTCTTTAGATCTGTGGCACGCGATGAACGTTTCGATCGTCCGCCATCTTGCTGGTAGTTAAGTAGAGCGATGGCAACGGCTGCCCTTTTTTCAGCATTGGGAAAGGGTTGCGCCTCAAAGTGTTAAAAAGATCAGGCGCGAACACCTCAAAAACAACAGGCTACTCCATCCAGATCGCACAGCAATTGCTCAATCCCATTTTCCCAATATCAATACCACTTCCCCTTCTTTTTACGACCACCTCCGCCGCCCGACCCCATCTGTTATTAATTTTCACACTCCTTTTCCCGAAAACGACTTTTCGAGAAACGGCGGAATGAACTACTGCACAAAAACATGGAACCGGAGAGGGGAACGTTATTTAAAAATTCCATTCCCTGTCACGTGATGCCCATTGACCAAGCATGCTCTTTATTAATACGAGTTCCATACCATCTTTTCCCCCTCCTCCCCCCCTCTCCCGCTTTGCTCCAGAATGTTCTATCCGGAGACGGCACAATTCAAATGCTAATGAGATCCTTTTTGGCCGCGGTCGAAAGCAAGAGGTGCGGAGGGGTTGGGGGGTGTTCGAAGGGGTTGGTGTGTACTTAGAGATCATTCCATCTGTAGGTCACGTGCCGAAGGTCATCTTTATTATTAACAGAACGCTAAATTAAGCGAGATCTATATAAAGTTTACCCGTTCTATTTTTAGGACCGACGCCTTTTACTTGCATAATGAATTTCACGAAGATTAAAAAATTATTGCGATCGTTTTACGTGTTTTGAGAGTTTTTTTGCTGTTACGTAATATGTATTTCCTGTATTTAAACAATTCTTTATCGATAACGTTTATTGATGTACAATACCAAGTAAGAGTTTAAAATGAATCCATTCACTGGCAAAAATCGAAGGCTTAGATTTCATTGCTGATTCTAACGCCGGCGTTTTTTCTTGTTCGACTATTTCAACTACTCTCAACTACTTCAACTCTGATTTTTGCATTTTTAACTCCAGATGTTTAGGATTGCATTTCGAACACGGACTTCCAAACGCGATTTGACGACAACAGGGAGGTTGGGAGCTCGATATCCAACCTATCATAAACCCCTTGCCAATGGAATATATTTGTGAAAAACGTGCCAAAAATGGAAAAAAAATCTCTTTAGTTTTGTTAATTAAGTTAGGTCGGGCATTGAAAAACTGGCATATTTGCATCGCCCGAACGGAGCTCGGTTGTTACAGGCAAGGGGTTAAAGACGTAGGTATGAAGCACGCTCCATCCGTGGGTTCGTAAGTCCTCTTAGAGGTCATTAACCACTTCTGAGGTTTGGCAATCCTTTTAACCTTCATTTATTTTACAAGCTGGCAAAAACGTCTTCTAAGACAACATTTTACCAGAGATAACGGCGTTTAACAAGCTTAGAATAATTGGTGTTTCTTGACGGCTGTTAAGTAACTTTTAGTTAGAGGCTACTTCAAGTCAATCTCGCTGAACCACACACAGATTATTGTCTTTGAAGGATCCATCGCTCGCGTAAGGTAATTTGTAACTGGAAGTTTCATTAGATTTTAGATGTCCCCTCTAACTAAAGAATCATACAAGAACTAACGTCATAGGCATACATTTAATTATCAGTTAGTAGCCTAAGAGAAAGAAGGCCATTTGCTAATTTCTAATAGTTTCTTCATGGTATTGAGTACGCTTAAAAATCAGTCCAGTTGTATAGCAGTTAATGGTTTTCACTGCTATGCTACAAGTCCTGTCATTTGGCTGGACAAATTTGGCTGAGGTTTTCATCTTTTGAGTGAGACGACGAAATATGTCCAATCTTGCTTGGGGAACTACTCTTGGGACACCGTGTCGGGCTGACCTCCTCACCAGGTCACTTGCCTTTTGCCCCAGGGTCCATTGCAAAGAAGACAAGGGTGGGCATCGCAGATCGTGCAGGGCCCGATTAACCTCTGAAGTGAGGGGAAGCTCAGTCTCATTTCGGGCTCCCCATCCCCTTTTTGTTTGGGAAAAGTAAAGTTTTAATGATTTTCTTTCATAAAAATATTTTATTCACAAAAAATAATTTTTTTTAATTTAATTAGTTCGAATGATTTCCTTTGATAAAAACATTTTATTCATTAATTTGAAATTTTCCTTTGATAAAAGTATTTTATTCATTAATCTTCATGATAGTTTACCAGTTCATTGTAACGAGATTTTACAGTTTTTTTTAAATTACTTTAAACATTAACAAATAACTAAAAGCATTACCTTACTGGAACTTTAAACTTTATTAATTTAGTCCTATTTTTCATTTAGACATGGCTTTTTTCAGGAATTCTTTGCTTTGATGACATCATAAAAATCACAACACTGAAGTTGAGAATTAATTTTGACATTTAGAATATATTTAACATTACATATTAAAAGTCTACCCCTTTCTGCCGGCCAAATATTCCCCATAATAGAAAAAAACTCTCAATTGCAGCAGGTGTCCCAGCCAATGACATCGCAAACAACTAATTTATAAATGTTGCGATATGAAGTATCAAGACTTCTGAAAAGCACAACTTCTCTTCATTAAAAATGTGTACAATAACTTAAAAGATCATTTAAAAGCAAAATTTTGAATTTTTATAGCAGTTTTTCAGTCATTTTCGGGACCCCTTCAAATTGTGAGGGGAAGCTCAAGCTTCCCGAGCCTTTTCAGTAATCAGGCCCTGAGATCGTGGGCCTTATATTAGCTGTTGACTTTGAGAGTTCAGTTTGCATTTAAAAAAGAAAAAAAATCTGGAAGATACTTTATTTTTCGGTTATTTCATATAATATGTCTGTTTTTTTTTTCAATTGCAGTTCCCATCATCCCTGCATATCTGTACGAGCTTCACCATCAACAAGATCTCAAGACCCTGAACGCCACTGAAATCGCTGCGCTCGCCACAACAGAGAGGTACTCAGCGTCGTCGTCCGCGCCAGTGGAAGACTTGACAACGACGGCGACGCCGCCGCCAGGCTTCAAGGAAATGTGCGACTGTGATAAACAACAACACAAAGGAGAAGAGGGCGGCAGTCAACAGCAGCAAGACGGGAAGAATGTCGGGAAGTCTGGCAAAAGTCGGAAAGCGTCGTCGTCATCGACTTCGCCTCCAGAGGAAACGACCACGGACCAGCAGATAACGACGCTGTCGGCCGCCATGAGAGAACTCAAGCACAAGGAACTGGTGAACGAGAACGTGGAAGTGGGGGTGATGTTCGCCTCCAAGCCAATCATTCAAGCCATAACGAATCCCTTCATTGGACCACTCACAAATAAGTACGTACAACCTACTGTTTTCCCACGTTAAGCATGTCCAGCTACACGGACGAATTGAAAAGCAAAAGGGGGTATTGGTAGAAAGGAGAGTAATTTAGTTTTTAATAAAATAAAGTAGAGCAATTTTTAAGTAACAAATCATCATTATTAATTTCCTTTTCTTGAGAACGAAATTGCTTGTTTGTGACTATCGTTTTCCTTTGATCCGAAACTGTACTCAACTTGTAAACATTCCCTCGGCTTTGTAACCTCACCCCGATTTTGCCACTGCTGGTGCAAACCGCTATTCTTGTTCTCAAGGGTTTCCAGTTGTACCTAGATCTATATTTATTTAGTTCAGGGGAGGTAAACCCACAAAATAAATTCCTTGGGAAAGTGCTTAAATGGAGTGTTAATTACGCCAAGGTAGAAAGTTGGTCAAATCCCTCTCAACAATGGCGACTCGCGTCGGTATGTGCCAGCCTGGTTGCTCACATACGAACTAGTAAATTCTGAGGACCAATTACTCCAACCAATTACCCCATTAAAGAATCACTTTGCATCATCACATGAAAGTATGCCGGATATTATCCAAAGAAAAACGCGACAGCAGTTATTTTTAATTGCAATCGGACTCCTTCTATTTTGAACACTCAAGGGCCGACCAAAAGTGTTCAGGTTCAAGAGTTGTTCATTGAAAAGAGATCAGGAAATACATAGAGGAAATGGAGGGAGTTTATATGATGTATATAGAATACTTAGCATTATTAGCCGTACAAGTTATATCCAGAAGGAAGTGCAGAATTTTAGATTTGGTGGCTTGTGTCAATAGTTGGTAGCAATGTCAAACTGAATTCAGTTGGACTTGCACTCTACCATCTCATTATTTTTTTTATTAATATTACAAATTTTTTTATAAAATATACAACAAAATTGCATAATGATACAACATTTTTTGAGAACATTTTAATTTCTAATGGGAAATAACAAGGCAACACAAAGTCACTTGGACACTTAGATCTTGGCTAGTAGACATATGAAGAGCCTCTCGTACTTTGAGGTCAGGAAAACTTTTGCAGTCTGCTCCAAATGTAAAACTCCGCAGGCCTTTGCCGATCATCTCCTGGGCTGCTTGGGTCTTACCAAAGAGGACTTATATGCTTCCCCCTTCTTGTTATCGATTTTCTAAGGGCCAACAATTTATCGGACCTTGTCTGATTCCGTCAGACAATTTGAGGATAAGAAACAACAACAACACAAATTTAGAAAAAAAATACAAGGTATAAAAGTGACTTTAGTCAATCCATCAACTTTTATTGGTAATACAGTAGTACTCCCGTAAAGAATTAAAAGGCGGGGCAAAACAAGAAGCAAGGTAAAGCATAATCAGTACATTAGACGAAAAAGTGAGTTATTTCAATCAGATTTTGCATTGTGTATGCTCGTGCAGCATGCCTTTCTCCGAATTTCCATGCTGAGGGAATTTGCCGAATTTCAATTGCAAACTTAAGTTCACTTTACAGAGAGGTCAAGATAGAATGGGAATCAAAAGTAGCATTCATAATACTGGGGTGTTCAGATAAGAACAGCTGTGTTCCCAAACTTTTAACATTATGCCTTCTCCTAACAAAGGGTAACTCCCTATAGCACCCCCCGCCCCCGCCCTTCTCGCATTCCTCAGGTTTCATACAGTTTTTTTGTTCTTCAACAATGAACATTTCGTCGCTTTTCTACACAAAATAATGTTACCGTTTCGTGAAAAAAAGTTTGAATAAATATTTTAAGAGAAAATAGTTATGTTTTTGAGTAAAAATAAGAATTAATAAGAGGATTTTTAAAACGTGCATTATCATTTGATCTTTGTTTTTCTGGCGCCCCCCCCCCAGTTAGCGCGTTGTGCCCCCTAAGAGGGGCGCTCCCCACAGGTTGAGAACCGCTAGATTCGAGAATGTTCAGAGTAGATTTCATCGTGTGTTAAGTCTAGTGGAGTTTCGCCGGGACCATTGCAATGTGTTTATAGAACCGGAGTGTTATATTATTAATATCGGGGAGAGCTTTGATTAACGTAACTTTTGGTAGTTCCAGTGCTACGTTAGTCACACCAAAAAAGACCACTATTTTATTAAAATTCAAAATTAAACTATTACGTAATTATTTGTGATCTTACAACACATAACTAACATTAGAAAAGTTATCTTAATTTTTTAAAAAGCAAATTAGTCCTGAAAAGTATTTTAATTTTAAGCTACAAATGTTTCGTTAGTCACCATGGAATGATCCTACTGTAGCAATGAACTAGCTGTATAGATTGTATATTCGTATTACATCTTTAAATTATTTCCTGTTTTTTGTAATTTTAATTATTTGTCCAACCCAAAAGGAATGATATATGCAACTATTCTTTTTAGGATAGGTTACAGCATACCGATGTTTACCGGATTTATAATTATGTTCCTTTCAACTCTAAGTAAGTATCTGTAAGTAATTCTCAGTAAGTAATTCATATATACTTTTCAACATTGTTGGAAAGTTTTAATTAATTAAAAACTTCGTAAAATAACACACATAATGATTTAATAAGCAAGACAATCGTTTCTGGCGATACAAATCGTCCACCCGTTCTAATCTTCTTGCCTCTGTGGCTGGTGAAACATTTTGCAACTGAAGACATGAGGACCATTTTTACCAATCGAAGAGATTGTCTTGCTAAGCATCTTATTGTGTGTGTTTTTTTGCGAAGTTTTAAATTTATTTTAAGAAGTTAAAGCTGTTGAATATTTTGTCTTTTTAATCGCAAATAGAGTATTTACGAATATGCAGTTACTTCCTGTGCAATACACATCTACAAATAATTGTAATTAAAAATTATACTTAATTATTAATTTATTCTTTTACATTACCGGTCCTGTAATAATACCTCCTTATTTAATTATTTAGCTTTGTAACTTCTAATAGTCATAAATAACAAAACATAAAGATTCTTTGAATTCTTTAAGACGGCAACTTGAAATAAAGGAAAATTCTTTAATTAAACATTTTTTTCCAAATAGTATGATCGACTTAACCACTTTAAATATTTTATGTTTGTGGCATGTGTATTTATACATTTTTTAATTATTTATAGTTTTTGCTGTGGGAACGAACTATCCTATTTTATTTATTGCAAGATCGTTGCAAGGCGTTGGATCTGCCTGCACAAGTGTAGCTGGTTAGTATGTTTCTCTTAACTTTTAAAAAATTTCTTTTATAAGCGATATTTTGTATTATGGTAAACCTATAAGAGGAGCATCTGCCTACGGGTGGGGATAGGGGTCTTGGTTAGAGGACGCTTTTCAAGTGTTTTACTGCTACTAATGTTTTAAAGTGCAGTTAATAATGAAATTACAACACTCTTCTATATTTTAACATTGTGAAGCATCCAAAATCTACATTAATTCAACTTAACTTTAAAAAAACTCTTAACTTTTAAAAAATTTCTTTTTTAAGCGATATTTTGTATTATGGTAAACCTATAAGAGGAGCATCTGCCTACGGGTGGGGGGAGGGGTCGTGGTTAGAGGACGCTTTTCAAGTGTTTTACTGCTACTAATGTTTAAAGTGCAGTTAATAATGAAATTACAACACTCTTCTATATTTTAACATTGTGAAGCATCCAAAATCTACATTAATTCAAGAGAATCGTACAAGACTAAATTTTTTAATTCGCCTTATGTTTCTTTGATTTATTTTTTAAACTTAATTTGGTAGTGTTAGAAGAAATTAACAGGCATCCGCTAAAATCTTTAATATCAACAGAAGAATAATGAAATTCAGGTAAACGCTTTTCCTTCAAGCAATCAGTTGTACCCTGAACAGGAACGTTAGTAATAAGAGACATGAAATCAAGAGAGAGCTTTTTACAATTAATAAAAGGAAAATAAGGTTTAACTTTGTTTCAATTTCATAAGAGTTTTTAACAATGCGAGAATCAGTAGCAATTTAAAGGGGAAAGAGCATGAGCGAGAAAAAATACGAGGTCATAAGAAACAATACAAATACTAGAAAGAATTGGGTAAAACACAAGAAAAAGTTTTCGAATTTTCGAAATCGTATAGAAACGACGCGCGATTACCAATAAAAGGGCTAACGATGAATTTAGTTCTATCATTTAAGATTAAAGAGGACTTAACGTGTTTTCGCTCAGATCATTGTAATACCATTTCAAAATATATGCCGATGCAACTGAATCAACATTTGATAATACTTTCTTAAAAAATATGCATAAAAGTGAGAAAAATTCATACGTAGTAACATTAAAGCATTTTCAAAAAGTAAATTTAATATCCGTGATCTGAGAAAGAAGAATTGAATAATGCTTACGAATTTTTGTAACCAGAAATGAAAATGGCAAGGTTTGGGTATTCTACATACAGTGTGTGCCCACTAATGTCCGTTGTCACCCCAAAAATTTCTGAACGGGAGAGCTATAGTCATGAAAGTGGAATCTAAGTATAGTGAAGTAACTATACGCTACGCAATAAGACCGCTTACAGTGACACCTGGTGGCTAAATTTGTAGTTAGCACACATATCTCAAAAACAGTTCGAGGTACGGAAAAAGTCCAATACGAAGCTGCTCAGCATCATAGCTTTGGTAACCTTGCATACGTTAATTTTAAAAATGGAAAGCGTAAAATGTAAGGTGCAAAAGCGTATTACTTATACTTGTGCCAGCTTGCCACCAGTCATGTTGTACAATGTGCAGCGGGTATTGCAGGTCAGAGTCCAGATGTGTATGTTGTAGATGGAGAACATTTTGAGCATGAATTTAAATGAACCCAATGCCAGGCAAGTGTAGTTTCGGAAAATTTGACCATTAAATTTATGCATTTCATGTCTTCTATTCGTAGCATTATTGCCCACACTGGTGTACTCAAGGTATCGGTATATCTCTTAATAAACTGGTGATGCTGAACAACTGCAACAATGACTGTTTTTCCCATATCCCATACTGTCTTTGAAACAAGAACTCTAACTGCAAATTTAGCCGCCAGAAGGCACTGTAAGCGGTTTTCTTGGGTAGCACATGGCAACTTACCATATTTATGACCATGACTCTTGCCGTTCTGAAATAATTGGGGTGACAACGGACTTAGCGGGTACACTGTATTTAGGACACTAGGCTGAAATGAGGCAACAGTGCGTTTAAAATGACTACTGGCCACATCAGAGAATTCAGTGTGGTGTGTGAAGAAGTGGTTAATGAATCATTTATATAAACAGCATAAGATTACTTGTCAAGGCAGTTTCTTTGTCTGATTAAATAAAAATCTAACGCGGTCAACACATGACTTCCTTGTACGTCTATTAAAGTTACATGAATTTTTGATGGCCTTGCAACACAAAAGGTAACTGATTTCCTTTCACAGGTATGGGAATGCTGGCTGCTTTCTATCCAGACGACAGGGAACGCGGTAACGCAATGGCCCTAGCACTGGGCGGCCTAGCCCTGGGCGTCATGATAGGCCCCCCGTTCGGGGGAGTGATGTATGAATTCGTGGGTCGTGCAGCTCCCTTCCTGGTGCTTGCTTTCATTTCATTATTTGATGGTTGTGAGTATCTAGTATAGTACAGTTCAAATTTATATATATGTAGATGAATTTTTTTGTCTATATATATATTTGATATATTTTGTATATATTTTGTGTATATATTTTGAATATTATTTTGTGTATTAATTTTGTATTTTGTATTTGAATTATTTTGTTAGTTTTGTGGTTGTAGAACTTATCAAATCCGGAATCATTTACGGAATCATTACGTTACAGTAATAAATCCTGTAACATGAATTATATAAAAAAAATCCTAATAATCAAGTATACTTGTGAAAATAATAGGTTTACCTTTCTTGAAAAAAAAAAAACAGATTTAAATTAAAAATGAAACACATTTATTTAAGAGTTAAACACAGCAGAAAGGTGCTATCATTAACATATGTAGTGAAGTCTTAGTAAAACATTTTTGGTTTAATACCGATTTATCATTGTTACTTTAAGGCTCAATTTTGTCATGATTATGGAAATTCTGCAGTTTGGAAGTCCGAATTTGAGAAGTTCTACTGTGGTAGAAATTATGCAACATACATTTTGGATTTTTATTTATCTTTATTTTTTGCAAAAAACATTGTCATAATTTACCGTGCCAGATATGTTTAGTTTTTCGGGAAAAATTTACAGTATATTTAGAATGCATTGTAGATTTATGATGATTGCAAAACATTTATTATTATGCCTAATTTTGGATTATCCATAGTTAGAAAATTACAACAATTTTTCAATCACTAAATAAATACATAAAGTTTGTTTTGGTAAACAACAATAAATAAATAAATAAATAAATAAATAAAATTCCAAATACCGCTAAATAACATATTTAATCAAGATACAGAGCGCAATGAAAATAAAAACTCCGCGAATTTTCACAGATTTAAAAAACAGATTTTTTTAAATCTGTAAAAAGTAAAAAAAAAAAATGAATTTAAAATTCAATTGTAATTGGAAAATTAGAATTTTAAAACAGATTCCATTTGAAGTTAGAAAAAAACATCACTTTTACTACAGGTATTCATTAATACTTTATAGCTTCATTTTAGAATTTTTAAAATCACTTAATTTTTATTTTATGAATGCTTTGTAATTGTTTGTTATTTCAAAATTTGATATAGTATCTATTAATTATGGTTCACTCTGTATCCATAGTGACCCCAAAACAATGACTTTTTTCCTTAAATACTGATCATAGACATATACAATAAATCGCAAAGTTACGTAAAAAAAAAGGTACATAATTTTATGGTATCGATTAAAATTTACAAGAGATTAATAAATAGAACCTTTTAAATTTTTATATGGCCCCGTGCAAAATTCTTTTCCAATTTATAAATTACATTAATTTGGTGATGTACAAAGTTTCAGGCTTTCATCATATAAAGGCTCAGAGACATAACAATGTAAGGGTCTATACAATAACAATCGCATCACAGGTATGTATTTATGCAATCGTTGTTTCTTTCGTAATTTTTGTATAGACGCTGAAATGCCATCCTCTGATGTGATTTATTAACTTCAGCCATTGGAAAGGGATTTAAGTAAACATATATATTTAATTTTATATATCTGAGCCTTTTTATGATGAAAGGCTGAAATTTCGTTCATCACTTAAATGTGTGTATGTTTCATATATCACTATTTCATATTGGGAGCCCTTTTTACAGGGGTCTTATTAAAATTAAACTTTTGTATTTATTCAGATTTAATGTCCTGAAAAATTTAATTGACACCACAAAATTTTGTGCACTTCCTTACGTAACTTTGTAATTTGTTGATATCTAAGATCAATACTTACAGAATAAAATCTAACGTCAGTGTTTTCATATAATGACTGACATTACATGTGCACCGGACACCACGTGAAATTAATTTAGAATGGAACAAACATTCAAATCCAAATCTGTGTTTTGCTTGAACACCGTATACTTACGTAAAAGAAAAATTCTTTTAAAGCACCCATGCTACGTTGAGAGAATAAAAAAAAATCTTTATAATATAAAAATTAAGTGAATTTACATATTCTTGAGTGAAGCTACAATTAGGTACAACAAAGAATAAGCGGTGGAAGGAATTTTGCAAAAAAGAATAACGTGTAACTCCAGGCATGCAAGTTTCGGCTTATCTTAAAGGTTTTCATCCATTTACATTATTTGAAGGCTTGCTCTAATCTAATTTGAAGCTGTTAGTTTAAAATGCCTTTTGGGTCTTCCTCTTCAAAAGGGAATAAAGTTGAAAATGTCTGCACATAAACATATTTACGAAGATAAAATGCAATTTTCTTGAAAAGATGTCGGTTATATAACGTTCGTGTAGTATTATTGAGAAATATGTATAAAAAAAATTAGTATTTATTAGAATTTTCATAATGATTATCACCTTTATTTAACTATTTGTTTATGTGTGTATCAATAAAAGAAAACTTAAAATACAAAGAACACTTTTTTTAAACATGTTGAACTAATGAAATATGTATACAGGGTGAATCTGAACTCTTGGGCAAAACTTTAAGGGGTGATAGGGCACACAATGAGGAATCGTAATCACATAGCAATCTGGGGTGAAAAACGCAGTTTTAACTTACCCAGTAATAATCACTTTTGGAAAAGCATTGAAGTGTCTGTCTCATTTCTTAACCAAGTTTCATAAACAATAGGCTCGTCTCCAAAAATTTCATCCATGAAATAAAATAGAATTTTTAAACTATCCATTTTAGTCTTCTGTTTTCGGGGAAAAATACATTAATTTCTGACGAACAATGGTCAGAAAGTGCACTGTTGTTTCGGCACTTTTATCCAAAGTGATTATTAACAGCTACACGAAGACGACGTTGCCGACCCCACATTCCTATGTGATTCCGATTCCTTATTATGTGCCCTATCACCCCTTAAAGTTTTGCCCAAGAGTTTAGATTCACCCTGTATATTTTTTCATACTCCAGCGTAATTCACTAAAATATTTAAAAAATGAAAATGAAAGAAAGAGTAATTATAATATAATGTAGTTAAATACAATATAATAGTAATTAATTGTGTGAAGTTACACGTCTGACGTGATTAACTAAGACATGCATATATTTCAATATCATTTTAGGAATATTGTGTCTGGATTGCCTGAATGGGTACATGTGGATCTATTGTATTTTTGTGATATAAACATGCAATATTCTGTCATTAAAATTTAAAAACTGCTCATTCGATCAACGCGAGGAAAGGTGCGTTTGAAAAAATGAAGATGTGTATCTACCTAATCCTGCAACTGATAAATACCTGCGTCTTGTATGTTTCCAATTAAAAGTTAGGGCATTCATCTAACGCACTGTGTATGCTAAAAATAAGTTAAAATTATTACTATAACGCGTGCTTTAAAATTTCTTGAAGCCTTTAAAAATTGACTAAAAGCGAACAAATAGCGATTGGAAGCAAATCGGATTTTTTTAATGGAAAAAAAAGGAAGGAAGAGCTGTAGCTCAAAAAGTTACCGATAGATGGCTCTGACATACATGATATGAATCAAGTTTATTTAACTGGTTTTCCCTGGAGCCGATCTTAATTACTCCTACAACCTCTACAAAGTAATGTTGAGAGATCAACTGTAGTTTATTCAATGATAAACCGATTCGAAGGCAAGTGGTAACACCGGTAACATTAGCATTCTAACTGCATCGGAAAAGAAATTTACGTGTTTTATAGGCAGCCCATTTGCATAGATTTGCTTTAATAATGTGCGACAGTGCCATCTATCGGAAACTTTTACAACTTTTTTTTTTTGTCGTAACATTATTTTTTTCACCAGTATTGGATCTCATTTAACGAATTTTTAAAGTTTTGACGAAGTATTGAGAAAAATACGAATGGTTACTTTAAGCCTTTTCCTTGTCTTTATTTGAAGTGTTACAACTACTAGTTTTGCAACCAAAGGTAACGAAAGAAGAGCAAGAAGGAGCCTCGCTGCTAACACTCATACGAGATCCCTACATCTTGATTGCCGCTGGTAAGCACACACTCAATTAAATTTTCCTCTTCATTCAAAATACCTCTATAGAAGGTGTCTCAAGATGATCCGACATTTTAATTTATTAGTGAAACGTGTTATTTATTTTAAACGTACTAATGCTTTTATTTCAACTCAAAGTACAAACAAGGAGGATGTAATACATAAGCAAGAAAAGACAACGTTTAACCCCTTGAGGCGCAACCCTTTCCCAATGCTGAAAAAAGGGCAGCCGTTGCCATCGCTTGACTTAACTACCAGCAAGATGGCGGACGATCAAAACGTTATCGCGTGCCACAGATCTAGAGACCCTTTTTTGACAACAGCTGACTGTACCGGCACAGCCAGCCTTTTTTGACGACAGCTCTGTCAAAAAAGGGTCTCTAGATCTGTGGCACGCGATGAACGTTTCGATCGTCCGCCATCTTACTGGTAGTTAAGTCGAGCGATGGCAATGGCTGCCCTTTTTTTCAGCATTGGGCAATCTATCCAGCTGTTCTCGCATTCTTCCATTTTTCAGCAGATGTCAGTGCTGTTAGAAATAATCGTGACCATTTTTTTACGGGAAATGGCGTGCTGAAAAGTAAAGGATCCTCGTGGAGCTATGTCACCTGTAACTATTTTTATAGAAATCAAATCTATTCTTCGTGACTGGCAACGGTCAAAACGTCAGAGTTTGGTGTTCCCAGAGCGGGAAGGGATAAAACCAATAAGAAAATTAGGATAACAGACCGGTCTCGGCAAGTATCTAATGCCGTCGTCAATCCCAGAACGACGACGGAAAAGCAGGGAACCAAGATAGTTTTTATAAGGACCAATAGGAAAGCAGGGGTCGATATAAAAGGGTGTTTTAGACGACCAATAGGAAAGCAAGCAAATCAAGGTAACCGAGAACAGAGGGATTTTCAACATTCAGAAAAGGGAGGAACAGCGAAATCGGCGATAACAAAGCTGCATATGTTTTTGTGGATATTGATTGATTCAAGGAAACCTAATTCACTGGGGGACGGGTTCACAAATGAGTTTAGCTGAACTCAAGTTGAAAACAGAACAAATTTTGCCGTTGTCATTATAGCATGTTGTTGACATCCGCATGTTGTTGATGCCGAAGCTAGTCTTCTATCTTAATTTTTGTATTGGTGTTTTTATACGTTGTTTTTTGCTGTTTACGGGTATTTATTTATACAGTGTGTCCCAAAAAGGTGGTAACGAGCTTTAATTCTTCATCACTAGAGATAAGTGAACAAATTGAAAAAATGTTCAAAATAAGGTCAGAAATAAGACTCCATTAAGAAAAATTTCTTTCGTTCATTTACAAAAAAAAAAAATTGCACGTTTTTTGTATACTAATGGTATACAAAATAAATAAATAAAATAAAATTCTCATGCACTAACGAGGCGATGTACAAAATTTGAGAATGATATCCGTAAAAATGTCAGATGTATGAAGATAAATATATGTTGACTTAAACCACTTTTGAATGGCTTTCGAAGGGAAAAAATAGAGCGAAATTAATATCGGATAAGCGCATTTCAGGGGTAATACAGCAATTACGAAAGAAAAAATATTTTTTTTTTTTCATTCCAGCAATAAACTTTTACATCAAATTCATATATAGCTCCCGATCATCTTTGTTTAAAGATATCTCTGAGAATTTTTATGATGAAAGGCTGAAACTTTGTACATCACATCTTCAGTGTATGGAGGACATTTTAATATCGGGGAATGTTTTTGTACGGGGGTTGTATACAAATTTAAAAAGTGTGACTGTTTGAAAATTAACGAGAGGAATTTTTTCTTAACAATTCCCGACCTTATTTTGAACATTTGTTTTTTTAATTTACATTGCCGGCTTATCTCATAAAGAATTAAATCCCATTACTACCTATTTAGGACACCCCACATATTTATATGGATGTTAATAAAGATAAATATTCAGACAAAATTAATTGAAACCATCAATAAATAATCAGCTCAAACACCTTCTTGAAAATTCATATATGTTTGCAATTTTATTCAATTTTTACCAGTTATTTAGAAAGCTTTTATTATCCCTTTTCAGCTCTTGGAATAGTTCTACATATTACGTTAAATTTTTTATAGCTGAAAGTATTCAAGCTCATTTTTTGCCTCTTTATAGTTTAACGGGCAGCATATCAAAATATATACATCGCAGAAATTTAAAAATTTCAATATGTATAGAAAAATATCCCCTAATTAAAATGACGAAACATAATTTCGTTGGGATACATGTAGCGTTATAATTTTTGCATTTATTTGCATAATTATGTAAATGATAGATATAAAAATTGCAATTCTTCTTTTTTTTTTTTTTTTAAGGAAAGAAAAGTATCAGCAAAATTATTTTTCGTCATTTTATTTATAAGCTATTTTCCCAAGTCTATAACAATTTTTATGTTAATGCGATTCACATATTTTATGAAATGCTGCACGCAAGACTATAAATAGGCAAAAAAATGAGATCGAATACTTTTAGTTATAAAAAAATTAATTTAATATATAGAACTATTCCAAGAGCTGTAAATGGCTAATGAAAGCTTTCTAAATAACTGGTGAAAATAGCAAGTTTTAAAAATTATTACTTTTGGAGATATAAAGTCGCGAGCTTTTTTCGTCGATATTTTCATTTCTCAAAGATACCGGATCCCTTAACTAGTTTGTGAAACGACGTTATATAAAGTATTAGAAAAAATTGCCAAACACGGAATTCTTAATGCTACAGTCTGTCAATTAAATAACCAAATGTCGGAACCCTTTATGAAAAACACAGTTGTCGGGACATTTTTTTTTTCGGACCCCAATGCTGAAAAAAAGGGGCAGCCGTTGTGCCTCAAAGGGTTAAACTAAATGTAAACAAACTTGATTTTCTCAATTTCATTTCAAGTTATTAATGGAAAGTTTTGAAATTTTGCATATTTGTTGGATGTATGTATGTATGTATGTATATATCTATCTATCTATCTATGCTCTGAACTTCGGAGCGTGATAGGTCATAAAAATTTTAACAGTCTTGAAATTGTAGGACATTTTTTAATTTGTAAGAAATATTAAAATTAAAAAAAGGTAATTTTAAAAATTTGAGGTTTGTAGCATAAAAAATACTATCTAGCTTTAATTTGACATTTAAAAAGTAGTTTCTATATTTACTTAATTTCAAAAAGAAGTTTATTTATTTATTTTTTTTTAATCTTTTTTTTTTCCGTTAATAGTGAATCGAAAAAAGTCCGTCAAAAATGCACAAAGAATAATAGATTTGATTTCTATTAAAAAACAAAAAAAAAATAGTTGCGGGTGACATAGCTCCACGAGAATCCTTTACTTTTTTTAGCACGTCATTTCTCGTCAAAAAAAAAAAATGGTCACGATTAAAGAAAGTCGTATTGTATAAAAGAGTTCCAAGATCTACTAAAGTTCCAAGTGTCTGTTGTGAAACTATGGCTTAGCGCTTCTAGGGGAATGCTGGGGAGAGAGGCGGTCTTTGAAGCAAGCGCCTAGAGAAATGAATTATGAAATAAGAATGTTTAATTTCCTGAGTTTGATGAAACTCAAAATATTAATTATCAGGAAAAATAAAGCATCCCGTCCGATTTAGCTCTATCACAGTGCCGTGTATTAGGCTTCGCGCGTACTGTTTACAATGACTCAGTCGTGAAATCTTTTTAATTACTGTTAACCCTTTAACGAGCTGTGTTCCCGCTCTGGGAACACCAAAATCTGACGTTTTCACTGTTGCTAGTCACGAAGAATAGATTGGATTTCTATAAAAACAGTTGCGGGTGACATAGCTCCACGAAAATTATTTACTTTTTAGCACGTCAATTCCCGTAAAAAAATGGTCACGATTATTTTTAACAGCACTGAAATCTGCTGAAAAATGGAAGCATGCGAAAACAGCTGGATAGATTGCCAAATGCTGAAAAAAGGGCAGCCGTTGCCATCGCTCGACTTAACTACCAGCAAGATGACGGACGATCGAAACGTTCATCGCGTTCAACAGATCTAGAGACCCTTTTTTTGACACAGCTGGCTGTGCCCAGCCCGCACGACAGCTTTTGACGACAGCTGGCGCACAGCCAGCTGTCGTCAAGAAAGGGTCTCTAGATCTGTGGCACGCGATGAACGTTTCGATCGTCCGTCATCTTGCTGGTAGTTAAGTCGAGCGATGGCAACGGCTGCCCTTTTTTTCAGCATTAGGAAAGGGTTGCGCCTCAAAGAGTTAAAAAAGGGTGTCTCTACGAGCAATTTTAACCCGAGCAAAATTTCTAAGGGGTATTGAACGCGGGCACAGCCAGCTGTCGTCAAGAAAGGGTCTCTAGATCTGTGGCACACGATGAGTGTTTTAATCGTCCGCCATCTTGCTGGTAGTTAAATCGAGCGATGGCAACGGCTGCCCTTTTTTCGGATTGGAAAAGGTTGCGGCTCAAAGAGTTAAGGGTACTCTTGTACCCTTTTTAGAAGTGATGGGAATCGAAAAAAGAGATTTCAGTATTTGCATCAATAATTTATCTACATTTAAGAAATTTTGCATATGAATGCAAAGGTCTTTTCTGCCTGCATTAATGTCTTCAAAAGTTTTCCAAGTATATTAGGAAATTTAAATTAATTAACAGATTAGAAGCAAATATCTTCTATATGTGGTTCACTGCGTGCAGCCTAACACACGTAAAAACCAGTTTACAATGTTGTTTCTACATACACTCTGATAACACCAGTCAACACGATTTCTGGGTCTGACTTACACATTGTTAAATTTTAGTTTCTCCTATGCCAAAACTAAGGAAAATATTTTTTTTTTTTTTAATGAAAGTTTGCTTTTGTAGAAATTAAAGCAATTTTTCAATTTTTTGGCAAAAATCACTGATTTTTATATTTTTTAAATAATTCCACTCTAAATTATGATCAGAAAAGTTTTTGTTGGATACAAAAGTCTTTTTTATTCAAGATTTCTGATAAGCAATAACATATAAATGTAAAATAATAAGAAATTATTGTCTAAAAGGAATGTTTTTCGTATTTCTTTAATGTTATGAGCAAATAATAATACAATCAAATAATACTATTACAAATAATACTACAGGATATACTACAGAGTTACAAATAATAATACAGTTTACTTTCGGGTTAATTAAAGTGCTGCCATCTTTCGTTTATGAAATAAATTAAAATATACTTATCGACGTAAATCAGACAAAAGCAAACTTTAAGAACTAAAAATGAAAATTTATGTGTTTTTCAGTGTCTAGAATCAGAATTTAAGTATGAAAACAGAACCCCCCCCCCAAAAAAAAAAAAAAATTATTTTGTTGTTGATCGGTGTAATGATAGTTAAAATGACCTAATTTTATCACGACGCCACATATTTTTTTATTTACAAATGATTTAATTTGTTAATTCTTGAAAAAATAATTAATTATTATATTTCTGTAGATAAGTATGTAACATATAGATAATAATAGATCATTTTAATTATGTATATTATTTTTAGTGTGATTATTTTAAGATTATTTTATCAGTGTATATATAAAAGATACTGAGTCTGTAAAATGATGATATGTGTGTTAGGCTGCGCGCATTGAACCACATATAGAAAATAGCTGCTTTTTATTAGTGAATAAATTAATTATTTGTAATTAACTTAAAAAGCTTTTGAAGACATTAATGTAACCAGAAAAGATCATTGTATTGATGTACAAAATTTCTTACATGTAAATAAATTATTTTTGTAAATATAAATCCTATATTTTTGTAAATATAGGATCAAATGCATAGAAGAACTTTTCTACTTTCACCATTCTTAAAGGGTAGAAGACCCCTTAACCCTTTGAGGCGCAACCCTTTCCCAATGCTGAAAAAAGGGCAGCCGTTGCCAGCGCTCGACTTAACTACCAGCAAGATGGCAGGATCGAAACGTTCATCCCGTGCCACAGATCTAGAGACCCTTTTTTGACGACAGCTGACTGTGCCAACGTTCATCGCGTGCCACAGATCTAGCGACCCCTTTTTTGACGACCGCTGGCTGTGCCGGTACAGTCAGCTGTCGTCAAAAAAGGGTCTCTAGATCTGTGGTACGCGATGAACGTTTCTATCGCCCACCATCTTGCTGTTCGTTAAGTCGAGCGATGGCAACGGCTGCCCTTTTTCCAGCATTGGCCAATCTATCCAGCTGTGTCTCACATTCTTCCCTTTTCCAGCAGATGTCATCAGTGCTGTTAAAAAGAATCGTGACCATTTTTTTTTTTACGGGAAAGGACGTGCTAAAAAGTAAAGGATTCTCGTGGAGCTGTATCACCCGGAACTATTTTTATAGAAATAAAAATCTATTCTTCATGACTGGCAACAGTCAAAACGTCAGAGTTTGCTGTTCCCAGAGCGAGAACACTGCACGTTAAAGGGTTAAGGTTTTGTAAAAGTCACCTGCTGTACATTTTAAGTGTACTAATTCTGCACTGCATAATATATATATATATATATATATATATCAGGTTGTAACGAAAGTTTTCCGCCAGATTTACTTGAGTTAGCAGAGCGCTCTGCTTCTTAAATGTTCTAGTCCTCGTTCTTGAACTTTCGGTACCAAATGTTCACAATGTCGTATGATACAACAGTAGTACCTTAAGCTCTACACATGATTCGGTGTCATTCTGTAGCTGACTTTTTGCAACAGAACTGAGAGTAAATGATGGTTCAATCTGGTAGCGTGGTAGTTCCATTTCAGACACCTTATACTTAATCATAAACATATTGTTTTACAGATTTCAGAACACAGCGCTCTAAAACAAGTTTTTTTTCTTTCAAATAACAAAAATCGTTTGACAAAATATTGGCATAGACACCAACGCGAGCGAACTGTTTGTGCAGACAATACTTCCAGTGGCGGAAAACGTTCGTTACAACCTAATATATATATATATATATATAATGCGCACTGCTGAGGTAATGTACGAAATTCGAGCATTTTATACTAAAAATTTCAGGGATAGGAAAATAAATACATGCTGATATAAACCACTTTTCAATGGATCTCAAAGTGAAAAAAGTCAATTGAGATGATCACTTCAAAGGGGTCGTGCACAAATTATGAAAAAAAGAAAAGATTTTTGATAGCGTTTACCTGCAAATTTATGTATAACCCCATGCCAACTCCGTTTAAACATATCTCTGAGATTTCTTCTGACGAAAAACTGACATTTTGTACATGACCTAATTAATATACTGGGCTCATTTTACTTGGACGTTTTTAAAAGGGGACTGATAGAAATTTAAATTTTGTATTTATTCAAATTTAGTCACCGGGAAATTTTAATTGATACCATAAAATTTGTAAATTTTTAATGTATTGGTTTTGTTCGTACCTTTCTTATTTACTGCATATGCTATGATCAATATTTCATGAATAAAATCCTAGATCAGTGTTTTTGAAATACCCTGCCTATACAACTTAATGTTTTTTTCAAAATAATTATTATTATTCCACTTTCGTTTTAACATAAATTAAATCTTCTATCTTAGGTAAAAACGAAGGATAAACAGTTTCAAAAACATAGACAGTGGAATATTGTTTCAAGCATCATGTCAGTGCGATAAACTCCCAGAAATATTGGGTGGCTCATTTTACTTGAACGTTTTTAAAAGGGACTGATAGAAATTTAAATTTTGTATTTATTCATATTTAGTCACCTGGAAATTTTAATTGATACCATAAAATTCTGTATCGTTTTTGTACGTACCTTTCTTATTTACTGCATATGCCTACGATCAATATTTCAGGAATAAATGCCTATATTAGTGTTTTTGAAATACCCTGTGTATCCAACTTCATGTTGTTTTCACAGTCATTATTATTATTCCCGTTTCGTTATGACATACATTAAATCTTCCATCTTTCGTAAAAACGAAGGATAAACAGTTTCAAAAATATAGTCAGCGTAATATTGTTTCTAGCATCATGTCAGTGCGATAAACTCCCAGAAATATTGGGTTTATTGTTTTGCATTTAATAAAAGAGATCGTGCAATATAGAAATAAGTTTTTTTTTGTGTGTGAATTCATCATTTTGGAAGTTCCAACAGAACGAAAAAGAAAAACTCATTATGATGTTTTGATTAGATTAAAATACCAATTTCATGCATCACTTGTACGTGAAAAGTCGCCTTTTGTTTTGAACGAAAAAAAAAAAAAGTGAATGAATACAAAATATTACGAAATTCTTTTTCTTAAAGATAAACTAAAAAAACACATTTTTTTTAAAATAAAAAAATAAAATAATGCACTCCAGTTTTTTAAGTGTATTCTATTTCATAGATATGTTTCTGAAATCCTCATACAGTGAACTCCGGTTATAGTGAGTCTCTGGAGACCGGCGAATTTCGTTCACTATATTCGAAGTTCACTAAAACCGATGTTTCCCGATGTTGAAGAATGAAACTTAATACAAGACTAGAAAATAGTATTTAATAGAAATACTAAATGTTTTCTAAGTAAATAGACATAATGGATTGCATTTATCGTTACAGAAATATCTATTTAGTAACGCAAACATAATTAATCCCATTTGTGGAAATAATATACATTCCATTCAGTTGGCAGACGGTACTGTCCCAATGAACCGGCTATGTTACCGAATTGTTAAGCATAAGCGTGCAAGTCTAGACACTGGCAATTCACCCGTATTTCGGAACAGGTGCTTGATAATCCCTTTCTCTCTATTCAAACACAAAATAGACTCTCTTAGTAGGAATCGAACAACATCACCTCTGCCGTTCAGAAACTCATAAGTTCACTATAACCGAAGTCATGGTTCACTAAAACCGAACAATGCTGTAAACATTTCTAACGTATGTTAATCGGGACTAATGAAATGCATTTAGTATAGCCGAAAGTTCACTATATACGAAGTTGACAACACTGTATATTGTCATACAAAATGAGTAGTGCTAAACGTTAGGGTAAGTAAGTAGCTTAGGCGTATAGTACTGAAATTATTTTTGTACACAGTCGAGGGTGTTTATAAAATAGCCGATACAATTTTGGAGTGTGATAATGGAAACTAAGCTGATTCGGAATCACACAGCCACAATTCAGTTCAAATGCAGTTATGGGGTAAAAGCCTTATCAACATGCATCGGCTAATAAACATTAAAAGTAAATGAAGGGTCCACGGGAAGAACGATGAGAGTCCACTTCTCGTCAATGTTGAGGATTCTACTGCATTCTGTTGTTCATGAGTGGCACTATTAATATCCTTAATCCATAAGGGGAAAGAATGATGAGAATCCACTGAAAAGATAGCCCAAAGATATAGTTTACTGGGGAAGAACGATGAGAATCCACTGAAAAGATAGCCCAAAGATATAGGTTACTGGGGAAGAACGATGAGAATCCACTGAAAAGATAGCCCAAAGATATAGTTTACTGGGGAAGAACGATGAGAATCCACTGAAAAGATAGCCCAAAGATATAGTTTACTGGGGAAGAACGATGAGAATCCACTGAAAAGATAGCCCAAAGATACAGTTTACTGGGGAAGAACGATGAAAGTCCCGTGCGCCTTTCGATTTTTGGAGAATCAGCTGTATTGGACTCTCATCGTTCTTCCCGTGGACCCTTCAAATGTAAAAGTCCATTCTTCTTTTCTTGAGTTTCATTAGAAATGATTTTATTATGCAAAATTGCACAGCTAAAAATTACATACTGCGAAACGTCCATGAGCTACCACCTCTATTAAGCAACCCCTTCCTCCAATGACAAATTTTTAAGGCACCGGTTTTTTACTCTATCTACTTAATATTAAACGATCCTCTATAAAGACACACACAACCCTCTATAAGAGACCGAACCAGTCCCCTGTAAAAAAAATTCTAACATTTTTCCGGAAGTAAAATAAAAAAAAACTTCATTTCAAACCGTTGCTCTAATGTAAATTGACAGCAGATACAAGTGTAGGTACACATCACGTGAAAGTTTTGCAGGTTAGGCAAGAGGCATGTCTAAGAAACGATTGATTTAATTTTTATCGTTGGAACAAAGTATTGATGTGATCGAGTCACGCGAAATGGGAAATTTGGAGAGGAAAAGGGCGGTAACTTTTGGTTGTGGGAAAACCCAAAAAGCAACACTATTTTATTGTGGCAAATTCAGAATGCATGAAATAGATCAGGATAAATGCTCTTTTGTTAGTTGTAAAAAATAAAGTAGAGAGAGAAATACTCTCGGAGACAGAAAAAAGAACGAAACAAACCGAAATTTCGGTTAATAACCGAAATTTCGGTCACCGTAAACTAGGAATAAACCAAAATGGGTTTTCTAACTATTTTATTAAAATTTATATTTAAAAAATATTTTTACATAATGACAAATTTATTAGTAAGCAATTTCATAAATAACGAAACAAGCAATACTTTTTATCTTTATTTTCTTGACTATCAAATATTTGTATTTCTTAGAGCGACCACCTTCCTTTAACGACAGATTTTTCGCCGAACGAAGGGTGATCGCTCCCTAGAAGTTTCACTGTACTAATAATGATCGATTTTCGGACAGCAATTTTTATTTATAAAAATAATGAATCTCTGCGAAAGAATGGCCGTAAATTTCAGTAAGACTTCAAAACATTTTCTACGGTCTAAGAAGATAATAATGTAAATAGTCTAAAATTACGCGTTTTTATTCTTAGTATCTACATAAATTCGATTTTTCTATTGATTTAGACAAGCACCATTTGTAATAGTAACAAGTATTTTTGAAACATCCAATATACAAATAACAATATTACTATAATATAAAAACGTCTTCATGTCATTAAATTAAAATCCAGATGTCATCAAAGCATACTTGAGTATTTTTTATTAACCGACGACCACATAACCTTTTACTTCGGAACCTGTAAAGATTTTCGAAATACTCCCCCCAGGTTTCGCTCCCTTCCCCCAACGTGCATTTTTCAAACTCAGCAGAGGATTAAACACTTCAATTTTTGTTCTTCGTTTTAATTTTTAAAAGACGTAGTTTTAAAAATGTTTACTTGAAATAAAATGTTGAATACAAGCAAAAATAATAGGAAACATTCCTTTTTCACAACAAAGACACATGTAATGATTCCTTTTTGCAACCTACCACTTTTTTGGGAAAAAAAAATCGATAAGAATAGTTTATTCAATACGACCTTTTAAAAGGCTTGCGTTTGTTTTTCGTCTAAAGTCCCTCACAGTGTTACTTTCCTGTTTAGTTTCTAGTTTTGGTAAAAAAAAATATATATATATGATTCGATTCACTTTCGGGCTTTAAAAGGTTTCGCATTTTCCGTTTGTTCTTTTCAACTGGCTGTTATGTAACAGACAAATTGCGCAATAAAAGCATTGCTAACAAAACCATTACAATTACGCAATTAATAGTTTTTACTCAAACTAATGAGAAAAAAAAATAAATCGCCGATTATAAAGCAGTTTCGAACCTGATCTTATGCTGTTACAGGTATTACTTAAAGTGACCTCTTTGTGGACCCCGATTTTTTCTCGCCAAGAGTCTATAGACTATTGCTGTCTTGTGCAACCAACTTTGTTCCTCGACACTTCAAGTTTTTATCATATAATTATTAGTATTATTTTTTATGTGTGATTTTACTTGCATCTGCAAAGAATCCTAATTCTGTTGTCCAAGAAGAGCTTTGCTTCCCCCCCCCCCCTAAACAAATAAAGACAGGTTTAATCCCCGTTCAAACTCTTGCTGTCTTGCACATCTTCATTTGTTCTTCAACATTTTTATGTTTTCATAATTGTAATTTTATTATAATTATTATTTGTGTGTGTGTGATTTTACTTGCATCTGCAAAGTATCATATTCTGTGGTACACTGGTACACGAAGAGCTTTTTTTTTCTTTTCCCTTGAATAAATGAAAAGTGGTTTAAAACCTCTTTCAACTCGACAGATTTTTATACTAATGCCTGCTCGAGGTTTTTTTTTTTCCCACTGTCAAGAGTCTAGAAACTTTTGCTATCTTGTACAACTTTCTTTGATCCTTGATATTTTTAAATTTTCATCATTGTAATAATAATTATTTATTATTTTTTTTGTGTGTGTGATTTTACTTGCATCTGCAAAATATCATATTCTGTGGTACACGAAGAGCCTTTTTTTTTCTCTCGCAAATAAATAAAAACTGGTTTAAACCCCTTTCAACTTGACAGATTTTTATATTAAAATGCCTGCTCAAGGGCTTCTTTTCTTGTCAAGAAGGCTTCTTTTCTTGTCTAGAGATTACTGCTGTCTTGCACAACTTTATTTGTTCGTCGACATTTTTAAGTTTTTATCATTATAATTATTTTTACTTTGTGAATGTGATTTTACTTGTATTTGCAAAGCATCATAGTCGGTTAATACACGAAGAGCTTTGTTCGTTTTTTCTTTGAAAAAATAAATAAATGAAAGCTGGTTTAAACCCTCTTTCAACTCAAAATATTTTATAGATTAATGGCTGCTCAAGGGAAGACCCCTTCGCCCCTCTTCCTATGGATTTTTCACTGGAAAGAATAAATTAAATCTTAATGCATATCTAACTGATACAAATTCTTACAGCCTTTTGAAAGTTAACCCCCAAATGCATATACACTGAATCTTGAACTGTGTCTTTTACAGGCGCCATCACATTTGCTAACATGGGCATAGCCACCCTAGAGCCCTCCCTCCCACTATGGATGATGGACACTATGAACGCCCAGAAGTGGGAGCAAGGAGCAGCTTTTTTACCAGCTAGTATATCTTACCTCCTAGGTACCAATCTTTTTGGACCTTTGGGGCACAGAATGGGGAGGTAAATATGACACTACCTTACTTCGCATTTTATGCTGATGTTCATGTTAATAAAGTAATATCACTTCGAAAATGCAATGCGGTTTTAAAAAATAATGTATAACATAGGTTTTTTTAATTTACATACAAGTGTACAAAGAGATATGACGCAGAACAAATTCCCTAGCAAGCGCACCTGCGGAACCGAACCGGAACCAGTAGTTGTAGTGTAGAACGCTAACCGTCAAAGAACCCGGGCAACATTCTGAAATACTGAAGCACAGAGGATATACAGGGTGCTTCAACTCGGTGAAGAACCCCTATTTTTTAAAATAAATGACTCAAAACCGTATAGATAGAAGCATGAAGCAAGCAATTAAAAAAGTTGTAAGAATTTGATACAGAAGGCATTAACTTTATACTCAAATTGCGCCGATAGATGGCGATATAAGCGGCAAATACGGACGTCAGAAAGAGAGTTCAGACATTGAGAACAAGTACATCAAAACCTATTTAATATTCGCATCTTCCACACTACACTCCAGGAAAAATATTCGGGGTCAAGAGAATAAAGAAGTAAATTCACGCCTTTTCCCATAATTGTCAACGCAATAACTCTATCATCGAATTATTCGTCCAGAAAGTCAAAAACGTATTGTGTACCTGTGTGTGTGATTTCCTTAGATCCACGGACTAAGAGAGTACAGGACAATCATCCAAGCATTGTGAAAGAACTAAATGAAATTTGCCTAAAAGGTGGCGCTGGGAGTCGTACCCATTAATTTTTTGGCGCATGCGTCGTGTGCTAGTAGCTAAAACGTAAACAAATATCAACGGAAGCACCCGGAGGGAGATGCTTACGCCGTGTGTCGTCAGAGGGCGCCCATGCCGTTAATCATTAAAAGGGGTCGCATATTTTCCTTTCAGAGGCTGACGCAGTTTCTCCCGTCTGCCGCTTCCCGATGACCGTCCTAAAGCCTCTTAGTCCGTGCTTAGATCAGATCCGTATTATCGATTGAAGCTCCATCTATCAGCGCAATTGGCAACTAAAATTTGTGGCTTCTGCATCAAATTCTTCCAACGGTTAAGTCAAGAGTTAATTATCCACTCTTTATCCTTTCTCTGGATCTACTGGGAACCTAAACGTACGAAAATCTTTTTCGCTTTTGTTTGAGAAGTTAACAGCTGCACAACCAACCATTTCCAATGTCGCCAAAATATGAAAAATATAACTAGCACCTGTGCTACTTCATGGCTGGTTCTACAGATATTTGATCCAAAATGGAGACAAGTAAGCACTCTTATATAATAGCCTTAGTGTATACTGCATATTGCATTTTCTTTTAGCTAACATGTTTATTAAAAATTTACATAAAAATATGTTAAAAGGGAAGGAATGAAATTTTTTATTTCATTACAAAAAAAAAAAATTACTTATTTAGAAAATTATGTTGTCTATTTGTACTTTTAAGCACAGTGCTAGGTTTTTTTTCATTAGAATTGAAACTTCCGTTAGAGACAGGTGCATGTAATTGTTGTACACAGGTTCAAAATACATTCATTAAATCATAAGCTCAATATATTGGAATTAGTTTATGGGATCCACTAAAATTATTACTTATGACAGCAACATTTCCACTATTGAGGCAATTCATGTTTACGGCAATTAGAACTTTTTAACTTAATGCCTTTTCTTTAAATAATGTTTTATTATTATTATTTACAGGTGGTTATCTACAATGGTGGGTTTAGTGGTAATAGGAATTTGCCTTATTTTGGTAAGTAATCACCCACAAGAGCAAGATCTTGTAAAAAGTGCATAAACATTTTGGAGCACATTGTAACGTAATCAAATTATTAAAAAAAAGAAAAAAAAAAAGCTAAACCTTGATAGAAAAGAAGAATGACACTTTCTGAAGTGTCTACTCATCAAAAGCGAATGTGTAGAAACAATCTTCTGTACAAGTAGGGAGTGCGGATATGCAGGGAACGGAAGCGAAGAAAATATCGGAAAACACTGATGTAAATTTATCAAGCAACAGAAGAGATGAAAATAGCTTCTGTGATCTTGGGAACCTTTTACATACCTCGTTATCACGTGGGTCATGTGGGGCAAGCAATACGTCTGTATACGGGCGTGAACAACTACCATTTCACATCATGGTCGAACTTCATACCGGCTACCCACCTGGGCGCTCAATGGCGCCGCTCAGACCAATAAACTCTGGGGACCCTCCCATAGCTTAAAGATTGGCATTGCAATAATTCATGACAAATCGGTAATCCAGTGGATTGTCACCTGATTCTAATAGTCTGACACACGTCATTGAGTGCCTAGGGTCGTATCAAGATTGGCCGAGCATTCGCATGCAATGACGTAAAAAATTAAGTTTGCACCGAAGATGAGGTTTCAGCGGGGCCATCCTGATTCTACCGGGCACTCCGAAAGAGGCCTACGGACGTTTCCTCATTGGTTAGATTCGGCCTTTAGATGACGTATCTAAGTGTTGGAACCAATAAGTGAGCATCCGTAGGCCTCTTTGGATGACTCATCGGAGTGCACAAGCAGGCCCGGTAGAATTACGATGACACCGGCTATAGGCATGGTAAAAGATGTATTCTTGTAGAGCTAAGAATTCGTGCCGGGAAATTTATTTACTTCATAGTACAATTGCCTTATTGCAATGTAAAGCAGAAATTTTGTTTCGTCTTAATAGCACTGATAGTCGAATTGTAAATATCCCTGGCTACTGTAAGTTACATATTTACATATAGGGGAGAAAATCATTTAGTTGGGACAGCTTGATTAATTCTATTGTTCATGTGTTAAATCTTATCTGCAAATGCATATACACTGATTACCCAATATACATTTCTGAAGTGTATAACCCTATAATATTCAGTAGCCATTCAGTAAACAATTGTATTAATGTATTGTGTCATGTGTATTGTAATTTTCTGGATAGGAAAAAAATTACCTAATTTGTATTTTAGTGACTGGAATACAATACTTACATTTATGGCTCATGTAAAAAGGGGATAGTAATAATTACGTTCTTTTATAATAACATATGTATAGTTAAAAATAAATAACTTTAAGTTTTAACTTTACAGATCCCAATGGCAAAAAATATTACACACCTCATTGGTCCAAATGCTGGTATTGGTTTCGCTATAGGTAATGTACTTTTCACACTGTACTGGGTTTCTTTGATAGTAGTTACTGACTAAGTGAGTGCGCATTTGTCATGCTGTGTCACTGTTATGTACTAATTATGACGTGCTTCTTTTAGGTATGGTAGATTCATCCATGATGCCTATGTTGGGATACTTAGTCGACATACGGCACACATCCATATATGGCAGTGTATACGCAATCGGTGACGTAGCATTTTGTGTTGGTTTCGCTGTGGGTGAGTTAGAAACGGAAAAATATATTGAGTAATAACTTAAAAATACTTCCTGCATAACAGTATAACGCAAAATGCTTTAGTTACGTTGTACTAGTACTTATACACACAATCTAATATGCTTCATTTAGACACCACTTACACTAACATTGCATAACTATCGAATATACCATACTTATTCGATATATTCTTTACCTTACTAGTACACTTAAAGTTATTTTCAGTTATTGTTAATAATATACCATTATTTTTGAGAAGAAAGTAATCATGTGACGTTTCTGCAACATACACAATCTAAAATGTTCCATTTAAATATCGCTTACACTTACAAATGCAAAATTAAATACACTCGCTTACACTACAAATGACATATCGACCCAATACACCTTAGTACACTTAAAGTTATTTTTGGATTAATGTATCATTATTTTTTATATGAAAAATAATCATGCAATGTTTCTGCAACATAATTGTTTCTTTTTCAGTGTTTTGTTTCGTTTGCGGATACAAAGATATTACTAAACATTTTTTGAAAGTTATTCATAAAGCTTACAGGAAACTAGCACGTGTTTCAGTGTTTTTACACATAAAACAAGAAACGTATCAGTAAAGTAATATTTAGGTAATCCTTAAAGCATATAAAAGCATGTTACTATGTCAGCCCACTACTACGTAGCAAAGAATATGACAACAATGTCACGTTTCGCGAAAGCATTTTTGTGTAGTGTCACGAAATATTCTGTGCTTATGCTATGCAAGTAATAGATTTCTCAGATCGAAATTAAGTATTCTGAGTTGCATGGATCATGTAACACAGAAAGTAAGTGATAAAAGTAGCTGAAAGAGTTGATTTTATGAAAGCCAAATTTTTTCAAAGCCAATACAATAATTTTTAAAAACCTTTCAGTTTGCAACACTATTAACTGAATAGGGACTTAGGAGTTCTTCAAAGCATTTCAAATTCACTCTTCCAAACCTCTAGAAAGAGAGACTGAATCAATTACAGAGAAACACGCCAAGTAAATAAATAGGAAATATTGTTATTGCGAAGAGATAAGAAGGCAACCAGAAAAACAAAAGTAAATTTATACACAAGAGCTGTACCTCATAATTTTCTAAGTGTAACTTTAAGATGTGTTACTTGCGGATTATTACAGCCTCTAAGTTCGCTTGTTGACATAAGGATTATGCCAAAATCGCAACTATACTTTAGGACTGCAAACGTTTTCGTGGATTTTACCACCACCATCTTGGCGATATATCTTAATTGTTTTGTGATTGAATTATAGGGGCGCTATAAGACGCAAGTAAGATTTTTATAAAGTACCTTCTCTTTTACACAAGAGCTGTACCTCATAATTTTCTAAGTGTAACTTTAAGATGCGTTACTTGCGGATTATTACAGCCTCTAAGCTGGCTTGGTGACATAAGGATTATGCCAAAATCGCAGCTATGCTTTAGGACTGCAAACGTTTTCGTGAGATTTTACCACCAACATCTTGGCGATGTATCTTAATTGCTTTGTTATTGAATTTTAGGGCCGCTATAATACACAAGTAAGATTTTTATAAAGTATCTTCTCTCTTACCCAACCAATGCATCTCGAATTGCCAACTAACAGATTGCCTACAGAGTAAAACTAACACAATTCGTTAAATGTGGTAATTATATTTTATTATAGGTGGGATATCATTATTTCGTTATATGTGGTGTACCTGATTTTTTTAAGTCGGAAAGTAACATTTGAAATTATTTTTAAATTTAAATAATAATGATTACAGCAATTACTATTGTTATTCTAGGTCCTATGCTGAGTGGAAGTATAGTTAAAGCTATTGGCTTTAAAGGGTAAGTTGACAAAATGAAACTTATTTTTCTATTGAAAATATGTCAAGTAAACAGTTGCATGGCAACCATTTTAAAATACTATGGGTATTGAGCAAATCTAAAGGTATGAAAGATATGGATCAACATAATATTTAATATTGCTACATTATAAGTCTAGCCCGTTTCATGAGTTGGAATAAACATGATTCAATAATTATTTTGTTAAAATTTAAGTAAATTAACCGCGTATTTCGAAAAAAAATCATGTGAGTTTGTTACATAAGTACGCACAAATAAACTGCGTCAGATAATTCGAATTTTAAAAATAGTTTTCTACATAAGCTGTACACTAAAATAAACGATAAACCTCTATCAGTTACGAAACTTAAACATTCTTAAAAATCGAAAATTTAGCAGAATGTGTCAGTCTTCATAAAATATTTTGCTATGCAATTCTATGTTTAAGATTTTTTCTGAAAATTTCATAAAAGACACCGTTTTTTTTTTTCATTAATATCAGTGTTTAGTGCAGCTTATAACGAATCATTCTGGATTTTTTTTCGAATCCCTGGTTCAAGTAGCTTATTTTAATTTCTGTAAGTAGTCTGTGAGGTCGACTTTTCTTTCTTTCATATTAAAATCTAAGAAAAATGCATGTATTTTAAAACGCTCAGCTATTATGACAGGAACATTTACGTTAGCGTTACGTTACGTGCATATTTTTAAGAGATTTTAATTTTTTTAATATATACACCAGGGCTACTCCGAAAAAAAAACACACCCCGCATTTGAAAGGGGGGCTAAAACAAAAAGAATTGCCAAGAGTAACTTGTTTATTAAAACAACACAAAATGATATACAGATAGTTTGTAAACTAAGGACTGTGTTAACTTTTGAATGACGCTGTACTAATGAATGACACAATTTCAGACATCATCTTGAAATGTGCACCACTAAGCAATGGAGAATACTCACCAGCTGTGGCGTACGCACAGCTGGTGAGTATTCTCGATAGTGAATATACTACTTTATAATTTGACACATATCAGAGTAATATGCGTCAAAGTAATTTGTTTATTTATTTCCCCCACACAAAATGGTATACAGATAGTTTGTAAACTAAGGACTGTGTTAACTTTTGAATGACGCTGTACTAATGAATGACACAATTTCAGACATCATCTTGAAATGTGCACCACTAAGCAATGGAGAATACTCACCAGCTGTGGCGTACGCACAGCTGGTGAGTATTCTCGATAATGAATATACTACTTTATTATTTGACACATATCAGAGTAATATGCGTCAAAGTAATTTGTTTATTTATTTCCCAGTAATCTTAAGCCTTTACACAGTGGTGTAACGGAGCACCCCCACCAGTAGCCGACACTGCTCGCTAAGGGTTCATTTTCAAAACATAGTCATTACAAACTGTTGTCATACTCAGTATATATATGTATATATTAAAATAAACAAGTGTTATGTGCAATTTTTTTGGTTTTACTATCCTTTCCGGTGCGTGAGTTTTCTTTGGATCACCCTGTATTTTTCTGTTAACATCGCGTTATTGCGATTCACGAAAATTTTCCTTCTTTCAATTTCAGGTTAGTTTACACAATTGCAGTAATATGCTTTATTTATGCTCCACTCATGTTCCTGTTAAGAAAGCCTCCTGGAAGAGCTGAAGATCAGGTTAGTGTGATAATACGCAAATCCTTTAATAGGCTATTTTTTTAAAAAATCAATTGATAATTGGTGCAGGTTTGTGAAAGTATTTCCTTCCCTACCATTTCATTTAAGAAAATGAGAATTCTAGGATCGTGACATAGTAAAAATCAGCATTTCGCTGCATGGTAATCAGTTACTTAGGCAGTGTTTTTTTTTTTGTGTGTGTGTGTGGGGGGGGGCTGGGTTTATTTAAATATAGAGAAGAGTAGAGTATTATGGAATACCCTTTACATTTCAACATCTAACTTTTCAGGTTTTTGCATAAAATCCCCCAAATCATCATAAGTACGTACTATAAGTACTTGTAATGAAATGTAATTTGTAAAGAAAAATACTATTTATTTTGTTGTTATAGAAAAATTTATGTTTTAAAAAAGGTTACAGATGGGGATGAATACGAAATAGTCGGGTAACATATGGAATACGTGGTTTAAGTAGTGGAAAAATTTATTATATTTCATAAAACATAGTTATTTTTAACTATAAAACCATATTTTAAGGATTAAGTTCGAATAATTTCTGCTTCGAGTCATTTTACAGAAGTCACATGCAATCTTCTTTCTCTGCTTCGACACAGTCAAGGTGAGACCACAGAGCTGAAGCACTGAGTCCAAATTTCTCCTCGTTGAGCTTCGGAAATTTTTCCGTTACAGAAGATACATTCAGTATCCTTGTTTTGCGGTTCTTTAGTGGATGGCACGAAATCAATTACAATATTACCCAGCATTCCGTAATACCCAACACGCCCTCTAGGAAAATGGGCCTTTAAACTGATGGGAAAAACACAGTCAGTTAACCCTTTAACGCGCAGTGTTCCTGCTCTGGGAACACCAAACTCTGACGTTTTGACTGTTTCCAGTCCCGAAGAACAGATTGGATTTCTATAAAAATAGTTGCGGGTGACATAGCTCCGCGAGAATCCTTTACTTTTTAGCACGTCATTTCCCGTAAAAAAATGGTCACGATTATTTTTAACAGCACTGACATCTGCTGAAAAATGGAAGAATGCAGAGAACAGCTGGATAGATTGCCCAATTCTGAAAAAAGGGCAGCCGGTGCCGTCGCTCGACTTAACTACCAGTAAGATGGCGGACGATCGAAACGTTCATCGCGCGCCACAGATCTAGAGACCCTTTTTTGAGGACAGCTGGCTGTGGCACACACCAGGTTGATAAACATGAGTCCTCAGTCGTTACACGTTGCACACATGTATGCCTCGATTTGCACGGTGAATATTTTGAATGCCATTTTATATAAACATATGTTTATATAAAAAGACATAAGCAGTAAATTTAGAACACACGTTCATGCTTCCAAAAAAAGTTGTTTTCCTACACGCTATGGGACGTTTCTACTTTTTTAAGTCTTTTTCTAAAAAACTATGGGCCGTAGAAGTGCATAGGAGGATCTAACATTTATTATTACGAAATTACCCGCACAAGCTGGCTGTGCCGGGCACAGCCAGCTGTCGTAAAAAAAAGGGTCTCTAGATCTGTGGCACGCGATGAACGTTTCGATCGTCCGCCATCTTACTGGTAGTTAAGTCGAGCGATGGCAACGGGTGCCCTTTTTTCAGCATTGGGAAAGGGTTGTGCCTCAAAGGGTTAAAAACCAACCACAGCACAACAAACTACAATTCTGTTAGTACACATTATGGGTAATATCAATATTCAAGTCACGTGTATACTAGTAGGTTAAAATGTTTGAAAACTTATCTGGAAAAACTCTTGAAAATCCCAAAACACACTTTATTCTGTAAGGAGTGGTTCGACAACAACAAGCGTTCAACTCTCTAGGGATGGACGCGAGACGACTTTTTGCGAGACGAGACAGAGATTTACAGCTTTTTGCGAGACGAGACAAGCATTTTTAACATTTTGATATAGGGATTTTTGCGAGACGAGACAAGCTTTTCGGCTGTTTTGCGAGACGCGAGACTCCAATTTTTCGTCTCGCGTCCATCCCTACAACTCTCACTGCATTGTAGCATGGGAATCTTTCCAAAGTAGTTTATGGTATAACAGAACCTAACACAGCCAGAAACTTGATATACCATATATATTTCCCGACTATTTCATAACACCCTCCTCTTCTCTATAGTAAATAGAACACCAGAAAGTCTATTTTTCACCAAATTTCCGTGAAATCATACGATTGATGTTTTGGTATCGATACCAATGAACGATTACTTCAGCAAGGAGGCATTTCGCTTAGAGTAGAAACCCTAGAAATATGTAGAACCGCGAAAGTCGCCAATTGTAAGTACAGATAGATTTACATTAGTAGTAGAGATAAATAGATATGAGTAAAATTAAATTTCGCCAATGTCCTAACTAGGCGTATTTTGGTGCTTTTGAAAGGGGTTTATGATATGGGTACATCGCCCACCTAAGCTAAATGAATACTGTTCTGGATGCAATTGGTAATCTTTGGGCACAAGAATGTCGGCTTGAGCCAACGGTATCTATTAGCCTTAGATTAGAGCAGTGGTTCCTAACCTTTTCACCTAGAGAACCCTTATCGAAATTCCGAAAGAAATTGGCAAACTTCTTGTATAGTCGCTGTATACTGGTGTATTATTTTTGCGAACCTCTTTATGCACCTTAAGAACCTCTTGTTGGGAACCTTTAATGCCTAGCGTAGACACTAAAAGTTCCTTACTTGATTTAATACACAATATAAGTTTCTTATATTGGGTATTAAGTCAAAGTTGCTCGAATTCTATCTGCTTAATGAAGTGTGATTTGAGCGGAAAGCTTTTTAAGGGATTCTAACGCGCATTCACGTTACATGCGGAGAAAATCCTTTGCTCGATAAGCCCGAACCTTCAAACTCCATAAATCTTCCACGTTCTATGTCTTTATCCATTCGGAAATGATGGGGCTAGAAAATTTCTTAAGAAGAAAGTTACAGTTAATTCAACTCATAATTGTAAAGCAACAGATTCATTTACAATATTATGCATCTTATGTTAAAGAGGAAAAAAAAAAAAAAAAACCTTGCTATTTGATGCCTGTTGTTATTGCATATTAACCACTGAAAGCATGATATGAAATCTTCTGAGCGTAAAAATGAACACGATGTTATTTAAACTCTGCAATAGTTTTGTAAATATTGTTGATGGCTCCAGCGTCGAAGATGTTATCGTAACTACATAGTACCGTACCCTGCTTGTCCAGCGCATCAAATTTTCCGAGAGTTTCATATGTTCTAACTTAGGATAATGCGAATTTTTTAGGTCAACAACCTTTTGCAATGGAACAGTTGCGATTACTTTATATGAGAGATGGTATCGACTGTTAAACAAAAAATCTGGAGTGACTCCACTCGACTTTCCGAACACTTACGCTTAAGATCATTACCAAGCACTTAAATAAAATTTAATCGATGAATAATTCAAACATATATACCAAATTGAAACTCAATCGAATGCACCGTTTAAACGCTTGCGCACTTTCAAGAATTTCTCCCCATATGCCATTATGCCATAACATAAAAGAAAGTTTTGTCGTAGCCCTTTAGGAGAACTATAAGTCCTATACACACCAAAATCAATACCGGTCTTAGGATGGTGGTTTATATCATGTATACCGAATTTGAGCTCAATCGAATGTATCGTTTAAACGCTAGCGCACTTTCAAGAAATTCCCCCCATAGGCCATAATCTAAAAGAAATCTTTGTCGTAGCCCTGTAGAAAAACTATAAGTCCTATACACACCGAAATCAATACCGGTCTTGCAACGGTGGTTTATAACATGTATACCCAATTTGAGCTCAATCGAATCTACCGTTTAAACGCTAGCGCACTTTCAAGAAATTCCACCCATAGGCCATAATGTAAAAGAAATCTTTGTCATAGCCCTGTAGAAAAACTATAAGTCCTATACACACCAAAATCAATACCGGTCTTGCGACGGTGGTTTATGACATATATATCCAATTTTAGCTCAATCGAATGCTCCGTTCAGGAGCTATCGTGTTCACTCACATACACACAAACACACATACACATACACACACACACACACACACATACACACATACATCTCGTAAAAATAGCATAAATGGATTCAGAAGCCCTCAAAACGTGTAAAAACACCAAAATCTCGAAGTAGAATTTTTTCATCATTACAATACTTTCCTTACATGGTACATGTTCGGAAAGTAAAAAGGGATTTAAAATGCCCATAGTAATATAACAAACACCGAACAGTAATGTTGATCACAGAGCTCAGAAGAAAGTTTTTGGTTTACCATACATTTTTCGGTATATTTTAGAGTTGGCTAATGCTGAAACCAGTCACCAGGAAAGTATGTAATTTAGTGAATCGCTAAACTAGGCTGAACAGATTATTTTTCCCGCTTTTTTGTCGAGATAAGGAAAAAAAAATAAGGGTTCGTAAAATTATCATTCAAACTGATAGATCTCAAAAACTATTTGAACTAGAGACATCAAACCAAAGCGAGGTTTCAGGAAACCTTAAAGAGTATATTATATACTTTTGGGGGATTTTCTTTTAATAATTACACTTATTATTAAATGATCAATAAAGATATTATAATTCATTAGTTTAATGTTTTCGGTGACTTACAATCAGCGAAATAATATATGTTGTGGTATTTGACATGCCCTATTTACTCATAAAAATTGCGTTTAGTTAAGTTGGGGCAACATTTTGAAAAAAAAATTAAATTAATTATGGAGAACGTCACACAACCCTAGTAGCACAACTAGTTCAAAAAACGTTCCAATTACGTTGGAAACACGTTTTTTGACGTTAAAAAACGTGTTTTAAACGTCTTTTGGACTAATTGTGCTACTAGGGAAGGAGATATGAAACTGGATATACATTATTTGATGAACGAAAATTACGGTAAAAGATTAGAGAAAAAAGAAAGTCAGTTTTTAATTATTACTTTGATTAACTTCTCTGCATTAAATAAGCTAAAAAATAATCTTAATCATCATCACATTGTAATTAATTACAGTAGGAATATTTTTGTCTCAAATATCTTTGTTAATACCTCATCAGGACTCCGAATTTTGGATAACTACCGTATATATGATAAATACCAAATTGCAGTTGCAACAACGGAGCAACATCCCACTGTGCGGTTACCATTGGGACAATCGCAGCAATAAAGCTGGATGCTTCTGTAATCAGTGCCATCAGAAACGTAATCAATGCAAACACGATAGACTTTATTGCTGACGTACTTTACTTCTGCTTTACTTTTACTTCTGCTTTAATTATGTTGGGTGCTGATTTTACAGATTGTATCGAAAGATCGTTTAGATCAGCGGTGCGCAAACCGGGGGTCGCGAAATAATTTTTGGGGGTCGCCAAGTTCAAAGAGATTCAAATTTATGAAAAATCTGCAATTATTCATTTCAAAGAACTGAAATAATACAAGAGAAGAAAATGACAATTATTATTTCACGAGCGCGATATCCGCGATCGCTATCACGGGGCTTCAAAACCACGTTATCATGCATAGTGATCTGCAAATTGATCATGCATAGTGATCATACATAGTGATCTTCAAAATTATTTTCCATTAAAACAAAACATCGATCTCGATTGGATCCAGAGAATGACTTACGATTTGCGAATTCCAATACAGATCCGAGCATAGAAACAATCATGAGCTCTTTGCAAGCACATATTTCACATTGACTTTTTATGATGTAAAGTTTTTTTAAAATTATTTTTCATTAAAAAATATTTATATCCATGTGCATATATAAAGCATTGTTTACTAAAATTATGTGTTCATTCATTAACTCATTTTTATGGTGTTACAACTTTTATAACATTTTTATGGTGGTTTATAAGTTTGGTGTGCTCTGGTTGGGATATATAAAGCATTGTTTATTAAAATTATGTTTTGATTCATTAACTCATTTTTATGATGTTACAACTTTTATAACATTTTTATGGTGGTTTATAAGTTTGGTGTGCTATTTTAAAAACGCGTTATTTCAATCGATGACGTCACGACACTCTTTTAAAAACACCCTGTAAGAGCAACTACCAGAAAGAATTTCTATGTAACTTCGTTTTCAATTAAAGAAAATGTCTACTGTCTATCCAGTGGTCGTGACAAAATTATACTCAAAATAGGGGGTCGCAGATGAAAATAGTTTGCGCACCACTGGTTTAGATCATCCAGGAGTTCGGCTAAATAAGATACAGCTTGTGCAAATTGAAAAGAACCTCTGAAGAGAATCTTTACTTAAACGCGGAAAATCAAGTAACTCAAATGCCGTCAAACGTCTAAGCGTAGTTTTTACTTTCCGAACATGTACCATGTAAGGAAAGTATTGTAATGATGAAAAAATTCGAATTCGAGATTTTGGTGTATTGACACGTTTTGAGGTCTTCTGAATTCATTTATGCTATTTTTACGAGATGTATGTATGTATGTGTGTATGTGTGTGTGTGTGTGTGTGTGTGTGTGTGTGTGTGTGTGTGTGTGTGTGTATGTGTGTTTGTGTGTATGTGAGTGAACACGATAGCTCCTGAACAGGGCATGCGATTGAGCTCAAATTGGGTATATATGTCATAAACCACCGTCGCAAGACCGGTATTGATTTTGGTGTGTATAGGACTTACAGTTTTTCTACAGGGCTACGACAAAGATTTCTTTTACATTATGGCCTATGGAGGAAAATTTTGGAAAGTGCGCTAGCGTTTAAACGGTACATTCGATGGAGCTCAAATTGGGTATACATGTTATAAACCACCATTGTAAGACCGGTATTGATTTTGATGTTTATAGGACTTATAGTTTTTCTACAGGGCTACGACAAAGATTTCTTTTACATTATGGCCTATGGGGAGAAATTCTTGAAAGTGCGCTAGCGTTTAAACGGTACATTCGATCGAGCCTCAATTTGGTATATATGTTTGAATTATTCATCGATTAAAATTTATTTAAATGCTTGGTAATGATCTTAATCGTAAGTGTTCGGAAAGTCGAGTGGAGTCACTCCAGATTTTTTTTTTTTTTTTTCGATTCCAACGCTTACTGAAAGCTTATTGGGTGAGATTATCTTCTACTCCCATCTTATTTTTCTGAAAAATTATATTAATTTCATCAAGTTTACTGTTTTACGGCTTCTTTCATAAAATTATCCATTTCAAGGAAGCATAAAATCTTCTGATTAATAATGAAATAAAATTTCATGCACGTTATGCCAAACCTCTGAAGACTTCATTTCTAATAAATTTTACTAAACCTTTGTATTTCCTAAACATTGCTGGAGCACCATCTGTCAGTTAACTGAAGTTTTAATGAGCAACACAGGACCTTAGACGGCTGTGTGATATCGGAAAACAACTACCCTGATTGAAATTTTTGGATTAGTTAGCATAAGCTCTAAGTCATGCAGAATTTTTGCTTATTTACTCACAATTTATTTCATATATTTTCAATCCCTTTTTCCTTTGCGTTTTTCATTTTCAAGTCTGCCCTAGCAAAAATCCAATTCTGTTATCATAGAACCTTGCTAGTTGCTAGCAAAGTTTTAGTAGCTTGCACAGAAAACTAAACTTTTCTGATAATTTTAATATTTTTTCCTAATTTTTAAAGATTTTACTAGCATACTCTTTTTTTTGTGCATTTTCGGAAAGTTTGTACAGTTTATGTTAAATCAATATAGCTTTAAAACCTTTAAATCTGATATTTTACTAAATTTATGGCAGTTTATATTGAAAAAAAATTCATTAATAATTTTTTTTAACCTGCATAAGTTACGAAATTATCTGGCAAAGTAAAATCTGAAACAGTTAGAAAATGGAAAAGAGGAAAGTTAAATATATCTAGTATATTATAATTATTAAATATATCATGCTACATATGTTAAGATAGCGAGAATCTATTCAGGGTTGGCTTTTTTTCCACTTTTTTGAAAAAGGTCCAGGGCAGTGGATGAAATTGTGCAAAATGAAAAAAAGTGAATAAAATGAAAATCCATTGAATTTGAATAAATATATTTCTGTAGTATGTTAAAATTGTTCTCCTATCCTGTGGTATATTAGAATTGCTCTTACATTTAATAACGAATAAAAATATTTAAAAAGCTAATCATTAAAAAAACAGGGTGGCCAACAAACTATATTTTTCAAACTACCCGACATTTCTTAGACATTCCAGGACAGAATACACAAAATCTAGCTAAGTCGCAAAATAAGACTAATTTTTGCGACTTACCTGATATTTATAGTATTTTGATTTAACCTTTCACATAAACTAGAAAATATGCAGAATTTGAATAGCCTAGCAGTTTGATTAATTAGGATTACTATGTATTTGGATTCAGAAATCGCAACTCAGTTGTTTTACCTAGACAACATACAATATTTACAGGTCAGTCAACGTTAAGCACTCCCATCTCGCTCCCGTAATATTTCCGGGTTAGAGAGTTCTAAAGTTAAGCGCCAGAAAGATTAGGGCATTTCAATTCTTATGCACGGAATTTTTTCTTGTATCAAAATGTCCAAAACCTTAAAATAAATGCATATATTCTGCAAACAATTATATTTATACAATATTTTTTGAATAAAAATATAGGTACTTATATGACCGTTTGCGGGAAAATAATACGAAAAGAAACAGTTTGAGGAGCATTTTGCTTTTTTGTGGAGAATTTTAATAATCAAAGTAAAAAAAAAGTATCTAAATAGTTATAACTGCCGACATAAACTGGTGTTTATCGCCATAATTTAAACTACACTTGGATTTTTAACTATATTTCCCAAATAATCAAAACTAGAACACACTATAGTTTACTAGCAGATATAGATCTAGACATAACATAAAATTCCTTTAGTCACAGGAATTACTGATTTTACATTTTTTCTTAATTAAACTAACGTTTAATGCAGATACTAATAATTGTGATTACACAAAACTGAGGAAGGAAATACAAAGCAAAACAACTTTGTTGCAGAGTAGCTTTGCAAAATGCAAAGCAGCTCGTAGACCACTATTAATTATAACAATATAACCTCTGAGAGCAGCCTACCTATTAAGTTTAAGGCATTAAATATTACTCTCAAAGGAAGAATTTTACTACCCAGCTACGCCACCATTCTGGCAAGGAACTGGGTAGAACCATTAACATTTTTTTTAACAGATATTTTTCTTTTTTTACAATTTTTACAGTTACTATAACCCACCATTAATTACACTACTCAACAGCCAATTTGCCTCTAGGATGTAATACATCAATTAGTATGTATTTTGGTGTATAGAATTCGAATCTACCTTTCAAAATGCTCTAGCACGTAAGATTTTCGAGTTTTTAAGGATTTTTATTTATTTTTTTTTCTTAATTTCACTACTTTCCGTTCTTTTATTTTAATGCATAATTTTTAATTTTTTTTTTCTAAAGTTTGGTACAAGAGTGCTGTAAGATCAACAAATTGTCACTTGATGTCAGATGTTACACATGCAAGTGTTATTCTTTAGATGGACAGATAATCCAGTAGTGCGAAATAAACATTAAGACCTAGTGAATGCTGAAACACGCATGGTGCAATTACTATCGTATTTATCTCAGCCTAAGAATGTATTGAGAGTTTTTTTAATAAGTGAGTGTTTCTATTGAGAGGTATTTTTATTTTAAAATTGCTTTATAAATATATTTAAAACTTACATTTACTAAAAATAACAACATGTAAACATAGTTGTTGTCTTAACCATCCCGACAACTTTTCTTATGTCTGTGAGAAATTCACCCTAAAGTCAAAAAAAGAAAAAAAAACAATTACTGATTTGATTAAGAAGGCCTATAAATTATACTTTAATAGTCCTCTTGGTGATCAAGATAAAACTTTTGCGCCTCGTATTCGTGCATAACATGTACTACTACTTTAACCAAGTGACTGAAAGGAAAATGCCGAGATATGCAATTCTCAATTCCTATGGTGTGGAGTTAGCCTAAGGATCATTTTCCAGCCTATAACTTCTCTCTCACAAATATCGCAGGCATTCTCTATCAAAATTAGACATTAAATAAAGTATAAAATGTATCTTAAGTGCATTTGCCGGTGACATAATGAAAGGTTGCCTGTTCCTGCCTATAATCTGCAAAACATAGAATCAGAAACAATGTCAAATGAATCTGAAGACGCTGATCAAGAACCTCTAGAAAATATTCCCCTCATTCTCAAGATTCTTCGCCTCAGCCGTTTAGTCAAAAGGAGTTGAACAATTTGCTTCGCGATCTAAGACTTACAAAACAGCAAGCTGAACTTCTGCAAGTCGAACTTCTGCTGAGTCGAGACTGCAACGACGAAACCTTCTAGCTCCAGGTATAAAAATTCCCTGTTTGAGATCAAAAGGTACTTCATTTGCTCAATATTTCGACATGCAGAATTCAGTGTGTGTATGTAGAGATGTCAATGGTCTGCTGATGCAGCTAGGTGTAAAACATAACCATCAGGAATAGTCACTCTTTATTGACTCTAGGTAAACCAGATTGAAAGCAATACTACTGCATAGTGGCAATACTTTTCCATCTGTGACTGGCTCGTGCAGTAGAAGTGAAAGAAACTTATGAAACTTTGGCCACTATACAGTAAAGTGGCTTTTAAGGAAATCACATGTAACTGTAAAGGAAAATGTGAAAAATACTCCACGGGTTGAGCCCAATAAAATCATTTTGCCTCCGATTCATGTCAAGTTGGGTTTTATGAAGAACTTTGTTAAAGCTCTGGATAAATGAGGTCAGGTCTTCAATCATTTGAAAGAAAAGTTTCTGAGTGAAGCAAACAGACAAACGTCTGAGTGACGTCTGAGTGACAAACTGAGTGAAGCAAAGTTAAAAGAAAGTATATTTATTGGACCACAAATAGAAAAATTGTTCAGCGATCCATCGTTTGATATCAGACTGACAAATATCGAGTTAGAGGCTTGGACCTCATTCAAACCAAGTGGGAAGGGCATTTTGGACAGGAAAAAAAGATGATATCTATGTTGGCATGTGTATACATATAAATACCAATGTATACATATAAAGTAATATTGAATTATTAAGTTCTTAATATGAATTTCTTGTTAGTTTCAATCCGATCGAATTTTGCCGGTATTGCTTCTGATTTTCCTGTGCCTCTTTGAAATGTGACGTGATAGACATAAATTGATTTTACCAGTGAATTCAGCACACCGAAATTAAGTAAATCCACCCATTTACAAACCAGAGGCAGAAAAAAAAGTTGAAATTTGTTGACTAGTGTTATAAATAAATACCACTGTAAATGAAAAGTAAAATGTAAAAATTGATAAGAAAAACGTAAATGTAGAAAAATAAGCTACTAAAAAAAAATTTTCAGACATGTAGGTATGTCAAGGGGTACAAAAGGTCCTCTTTTTTAGATTACAGTTTTAAATGTCATCTATTCAGTTCCTCTTTTATTTTTATTTATTTTCTTTTAAACCATTTGTTACTGAATTACCTGATTTTTTCCAGACACTGCCAATTGCTTGATCCCTGATAATTCCAGGTTGGTGACTACTCTAAAAAAGTATCTACACATTAATCTAAATTGCACTTCTAATTCCGCACGTCTAATTCAATTGCACATTAAATAATAAAGATCTATTATATATATAAAATAATACATATGTATAAAATATTTTGTTTGGGACAGTTTTTCTAGTATTTTTCCAACACAAAAAAAAATAAGACAACTTTGGTCTGTGTATAATTTGGTTGTGTTATTTAATTTTATTGTCTTATTAAAGCAGTTAACCTGATTCAACTTGATTCAGACGTTCAAGCACAAGTTTTCTGCATGCATCAATAATGTAACCCCCACAGCAAGTACGTAGAAATAGTTACTACATTTAAAAGGTAAATTTTAATACTGTCAAGATACGTCACACAGCAGAAAGGAGCACTTCTGTACTACCTCATTACATAGCAGCAGGGTGAAAAAAATCATGATTTTTTAAAAATAAAATATAAATCAGACTTTTTTTTAAATAAAGTCAGATTTTAAAAAAATAATGAGATCAAATATTTTAAATAAGATTAACTGTTTCATATGAGGAGTATAGACAACTAAATATCTAGTTGTGTATAGTATGTTTGTAAATAAAATATTGCTTTGGTATGCAAATAAAATAATTTTGTCCCAAGTGGATTATATCGGAAGCATAGCAAAACTGAGTGACTGATTTTATGTCGACTTACCTTTACAAATTTAAAAGCGAAGCTTTCAGAAATAACTTTATGTAATTCACATGCAATAATAATTGTATTATGCACAACCCCTTTTAGCTTTTGGGCCTTAGAAATCCAAATGTATGGTACGGTATCAAGGGCCAATCAAGTAATACGTTCTTTTAAATAATATAGTCTTAAAAACAATATATTAAAGACTAATTGATAGAAATTGATAGACTAATTGATTCCAAATGTCTATTTATAGTTTTCTTTGAAAATTAATTTTTTGAAAATATGATGGCACACAGGAAAGGCAATTGGATGATTACACAGTGTTGTGAGTGTTTACACCATGTCCGCAACAACTTCGATTGATCATAACTAACCAAAAAATTGAGTTAGAAGGATGATTTTTCCTTTCTTTTATTTTTTTTTAATAGCGTGTTACATTTTTTACCAATAAAACAAAGGCCTGAGCCATTTTTTTTGTGCTAGACCAATCGAACTCATTACGGACATGACATATACGCTAAAAATTTATTTCATGGAATCCAATATGTGTTTAAAACATGCAAGTAGCTGTCGTAAAAAAAAAAGGTCTCTAGATCTGTGGCACGCGATGAGCGTTTCGATCGGCCGCCATCTTGCTGGTAGTTAAGTCGAGCTATGGCAACGGCTGCCCTTTTTTCAGCATTGGGAAAGGGTTACGCCTCAAAGGGTTAATACACATAACTGTTTTTCTTACGACGTTTATCATATTTTTTTCTTATGACTTTTTTTTCCCCTTGACTTTCTCTCAGACTCTGCTGAAGGACACGTCAGTCCGATACGTGAGTTACACAAACGACGAATCCCCGGAAGAGGAGGACTTCAGGAAGCCACAACTCCAGCAGCAGCAAGCGTGGGTCAAGTGATGTCCTCAGTCCTCCTAGATTACTACTTACACTGCGTCAATCCCCTGAATCTTATCTTTCCTCTCAATCCTCGATGATGCTGGTCTGGAAAACAAACGAGTTATATCGAACTGGTGGCTACCATTGTTCTTTTGCCTTTTAAAAAAAAAAAACAAAGAAATTTAAATATATATATTGATATTGGTCCCTTCATCACTTCGTCAGTTTAAAATAGTGTGCTGCCAAAGTCAAATGACTAAATACAGAAATAAAAGTTTAAGAAAGCCTTAGAGGTATTTTTTTAAATTTTGGGTCTTATTAATGATTACACTTGTTATTTTTAATTTTATGACAAATTTATTTTCTATGCTATTGACTACAAATGATACATTATAAATTTTATTGTTTGGATTAGTAACATTTCATTTTAAAGTTTCCTTTTTATTAATTTATTTCATATTATTTTTTAAATGCAGGTATATACTTAGATTACCTTATGACTGTGCTTCGTTATTTAACATAGTCGATTTCATTTCAAATTCTAATGATAATACATACGCTTCTAATTATAACGCATTTATAACATTTATTATTTAGTTAAACAGTTTATTGAAAGCACTGCACTTTATTCTAAATTTCTATTGATTTATTTTATAGTGCAGGCAGATATATAGGTTATCTTATAACCTTATTGAGTACATAATGTATTTGGACTTTTAACAAGAAAAATATAAAAGTAAGAATATCTCACAAGTGCATACGGATAGTAATTAAAAACGTATAATTTTCAATTACTTACTTTCAATATTATATACATTCAATAATAACACTATACTTTCGATATTATTACTTTCAATAGAGAGAGAGTTATACTTTCAATAATAACACTTAAATTCTTCGAAATATTATGAAATTTAATACTAAAATAAATAAATTAATTAATTAACATAATACTTAGTTATTAGTAACTAAATTAATTTTTGCTTTTTAAACGAACAAAGAGAAAAATAAGTCATGACAATATATAAATAAAACAATAAAATAAAATAAAATAAAAAATTGTAAATGTAAGTGATAAAATATAAATTAATAATGATAATGATAATAAAATACAAATTAAATTTAAGGATTAATTAATTTTAATTTTTACAAGAAATAATATAAGTCTGTCATAAGGATTAAAAATAACAAGCATAAATGCAACTAACAGCATGTGATAGTATTTTGAGGCATGAGTTAATAATTTGCCAATATGATAAATGACCAATAATTTAGTTTTTACATGTGCTAAATAAGAATATGTCATAAGATTTTAATAATAATAACTACCAGAAATGCAAATAATGTGCGACAGGAATTCGCGGCATGAGTGCTTAATAATCTGGTCGGTGACTGGTACGCACATCAAAAACTGACGAGGAAGATGAAGTACCGTGCTTTCATTGTTGCTGATGTCCCAATGCTTGCTGCATTCTATGTCGATGCGCATGTTGTTCGGACCCCCCTCTTTCTTCTGGGAAAAAATTGTTATTTGATATAATATATATGAAATATTTTCACAATGTCAGTATAGTTATTGTATGGTATGTAATCTGTGGTATGCTCTTACAAACTTTAGAGATATAATTATCGTGTAAATCTGATATTTTTAATATTTTTATTATTATTTATTATTATTACTAAACAATTATTCTTATATATTTATTATTGTGATAAAGCACTTAATCGGATTTTTTAAAATCGTTGTTGTTGTATTATTTAATAATTAATCTTTAAAAACGCAAAATTTGGCTTATTGATGAATTGGAAAGATAAATCATGCAATTTAAAGTATAGAAAAATTACAGTAACTGTATGTTATAAAATATGCGCAAGGATAATTTTAATACCATTAAACAATTACTCATATATTTCTTATTATATTGACATTATCAAACATTTAACTCTATATATTTATTATCGTTGGGATTATAGTTGTATTACCAAATAATTATTATAAACTCAAGAAATGGTTTATTGATAAAATTTTAAAAATAAATTATGCTGCATAATGTACATGAAAGTTTGAGTAATTATTCTACGATGATTCGATATCGGGTCTTCAATTTAAAAAAATATATTTCAAACCCATAGAATTGCACAAATAAAATAAAAATGAACACTTTAATAGACATATTAATTAAATTGCTGATAATTAAAATTATAATTGCTTATGATGTCTCCTTCGAATAAATTTTTATATATGGTTTAAAAAATGTGTGGAATAAAAATTTAGTTTGATGCAAACTTTAACAAGTATAGTATAGAAATGTTTTTCATAAAATAGTTTTTATAGAAAACGCGATAATTATGTATCTCAAATTGTAAGTGTGCTCATACCTTTGTGTGTAACAAATATTTCAATCTATTTTCAAAATGATATTTTATAAGTCTTTCTTGTTCAAATTAAATTAAATTAAATTAAATTTTTACAATTTAAGCACATTCAGTCTTATGTAAGAGTGTGTAAAAATATCTCGCTGCTCTTATATTGTTTTTTAATTTAAGCTTCGAGGATATTTTAAGATCAAAATATGGTTTGCTAATAATATAAGTCACTTGGATAAGTTTAACAGTATATCAGAAAACTGGAATTCAAAAGTATTCAAAATTGGTAGATTTTTGTTAACTACTTTTGTTTACAACTGCTAACTAATAATCTGTTTCTTTTTAAAATGCACGAGACTTATATAAGTTGCAACATCATTATTAAAATCACATTTTATGTAAGCTTAATCCAAAAAATATTTGAGCCTTAAATAAAAAAAAAGAATAGAAATTTAGAATTGAGCAAAACTGACTGATATATTTATAATTGATTTATTAAGTTTAATTAGGTTTCATACATTGATGCGATTCTTAAAAAATAGAGATTTAAATGATACTAATAAATATTTATTAATAACTTATTTAATTAGATACATCGCATTAAAACAAGTTTATACAAAAATAACAACACAGTTATTCATCCTGATTTATGCAATTCATATTTGTTAAGTTTTAATACATGCACGGATTTTTAATGAAAAAATATTTTTAACAGACACCATTTAAAATGGAAGCCAAAAATATGTCTTAGATTTTTACCCAAGGACCTTGTGGATAGTAAAAATGATGATAGGTTCAAAGTAAAATGAAACTAGAACCTGTAGTTTTATGTTATTAATTTTATAAAATACAAACATGCTTGTTTTTAATGCATATTTTATATAATAAAAAGCATAATTTTCCACTAAAGAAACGAAAGATTTTATCATATCTGGTTATTTTTATATCTCATTCGAAGCAAAAAAATAGTCACTATCTCACAAGTGCAGTAATATTTTTAAAAAATGACAGTTGCTTATAATTGTTTGTATTGTAATACTTTTTCAACCTCTACCCTATGTGTATTGTTCCCAACTTTTGACGATTCTTTATCGAATATCTGTATTATAATTTGACACAATTTTAAACTATGTGCCAAAGCTTTTTTCGAGTAATTCTTGGGGTTAATTGTTGATTCAGATATGAATATTGTGTTTGTGTTTAAAGTATGTGATAACATCTACTTATTATGATATTGTTAATATTGTAAATAAACAAGAAATATGGAAATGATCTCCCGTGTCTTTTTTTAAAATTAAAACACACATAACTCCAGGTTTTGAAAAGAAACAAATAGGATTTTCTCCTAAAATTCTCCTAAAAAAGAAAAATACGATTATCTCCTAATATCCTCCTAGAAAAAGGAACAAATAGGATTAACTCCTAAAAGCTCTTTTACTGAGGAATGTTTGTTTTGGACTAAAACAACACCTAACTCCAGGTTTTGAAAAGAAACAAATAGGATTATCTCCTAAAATCCCCCTAAAAAAGAAACAAATAGGAGTATCTCCTTAAATTCTCCTAAAAAAAAGAAACAAATAGGATTAATTCCTAAATTTCTCCTAAAAAAGAGACAAATAGGATTATCTCCTAATATCCTCCTAAAAAAAGAAACAAATATGATTAAATCCTAAAAGCCCATTTATTGAGGAATGTTTGTTTTGGACTAAACCAACATCTAACTCCGTGTTTTGAAAAGAAACAAATAGAATTATTTCCTAAAATCCCCCTAAAAAAGAAAAAAATAGTATCATCTCCTAAAATTCTCCTAAAAAAGAAACAAATAGGATTCTCTCCTAATATCCTCGTAGAAAAATAAACAAATAGGATTAACTCCTAAAAGCCCATTTATTGGGGAATGTTTGTTTTGGACTAAAACAACACTTAACTCTAGGTTTTGAAAAGGAACGAATAGAATTATTTCCTAAAATCCTCCTAAAAAAAGAAACAAATAGAATTATCTCCTAAAAGCCCATTTATTGATGAATTTTTTTTTTGGATGCAAACAACATTTAACTCCAAGTTTTGAAAACAAACGAATAGGATTATCTCCTACAATATCCCATTAACATTATAAAGTTTCTCAGTTTGTATACTTGTTACTCATTCGCACTGAAACGGTGCGCGGGATTTGTATAAAATTTGGAATGGAGGCAGAGCGGCTATCCTGAATTAAAACATAGGTTTACCTTTTATGCTCATTAAAAAAGAAACGTCCACTGTTCCCGTGATTTTTAAAGCACAGTAGTAACGTAAAAACATTTTCAAAATTTTGAATATCGTTGTTGTCAAATGAATATCTGCTATGTACCTTTTTTTGGAGATTTCGACATTTTGACTATAATGACTAGTTTACTAACCAAATTTTCATATAAAAAAGACTTTCATGTGACTTGAACGGAAGGAGAAATGATTATCTTTTGGATAAAACACGACACCGCAAGAGGTCACAGTTTTATCGCTTATGATCCCCAGTCAATAAAGGTATAGTATTGCTATAAATAATTGTTTTGCTCTTTCTGAATTCGTTCTATTACGTTACTGTGTTGGAAATCGCGAAGAAACAAATAAGCGTTTTATCCATTCTATTCTTCGCATTAGTATCCACAAGGTGTCCTTATCTCGCTCCATTTTCGAGATAGAAATGATAACTCCAGTTTTCTCACCAGATGGCGCCGTAAGTGGTTTCATTCAGTAGCGCATAGCTACTTTACTATACCTAGACACCCCTTTTATGAATATAGCAGCAGCCGCTCGGAAGCTAAGACGAGGGCAAGGGACTTCAGTGGGCATACTGTATATTAGGGTGGGGCAAACCACAATTGCCTCAAGCAGACATTAATAAATTGAAGGTCGCTCATGTACTAATTACTATGATAATTCTTTTTCCTATTTTGTGTCATGTCTAGGGGTCGCAACTTGTAAAAACGCATGAAATAGCATATTTAATTTATAAAAAAAATAGTATTATTATTACATTGAAGTCATGAAAAGCCTTTAATTGTTACAATATTGTACTATACAATGTATATTGTATAATATATAATAGAATACTGTCGTAATTCATGACTTTTCATGATCCCATTGTAATAATAATAATTTTATTACTTTCTAATAGAGTAAAATAATAAATTTAATACTGAAAAATAATAGTTATTATTATTATTACAATAGGGTCAGGAAAAGTCATTAATTGCTGCATTATTGTATTATACAAATGCACGCAATACATACATTGTAGAGCTATTGATGGAGCAAATATAAGCAACTGGGATGCCTCTTTGATTGCACGTGCCGTTCTGATGCTTTGCATCCCAGCAAAGTGAGCCACGAAAGATCTGTTTGGAGAAAAAAGTCAGTTGAGGCAAACAAAGAAAAAAATCAAGAAACTGTTTGCCTTGTTTTTGACGAAAAGGTAGATGCAACTCTTACAAAATGTGCACGAGCACGTGCAGGCTCTGCGGTACACATTCTTCGAAAAATTAAAGAAGAAAACTGTGCCCTGGTCTCCTTTCCTAGCTGATCTTATGTTGAAAATATTGTTCCTGCATTAGCAAAGTCAGCTGATATTTCACTAGAAATTTTGTCTGTGCTTAGAGACAGTAAGCCAGGATCAACATTACGAGCACATTTTGTCATGGAACAGTTGTGAGTAACGGTAAGAAAGATGGAGTAATTCGGAACATTAACTACATCTACGGAGAAACTGGTTAATTACTGGAGAAACTCCAGTGGTTAATTTGCTTAATGCATGCCAATGAATTCACTTTGAGGAAATTAATAGAAGTCGTGAACGGGAATAAAACTGGTCCAAAAACTTCAGATGGCAGATAGCAAGCATGTTGGAATTCGACCCACAAGATAAACCAATCATTGAGTTTTCTATCGTTTGAGGTATTGCCCTTGAAGTAGAAGATACAATAATGAATGTTCAAAGTACAGATCAGATGTACTTGCTTAAAATATATCTACTGATTCAACGCGGTTACAATGCTAGTGATAGTTGCATTTCTTATTTGTAGACCGCTCAGCTTGATACAGTCAGCTATGCCTGATGGCTAAGGAAAGCCAGTCAATTGCTTAGGCTGTGTTACTGCTTGTCAATAATTTCCTTCCAATAATATGCGAAGAATTGCGAAATTCATACTGAATTTTTATGCCCCGTCGTGGTTTTATATCAAATCTCAACCGACATGCCACGAAGGAGCCAAGAACCTCTTCCTCGTACTATCATTGTAAAAGAAACGTGACAAAACTGATTAGGGATGGACGCGAGACGACTTTTTGCGAGACGAGACAGAGATTTACAGCTATTTTGCGAGACGAGACAAGCATTTTCAACATTATGATATAGGGATTTTTGCGAGACGAGACAAAGCTTTTAGGCTGTTTTGCGAGACGCGAGACGCCAATTTTTCGTCTCGCGTCCATCCCTAAAAACTGATCAAACTGTCATCGCTCCAGTACTTCAGAACAACGGCTACTTTTACGATCCTGAGAATATTTTGTTCGCAGCCATTAGCGATAACAATGAAAATATCAGTAAATTTGCATGCGAAAAAATTCTCCTGGCTCTAAATAATCACTCAAACGATAGAATTCGTTACTTTATCAAGAAGACAGTATGCGTTAACTTAACATTTGAGTCTTATATAAGCATGGTTAACAGGGAAAAGTGCGATTTTGACGCACCTCCACTTCTGCAAAGTATTACGTCAGAAATTATTGACATATTGTGTTTTCGGGATTGTGTTTCAGATATAGTTACGAGAAAACGGTGACATATACAGGGTGTCCCAAAAAGGTGGTAACGGGCTTTAATTTTTACTTTCCGAACATGTACCATGTAAGGAAAGTATTGTAATCATGAAAAAATTCGAATTCGAGATTTTGGTGTATTGACACGTTTTGAGGTCTTCTGAATTCCTTTATGCTATTTTTACGAGATGTATGTATGTATGTGTGTATGTGTGTGTGTGTGTGTGTATGTGTGTTTGTGTGTATGTGAGTGAACACGATAGCTCCTGAACAGGGCATGCGATTGAGCTCAAATTGGGTATATATGTTATAAACCACCGTCGCAAGACCGGTATTGATTTTGGTGTGTATAGGACTTACAGTTTTTCTACAGGGCTACGACAAAGATTTCTTTTACATTATGGCCTATGGAGGAAAATTCTGGAAAGTGCGCTAGCGTTTAAACGGTACATTCGATTGAGCTCAAATTGGGTATACATGTTATAAACCACCGTCGCAAGACCTGTATTGATTTTGATGTGTATAGGACTTACAGTTTTTCTACAGGGATAAAATAAAGATTTCTTTTACATTATGGCCTATGGGGAGAAATTCTTGAAAGTGCGCTAGCGTTTAAACGGTAGATTCGATTGAGCTCAAATTGGTATATATGTTTGAATTATTCATCGATTAAAATTTATTTAAATGCTTGGTAATGATCTTAATCGTAAGTGTTCGGAAAGTCGAGTGGAGTCACTCCGGATTTTTTATCTATTAGAGATACGTGGGCAGTGTAAATGGAAAAAATGTTCAAAATAAGGTCGGAAATGAAACATCGGTAAGAAAAGATTCTTTTTTGCTTATTTACAAAAAGTTACGCTTTTTAAATTTTTATACGACCTCGTACATTTCCAATTAGTGCCCCATACAGTGAGGCGACACACCAAATTTGAGCCTTTCATCACACGAAGTCGCAGAGATATCTTTAAAGAAAGATGATCGGAGACTATAGATGATTTTGTATGTAAACGTCTATTCCTAGAGTGAAAAAAAAAGATTTTCTTTCGTAATATAGGCACGACCCCTGAAATGTGATCATTCGACATGATATTTTTTCCTCGAGAGCAAGAGTTATATTTATCCTCATTTCTCTGATACTTTTTAAGGTATAATTATGAAATTTTATATTTCCCCTTATTAGTGTATGGACTCTTTTTACCAACTGGGATTTCTTTCGTACGGGGGGTTGTATAAAAATTTAAGAGTGTAACTTTTCAAAATTAACGAGAGGAATTTTTTCATAACCCTCTCGTCACCCTGAACCTCATATGAGGCTATTACTTCAAATAGCAATATTTAGAGAGAAAGCAATTGAATTTAGTATTTTTTTTTTCTTTCAGTGATATCAATATCACTCATTCATGTAGAAAGTATATGAGGCTCTTAACTAGATGCATAAATCGTGCCTAGATTGCAGTACTAGTCCATTTAGATCATTTTTTACAGTTTTCGCTTCATTGTTTCAGGAGAAAAATTAAGAAAATATTTACGCTGCTTTTTTACCGTTTTTTTTCTTTTTAAGGTAAGTATAGCTTTTTTCTTATTCCTCAACCTTTACCTAATATGTGTATCCTTTAAAATTAATTTTAGCATAACAAAATGCTTCGAAAATGTAGAAATTAATATTAGAAAAATCTAATATAAATCGACATTAGAAAAAATATTTTTGCATGATTTATAATAGTATTTCAGATGCATTAAATGCTAGACAGATTTTTTTTTTTTCTCTGATTTTTCATAATTCGGTGACGAGAGGGTTAATGGAGTATTATTTCCGACCTTATTTCTAACATTTTTTTTTCAATTAACACTACCCCCTTTTCTCTAATAGATGAAGAATTAGGTTACAAAGTCACCAGGTTACAAGTCCATTACCACCTTTTTTAGGCCAACCAGTATAAGAAATTTATTTTCGCTGCAACATTTGGCTTGAAATGAACCACCGATTTACGCTTATCCGAGAATTGAACTCAATTCTCTTTTCACTTTCCGCAACACCTCACACTATATTCTATCTTCTAAAGAACAGGATAAAAAAAAAAATTGTATATGATCACTATCAAATTAAAGGAACTAAGTGTTATGAAATTTCACATGCTCTCCTACAAATACAATAGAAGTAGCATTCAAAAATAAAATAGAAAAAGGAGAAAAAATATGCATATATCTTTTTTTACGAGGTTTCATGTGTTGATTTTTGTAATGATGTTCGGGAAATAATCAATAGTCGCTGGCGATTATAAATTCAATTATTGTTTTGCAATGTGTAAACACAGTGTACTATAGGAGGAAACATAATTTTCAATTTGATTTCTATAAAAAAAAAGTTACGAAAATATATTCCAGTGATTACAACATTGCTAGTTTCATTTTTTATATGCTAGTATAAATATAATTTGACTGTCACAGTTTCTGACGAAAATGAATAAGATTATGTCGCATGCTATTCTTTTCTTGTAAGTACGTTTTTTTTTATGTTGACTAAAATAATAACTATTTTTTTTTTTCAACTTGTTCAGTGTGAAGAATATAATTCAATAATTAATGAGTCTTATCCAAATAAATACTAATATAACAAACATTTTAAAATGCTACATGTTTCATTAATTCACAAGTATCCTATTAACACTTTCAGACACAGCGTCCTCAACTGAGGACACAAAAATTACCTATACAGACGTTCGTTTGTGCACATTAAGAAACTTCTGGAATATTTAATAATCAGGATTATATATATATATAATATCAGGATTATATTATATTATTATTTAAATACACATTAAATCTCTATTATCAAAGCAAAATTGTTTAATTCAAAGAGAAATTATTTAATCAAATCTGAAAGGGTTAAAAAAAGTTTTGTAAATAAATGCAATACCAAATCTTTTCTTCTCTTTTCTTTGTGTAAAATATATTTTAGTAAATTGCTATTAAAATAATTTTTTCTTTATGAATTATTCTTTAAAACTAAAATTTATTTCGTGACTTAAATCATTTGTAATAGTTTTTCTCTCTTTAGTTATATATATTTTAAAATATTCTCTTGATGCAAAGACAAGTATTTCAAGTAGCGTATCTTAGCCATATACTTTAAGTTGCTGAAGTAAGGACTGGTTTTCACATACCTTTGTTGAAAGAACTAGTTCCTAAATTCTGGTGCAACGTTCATAAACTTTTTACTGAACAACATAAATACAAAGAAAAATATCATTTTCCTCGTGCAGTGGTGTAGCCAGAAATTTTTTATGGGGGAGGGGGGGGGGTTACAACTACCGCAACTCACATGTATATGTGTGTGTGACAAGGGAGTGAAGAACATGCATTTTGTACTGCAAAAAAATTCCTCATGGGGGATGTGACCCCCCCTATTCCCCCTTTGGCTACGCCATTGCCTCCCTCTATTTGTTTTAGTAGGTTTCCTATGCTATTTTTATTAAAAGAATTTTATATTATTTACGGATACCAAAGATACAAATCAGCAGCGTAAACAAATTCGCCTTCTAAATGATTGATTTCTTCGTAAGTTTGAAGAAAGTGTAGTGACTGACGCATGACCTTTTATCATGCAGTTATCGCAACTATATTTCCTCAAACGTTACAGATTCAAGGCAGTCCTGAATGATTGCAAACTGCAGTTTCGGCAAGATCATTTACTGCTTGTCATGTCTTTATTAGGACCTGATCCAGAAAAATCATCTGAGGGTGGGAGGTTTCGTTTTCCAGCAGTAAAATGAAGCTACCTTTAATGATATTCCTCGTACGCACAATGCAAAGGTTTCTCATTGTGGCTTAACCCTTTAACGCGCAGTGATCCCGCTCTGGGAACACCAAACTCTGACGTTCTGACTGTTGCCAGTCACGAAGAATCGATTGGATTTTTATAAAAATAGTGGCGGGTGACACAGCTCCACGAGAACCCTTTACTTTTTAGTACGTCACTTCGCGTAAAAAATGATCACGATTATTTTTAACAGCACTGATATCTGATGAAAAATGGAAGAATGCGAGACCAGCTCGATAGATTGCCCAATGCTCAAAAACGGGCAGCCGTTGCCATCGCTCGACTTAACTACCAGCAAGATGGCGGACGATCGAAACGTTCATCGCGTGCCACAGATCTAGAGACCCTTTTTTGACGACAGCTGGCTGTGCGCGGCACAGCCAGCTCTGGCTGTCGTCAAAAAAAGGGTCTCTAGATCTGTGGCACGTGATGAACGTTTCGATCTTCCGCCATCTTGCTGGTAGTTAAGTCGAGCGATGGCAACGGCTGCCCGTTTTTCAGCATTGGGAAAGGGTTGCGCCTCAAAGGGTTAAAACGGGACGATATCTTTATCTTACCAATCTTGATTTAATTTTTTTTTGTTTAATTTGCGTATGTACATTAGAAGACAACTTGAATTAATTGAGCACAAAACTAAAATTGTCTCTAAATTTTGTAATAATAAATGTCAGATCCTCCTGTGCACTTCTACGGCACATAGTTTTGGAGAAAAAGACTTTAAAATGTAAAAACGTCCCATAGCGTGTTGGAAAACAACTTTTATTGGAAGCATGAACATGTGTTCTAAATCTACTGCTTGTTATGTCTTTTTAGATAAACATATGTTTATATAAAATGGCATTCAAAATATTCACCGTGTAAATGGAGGCATACACGCGTGCAACGAGTAACGACTGAGGGCTCATGTTTTATCAACCTGGTGTGTGCCACAGCCAGCTGTCGTCAAAAAAGGGTCTCTAGATCTGTGGCACGCGATGAACGTTTCGGTCGTCCGCCATCTTGCTGGTAGTTAAGTCGAGCGATGGCAACGGTTGCCCTTTTTTCAGCATTGTTCTCGCATTCTTCCATTTTTCAGCAGATGTCAGTGCTGTTAAAAATAACCGTGACCATTTTTTTTACGGGATAAAAAGTAAAGGATTCTCGTAGAGCTAGGTCACCCGCAACCATATTTTATAGAAATCAAATCTATTCTTAGTGACTGGCAACAGTCAAAACGTCATAATTTGGTGTTCCTACCGCGCGTTAAAGGGTTATACGACATTAAAACAACCAGCAGCTCTGACATACACCACGATTAACGTCATCCCCGCTAACCCCCGCCCGCTCAACTTCAGTCTGACTGGCTTTAGCGCATAGATTGCAATTACAAAAAATCTGGAGTGACTCCACTCGACTTTCCGAACACTTACGATTAAGATCATTACCAAGCACTTAAATAAATTTTAATCGATGAATAATTCAAACATATATACCAAATTGAAACTCAATCGAATGCACCGTTTAAACGCTTGCGCACTTTCAGGAATTTCTCCCCATATGCCATTACGCCATAACATAAAAGAAAGTTTTGTCGTAGCCCTTTAGGAGAACTATAAGTCCTATACACACCAAAATCAATACCGGTCTTGCGACGGTGGTTTATAACATGTATACCGAATTTGAGCTCAATCGAATGTATCGTTTAAACGCTAGCGCACTTTCAAGAAATTCCCCCCATAGGCCATAATGTAAAAGAAATCTTTGTCGTAGCCCTGTAGAAAAACTATAAGTCCTCTACACACCAAAATCAATACCGGTCTTGCAACGGTGGTTTATAACATGTATACCCAATTTGAGCTCAATCGAATCTACCGTTTAAACGCTAGCGCACTTTCAAGAAATTCCCCCCATAGGCCATAATGTAAAAGAAATCTTTGTCGTAGCCCTGTAGAAAAACTATAAGTCCTATACACACCCAAATCAATACCGGTCTTGCGACGGTGGTTTATGACATATATATCCAATTTGAGCTCAATCGAATGCTCCGTTCAGGAGCTATCGTGTTCACTCACATACACACAAACACACATACACACGCACACACACACATACACACATACATACATACATCTCGTAAAAATAGCATAAATGGATTCAGAAGCCCTCAAAACGTGTAAAAACACCAAAATCTCGAAGTCGAATTTTTTCATGATTACAATACTTTCCTTACATGGTACATGTTCGGAAAGTAAAAACTGACGAAAAGAAAGAGCAAGAAAAAAAAAGTGTCGTATATTGTGCTATGACACAATCAACTGACCCATGAAAAACCTTAGAATTCAAGAGTGAATAGAAAATTGTAACGTGAACAGTTTTTTGTTTGTTTGTTTGTTTTGTTTGTCGTGATTCGTCCAATAAAATTCGTTGTGTTGATTAAATGTGTAATACAGTTGATGATTTCTCACTGGCTTCAATGTTGCAATGATGACTTTTCAAACGTTTTGAAATATATAGAACCATTTTATAATACGGATACCTCATTTTTGCACTGCATTTTTTGAAAACAAATTAAAGCTAGGGACAATGTTCATGCGTTGCGACATCTTTAACCTCGACTTTCTTTTTTTCTGGTATAAATATCGTTTTGAGTGCGGTAGTCTCAGACCAAAATGAGTAAAAAGTTTTTGTCGTATGCAATCATCGTCTTGTAAGTACAGTTTTTTAGTTTTATATAAAATAACTAATTATTTTTCTCGGTTGCTTCAAAGACCATATAGAAGTATCGATTATCCGAAAATTTCGATTAAAAAAAATCGTCTAGTCTTAACTTTGCGATAATCGATGCTCTGCAGTACTTAAATATTCATCTACGGTGATACAAATAATAATAGAGTGTGTGTGAGTGAGGAAGATAGCTCAGTCGAATGCACGGTTTAGGAGCTCAAAGTTGGTATATAAATCATAGACCACTCTCGCACAACAGGTATCGATTTTGATGTGTCTAGAACATGTATAGTTTTTTTTTTTTTTAATAGGGCTGCAAAAAATAATTCTTATACATTACGGCCTATGGATGCAAACGTCTGAAAGTACGCTAGCGTTCGATTTCGATTGAGAGCAAATTGGCTACGTATATCATAGGTCACGGTCACATGATCTGAATACATTTTGGTGTGTGTGTGTTCAGCAGATAAGTTCTTCACAGGGTAACAAAAGAAAATTCTTATACATTACGACTTATGCACGCAAACAATTCAAAATGCGTTAGTGTCTAAATGATGCTTTCGAATAAGCTCAAATTGGGTAGGTCATCGTCATCCTCACGCAACCTGTATAGATTTTGGTGTGTGTAGGATTTAGAGTTTTTGTACAGGGTTGCAAAAAAGAATTTTTATACATATTTATGCAAAACCCAGAATTATAATATTACATCAACAATTTCAAACTAAGTTTTAGTTCGCGTAGTGTTTTTTAACGATTTTAAACGAAGTTCGAATTTTCTCGCTTACTTTTACACTAATTTAAGCATAACTTAAAAATTAGGCTTCTGCCACAAATTGAATTCTATTTTATACTCTTGATGACACAATATTGTTCGATTTTCTAAATCCAAATATTACTTACGATTCAAATATTTAAAGAGATGCAGATCCAAATACAAATAAATGAAAAGGTAAGTGTATGTAAATTAGCACAAATTTCTGAAAGTTTTTGTAAAACTTTTCAGTTACGTTAAAGACGGTTTACTACTTCGTCTTGTTTGTCAATCCATTCCCTCTCTGCTTTGAATAGACAAAGACTGTTTTGGTGTTTATAAAGGAGAACTTCGATTATCCAAAATTCTGTTATCCGAGACTGTCTATTAACCAAAATTCGTTTTTGAGAAATTTGAGTTTTTTTTTTTTTTTTTTTTTTTTTTTTTTTAACTCTGTTGAACTAATAATATTAAGTAAACTTTTCCTTTTACACATATTCTTCTCGAAAGGTGAAAAAAAAAAGAGTTATTTGTGAAATTCTTGCTTTCACCTTTGTGGTGTCCTCGCCGTGAGGACACAATTCTGATTTGACTGTTTTGATGCACGAAAAATAAATTTAAGTTCAATAAAAAATATTTAAGGAGGACATAGTTACACGAGAGTCCCTTTCTGTTTAAGCACATCATTTCCCGTAAAAATGGTCGATTATTTGTAAAATGGTCAGGACTATTTTTAACAGCACTGGCATCTTGCTGAAAACTGAATACGATGGAAATACATTGATATAGAAGAACAACTGGATAGACTGCCGAATGGTGGAAAAAGGGCAGCCTTTGCCATTGCTTGATTTAACTACCAGCAATATGGCAGCCGATCGGATCGTTCATCGCGTGTCACACATTTAGAGGCCATACTTTTGACGCCAATACAGTACACATGTACACAACATGAAAGTTTGAATGGTATCACATTCCTGGCAGTGTGACCGTACGCTTTTTACTTTCCGAACATGTACCATGTAAGGAAAGTATTGTAATCATGAAAAAATTCGAATTCGAGATTTTGGTGTATTTACACGTTTTGAGGTCTTCTGAATTCATTTATGCTATTTTTACGAGATGTATGGTATGTATGTGTGTGTGTGTGTGTGTGTGTGTGTGTGTGTGTATGTGAGTGAACACGATAGCTCCTGAACAGGGCATGCGATTGAGCTCAAATTGGGTATATATGTTATAAACCACCGTCGCAAGACCGGTATTGATTTTGGTGTGTATAGGACTTACAGTTTTTTTACAGGGCTACGACAAAGATTTCTTTTACATTATGGCCTATGGAGGAAAATTCTGGAAAGTGCGCTAGCGTTTAAACGGTACATTCGATTGAGCTCAAATTGGGTATACATATTATAAACCACCTTCGCAAGACCGGTATTGATTTTGATGTGTATAGGACTTACAGTTTTTCTACAGGGCTACGGCAAAGATTTCTTTTACATTATGGCCTATGGAGGAAAATTTTGGAAAGTGCGCTAGCGTTTAAACGGTACATTCGATTGATCTCAAATTGGGTATACATGTTATAAACCACCATTGTAAGACCGGTATTGATTTTGATGTTTATAGGAGTTATAGTTTTTCTACAGGGCTACGACAAAGATTTCTTTTACATTATGGCCTATGGGGAGAAATTCTTGAAAGTGCGCTAGCGTTTAAACGGTACATTCGATCGAGCTTCAATTTGGTATATATGTTTGAATTATTCATCGATTAAAATTTATTTAAATGCTTGGTAATGATCTTAATCGTAAGTGTTCGGAAAGTCGAGTGGAGTCACTCCAGATTTTTCTTTTGATATTATTTCCACGGAATATATAACTGTTCATCTTTCTTTTTTTAATACACGGTGATCACAAATAAAGTTTCTCTTATTCAGAGCGATGTGCAGCAAGAACAACTGGTCAGATGGCCAAAATCAGAAGAAAAAAAAACCTTAATGAAATCCTAGGAGAGCGATTTCTGTGGGGGGAAAAAATCAAAAAATTACCACCAAATGAAATTTTACAATGTTTTGATGTGAACGAAACTAAGCGGTACAGAAAAATGTATAAGTGCAACTACTGCAAAACATTTTCGTAGTTCCCTTTATACTCCGATACCTGAAACCAGGGGCGTAGCCAGGGAGGGGGATATCGCGATATATCCCCCCCCCCGAAATTTTTGGATTAGTGATGAAATTCCGTCTATTTATACACATATAAGTTCATATCCCCCCGAAATATTTTCCAGGTGCATATCCCCCCCCCCGAAAAATTTTCCTGGCTACGCGCCTGCCTGAAACCTTAGAATGGCATGCTCCACTGCTGATTGCAGTGCATAAGGCACTTATCTGTTCGTCAACACTGAAATTTTTCCATCGTTCTTGCACTTTTTGAATTTCTTTTAAACCCTTTAACGCGCAGTGTTCTCGCTCTGGGAACACCAAACTCTGACGTTTTGACTGTTGCCAGTCACGAAGAATCGATTGGATTTCTATAAAAATAGTTGCGGGTGACATAGCTCCACGAGAATCCTTTACTTTTTAGCACGTCATTTCCCGTAAAAGAATTGTCAAGATTATTTTTAACAGCACTGACATCTGCTGAAAAATGGAAGAATGCGAGACCAGCTGGATAGATTGCCCAGTGCTCTAAAAAGAGCAGCCGTTGCCATCGCTCGACTTAACGACCAGCAAGAGGGCGGACGATCGAAACGTTCATCGCGTGCCACAGATCTAGAGACCCTTTTTCGACGCAGCTTTCTGTGCCGTACAGCCAGCTGTCGTCAAAAAAGGGTCTCTGGATCTGTGGCACGCGATGAACGTTTCGATCGTCCGCCATCTTGCTGGTAGTTAAGTCGAGCGATGACAACGGCTGCCCTTTCTTCAGCATTGGGCAATCTTTCCAGCTGTTCTCGCATTCTTCCATTTTTCAGCAGATGTCAGTGCTGTTAAAAATAATCGTGACCATTTTTTTTTACGGGAAATGACGCGCTAAAAAGTAATGGATTCACGTGGAGCTATCTCACCCGCCACTATTTTTATAGAAATCAAATATATTCTTCGTGATTGGCAACAGTCAAAACGTCAGAGTTTGGTGTTTCCAGAGCGGGAACACTGCGCCTAAAAGGGTTAAATAGTTTTACTTTGTGGAAGTAAAACTGTAATGACGTCATTTTCGTAGGCCCAATGATGACGTCAAATCTTGAGTTGTCAGGCTTTCTATATCTAGAGACCCTTTTTCGACGCAGCTTTCTGTGCCGTGCAGCCAGCTGTCGTCAAAAAAGGGTCTCTGGATCTGTGGCACGCGATGATCGTTTCGATCGTCCGCCATCTTGCTGGTAGTTAAGTCGAGCGATGACAACGGCTGCCCTTTTTTCAGCATTGGGAAAGGGTTGCGCATCAAAGGGTCAAAGAAGAGTGATAAACAGATTGAAATGTTTCAAAAGATGGTGGGTGATGAAGCAATATAGGGCGTGATTAAGGGCGTGAGCAAATAGGGCGTATTTATTCGTGATCAAGGGATTAGATTACATAAGATTTTGCAAGAATTATGTCGTCGCGTCAGCTTACAGTGCAGTGTAACGCACGATTTTGCTGAGTATTAAAAGCATTCTCTGGCGGAAAGAATAATGAAGAGGTTGTGAAGCAGATGTTTTATATCTCTGCGTGTACTGTTCCACCAGCTTAAGCTTGCCCATGGACGTAAACGCGCATGCGTAACTGAACGAGTCCAGTGAGAAAATAGGGGTTAGGATACAAAACAGAGGGAATGTTTATAAGTTGTGGAGAGTTTTGGGAACCAAGGGAAAAACGGTATCCGGCGAGCAATTTTGTTTCCGACAAAAGGAAATTAGTACTGATGGTCTAATATTAGGTTGTAAGGAAAGTTTTTCGCCACTCCAAGTATTGCCTGCACAAGTAGTTCGCGTTGGTGTCTTTGCCAATATTTTGTAAAACGATTTTTGTTACTTGAAAGAAAAGACTTGTTTTAGATCTCTGTGTTGTGAAATCCGTAAAACAATATCGTTATGATTAAGTATACGGTGTCTGAAATGGAACTACCACGCTACCAGATTGATCCATCATTTACTCTCAGTTCTGTCGCAAAAAGTCAGCTACAGAATGACACTGAATCATGTGTACAACTTAAGATATTACTGTTGTATCATATGACATTGTGAAGATTTGGTACCGAAAGTTCAAAAACGAGGACTAGGATATTAAAGAAGCAAAACGCTCTGACCAGACTACTGATGCTGATGAGGCCCGCCTACGAGAATTTGTGGAAGAAGATAAAATATTCATCCACGAGAGCTAGCTAAAAGAGTTAGACTTTAGTGTCATGTCCATTAGTCGCGCTAAGCATCGCATAAACTTGACATATAAGATCAATAGCTGGGTACCGCGTGAGCTGAGTCAAGCAAATCTGGCGGAAAACTTTCGTTACAACCTGATACTTAAAAATCTCACGTGGATAACACATGACTTCCTTTCACGTCTATTAAATCAAAAATATTTTCGGCGCATTTCATCTAAACTTATTTTGTTTGAAAGAGATAAAATACTGCAGTAGTAGTAAGGTTTAGCGATTTCTAGCCAAATTTTTCCGATATCGAAAATCTGGGTTCAATTTGAAAGATTTGTTTTTGACACTTAATTGGGCGATATTTCGCCAAAAGCCGGCAAGCTCTAGATACTTTCCGAAATTTTGCGGATAACCAAAGTAGTAGTTGACCAGACTTTCGGAAAGTTGAATGTATCCATACACCTAATTAAAGTCATTTGGGTAACCCAGTAAATAAATTATTCAATCTATTGCAATCAAAAAAGAGATACACAATTACATGTTACAATAGTTTTAAAATACAAAATTTCAAAATTCTACAGTAAAAGTTTTAGAGTTATGTGAAATACGAAATTATTTTTGGCCCCAAATTCGGCGACATTTTGGCAAAACTCGCCAAGGTCGATGACAAATAGCGAGATTTTGGGCATGGACCAAACAATGACTGACTACAGGCGTAATATATTGAAGATGTCCATAAATATTAATGTATTGAAATTCTTTTGGGTGGTCCTGTAAATAAACTCGCTAGAAGATTGGAACCAGAAATCAAGATGTACAACTAGATGTTACAACAATCTTATATATGAAATTTCAATATTCTACGACTAATAGTTTATGAGAAATGAGAATTAAATACATATACACGTACACCAAAAGTCGACAAGCTTGGCGACTTTTGGCGTAATTTTTAAGCAAGGCACGTGACCGTTGCCGGACCATTACCTAACTATATGGTAGGACTGCATTATGTTTGAAATGGATAAATGTCTCTAAAACTGCATTTGACCATAATGCGTTGAAATTCTTTTGAGTGTTCCTGTAGCTGAACTATAAATAATACAGACACTGTTTTGATGAGCCTAATACCTCTAAAATATGCCCATATGAATTCTGCCCCTGTAATGTATTTAAAATTTCTGGGCGGCCATGTACATAAACAATCCAGTCGATTGGAACCAAAAGACGAGGTGCACAACTAAATGCTACAACAATCCTGAATATAAAGCTTCAACATTCTACGACCAATAGTTTTTAATACTTTTTAATATCAGGTTGTAACGAAAGTTTTCCGCCATATCTGCCTGAAAAACTAGCTTCTAACTCCTTAGATAACTGTTTTTGAACTTTCGGTACCAAACCTGCACAGTGTCACATGATACAACAATAGTACTTAGAGCTGTACTCATAATTCGTTGATATTATGTAGCTGACTTTTTGCAACACAACTGGAAGTAAATGATGGTTCTAATCCTCTAGAGTGATAGTTCCATTTGAGACACCTTATACTTAATGATAACTATATCTTTTACAGATTTCACAACACAGTGTTATAAAGTAAACCTCTTTCTTTCAAATGCCAAAAATCGTTTGACAAAATATGAGCCAATACGCCAACGAGAGCTGTGTGCTGACAAAGTTTGCGGTGGCGGGAAACTTTCGTTACAACCTAATATAATTAAATATGCGTTTTGATTGTTCTCTGATCTTCTTATCTCAAGCAATATTCTATATATTATTAATTTTTTTAAAATTTAATTCTTGTTTTCACCATGCATTATGTACGCTCTTGTTTCTCTGGAGTGGGAGGGGGGGGCGGTATTGAAATATTCACTAGAAAAGGAGGCACCAGTTCAAAAAATGTTGGGAACCTATGGTCTATAGTAATGTAAATCGCCATCTAGTGTGGAATTTTTTAATTAACTTTTTTCCCCAAAATCTCTCTCCCGTGGTTGCATTAAGGTTGTTTACAAATTTGGCAGCATTCTAATCAGGAATTTTCGCTATAAAACACTCTAAACAGGGAAAATTTTAAATAATGAACTCCCTTTATACAACTTATTAGGTTCAATTTAGCATACCCTTCACTAGAGTGGAATGTTCAAAATGAAACTACGCCATGCACGGAATCAGATGATACATTAAAATGCTACGACAAGAGAGAACTCGGAAGATCACGGGGTTTGCAAGTGGATATTTTACAAGAAAGAAAGCCGGCCAATAAGAAAAGAGGTAAGAGCTGATTTTAAACGCTTTCCAACAATGTTCATAATTAGAATTAATTAATTAATTTACATGTTTAAAAAGGATGTACAGCTGCGGAAATAAAAGGCCCACTTGCTCTTTATTTCGCCATCGTTCGTCGTATAGCAAAGTTATATATACCATTCGCTTGCAAATAACACGTACTTTAATTTACTATTAATTTAATTTGCATAAGGGGCCGTCTTCATATTTAATTCTGCATCAACTTCGTTTTTCTCAATGGCAACCCCATATTTTGACTTTATTAAACGAAAGAAAACCTTCGAATTACCCTAAATATAAATTTTCACCAATTTTCTACGATAATTTCCTGAAATATTGCGAATTCATTTTTGCGCTTTTTTAAGGGACTTTCTGCAAATTGAAAAACGCTATTTGTAGGTTCCGAACTTTTCGCCTTTCATTTATTTCGCTCGCAAGAATTAAAAGAAATTAATATTATTTTCAAGGAAAATATTGTTCCCATCTCTCTTAAAGTTTTTTGTACTGAGAATATCAAGGCTAGAATAGAATATTTAGTCTGTGGTCCAAATGACCCGTGAGTTCATAACTTCCTAGGTTCGTACACATGATTTAAGGGGAAAATGCAAAATGACTGCTAAGGATTTTGAAAATCTTTGTAATTTTGAAATTGTTATTCAGTGTTTCCCTTGATGTTTCTCTTAGACAGCTGAAATGTTGGCAGGAGTTAGAGGCTGCTCCCTGCTCTTCTGACTACAAGCAGGAATATTGCTCAACTCAGCTATGGTCGAACTTAAAGAATGGTTTCATGATTGAAAATTTATTTGTTTGAATTTCATGTAAAAAACGCAATTACTTTTTTGCCGACCCAATATTATCACTGTGTTTGTTATTTCACTTTCTTCATTTAATACTATCGCCTGCAATGTGCAATATTCTTAAGACTTTTGGCGGTATTTTAATTTATAGTTAGATGAAAAATTTTTTACAGAAAAACGTGATTTTGAATGTTTGATAAAGTATGGGGAATTCCAAAGACCTAATGTTTCCGATATTAAAAAAGGTCGCATTCATGCCTGGAAAGTTGAGAATGTTAGTTTTTCAGAAATAGGACGTTGTATTAGAAGACATACATCTACTGCATCTAATTCTATAGCTGGAAAATATTTTATTTGGGGGAATATGGTAGCGGACGCAATAATACACGCTTTATAGAATCCCCAACAAACTGTAAAAACCTCTAATTTATTTGCTTCAAAATTTGATATTTTTAATACTGGTATCTTTTACTGTGTTTTTGCACAAAATAAATCTAATTTACATTTATTTTATGCAATTTTCAAAAAATTTTCACTTAATAAATTTATATATGGTCCCTTAACTCATGAAAATAACACATTTTATTTAATATAAATTAAACTACTGAACGTAAAAATTTGAAATTTTGCACAGCCATGTAATATTAATTTCTGCATCTATTTCCATCGAAATTTGGCAAGGTCGCTATTCATAATTTTTTTGAATATTAATTTAATAATTCATAATTCATATTAATGATTTATTAAAAATCATAACATTAAATTATGTTTGGGTCGTTTAGTTCTAATAGTACGAATAAAAATCAGCTTCTTACTACCAATATTATATGAGATATGAAGTGAAGTATGAAAAAATATTTTAACATAGGGGGAGGGGGATTTTGGGTGCTCATAACTCACTCATTTTCTGTCCAAATTTATTGAAAATTGGTGTCCGGGGTTAAAATGAGCTAAATTTTTGAAATATGAAGTGAAATCTAGGGTTGCTATTGAGAAAAAAAAGTTGGTGCGAATTTTAATATGTAGATGGCCCCTGATGCAATTTTTATGCATAGCAAATTAAAGTGTGCGTCAATCGTAAACGATTGGTATCTGTAACTTTGCTGTGCGACGAACGACGGCCGCAAAATGTACAAGTGGGCCTTTTTTTTTTCCCCCAGCTGTACGTAGCACAAATAATTCTTTCTTACAGGAGCATCTAAAAGAATTGTACTACATTACGCTCTATGGACATTTATTCTAAAAAGTCAGTTTTAACGAAGTTCATCTGTTTCAAATAAAGCAAAATAGATAGTTTTTTTTCTAGGTAATAAATGCTCTTCGTCTAAACTCATATCGTATTTATAGCTTATTACAAGGCCAGACGAAATACCTCTTAAAATAAATAAAAACTTCCAAAAAAAAAAAACCACACATAAAAAGTTACTTATTAAAGTTACTTTCCTTCACAAAGTTTTTATTTATTTTATCATTTAACACCAGCATTTTGAATGTTTTTTTTTTTCAAAATACCTCTTATTCATAAAGCTTTATATGCATATGAGTGATATGAAGTATATAAATAAACAGACAAAAATTTTAGTGCCTTATTGGCTATAGCCTGTTAGCCCCATTGTTAAATAAACTCGAAGGGCAGTGATTACTCCTTTTACTACCCATCCTTGTTCTCCGGTATTAGCTTTTGAATACCCTGCTGTGGACTAGCGTTTGTGCACAAACATTAACCGATATCTTCTCAAAGCTACCGGAGATATCTTCTTAGAAAGTTGGAAAATTAAATCAAGACTTCTTTTTGTAAACCAAATGATTCTCTATTCAAAAATATTTTGCTTATCTGTTCAGAACTCCAAAGCAGTTAACATGAGCCGTGGTACTCCAGTAATCAAGGCGCTGGGCTCGTATCCGGAAAGTTACGAGTTTCATTTCAAAGCACTACTAAGGACCCCCGTGTCCATTAGAGATGAGACGGGCTCAGCCCGAGCCCGAAAGCCCCAGCCCGAGCCCCGGCCCGAACCGGGCTCGGGCTCTGTAATTCACAATTGCATTCGAGCTCGGGCGGGCTCGGGCTCGTGAAAAATTTCTATTTTATTGAACATACTTCTTGAAACAGATTTTTAAAAATTGATTCATATGGGAAATAAAAGTACTTAAAAAAAAATAGCGGCACGGGTGCCTAGAAGGCGCGTGAAGCTCTTTGGGTATTTCAGAACGGCGGCTTATATTGCTTAGTTAGTCATGAGATCGGACATTAATCCATAAACATAGATATAAAGAATTAGAAAGTGCATGAAAAATGTGCAACTCTATTTGTCTTTAATTTGCACAAACGGCAAAATTCATTGTGTTCTATCAAAGAATTACTTCTTTGAATTTTATGGAATTTTATTGAATTTTATTTATCTTTAGCTGAAATTTCGGGCTCGGGCTCCGACTTAAATAATATTGCTCGGGCTTCAAAAAATGAGCCCGAACTCATCTCTAGTGTCCATGCGGTGTACGTGCACGTGACATCCGGGGTGCCGAAAGTCCCCTCTGCGATCGCTAGCAGTTTCCGAGGGGGTTCCAATATTCAGAAGTCTCTCACCTTCTGAAGAGAATCCAACGTGTGACGGGAAAGTCCAGGAAGGACGTATGTCGTTCTATATAACACACATTCAGTGACGTTGAGCTGCCCTCTCTTGGCAAACAAACCAGTTATAGTCTAAGAGCCCGCGACTGCCAGACCTTCGTTATAGTATAGAAGCTGAAACTTTCTCTGCAGGTCTGCGTGCGGTTTGCCATGATGCAAAAATGTCTGGCAAGGGATCAATTGATTTCTAGTACTGTGACAAAGAACATATGCAAAATTACGCTTTGTAAAATAACGAAAATAAAATTATGTTTTCCATAACATTCAGGTTGTCTGGCGGGGGTTTGCCACGATGCAAAAGTGTCCTGGCAAGGAGTCAAGGGATTTCTAGTACTGTGCCGAAGAACAAATACAAAATTACGCTTTATAAAACAACGAAAATAGAATTGTTTTCCATAAATTTGAGATTGTCTGGCGGGGATTTGCCACGATGCAAAATGTGTCCTGGCAACGAGTCAAGGGCCTTCTAGTACTGTGCCGAAGAACATATGCAAAATTACGCTTTATAAAATAACGAAAATAGAATTATGTTTCCATAACTTTGAGGTTGTTTGGCGGGGGTTTGCCACGATGCAAAAGTGTCTGGAAAGGGATCAAGGGATTTCTAGTATTGTGCCGAAGAACATATACAAAATTACGCTTTACAAAATAACGAAAATAGGCTACAATTTTATACACCTTTTCAACCTGTTACCTGCCAAAGCCACAATTGTCCAAACTTTATAGTCGCCGATTGTTCCTACCTTTGTTGGGGTATTGCGCAGTCGAAGGGGTCTTGCTCTTATTAATATAAGTATGTGTAGACAGCTTTGAAAGTTTAAAAAAATTCTAAAAATCTTTACGAATCCGGAAGATAATTTAAGATGATTGATCATTTTTGAGCCTTTCTTTCTTCTCTATTTTCCTTAAATAGAAAGAAGACAGATCCCTTTCGCAGTAGTAGTCCCGAAATTGCTTCAGAATTCTATTAAACCAGTCTTCTCGAACTTGTTTCAAAATCCTTTTCAACCATTCGGACCGAACTTGCTTTTGAATCCTTCTGGACCAGTGAACCCGAGCTTGATTCAAGAACTGGAAAATGAACCTACTGTACGGGCAATGGAGCAGCTGAGTGGAATGTACGAACGTCTGACAAGCTCATCGATGCTCAGGTAAGAATAGTCTTTCGCACCCAATTAGAACGCATATCAAATGATTCGATTTGAATTTAAACGCCACCATCTTAACCACCATCTTAAAATCTCTAGTGCAAAAAAAATCGAGGAATGTTCCATGGTAATAATATGGAAAATTACTCACAAATGCCCTATAGAAAGTAAACAGTTCCATCTGAAAACTTAACTGAGGCGTTGTCTATGAAAATGAGGCAAGTGCCAAAAATTAAATTTCGCAGGAGAAGCAACAGAAGTTTTGACGGTCCTATATCGAAATGAATACTCACGTTCTTGGCTAAAAATGGTTTATTGAAGCAAAAGACATAACAGGTATTTGTGAAAAGAAAAAATATTAGCAAACCTCTTTATAGAAATAATGGTATTTTTCATCGAGATAGTCAAGCATTGCTAGCAAGTCCTTCTACTTTCCTTCGTTCAGCGTTGGTATTTGTGTGTCGTTAGAAGGAAAGGTAGCGCATTGTTTGAATCCCATTAAATTTTTCCTTCTTGACAATTGTCATTCGTTTTTCCCACTATTACTAATTCATTGAAAAAACAGGGTGGCCATAATTAAACTGTAAGTGTTCAAGGGGTGCTGGAGAGAAAACTACAAGAGGATATTCCAGTAAAATTTGGTATCTACACGTTTCAGAACATGCGCAAGTGAAATATGCAAAAAAAAAAAATCGTCATTTTCACCCGATAGATGGCGCTGTACCGTATTTCAAAGCTCACCGGTGGCATATACAACTTCCAAAACCGATAGACAGAGCATAGTGACATTCTAAGAGGCATATAAACAATATAAAACATCATTTACAGTTTATCAAAATTCCATACAATTCGCTTCAGTAATTAAATTTTTACAGTAACATGTAATCAAAAATTAACGTAAATTAAGATCACAAATTAAACAATTCATAAAGACGCTTTGGAAAACAACTAAAACCATTATTTATTCTCATTGACACTCATTGGACCTCTTCTTAATCGTTTCATACGCCGGTATTCTTTCAGAGTAGCTGAATAATTGCTACCATTCTGATAGAATATCTTCACTAACAATGCACGTTCCTTCTTATTCAGAGTCATGATTGACCATTACTCAATGTGGTCTTGTTTTTACACTGTTCAATGGGCTTAAAATTTGCATATAGGACGTCCATAAGCATTGAAACACGATATAGCGCCATCTATCGGGTGAAAATGGCGATTTTTTTTATTGCATATTTTGACTTGCGCATGTTCTGAAACGTGTAGATACCAAGTTTCACTGAAATATTCCTGGTAGTTTTCTCTCCAGCACCCCTTGAACACTTGCAGTTTAATTATGCCCCCCCTGTATTTTTGGTGCTGATGAGTGGAAGTGTTGAATTCGATATTCGAATCTGAGAAAGTTCAGAAATTTTAAGAGCAGTAGTGTTCAGGAACAAATCGCAAATACGTCCAACATCGAATCATCTTCCAACATCGGGGACGGTTAAAGTTATCCCGCGCGGGTTTTTCTGTTACCCTCTTTTTCAATGCCAAGCGTTCGGGAGTTACCCCCAACCCCATCTTCCGGCAACGACTTAAACTAAACGAAGCTCTTTACGCATTTGCCTCTTTTTCAATGCTATTGGCACTGGAACATAGATTATTGACAGTGAAAAAACGCAGTTTCGCATATTTCGGCACTTACCTCATTTTCATTGTTAACGCGTTCTCCTACGAATATTGCTCTCGCACGATTCCATTAAAAAACACACACCATTCACTTAAAAATGACCCACAGAGTAAAAAAAAAAAAATTTTTTTTTAATCCAGGAACGTTTCTTAGAAATAATGAACAGTTGAGGTGCCTTGAAATTTTAAGTAACGTTACATGAAAATAACAGGAACTTGAAGAAGCAATTTATAATGAACGAATACACTTGAATGCAACCTTCCTGGAGTTGTTCAGTAAAGTTCCCGGCATTTTTATGTAACGTTCTTTGGAATTCCAGGGCACCCCAGCCGCGCAACATTTCCAAGGAAGGAAAGTTTCTGCATTTTTTTTTTATCAAACCTTTCTATTTTTTTAAATTCAATCAATCTTATGCAATAAAATCTGAGAGTAAACAAACTTTATAGATGGCTTATTCCAATTTCTAAGGGAAGTACCTCCTAAAGGTTTAACTTGGTGATATCATTTACGAATTTTCTATTATCGTATCCTGAAATCCATTAGTTAGATTTTTTTAATTTTGTCAAATAAAAAAATGCACATTTAGGCCTTCATTCAAAGTTAACAGGAACTTGAAGAAGCAATTTATAATGAACAATACACTTGAATGCAACCTTCCTGGAGTTGTTCAGTAAAGTAGAGAAATATGAATTAAGAGACTTTTTAAAAATTTAAAGTAAAATAGCATTTTGAAATTTAATTGGCTGATTCTTAAAATTTTTGAAGCCATTACATTTTTTTTCGGTTTCTTAGCAACGAAAGAATTGAGTAATGTTGCTGTAAAAGAAAGCAGGAACTAAATTTAAAGGACAATGATGTAAAAGGCCAAAAGTTCGTTGCATCTGCTAAGGGTAAGACCATAAAAAATAAATGAAATTTTGGAAGGGGAGAGGAAGACCGGAACTCACCCCCCATAAATATGTCCTTGGTAATGCATTCTGTTACTATGGTAACAATTATGATAAATATGAAATTAGTTTTTTATTTTAAATCATAATCGTAACGTGATTTTGACATATTTTTGATGTCACGAATTTCAAATTGCATCAAAAACTTACTGGGGATACCGCGCTTTATGGAAAAATTGCTTCTTAAGGGTTTACTGTTACGACCGTCATGACAGCCAAAAAGCTTACAAAACTCGTAGTTTCTCGTAGATATTTCTATGGCTTTGATATCAACAATATTTTAAGACTTTTTTGTTCGGTAAAGTTTTACCAAGGTATTCTGCAGAACGATTGAGATTATATATCGTTCGCGATTTAGGAATTAGAAGACAAAATAAAACAGTGTGTCCACACTATGTGACGTTATTTTATAACTTAAACCAGAAAGGCTAAAATTTTTACCCTGCAGAAACACTTAAGTGAACAGTTTTTTTTTTTTTTTTTTTTTTTTTTTTTGCAAAACATTTTTAAGTTCTTTTTGATCTTCAATAACACAGTGTTTGTGTTATCATTTTACAGTTACGTTATATTCCACCTGATGTAAGGCACAGTATAGGTCACGATTCAAAGAATTTCTCCTATTTTGAAATTTCGTAAAGATGGAATTAAATTCACTTATACGAGTAAGAAAAACACTTAGTTCCTTCCGTACAAAGAACGAATACCCAGCTAGTCCTTTCCTTTCATAAATAACATGTGATCATGTGATTTTTATACACTCTATCAAATACAGTTTTTTTTTCTTGCACTTTATACTATATCAATGTTAATTAAATAAAAATATTATATTATGTCTCAAAAATGCTGCAGTTAAAAATATTAACCTTCCAAGGGATCTCGTAGCAAGACTGGTCACGTGCTGCTGCTTGCTTCAATAAAAGAAACTCCCGGTATGCTTGAGCATGTCCGCCATCCGTGTGAGTCGTTCTTGGCTTCTAATTGTGCAAACTTGGACCATCTGCTCAATCTTCTTGCCCATGGATCTCGTGGCAAGATTCGTTAGCTCTGCTGCTTGCTTCATTAAAAGAAACTCCTGGCATGTTTGAGCATCTCCGGCAGTCAATATGCCGTTCATGTGAGGTGTGCTTATCTTCTAATGGTCAAACTTCGACTATCTGCTCAATCATCTTGCCAATGGATATCGTGGCAAGATTCGTTTGCCCTGCTGCTTGTTTCAATAAAAGAAACTCCCGGCATGTTTGAGCATCTCCGGCAGTCAACATGCCGTTCATTTGAGGTGTGCTTATCTTCTAATGGTCAAACTTGGACCATCTGCTCAATCTTCTTGCCCATGGATCTCGTGGCAAGATTCGTTAGCTCTGCTGCTTGCTTCATTAAAAGAAACTCCCGGCATGTTTGAGCATCTCCGGCAGTCAATATGCCGTTCATGTGAGGTGTGCTTATCTTCTAATGGTCAAACTTCGACCATCTGCTCAATCATCTTGCCAATGGATATCGTGGCAAGATTCGTTTGCGCTGCTGCTTGTTTCAATAAAAGAATCTTCCGGTATGTTTCAGCATGTCCGGCAATCAATGCGCCGTCGGGGTGATGCGTGCTTGGCTTCTAATGAAGCAAACTTCGACCATCTGCTCAACGTTCTTGCCAATGGATATCGTGGCAAGATTCGTTTGCCCTGCTGCTTGTTTCAATAAAAGAAACTTCCGGTATGTTTCAGCATGTCCGGCAATCCATGCGCCGTCGGGGTGATGCTTGCTTGGCTTCTAATGAAGCAAACTTCGACCATCTGCTCAACGTTCTTGCCAATGGATATCGTGGCAAGATTCGTTTGCCCTGCTGCTTGTTTCAATAAAAGAAACTTCCGGTATGTTTCAGCATGTCCGGCAATCCATGCGCCGTCGGTGTGATGCGTCCTTGGATTCTAATGAAGCAAACTTCGACCATCTGCTCAACGTTCTTGCCAATGGATCTTGTGGCAAGCTTTCGTTGCCGTCGCTGCTTATTCCACTAACAGGAACTCCCGGTGTATTTGAGAATGACCGACAGTCAATGCGCAGTCCGTGTGAGGCGTGCTTGGCTTCTGGTGGTGAAACTTTTGACCATCTTTTCAATCTTTTTACCAATAGATCTGTTGGCAAGCTTTTTTTCCTCCGCTTATTGCTTCAGTAAGAGAAACTCGCGTTGTATTCGAGCGCGTCCGGCAATCAATGTGCCGTCCGGTATGATGCGCGCTTGGCTTCTGATAGTACAAACTTCAACCAGTTTTTTTAACATTATAAACTGTATTCATCTAGTACATGTACTCATGATATCGAATGCATTTTTCAACGAATCACTTTCTTGTGTCCTTTCAGATCTTCTACATCTATTATCACTTTCCCCAGACGTTTCCTGTCTCACACTGCGGTGAAATTTCCAAACCTTATGATTTGCACTACCTCCCGTCAAAGTTTTTTGCAATATTTTTGGCACACTCTGTTTACTTTGGAGCCAAATCACAATAATAAACCGTTTTTGGAGGAGTGCAAAAAATATTTACTTTCAAGCTAACTAAAGGGTAAAACCGATAAGGACACTCAAGTATAAATTTTAATCACTACTCTTAGGAACTAAATAGAGTTGTTAATATTAGGATCACTAAATATTTTACTTGCATTCATTATGGATGAAATGCTCTTTAAGATTGTGATATAATAATTGATTATTAATACAACTTTTGAATTGCAACATTAAATATCATTGTGTTTCGAGAGAGTGCAAATAATTTTTTCAGCAATTATACCGCGCATTTCGCGCACCAGATGTAGTATAGCTCAGGCCCCGTAAAACATGGATTTCTATAACGCAGAATGCATCTACCGCGTTATAGGGGGGTTTACTGTACTGAAAAATGTGTATCTGTAAAAATGTGTATGATATGTATCAAATTTACTACACTGAAAAACATAACCCCGTGATTAAAAATATACTAAAATCTCTGTATACCGAATTTGCGGGAATGGAGAGACAAATTCATAATTCTGAAAAATTTGTTTAATTGACATTTCATTATGACTCAATTTAAATTACCGTGTATGACTCATCGTAGAAATAGATTTTTTCGTGATTTAATATTATATATTCATAAAAATAAAGTTTTTTATAACGAGGTTTTACTGCGTTTCGTTTTATCAGGTATCCCCTGACAAATCTAGAGCAACTCCGAAGTACGCCTGTGGACCCATCTCTGCAAGCTCAGTGCGAAATGGCTAGGGCGCATGGCCAGTGCTACAACAAGGAACGTTACAGGACCATAACGGGAGAATGCAACAACCTGAACAATAACGTTTGGGGACGAGCAATGTCTTGTTTCCAGAGACTGCTTCCAACGCACTACCGATGTGAGTATTCCTTAGAATTAGGCCAATCTGTAACGAACAAAAAATGAGTTGGCATGAAGTACTTATGTCTGTTCTGTAATAATTTTAACTAGAGCCCCTAAAATATACGACCCGGAACAAGACGACATTTTTGAGTACAGATAAATTTCGACGGCATTCTATTTTGGCGTACTTAACGCTCATTTCGGCGCTTTTCTAAAGAAAATAACAAAACCAATTAGGAGCTCTTTCACAATTATGCTCAATGAACATGCTGAGTACTGCTGCCAACCCTTAATTGAATTAGGAATTGGTAATTATTGAGAAAAGAATCGAATTGCCTTACGTATATTGGTATTTAGGTAATTGTTAAAACAGTGGCTTGTATCGTCTCGTATACGTAGAGCCTTAACCCTTGTAGCATATTCATGTCATCTCGATGGTAAATTGTTCTTTAGCGGCAAAGGTGCAGCATAATATCGCCGCAATATGAATTGTTAAAAGTAGAGCAATGACGTTTTGTTGTCATAGCAGTGACGTCGCACTGAAGTCGCAAGCCAATAATCACAAACGAGTCACAGGTACAGCTGGCAACCCTTTGGAATAAGAACTCTGGCAACCATTTGGAATAAGAACGCTGGCTTGTGTGAGCTGACTATATGTAGAGTAGAGCCTTAACCCTAATAGCATCTTGATGTAATCTCGCGGGTAAAATGTCCTTCTGCGGCAAAGGCCCAGGGTAACATCGTCTCAATATGAATTGTTAAAAATTGAACGGTGACTTTTTGTTGATATAGAAGTGACGTCCATTGAAGTCACACGCGGATAGTCACAAACAAGTCAAACTCTGAATTCTAGTGAGAACACATATTGGTAGCAAGACGACTGCAACCTACGTGACAAATATGCATTTCACTGAGATGTCAACGTGAATTTACGTGCTATTAAGACATATAGTTTGTATTAATTAAGCTGTTCTTTCTGATTGTTTTAAAGAATCAATGGATAAAATTCCTTATCTGTGCCCAGCGTTTCTACTCCGAACTAGATCATTTGAATGTTCGTGTATTGGATGCTTAAAACACGAAGTTATAGAGGGGGGGGGGGTGACGCAGGAGTAAGCACTTGCATTGGTAAAATACATGTGGAAGCAATGAGTCTAGAAGCGATTTCTTTTCAAGCTATCCAAGAGTTTTTACCTTAACAGGGGCAAGCAGCTTTTCCAAATCCGGTGGCAACGAAGTAGCTGAAAAAGTAGCTAGAAATGGCTAAAAATGTGTTTTCAAGCTGAGAAAAAAATAAATTATTCATTAGAATTCACACCTAAGCACTTGTGCTGCTGAAGTATGCTTGTCTGCAAATATTTCTTGAATCATTCGGGCTTTCATTTCCGATTTACAAAATATTTCGATATTTCCAGTTCACCAACATCTAGCCACAAAATAGCTAAATTGCCAGATCTAGCCACAAAATGGCTAAACTGGCATCACTGGGGCAAGAAGAAAATAACCTTTTTACTCCCTTTCTTCCAAATCCGACGATCTTGGCACGGAGCCAAACTGCCGCCGAATTCGTGGTCAGGAAGTTAAAAATTCAATCCAATAAACACACACGCTGTTGCAGAATCTGTGCAGAAGTGTGCGCAGTCGGCTGTCACTCAAGTTATGCACACTCAATGCCATCTCGTCTTATAAAACGATCCCCGTGTAATTCAGCTTTAAAAAACGCTCAAATATTCTTCATGTGCTTAGAAATATTAGGCTGTAACGAAAGTTTCCCGCCACTGTGTTGTGAAATCTGCAAAAAAAATATAGTTATCATTAAGTACAAAGTGTCTCAAATGGAATTATCACTCTAGCAGATTAGAAGCATCATTTACTTCCAGTTCTGTTGAAAAAAGTTTGCTACAGAATATCAACGAATTACGTGTACAGCTTTAAGTACTATTGTTGTACCATGTGACACTGTGCAGATTTGGTGCCGAAAGCTTAAAAACAAGGATTATGACATTCAAGAAGCAGAGATCTCTGGCTGGTCTATTGATGTTGATATGAGGCCAGCCTGCGAGAACATGGGGAAGACGATCAATAATTATCCACTCGACAGTTATCTAAGGAGTTAGAAGTTAGTTTTTCAAGCAGATTTGACGGGAAACTTTCGTTACAACCTGATAAATATAGGGTATTTAAAAAATATTCAAATCATAAATATTTTGAAGATTAATTTGGTACTTGTGCATTACAGCAGCCACTGAGTTTGCTTGTCGACATAGGATTATGCCAAGATCGCAACTATACTTCACGATTGCAAACCTACGTAGGAATGCAAGTACTTTCGCGAGGTTTCACTACCACCATCTTGCCTATGTGTTTTGGTGGGTTGGCGACTGCACTACAATCCACTGGTATCATTTTTTTTTATTTATTTATTCAGTGGTCTCGTTCTTCCTCCAGTGACTTCCGATTCTCGCCTGGGCAGAGACGGCATGCCCCTCCCGAATTCGAGAATTCTTTCGCTGAACATCCACCAAAACTGGGACAGCTGGACACTACCGGGCACGAATCCTGGACAGTTCACCCACATGTACGTGTTTTTCGGACAGCTGCTGGCTCACGACATTACGAGGACGCCCACTTCCACGACAGGTACGTACGTCACTTTGCAGGTATGAAGGTATGATGAGCATGCTTAGAAGGTAAGTTTATCTCTCATTCTCTTTGCTTCTAAAAATTAGTCTTCCACTCATTCTTAGCTGTTAAGATACTGGGGTACGTTCGGAAACCTTACGTACGTTTTCTTGATGACCCGTACGTTTCCTTGACGTTTTCTTGTACGTTTGTACGTTTTCCGTACGTTTTCTTGATGACCAATATACAGGAGGTTTCCCAAAAAAGATTGTAATGGGCTTTAACTCTTTGAGACGCAACCCTTGAAAAAAGGGCAGCCGTTGCCATCGCTCGACTTAACTACCAGCAAGATGGCGGACGATCGAAACGTTCATCGCACGCCACAGATCGAGAGACCCCTTTTTTTGAAGACAGCTGGCTGTGCTCGCGCACAGCCAGCTGCGTCAAAAAAAGGGTCTCTAGATCCGAAAGAGATTTTATTGCAGTCTGAAAAGTAACATAAATTCTAGACTGCAATAAAATTTCTTTCAGCTAAATTAACTCAATCTGATTCATGCAATCCTTGCGAATAGTACTCAAGATTCACACAGGAAAATTTCATTTAAAAATACCTAATACTTTCCGCGAAAAATGATTAGGCGTTAAGGCACTTTTCTCCATAGCAAAGCATTGGGACTTGAATCTCCGCAAGCCGACTACAGAGGCCTCTTTTAAGTGTCTTCAAAGGATAAATGTCATCAGAAACGGATTATAAAACTATTCTTACTGAATAAACTCACAAACATTCAGATCTTACCATAATGTAAAAAAATGCATGTTTAGCAAACCCTTATGCTTACGACAGCAAACATGGATTGGATATCGTTTGTTGGAAACGATATTCAATCCGAAATGTGTTTGAACATTGTCTATATTTCACTGCATCATAACTCTGTATGTAGTAAAAGTAGTTTTACAGGCAATGGAAAGTTGCTGTTGATTAACCTTTTACAGACCATAATGAGATCCAGGCATATTTTAAATTAGTTTTTATCATATTTTGTCTTCTAATGTTAGTTTAAGAATATTAGTGATTTAAATGGGGGGGGGATATACAATTTTCACTGTGTCCAACTGGAAGCATGAGTCATTTCTGACTCTTAATTTACAATGGTTTCAAAAACTGAATATATTTATGGGTAGTTTAAATAATACGTGAAATATTAAGACTTATGAAAAGCTTTATTTTTAAATTTCAATAAAGATGCGAATTAAATTTGAAGGGGGAGCTGGTGTATCAAGACAGCTGTGTAAAAATTAATAGAAATGAGGTATTTTCATGTTCCCCAGTTTCCCAATAATTATACAAATGTAACTTCTATTTCAAAATTCTAGTCATCTTGTAACTTTATCCGCTAAGTTTTTCAAGTCAATATTGATAAAATTTCATTTTTCAATAAACTTTTAATTCGATGTTCACAATTGGGCCCGTGAAAGGTTAAACACCCACGTATCTAGAAGAAAACCTACTTATCTTCAAACAGAAAATACATGGCTTCCCTACATGATAGCTTGTTATGGCGAAAAAGTACTTTTACAGGCAAAGTAAAGCGCCTGCTGGAGGCCAGCGTTGTTCGAATGAGGCCATCTCTATTTTTGCCATCACAGACCGTCTTTGAAGACTTTGTCACAAGTCTGGCGCACCTCTTGACCGACTGCGTGCGGCAAAGCATTGTAGCTTTTCTTTCAAAATTTGAATTTTCAGTGGTACCCGCCTTCTTTTAGAAGATTCTTCAAATTATGCTTGAAAGAGCTTGGTAGAACTGGAAGCTTTGAAAGACATGGTTCTGTTAGGGGCTGTTCATTAACCCTTTGAGGCGCAACCCTTTCCCGATGCTGAAAAAAGGGTAGCCGTTGCCATCGCCCGACTTAACTACCAGCAAGATGGCGGACGATCGAAACGTTCATCGCGTGCCACAGATCTAGAGACCCTTTTTTGACGCAGCTGGCCGTGCCGGCACATAGTATTGTGACATAATCATCAAAGACGGTCTGTGGTAACAAAAATAGAAATGGTCTTATTCGAGCAAAGCTAGTCTCTAAATCAGTCATGTTGTCATTTGAGAACAAATCCAAATACTAAACTTCAGTAAGTGAAGACCTATATCTAGCATGGCTGGGTGATGGGGCTAGGCAATGGGTGGAATCTTCACCTTCGATAAACAAGGCCCTCGCAATGAAAACGGGAAGTGGCAAGATGGCGCATTCCGTAGTCCCAAATCCTCTAGTTCCTGAGAAGTTAACTTCGCTGGAAACATTATTTAAAATTTTTGTTTTCTAACTAATGTTAACCAAGAACGTTGTTTTATTCAAATGTTTACATCTAGCTTTGGACACCATGTGTTTTATTCTAAATTTTTGATTTGTTAGAACTTTTACTTTAAACTTGTTTCTATCTAAAAGAATTTAATATTAATTTTTAGTGAATTTGAAAGAATGAACCTTCCCATGTAAATAACAAATGTATGTCATAGAGCAGTGATTCTGCAAATTTTAGGATGCATATACAATAAAAATCATTTTGTATGCACTTAAATATATGATTGTTTCCTTGCAAAATATTTTTTCTTGGTATGATTTTCCTACACCTTAATGTCAGAACACACCACTGTGAGTACCATCATGTATGATAAATTTAAACATAAACAAGCAATAAAAAGTGTATTGGTGTATGAAATAACTTTGAATGAAGAATAATTCATATCAGGATGTATGTAGTAAGATTAAATTTTGAAACATTTAAAAGAATAAATTTATTTGTTCTGGAGCAATTTTCAATAGATTGTGACAATATCACTTAAGCTTTTGAGTGTATTATAATTTTACATATATTTTTGCTAGTTTGGAAAAAAAAATTAAAATGAGAGTTGTATTTTTTATGTCCAAAAGGGTGCTTTTTTGCTACCCAAATATAGTAGAAATTTGCATTTTGATTATTTGAATTTGTATGCAATTTTTAAAAAAATCTGTTTAACATAAAAATATCCTTTCCTCTTGCAAAAAAAGCTGAAATTTAGTTAATCAAATATTGGCCTTTATGGACTGAGTATATTCTAAAAATAGAAATACTTTTAATAATTTAAACTACAAACTTAATATGTTTTAGAGGATTTTTCCAATATATAGTAATTCAATTTAAAAGAAATCTGATTTCCCCTGCTTTATAAGAGAAATACAATTGAATCAAATAAATCCATTTGAAAAGACGCTGAATTTGATGTAATAAATTTATAAAATGGATAATTTTTGCATATTAAAGTGGTAAGTTCCTATGAATAATTTTTCTACTTTTATAAAGGCAGTTTCATGTGTATGGATATTTTATTTATTGTTCAAAAAGAGAAAGTTGAGCACTATTTCGGTCAAAACTCATTCAAATGAACGCGGAGCACTGGACTTCGGAGTCCGCCATCTTGAATTGCTGTGGAGGCTTTTCCTCAGGAGGTTCCTGAGGAAACGACTCAGAACTCACCATGTGATGATGAGTTCTGAGTCGTTTATTGATAACATAAACGGGTCAAGGCCAGCACCTGGAAAAGGGGAGGGATCAAAATAATAAACTGGTTATAATAAAATGGATTTATGCTTCCTCATCTGTTTTTATTATAATTTCAAAAGACACGATATTTTGTAAAAAGTGCTTCTTAAAGTTTTTCTGATGTTTTCCCACTGGGAGGGGGAGGGGATATAGTGTTGGCAAGAAAAAAGTTTTTTTTCGGTCCACCCAAAAGTTCACATCAGATTTTTTTTGTTAAAAAAATTTTAGACAATGGCGAAGACATCGATTGCTGTTCTCCAAACCCTCGAGATGATCAACAGTGCGCGCCCATATCCATTTCTGCTAATGATCCAATCTTCTCTCCGCTCGGTCAGCGGTGCCTGAACTTACCTCGTTCCTCTGGATGCGCCACTTGCAGACTGGGTAAGTACTTAACTTCATCTAAAAAAAAGACAGATTCACCACGTGCCGAAAGAAGTGCATTGGTTATATGAAACACTTTCCATCGGGCATCTGAAACACGCCATGTGATCCTTTAAGTTTATAGATCTGAAAACATTTCAGGAACCAGGGAACAAATCAATCGACAGACGGCTTTCATCGACGGTTCTGTCATCTACGGAGCAAGCCTCAACCAATCTCTCAAGCTCAGATTGATGGACGGATCAGGTGAGTTATTGCAATAGCTCAGTGGAAAGTAATAACCTCGTTTCACTTAATTTAACTTTTACGAGCCTTTCAGATTAACAAATGAAATATTCCTACTAAGCCGCCCAGGTGGTGTAGTGGCTATAGAAATCATTCTATCACGCCTTGGATCCGGGTTTGATGATCGGCTTAGGCTAGTGTTTTAACCCATTTATGCCAAGCGTCCCTTTTTTGGGACGGCATTTTCGCTATTAGTCGAAAACGTTATTTATTTTTCCTAGCCTTTATTCATGAGTATTGAGCCTCAACATTACAAAATATTTTAACATGACCCAGTAGGATGTTGATATTTAGATTTTTATGCATAATGATTTTATAAGAAATCATCCCTTGTTCAAGAAATTGGCATCAGAAATTTATCTATTATTTCTGTTATCAGGAAAAATCGAAGAAAGTCGCAAAAATATCCAGGCACAAATGGGTTAACTTGTCCGCCCGATAATAGTGGGTAATGCTGGCCGCCCGTTAAGTACACCCATAATAGAATGGCCAATACCCAGACAGCACGCATAAGTTCTGCTGTTGTTGTTGTTGTTGTTGCCCTCTGGCAACCGCGTTGCGGTGACAGATCCCCCTATATAGGCAGGCGATGGGCTGAAGGAGCGGCTTCCATTTCAATGAGCCCCAGTGGGAGGAAGCCCGTCTTAGCTCGGGGTCCCGTAATTTTGAACCCATTCCAGAGGAGAGACCAACCCCCTGAAATCGGCACCCCCAGAGGTATCGTTTAACAACTTGGAGGACTTTGGAGCCACGACGGATTTTACGTGCACCAGCTCTCATTAGCGTACACGGTTCCACAGCGGACGGGCGGAGAGGGGGAAGTCCCTCCCAAGCACTGGCCAAGCCGGGTGCTGCTTCACTTGCCGTGTTCTTATGGGAACGGAGTTTAGCGCCCAGTCCACTGCGGGACACGCATAAGTTCTAAGAACGTCTATTAATAGTCTAAGAGCCAGCGACCGCCAGACCTTCGTCATAGTATAAAAGCTGAAACTTTCTCTGCGCATACCCCCCAACAGAGGTAGGAACAATCGGCCACTCTAAAGTTTGGATGACCGTGGCTTTGTCAGGTAACAGGTGGCAAAGGAGTATAAAATTGCAAAATATTTTCGTCATTTCATAAAGCTTAATATTTTTATAGGTTCTTCTTCGCAGTACTAGAAATCACTTGATCCCTTGCCAGACACTTTTCCATCGTGGCAAACCCCCCGCCAGACAACCTCAAAGTCATGGAAAACTGTTGTGTTGCGACGAAGTACGTCAAGCTGTCACAAAGTGCCAAGCACACTTTATACTGCTACTTCTGAACTTTCTTACGCGCAAACTTTCTTGCAGCACGCTTGTAATAGAATTACGTTTTTGAAGACTTTGAGGTTGTCTGGCGGGGGTTTGCCACGATGGAAAAGTGTCTGGCAAGGGATAAAGTGATTTCTAGTACTGCGAAGAAGAACATATAAAAAAATGAAGCTTTATGAAATGACGAAATTTTCGGCAATTTTATACACCTTTTCCACTTGTTACCCGACAAAGCCACGATCATCCAAACTGTATAGTGGCCGATTGTTCCTACCTCTGTTGGGGGGGTATGCGCAGAGAAAGTTTCAGCTTTTATACTATGACGAAGGTCTGGCGGTAGCTGGCTCTTGCTCTATAACGTTCAGGGAACGTTTTCTGAACGATTATAGTTCAGAGAACGTTTTCTGAACGATTATAGAAGTTCAGAGAATGTTTTCTGAACTATTATAGACGTTCAGAGACCCTTTGTGTGCTGTGTGGGTACCTTCGGGCCGTTGTAGTAACACATACCTAATCGCAATTGCCCACCCCTTATTTTAGCCGCCCAGATGGTGTAGGATGTACTTGCTTAAGAACCATTCTATCACATATTGTGTCGGGGTTCGATTCCCGGCATGGGGCTTGATGTTTATTTGCACATCACTTCACAGTTGATTACGCTGACCATCAACTGTGACCCACATGATACCACTGTGTGCCCTCATGATAAATTCGCCAGTAATTCTGGCCTTAGTAGATGAAAAATATTCGATGAGCAAAGGCCCACCCATTAAGAATTATATATCTATATATTCCTATTAAAAAAGCCATGTTAGTACAAATATAATGACAATGAGATTTCAATCTAACGAACTTTTCCGAATTAAGAATTTTATCTTCGGTCTCTTGAAATTTGTTAAATCAGGATTTTACTGTATTGGTTCCCAAACGGTGGTTCAAGAACTGCTAGGGGGGTTCACAAGGTGCATAAAGGGAGTTCGCTTAAAAATATACTAATACAAAACGAGTGCACAAGGGATTGTGAAATGTTTTTCGGTTTTTAGACTGTGCACAATAAAGAAAAGGTTGGGAATCACTGCTTTAGAAATATCTTTTTAGTATGTATGTACAACGATAGCGATTTGGCCAAATAGCCGAATATCGAATATTTGGCCAATTATTATTCTGAATACTGAATATATCGGTGGTTGAAGATCAATTTTCTTTTGAAATATTAGTGAAATGTTAATTTTAAAATTTGAGATAATAAAATTAGATGTTAATTAATTTTGTTTAGTATTTGCATGTTTAAACAATTCAATATTTCAATGATGATTTCCATCTACAGCAAGAAGTAACTAATCCAACTTTTAAAGAATTGTTTCAGCTCTTTCAAAATAAATAAATCTTATATGAAGGATAAACAACAACTGAAAAAATAGTGTTGGTTGAAGATTCGCTCCAAATACAACTTGCAGAAGAAATTAGGAGTTGTATCGGACAAACAGAATAAACTTTCTTGGTTATTCTCTTGATATTAAAGCGTTTTTAACGTGTAGGATAACGTTTCTCCATAATGGTCTTATGTAGAGAAAAAAAAAATATTTTTCAACGTCGCCGCAATTTATAGGGTTACTTCAAAACTTACTTTTGCGGACTTAGAAACCAGAAGTGGTTTATTTTGTCAGAAACCAGAGCACATGCAAGCACGTGATAGGTATAAAAAAAGTCGGCAAAAAATTTAGATATCAGTCAGCTGACTGAAATTTCGAAATTCTAATTATTTTACAATGTATGGACAGAAACGGGAAAAAAAGCATTATGGTTGCCATGCTTGGCGATTTTCGGCCGCACAAAAGGTTTCAAATTCCCGAATCTAAACAATGGATATAAATGCCATTCGTAAAAATGATCGAATAGTCTTGAATCGTCATTTTTTTATTTAAATATTGTCTACATGCGGAAACAAAGTGGAAATTAATTACTTTAAGTGAAAGAATAAGCTTTTATTAAACAAAATATACCCAATCTTAAAGTTTTTACTCGAGAATAAAGAGGCTTGCCAATTTCAGTGATTTTCAGCTAGTAGATCGCGACTGAGCAGATAGCAATTTTCAGCAGGTGTTGTCGAAAAAAAAGGGGGGGGGGAGATGCAAACAACGATACTTAATCTTACGTTAATAAATCCCGAAGTAGTTTCAACAGAAGAAACTATATCTGAACTTCTTTTTCTCACATGTAAAAACGTCGTAAATCAATCAATACACCCGCTACTCGTTACATTCCTACTTTCCTTTAAAAAGAGGCTTATTCACCAGTGACGCAGTGTTATTCATTTTAGGAAAACTTTTGATGCAGAAGGCAAGAGCTGGAAGCTTGCTTCCCCGGACATTTGGCAATGGCCCAGTGGACCTGTGCGCTTCGAATGATGTAACGTCTGATTGCTTTTCGTCAGGTGAAGATCAGATCATACTGGATCACTATTATTATTATACTAGCTGAAGTACCCGTCGTTGACGGGTTAGTACTGAATGCAAATTTCTAAAAGCAAGAACTTTCGTCAGCATTGTAGGAGTACACAGAATGGATGTAGTATGTTGCCAAAGTAAAGAAAGCGCAATTATAATTTTCATGTATTGTTAAAATATTACAGGTTAGAGAGTAACTAAGTAATATCATTTCATTCGCTTTAGTCGTAATTATGGGATGCGCGAACGAATGTTTACACATATTCAAATAATTTTCGCAAAATCTCAAAATCTAATCAACATTTTTGAAAAATTGGAAGCCTAGAATTTAAGTTGAGTGACAACCTATCATGTCACCCAATTTCGTTTCATTCCCTGCTGTCTTTATTTCGTGATGCTAGAACAAACATTTTAGCATTTTTAAACGATTTTTACAAAATCTCAAAATGTAATCAAAATATTTTTAAAATTCAACACCTATAAATTAAGATTAGCAACTACCTATCATATCACCAAATTTCGTATTAGTCGTTATTACGCGATGCTTGAAAAAATATAACCGCATTTTGGGAGAATTTTCACAAAATCTCAAAATCTAATAAAAATGTTTAAAAAACTGGACACCTATACTTTATGTTGAGCAACAACCTATCATGAGACCGAATTTCATATAATTCGCTTTAGTCGTTATTACGTAATGCGTGAACAAAAATTCACTCAGTTTGAAACGATTTTCGCAAAATCCCAAAATCTGATCGTTTTTTTTTAGTTTATAGTTTATAGATGCTTATAGTTTAAGGTGACCACCTATCATTTCACCAAATACCATTTTTTCACCTTTGCAGTTATTACGTGATGTGCGAACACAATACGTAGTTTGAAACAATTTTCGCAAAATCTCAAAATCTTATCAAGATTCTTTTAAAATTCAACGCCTATGTTTTAAGTTGAGTGACCACCTATCATGACACCTAATTTCATATCATTCGCTTCAGTCGTTTTTACGTGATGCTTGAATACAAATTTACGCAGTTTGAAAGATTTTCGCAAATCTCAAATCCAATCAAGATTTTTAAAATTCGACGCCTATGTTTTAAGTTGAGTGACCACCTATCATGGCACCAATTTCATATCATTCGCTTAAGTCGTTTTTACGTGATGCTTGAATACAAATTTACGCAGTTTGAAAGGATTTTCGCAAATCTGAAAATCTAATCAAGATTTTTAAAAATTCGACGCCTATGTTTTAAGTTGAGTGACTGCCTATCATGACACCCAATTTCATATCATTCGCTTCAGTCGTTTTTACGTGATGCTTGAACACAAATTTACGCAGTTTGAAACGATTTTCGCAAAATCTCAAAATCTAATCAAGATTTTTTAAAAATTCGACGCCTATGTTTTAAGTTGAGTGACCACCTATCATGACACCCAATTTCATATCATTCGCTTCAGCCGTTTTTACGTGATGCTTAAACAAAAAAAGCGTCACGGACAGAATGACAGAAGGACAGAATGACAGAATGACAGACAGACAAACTTTTTTTTGAGGGTCGCATCGGATTCCCGGGTGCTTGAAACGGATAGAAATCGCAAAATTTTTGAATTCCAAGAAATGTACAGACAAAAGTCTAATTTTATTTATATAGATTTAGTGATTTATTTTTCTTTTTGTGGTTGGTTTACCAATTCAAAGAGGAATATCTTTTTGAGTTCGATCTGGAGCATGAATTAAAATTCAGGGACACATACATCATAATAGCACCAAAGTGTTCTCAAACTATCCAACATCAGAGGGTCCATTTTTTTTCTTCTAAGCACATTGTTTATTAATTTTACAATATTTTTGAGTTATACTAGAAACAAAAGAAAACCTTTAACAAGATAATATTTCTTACTTGTATTGTTTCCTACCGGTATTACTGAAAACGAAAGTCAATACATTTCATCTTTATCTACTCAACTCATTTCATATTCTATTCAAAACTTCTATTCAAACATCATGAATTCTGTTACCACAGTAATAGAATCTTGTCACTCAAGTTGTTTAACGTTATCTTTTTACGGTAAATTCAAGCAAATATACATTTTCAACAAGGTTTGGATAACAAACAATCTGTGCCTAAACATAGGATGTTACACTTTAAAGTAAGAATTCTATACCGGGTGATTCGAAATAGATGTTAAAGCGATTATTTTTTAAACTGTAAGTGATCGAAACATATTTTCAATTAGAAAAGTTCGTTAAATTAAGAGTAAGTTTCAGATATGACATTTTTTACTGAGGGGTTGTATACTTATTAAAATACGAAATTTAATTTTTATACGGTCCCCCTTTTCCTACCCTCTATATTTAGAAGAACGTTGCTCTATTCCTAAAAAAAAAATAAATAAAGCAAATCCCGTGTCTGCGTGAAATACAGGGTTGTCCAAATTAAACTTCCCCAACTCAGAGAGGCCTGTGCAGGATGTTGTATGGGTCATAATGTGATGAAATTTTGAAAACAGACACTTCAGATCACGCGCTTGTGATTTATTTAAAAAAAATTAAAAATATTAGTACAAGAAGTTGCCGATAGGTGGCGCTGCAGATCAACAAGACGTTCTACAGATGTTCAATATGTGTGCCGTGGTCGAATAGGGCATATCAACAGCACGAGAAACAGTTGGCACACTGACAACACCATGTGGCGATTGGCCAGTGGCGTCCACGACCGCCAAAGCAATGTCTTGTATGCGTGCAGAATCCGCAACATGTCGTCCCTCTACTTGGTGAAATTCCCAGCTGTCCGGTTCTTTCGAACTTCTTCATCACGTCTCGTAGAGCGCGTGGTGTCATTGGCGTTAAGTTCTTCAGCCGACGGATTGCTCTTATCGCAGCACAGGAGTTCTCGTCATTCTGGTAGAAAAGTTTCACTAGCAGAGCTTTGTCTTTTCAAAGTCGTCATTGTGCATCGTCATCAGCGAGCTGGAAACAACTGACTGTGCAGCGCCTGTCTTCCACTTTTGTAGGGCTCGTCATTTTGGATACGTGGCGCAGAAGCTTTATTTCTGCAAATCACGTTGTTGCAATATGCAAATTACTAGTGTTACAGCGCCACCCAGGGACGTAGCCAGGGGGGGGGATATTGGGATATATCCCCCCCCCCCCGAAATTTTTGGATTAGTAATAAAATTCCGTCTATTTATACACATATAAGTTCATATCCCCCCCCCCCGAAATTTTCTTCAGGCGCATATCCCCCCCCGAAAATTTTTCCTGGCTACGCGCCTGGCGCCACCTATCGGCAACTTCTTGTACTAATAATTTTTTTTTTAAATAAATCACGAGCGCGTGATCTGAAGTGTCTGTTTTCAAAATTTCATCCCATTATGATACCCATACAACATCCTGCACAGGTCTCTGAGTTGGGGAAGTTTAATTTGGACAACCCTGCACTTAGCGAGAAAATTTATGTTAAAATTGATGACTTACACCACTTTACCTGCTGTCTTGGCTTCCGTTTACAGGCGAAAAAAATCTTTACTTTAGGGTGCCAACTATGAGTTTATAAAAGTTAAATAATGATCCCATTGTTTTGAAAGGTAATTAAACACGTCCAAATGAGTAAAATTAACAAGTACGGTTTTACCTAAAATGATCGGTACTGCTTCATGAAAATAGCGATAATTTAATCTTTTAGTGGGGAGGGGGCAATCCACTCATTACGTCACGTTTCTAGAGAAGGAATTTTAAAATGTAAAATAGAATGACAAAATAATGGTGTAGGTTACAATGGTGTGCCAACTTTCACTTGAAACTGCCAAGCATGCGTTATAGGAAAATTCTAGCTCAATTAGGATTTGAGGAGTCAACTGTGACTTTTAACATAAATTAACGTCAGTTGAAAAGTAATTACAATTTTCTCACTTTGGAGACATCCCCACAGTGGTGCACCCAGGATTTTAGTTTAGGGGGGGGGGGCTGGGCTATAAATACTGCTGAACTCGATTATAGTGATCTCAATTATAGTTGTAACTCTCTTATAACGTCAAAATATTCTGTGCCAGTAGAATTGCCCGTAGAACACAACCCCACGAGCAATGTAACCCATTTTAGAATCAAATAATTATATGATCTTTTCAGTGATGTTGTAACCAAGTTGAACCGTGTTTCATCCTCTAACTGTAAGTTTTTATTTAAAAACTAACGACTTGTTTTGGTAAAATGTATTTTAGAAATAATTTGAAGAGAATTTTTTAAAAGAAAACATTTAGAAATAATTTGAAGACAATTTTAAAAAAGAAAACATTTAACTCATTAGTGAAAATTTTCAATACTTTTCACTTCTAATTTCCCACCTTTAGGGGGGGGGCTTCAGCCCCCATAGTCCCCCCCCCGTGGGTGCGCCTATGCATCCCCATATTGCTTGGCGACCGATGCCAAAATTTTCAAATTGATATATCCCGGAAACTATTCCGCGTAGAGACAACACAGTATTTGTTTTTATCCATTTTCTTAGGCAAAGATCAACATTCTTCTTTTAAATATAAAGGGCAGGATTGGAGGGAGCGTATAAAATTAAATTTTGTTTTTTAATATATATACAACCCCCCAGTAAAAAATGCTATATCTGAAAGCTACTCTTAATTTGACGAACTTTTCTAATCGGAAGTATGTTTCGATCACTTACGGTTTAAAAAATAATCGCCTTAACATCAATTTTAAATCACCCGGTATGAAACATGTGTGTGTGTGTGTGGGGGGGGGGGGGGGGGGGGCAGAAAGGGAAGGAGACTCCTTTTATCCCCTTGGCAAGCGATTTTTAAATGTTTTAAAATTTATTTTTAGATATTCGTAAATTTTGAATTTTAAAGAAAGAATTTCATGAATGTCTCACTTTTTTCCGAGATTTTTCAACACTATATGTGAAAAGATCATCCCTAATGTACCTCCTACAAGTTACGAATTTTGGAAAATGCTGTCTAATTTAGCATTTTTGGTTCAAAACGTACATACATGCCAAATTTATTATTGTTAGCTTCAGCAGTTTTGGTTTGGTTATACTGACTTACGGAAAAATGACGTCACTTCCCTTTCCCCCTAATAATCAATTCTAATTCATCCAATCACTTACAAGACCTTTTGTATTACAAATATCCCAATAGATGGCAGCACTATTACAGCAACTCTTCGCAATTTAATTAAGCAAATGTCCAATTTTTTTATTTTTCATGTACCTAAATTAAAAGCTAAAACACTATGTGGTACGCCGTATTTTCGCTCACTACAAGTTATGTTCATTTAAAGGTGGTGTTTAAAGCAGTCTTCTAAAACTGCAATTACATTTTTGAACTCTGACACTATTTTTGGAAGAGTGCGATACCAAAATGCACTCCTGTTTACGTCTTAAATATAATTTCGTGTACGAGGAAACTTCACTGCTTATGTTCTCAACTGCAGGTACTTAATCAGAAATAGTCATCATGGTATGTATTATTATCGTGGTCTTTCTTTTTACTTTCCGAACATGTACCATGTAAGGAAAGTATTGTAATCATGAAAAAATTCGACTTCGAGATTTTGGTGTTTTTACACGTTTTGAGGGCTTCTGAATCCATTTGTTATTTTTACGAGATGTATGTATGTGTGTTTGTGTGTATGTGAGTGAACACGATAGCTCCTGAACGGAGCATTCGATTGAGCTCAAATTGGATATATATGTCATAAACCACCGTCGCAAGACCGGTATTGATTTTGGTGTGTATAGGACTTATAGTTTTTCTACAGGGCTACGACAAAGATTTCTTTTACATTATGGCCTATGGGGGGAATTTCTTGAAAGTGCGCTAGCGTTTAAACGGTAGATTCGATTGAGCTCAAATTGGGTATACATGTCATAAACCACCGTTGCAAGACCGGTATTGATTTTGGTGTGTATAGGACTTATAGTTTTTCTACAGGGCTACGACAAAGATTTCTTTTACATTATGGCCTATGGGGGGGAATTTCTTGAAAGTGCGCTAGCGTTTAAACGGTAGATTCGATTGAGCTCAAATTGGGTATACATGTTATAAACCACCGTTGCAAGACCGGTATTGATTTTGGTGTGTATAGGACTTATAGTTTTTCTACAGGGCTACGACAAAGATTTCTTTTACATTATGGCCTATGGGGGGAATTTCTTGAAAGTGCGCTAGCGTTTAAACGGTAGATTCGATTGAGCTCAAATTGGGTATACATGTTATAAACCACCGTTGCAAGACCGGTATTGATTTTGGTGTGTATAGGACTTATAGTTTTTCTACAGGGCTACGACAAAGATTTCTTTTACATTATGGCCTATGGGGGGAATTTCTTGAAAGTGCGCTAGCGTTTAAACGATACATTCGATTGAGCTCAAATTCGGTATACATGTTATAAACCACAATCCTGAGACCGGTATTGATTTTGGTGTGTATAGGATTTATAGTTCTCCTAAAGGGCTACGACAAAACTTTCTTTTATGTTATGGCATAATGGCATATGGGGAGAAATTCTTGAAAGTGCGCAAGCGTTTAAACGGTGCATTCGATTGAGTTTTAATTTGGTATATATGCTTGAATTATTCATCGATTAAAATTTATTTAAGTGCTTGGTAATGATCTTAATCGTAAGTGTTCGGAAAGTCGAGTGGAGTCACTCCAGATTTTTTATTTTTATTTTATTAGGCTGAACAAGGATGCGTGGTGGAATAAGCTAAAATTATTCTTTTGAACTAAAATTAAAAAGTATTATTATCTAAAGCATAAGAGTTTATGCACCAGTCAGACTGTGGTGTTAAAAGGTCACGACTTTTAATGTTTCCCATGAAATCGAACTTGAACAACTTGCAACGTCATTTTGATAACAAATTATGGTACTTTTCCGTTATAAGAACTTATACTGTGCGTATTCGACGCCCATATACAACATATCATATTGGCAAATAAAACTATAATGAAGCTGTGCAAGTATTTAGAGACATATGATTTGAAAAAAAAATTAATAATAATAGCTTATTGTTTCGGCTCATCGACAAGATAGAAAGAAAGGTTTACTGATAGCAGCAAATGCCATATAGCGCCCGGGAGGGGGGATAAAATGCTGAAAGTCGATAAGTTTTTTTTTTTTTTTCAATTTTAGAGGATTTATTGCCAAGTTTGGCTCTAAGAAATAAGTCCCCAAAACTGAACCTAGCTTCGCGGTATCTTCCACATTTGGAAAAAAACTGATAAACGCTACAATTTGTTACAACAGGACATGTGTAACGAAGATTGCAAAAGTAGTTAGGCGATTGTAATAGAGATTTCAATTCCAAAGAAGTGTTTTGTGGAACAAGGAAGACAAGTACGGCACACTCATGGATTATCATACTCTTTTCAAACAGTATTTATTAAAATGATATGCCTGATGGAGATTCTAAAACAGTTTTAGTAGGTGATTTATTGTAGATTTCGATTCCAAAGAATGTTTTATGGAACAAGGAAGAAAAATATTTGGCACATTCATGAATAATGGTACACTTAATGGAATAAGGAATTAAAATAAGGACGACAACGCATGGGTTACGATACGCTTTTAATATATAGCACTCGATGCAATTTTCTGAGGCATACTAAATTCATTACAATATGAAATAAGCATATTTAATTACACATTCCATAATGCCTTGTTATCTCCATTATAAAGAAAATAATCTTTCGCGTATTGATGCCAATCCTCAGTGAGATTATATGGCATTATTTTTCGCTCGTTGCGGCGATTTTTTTGAAAATCCGCCAGATTGGTGTGAAGATAATTGTTGTAACTATGATAACAAAAACGTACCCAAATTATAAAGTTACTTAACTTTGCAATTAAACGCACTCCCAAAACGTTTTTTAAAGATGATGACTTTTTATTTTAATCGACAGCTTTCATATTGAATTGAAATCGAAACGTTGAACACTTCTTCGTCATCTGGTACATGATAATTAATTGAATTTTTGCTATGAATTTTTTTTTTAATTAAAGCAGAAGTTTTCCATTACTAAATTCATGTCACAGAACATTCAACAATTCGATTATATTTAATTATTCATAATAAATTATTTCTTACAAATATCAATAGATGGCAGCACTACCGATTTTATAGCTCGCAATTCAGATAAATTCGGCCTCTCGCCGCCGCGCCGAGAGAATACAGAACTGACATTTTTTACTGTTTTGATTCAAGGAGAATAAAGTTTATTCCAATAAAATACTTGAGTGTGACGTAGTCACAGGATAATCCTTTACTTTTTATCCCATAATATCCCGCATAAATTATCGATTTTTTTGCAAATTAATGTCAGAATTATTTATATCAGTACCGGCATTTGCTGCGGACTGGAGAATAGGATGAAAATGCATCCAGGGCCCTTGCTAAAGGGGGGTAGAGGGATTATCCGCAACACTCGCGAAATTCTATTAAATTTGGCAAAACTGGTGAAAAAAATTTAACGAAAACGAAAATTTACTTTCTGTTTCTGGTACACTTGGTAAAATTACGCAAATCCACTTGGCAAAAGTAAAAAGTTAGTAATATAGTTGATAAAAATATAAATAAGTTTGTATAAACCGATATTTGACTTGGCAATTATCGATATCGATCTATATATCACCAAATTTCGTATCATTCGTATTAGTCGTTATTACGTGATGCTTGAAGAAATAAACGTATTTTGAGAGAATTTTCACAAAATCCCAAAATCTAATAAAAATGTTTAAAAAATTGGACACCTATAGTTTATGTTGAGCAACCATCTATCATGTGGCCAAATTTCATATCATTCGCTTTAGTCGTTATTACGTAATGCGTGAACAAAGATTCACTCTGCTTTAAACGATTTTCGCAAAATCTCGAAATCTAATCAAGATTTTTTTTTAATTCGACGCCTATGTTTTAAGTTGAGGGACCACCAATCATGCTACCAAATTTCATTTCAATCGCTTCAGTCGTTTTTACGTGATGCTCGAACACGAATTTACGCAGTTTGAAAGGATTTTCGCAAAATCTCAAAATCCAATCAAGATTTTTTAAAAATTCGACTCCAATGTTTTAAGTTGAGTGACCACCTATCATGACACCCAATTTCCTATCATTCCCTTCAGTCGTTTTTACGTGATGCTTGAACAAAAAAAGCGTCACGGACAGAATGACAGAAAGACAGACAGGCAAACTTTTTTTGAGGGTCGCATCGGATTCCCGGGTGCTTGAAACGGATAGAAATCGAAAAATTTTGGAATTCCAAGAAATGTACAGACAAAGTCTAATTTTATTTATATAGATTAATTAGACCAATTTTTTCAATTTTATAAAGACACGTCAGCGGATTCTCTCTTTACACGGTGGATATGTTCCTCGCGTAAAGAGTATTCTTAAATAAAGAATAATGCTGGATTGATTTTCCCTAAACCCTCCCATACCCATCACTCTGCGAATGCCGAGTAGTAAATATATACAACAGATGTAAAAATTCTCAGAAAAGAAGTTATACTATTTCACATTGGTAAAATATATATTTAAAAAAAATTGTCATTAATTTTGCATAGTGTTATTTTGAAAACGTTTAAAAAAATCGTTGTAAAGGGAATTTAGTATACATGTGTTTTATTTTGTTGGAAAATTTTAATCTGGACAGAAATACCATTAAAAAATATTCGACTAAAACAATCTATATAGTATAGCTTTGGTTATGGAAGCAAAGGGAAGGCCTACAAGATTAATTTTCCTAATAAACTATTCCCCCACCCCCAAACATTTGTTCGATTCCACTAACACACACAGTACTGTACTGTAACTTGAAGGTGAAGTCAAGCTAACTTTTCTCCTTTCGCTCTATTTTCAGGTGACGACAGAGTGAATCAGCACATCATGGTAACAGCTATGCATACACTGTTCATGCGGGAGCACAACAGAATCGCCGAGGAGCTCCGCAAGATGAATCCTTCCTATACGGAAGAACTGCTTTTCGAAGAAGCGAGGTGATGACACCTGTTCTTGCGATGCTCTTTGCCACTGCTCATTTAACGCGCAGTGTTCCCGCTCTGGGAACACCAAACTCTGACGTTTTGACTGTTGCCAGTCACGAAGAATAGATTCGATTTCTATGAAAATAGTTGCGGGTGACATAGCTCCACGAGAGAATCCTTTACTTTTTAAGCACGTCATTTCCCGTAAAAAAAAGGGTCACGATTATTTTCAACAGCACTGACATCTGCTGAAAAATGGAAGAATGCGAGAACAGCTGGATAGATTGCCCAATGCTGAAAAAAGGGCAGTCGTATCCATCGCTCGACTAAACTACCAGCAAGATGGCGGACGATCGAAACGTTCATCGCGTGCCACAGATCTAGAGACCCCTTTTTTGACGACAGCTGGCTGTGCCGGCACAGCCGATCGTCCGCCATCTTGCTGGTAGTTCAGTCGAGCGATGGCAACGACTGCCCTTTTTTCAGCATTGGGAAAGGGTTGCGCCTCAAAGGGTTAATGATAAGAACAAGAACTTTACAGATCGCGCTAATAAAAAAAAATGATAAAATATAAAGAGATGATGTCCTAAAAACACTGACCGGTAAGCGGTATGCTGAAATCGAACTCACCCCCCCCCTCCGGTTTCTAATCCAAGTCCCTAACATGGGCAAATGAGCGTAGCTTATCTAACACCCAAAAATTATGGCGAGCCACACTTTTAGTTTTCAAGTCGTTTGAAAATTTCTCCCTTCCCGAAAGAAGTCTACAAAAAAAAAGTCTGTCGACCACAAGAATAGCTCTCACCAAGGAGTTTATGCCAGTCTGTTGCCGTGGAAACAAGTCTCACTTCAGTTTTGAAAGGGGAGAACTGAGAATAAAAATGACATGAGGTGTGAGGTTACCTTTCATTTCTCAAATTTCTGCCACGCTCAACCCCTCACCACACTGGAAATCCACAGATCTAGTTCCTACAGTGACCGCCACTAACCAGACTTGTTGGCGGGCGCTATTCTTGTGATCGACAGACATTTGCACCTCTCACTCAGAGTGAAAAGTGCGTGAAATCTCTCTCCTTTTCTGTAGACTTATTCCCAGCAAAGTAAAGAGTCGCGTGCACCGGTTTTTTTGGAGGCAAATATGTAACGCACCTTTCTAAGATGCTGGAAGGAAAAAGGTTTTCACTTTCTGTACTTGTAATTTTAACGATGCTGAATTCTTATAAGTCTGCTTTCAGATTAGTTAATGAAGAGCTTTCTGCATGAAGGAGGTAGCTCCACAACTATACAAGCTTGTGGAAGATTGTAATAAACGTTAAAAATTCAACACAAACTAACGAGACGGGCAGTTTCATCTCTTGAGCAACTAACGACTGGAGAATCATGCTTTTGGTGCCAAACGAAACAGATACATTTTTACTGCAAGATAGTACAGATGTCAAAAGAAATTTCCGACATAATGACTCTAGCGACATAATGACCTCCACGGCCGTTCTATTCAACCTATCGACATGAATTTTCAGATATATCTTTTTGAAGGTATGCTCTCGAGATCCTGTGAGCGACAAGTTAATAGCCATAACGGTTACAGTTAAAAGTGAGTAGAAACTCGAGATTTTCCGTTGCCAACACCCAGTTTGTTGGGTCTCAAAGTGTTCAGCTCACTCCAAAATCCCTAAAAACACTTTGGAATAGAAATTCTGACCCGAAAGACGGAGCCGTAATGAGCTCCCAAAACAGCTCTGGTAGCGGTCGCAAAAGGGAGAGAGAGCAAGCGATAATGGCGGCAGCGGAATCTCTTAAACGAAGTCGCTTTCATGCAAGACGGCGCACCTCCGCATATCGCGATGTCCGTCCGCCACTCAACATTTCGGTGATCGCGTTACTTCCCACCATTTCTCATTTGCGTGGCCTCCGCAATCACCCGACCTTACCCCCATGGGTTTCTGGCTCTGGGGTTATTCGAAATCCAGAGTTTACACGTGCAATCCTCGAAATTTGCCAGAGCTGAAATATTCAATCAGACGAGAGATTGCAAACATTCCGCGAAAAATGCTGCACTGTCCAGTGTCTCTCCCGATTGCAATGTGTCATAGCATGCGACACATGTGGAAAATGCCAAATGAAACCGTTTCGGCCCTTTCTACGGTCGCAGCGATTGGTGACGGGCTTCCATCGCTCACGCTCGGCGCGGCGATTACGGCTCCGTTTTTTTTTGGTCAGAATTTCGATTCGAAAGTGTTTTTTAGGGGTTTTGGAGTGCGCTGAACACTTCGAGGCCAAAGAAACTGGCTGTTGCCAATGTAAAATATCAAGTTTCTACTCACTTTAACTGTAACCGTTAGCGCTATTAACTTGTCGCTCACAGGATCTCGAGCGCATACCTTCGAAAAGCTATATATGAAAATTCATGTCGATAGGTTGAATAGAACGGCCGTTAGACGTCATTATGTCGGGAAACTTTCTTTTTGACCACCCTGTATATGTAACTTCAAACTCACGGAGATTGGAGTTACCTACTTGATGCGTATACATATTTTATAACTTTTGTCGAATGCTAACAGTCTTCGACGCCATGAGACGGAAGTGTTAAGACTTTCAACTAATGACCATTTCGACTGACGTGGAATATTACTTTCGTTCCCAGGAAAATCCTCGGTGCCGAACTGCAAGTCATCGCGTACAAGGAATACCTTCCAGTGACGCTGGGTCCGTACTACACGAATCTCTACAGACTGTCAGTCACGGACCAGCAAACGACAGAGTACGACCCCGAGTATCAATCCGACGCTGTTCTCCGAGTTCTCCACAGCCGCGTTCCGGTACGCCCACTCCATGATCAACTCTGTTATCTCGAGGAGATCCGTGAACGGCCAAGGGCAGGACAGGTTGCTGAGGGATTCCTTTTTCCGACCGTTCGACCTGTACTACGGAGGCATGGACAGTCTGCTGGAGCAAGCCGTGCTCAATTCGGCTCAGTCCTTCGGCAGGCATCTGGTGTCGGACGTCACATCGTACCTGTATAGGTAACGAACATCCTGATGGAATCTTATTCAGTATTTCGTCCGAATGGAATCTCTTTCTTTATCTTAACCAACTAGAATTCATCCCGTATCTTACCCATCTGAAATCTTATCGCTTATATTACAGTACGGGTTTTTTAGCTTCCTTTCAACAAAAGGCAAAGCAATTTATGGGACTTACATAAAAACCTTTATTACTCTAACATCAATCATACAATTCCAACGCCAGTTTTATCAGGCGTCCAAAGCAAAAACAGTCCCAACAAAATTTTATATATAACTAAATTAAATCTTTAGAATCCTCGCACCTCTCATTATTGTAACGTGCCCTCATTCTCGAGTACATATTTTATACTTCAGCTCGAGTCAAATTTCTCGGTTTTATTACCATGGAGTTTGGTGCGTTTGTTAATTCATCATCACATAATACGTTGATAATGTCGACGGAACTTTACTATTACACACCTGAAATCTTATCCCCTATTTTACGCACCTAGGACTTTATTCCTATGTTGTTTAACTGGAAATTTACCCCTTTCTTAAACCAAACATAATCTTATTCCTTAAGCGCCAGCTCCTGTTTCTAGGGGCTCTATTTGTAACTAACTGTACTAGCAAGCACATGATCTGAGCGGGACAGGCTAGTTTTGCATCTTATCCGCATACCTATCATATGCGTCTCTTACTACGCAAAATCAATCTGAGTGGCCTGACCAATCACGAAGAGTTTCGTGCTAAACTGATTCCATCTCGTCGCAGAGCCACGCGTTGGTAAGTGGTCTTACGCCAGTGGAAACTATTTGGCACGAAACCAGTAGATATTGCGGCATTCTGAACAAAACGGAAGAAAACTTGTTGCTTCCAAATGGTAGCCATACTAGTAGCATGCGCAAACGCCAGTAGTATGGTAGTAACCTAAATGATTGTGATATTTTCAATCATTTTAGAACAATTCATTTTTGAAAAAGTACTTGTATCTAAATATTTTCCCTCGAATTTATTTCTTTTCTTAAGATAATACAATTAATGTTCCATTTTACATGCACAGAAATCGTGGTTGTAGCATGAATAGAGTGAGTTTTTGCCATCAAAAAAGTACACGATTAATAGCATTAAATGCGTCATATAAAGTATCCCTAATAATTGTTGCAGTCCACTCAAAACTGTTCCGCAACGGTTTGTGTGTGAAAAGGGTATCTGAGTGCTGGTGGTCTTTAGAGATGAGTTCGGGCTCATTTTTTGAAGCCCGAGCCCGAAGACTTTTAATCCGAGCCCGCCCGAGCCCGAGCAATATTATTTAAGTCGGAGCCCGAGCCCGAAATTTCAGCTAAAGATAAATAAAATTCAATAAAATTCCATAAAATTCAAAGAAGTAATTCTTTGATAGAATACAATGAATTTTGCCGTTTGTGCAAATTAAAGACAAATATAGTTGCACATTTTTAATGCACTTTCTAATTCTTTATATCTATGTTTATGAAATAATGTCCGATCTCATGACTAACTAAGCAATATAAGCCGCCGTTCTGAAATACCCAAAGAGCTTCACGCGCCTTCTAGGCACCCGTGCCGCTATTTTTTTTAAGTACTTTTATTTTCCATATGAATCAATTTTTAAAAATCTGTTTCAAGAAGTATGTTCAATAAAATAGAAATTTTTCACGAGCCCGAGCCCGAATGCAATTGTGAATTACAGAGCCCGAGCCCGGTTCGGGCTCTGTAATTCACACACAGACTCTGGACTCAGTATTCGGACTCTGTAATTCACATTCGGGCTTTCGGGCTCGGGCTGAGCCCGTCTCCTCTCTAGTGGTCTTGGCTTTCATTTCAGGACGAGTGGTACAGTGCCCGGCTTGGACCTAGCCGCCATCGACATTCAGAGGGGCAGGGACCACGGAGCAGCTCCTTACACCGAGGCTTTGAGGCTCTGCTACGGTCCGGACCTGAAACTGGAACAATTCGAGGACCTTTTGCCGTTGAATTTGATGGAACCCAGTCTGGTGGAACTCTTGAAGAACAATTATAGGTAAAACAAATATTCGGATGTCTCATGTTTTCAGGCAGTTGTGCAAGTGCTGACACTTTGAGGTCTGAGCCAGGAACGTAGCTACGATATTTGTCACCCGGGCCAAAACATGTGTTCGGCGCGAATAATAAATAATAAACACATACGCAGTCATAAATCATGGATTCATTACTGCATGAAACATCTAGGGATTTCGTTAATTTCATAATTAACTAGCCACCCTATACCTTACTGTTCTTTATACTCAGTGCAGTACTGACTCAATTTCTGGACATATTCAAATGAAAATCGCGTTTCTTTGTCTTACTGTCTGACAGAATTTGTCATTAAATTCATTTTGGTTAGGGTTGCTACACATTTTAGGTGCCATCGTAAAAGCATCGAACAGCAAGTAGCTAAAGTGCACTTTAGCCCAATGCATGGTGACATTTCTTAGATGGGCGATGTATGCGCCCGGTACTGTCAATTCGATATTTTAAAGCTGTGAAAAAGTCAGAAAGATCTTGCATTTTCATATACGCATTATTGTTTTGTAATCTAGTTACTGTGTGACATAGGCTTGCTCCATTTGATGTCAATGAACTGTTAATTTGGATTTTCGCACATGCGTTATTGTTATTGTACTAATGTTTACATCAAGCTCTTGCCGTTCGCAGTGTGGAAATAGCGTCGATTTTGGTACCGCATACGTTATCGTATTATATCAGTAGATGGCAAAACTGAATTCTTATCTCCATGGTAATTTAAAGATAATCAAAATTGTAGACTTACCGCTAAGGAAAAACGGGGTGTTTGATATGTCCATTGCAAAATGTAGTACAAGGGGATAACGATCCAAATGCGGCATTCATATATATTATTCTTATTGTTGCAGAAAACTCTGCTAGTTTTGGGGTTTGTCGTTCTAAAGTCAGTAGGTGTAGAAAGTTCTGGCAGAACGTCAACTAGTCAGGACGGAACACATACAAACTTTATTGCTTATAGAACTTCGTCGAACTGTCAGCTGTACAAAATTCACAAGCATAATCAGCAAGTAACGTGTTGATAACAGTCCACTTAGTACGAAAGTGTTCACAAATGCTGTATTTTTCACACTAAATGAAACACTTCCATAGGCGAAAAAAATTCAGAGGAAACTTACGAGGGATATCGTAAACAGTCCCTCAAGATTCAGCAATGAAGAATTTACTCTCAGGACTTTAAAGCAAGGCTTTTAAAACAAGCGACAATACCGCTTCTATAGCGTCAATACAAAGCCTGAAGCTTTGACGGACATCTGCTCTCTGAACAAGCAGAAGCAAGATTGACTGGGTCGGGGCGGTCCGCACCTATTTGTACTCTCTGACGTACATTCCATGAAACTCGGGACCTCTCTAAAGGATCATGAACAAACGTGTTTTGATTACGTCATAGAAATATTAATGAATACAAGGCTAAATATTTGATGTTAATGCAGGAAAACACTTTTGCAAGCCCCATTGGGAAAATCGCGCCATATGTCCGAAATGTAGCTAAGCCTGGCCACTTTTTTGTGAAATATCGCCAAATTTGGCGCCAAAAATAAGTCCCCAAGAGTGAGGTTAGTGAAAGCTTAGCACTAATATTTCTCGAGATTTCTAGAAAACGCTATATTAAGCAATGGGGAAACTCAAAACTCCATATTTCGCGTTCTAGTTAACCGATTTTGGTGCAGCAAAATGCAAAATTTAACTATTTGATGCTTGGAATACGAATTTTGAACTACTTTAAACCTCAGAACAGCGGGTTGCCCCGAAAATTTGTAACATTTTGTAGTAAACCATGTACCCTGTTGAAAAGGCTGTATTGTAGCATTTATAGTTCTTTTAGAGGAACACCCAAAAGAAATCCAATACATTACGTTCCATGGATAATCATTCGTTGATGTGTATTTTAAAGATTATTTAAAACAAACCATAATTAACATATGTAATTAAAGATCACAAAATGGCGATCTCATCGAAAATAGTTCCGGTGGCATTTATAATTCTTTTACAGGACCACTCAAAATTTCAATACATAGCCGTCTATGACAATTTAGAAACATTCATCCATTTCAAGCTCAAAGTCATAAGTATGCATAAACGTTTGTAACACTATACTCTTCAGTTAAAAGATGGAAATAACTTTAAAATTCTTTGCAGGGTGTCGCAAAATTACATTAATAGAGATATACAGATTTATTTAAGAATATCTCCAAAATGTCGATAGATTTAAGGACAATACATCGCCAAACTTGGCGCAAAAATATTTTTCTGTTGTTAGAAAGTGTTTTGTAATCGATGTGTTTAGCATCATTTATCTTTCGTGTTGGTACTTTCCATAGATTTTTAAGAAATACTTAGAAAATGTATATACAGGGTGATTCTTAATTCATCATCAATATTTAGTGGGGAGGTAGTGAATAGGAAAAGAAGCCAATTTCACATAGGAAAGCATGGGCGTAAACGAACCCATCATGATGTACGGGGCGCTTTGAGTGAGCAAATGGTGAGATTTTGGGTATAGACCAAAAAATGACTGACTATCGCCAAATTTGGCGATATTCCGTCTGAACTAGCCAAGGTCGATGGCAAATGGCGAGATTTTGGCCATGGACCAAATGACTGACCATCGCCAAATTTGGCGATGTGTCGGCAAAACTCGCAAAGGTCGACTACAAATGGAGGGATTTCGGGCATGGACCATACAATGACTGACAACAGATATAATGCATTGAGACATCTTCATGACATATGGTTGGGTCGGCCCTGTGTTCGAAATGTTCCACAATATGCTCGTTCAGGCATGATTTATGTATTATTTCTTCTTCTTGTACGACAGGCACGTGGGCGATATTGACATGTACACTGGAATGCTGTGTGAGCTACCCGTGCCTTTCGGAACCATAGGTCGCACAGCAGGCTGCATCATGGGTATCCAGTTCCATAACCTGAAATTCGGCGATAGATTCTTTTTCTCGCACCATAACCAGCATGGATCATTCACCCCTGGTAAGTATAGTTAAGGGGATGACTGTGAAGCAGTTCATCACATGGTTTTGATTAGTTCTGGTTTTCAGTTCCCTATTCTATATGTGATACACTCTTAACCATTTTTTAAAATTCCCATATTATATTTGCTATCTTACTTTAGATATCGCCATTAACATGGGTGCCGGCAACATAGGGCAAGGAGGGGGCAATGCCACCCCCCTGGATTTTTGTATGCAGTGCTTTCCCTTGCTTTTTCCAACATGGTAACCATACGTTAAAGTATGGTTACCATATCTTTACCCCCTTTGAGTAGTCTTCCCCCCCCCCCCCTCTGGGAAATATTCTGCTGGCGCTCATGGCTTTTAAGTGTTATTTTTCTTTCGTTAATGCCCGTGGGGAGTGTTTCTTTTGTTGTTCCATCTCCCCAGATTTTTCCCACAGGGTTTCAACAAATTTTCTTGGTGTGCATGCTTTACTAACCATCCCCTTTTGGCAAGTCTTTGAAATTAATTGGAAACTGAACTATGCCTAACTGCCAACTGGAATTTCAACGATTTGGCGATCTCATTGGCGACTGTTCTTACCTGCTCCTGGGTCTTTTTCGCCAAGTTGGTTTACTGTGCTCCCATGCCGTTTTTCGTTACTTAACATTATTTCCGCTGGAATACAAAAACATAACAGAAGATATCGTATAAGGGGTCGCATAGAAATTAGAAGATAATATTTTAGACCAGCAATAAACGTTTACATTCAAATTCATGGCCATCTTTGTTTAAAGATGTATCTGAGACGTTTAAAGATGAAACACCTAAATTTTGTATTTCATCTCATTAGTGTATGGGGCACATTTTATTAACGGGGAATTTTTTTTATACGGAGGTAATACACAAATTTAAAAAGGTGCAGCTTTTTTAAAACTAACGACAGGAAATTTTTCTTGGCGTAATCTTTTTTCAATTTGCATTTACCCACTCGTCTCTAATAGATAGGGAATTAACCCTTTGAGGCGCAACCCTTTCCCAATGCTGAAAAAGTGCAGCCGTTACCATCGCTCGACGTAACTACCAGCAAGATGGCGGACGATCGAAACGTTCATCGCGTGCCAGATCTAGAGACCCTTTTTGACGCAGCTGGCTGTGCCGCACAGCAAGCTGCGTCTAAAAATGGTCTCTAGATCTGTGGCACGCGATGAACGTTTCGATCTTCCGCCATTTTGCTGGTAGTTAAGTCGAGCGATGGCAAAGGCTGCCCTTTTTCCAGCATTGGGCAATCTATCCAGCTGTTCTCGCATTTTCCCATTTTTCAGCAGATGTCAGTGGTGTTAAAAATAATCGTGACCATTTTTTTACGGGAAATGACGTACTAAAACGTAAAGGATTCTCGTGGAGCTCTGTCACCCGCAAATATTTTTATAGAAATCCAATCTATTCTTCGTGACTGGCAACAGTCAAAACGTCAGAGTTTGGTGGTCCCAGAGCCGGGAACACTGCGCATTAAAGGGTTAATCGATCCCGTAAAATATCTGCGGAAAATAAGTAACTACTTTTTATCAAAAGTAATTTTCGACTTAGAATATTGCAAAATTTTTGCGTTTAAGGCGTTATCTGGTTACTGCTTAAATTGCAGCACTGACACCTGCTGTTGACAATTTTTTTTGCGGAAAATGATGGGCCAAAAAGTAAAGGATTCGCGTGGAGCTATGTCACACGCAACTATTTTTATAGAAATCAAATCTATTCTTCACGACTGGCAACAGTCAAAACGTCAGAGTTTGGTGTTCCCAGAGCGGGAACACTGCGCGTTAAAGGGTTAAAGAGTGTTACTACATTTACGGGACACCCTGCATACACACATACATACATTAACCAGAAATGGCGTCTTCTTTACTTCCTTACCTCTTTTTAATTTTGAGTGTAATTTTGAGCTAACTGAACCATTTAAATTTCAGATCAGCTGAACGAGTTGAGAAAAACCACGCTTTCTTCGCTAATATGTGCCAACACGAACTTACAAAGCATGCCCGTGTCGTCATTCCATGCTATCAGTATGAGGTGAGCTATTATACGTCATTCTTAGTATACTTCAAGTGTAGAAAGATGCTGATTGGTTCAAATTAGAATTCTGAGCTTGAAATACTGTATATCCTTGGGATAACGTACGGCACCGAAGATCAAATCTGCCATTCTAAAGAAATTAATTCATTAAACTGAAATTTTACTGAAGTAAAATAAAGTAACAGCGAAATTCATTTTCATGAAGTTATTAGTTCTAACTAATTTCAGTCATTTGAGCTAATTTCAGAAGTAGTCGAGAAGAAAAATAATTATTTTTGACACACATTTTTTGGTCAATTTTGACCAATTTATCTTACGTTTCATGTAGAGGCAATATAAAGATATATTTTTTATTTTGTCTATAAGCTATTTGTTCAAAAACCCTTTCTGAATAGCATGTGTCGATCATGTTTTTAACATGTTCAATTAAATTCCTGCACTTCTAAATCTATTACTGAATTGTAAATCAATTGTCAACAATTAATTGAAAAAAAATATTCAGTAAAATTGACTGCGGCTGTTATGTGCCATTGTAGTATTGCATTGCATTGTAGTTGCCATTGTTGTGCATTCAATGTCTGCTTTACTCGATCTCAGCTCGGATAATCAGTAGCGTCTCATTTTGGCTTATCCCGAGTTTTGCTCGGGCAGTACGAAAAATTTCACTGTGGACACAGTTTGCTTGATTTTTTTGTACGTGCTTTTATTTACTTTCATACCCACTAGATGGCAGCATTATGTAGTGATACATTATTTTTTAAGAAATGTTAAATGCGAATCGTATTTAAAAAATTTTTAATTATTTTCATTCATAAATTTTCATATTTAAAAAAAAAGTATATTTATGAAAATAAGCATAAACAAATTAGCAGTTTTTGGCCTTCAAAACCAGGATAAATAGAACAGGCAAGGGGTTATTAGCTCATAAAAACGAGGTACCGGACCCCTTGCTCTGGTCATTGCATGCAGAGAACAGACCCTTGCCCATGCGGGCCTCAAAATCCTATTCTGCACTCACTGGGACAAAATGGTAAACACAAATTTTTCATCAACATGTTTTCATTACTTTCATTTTACGCTTCCTTTTACAAAAAAATAAAGAATGTATATATTTTTATTTTTTTATCCAGTTCTTTTCTTTTTTTTGTTTATCTGTAAAACACAAAAATAATTAATAAAATTGGTTAAATGTGCACGAGAAATAGTGTTTTATTATTCAACAACCTATTTTTTATTTTTGAAATAATCGAAACACCTATAGCAATTTAGGTATATACGTGAAAAAAAAAATCAACATTAAAACGGTTAAGATACATATTTTAATGAACGTTTCATAACTATTTCTTTGATGTGCACTGCGTAGTTAGTGAAGAGACATTCTGCATTTTTTTGTACTCCGTAAAACAATTTGCATTTCTTATAAAGCTGTCCAAAAGATGCACGATTCATTGAAAGAACAGAAGTAATTTAGAAATGAATGCAAAATGAGGTAGCTAGAAGATTATAATACTTATAAAAATGTAATTAATTTACAGGGGCACGAGAAAGGGTTACTATTAATTTAATTTTATTATTATTTTTTTAACTTCATTGAATGTTAAAATATTTTGACTTATTTCTTGCAGCAATCCGAGTGTACCATGTCAAGCGATACCTTCAATGAACTTTTTGCCCTGGAAAACAGTGCAGATGGGATAAAGAATACGCCGGTGTTTTCAAATTCACATTTGCAGGTATGCAACAATAAAGCAACTGTAAAAAGGCACGGGGTGGTATATTTATTTCACAAATGAAATTTTACATGATACACTGGGGGAAAAAAATATCCCACTGACATCTAGAAAATAATTGGTGGAACTAGAATATTTGAGCCTATGTACTCCCAATAAATATTAGAACATAAAACGAGACACTTCTGAACTCCCTTAGCCCCACCAATGGCGTAGCGCTAGCGCTTTGAACTGAGAGACGGAAGGTGCCTGGTTCGAAACCATGCCGCGTTCGTCGACCTAACCGTTCGCAGTTTTCCGTTGTTTTCTCCGAAAATTCGTGTAAATACGGTTTAGGTCCCGTTAGAAAGTACCCCACGGGGGCAACCCCACCCCTGGCCTAGAGCCTTAGCGTAGGTAATTGGTCCTGACAAACATTTCGATTACTGAACCCTCTTATCCGATTTCTAGAACTCTCCTCTATAATCTGGTGCTTGTACCCAGATGAAAATATCTGTAAATCTCGTGCGTATGATAACGGACAGACACACAGACGGTCATTCCAGTGCACCAAAAATCGAACGATCATTTCTCGTTACGCAAGCTTAGTCATTCTGCTGTGATTAGCCAGAATACAACGGACTAGAAATTCTTGACCATTTCGTCTGTATACCAGTTCAGTGTATCACCTACACGCATAATTCTACGATCTATTCTTCTACAAGATTGCAAGAAACCATTTGCAAGAATGATACGCGTGAAATCTTGCCCCAAGTCAGCTGCTACGACAAGTGCCTGAAGTTAGGGTTACCCAAGCTCTCTCTACACTGTATGTCTGATCTATATGCAGTGGCGGATCGTGGGTTATTTAAAAGGAGGTTCGCAAAACGAATTTCGGAAATTAAATATGCAGATATGACTGACCTACAAATTATCTTAGATTTGCGTTTCCAGCAGTTAAAGGAAATCAATGCACGCAACTGAAAGAAAACAAGTCATCTTGTGTCTTACATTTTCGTCAACAAAATAAGTTTCAGCAAAGGTGCTGTCTTGATTCATTTTATGTCAATTTTTTTTTCAAAGGATACTATTGAAAAATGCCATTGCTTTAGTTCCGAAACACGTCTTTTACTCCCATCTTAATTAATTTACACATTTTTTTAAAGATGTCTCGGATGTAATTTCAGACACAATTTTACTGCCAAAAACGTTCATTACATAACCTGATGTCGTTTACCTTCCCAAACAACATAGTTTGTAAAAAACAATAATGTAGTGAAAAGTCATAGAAATAAAGAAAATAATAAGAAAATGAAATAAAAATTAATTAACTAACCGAACGCAACAAACCAAGGGAAAATCCGGAAGCTATAACGCAAAATTGGCCCTCTGCGCACAACGGAAGTGTGCGAGCGGAATGATTTCATCAGTGCCGTACTTCTCCGCAGCTGTCTCGGCTTCTGACCCCAGAGAACGGTTCAGAGGAAAATTTTTCCGTTCGCACGTGCGATTGATCAGACTGTGCTGTAGTAACCTACACTACATTGCGTTAGCTATAATAATCGTATTTAATAATAGTGTGGGGGGGGGGAGGGGGGGGGAGAGTAAAATTCTTGTTTTAAATTTAATTTGTTAATGTGCTTATTCTTTAGTTTTTCCTTTGGGGGTTCACGTGCTCATGTGCTCAAATGGAGGAGACGCCACTGTCTACATGCATACACAAGAAATGTAAAAGTTAAACTCTTGGATCGTAGTTAACTGAAAGTAACGTTTAAAAAAAAAAAGAGTTCCGGATAGCAGAAGCTGAAAACAGTTAATTAAATAAAAATCGGGAAACGGAGGTCGGTTAGCGAATGCCCCGGCTAAACGAAAATCCGGTTAATCGAGGTTAATGTCAGACCATTTTTAAAAACCATTTTTTTAAAGATGTCTCGGATGTAATTTCAGACACAATTTTACTGCCAAAAACGTTCATTACATAACCTGATGTCGTTTACCTTCCCAAACAACATAGGTGAACTACCCCATTGGGGGGGGGAGGCACCCCTCCTATCTGCTAAGACAAACAAAAGTGTTTCTTTATTACAAGCAACACCACAGTTGATTGCCACGTTTTAGGCCGTGCGCTGCTGCGTACGAGACGCTCCACATTTTTTATTGAGTTTTCGTTTTATGTGCACAGCTTTGAACATTTTGAATTACAAAGTGGCAGTTGTACTAATAGGCAAGCAACGGCGCTGTTTATCCGTTTTTGTTGCGGAGACAGCTAAGCGAAGGCCTTTTTTTTTGCTGCAGATTGCGCATCCGTAAACAAAATTTGTGCACTCAAATTAGATAAAAGAGCTTGTTATGACTGCCTTTTAAGAAACGAAGAAAGCCTTACATTGCAGAAGCCTGGAACCAGGCGCCATCTTGTTGCCTACTGAATAACTTTTCAGATTTTTTATTACTTTCCGAACATGTACCATGTAAGGAAAGTATTGTAATCATGAAAAAATTCGAATTCGAGATTTTAGTGTATTTACACGTTTTGGGGTCTTCTGAATTCATTTATGCTATTTTTACGAGATGTATGTATGTATGTGTGTATGTGTGTTTGTGTGTATGTGAGTGAACACGATAGCTCCTGAACGGGGCATGCGATTGAGCTCAAATTGGATATATATGTTATAAACCACCGTCGCAAGACCGGTATTGATTTGGGTGTGTATAGGACTTATAGTTTTTCTACATAGCTACGACAAAGATTTCTTTTACATTATGGCCTATGGGGGGGGGGAAATTCTAGAAAGTGCGCTAGCGTTTAAACGGTACATTCGATTGAGCTCAAATTGGGTATACATGTTATAAACCACCATCGCAAGACCGGTATTGATTTTGGTGTGTATAGGACTTATAGTTTTTCTACAGGGCTACGACAAAGATTTCTTTTACATTATGGCTTATGGGGAGAAATTCTTGAAAGTGCGCTAGCGTTTAAACGGTACATTCCATTGAGCTTAAATTTGGTATATATGTTTGAATTATTCATCGATTAAAATTTATTTAAATGCTTGGTAATGATCTTAATCGTAAGTGTTCGGAAAGTCGAGTGGAGTCACTCCAGATTTTTTTATGTTTTAATCATTTACTGCAATGCATTTGGGGCAGAGCCTGATTATGACCAACAGGGGCCCCCGGTCATTGATAAATTTGGGGACCCCATCTATGAAATTTGTTTTACTTTTTGTATAAAATTTTGATATAAAAAAGAATATTTCAGAACAACATTTGATATTGGGGGCCCTGGGCAAAATCCCGATTTGCCCATGTGATAATAAGGCTCTGGTTTGGGGCACATGCCCTTAGTCCCCATTTTTTTTTAGAGAATATGAGAAAAAATCATGAAAAATGTCACTAAAAATTCAAACAGAAAATTTATTGCTCAAATACAATGAAGATTCACCAAATTTATTAACAAATCAGGAAAACTGGCGAGCACTGTTCTTCTTGTTCGCTTATTATCTCCTAGAAAGCAACAAAATGTCGGACACAATAGATTTGTTTTTTTTCAAACCTTTTTTTTTTTTTTTTTTTTTTACTATCACAACCGTAAAGTGGATTATCCTCTGCATACGCATTTGCAATTTTATGGCTCTGACTGTATCTAGGTAAGCGTCGATTGTTGCGGTATTTTGTCTCATAAAAATGATTCATGAAACTGCAATTCGACCAAAAAAAGCAGTTGTAATAACCCGTATATAAAATGCCATTGACGAATATAAATCGTATTGATGAAATGAAACATTATATTAATTATACATTTTTTCATCAAAATTCTAAATAGTATTATCTAAATGTATAATATTGCAGTGATTTTACAATTTACTCCATGTTTTTCTTAGAATATATTTTTTAACCTATATTTTTGTACGTTCTCTTTCACCAATAAACAATTTAAAAGTATAATAAAAAAAACTGTTAGTAAGCTAAAATAGTCGCAACTAACTTTGCACGTAAAGGGGTCTGGTTAAACCCCATATTTCTCCTCAGCTTATCGTATGCCTCTGTTTGCAGGTCAGTAAAGTTTTTCATTTAGAAACAAAGAAATATCTTTATCTGACAACGAATAACCCCGTTTTGATACATATTTCAGTTTTAAATTGACTTTGACGAATTATTTTTATACAAAATATAAATATATTTTTAAATACACTACACAAACATAATATCCAGAGTTTATAAGTGAGAAAAGTGTTTAATCAGATGGCCTAGATAAATTAACGAACTCATTTCAAAAAATTCATTCTCAATTGAATGTGCTTACCTTTTTAATTATTATTTTAATGAAATTGTTGTTGTTTTCCCCTTTCCCGCTAGATGGCGGAACGAGACTAGATAAGATTTCTTAGATTTCTCGGGCATTTTCTTTCATAAATAAATAAATAAAAAAAATTGTGCAGAGTTCACACAAAAGCAAAAATTTAGGAAGGGCAAGTACACATTAAATTCAAGAATAAGAACAACTAAGTTCCAACAAGATTTTTTTTTTTTTTGGGGGGGGGGATGTTTTAAAAATAAATGGTTTTTTGAACTAACTGTGTAAGGGGCACGTGCCCCCCCCCCCTCTTGCGTCCACTCCCACAATGTGACGTCTGTGTTTATATTTATATCTTTCAGTATGCATACATTTAGAGCAGTACAACAAAACTTGGATAAATTCAGTACAATAAAACTAATACTAAAGCCGTTAATCCACGGGCTTTCATACGAGAGGGGTCCAGCTATATGGAGGGTGTAGGGCAAGGGCGGCTCCAGTGAGGGGGCTATGGGGGCCATGGCCCCCTCCGAAGTTTTGTTTTTTAACCTTAGATTCGCATACTTCACGACTTCATGCATTCAATTTGCATTTTGGATAATGTATATACCCAGCTAAAAAGTTCAATGCCCCCCTCCGGGATTTGCTATAAATATTTTGTAAAAAAATTCAGCTGCACAAAAAATATTTAATATTATTTTTAATAAATTGTCTTTGTTTCTTATTGAATTATATAATTCACAAGATTAATACATATATTTTTAACTAATGTAAAGCTTTCAAAATTTCTATAAAATATGCATTTTTTTTTTTTTTTTTTTTATCGTATACTATTTTGAGAGACAGATGGAAAGTGGATATTCGGCTACAATTAGGGTTTATATGCTTAGACTAACGGGGCGTAGACCCCCTGATCCCCACCCACAAATATCTTCGTATATTACTCTATAAAACTGTTAATTGAAAGTAAAATATAAAAAGCTCAGTTTTTGATTTTCTGGGCCTTCAATAAAGGATTCGCAGGGAACTTTTAAAATATGATTTACTCAAAAAGGGTCGAAATTTTTAACAAAAATATTATTATCTTTTATTTATCTATTTTTTGTCATAATTTTTTATACCCTGCTTCCATTCAATACTTTGGTAAATAAAACCAAAAAGACTAGATTTTTTTCGCTTTTTTTTATGAGGCTCACTATTGCATCCTAATATACAAAAGTTATGAGTTCGTGTTAATTTACCTTTTAAAACTATTGGTAGTGATTGCAAGATCTGTAGCCGTATATCATTGTATGCGAATCATGACGTAAAGGACGTTAAAGCCAATAAATTTAATTAAATTTAATCTTTTTATGAATTTGATTTTAAAAGGTGATTAAGCCAAGTTTTCAGTTGATTAAGCGATATATTACTTGTAAATGACAAAATGTGAATAATAGAAGGGAAGCCAAAAAAGAATAAATAAATAAAGAAAAATAGTATCAAACCTCCAACTCTTGAAAGACTATGGTAATATTTTGGAGATGTTGCCTAATTTCTTAAAAAAAAAAAACCCTACTAAAACCATAATATACCAATTTATAAAACCAACAAACAAATAAACCATAAACTCTGCATGGATACTCTAGACCAGTGTTTCTCGAACTTTTTCTACAGTGGAGCATTTTGAGGGTCATGGCGAAGCTTTTTGTGTAGACTTGAGAGAAGTGAAATGAAATGAGGTTTTACGGCCAATTATCTACTCGAGGTATCAAGGTCGGGGGGTGGGAATGCCCTCCGTGGGGGACTTTCTAAGTCCCCCCTTTCCTGTCGTCTCCCAGTTGAGAGCGCAAATGCGCCCAGTCAATGGTGGGGCTTGAGACAAGTGAGTTTTTGAAAAAAATTTTTCGCGGAGGACTTGCTACCTTTGCTAGGAGCAGGGTCGTAGCCAGGGGGGGGGAAGAGGATATCGGGATATATCCCCCCCCCCCACCCGAAATTTTTGGATAAGTGATGAAATTCCGTCCATTTATACACATATAAGTTCATACCTTAACGTAATTTTACCTTAAAGTAATTTTTTAAATTTATGATAGATTTAAATGTTCAATATATTATCAAAGTTTTCAGCTTTCACAACTGGTATTGGGTCTTAACTTTTAAATTTCCATCTACAGACCAAATTTGGAAACATTTTCCACAAAGAACTGTACAACAGATTTTAAAATCATGTAGACTGAAAGTTTGATTCATCCCATCCTGTTACGCGCGGTTATCCATCTAATGGTCTGGAGTTTGGGGCGGTTTTCTCCAGGTTGAACGTGAATACACTTTAGAACCTTTGAAATATCCTCCGCCCAAGGCATCTTTCCTTAGGCAGACAGCCTTCGTGCAGCTTAGTCTTAACCACAATAAACAATAACCCATCCTTTAAGTGCAGAAATTCTGAGAGTCTTTATTTTTCTGTAACTGAGCAACACAGCTCAAATTTGCTCATAAATTCCCTTTAAAATTTCAATAAACACTACTCAGAGATGTTTTTACTTTTGGCTTTATTTACATTTGTAAGTTTAGAAAAAATTCTAGATCAAATATCACTATGCTGTTCTAAAGAGTCCCGTGAAAGACTCCCCCCCCCCTCTTTCTTGTTTAGTTGAATTTAAAGATCACAAGTGAGCCTAACACTTTTTCAGTTAACACGTGTAACACTTGTACACTGCTCATAAATTACATCAAGAGGAGGGTAGAGTGAATATCAGCAATTTAATGATTTTCATTGGTACTTTCCATATAAACAATCTGTAGTGTTACACTTAATTCAACGTTAGAATACAGAATATATTTTTAGTATTTTGAAAATACAAGAAACATTGAAAATGCGTTTTCAAAATGCTTTGCTTTTTTTTTTTTTTACTAATGAAAATACAAAATACATTTTCAAAATAAATTTGGATCTCGTATTTCAAATACATGTATTTGCTATACTGCCGAAGTCTGTTGCAGAATATCACAAGTACATGTATTTGAATACTGCAGCAGACTTAATTTTTTATTCAGTGAGCGTCTTTTTCAGATAATTCATCAGGCTAATGCAAATTTTTGAACTACTGCTTCTTCTAAATGATATGATTCATCATATACAACCAATTACCCCTTCATTTCAATATCATAATTAATACATTTCCCATGATAAAGCGCTCAAGAGTTTATAATTGGATTTAAGTTTGCGCATAAACACATCATAATACCCCCATCGTATTGTTTTCAGCCGAGAACAAACAGGTGATTCGAGTTCCAAAGTGATACCGATTATTATACGAACTATTTTTTTTCTTTTTCGAATATCGCCATTTTCCCTGACATGATTTTATTTAATTTGGCATCGTGGCGAATCAGAAACAATCCTTCCTTTCTGCCTCTTACAACCATTGCAGAGCATTCATTAGCGCTTATTTATATTCTAATCGTGGCAACATCAAGAAAAGAGGCCTGATAAAATTTTAACTACCTCTTATTACTTCGCGGGTTAAAAAACAACTCAGCTTACAATGCCATCGTGCTAAATGGCTCTTAATTACTCCAAAAATGCCTGAGAATGGAAGTTTTGATTTGTACGTGTGCAAACAGTGCGTAATGCAGAGATGGTAATAATAAATAATAAACGAAACAGAACCCCCTTTAAAAATACAAATAAAAAAGTGGGAACAATGAGTATTCCAAGGCGGGAAAAAAAAAAGTATCTGATGGTTTGGACTGTGGCAGTATCACTTCGAAGTTATAATACGAAGTTATCACGCCAGCTCATATTTCGTGGCTAAAACATCTGTTATGTAATTGCACCTAATTGCCAGCTACCGTTTGCAAACGATTCTAATCAAGTGCTTATTCCAAGTTTTCGTGACGTCCAACCTGCGGCGATTAAAACTCCGCGGCAGCAAACTATTGATTTTCGCCATTTTGTTTCGAAGAATGTATCTTTCAATCGAACGCATTGATTATTGTTATTATTTCTGATTTTGGACACATTTCGCTAATGATATTCATTATTTTCGACACTCTCAGTGCATGTTCATCGTTAGAATTAACCCTTAAATATTGTAGAAGTGATCTCTGTTAACCTTATTTTTAGTTGGAAGTGTACAAAAACAAAATGGCTAATAAGATGAGGGGTTGCTGTTAGTCGCAAAACATTAAGAGCATTTCAGGTTTTGATCTTTCCTACTTCGTTTGCGCGCATGATGCGTAAATGATTGTAAGAGATGAGTCTGCTGATGCAATGTTATATCAAATTTAATGGCGTTATTTTTCGTCGTTGGTCCCGGTTTTTGGTGTGAAAGCAAAGAGAGACACTCATATTTCCTAATGTGAAAACAAAATAAAAAATAAAAATTCGAAATCATGTGTAACAAACCCAAGTTAGACTTGCAGTGCTATAAACTTCGCCTATGAAAAAGGTTCACAGCTCAAAAAGGCGAACAGATTGTTACCAAGGTATAGTTCCCAAACTGTGTACCGCTATACCCTAGGGTGCCACGAGCATATGCCAAGGGTGCCGTGGAGAAAAAGCAAGAAAAGTGTTTTGGTGGAGTAATAAATAACTTCCTCTGTAGGGATGGACGCGAGACGACTTTTTTGAGAGACGAGTCAGAGATTTACAGCTTTTTTGCGAGACGAGACACACATTTTTAACATTACGATATAGGGATTTTTGCGAGACGAGACAAAGCTTTTAGGCTATTTTGCGAGACGCGAGACGCTTATTTTTTGTCTCGCGTCCATCCCTATTCCTCTGAACCGGTATCCTACAAAAAAGTTAGCCAAGTGGATGACCAAGTGGGTTCAAACAAAAATATTTCAGTCAATATCAAGAGAGTTGTGTCCAGTAGCCTCTCTTTTACATGAACCTCCTGAAATGGGGGGGGGGGGGTGTCTCAAAATTCTATATCCCTTTCCCAAGAGAGTAATTTCTTGATAGTTAACCCTATAAACAAAATAAAAAAAAAGTAGTGTAAAATGCATCCAAACTGCTCCATTCTAACCTTCATATTCATATTCTTTTAAAGGAAACCTGCCGCGAAAGGTTTTAGATTGAAGGGTGCCCGGCGAATAAAGTTTGGAATCCCTGGTATAGAGACTAAAATCGAGACGTTCTTAAGAAATCGCAAAAGAAAAAAAAATTCAAAAAATACCCACCAGGTGGCGTTTTGCATGAAAAAACAGCTAATTTAACAAGGAAAGTGATCAACTCAAAATGGATGTACTATTTCAAGATATATTATTCAGTAGCTTTTCAGTTTATTTGAGTCATGCCTTGTGCTGATTTCGCGGTTTTCTCATGCAAAGCGCCCTCTATTAGACATATTTTTGAACTAAACTTTTAGGTCTAAAGTTTTTTTTTTTTTTCTTTTTCTTGCTTTTACATAAATATGGTGTATAATTCTGAAAAATGATCGTTTGATCATCAGGTCTGATTGTAGCTCAATTTGAAAGTTCAATACATTTCATCTCTGATGTTTCGTGCCGAAACTTCGCGTAAATACGAGTTAGGGATCCCTTAGAAAGTCCCCCACGGAGGGCAATCTCCCCTAGGCCTAGATCCCTCGAGCAGATAATTGGCCTTAACATCACATTTACATTTACATACATTAAGAAAATAGTGCATGTTGAGAAAATTGGTTTAGCTGATTTAAAGAGTGGCTTCGAAGAAGGGAGAAGTGTATTGCTGGTAAAAAAATTACTTTCAAAATAGTAAATAAATCTGTACTGCAGAGCTTTCCTAATTTCCTTTATATTAGACTATATCTTTTTTGCGAAGCACAGGAATCACTAAAATATGCTCGTTGTTGTCCCCAGAGGCGTAGTGACAGAAAGAGCAGTTAGTTGCCTCTCAACTTTCAAAACCTTGACTTATTTCCAAATTTAAGAGAAATTTCCCTTTACCACTCTTAAATTCTATATACAGTGAAACCTGTGTTGAACGACCCCCGTATTTAACGACCACCTGGTCTTGTGGACCATGTCTTATCGGTCCCGAGTACCATATAATTATAAATAATGGTTTATTTTCCTTATTGAACGACCACCTGCCCGACGCGACCAACGACCGCTATGTATAACAAAGAAATTTATTTAAAATCCTATTTTATTATATTACTAAAATCCTATTATAATCCTTAATTAACCGCGAATTCTTAAAAAAATTCTTATTTTTTCCTATTTGAGTAAGTTCGTAATCACGCGGTATCATGAAAACGAAAGTTGACACTTGTTTAGTTGAGTTGTAACATTGCTTCCAGTCACTAAATAATTCATGGAGTCAGTGAATGCAATAGCTGCATGCACGCAGTTACTTGTTACTGCTTCTTGGAGGATATTTATTGAAAATAGAATTTTATGTATTTAGACATTACAGTGAATCGTTCAGCACAATTTCTTCTTTTAAAACATTTCTTCGAAAAATAATTCCATCACAAAATCTGCGCACTGTAGGGAAATACTACCGAGAATGATGTCATTGTTTCGACCAGTGAGCGATGCCGATACTGGCGAGAACTAAGCACGGAAAATTCAACACAAAATTTTATTATATTTTTCAATTTTGTTTAAATTTAAACATATTCTAATAAATCTCACCGTCTTTCTCTACATATAAAAAAGTAAGTACATACATGCTTTTTATTATATTATATCTATATAAAAGCCGTTTAAGTGATTATCAAGTAATTATTAAATAAATTCCAGTTCTATTGATAAAATTAAGTACGCTTAAAATTTTGTCAAAATGTATCGTATTACCTGAATTCAAAGACCTACCCTCTTTAAAGACCACATTTTCTTGGTCCCAGTGGTGGTCTTTAAAAACAGGTTTCACTGTATGCACTTCCAAAATGTTTGGTCACGCTACTGTTTTAGTACACATCACACCGAAGACGAAAATTTTGTTTGTCAGCAAGAAATGCGATTCCTATGAAAATGTTGGTTTATAAATAATATGCTTCCGTAAAATTCAGTGTTTTTTATTTTACCACGTTGAAGCACCAAAATTAAGAGCGTAGGAATAGTATCGCATTTATCCATGACCATCGCATTAATCCAATTTTGATTTTGTATGCTTTGTAAACAAAGATCTTTTGGGAGAATTTTGGATCAGTTTGGTTGTCCTCACTAAGATATCCGTCTAGCTGTGGTGTCTTCAGGTTTTGTGAAAATTCCTCATCAAATTTTGCACAAATATGCAAAGTCCTCCTAATTATATAATGGTTTTATAATTTCACGATGATGAACACCATAAAGTTTTAACGGAAATCGCTGTTAACCCATTCGTGCCTGGATATTTTTGCGACTTTCTTCGATTTTTGCTAACACCAGCAGTAATTGATAAATTTCAGGTGTCAACTTTTTGAACAAGGGATGATTTCATTTAAAATCATTATGTATAAAAATATAAATGTCAACATCCTACTTGGCCATATTAAAATGTTTTGTGGAATTGAGGTTCAATACTCGCGAATAAAGGCTCGGAAAAATAAATAACGTTTTCGACTGATAGCGAAAATGCCGTCCCAAAAAAAGGACGCTAGGCATAAATGGGTTAAGTTCGCCAGACTAAACGGCTATTTTTCATGCAATACTCTAAAATTAGGAGACGTTGCTCAAGTGTAAATCTTTACAAGACGGGTACGCACAGCTTTCAGATATTTCGGTCGAAAAAATAGCCCTTTTAAACAGGAAAAAAGAATGTGCTGTTATTATCAGAAAATATATGTCAAAATACCCTAATAATTTTGTACAGGAGTCGTTTGAATTGTCTTCGCATTGAACACTCTCAACAAACAAATTTTATGAAGATTCTGTGAAAAAAATTTTGAAGTTTCCTAGTTGACAACTGGAATACAGATTTGTGTATTAATATTATGTATTTAAGAAATAAAACACTAACCTACGTAGAAACGTGAAACAGTATCCAATCGATAAGGTTTAACCCTTTGAGGCGCAACCCTTTTCCAATACTGAAAAAAGGGCAACCGTTGCCATCGCTCACCTTAACTACCAGCAAGATGGCGGACGATCGAAACTTTCATCGCGTGCCACAGATCTAGAGACCCTTTTTTGACGACATCTGGCTGTGCGGCACAGCCCTTTTTTTCAGCACTGGAAAAGCGTTGCGCCTCAAAGGGTTAAGCAGCTTAATAAACTAGACACAATAGTCAGTACTTTTTCTTTCGCTTGACGATTAAGTAAAACTTGAATAACTTTCATGAGATCTTGAATGCCTTTTATCTTTGTATTAATAATGGTATACTATCTCTTCCCACTCATTCAACTGCTAATTCAACTAAATGCAACACAAATTAAACTGTTCGTACACACACAAAAAAAAAAACCCACATGCCCTTTTCAGGATTCATTATAAAAGCATAAATTAAAAACCCTTTCATGCGATTTTTTTACGGCTGTCAAGTGCAATTTTCGGTTAGACAACAGGTCCCGCGCAGTTCAATTCCGCGTTTTCACGCAACCGTATCTAAACGCATCATTTATTCTCCGTGAAGAGATATTTGTTGATGTAATTGGAAAACATCAGATAAAAAGATGGATCGCACACGTCCGTTTTTCACAAAATTCGGTGTCTGACCTCATCAAGACAATGTTGAAGCGTTTTTATTTAAATCTTTGTTTACGGATGCTTTTTGAAAGCGATGAGTAAATTAACCGCAAAGCCATGAAAAGAGCTCCGTTGGTGGATGGTTAAACGTTTTGTAATTGCTATTACAGGATATTTCAAATTAATGCTGTTTGCTAAACTTGTACCGGCATGCTCTTATCAAATTACGTGTAGTTTACCTTTCGCTGGCGCAGAGCATTATTATAGCATGGGCAAATCGGGACTTTGCCCAGGGTCCTGGTTCGAAAGGGCCCCCAATTTCAAATGGTGTTCTGAAATATTCTTTTGTATGTCAAAATTTTATGAAAAGGAAAACAAATTTCATAGATTGGGAGCCCCCAAATTCATCGATGCCCGGGGACCCTGATGGTCATAATTGGGCCCTGCGCTGACGTGCTCTAGCGTGACATCACTCTAAACAACCATGCATTTACTGGAAAATTTCCGTAATTTTTTACGGAAATCCTCCATTTATATTTGGACGTAGGATTATTTCCGTATATCAAGGGTAAGCTGCTCTCTGGAACGCAATTTCTTCTGGAATCTACAAAAATAAAATTCCGTAAGTATACGGAAAATCATCTGTAAAAATAAGGATGCTGGCTTCTCTTTAGCCAGCACATTTTTCATAATTTCATGCTTTTTTTAAATATATAGTTCTCCAATCAGGATTAGTATTTAGTCACTTTTTCCGGAAAAAGTTTCTGACACTGGACGATAGTAGACGAAATGAACATAAAACTAAAAATCCTAAAAATATACATTATGTATTACAATCCTCTAAATTATATCAAAAATAAAACTATTTAATAAAATTAGTGATACTGAATTCCTAATAGTTTTTGCATACTAAAATATAATCTCATAAATACACACACAAAAAAACAGAATAATTTATTTTATGCAACACTTTACAGTGAAATTGGCTAAATTTAACAAAACAACAACAAAAAAATCATTTGTTTCATAGTAATTAAAGTATAGTACACATGAATACAAAAAAGATAAAATTTCAACGGTCTTCAATTCAAAATATAATTGCGATTCAACGCAATTATATTTTTAATATTAATTATATTTCTTTAACTTAACGATAAGACTTTAGGTTTAGAGAATCTTTGTATTTTGTATCTCAAAAGAGTAATGTAACTACAGCTTATGCGCCCATCAGCTCAGCAACAGCAGTTCTAGTTTGAGACGGCTGGTGCAATTTTAGGCCTTTTTCCCGGTTAATAATGTTGGTGGCTTGAACAAAAATTAGCGGAACAGCTGTTTCAACAAATTTTAAAACACATCCATAAACTTGATAATATCTTAAACACAAATTAATTTTATTTGCTCAGTCTCAGTTCAGAACCCACATTTTTACCTCTCAAGCTTTACACATTCATTAAAATGTCCATTCTCCTATTACTTTTAACTAATAAATCTAAAATTTAACTAAAAACTAAAAAAAACTGTTTTTTTTCAAAGAAACAAAAAATTCCATTGATTTAATAATTTTTTTTGGCAACAGAGCCCAGATGGGTGCATAAGCTAAGCTGCCGTTACATGGCAACAGAGAGCCATGTAACGGCAGCTTATGCACCCATCAGCTCAGCAACAGCGATTCTATCATAATCTAAGTGTACAGCTGTTCAGCAACCACACTTCTATCACAACCTATCTATGCAATCGCTCAGCAACCACACTTCTATCACAACCTATCTATGCAATCGCTCAGCAACCACAATTTTACCATAACCTATATGTGTAGCTGTTCAGCTTACCGTCATTGATTTGCAAGTTCAACCAACTTTCAAAACTATTCTTTTAGAACTGTTTTTTTAGATGCGTTCTGCGATGCTTTATGTGCTTCGAAAATCAGTCTGTGTCTATTAAATGGCAACCTATGTGTCCGGCTGCTCAGGAGCCACAATTCTACCACAATCTAAGGGTACATCTGTTCAACAACCACATTTCTATCACAACTTAAGTGGAGAGTTGTTCAACAACCACATTTCTATCACAACTTAAGTGCACAGTTCTTCAAGAACCACATTTCTATCACACTATATGAATGCAGCTGTTCAGCAACTACATCTATATCACAACAAATCTACTACGCAGTCGCTCAACAACCACCGTTTTACCACAACCTATGTGTGTGGCTGTTCAGCTTACCATCGCGGATTTGTGCGCATGCGTGCGACCAACTTGAAGAACCATTCCTTTAGAAATATTGTACAGTGTCGTAGGAGCTTCAAGTTCATGCTGAAGATGTGTTCTGCGACGCTGGTTCACTGTCGCTCACATCCATGTGTTCCTCTATTTTTTCTCAAATCAAAATCGCGACACGCTTGCACAAAGAGCATGAATTCAAACAAAACAGCAATGTAACAGCACCTGCTAACTTGAACCAACCAGTCACATGAGAGCCAACATAACAGTGTACCTCTGATGACCGTGAAATATATATCAGGTTGTAACGAAAGTTTTCCGCCATATCTGCCTGAAATACTAACTTCTAACTCCTTAGATAACTGTTTTCGAACTTTCGGTACCAAACCTGCACTGTGTCACATGATACAACAATAGTACTTAAAGCTGTACTCATAATTCGTTGATATTATGTAGCTGACTTTTTGCAACACAACTGGAAGTAAATGATGGTTCTAATCCTCTAGAGTGATAGTTCTATTTGAGACACCTTTTATTTAATGATAACTATATTTTTTTACAGATTTCACAACACAGTGTTATAAAGTAAGCCTCTTTCTTTCAAATGCCAAAAATCGTTTGACAAAATAGGAGCAAATACGCCAACGAGAACTGTGTGCTGACGAAGTTTGCGGTGGCGGGAAACTTCGTTACAACCTAATAATTGTTTGTAAAGAGGCCTTTGCGCTGATCCATAAAACGTAGCTCCACTGTGAACACTTCCAACAAATTCTACTGTTATTTACCCTGCACGGTAAAAAAATTCAGAAATGCTTCATATTCACTCTTGGAGAAGGTTTCCGAAAATGTAGCGTAAACTAAACATTTCAGACTTTTGAATTCGCATAGAGTAAAATATTTACCGTGGCAAGAAAATCCTGATCTTGGACGCACTGCACACGCGCATTTAATATTTTTTACATTCTAGAAAGCGAGATTTGTTTATTTTTCCATTCTTAGAGGGCTCCATCAAAATTTAAATTTACAGGCAACAAAAAGACTTGATTATTTTATAAGTTCATTGTTACATTCATAGAGGGAAAGTACTAAATTTTCAATGAGTCGTTTTAACGATCCCTTCAGCATTTCAGTAATCTGTCGCAAGGTTTTGTTCCGAAAAGTGATTTAAGCATTTATCTCCCATCCAAGGGTCTTCCGTTCGAAACCAACAAAGTTTAAGCGAATTATTAATCGTGAGTATTAAAATAATTCTGTAATCTTCGGGGTCAACAAAAACTAATTCTAAAAGTGCTAGAAATACAGCAAAATAAAAAAAAATGACTGGATGTTATATTTACTGTAACATTTTTTTACAGTGCAGGAAGGTTTCCAAACATATTTCTGAAGTACGCAGAAACGTTTCTGAATCTTTTTTCCACCTAATGCAAAAACGTTCCAGAAATATACAGAAACATTTCTGAATATTTTCCCACCAGACGGGGAAACGTTCGTGAATATTTTTCTGACACAGGTGTTAACGTTCCTGCAGTTTTAAACTACAATTATTGACCAATATTTTGGGGGTAACGTTTCTGATTTTTTTTTTTTTTTTTTTTTTTTTTACAGAGTAGAATGTATCATCAATAAGAACACACCTTTAGAAATTATGAATCTCTTCTTACTTCACTCTTATAATGAAACGTATAGATGCAGACGTTAAAGTGTAAGAATTATATTATGCATATATTTAATGAATAAAGTATTAAATCATGCAAGGCTCATTACAATAAAATCTGGAGCAATTTGAAGGCACCAAAAGATCAATTTCGTAAATTTGAAAAAAAAAAGTTATAGAAATTTTATAATTATTGAATTCATACTCTATTATTTTATTTTTTAATACAAAAATTTTAACTTTCAACCTGAAATATTCGTAAAAATGAGGCTCTTTATAACGAGATTTTATTGTATATTTAATCTTATTGGGGGTGGGCAGTAAATAACGCGTTCTGCAGTTCCGCAGCACTTAAGCAAAAGCCATTGCTAATGACCTTCTGTGTAGTTCTTATTCGTAAAAAAATGGAATTAGAGGATTCTATAGAAGTTTTAAAGGCTGCTAGTAATCAGGGTTGTTGTGATTTTGCCCAACCCGAAAAAATCCGAGTGGGTTTTCTTAGAAAAAGCCCACTTGAAAAAAACCCGAATGGGTTTTTCAAAATTTCAACTTCATTTATGTAGATAGTACATCTCTTAATATAAGTATACCATCTGCAAAGTTTATAAACAGCTCCCCCCCTCTCCTCCCACACCACCACTACTTAAGAAAAAAAATCAGGAAGACTTCACATAGACATAAAAACTTTCTAGAGAAAATTTTTATGCCTATATGAATTAAAATGAATAAGGATTTTTTTAACCATAAAAAATCATTAGTTTAAAAGTTCCAACTAAGGACTAGTATATCACTGTTAAAATTATTACGAATAGTCGATTTATCAAAGAGCACACTATCATTTGCGATTATTATTGCTATTGATTTATACGTTTTTTCATGTATGATTAATAATTGTTATTATTTATTACTATTTATTTAACCATTTTTTATTTATAATTGATTTTAGTAATCAACTAGTTGGTTTAAGTTGTATTTAAAAATTAGAAGAAATTTTTTACAATATTCTGAAACCCCATCAGTTCCTCTGGGGAAAAAAAACAGACAAAACCTAGATAAAACCCGATAAAACCTGATAAAACCCAAAGAACCCTGAAAAAACCCATTGGGTTGGAGGTTTTCTGAAAAAAAAAAAAAACGGATTTTTAACAACCCTGCTAGTAATGAAGTTTTATATCAAAACGGTGATATGCAGGTTGAAAAGAAAAAACAACGTATTGCTGTTAGTAGTAAACTTTATGAGCAATAACTTCTCAGCACGTGCACCACGTTTTCAAAAAGAAGTGAATTTTAATAACACTTTATCAATCCTCCCAAGCAATTCATTAGAGACCTTTCTTTCGGATCGCACACTGAATATCTAAAACGCTGCCATTCTAACTTCAATAAACATTGCATCATTTTATTAATAAATCAATTTACTTTTGTAATGCAATTTATCAACATAACAAGTTGGACCAAGGACTCATCACAAAGGAATATCCCTATTTGGGGCATACAGTTGTCTTGTCTTTTGTATCAAGTGTGTCTGAGAGACTGCCTGTAAAAAAAGCAGCGTATACCTTAAAAAACAGCATGCACCTCTTTTTTTTTCTACAGCAACCGCATTACTTTTCTGCTACATTGTCATGCAAAAGAAGACATACCCACCCTCAACTCAGCATGACGTCTCATTGACCACTTGTTGAAGGAGAAGAAGATTAATATGGCACGAAAAACGAGGATTAACGTGTACATCCTGTTAATAACCCTATGGAATACGTATATACATCTATATACTATAATACATTTTCCCATTTTTCGGTTGCCTTTGAAATCAAGAGGTCAGAGTCTGTCGGTTGTGCGGGCTTCTCATCTGACTTAAAAAGAGTTGCATTTGCACAAAAGGTGTTTGTTGGGCATAATGAAAGAAAATAAATACCAATGGCCTTTTATGCGAAGAATAGAAGAAAGGAGAGGCTTCAAATTATGAGGTTTCATTTCGAGAGCCTTCTTTATTATTATTATTTAAAGTTTAATAATCAGGAATATAAAAAGACAATGGAACAGGGATACAACGGGAGCCTGCTTAGTCAATTATTCTATGACTGCAGATCGTGCGGAAAGAATTGACCAATTGCAAGAAAACACCCACTTTTGTTCGTAATTTGTACAAAAAGTGTTTATTTTTGCTTGTTTCTTATTTTCGTACAAAGAAGGTGATTTGTAAATTAAAATTGAGCGTCCGAGCTATGTATTCACTGTTGTGAATGTTTAGCATTTTCTGGGGATCTTATTTATATTTATGAGCATTCTTTACTGGTTTTTGTAGATGTATATAGCCACCGGCGTATCAAGTTTTGTGTTAACCCTTTAATGCGCAGTGTTCCCGCTCTGGGAACACCAAACACTGACGTTTTGACTGTTGCCAGTCAAGAAGAATAGGTTTGATTTCTATAAAAATAGTTTCGGCTGACATAGCTCCACGAGAATCCTTTACTTTTTAGCACGTCATTTCCCGTAAAAAAATGGTCACGATTAGTTTTAACAGCACTGACATCTGCTGAAAAATGGAAGAATGCGAGAACAGCTGGATAGATTGCCCAATGCTGAAAAAAAGGCAGCCGTTGCCATCGCTCGACTTAACTACCAGCAAGATGGCGAACGATCGAAACGTTCATCGAGCGCCACAGATCTAGAGACCCCTTTTTTTACGACAGCTGGCTGTGCCGCACTGCCAGCTGTCGTAAAAAAAGGGGTCTCTAGATCTGTGGCGCGCGATGAACGTTTCGATCGTCCGCCATCTTGCTGGTAGTTAAGTCGAGCGATGGCAACGGCTGCCCTTTTTTCAGCATTGGGAAAGGGTTGCGCCTCAAAGGGTTAAAGAAAGTCTATCAGGTCCTTAAAAAATTGTATCTCCCTTTAAAAAGGGGGGTTTCTTTGTAATAAGGCATGGAAAACTCAAAAGGGATATCTGCTGTTCCCTAAAAGTTAAGCTCTTTTTTTTAATATTGATCATCATGAAATGTGTTAAGTGTAAGAATGTTGCTAAATAAAAAAATAAAGAAGGTCCAACTAACAGAGTTGGAGTCAATAGGCTTACACATTTCTTTGGGGACGCCTTGTATGGTCACATCCTTTGGCGTACAGCAAAAACCTGGGGCACACCCGCAGAAATTTGTGTAGGGAGGGGGGGGGGCATAATCATTTGTTTACATGCATAGAGATGTCCTACTGTAATACAGAATACACAGATGCATTTGAAATATTTTTATTCTTGATTAAGACAATTATTTACATTAATAGAAATTGGCGTAACCTTTATTTAGCAACTCATAATAGCCACCGTAGATAACGTATTACAGTTTTGCGCGCCTTTTGAGTTTTTATACTGAGGAGAAGATAAGACGCTTGAATAAAAATGATCTGAATCTGGCTAATGGACATACGAAATATCGCACAAAAGATAAATGATTAAATTACAAAACAAACGGTAAAGATGAGAATTGTAATTCATTGCAAAAATGCTACAGCGGAGTAACCAAAGAAACAAAAAGGCAAAGATATTCTACATTAATACAACAATTAACAGACAGTTCTATTTCTCATACAGTAGAACGAAAATTACCATACTAGATTGCAACAAAACGTGGCTGATAATCAGATCGCCAGCACATGTGATGTAAATTTCAAGTACTTGAGTCTCACAACAATGTGTCGTAAATATGTGGCACGATGGCAGAAAAACACATTGTGACGTAAATTTACATCACTGTTTTGAATATTATAGCTGCTTACTTGACCACTTTTCAAAGCACTTACGATAAACACCGCACAGTAGACCCCCTATAATATGGCAGATACGTTTAGTGGTACACGAATCCGTATTGTACGAGTCACTTAGATTATACAAATACATGAGCCACATCTTAATCTTTAACATTAGACTCTGTATCAGCATGAATGAGCATCTTTATCAATTTTTACCTTGATACGAGCCTATTTTAGCGTGTTATACGAACGCAACCACTATTTTTCTGCAGTAGTATATGAATCCGTCCAGTTGCGCACACAGAATTTCAGTTTAGGGGGTCTATAAATACAGTCGAATTCGGTTATAGAGAAAACACTTATAACGTCAAAATATTGATTTTTCAATCCCTCACCCATAAGACAGAAAATCTTACATATAACATCACTCGGTTATAGTGTCATCTGATATATTTAATGGCATTATAGGCATCGAGTTCGACTATTCATGTATTATCCTTAAGCATTTACTGAATACCCAACATTTATTTTGAAGAAGCTACTTCCGAAATCACTTTTGGAAATCATTTTTAAAATAAAGTATTTGAATCCATTCATTCAGTGACCATTTCCTATTTTAAAGAGCTTTTATTTCTTTGCTTTCAGGGGGTCTTCAGCCCCTTTAGCCCCTTCCGTGGGTGAGCCTATTAATCTGTCTTATATGAACCTAGTGGAGGTCTACTATATTGTAAAATTACACAACTCTATTTTTTAAAGCACTTGATTTTCCAAGCACTTTCTTGTAATCTTACTGCATATAATCTTGTAGGGACTGTATCCTCTCGTTCTGCGAGATGAGAGAAGGCTTTGCTCCTGTTTTGCGAGACGAGAACATCCCTATTTTTTGTCTCGCATACAACCCTAACTTTCGTCTACTCTTTTTGCATACATTTTTTTTTCTCTTTAAGGAGATTTTTTTTCCACAGTCTACATTTGTACCATTGAGTACCAAAATGATTACAAAAAAGCTTAGATGGGCAATAAAACGATTACGTTAGCACTCAATTTAGAGGAAAATTCGATTGCAACGTAAAGATGGCTGGCACTTAATAACGATAATAATAACGTACAACGTTTTAAGTGGAAAAAAAAAATAAAACACCCAAATTCGTGCTCTTAAAAAATGAATCATCTGCACGTTCCATTAGAAACTTATTTATAACACATTAAAAGCTGTTTCTTCGTAAAAAAAAACTTATTTATATCTCATTAAAAGCTCTTTCTCGATGGGGGAAAAATGTCTTTTTTAAGCATCCAAACAATAACCTAAACACCTAATTTTTTTGACATGTGATTTTCGCTCGTTCAGAAGTTACCGACAAAGACCTTCCTGGCACCTCGAAATGACTGTTCACCGACGTAACTCTGTTCGAGGAGGTCCATTAGTGGCCGTAATAATAACTTGGAGCCTCGATGCAAACTGTCGGTTAACACCATTTATTTTGAGAATTAGCGACGCGTCTATTTACAATAATGAGTCCCCCCCCCAGCCGTTATTTTAAACAATTGCCCTCTGATAAACATCTGTAAAACGCAAAGTTGCAAAAAATGGGGTTAAATGGCTTTTTGAACGTTTGAGGTTTAAAGAGCAGGCTACTGAAACAGCGATTGGATTATTTCTTCCGAAGTAAAATAGATCATTGGAAAACATTCTGAGACAATGTATTTAACACTCTCTTCCCAGAAAATTTTCCAAACGAATGTACCACAGGGCTTAATTTCCATTTAAAAAAATTGCATGGACCCCTAATATTCACAAGAATTTATGACACTGTAATATGAATAATGACACTGTATAGAATTTATGACATACTGTAAACATGTAAACCTCCGCAATCCTTGCAATTTGTGAGTCCGTAGCACATTCAATTAAAATAATAGCAATTCAAAGATTTTCCCGTGTAATAATATTGACATATTTTTGTTATTTCACAAAATAGTGAGATGAAATGAAATGAAATAGTCGGAAATTAGCATGGAGAAATATGAACAATATACTGTAGAAGACTCAAACCTGATTGAGTAGCTTGATCTGTCCACTAATATCGGTTTGTGTGTGTGTTGTGTGAAAAAGAGAAGAATTTCGAAATCATGTACTGGTAGTGGGCACCGGAGAACAATATTCATGAGCTCCGCTGGGTCTGGCCTAATATCTAAAAATTCATTCTGAAAACAGAAGTACAAGAGCTGAGTCCTTAAAGACACCACTTGATTTCAAGCTAAATTTTATTTCTTGATAATTTTAATTCAATTAAAGGGCGATTTGAAAAAGCTCTTCTAGAGTTTAGAAACTAACTGCCTACTACAGGGGTGCAGGATTTTTTCTTAGTAATAATTTTCTCTTAATAACATTTCTTCATAAAATGTTACTGAAACAGACTTTTTCTCTTTGAGTCTGTTCCTACTTTAAAAAGTCCTATAAGAGGACGCTTTCAAGCCGAACATGATTGCCGATAAAGATATTTGCCGATTGATTCTCCCGTACTTCAATCTGCTCGATTAGTTTTGAATTATTTGTCTTTAGTGTTAACAATATGAATTTTAAAAAGTTGTAAAATATATTTAAAAGCTATGGAATTTAGTGAAACTTGTATGTGGATTAAGAAAAAGAAACTGTGTGGGCTCTTCTATAAGTCTGGGAAAGTAGTTATGACAACCCTACTAGCAATTTTGCTCGGGCTGTCATCGGCTGGCTGCGTGGCCGGTGGTAGCCCGAGCAAAATTGCTGGTAGGGAATGAACGACTCTGTACTCATGAAAAATTTGTTGGTATTGTATGCCATTTCTTAAATGAAATTTGAATTGATATGAGGTGGGCAAACTTAAATTATATTGAAGCTTTATTAGTATTTTATGAGTCCATCTATATGCATTTGATGGATTTTGATACAGCTCGCAAAATTCAATAAAGTAATCAGGATGATTAAGCATAACATCTACCCAAGGATCTATTGTGACCATAAAAAGTTTTTTTTTTGACAAAAATCCCTGCGTGCCCCAAACATCACCTTTTAGTTTCTTTTTTTTTTTTTTTTAAATATGCCGAGGAAGGATGGTAACTGTTCGTTAATTTTACAGCCTGCCTACACATTTTAAAAATATTTCAGAAACATTTCAGCTAACTGTACGGAAATTTTTTTCGTAACTTTTCCTCCCAGAAACACTTTTGATACGTCGTTAAACGGAACAAAGTCTCAATAAACTTTTCAGATTTGTGTCTGAAACATTTTCGGGAAGGCAATGAGGTTGCAATTCTCCAACGGTTTTCGTTATACATCTGATATATTTCAGTAATTTTGTTTTACAGTGTAAATGCTTTCAAATAGTTTAATTTGGCTCTAGACATAAGACATGTAAAGAAAACAAAACTAGGCAAACTATCGGAAAAACTAAGATTCCTTTTATTTCCCCAAGAGACTATTGTTTTTACCACCATGGACCTTTACAACTCAACGCTTCTGGGGTAGCATAAGTTTTCTATGCTCTATAAAACTCCATCAGTTGTTTAAAACATGTTACAGCGACGACCATTAGACCACCACCTTATATTGACGTGGGCGTCTGATTCCGATGTGAATGGAATCATAAACAAGCTGGACTTGAGATTCCCTCCCCCCTCCTTTTCTTTTTAAAACATCGAATTCGCACACACGCGTGCTTTATTATTTCTCATTTTAAAAGGTACGCGAGGCATACTTAAGTAGGACGGTTGCAGTAATGGGTTGGGCGTGGATTCAACGATACCACCAACACTTGTGTGCAACAAACAACATTGCAAAGCGATGGTCTGTTTTTTTATACGTCACACGCGCGTTAGTTTCCGGACTTAGGCAAGTCGAGAGTCCGCTAACGATTTCGGAGCTACAAAAGGAAGACTGGTTGGTATAGGGTTGGTTATTAAGTTCAACTACATCTTCTACAACCGGAAGGAGCGTGGCCGGTGTGCTTATGTATGCAAGATCCGTTGTTGTTCTCGAAGATTCGGATTGAAGGAGGTGGTTAAATTAGGAAGTTACAGTCTTGCCGTGTCAAAGAATTTAGACTGATACCGGTTACATCTCATAAAACAAGTCATCCATTATTTAAAAAATATTCTTTAAAGTTGTTCTTTTCTTTGTACAGTGGAACCCCGATCTATCGTTCCCGCATTCATCGTTTTCCCGTATTGATCGTTTTATTTCTATGGTCCCTGCACAAACTGTATTCAAATAACGTTAACAAAACCCGCATGTATCGTTCGTCAAAAATTCGCTTTCCCGCATTCATCGTTGTAAAATGTTTCTTCTGATCGAAATGAAATTGAAGATGAAGTGGATCAATATGGCTTACAAATCGAATTACTTCCTGGTATGATATCTTAGGTTGATGATGGTATAGGTGAAGAGTTCTTACATCTAGCAGGGATGAGTATGGTGTGAATTGTAGTGATTATATATCCATTGATTTAGAAGTAGCAACGTGCGGTATCCTAAGAATGGAAGTAATGTGACGCAAAAAACGAAAATAATCGCGAAGAAGCTGAGAATAATATTCATGCTGATGAGACAGAGCCAACACTAGTGCCTAATTTATCCTACGCAATAACGGTTATTTGAAATTGTATGACTTTTATATACAAACATGAATACACATAAAAAGACAAAAAAAAAACATTGTAAATCTTGAAAATCTTGTTTAATTAAAAGATTAATGAAAAATCCAGTGTAAAATTACTGATTTTGTAAAAACAAGTATCACTTAATTTCTACACAATTTCAATTTAAAGTAAATAAAAAACTTTGTAAAAAACACACATATTACGATGTTATAGGTAAAAAGATACGCACGTTTCGACCAAAAATCGTATCTTTTTCCCTATAACATCTTATGTGTGTTTTTAACAAAGTTTTTTTATTTACTTTATTGTTTAACACCAGTGTTTTGAGTGTTTTTTTCCACAATTTCAATTTGTTTCTTTTACAGTGTGGAAACAAATTTAGTATTTTTAGTATACTGAAGGAATCGGTGTTTCCTTCTTATTTTGACTTTAACCCGGATTCGTTGTTTTCCCGCATGCATCGTTTTTTACTACACACCCCTTGAAAAACGATAGATCGAGGTTCTACTGTATCTCTTTGTGTCACCGTTTTGCAGATCTACTAATTAAAGCTGTATAAATTTAATCATAGTGTATTAAAAAATCGGAATGGGACTATTTGGCGAGAAAGTCATTTTCAAGCGGTCTTCTCGGTGAAAATCTATGTTTCTCATGCAAGAACAAAAAAATTGTGATGAATAGAAATTTGTATAATTTAAAGTGTTTCAAATTCTCTCGCAAAGGGGCCAGCGTTAGCATATTTTCGAGGGGGCCCCCTGAAGCGATGGCCGGACAACTGATGTTTTTTTTTTGGTCTCGCAAAGTGGTCAGCGTTAGCATATTTTCGAGGGAGCCCCTTGAGGCGATGGCCGGACACACTTATGTTTTTTTTTTTTTTTTTTTTTTTTTTTTAGTCTCGGAAAGGGGCCAGCGTTAGCATATTTTCAAGGGGGCCCCCCGAAGCGATGGCCGGACCCACTGATGTTTTTTTAGGTCTCGCAAATGGGCCAGCGTTAGCATATTTTCGAGGGGGCCCCCTGAAGCGATGGCCGGACACACTGCTTTTTTTTGGGTCTCGCACAGGGGCCAGGACTGATTATATTGTATTATACGGAATTAAAATAGTTTTTTTTTTTTTTAAATTTATAATAAAGACAACCTTTATTTTTGTACATTATTTAAAGTAAAAATGAGTTTAGCGCCGAATAGTCCCAAACCGTTAAAAAATAGTTCAATGATTGTTTTTTTATTCCTAGAATAAAGTGAGAATAAAATAATTCTTTAAAAAGCATTTGAAGAGTTAGTGATAGTTAATTAATATTGTAATATGAAACTGTATTTTGTTCAACAGTAACACTATTGCTTATTACGGCATCTTCAGTTTTTTTTTTTTTTTTTTTTTTTTTCTTTCGTTGGCCAACCTTAAAAGAACGTTGATGATTTCTTAATAAGTTCCAACTTAAACTGTCCACCAAGACTTCAGTAACCCTTTGGTATCATAAAATAACCGTTGTATTGAACTCTACAACCAAGCCATTTTGGTCAATAAATTTTATACGAATTACGAAACTGGAAAGTATGTTCATAATCTGTTTCTGCACATTGCAGTAACAACTCGAATTTTTAAATTTTGTTGAGATATGAAAGTTTTTTTTTTTTTTTTTTCAAATGGCGGGCCTTGACAATGCCTTGGAGGCATTGGCTTCTACTAAGACTGGAGTTGTCGGTCACTTAATTATGGGGGCACCTAGTAGGGGGACCAACATTGCCCCCTATGAAAGGATGGACACAATGATATCCACACCCAATCGGGGATCAAACCTGGACTCCAGGAGTTGAACTCGAAACCGTGGTACGGTACTTTATCCACCATACAAGCTGGTTGGCGGGTTAGCAATCATGAAAGGTTAATAACCATGAAAATTTTTACAGCTTTTTAAAAAAATGTCCTCTAATATGAGTATAGGTCAGCGATATTAAAAAAAGATTTTAAGTATCTCAGCTATGCCTTTTTTTTTTTTTTTTTTTTTTTTTTTTTTACAAATGGTCAAGCAGTGGAAGTACGTAAAATCTGCGAAAAAAAATATCGTTAACATGCACAGTTTGGCAATTGTTGCGAAGTTGGATGACACCTCAAATGGTTCTGAATTCTGAATGGTTGAATTCTGAAAGGCCATTTCCGCTCTTAAGGCATTACTTTGTTACAGTTACAATTCCTGTAAATTGACTATTAATAAAGGTAAATAAATAAATTTGTGAAAGAGCAGGATTCATTTTCTTTAAGTATTGAACTTTGCATAGATCCAGAAAATAACAAAAATTGTAGAAATAAGTGACTTCTTAAAAATAAATAAATAAATTAAAAAAAAGGAATATAGGTAGACCGACTATGGCGTAGGTATGGGGAATGCTTTAAGCTCGGCATTTTTTGTACATTTTAAGAGTTCGAAAATTTATCAACTTGAATATTTATCATAATTTAAGCACAGATAAATTTCCTTTCTAATTTTTAATCCTTGTCAAACACATAGCAAATTAAAGTCGCTACATACAGACATACGTAGGTTCTAACCCGTACTTACATTAAGTTTCGTTGGAAACTAAGGAAAACTCCGAACGCTTTGGTGGGCAAGCGCGATCTGGTTCTGAACCAGGCACCTTCCGTCTCCCAGTTCAGAGCGTTATGCGCACAGTCACTGGTGGGGCCTAAACAATTTGCTAAGACGGGTAGATGGGTAGAATTTTTTTTTTTTTTTTTTTTTTTTTTTTTTTTCAAACATAGTTGCAAATACTCCAGGTATGAAGGTTTCGGAGCGAAATGGGTTGCTGTGTATATTTCCGCTTCTCAACCCCTTCCTCCAACTTCCTTAGATTCTTTTTTGCACTGGCTTACATATTTGAACTTCTGATTTTATTAACCGTCGATGCTAATTTTACTAAGCGGTGGTTTAGCACACATTTACATTTATTTGATTACGTTCTCGGCGATTTGATCAAATTAAGCAACTGATTTTATTAACCAGTGATTTTATCAAGCGGCGGGCACTGTATTAAGATTTTTACGACTATTAGAGTATGGACAGAGACAAACCGACAACATTAATACCTTTCAACTCTGTCGGAAAGTATTCAAAATGAAAAAACAGCAAGCTCATGTCACCTTGGGAAAGTTCTACACAAGCTAATGAGTATAGGTACATTTTAATAATATGTGAAGCACATTTTATTAAGACACACACGTCGCCTGACACGAAAAACGTATAAAGCAACTGAATTTAAGAGAAAATCAATTCTAAGTACCTCTTTCAGTATTTGTAGGGATCGACGCGAGACGAAAAATAGGCGTCTCGCGCAATAGCCTAAAAGCTTTGTCTCGTCTCGCAAAATCCCTATATCGTAATGTTAAATATGTGTGTCTTGTCTCGCAAAAAAGCTGTAAATCTCTGTCTCGTCTCGCGTCCATCCCTAGTATTTAAGGCATTGAATGGAATAAGCTAGCATTGTGGACCATAAGAACAAAATCTGAGGTCAGTGACCAGAGTTTTACGTCTGTCTGTCAGTCGCTCAGGGGGTTAATTAAGTAATAAAGTAGGATATCTCACGTGAAGTTAACATAAAGAAGGTCATATGCAGCCTAATACAAATTCCTTAAATAGCCTGTGTGAATTCTTTTCTTAATGTATTTTTAATTTACGTCACGTTATATTAAAACTTCATACACATGCTTCTTCATTCCGATGGGCCATTGGCTAGCCATAAAGAATCTGCAGAGTGAATGAATGTGCTTACAAAAGGAGCGCGGAAACAAAACTCAGAAAAAAATAAATAAATACGAGTATGACTCATTCATTAATAACCTCTTATTAGTGGCTTTTGTTGCGATGAACAACTTCTCACAATCACGAAAAACAACCTTAAATCGCATTTTTTCACCCGCAGAGGATAAAAAAGAAAGAATTTGCACGAAAACCAGCAGAAACCTTCTAAAAAGCTTCAACGACGTCTTCTTTTCGAACCGTTATCTTCACTCCATTTACAAAGTTCATTTTAGGGTTAATTGCTGGTTATTTATCTCTTCAAAAGAAGGTATTAAAGAAAAGAAGAAGAACAAAATAAAATAAAAAAGGTGGGGGGAGAGAAGCTTTTTTGCTCTCAGGTGTGTTGGAAGAGGAAACACTTGTTTCACTCGTCCACTCCATTAAGCTAACGGCAACCGTGGTACTGAAAATATTCCTTCAGGTTTTGAACTCTGGGACCAGAGCCTCGTGGCCCCCAATGCATCAGTCAAGTCTGCGAAGGTTAAACGAAGCAACTAGCCGATTAGAGACGCATTATGGTTTTGGGAAAATGGACAGTTTTATTTATTTGGTTATTTATTTTGTATGCATTAGAGGCTCCGTGAGTTAGCATTGAAAATTATTTCTAGGAAGTTGTTTTGAATGCCATGCAAATGGTATTCCGCTAGTTAAGAAGAAAGCAAAAAACTTTTATAGTATCTTAAAAGTAAAAGAATTGATTTCTGTACGATAGTTTGAAGATTTATCTAACCTTTAAGAGAATATAAAATAGTATACGTCACTCAAACGATTTCCTCAACATATATGTTCTGGGCGGTCGACAATCTGGAGGATTAAGAACATGAATAGAAAATACGAATATCATTTTTAAAATAGTTGTATTTACATATGCTATTTACAATTAATGAGTTAATTATAACAAAAAAAGACATATTTTGCTATTCGGCATTCTGCCGTCTCGACGCAGTCTGTCGTCGTCTCAAATCAAAATAAATAAATAAAAGTTATTCCCTCTTTTTGCCGCGGTTGCAGTCAAGGCAGTCACAGTTAGGCAGTCTTCATATTGCGGTTTAATATCCGGAGGAAGCTCTACAGGACCGTTGCTTTAACAAAGTATGTCTTACAAGCCCTAATTTTAGCCCCTTAAAGCAGTTCTATCTACTTCAGTAAACACTGGCATGGCCTGTCTCCAGCCGCATTTGATGGGGAATTGTTAGAAATCAGGATTGCTCTTTCTCAGCTGACCTGACACTTAAATAGATTTCCAAAAGTTACCATACTTAGTGACTCTAGGGCTGCTTTACAATCTGTGGGGTCAACTTTGAGTTCTCTGTCCTTTGATGTTCTCGAGTGCCAGAGACTGAAGCAAGGATTATTGGGCAGCAATAGAATATTATTTTATAGTGGATACCTGGAATTATGGAGTTCATGACAAGGAGATCGCAGATTCATTGACCGAAATGAATGCCTTGATTTTACAAATGTCTCTTTCCAACGTCTCTTTTGAAACAATATTCTCAAAAATACAGTGTCTGAGGAGTTAAGAAAGGTCCTCGTTGATAGACCATCTGAAAAACCTCGGAAGGACAAAATATCGGTTGTCTCAAAATGAACCAGACATAAGATTATGGCTCGCCACTAGCCACGACTGACTCCTGGAGCATTTATGCGGCTTGAATATAGTTCCTAGTTTTCCTCTGTTGACTCTGTAATCTGGAATATGCCATAAATAATGATCTATTGCAATACACTGACTAAGCGTTCGCTTGTAAATTTTTACCGAGAGGTCAAGGGTGTTTTATATTCAAGAACTATTTGCTTCATCTGATTATTTTGTGTGTGTGTACTATTTTTCTGATGTAGTTGCCTTTCAATTTCTGCCATTAGAAAAAAAAATCTTCATTAAGTAATGTTTCCTTTTTTTTTTTTTGGACATCAAATCTAGTTAACATGTTTGAGATACATGGTGCAATGCAACCTCTGGTTCCCGAGAGAAACTCATGCCGCCAGCTATTGCGATAACTCGCAATAATTCCCCTCCCATTTCTACTTACTGACAAATCAGGGTATCCTAATACAAGTCTAATCCATCTAAATACTGACTACAACAGGAATGTTATGCAGTTTAAAACATTGGCTCCGAAAATTTTCAGTGGAACAGCATCTTAAAGTTTGCTGCATAGATCCAATGGAATAACCGTGACAGCAAGGAAAAACTTCACGCTCTAGTTTCACGAATTGGAGTGGCCACCAACAACAGACCCTACTAGCAATTTTGCTCGGGCTACCACCGGCCACGTAGCCAGCCGATGATAGCCCGAGCAAAATTGCTAGTAGGGAGATATCTGAAGATCATCAGTCATTTCGTGGTTTCGGACCTGATCAAAAAGAGTTTTATGTAAGTATGAAGAATTTTGGCATTGAACCTCTGCGTTGCTTATCATGGTAGACGCTTGTACGATGCATTAGGTTCAAGGGTACCTAGTAGGTATCCCCCCCCCCCACAGTAAAATGGCCAATGATCCCTTGCACGTTTGTAAAAACGAAGCATGAGAGGAAATTCGTAGGGTCCTGAATGGGAATCAGTTTATTTAACAGGAACACGGAAACATAGGAAGATAATGCACCAGCTATGAATCAAAATTCCAAAATGTATGTTTACACATAAAAATCTATGATAAAATGTGCAGTCATTAATGTGTATGTCACTTTGCATATTGCTACAGAGAGTTTAAATGCCAACCATTTATTGCAATTAAAAAAGAATGTCTATGGATTCTGGATGTAAGTCACAAATCCTACAAAGTGAATCAGATTGATTCGAAAGAAATAAAAGAATTCGGGACGTTTCTTTCCAGTGTAATTATATGCATGCTTGCGAACTGTTCATTGGAACAATAAGAACGATTTAATATATGGCATAAGTATCTGTAAACGTGGAATTCAAAATTAAAAAAACTTTTGAAAATTTCATCCCAATTCATTCAAATCAAACTCAAGTATTCAGTAAACGTTTGCGCAGACAATCATAATAACAGTTATTTACGCTCATCCCAAACAAAACACTATACAACAAAAATTCTGCAAAAATTAAAACTGGTTTTTGTTAACTTCGAAACTCTGAACTTTCTCGATTGCTTAACTTAGCAGATGTAGGCTATCTTACTCAGTTGGAAAGAAGATCCACTTTCGTATTCCATAGGTACTCATCCGTCATTATATGTTGGGGGGCAGTTTATCGGTCACGTGACCTCGGGCCGAGAAGACATCATCGATGGGGAGTGTCCGAAGGAGCTGACCCCGAAGAGCTTTATGGGCAACGATGATTTCCGCTTCTTCCAGACGTGAGAAGTTAGCTTAAAAAGGGAAGCTTTTTTTCCCCATAGAAATAAAGGCAGAGCCGGGGTTACAAACGGCCATGAATAATTTGTTTTGTGGGACCGATAATTAATTTAAATAAGCATGCTGTGACGGGTAAACGATTCCGCGGCCCCACATACATGAGCTGGTTAGCAAAAATGTTGCAACTCCATTGAAAAATTTTTTTGAACTCATTCAAGTCTTTTCTGAATGCATGGGAGGAGTAATTTGTGGCCTAATAGGAACGGCCGCTTTGAAAATGCTGTTTACGTGAACGGAAAAGCTAAAAAGGAAAGAAGAAAGAATTGCTAATAGTTACCGGTAAAGGTACTTACTACTCAGAAAAGTGACACGTTGTTCATTTCATGGTCAGTGACAGTGATGAACAGTCAGTGGCGTCATTCATTTTCCTTATTTCTCATTTGGCATAGTTCTTATTAATGATGGATAAACTGGGAACTACCGTTCTCGTACCTAGTAAGGTAAAAGTATGAATTGAGTAAAGGGATTGCTCAACAGAAAAATGGTGCTAAAAGGTAAAATTATTTTAGAACTTTGTAAATTAACACGTGAAAAAAGATACACTGTAAAATAACACATCAAAAATGATACATTGTAAAATAAGCAATAAAAAAAGATACATTGTAAAATAACGATTAAAAAGAGATGCATTGTAAAATAACCAATAAAAAGAGATGCATGGTAAAATAACCAATAAAAAAAAGATACAGTGTAAAATAACCAATAAAAAAAGATACATTGTAAAATAACCCATAAAAAAGATACATTGTAAAATAACCCATAAAAACGATACATTGTAAAATAACCAATAAAAAAAGATACATTGTAAAATAACCAATAAAAAAAGATACATAGGTGGCTAAAATGTAAGGTAAGAACTCCCACGGGTGCAAACATTCCCCAAGCGAATGAAACTCCGTGTCTAGGTACAACAGACGATCGCAGCAATCAAATGCCACTAGATGCCACGTGGTTGGCTACATAGCTTCCCGTGGATCGTATTGGAACATCCTCCTTACAGCCCGGATCTCGCACCCAGTGGTTTCCACCTCTTCGGTCCGTTGAGGAAACATCTGGCAGGACGTCACTGCCCAAACCAACGACGCAGTTCAGGACACCGTCTTTAATTGGCTCAGCGACGAGGGCCCTGATTTTTACAACACCCGTTTCAATAGATTGGTGCACAGATGGAACAAATGCTTTGATGAAAATGCAGCCTATGTTGAAACATAATCTGTACCTGCCTTTCTATGCCTGTGTATATATTTGATTTCGTGAATAATCTTTTTTGTTTAAATGATTTGTTATCTTACTTTTTGAACCATCCTCGTACTTATCAAGAGAAAAGAAGAAGTTGCACCATTTACACCAGAGCAGGGGAGGTTAGAACCATGGATCAAAATTTACGGATGGGAATCTCCATACTAAAAAAAAAAAAAAAAAAAAATGGTGTCAAAAAATCTGATGCCAGAGGACTCTAATTCAGACTCTGATGGGTGCTGCTAACTCAAACGTCCATGTGCGGGTCCGAATAATCTGCCACGGACTGACTAACGGAAAATGACGTCAGATGAACGGATGATAAATGAATAAGGTATAGAACTGCATGAAATTTCCGTGTGTTTTGAAAGTGCTGGTAAGCTAATGTTCTATTCGTTTTGTATTTATGTATCTTCATTTTCCAAGTCTTAAGAACTGTAGAAAATAACTTCAGTTTCATTTGATTGTTGGACTGAACAACTTAAGTGGCAGTAATGGATTCCGTTACTGCGGAAACTGTGGTCAAATTAAAAGTAGAGTACGGAATTCATTAATTTGTAAAATTAAATGCACTGAGTGTAATTTCCGTTGGTACAAAAGAGACTGCCAGAATATTGCTTTTACATTCGCACATCGTAAAATACAGCCCCACATGCGCGCTTGCGTTTGCCCTCTGCTTGGATCAGAGCCATCTGGTGTCGGGATATTTCGAGACCGTTTTGGCAGCTTTATCCCTTTAAGTGATTCCCATCCTTAAGCATTGATCCATCATTTGAACTAGAAATGCGCCACTGGAATGATTTCCAAAATCGATTACTACTATTCGAATAGAAGCAATACTGGATTTATCGAATAGTGAATATTCGCGATTTTTACTATTCGAATAATATTCGCAAGTTTCACTATTCAGAAGTATTTGAGATTTAACTATTTGAATATGACTCGCGGTTTTTACTATTCGAAAAGTAGTCGCGAATTCATAATTCAAATATTATTTGAGATTTCGAATGCCATGTGATGAGCATTCGAATGAAAGATTCAAATCGATTATCTTGAATTGCATTTTTAATAATCGATTTATTCGAATTGTTTCATTCGTTCATGCCTATCACTAGTCATAACTTACCACCCTAAGATACATTCACATTTTTCATGTTCGATATTTTACAAAGATTTTAGTCGATTTTGTGAGTCGACTGTTACCGCGATATATGCATAAGCATAATACTCAAGAAACGTCAATTAGTGTCAGCCGCATCTCTGCTAAATCAAATCTTTCACGAGAACTTTTCCTTGTTTCCCTCATACTTCCATGGAATGCGACACTCTGCAGTGGCGTAGCCAAGGGGAGGATATGGGGGCGGGTCATAACCCCCCAATGAGGAATTTTTTGCCGTACAATATGTAAATTCTTCACTTCTTTATCCCACACACGTATACATATGTGCGAGTTGCAGTAATCGTAAAGCCCCCCCCCTCCCGATTAAAAGTTTCTGGCTACGCCACTGATACTCTGGAACTATATTCCGGATCTAATGAAGAGCGAATACTTAAAAACTTCAACAATGATTATTTATAAACTATCAAACGATTTACGCTTCTTAGCGGGTGTTAAATGGAGGACTAGCATTCAGAGATAAATCGTTACCTCAGTATAGATTCAGAGTTAGTTTGATTGAACTATTACCAAATGCTGCGAAATAAAACCTGCAATACAATGTATTTGGATTGCTGTATACTACTATACCCTCTGAAATTCGTTTACAAGATGTGTTGTTTTATTCAGAGTTCGCTGTGGCACAGTCGGTTGGAGCTCGGTTCCCATCAGGACACCGAAAAGTCAAATAGAGAAAATATTGGTGGGAAGGAGGTTGATAACCTCTCTCCCAGACAGCACAAAAGCTTAAATTAAGCTTGACATTTCTTTGAATTTGACGTATTAATACAAGCTTGACAGTTCAATTCATTTTAAGGTTGCAGCAAGCTTGGAGAAGTCATTTGAAGTGTCAAGCTTGAATACAACTTGATTGCTGCTTGATTTGGAAATCCACATCCACATAACAAATAATTTATCATCAGTCATAAATGTACTTGACCATAGAATTAAAAAAAAAAAAAGATTCTATATTTCCAAATATTGAAACTCTTCAAAATAAAATACAATTATACTACGAAATTGATTTCAAAATTAGTCGTTTGTCTCGATTTTGGCCAGTATTGCCCAAAATGAGCGTGCGATTTTGAAAGTTTTAAAACGTGTGCTGCTTTTCAGTTTATATTATGCATATTTCCCTATTAGTAGAGTCTATAAATAACACGCAACATTATTTTAATTTTGATTCATCCCATGGAGAAATAAAAGAAACAGATCGGCCACTGATCGATATCGCCAGAAAACGGCGTGACAACCATAAGAGTCACTTCAAACTTTAGTGATATAAGCGCGAGGCAGATTGGCTAAATGGTTGAGACGCTGGCTTCCAAACCCTTAGGTACCGAGTTCGATTCCAACCGCGGACGCTTGATGGAAACAAATTAAAATATCTTGAAATTTCAGCATAGAAGGGAAAATGCGTGGAAAAATAAAATATGTGGGGAGAGATCGCCAACGGGCGCCCCGTGTATTTAGGGAAATTATTTTTTAGGAAAATTTTTTAAGCTTGAAATTAAGCTTGCTAGTCAAGCTTGATTCAAGCTTGCTATGCCAAGCTTAATGCAAGCTGGGCAAGTGTAAACTAGAACACTTGATTCAAGCTTGCATTAAGCTTACAGGCTTGAAATTTTCAAGCTTAATTCAAGTTTATTGACTTGATAAATCAAGCTTGCTGCAAGTTTGATGCAAGTTTGCTGTGCTGTCTGGGCTCGACTAGACTGCTGTGGAATCGTGTACGCTGAAGGGAGCTAGTGCTGATCCCGACTAAGCCTTATAAGAGGTCCTGGGCAGGTATTTGTCTTAGGTGGGGGGGGGGGGGGGAAGCCTTTCATACGTATACGGAAAAAAAAAATTGTTGAATTCAATAAAATTGTACTGATTCAACAAAAACTTGTCTGGCACTATTTCAACTGAATAATTTTGTTGGTTAAATAATAATAATTTAAAGAAAACTGTTAAATTAAAAAAATATTTCGCTGAATTAACAAAAATTCTGTTGATTCAACAGAAACATTTGTTTGAAATAGAGCCAACCAAAATTTTGTTGAATCAACAGAAACATTTGTTTGAAATAGAGCCAACCAAAATTTTGTTGATTCAACAGAAACATTTGTTTGAAATAGAGCCAACCAAAATTTTGTTGAATCAACAGAAACATTTGTTTGAAATAGAGCCAACCAAAATTTTGTTGATTCAACAGAAACATTTGTTTGAAATAGAGCCAACCAAAATTTTGTTGAATCAACAAAACATGCTTTTCAGTGTATGCATTCGCAAAACAACCCCCACCCCTTAAAAAATTTTCTGTGTAAGGAAAATTTCATATGTTTTTCATAGAAAGTACATAATGCAATGTATCATCACTAGAAGTCAAAGCCTGTTGTGCAGGCAATTACAACGGGCACTAGAGAAAAAAATTCGACAAAAATATCTCTGCACTCAATATGTTTCATCTTCGTCTACCTAAAATAAATAACTTCATTCAATTTTTATTATATACCCAAATCGAATTCCATGCTCTTCTGTAAACGCGCGGAAACTTTTCGCATTCGAAAGATTTCGTTTTGTGTAAACATACCCTCCTACAACAAAGCTTGATGGCAGACGACATTTCATTTTATTTGTGAAAAAAAAAAAAAGAACTGCGTAATCTAAAAAAAAAAAAAACTGTTTTAAATGAATAAATGAATCACAATTTTCCCTTCGAAGCCAGACGACTGCGAAGCCAATAAACGTTGACTGTCACTCAGTACTTGTAATTGTGTCACGCAAGTGATAAACTTTTTTTTACTCTCGGAAATAAAACGGAGCTGAAAATAGCAAGAAATCGCTTAAAAATGAGGGAGCGGATGGATTCTCAGATTTTTTAAAGGATTGTTTTCTGTATTACTTTCCGAACATTTAACCATGTAAGGAAAGTATTGTAATCATGAAAAAATTCGAATTCGAGATTTTGGTGTATTGACACGTTTTGAGGTCTTCTGAATTCATTTATGCTATTTTTACGAGATGTATGTATATATGTGTGTATGTGTGTGTGTGTGTATGTGTGTTTGTGTGTATGTGAGTGAACACGATAGCTCCTGAACAGGGCATGAGATTGAGCTCAAATTGGGTATATGTGTTATAAACCACCGTCGCAAGACCGGTATTGATTTGGGTGTGTATAGGATTTACAGTTTTTCTACATGGCTACGACAAAGATTTCTTTTACATTATGGCCTATGGAGGAAAATTCTAGAAAGTGTGCTAGCGTTTAAACGGTACATTCGATTGAGCTCAAATTGGGTATACATGTTATAAACCACCGTCGCAAGACCGGTATTGATTTTGGTGTGCATAGGACTTACAGTTTTTCTACAGGTCTACGACAAAGATTTCTTTTACATTATGGCCTATGGAGGAAAATTTTGGAAAGTGCGCTAGCGTTTAAACGGTACATTAGATTGAGCTCAAATTAGGTATATATGTTATAAACCACCGTCGCAAGACCTGTATTGATTTCGGTGTGTATAAGACTTATAGTTTTTCTACAGGGCTACGACAAAGATTTCTTTTACATTATGGCCTATGGGGGAAAATTCTGGAAAGTGCGCTAGCGTTTAAACGGTACATTCGATTGAGCTCAAATTGGGTGTACATGTTATAAACCACCATTGTAAGACCGGTATTGATTTTGATGTGTATAGGACTTATAGTGTTTCTACAGGGCTACGACAAAGATTTCTTTTACATTATGGCCTATGGGGAGAAATTCTTGAAAGTGCGCTAGCGTTTAAACGGTACATTCGATCGAGCTTCAATTTGGTATATATGTTTGAATTATTTATGGATTAAAATTTATTTAAATGCTTGGTAATGATCTTAATCGTGAGTGTTCGGAAAGTCGAGTGGAGTCACTCCAGATTTTTTTTATACGTAATTATGAAAAATTTCAAGTGGATCGCACGAACGGTTATTAAGCTTTTTCTGCATAACTTTGTAATATTTTTGCAGTAATGGCTGTAAAAGTTATCTTCGACCAGGTTTAACGTAACTATATAGTAGGATTGCTACCCTTATTACTGATGAGTTTTGTGTGTTTTCTTTTATTAACTAATTAGTTATTCACGTATACAAAGAATTCGGTTAGTAGCCCGATTTTTCTGTTGTAGTTTGGTGAATGATTTATTTGTTTTTTGGAAAAACACTAAATTAGAGAGAGAAATACGAGACGTTATTATTATACATGACATGATTCCATTTTCACGGAGAACAATATTTTAAATATGGAACTGACATAGGAAATTTGAAGTATACTCAGGAGGGTGAGTAGTTTTAATACAAAGCTGCAGCCCTCCTAAAAATATTCACAAAAATCCCCATCCAGTTATGTTACATTCCATTCAGTTATGTTACTAATTAGGAATGCAACGGATATCCGGCAAACATACTGCATCCGGCCTATACGGCCAATATGCCGGATATTACAAACGTCCAGTGTTACATCCGGCTTAAAATTATATACAGAGAAATAACATAAATAAACGTAATCTTATAAATAAAAATGAAATTCTGTTTGTTTGTTTGTTTGTTTGTGGATTTGATTCGTATACAAATCCACAAAAATGGACCTATCGGCCTGCAATTTAGCACAGATATGTAAAATAATATAGAATAAATCATAGTCCACTTTAAAACTTTGAAAGTCCACCCGTTCCCGGAATTTAAGAGATTTTTTATGCTCTCCACGCAAAAATCTTTCCGTAATTGTAACCCCTGTAGTGAAAAAAGTGTGAAATAAGGATCGTGGTTGCCATGTGTGGCGATTTTGCCGAATAAAATGTTTTAAATTCTCAAAGTAAAAATAAAAGAATAATAATGATTTTTTTGTGTTAGTTTATATTCGTAAGGTTATTTTTTTTTAAATTATAATATCGTGTGCATGGGAAATCAGAGCAGGAATGTAATGCTTTACACGCAAAACAATAAGAATTGAAGATTTCCGAGGCTAATGTGTAAATTTTTTTAGTTTGGCGAAAAAATAAAATGGCTGAAATATGGATTTTGAGTAAGTGAGTTCTAGCGGTTTGCACAGTTTTCGGCTTGGCGCAATTTATTGAGAGCTTAAGGAAATATATTTTTGAAAGCAAGTGCAAAGGTTTTATTAGAATACAGCGTTAAATTTTAATGATCCATGAAGAAATAATGCAGTTATTAAGGGATTTCAAGCGATCTATCTTCAGAATTCTCGCCAATTGAGTACATTGATTTAAGTTGGGGGAATTCCGCCAAATTTCAGAAAATTGAAATCTTCTCATTTAGTACATCGGAGTAACGATGAATAAAACACGTTATAGTTGATAATTTAAAAAAATTCGGTTGTATTAAGGGATTCCCCTTTTCAAATAAATGTGTGCTTTACTTTTTGGCGGCCGAACCATTTCCCATATTGATTGCTGCTAAGTCAATGCTTCGAATGATTTCCTGAAAAAACGCTTGCAAAATGGCGTATGTTGGCACTTTGGCGAGGCTTAGATTTGAAACTGGATTTTATTTGAGACTGGGATATATAATGACACTGGTTATAGATAAAAATGAATGTTTGGTATGAGTGTATGAGGTTGAAAAACTCCAGCACCGTTGCACCATGAAATTTGGTTCACCTAAGTCTTTTATCATGGAGAAGCTTTTTATGCTATCCGTTTTCCTCTAACTTGCCACCAGGTGGCGCAGCAGAATGTCGAATTCTATTCCGTTTAGCCGTTTACTATGCGAATATCGTCCAACTGATTTCGATGAAATTTGGTACACGCGGATATTAGAACACGGAGAATATTTTTCAGTATCCATTTTGCTGTAACTTGCCGCTAAATGGCGCTGCAACACATCAACTTCTATACCGTTCGACCGATCGTCATAAAATTTCTTATACTTACACATTTCAGCACGAAGAATATATTCTAACTGTGTTCCTTTTGATGTTACTCACCACTAGATGGCACTGCAATGCATTATTATTTTAACTCGCCACTAGATGACGCTGCAGCAGGCCAAATTCTTGACCATTCAAACGGCGCTGCAGTGTATCACTTCTTGACTGTGCAACTGATAGCTATGAAAATAGGTATACATAGATATTTGAACACGGGGTAGAGTTTGGCGCTATCCATTTTCCTATATAATTTGCCACTAGATGTCGCGTCGTCAGGGCTGTCCAGCCGATCGTCCTGAAATTTCGTATTCATCGATATCTGAATGCGAAGAATATTTCCGCCGTATCCGTTTTGCTAAAACTCTCCACTAGATTGCGCTACGCCGCATGGCCTTCTGCACCGTACAAACGATTGCCTTGAAATCGGTATGCATGGTTATTGAACACAATATAAAGCGATATCCATTTTGCTATATCTCTTTATTACAATAAATAGTAATCCCCACAAGTCGTAATATCAAAAAGTCTATTCATTCCCGTGCGAAGAACGGGTACTTCAGCTAGTAAATAAATAAATTCAAAACACTGCAATAATAAAAAAATGCGAAAAAACAAAGTTTTGTGAAAATATTTTGTTTTCAATACTTTGTTGAATGTATTTTTATCATGCATAGAAGATGAGGAAAAAAATTAAGTACTTCTATCTTTTTTTTTTTTTTTAATTGGAGTAAATTATTACTGGAAGAAATTATTGTACAAAAACACTATTTTTCAATCTTTGTAAGAATTCGGTTACCTTTTTTTTTTCTCACCATAAATTGACCGTGCTTATGAGAATGGTGTACTTACTGTAGTACTGCTGGCTGATGAGAAAATGCCCCCTCCCCCAATTTTGATAAAGTAAGGAAATTTGTTCCATTAATTTTCCCACAGTTGAATGGACATGTCTTTCATTCAAGATTTGATCTTTTAAGATATTTATCTAGTAATTCTTGACGGAGAACATCCATGACATTGTTATTTGCATGACTTCAATTGCAGTAAAACTGGTACTAGATTCATGGAAGCAATCCCAAAAGGATTTCTGATTTTTAAATTAAACGATTGTATAAACTAATGAGAAAATTTAGAGAAAAAAGTAATAGCTCAATGATCTTAGAAAACTAGTGAAAATAAAACAAAAAAGAAGAAAACATGCTGCTGCCAGATAACCGGATATCCGGCTGAAAGTTTGGTCGGATATTCGGTATCCGGCCAAATTGATATCCGTTGCATCACTACTACTAATGATGGACAACATAAATCAGCATTAAAATTAACAAAATCCTTTCAATAATAACTAACAGTAAATGGTCCTTATCAACAATATGATCATTTCGGTGGTACAAAAGGTTAATCCGTTTTTTATTGGCAAAACAGCTTAAGTATCCACAAGAGTAGACAGCCTGGAACTACGAACTTACTTAAATTCCAGGCTTTTAACTCCTGCATATGCTTAAACGTTTTTGTAACTGAGGAAGGGCAGGCCTTTTGTACCGACCGAAAAGGTCATATTGTGCAGATATAATTTTACACAAAATGTTCTATTAAAACCTTTTATTCAACATAAAATAATAACTTTTTTTTACAGAATTGTTGAAGTTTAAGCAGAGGAACAGTTTTCTAGAAGCAACATATTTCTACGAAATACAATCGACGATTCAATTCTACGAAATTTCTTGATTTGGGGGGACCTTTGACTGGAGATCCGGGGCAGCTGCCCTGCCTTTAGGCCTCTGCCCAGATCCAGAGACCGTCGCGGGTCGCTTGGCCAATTATCACTTGTAAGCAATAAATTTTTCGCACTGAGAAGAAAGAGGGAGATACTCCGGACAATAGGTAATTGGGGACCGTGGATAATATTGTGGTCTTTACGCTTGTGGTTTCCACCCCATCTATTGTTCGGTAGAGGTCACCCCATGTGTCGCCGCCAGTCGCTGCTTCCAAACCCCGTCAAATTTCCCCGTTCAAATACTTTGTAGCTGCGACGGTCTCTGGGTATCAGCAGAGGCGGCCTTAAAGGCCACTACACATACCCAGAGACCGTCGCGGCTACAATGTATTTGAACGAGGAAATTTGACCGGGTTTGGACGCTGCAACCCTCTACCGAACAATAGATGGGGTGAAAACCGCAACATTATCCACGGTCCCCAATTACCTATTGTCCGGAGTATCTCCCGCTTTCTTCTCGTGCGAAAAATTTATTGCTTACAAGTGATAATTGGCCAAGCGGCCAGCTACGGTCTCTGGGTATCTGCAGAGGCCTTTAATCAGACTCTGAGCTGGTGTAGTACGTAAAATCAGTCGTGGCTCCAATGTCCTCCACATCGAATCGATACCTCTGGGGAGGGGGGGGGGGCTGCCAGTTCAGGTTCCTGCAAAGGTATCTTCTCTGGAACCGTCTTAAAATTAAAAGACCTCGCTGGGAGACACTTTAGCTAGCCAATTTGGTTTTCCCATAATGGAAGAGGCCAATATTTTCGGGCTTTGTAGTGGTCGACGCCTATGTGGCAAGTGGGCCACTATAGGGCGGGGTTAAAGTAAGCAAGAAAAAAATAACTGTGACTTAAATCAAACGTTGATATTGAAGTCACTATGAAATCGTCTGGACTTCTGAAGCTATTACGGATTTTACAAAACTTTCGAACAGCTTCTTAAAAAATTCAAAGATTCATTCACTTGTGTCATGTGCTTTTATAAACGGTTGCCGTGAGTTAGAAAAATACGAGGAAAATCTTTAAAAATCTGCAATATTTTCCCAAATACTGATTCATAGGCCAATACAAGACAAATGCTGTGTAAGAACTTTTTTTTTTTTTTTTTTAACTGCAGTCTGTGAAGCTACATTCTGAATTTTTCGGAGTATCTAGTATGATTGAATGGTCAGGAGTGGGTTTTATAGTTGTTGTTTTTCTTTCTTGTTTTCTTCTGAAACGCAGGCTTAAGGTAAAATTTGCTTTTAACTCATATTTCGTTGAGTATTGACTTATAGACCACAATGGTATACATTTTATGGACTTTTTTTTGCAATAATTTGTTAATAAGTATAATTGTAATGTTAATCATATGTGAAACAAAGTTCATTTCCATCTAAATATGATTGTTTTTCAGAACTTAAACTTTTTTCTGTGTGACGTTGTAAAACGCGCGCTTTCATTCTTTAACATACATAAAAACTGCGAACAAAATTATTAAAACTTTTTTTTTCAATTTTCAATTTCTGAAATAAAATAAATAAATAACTACCCCGTAAAAAAGTAGTTAAAAAAATCTGTTTCAAGAATCAAATAATTAAATTATAATAATTAAATTATAATACAATAATTAAATTATAATACAATAATTTTTAAATTTTTTATTATTTTCTTTTAACGTTTATATGTTTAACAACAAAATCGCTCACATTTGAAAAAAGAACCGTATCAGTTTTAACAAAGATCGTAACAATAAACAGCTTTTAACAATAACAAAGCGTCAGAATTGTAAATAAACACAAGTACTATTATATTTTCAATAGCAGTCCAACAATGTAACTAACATACAATGTTATCGCATCTCTCTTTGTTGCGCTCATTATTTCTAATCAATATTGTCTCATATCTGAATTTTAAATAAACGCAATCTCTGAAAATACTGATTTACGCTTCATTCACTTCATTTAAAAATGTATTAAAATGTTGATGGATATTTTAGTTTTCTGGGCCTTCGCGGCTGCAATTGCTTACGTCGCATACAAGTTATTCACTAACCTCGGATCACTTATAGCTTATGCTATCGAAAATGACTTTGTTGGATACGGTCAACATCCAGCTTACTTCCGTGATGCATATTACGTCAACTACCCTGAAAGTTATAATTTTTGGGGAAACCTTCCAAGTTTGGAAGTCTTTGAAATTGAAGAATTAAATGATGGACATCCAGCCATTGAAAATTTGCCCCAGGTGGTCTGTGGAACACCTCTCATCGAAGAACCAGCCGAAGAGGATTCTGTTCCGAGGCATATCGTACAAGGTGCCTTGGAATATCTCTCCACTACAGAGCAGTTAACTCGTAGTGATGAAGTTCTTTCAAATACTGTTGAAACACTTTCAAGTTATAGTGACACCTCTTCTACAAGTGATGCAGCTGGAAGTCTTACTGATGAGACAAACGAAGTAAAAGTGAGGAAATGTAGACGACTGGGATTTAAAAAGCTGCTTCGAAAGTTCTGCTGTTTCGGATGCGCAAGCAAGAAGCAGAATTAGGATTCGACAAAGAAAGTGTTCGAAATCATGTAAAGATATAACCCAGTGCGTCTCAAATTCACCCGAATAGTCTCCACCAAGGTTGAAACAATACGTTTCGAACTCTTAAACCTTGGAAAAAAAACTTATGAGTCGTTCATGAACTCCTTTTTAGAACTGCAAAGCAGAAACTTCCGTTCAATATTGTGGAGTCTGAAACGAACTCGATTTAAACCTTGAAAGAGCAAACCTTCGTTTTATGAGTCGTCGATGAACTCTTTTTATTCTACAGGAAAGCTGAAACTTTTAAGCTTTTCAAAACTGTTCGCTGAAATATAGAGTCAAAGACGAACTCTGTTCAGAGTAGAGTCGACCGATGTTGAAACGACAAATAGTCAAGAATTGACATGTTGAGTGTGAAAAATACCTCAGTGGTCAAAACCAAGGTTGAAACCAACCGTTTCAGACTTTTTAACCTGGGATTAAGCTCATCTTCAGAGTCATTCATGAACTCTTTCACAAAGCTTCAAAGCTAAAACTTTCGTTAAAAACTTGTAGAGTCAGAAACGAACTCGGTGAAGATTAAAACATTTAAAAACGTAATCTTCGTCCTATGAGTCGTCGATGAACTCTCAAAATCAAGGTTGAAACAACACGTTTCGGACTACTTAACCTTGGAAAAACTTACTGTGGACTTATGAGTCGTGGATGAACTCAATTTTTATTTCACGAGAGCAAAATGCAAACTTTTAAACTTTACAGAAGTATTTGCTCGAGTGTAGAGTCATAAACGAACTCCAAAAATCAAGCCTGAGCATTAAAGCTTGAACTATAGGCTATGATTGTATGAGTCAAACAGGAACTCGTTCAGATTATAACTATGAACTCAGTTGAAAAAGAGCATGTATTTAACTCACATTTTCTTATATATTTTCTGTTCATATTTTTATGTAAATTTAAATCTGAGAAACATTTTTGAAATAAAAACAAAATTCTCATCAGATAAAATGATGTGTGCATTGATTTATTTACCACTATTTTAGTAATCCTCCATGTTTCAGTTAGGTCTTATTAATGAAAACAGTCAACCAAAAAACTGCCGACAAACGGTAAAATTATGTAAATTAACATACATAAAAAAGTATTTAACGAAACGATCGAGATATACAGGCTACGGTGCTGACATTTTGGTCGCACTCTTTTGCACTCGAAGAGTCATGTGACTTTGGGGATGTGGTCATCTTATTCAGGTTATCTCGGACTAAGGTGGTTATACCCCCTCGGTCACATGACTTTTCGGGTGCAAGAGTTCTGGCCAAAATGCCAGTACTGTGACCGTAGCCTGTACATCGCGTCATCGACGTTTAGAACTGAAAAGTAAACAACTTGATTTTAGTTTATTTTTCAGTTCTAAAGATAAACATTCATCTAAAGTAATCTGTCTCTTCAACGATGGAACATGGAAGTCGGGAATGTATTTAGGGGAGGTGGGAAGTGTGCAATCCTACCGTTGTATAAAATGAAAGTTCATAAACCCCTTTCCTCTTCTTTTTCGTTACAATTTAAGGCTCGAAACTTTTGGACAATGGTTTTCTAAAATTTTCCCGAATCTTGGTCAGCTAATAAACAGGGCTTTAAACACCACTCTTTGTGGTAATTTAGTAAATTTAGTATAATTTTAGAAAGTCTGTATGGATGAGTTTTAAAATGCACAAACCTCTGTTAAAAAAAAAAAAAAATAATCGAAAGCCTAGAAAAATTTTACACTTGTCCGCATTTCTCATTCTAAAAATTAAATTTTCTACGCCACTTTATTTATTTATCTATTTATTATGTTTTTATCCAACGCAAGTTTGAGGTAGACAAATTTCTGATTGAAAATGTTAAAAAGCCATGCCTAATTTGTCTTGTTCAAGAATATTCAGACACTCAAGAAGATATACATTTCCGTTGATTAACGTATGTATGTTGAGTTCAGTATAAATCAGCAAAAGTTGTGAAGACATCAGAAGAGAATTTTTTTTTATTTTATAATTTTTAAAGAACAACTTAAAAAACAAAGGAAAAATTCCTCTTGTAATAGTAATAGTAGTAAAATTATACCGACAGCAAAAAGCTTACACTGCAAAATCTAAGCACGGCCCTGATGGAAATGAACAAGTATAACTAATTCATCAAGCAGTAGTGTGCTGCAGTCACTGAGATTATACTGTCTTAGAAAGTGTTTTACGATCGATCGAGTTGAACGATTTATCTCTCTTGTTTTTCTCATTTTTTGAGTTGCATATAATTTTATTTATATAGCACATTATCCTATTTAACGCAAGAGAAGCCACGGACCAACAAATGGCGAGAATTTTTTTATTTTTTCAACTTCGCAAATTATTTCCTAAATGGGCCCCCATCACAGTGAAAGATCGTTAACATGAAGCGTAGAAAAAAACCTGCCGAAATATTTAAAAAAGGAATTAAATTCACTGAATCAATCTTAAATGCTCCAATAAATTAAAGTAACCAAAATACGCGCAAAGGAAAATAACTGCCACATACACATCTTTCTAGTTAACCTTATTTTCCAAAGCACTTAACTTATCCTGGATGATTCAACACTTGCGCCCACGCGTAAGCCGGGATATTAGAGATCAAACTTACCTCACCATTACTCAAAACAATTTTCTTAAACAAATAGCAGAAGGGGGAAAATCGTTTAAAATATCCCATTTCACGGTTGGATAATTGAAATTAACTAGCATTGTGTTCTTTCGAGTCTTATGACATTTTATATCAAAACACCCAATCCAACAAGGTTATATTTAAACCGAGATTAAATTACGGTGATTTTTTTTTTTTTTTTTTAAACTCGTTTTGTTCACCACTTTAATTACGATTGTTTATGGCTGTGCAGACTTTTGCGCAGATCTCGTAAGGTTATATATTTGATTTTTAAAGTGTCATTTAGAGAAAGAAAGAGAAAAAGAAAGAACTTTTAAATTAGAAATGTGTAATGCACGGCATATTATACCAAATGCATTAAGTTAAGTTTAGTTATAGTTTGTTTATTTATTTTTTTGTGCGATTACGGCCAATTATCTACACTAGGAATCTAGGCCGTAGGGGAGAATTACCCTCAGTAGGCGGGTCTTTCTAAGGGTCCTAACTCGCATTCGCGCTAAGTTTCGGAGAAAACCACGGAAAATTCCGAACGGCTATGTCGACGGACGTAACTGGGGTTATAGTAGGATGTGGATCTGTGTAAAAATGAATCCTAGAATAGCAGCTGTAGGTAATTTGAAATTAGCTGTTTCAAAATAAGAAATTAAGGAATTTGAGTTTTCTCTATATCCCTAGTAGCACAAATAGTTCAAGAAACGTTCAAATTACGATGGAAACACGTTTTTTGACGTTAAAAAACGCGTTTTAAACGTGCTTTCGACTAATTGTGCTACTAGGGATACAAGGTGGTTTGTTTGTTTCCCAGGAGAGGTCAGCTCACTCCACCGAATGAGTCTGGAGTGCCCCTCCAGAATTTGGAACTTCTGGAAGAACGGGGTACTTGAGAATATTGGCACCCCTCGGAATTCGTTAGCAACAGACGAGGGAATTTTTTAAACCACGGATTTAACGTGCACATACACCGTGTGTGACAGTGCTCTTTAGGAATTGAACACGCAGCCATCCGGTTGCGAGTCCGACGCCTTAACCAATGGCCCAACCACAGCTCTGTGCAAAGTGGTGGTTATAATTTAACTTGCCTATAAACAGCAACTAAAACAGATGAGCGGGTCACAATCTACTTTAGAGTTTAAGGGCTATGCGCGAGATTCACTCAAAGAATGCCAAAATTAATCTTCAGTTCAAAAATGCCCAATAGGTGGTGAATTCAATTGGAAAAACTTTAAAATTTATCTGTATATTAAAGGAATAATAGGAGTGGTAGCGAAGTTGACTGAAAACGTCCATCCCGTTTGCCATTTTCCAGTTACTGAAGAATCTGGAAGGTAATTTTCCGTTTTACTCAAATAATTTTTTAAACAAATATTTTTTTTTTCTGCCATTTCTCGAATCAAAACCTGGACTTGTCAAGTGAGAGACTCATCTTCTTATCCATTAGCAATATTGACTTGCTTGAAGTCTCCATCATGAACATATCGAATCAAGAGCAAGAAAAATAAGTTGTTTTTTTTTCCCGAAACGTAAATTTTAAATTGAAATGTTTTTTGACAAAGTTGGGGGGCACATGTCCCACAACGCTCCCCACGCCGATGCTACGCCTTTGGTTATATAGTAACTTTACAGAGATAAGTTATATAGCTAAGTAATTTTTAGTAGATTTGTTTCTTTTTTGACCTAACTCAGGCTCCCGACCCGGTTTAGAGCTTTTTAATTATAGTAAGAAAATTAAAAAGAAAAGTTTACGGTGACATGGATAAGTGCATTCATAAAGCGTACTTCATTATGCTTCGGATAATGTAAATATTGGTGATTTTTTAACATGAAATAAAGATAACATGTTCAATAAATAGAAACTTCATTAAGATTTCTAAAATCAAAGCAGTGTATAGCCTTTTGCAGACCAAACATATTTTAAATTAGTTTTTTGCAAATATTGTCTTCTAATGCGTTAGTTTAAGTATATTTTTCATTTAAATGGGGAGGGGGGATATTGTAATAATTTTCAATGTGTTTTCAATTGGAACCGTGGGTCATTTCTGACTATAATTTTATATTGGTTTCGAAAACTGAATATAGTGATGGATAGTTAAAATGATAAGTGAAATATTAAGAATTAATGAAAGATTTATATATATTTTTTAATTTAAGTAAAAATATGAATTAAATTTCAAGGAGGGGACAGTGTATCACGATAGCTCTGTAAAAATTTATGAAAATGGCTACTTTTATGATTTTTTGTCCAGTATCCCAATGATAGAAATGCAACTTCTGTTTCAAAAAATCTGGAGTGACTCCTCTTGACTTTCCGAACACTTACGATTAAGATTATTACCAAGTATTTAAATAAATTTTAATCGATGAATAATTCAGCAAAAATTCTTAGTTTTTTCAATTTGAGCTCAATCGAATGTACCGTTTAAATGCTAGCGCACTTTTAAGAATTTCCTGCCATAGGCCATAATGTAAAAGAAATCTTTGTCGTATCCTGTAGAAAAATTATAAGTCCTATACACACCGAAATCAATACAGCTCTTACGATGCTCTTACGATACATATATACCCAATTTGAGCTCAATCGAATGTAACGTTTAGGAGCTACCGTGTTCACTCACATACACACAAAAACACATGCACACACACATACATACATACATACATCTCGTAAAAATAGCATAAATGAATTCAGAAGACCTCAAAACGTGTCAATACACAAAAATCTCGAAGTCGAAATTTTTCATGATTACAATACTTTCCTACACGGTACATGTTATGGAAGTAAAAATCAAGACACCTTTTAATTATTTCTGCTAATTTTTTCAAGTCAATATTAAAAAAAATAAATTTTCAATAAACTTTTTATTTGGTGTTCCCAATTGGGAACATTGGTCTGTAAAAAGAAAAGGTTACGATGACATGCATGCATATGTGCATTCATAAAGCGTACTTCATTATGCTTCTTACAAAGTAAATATTCGTGATTCTTTAACATGAAATAAAGATAACATGCTCAATAATTCATTGAATCGTATGTCCACTGTTCATTAATTCCATATTTTATTTATTTATTTATTTATTTATTTATTTTTTAGAAATTGCAATAAGCAGGGCCGTACCCAGAAATAAATTTGGGGGAGGGTCCCAAAATTTTGGTGGGAAACCAAAGGGTAAAAAACGCTAAATTTTTCACGAAAAGGCTTCATCATTATTGTTTTATTTGCAAAATTTCAAATTTCGGAGGGGGGGGGGGGTTCTCAACCCACTTGGGTACGGCCTTGGAGATCAAAGCAGTGCATTAAAAGGCAGTTCAGGAAATGAAGATAAGGCTACATTTAAACACAGAGATTAAAATCCTTTAATAAAACTAAATAACCATTCGCAGACCATTTAATTCTGGGTCTTCTTCCTCTTTTCTATCATTTTCTGAAACATCTACATACATCTAAACTCCCCTCCGACAGCCGTCCTCTGCTCAAACATTGCGTCTAATAGACATCAAAATGATGCGTTCACGTGGCCCGCAATCATGCCGTAGATCTGACTCTTCAAACAGCAATGTTGTATTTGAATATCGTTATCGGCGTGGATCTGGCAATGGTCTTTACCTTATGGGCACAGCGCGCGTGTTTGAGCAGGGTATGGAGGGCGGTTGGCCCGCAATAAAGAGAATTACCGGCTTGTGTTTGCCCTGTGTACAGTCGGGAAATCTAATAAAGTGGAGTTGTGCGGTCGTGTGCTGCTCTCATTAGGTTGTTTGTTGAAAGAATAATTGTGCTCTTTTTTTTGTACTTTATTTCGAAGTCTGCGTCTTTTTACTTTCCGAACATGTCTCATGTAAGGAAAAGTATTGTAATCATGAAAAAATTCGACTTCGAGATTTTGGTGTTTTTACACGTTTTGAGGGCTTCTGAATCCATTGATGCTATTTTTACGAGATGTATGTATGTATGTGTGTGTGTGTGTGTGTGTGTGTGTGTGTGTGTGTGTGTGTGTGTGTGTGTGTGTGTGTGTGTGTATGTGAGTGAACACGATAGCTCCTGAACGGAGCATTCGATTGAGCTCCAATTGGATATATAGTATGTCATAAACCACCGTCGCAAGACCGGTATTGATTTTGGTGTGTATAGGACGTATAGTTTTTCTACAGGGCTACGACAAAGATTTCTTTTCCATTATGGCCTATGGGGAGAATTTCTTGAAAGTGCGCTAGCGTTTAAACGGTAGATTCGATTGAGCTCAAATTGGGTATACATGTTATAAACCACCGTTGCAAGACCGGTATTGATTTCGGTGTGTATAGGACTTATAGTTTTTCTACAGGGCTACGACAAAGATTTCTTTTACATTATGGCCTATGGGGGGAATTTCTTGAAAGTGCGCTAGCGTTTAAACGATACATTCGATTGAGCTCAAATTCGGTATACATGATATAAACCACCATCCTAAGACCGGTATTGATTTTGGTGTGTATAGGACTTATTGTTCTCCTAAAGAGCTACGACAAATCTTTCTTTTATGTTATTGCATAATGGCATTTGGGGAGAAATTCTTGAAAGTGCGCAAGCGTTTAAACGGTGCATTCGATGGAGTTTCAATTTGGTATATATGTTTGAATTATTCATCGATTAAAATTTATCTAAGTGCTTGGTAATGATCTGAATCGTAAGTGTTCGGAAAGTCGAGTGGAGTCACTCCAGATTTTTTTTTAATAACTTGGCGTTTAGTTCGGTTGGCGACAGTGGCGAGTGAAAAAAAAAAAGTTTCTAGGGGGGGGAAGGGAATGATAAGTACGAGCATAACTAACGCGACCATTTACTTTTTCCTTCAAAACAGGACATCTACTTTTTTTGGCAATAGTGTATTTATTTTTTTTCCTCAAAACGGATACCTACTGTATGAAGTGTACTGTATGAACTGTATGTAGGTACTGTACCTACTGTACATGAATGTACAGGTCTGGGTATCTTTTAGTTGTTGAGAAAACGTGCAAAAAAAGCTTGTGTCAATATTAATATCAAAATAAAATGAAAAAAAAAAAACTTTGATAAAACATTTATTCTATAAAAAATAGTGCAAGACGTACGTTTTTTTCGGGTGGCACAAGGGGTAGTCCCTTCTTCGACTTAGAAACATCATCCGACACAAGGCAGGAAAGTCAGAAATGTAAACAAGGACAGAGAGAAAAAGGAAGTTGTCATTCGGAAGGAAAATTCTTAGAAAACCAGAGTGAAAAGGGAAAATAAAGTGGAGATCGGGCGAGGAGAGAAATAAGCAAAAGAGGAACATAACTTAAAAAAAAAAATTAAATTGAAATAGTTGACAAGAAAGAACATTAAAAGAACAAGCACAAACAATACATCCCAATGCGTTTCTTCGTGTCTCGAGAGAGGAGGGAGGGAGGTCAGTTTTTTTTTTTTTTTTTTTTTTTTTTTTTTTTTTCCCCACAGACACTGCCGTTGGATGATTTTAGACGAAACGACCACTGGTGTTTCGCTTACTCACCAAGAACTGTACTCAAATGAAAAATCTAATTTAAATTCAATTTGGCGCATTTCACCTGCGCACCAATGGTACACCGGAACATCCCCTGGCTTTCTACTGGAAATTAAATGTGATCGCGGCTCCCAGACTGCACTTGCTAGACTTAAAAGTGGCCACCTTAAGTGTCTTTCGTACGAACACGGCAAGAAAGTCCACCCCACTTGCAAGAAATGCTGTGATCATCCAGCCTCTCCAAAGCACATACTGAGTTGCGTCGGACTTTCTAAGGACCCTACTAGCAATTTTGCTCGGGCAACCACCGGCCACATAGCCAGCCGATGATGGCCCGAGCAAAATTGCTAGTAGGGGAGGACTTAACATCTGCTCCCCTTTTAGTTATAGACTTTCTGTCGGTCAACAATCTATTGGAGTTGATCTGATTTATGTCAGATCTTTAAAGAGGATAAGCAACAACAACAACAGATCTTTAGAGGCCTTTAGCGTGGGCTGCTCTCTTTCTAAAAACGGGACATTGAAGGGGACATTTTCTAAAAACGGGACATTACGGTGTTCCGAAGCTGTGCTTGGGGACAACGGGACAAGCCACCTAAAAACGGGACTGTCCCGTTCAAAACGGGACGTATGGTCATCTTAAGCATAACTGAAAATTTCGGCACGGGTGGGTCCATCTTTATTTTTTTTTTATTCATTCTTATTCTTGAATAAGGTTTAACCCGTTTCTCTTTCGGAACGTTACAAAATACAACTTCCTGAGAGAGCAGCTCGCCTTCTTGGCTTAGGGTTACTATTGCTTGGATCCATCTATAGTAATCAAGTACAATATCTCTTCCAGTATCGTATCTAAAGACGATTCTTTGGAAAAATACGAAAAACAGAACAACAAACTTTCAATAGAAAAAAAAAAAAAAAAGAAATCTTAATGCAAAAGACATTTTCATAGAGAAAAAAAAAAAATCTGATGTGGACAACATATAACTTCCTTGCACGTCTATTAAACCTAAAATATTTTCTGCGCACTTCATCTAAATTTATTGTGTTTGAGAGATACAATACTGCAGTCAGGGGCGTAGCCAGTGGGGGGGGGATATCGGGATATATCCCCCCCCCCGAAATTTTTGGATTAGTGATGAAATTCCGTCTATTTATACACAGTTCATATCCGCCCCGAAAAATTTTCCTGGCTACGCGCCTGACTGCAGTAATAGTAAGGTATAACGATTTCTAGGCAAATATTTCCTATATCGCCAAGCTGGGTTCAATTTGAAGTATTTGTTTCTGACACAATTTGGCAGTATTTCGCCAAAAGGCAGTATTTCGCTTGAGATAGTTGGCGAGATTTTCTTAATAGTCATTTGGGTGACCCTGTAAATAAAATACCCAGTCGATTGCAATCAGAAAAGAGATGCAGAGTTAGATGCTATAATAGTTCTAAATACTAAATTTCAACATTATACGGTTAAATTTTTAATATATGAGAGTTAAATGCATACACGCGTGCACCAAAAGTCACCAAGATTGGCGACTTTTGACGTAATTTTTGAGAAATACACGTGACCGTGGTCGGATCATTACCTAACTGTATGGTAGGGTGTTATTATACATGAAATGGATGAATGTCTCTAAAACTGCCATTGACCGTATTATGTTGGAAAATCTTTTTAGTGTTCCTGTATAGGTACTATTTTCGATGGAGAGATTCATTTTCTAACCCTTATATCTCTTCTGAGGTCGTTTGAAATAGCCTAATACCTCTAAAATACGCTTTAATGTGAATATCTGCCCATAGAGTGTAATGTATTTAAAATATTTTGGGCAGCCCTGTAGATAAACCATCTAGTCGTATTTGGAACAAAAGGGGAGGTGCAGAACTAGATGCTACAGTAATCCTAAATGCAAAGTTTGAACATTCTACGACCAATAGTTTTTGAGATATGAGAGTTACATACATACGTACAGACGGCATGAAAAAACTGGTCAAAATAGATTCGCTGTCGGTCAAAATGCGTTGTACATGAAGCAGCGTGCATGCTAGCGTACGATGGAATGCATCGTAAAAATTCTTAAAAGTAAATTTAGAGGTAGTCAAAATTCGTTTTTTTTTTCGTCGAAATCAGGCTCCCGAAATTTTTCGCGATCACATTACTTTCTTATACTCCGAACAAGGAAGTAAAAAGAGAAGTGAGTATAATAATGTAATAATATTTAGTGTAAAGTGACGATTTAAAAATCCTCAAATTAAGAAAAATGTCCTGAAAATAAAAATTTAGGAAAAATGGAACAGAAAATAAAAAATAATCAATCTGAATCAGAGTCTGAGGGTAGAGCGATGAAATATAACAGATAATAGTTGTCCAAATCTTGTCTGTGAATTTTCTATTTCAGAAATGAATTTTATTATTTTGTTAGAATATAACAATTAGCCCATTGCTTGTCTGTTTGATTAAGAGCCTTTTTTATGTCATATTTTTTTTTGTTAAGGCACAGGAGGTGAAAAGTGCATATAAATCCCAATTAACGGAACCGTGATTCCGTTAGCAATCTAAAGTTTGGCCCGTGACTACGCTAACATTCTTAAATTTGGCCCACAACCAGGGCCAGATTATGACCTACAGTGTCCCCGAGCATTGATGGATTTGGGGGCCCCCATATATGAAATTTGTTTTATTTTTCATAAAATTTTGATACGAAAAAGAATATTTCAGAACAACATTTGAAATTGGGGGGGGGGCTTTCGGGTTGGGGGCCTTTTGCAAAGTCCCGATTTTCCCATGCGATAATAAGGCTCTGCCCGCAACTTTCCAAAGGCTGCTCATACCTGTCATAAACACTTTTAAACTTAGAAAATGTTAAACAAGAAAAATAAATCATGCCTAATGCGTCGCTTATAAAACACTTTTCAACAAAACAATATTTTTGTGCCAAATTTGGCGATGCATTGTTCTCAAACCGTTAGAGATTCTGGCGATATTCTTAAGAAAAAAATCTGTAATTCACTATTAATGTAATTTTATTTTCATCTTTTAACTGAAGGGTAAACTGTTATGAAGGTTAATAAACTTATTCTATTGAACTTAAAATGTATTAATGTCTCTAATCTTCCATACATTAACGTGTTCTGGAATTCTTTAAAGTTCTTCTGTAGAAGAACTATAAATGCTACAGATACTATTTTCGGCGAGGACCATTATTATCTGAATCTTGAATAACACGTATTAATTTTGGTTTTTTTTAAATAGAAAATATCTCTAAATCAGGCATTAAAGAATAATTACTTGCAAAGAATGTAATATTTTGGAATCATATTGAGTGCTTCTATAAAAGAACTATAAAGGCAGCATACACCATTTTCAATAGGGTACATGGTTCAGTACATAGGATTAACATATACAAATTGACTAATATTTACGGCAGTTCGAGGATGGATAGACAGACAGACAAACCGAAATCATAAACACTTTTCAATCTTGCTGGAAAATGTTAAAAAAAGGAAATGACCTTTCGATAAGCACAATGATTTTAAATATGGAATTATGGAATTCTGATGATAACGTTTGAAAATAAATAATACCTTTTCATTTTGTGGCTACTGTTCCGTTTTCATTTGATCCACCCTTATATAAAAAATACATAAAATGAAACAATAAATAAATAAAATATTTAACTTAGTTCCTGTTTTTATCTTTTCTCTTGCCATGATTGGATCAGAAACTTTCTGAAAGAATATTCAACTCACTACATTAAAGGGTATCGTACGAACGGTAGTGTTTTCTTAACCTTTTGGCGCTAAATTTAGGTCCTGTTCAGCTAATGTGCAGAAAGATAAGGTGTGTTTAAAACCCTCTTTTTTCCAGCCGAAGAAAGCTGCTGAAAAGGAAACTGGTTGTTTGTCTAAATAAGTATGGATAATTTAAGTTATATATCCTCTTTCAAATTTCATATCTTGAAATGATTAAATTCATATTTGATAGAACGATAATAAGAGGGTTTCATTTATTTGTCTTTGTATCTCGGTGAATTTTCGTTAACAGCAAGTATAACTGACTAACAATAACAAAAAACCCTCAAAAGAAACTGGGCTTTAAAAGATAAAATACTTAAAACACTGTAAAATAACGCGCATAAAAGGTACTTATCAAGCTAAACGGGTGTTTAAAAGATAAAATAATTTAAAATTTGGTAAAATAACACACATAAAAGGTATTTGTCAAACTATACACCAAGGGCGTAGCCAGGATTTTCATTAGGGGGGGGGCGGACATGGAGTCTAACCGGAGAACGTCCGGTTTGTCATAATCAGACCCCATGACTAGCACATTTTAGGGGGGGCAGCTGCCCCACCCTGCCCCTTGCTGGCTACGCCCATGCTATACACGTGTTTAGATGGGAAAAATTTCGATCTTCTTCAGTAGCAATAGAAGTCCATACACAGACTGGGTATGGGGACTGAAAAAGAAAGGTAAACTGAAAACAAAAGCGAAGAGCGTGTTGCCAATCGGAGGAAGGAGAGAAGCAAGAAACCACGGAGAATAAGAGGAAGGGCGGGGGGGAGATAGATAAAAATAAAGTATAGAATAAAAATAAAATAAAATAAGAAAAATAATTAAATAAAAAATAAAAGAGTTTGATCAATACTTTTTATGTGTGCTACTTAACAAAGTTTTAATTATTTTAACATGTATAATTGTTTGATGGAAACAGCCGAATGTGTGCTGAGCCCATTACGTGACGTCATTATCAGTACGTAATAAACGTCAGTTCGTTATGCTTCTAATTGGGGACTTTTACTTTCATCTCAACGCCTTAGCACTTTCCTACAATGATGAAAAGGTTTTTTCCCCTTTTTTCTCTTTGAAATTTGCCTTCGTCTGTCTATAAGTGCTCTAAATACCATAAATATGATTGGATTTTAATATGCTACTGATACGGACAGTGTGTCCAGAAAATAACACCCCGAGATAAAAATTAAAAGACAACAAAGAGCAATGAAAGAATGCAGCTAACGGTACGTTTATTATGTCTGTTAAAGTGTTATACAGAAGTTTCAAAATTAGCTACTAATATACAGTGGTGTACACAAACTTCTTTAAGGGGGGGGGGGATTGCGGACGTAATGTTTAAAGGCGCAACCTTCATGCTGAAAATTAAAATTTTATAAATGCTAGGATAAAAACTCTTCATTATGAGGGATAAGAGTCCCTAAACATCACATTGATTACGTCACTGTTAACAGATGTTGCTGCATGTCGAAATAGACAATCACCCTGCATAAATATAAATTAATTTTCTCCAAGCTGTCAAAGCACAATCTTTGCAAAATGTCTTCCCTTACGACATATAGAGGTGTCGCAAACGAATTATGAAATTTTTCATCTCAGTCGATAATGTCTCAATGGAAATAGATTCCCATGCCACACAAATCGACGAATTAAGCTCGTCAAGCCTGTTGAGATTGTTCTGGTAGAGAGTTTCTTCCGATATGCTCCTCATAAAATAGTCAGATGATGTCAGATCAGGAAAATATGGAGGCCGATCCAGTTTAGAGACCAGCGATTACAGTGACATCTGTTAACGGTTTTTGGAACTATTACTTCAAACCTGCTGTATAAAATTTTTGCAGCTTTCGCTATAAATATGTAGTTTGTCTCATCCATCTATAGTCCTTTGTTATCGTACAACAATTATTCCATTAGAATTAATGTTCTTCTAATTGCAATACAGAAATTTTATTTCGTAGAACTATGTGAGTGAATGTTTTTAGAATAAGGAGAAAAAGCCATGATTGAAAAATATTCTATAGATAAAAAAATAACAAAAATCACTCAAAAGAAACTGGTATTTAAAAGCTAAAATGATTTAAACTTTGTAAACTAACACACATCCTTTGAAAAATAACACATAACTTTGTAAAACAACACATACTAAATTTGTGAAATAACACACAACTAAATTTGTAAAATAACACATAACTATTGTAAAATAACACATGACTAACTTTGTAGAATAACACATAATTTACATAAAACTTTGTAAAATAACCCTTAAGTACCTTTGATGGGAGTTATTTTATAAAGTTTTAATTAATTTATATTCAATCGATCTTTCTGAAATTTTGAATTAGTAGAGGTAATTTTCTACATAAAAAAGGGTAGCGGTGATCGTTTGTCCGAAGAAAGAAGAGAAGCCCCCTTAATATAAACTTTCATTTTACATTCAATATAAGCTCCGCTTAATAAGTCATTCCACTTACTAAGTTATTTGTTTAAGTGGGTCTCGTGAGCGACATACTAACAATGTTCGACTGTATCAATTTGACGCTTTAAAAAGCGTATTCATATTAGCTAATAGAGAGTGCAGAAATCTCCAGGGGGGGGGGGGGAGGGACGCAGCACAAAAAAAACATTCGAAAACTTGAAACTCAGGGTTATCATCTCCGATCTCGCCCAGACTAACAGGATGGACCTTTTTATCTTGAGACGAAATCTCTCCTATCTCTCTTTCCCTTCATATAATACGCGCCTGTCAGTCCAGGCGTATCTTGACATGTGTTAGGAACAACACGGCCAGAGAGAAGAGAAAAGGAGGCTCCGTTTGTTTTGCGAATTAAGCAAAATGCCCCGCCGTGGGTACGTATGTAATCGTTCCTTTTTTGAAGGAATGGGTACATATTTTTCAACCATCTCATTACTGCCTTTCTTTCCCCCCAACAACTCCCATATTTGTACTGCGAGGGTAATTGAGGGGTTGGAAGTGAAAAATGGATGTTAATAAGTTTGGATGGATTGCCGAGATTATTAAATTACGTTTTGTGTGTGTGTGTGTGTGGATTTCTTTTTTTGCTTGATTTGTTTCGTGATTCTCTTTTGTTGTGCGCTTTTTAATACGTACAATTGGAGGGGAAGTCTGTTCTATAGCCCGTGTGTTGTGGGTAGACATCTGCAGGATTGCGTTCTTTGTTTGTATTACTTTGGGCATTTGGTTTGTTGATGACAGGTTAGGGAGATGGATATATTTGGAGAAACGATATGAAACAATGGCCCCGAATAATGTATAGTATGATTGAATATTAGTGGAGATTTGTTATTATCTTGACTAGTGACAGGTTAAAAGCGGTGGAAGTATTTCCTTACTACTTGTGTTGGATTCATCGGTTGTAACAAGTGCTTGCAAACGAATCTAGACCAGGGTAGTGACGGGAAAAAGATTCGATTCTTTTAGAGATTTTCTCGATTCTGAATATAAGAGAATTGAACTCGATATTTTCGTTCGAATTCAAATAGAATTGGCGTATGATATAAAGAAGTATTCGCATTAAACAAAACGATTCGAATTAAAGAATAAAAATGCTGCAGTGTAGAATGAGTGAATTTTTAAGAAATAATTCGAATTAAGAAAAACTTAATGATCTAACATCAGAATAGCATTCGAATGTTATGCAAATAGATGCAGTTGAGTCAATTAAAGTATTTGGTACTGTTCTTTTGATATAAGCCGCAGGATTTATAAGGAGCTTAACCTATTAATAGTGTCATATCATTCGATTTTTGACAGTTTCCGATTCTTGAAAGTACTTGAAAATATTCTGAAAAGTGCTCGAATCTTACAAGAGTTCGATTTTCGCCATCACTTATTAATAATCACGACTAACAATACCTTTCAAACGTGATTACTGACTAAAAATTTTCAGTTGTCAGTCATTAATCGTGATTAATACTTCTTCTTTTGAAAGCACATGCGTTGTATGAAGATACATTGAATACTTTTTGTAAGTATATCGACAACAAACAAGCCAGACTAAACATTGGTCGATACGCAGATATAAGTAGCTGATGATTGTACACTATACTACGAAGTAAACGATTATCCTGAAAAAAAGAGTCTATTCACCGAATGTTGTGGTCAGCGTGGTTTCCAGAACTCAATCCCATAGAGCATTTGTGGAATGCTCTAGGAAGAGCCAGTGCATGTGGCAACTTTTCCAAGGTACGCTCCGGATTAACGCTCTATCAAATTCGGCGCTTTTGGAAGAACAGGATTGACTGATAGAATCCTTGATCGATAGCCTCATCAACAGAATGAGAGCTCGATGTGACGCTTTTACACTTCTACGAGATGTCCACACCTCTTATCAGATGAAGCAATAAAGAGTTATGACATATCCTACTTTGACCACTGTTGTTCTCATTTGCATATCAGCATGTATTAAACCCCTGAGCAAAATTTTTTGTTACCATTTTCTGCTTTACAGAAAGTGTATACCAAATTCCCATGCGTTAAAGTCATTTTTTGACAAAAAATCTCGTTTTGTATGTTTATAACGTTAGTTTTGAACACAATGAAGCATCGTTATAAAAGACGTAAATAATATTAAATCATATGTTACACTGCAAGTATTTAAAAAATCCATGTGCTTCCGAAGATATATGTAAATTCCTAATGTTCACGGCACCTCTTAATACTCTTTTACGATCTTTTATCTCTAATGTTCGATCAGCCATCGCCAAATACTTTCGTTTTTATTACCAACTATCGTAATAAAAATGCAGCTTGTGTATTCTGCACCGTATATATTGTTTTTACGTTCTGCACTTTAACTGCCGCACTAGTAAGCTGGAACGCGCCGTCAATACAGGTATTTTTCCCCCTCTTAACTTTTTAATCCATCGCTCCTTGATTTATACTGACCATTAACTCCAGATTTATGTTAATCGCGGTAGAATTTAACAAGGCTGTAAATTAAGCTAGTGTGTGTGGCAACACTTCTGTAAATGCACTAAAGTGTTTGGAATTATGGGCAGTATGTGCAGGGGCAATCCCATGCTATAAAAATAAGGCTTAGTGCCGAAGGAAAAAAAAAATCAAAGCTGCTTATAACAGCAAACGAACAAGTGCATAAAAAACCAATTGGATCGTAAATTCCCTAAATTATCTATCATCGGAATACGCGTATTTTAATCTAATCAGCTTGATTTTAATCGAAATGCATTTGGATAATTCGTTTAAGTCTTTAATATCATAAAACATCACGCTGTAAGAAATGTAGCATTTATTTCTTTGCTTTTTTAAAAGTATGCTTACTTGCTTCAGAATTAGAATTTGGTGTACGTTAGATGACAACTATATTAAGGATTTATTTGAGTTTAAAAAACCAATGTTGATTGTATCTTTGATGACCTAAACTATTATTATTATTAATTAATCATTAGCAGGATAAAAATACATCCTTGACTACTTTATCGGTGATTGATGGGTTTTCAGTGCTGCAATAAGCAAACTGAAATGTCAATCCACTTTATTTAGCAGTTATTTTAATCTTTACACGTTGACAAAAATTGCGTTGACAGTTGAAAATTTGTTTTAAATTTTCCTAAAATTTTCAAAAAAATAAAGAAAGTATTAAAAATTTACGCTTTAAATGATTTTTGTAATTTAAAAAATATTTTGCGAGTCTAAACAAATAAATATTATGAAAAGGTTTACATACACACCAAATACATAATACCAAAAGAGGATAAATTTTAGGTTTTTTTCTCTGAATGAGTATATTTTCCCCCTCGCCAGAAAGTAAACATTTAATTTCAGAAACCACTTTACCTAATTTATTGAAAATTGCATCATACCTTCCTCACACTTTTATCTACCAAGTAGGTTTCGGAACAATTGCAATTAACTGAAATCGTTTATGAAAATTGTAACGTACAATTTTTACGTAAGTGCTTTAGTAAAATTCCATTATTTCTGAGTGTTCCTGAAAAACTCATGTTTCAATGAGGTCAAGAATGTAAGTTGTCCTATTACTAATTAAACATGAATTATTTTTGATCTTTTGAAGTATGGCAGTGATTGTTTTTGAAATCGAAATCAATTCTTATGATAGGTTATACAAATATCTGTGCAACTGTTAGATGCCTGAAGCCAAGTACTAATTCACTTCTTCATTACAATTCATACTCGTAGAAGGGGACAGTGTTTAGTTAAATTGTACTTTGTAATGCAGTGCCGAAAAAAAGTTAATATTAGTTTGGCAGTAATAATGTTGGTAGTAAAATTACGCTCATGGCTATATCACGCAATTTCTAAAACAAATTTCAATGGCTTTGCCAGGTTTTCTAGAATTATTTTGATATAATTTATTGCAGACTATGTTGTCGTAATGAAGATTATAATATACAATGCCCTATCAATACACGTAATCATTAACCATTTACACACTTCTGTCAGATTATAGATCCTAGGATCCCAGGTATGCGTCAAATGAAGAATTTAGAAGTGCAAAATCCTAATAATTTTAATATAATCAATAATTTAATATAATCAAATTTTAATATAATCAATAATTTTAATATAATCAATAATAAATAATTTAAGATTTTCCAGTTTTTGAGCCAAAATTGTAATTTTTCCTGTATTTTATTTCCTGTTAAAATAAAATTCCCTGACTTTTCCAGGTTTTCCAGAGCTTGATAGGATTGCAGTATATGTCGTCGCAAAATAGATTATACTTTACAACTTAACCCTTTACATCACATATGGGCAGCCTCCGGACCGCAGCGGTTTTTGATCCGGCCTGCTGAACATATCAAAATCTAGTATAAAACCCATATAAATAATTCAAAATCCCATATAAATTCCAATTATACGGACCGCGACTTTGCTAACATCCTGAAGATCGGCCTGCAACTTTTGGAAGGTTGCCCATGCCAGCTTTACACACATATATCATATATCCTTTATTATTTGGATGATCCCATAAATACGGCAGTTATTTATAAATGCAGAGTCCTCATAATTTTCAATGTCACAGTTCAAGATTTTCCACGTTTTGAGACAAAATTTGTAACTTTCCCTGACTTTTTTGTTAATTGAAATTTCCTCACTTTTCCCGGTTTTTCAGAAATATTATTTTGATAGAATTACAGAGAACGTTCTTACAATACAACATTATAAGTAACAACTGCCGTATCAATAGCAGATAATCAGTTGTTGTTTTATTTAATGTCAATCCTGTATATGCTTTGCCTCAATTTAATGTCAATCCTGTATATGCTTTGCCTCAATTTAATGTCTCTCTGATCCTTTGAGTGACATTAAATCGAGGTTTTACTGTATAGCGAATGTTTTTTTAATGATAATTAAAACTATAAAAAGAAAATAACGACAAAATAATGTGGTGTATGCTTATTTCACTGTAAAGTTTCAATTTACAATCAAATTAGACAAAACATAAATAACAATTTAACAGTGCAAACATTTTATTAGATATGGAATTTTGGTAAGTTTTAGCAAAACAATTTCATTTTCAACTATAGCTTTATTTAATCTCTCTTAAATCTTTATTTCGTTGTATTCAGAAATTCTGCGGAAATGGTGGTATAAATAAATGTAATATAAATTTAGCAAGCATATCTCTTCATTCAGTTCAGCAGTTTGCAAATTTTGGCTTTCTTCATTGAAACCCACGTAACAAGTTCCTGTCTAATAATTTTATAATTTTCAGGAGCTTTTCTGAATCCAGATTACATCACACCCAATAAGTTTTCTGGCGACACAAAATCTGTTTGCACTGCTACCTCTTCAGGTTTTGGCAAAGGCAATACATCAAAATTCTCTACTACATTGCTCTGGTCTGTAACAACTTCATCTCCAACACCGACATTTTCGTTTGATGCGTTGCCAAGTTTTCGTTCAGAAATTGACTTTGTTCTATATTTCTCAATGAATTGTTCGATTTCACTGATACTGGACTTTTCAAACCACACGCAACTATCTTCTAAAGCGCAGAGCTCACTTACTTCAAACAGCCTTGGCCTAACAATACTTTTGCAGTCGGCCGCTCAAGTGGATTTAAGTTCAGGTAGGAAATTACAAGACTAACGATGTTATCCATAGTTGCAATGCTGGGAAATGACATCCTAAAAGTCTTCCACATCAGCATTCGAAATTCCGTCTTGCGTAAGACACCGAAAATGGCCGAATAGATCTGCTTAGGCCAATAGGCGATTGACACATCAGGCCACTGCGAAGCTTCTTTATATAAATAGTTTCCAGTGAGCATTTCCATTGCTAAAAGTCCCAAAGTCCATACGTCAAATTTACGACCATCCACTGCAGGAAGAACACCAGATTTTGAAGTTGCTTCTGGAGCTCTGTAGATGAGAGGAGAACCATAATCCATGGTAAATTCTTCAGCTGAAGACAAGCAACTAAAGTCACAAATAACAGCGTCATCCGATTCAGAAATTAAAACATTGTCACACTTAAGATCCAAATGACACAAATTCGCATCATGAACGTAGGCCAGGCCACTGACGATACCTCGAAGCCATTTGTTAGTTCTGTCCAATCTTCTACGATCCAGCAGAAAATCCATACTGTCCAGTTGTTTCCTTAATGTTGTTGGATACTTTTCAGTGAAAAACACGTAGGTATGAGCGGACAGCAAATGACGCCAAGCTAAAATGGCAAGATACACTCATGTCCATGAATTAAGGATAATGAAGTTCAGGCAAAGAAAGAGAAAGAAGCAAAACAAATTTGACTTATTTGTAAAGTCTATTTATTAAACAAAAAGTAAAGAGCAAAAAAGATGCTATATGTTTGACATAATTAATAAAAATTGCAAGTTTTACTCCCTTGACCAAATTTCAAAAAGAACCTATTTACAAAAAACAGTATAACATGGTTAGTAGGATGGTTAATACGGAGTATGTCTCCCGGACGATGCAATACAGGCCTGACAACGCCTAGGCATGCTGAGTATCAAATGATCAATCTGATCTTGGGGAATATTACACCACTCATCAAGCAATGCACTCCGAAGTTCCGGTAGACAGGTGGGAGGGAGTTGACGGGCTGCAATTCGTCGGCCAAGCATATCCCACACATGCTCTATTGGATTCAAGTCTGGTAAGTATGCTGGCCAATGCATACGGGTGATATCCTCCGATTGAAGGCATTCGTCTACAATGTTTGCACGGTGAGGACGGGCGTTGTCATCCATAAACACCAATTCAGCACCCATGGCGCCCCGAAACAAACGTACATGTTGTTCCAGAATAACATCCCGATAGATGTGGCCTGTCATCGTTACACTCTGAACATGCAGGTCAGTTCTGGAAACAAGAATAATTCCTCCCCAAACGAGCCATCCTGCACCACCGTAACGGTGTCTTTCAATGGTGTTCTCTTGGTGGTAACGGGTACCTGGCGCTCTCCAGATGAATGTCCGGCGAGAATCAGACTCCAAACTAAACCTGGACTCGTCGGAAAACATCACACAAGACCACTGTTGCGGTGTCCACAATGCATGCTCTCTACTCCAGGTTAATCGCAGGCCACAGTGAGTTGCGGTAAGTGGAACACATCTGACAGGCCTACGAGCATATAGACCAATGTGCCCAAAGCGTCTGTACACGGTCTGCCTTGAAACTGTCGTACCGGTAGCTGAAGAGAGCTGACGAGACAGGTCTGATGCTGTACTCCGTCTGTTTCTTTTGGCAGTAACTGCCAAATAGCGGTCCTCATTCGGCGTTGTAACTCGGGGGCGACCTGTGCTGTAACGTCTACTCACATTACCATCATCTTGGAATCGTTGCCAAAGCCTGGAGATGACACTCTGGGCGATTCCAAGTTCCTCGGATACTTCCAGCTGGGTACGTCCACATTCCAGTCGTCCGATAATTCTGCCACGTAAAACATCATCCAAATGCCTCCTTTGTGCCATAACTATGCGGTTTTTGCACTGAAAGGCTTTCACAGCGCTTGTGGACAATTTTACTTCTTTGCCACCATTTCTTATATACCCCTCTCTTACACTCTCGTCATTGTGACGTACCATCCACACCATCTGGTGGTTTCCTGTAATTTGCATATTCTTCTTCAAGATGTGTGTGATCATTCCACAGGTGAAATTTTTATTTTAGAGATCAATTTCTGTGTGATTCTGAATTATCCTTAATTTATGGACATGAGTGTATTGAATGGCGTAGTTTAGGCCAGATGTTTAGTTCACTGTAAATGATATCCTGCTCCATAACTATTTTCATAGCCAAGCTAGAGTTAGAGATAGGACTTCTACTTATATTTTCTGCTACTAAACCATAGGTACCACTTCCAAGAGTTCCCAAATTGTCGTATTCATATGAATTCAGATACTGGAAAGTAGCTTTGATTGCTTCGTTCTGTACGTAGTTTCAGAAACAGCATTTTGTTCATAAAGTTCTTTATATTCGTGCATTTATAATCATACCATCTCTGCTTCTGAATAACACAAAGTGACATTTTTTATATGGCTGAAAAAGTTTGCAAGCTCAGCAAACACCATTCGCTTATATAAAAATGATTGTTGAAAAAAAAATGTTTACAACGTCCATAGTTAAAATACTGTATTGCTAAAATTGAGTTTTGTTATCATTATCAACAATATACGTTAATTAAATTTTTTTCAGGGCTAATTTGCATTTCAATAATGGACATATTGTAAATTCGAACTACATTTTTTCAACTGGACGTTATTAATCCTATATGAATGAATTAATATTTGCTTAATATAGATCGAAATATTTATTCCATGATAATTATATATCCCTAATAATAATTTATGTACTAATAAGCTAAAAAGGAACATACAATTTAATTGGTGTCTTTATGTTTGATACATAAAGTAGAAAATACACGAAAATTACGAAAAAAAAAGGCTAATATTAAGGGCACTGATTAACTTTCTTATAGATTTAAATGTATTCAAAATTTAGATTTTTTAATTTTTTTATCATGTTTATAAGAAACTATTGGATTACTTAGATTTTAATTTTTTTACGCGTTTTTAGCTGTTCCTTTACCAATAGGTTTTTTCAATGGAATCCTGTAATGGTATTGCAATTAGTGATGAAATTAGAAGGTCTTAGAGTATTTTTTAATATTTAAAATACCCTTCTATTTAAAAATTAAATTTGTAAATTTCACAATTTAAATTTTGGCAGAGGAAGAAAATAAAATGCAACTCTCAGGTCTGAATGTTAGCAATAAAAAGTAAATAAAGATTTTTTTTAATTTAATTAATTTCAAATGTTTCAGAATGTTTTTAAAAAACTTAAATTCCATTTCTATTAGAAATTGCATTTCTAACATTTCAAAATTCTGCCGTAAGTAAAATTTCACAAGAGAAAGAAAATCCAACACTACATGGAGTTTGTTGGTTTGCAATTAATATTGCATGCTAGGAAAGAAAAAAAAAAAAGAAAGAAAGAAAATCTGCAAAATTTTAATGAAACTATCTAAATGCAATTTAGTTCCATTTACAAAACAAATCTCTTTCACAATCATTCTGTTAAATACAAAGATTCAGCTATAGTAAAACCGAGATTATGCTGCTCCAGCTTTACATTCTGTTCATTTAACCCTTTAACGCGCAGTGGTCCCGCTCTGGGATCACCCAACTCTGACGTTTTGACTGTTGCCAGTCACGAAGAATAGATTGGATTTCTATAAAAATAGTTGCGGGTGATATAGTTCCGAGAGAATCCTTTACTTTTTAGCACGTCATTTAACGTCAAAAAATGGTCGCGATTATCTTTAACAGCACTGACATCTGCTGAGAAATGGAAGAACGCGAGAACAGCTGGATCGATTGCCCAATGCTGAAAAAAGGGCAGCCGTTGCCATCGCTCGACTTAACTACCAGCAAGATGGCGGACAATCGAAACGTTCATCGCGTGCCACAGATCTAGAGACCCCTTTTTTTGACGCAGCCGGCTGTGCGCGAGCACAGCCGGCTGTCGTCAAAAAAGGGTCTATAGATCTGTGGCACGCGATGAACGTTTCGATTGTCCGCCATCTTGCTGGTAGTTAAGTCGAGCGATGGCAACGGCTGCCCTTTTTTCAGCATTGGGAAAAGGTTGCGCCTCAAAGGGTTAAGACACTATAAAACCCGCTGTAAACAAGAAACAAACAGCTATCTGTGATCGAGAAGTGTATCAACAGATTCTTTTCTAAGCCGTGTGCCTGACCCTATGAATTACTGATCCCAAACCAACGACAGTGACAGTTAATGACTTTCTTGAAGGTTTCTTAATTACTTTTTGTGCGTCGGCTAATAACTAAATTTATCTGATTTGGCAACATAATGTATTCTGGACCATCAGCAAGGGATTAAGGCACTATTAGGTCAAGAAATCTTTAAGTTTAAATCATGCGACGTTTTTTTTTTCTTTGTTTTTTTTTATCGCTTGCGTGGGTCTTTTATTGGAGAAAAGAAAGTATTAATTAGGCGATTGTTCATTACATTTGCATCGCCGTGATTTTGTTTTCTTTATTTTCTTTTTACAAAAGCGAAATATTGAATAATTTTCCAGTTTCTTTTTATATTCTCTCGGGTTAATTTACACCTTTTGTTTTAAGCCTTCGTGAGTGTGGAGAATTTGTGGGAAATATCGTAAGTACGTGCTGTGCATGAATGTTGTCTAAAAGAAGGGACAAAATTGCAAGGCGACAACTGAGTTGTTAAAAGAGAAGTGACGTTTACCCTACCCTACTAGCAATTTTGTTCGGGCCTTATCAGCAGTTTTTCAGCATTGGGCAATCTATCAGCAGGGCAGCTGTTCTCGCATTCTTCCATTTTTCAGTAGATGTCAGTGCTGTTAAAAAGAATCGTGACCATTTTTCTTACGGGAAATGACGTGCTAAAAAGTAAAGAATTCTCGTGCAGCTATGTCACCCGCGACTATTTTCATAGAAATCAATCTATTCTTCGTGACTGACAACAGTCGAAACGTCAGAGATGGGTGTTCCCAGAGTGGGAACACTGCGCGTTAAAGGGTTAATGGGAAGAATTTTTTTCTTTCTACTTCTTTTGATCGGAATTGTCATATTTGATGTCTAATTCAAAAAAAAAAAAAATGTGTTTTGGGACGGTAAAATAACAAAAACTTTTTTTAGGCTCTATAACTGTAAAATAAAGTCATAATTATCCATTAAGTAATGTTTTTTTTAATAAAAAACCCTCCAGCTTCATGAAAAATTTGTAAAATTTGAAAAAAAAAACTCTCAGGGGCTAGTTTTATCTCGTTCTGTGAGAATCGCCCATATATTGCCGAAATGTTGCCGACGATGAAGAAGTGTAGCCGTTGCCATCGCGCGCTTTAACTACCAACAACACTGCTGTCGATCGAATCGCCAATCGCTTGCCACAGAGTGAAAGAACTTTCTAACAGAGCTTTCTGTGGCGGCCTCACTGTTTGGCTCCTATTCTTTTATAAAAACCACTCAAAAGAAATTCCGATACACAGCGGTTTATGGAACAGTTTAGAGACATCCATCCATTTCAAGAATATAAATTAAACATAAATATAATAAAATAACATAAATGTAAATTTTATAATGATTTACTTTTCATTTGAAGGGCAAAAATAACATTTAAAGTTCTTTTACAGGGTCTCACAAAATTGCATTTAATACAGCTTTTTGAGGGTTATGTCCAAAATCTTAAGAAATTTGGTGGCGATATATCGCCAAACATAGTACCAAACTAAGGAAAGTGTTTTATAACTACGCGTTCGTTATATTTATCTTTCGTTTTTGAGTTATTTGGCCTTTTCATAAAACGGATAATGCATAAAATATTTGCATGACTAACAATCTTGACTAACATTATCATTTATGTCAGGGCCACCTATTAAATAAACTTTCCCATGTAATGCTTTGTTATGAAATAAATAAATCCAAAACTTTTTTCTCCAAAAGTAAAATTAATTAATAATAACGCATGCTTTACATAACAATAGAAAGTGAGTATGTATGACATGTAATTAATTGTAATGACTTTTCTAACTTGTACAATTATTTGTTTGTTTCTCAAGCACACGTTTTCACCGAAACAATCTTCAAACTTTTGAAAAATGCTCAACAGTCGAAGAATGGAAGGAATTAAATTAAAATTAAAATAAAATATAACTAATTATTAAGGATATAACTTTTTCATTATTCATTCATTTACGTTTGGTTCGGAATATACATATTCTGTGAAGACATAGCTTTTATGAAAATGCTTAAAGGATTAAAATAAGATTACAAAATTTTCGTTGCGATCTTTGTAACATGTACAGTACGAAAAAAAAAAAAAAATCTGAAATGAAAGGAAGCTTGAGATTTGAATTGTAAAAAAGACAAAATAAATAAATAAGATATTAAAATATTTAAAAAAAAACAGAAAAATTAACAAATTTTAAAAATCAGAAGTACTGAAAATTTAAAAAATACAAATGTTCTCTCATTTTAATGAATAGTAAAAAAACTAGAAAATAATGGAAATTGATTTCTTTATTGTAACCAAGACATTTTAAGCTTCTGAACTGTCAGTCAGTACAATATTGCATGTATGTCTCAGGCGCGAACAGGATTTTTGCGGGGGGGGGGGGGGTCCGAACTATTACGGGTTGGGGGGGATCCGAACTTTTAGCGATGTTCAGATAGACGAAAATCAGTGATGCAATAACTCGTTTTCATTGGGGGGAATATCATCCCGAACTCCCCCCCCCCAGTTGCTAAGAATCCCTGACTGTCAATACAATAGGAAGCAAATAATAGTTGATCAGTTTGAGAACAGATTGTGTTTTATGTTCGCTTTCAGATCGTTTTAAGAACAGTGGAGGAATAACGAGCAACATAAAATATAGTTTTTTCATTTATTACAATTAAAACATTGCTACATATTTTTTGAATCATTTTATTTACTATAATATTGGTAATAATCAATCGATAATAAAAAATCAAAGCCGATGGGGGGGGGTCCGATCCCGCCTGGGATCACCCACTCTGACGTTTTGACTGTTGCCAGTCACTGAAGAATAGATTGGATTTCTATAAAAATAGTCGCGGGTGATATAGCTCCACGAGAATTCTTTACGTTTTAGCACGTCATTTCCCGTAACGCTCGACTTAACTACCAGCAAGATGGCGGACGATCGAAACGTTCATCGTGTGCCACAGATCTAGAGACCCTTTTTTGACGACAGCTGGCTGTGCTCGCGCACAGCCAGCTGTCGTCAAAAAAGGGTCTCTAGATCTGTGGCACACGATGAACGTTTCGATCGTCCGCCATCTTGCTGGTAGTTAAGTCGAGCGATGGCAACGGCTGCCCATTTTTCAGCATTGGGAAAGGGTTGCGCCTCAAAGGGTTAATACATCAAATCTAGCACCCCCAAATGGAAAACTGAAACGCAGCCCCTGCGTCACCCTAACCTTACGCCACTTTCTGTAAAAAATTGCATTTCTACCGGTCTTGTAATCGCTGATTTCCTTTTATTCTCTCTCTCTCTATCTATCTATAAATAAGTGGGCATCAAACAAGTTCTTTACGATTTAGGTTACATATTAAAATAACATCAAACAATAAGTGCATTGACGCTGCCGTAATCGAATTAAAGCCTCCATTAAAAAATAAATAGCACCATCTCACAAACGGACGTTAAAGGAATTATTTTTTTTTTTCTAATAAATATTTTTTGCCCGCGAGGAGTCACGACCTTTTCGAAAAGAATGAAATGTTTATGAAACATTTATAGCTGTCACTCAGCCGTCACAGGGCTCTTTAATACAAATCAAAACATGACATATTGCCTTCGTTCCTCCGCTTCGTATATTGCCTATTAATGTAACCTTCAAAAAAGGAAAAGAATAAGTGCGCGCACGCATTGATGAAACGAAAGGCGGCATGGACATCGCCGTAACTGGACATACCCGAAGAAGATGAGGTAATAAAAAGTGTTGCGCTTGGATGGACTAATGAAGAGGAGTTATAAATCATCCTGATAACGTCGATTATGCAGCGGTTTCGCGAACTTGTGCATGCGCTGCCATAGTGCCATAGTAACTGCCATCAGTGGCGTAGCCAGGGGGTGGGGTTAGGGGGTCATAACCCCCCATAAGGAATTTTTTCCCATACAAAATGTATATTCTTCACTCCCTTATCATACACCCGTATACATATATGTGAGTTGCAGAAGTCGTAACCCCCCCCCCCATGAAAAATTTCTGGCTACGCCACTGATTCACGTACATATAACTTACTCATAGCTGCCAACTACTACGGAATATAATTAACCACTTTTTCTACATAATTTTTCGGCTTAAAATATAGCAAACTTTTTGTGCTGCGCGCGCGAGTTGGTTACTAGTTTGAAAAAATTGATTAAAAGATGTACTGCTTACAAAAAGTGGTTAATTATATTCCGTAGTAGTTGGCAGCTATGACTTACTATATATAAGTGTAAATTATTGGAGGCGCTCGAGCTCTATGGGTCCATAGAATTCTACACCTCTGTAAGGTAAGTATCCATGCTAGTATCTTCCTACCATGTTATAAGTTAAAAATAGAAGCAAAGTAAAAACTCCAAAGGAGAAAAAAAAAAAAACATTTTCGATGACATAGTGCATTTTAGACACATCTGAATTTTTTTTCATTTCATACTTTGCATTGCATAATCTGATTTTAATTAACCAGAGCCTGGCGAGGGCAGCTTCTAGTAACATTGTGTGTTACGTGGCGTCACAATAAATACTAAATCACGATTGAAATTAAAAGAAGAAAATTTTTAATAGTACAAGTAAAGGTTTTTTTAAACTTTATTAAATGAGCTGAAATACTTTTTTTATGTTAGTATGAATTAGTTTTCTGTATTTAGTGGTAAATTATTGGGTGGGCTCAGCCCCAATTCACAATTTATTGGGGGGGCTCGAGCCCCACGGGCCCACATAACTCTACGCCTATGTGCGTTGCTGAATAGCACGTAAATAAAATCCAAAAAACGCCTAAAATAAAATAAAATTTGAAATACTATCAGATTTACTTTAATACTAAGTATTGAAAGTGTATCATAATCCATGCGTTACTTTTCTTATTTCATTATATTGGAAAGTATGTAGTATATTCATTTATCGGTCTTATTTGTTTCTCCGGTTTCACTATGTTGGAAGGTATATCATAATTCATTTATCTGTTCTATTTGTTTTTCCCGGTTTCATAATGTTGGAAAGTATATCGTAATTCATTTATCGGTCTTATTTCCTTTTCCAGTTTCATTATGCTGGAAAGTATATCGTAATTCATTTATCGGTCTTACTTGTTTCTCCGGTTTCATAATGTTGGAAAGTATATCGTAATTCATTTATCGGTCTTACTTATTTTCCCAGTTTCATTATACTGGAAAGTATATCGTACTTCATTTACAGGCTCTATTTCGCTTTCCCGTCTTCCTTTTGTTGGAAAGTTTATCATAATTCATTTATCGGTCCCATCTGTTTCTCTGGTTTCATTATGTAGGAAAGTGTATCATAATCCATGTTCATTTATTTAAAACAATTCGTTTGTCCTCTTTCCACATCCAAACGGTATTTTGATTTAACGAAAGTAAAAAAAAATATATATATGATAATTCTTTCAAATTTCATAAAAATGGGTCGAAAATTTTCAAAGCAAAAGCGCTTACATGTAACTTATTACATTTTTAAGACTTTCATTAACAGTTCATTAATTATTTGAAAACCATACAATACTTTTGTACGGTTTATTTGAAGGTATTAAACGCGAGGAAGCTTTATTCCTTACATTTTATTTTTCTCTTACTATATTATTTTACAGTTTAATGTTAATAATAGATGTCAGTTTAAACACTGTTTTATATTAAAATTACATTTTTTAAATTACACATTCAGAGAAATTCCATCAAAAATTATTCATCATTGTTACAGTTTAACAAATGCCGCATTTTGCAAGCTTTATCAATTCCGTACCACTTTGTCCCAGCTTTTGTCTTAAAATCGCCCCACCATGACCGAGTGGTTAAGACCACAAAAGATGGTAGATGGCTGAAGTGGGAAGGTCCAAGACTATGGCTTACCGTGCAGCTGTCGATCTAATGGTCTGGAGTTTTTGGGAGGTTTTCTCCTGATGTAACGTAAAGATGTTCCTCCGTACCCAGACAGCACATAAGCTTAAATCAAGCTTGACATTTCTTTGAATTTGACGTATTAATACAAGCTTGACAGTTCAATTCATTTTAAGCTTGCAGCAAGCTTGGAGATTACAAAAAAAATGAGTCAGCAAATATTTTCCCGCCGAATTTAAGTCATTTGAACTGTCAAGCTTGAATACAACTTGATTACTGCTTGATTTGGAAAGCCACATCCACATAACAAATAATTTATCATCAGTCATAAATGTACTTGACCATAGAATTAAAAAAAAAAGATTCTATATTTCCAAATATTCAAATTCTTCAAAATAAAATACAAATATACTACAAAATTGATTTCAAAATCAGTCGTTTGTCTCGATTGTGGCCAATATTGCCCAATATAGAGTGCTACGATATTGAAAGTTTTAAAACGTGTGTTGCTTTTAAGTTTATATTATGCTTATTTCCGTATTAGTAGAGTCGATAAATCACACATAACATTATTTTAATTTTGATTCATCCCATGGAAAAATAAAAGAAACAGATCGGCATCGGCCAATACTGATCAATCTCGCCAAAAAACGGCGTGACAACCGTAACAGTCACTTCAAATTTTAGTCATGTCACCTCGAGTGAGATTGGCATGGTGGTTAGGACGCTGGCTTCCCACACCTTAGGTCCCGAGATCGATCCCAGTCGCGGACGCTAGACGGAAACAGATTAAAATAACTTGAGGTTTCAGCGTAGAGGGGAAAATGCGTGGAAAAATAAAATATATGGGGCGAGTTCGCCGACCGGCGCCCCATGTATTTAGGAAATTTTTTTAAAGTTTGAATTAAGCTTGCTATGTCAAGCTTAATGCAAGTTGGGCAAGTGTAAACATGAACACCTGATTCAAGCTTGCATTAAGCTTACACGCTTGAAAATTTCAAGCTTAATTCAAGTTTATTGACTTGATAAATCAAGCTTGCTGCAAGTTTGATGCAAATTTGCTGTGCTGTCTGGGTATGTAACGGGGAGAAGTGTCTAAACCTCTCTGCTATCTTAATTTTTGCACTGGTGCTCTTATACGCTGTGTTTTGCTGCTTATTTATCAAGCTACATTTTCGCACTTACTAGTCTTAAAATCTACCATTAAAATTTTTCAACACTGAAAGCGTCAAAACCAGATTTTTCTTTTCAACGTCCTTCTTAAAGACTCATTTCATTTCACTGAATTTCGCAATAGTATTTAGGTGTACTTTTAAAGAGGTTACTTAACGCTAATCTCTGCTACTTGAGTGCTCATAATTCAAAGGGCCTGCCAAAACACACACTCTTAATCCCTGCTGTTTTCCTACCGATTTTCAAACCCACCTGACGACAGTCACTTAAGTTTCTTAGGTGTCATTCATTTTGTTTCTTAAACTTTTCTCTTTTGACTGAACCGACATCGTAATTCAGTCGAACTTTTGTTTAGTATAATAATCTGGAATAAATTAAAGAAAAAAAAAAAAGCTGAGTAGAGATAATTTCGACTTTCCTCTACAATTAATCCTATACTTGGCAAGATTTTTTTTTTTTTTTCGGAAATGTTAATTATAGTTTATGTGTATTCATTGGTGACGTAAATGACAGTAAAAAGGAGATCGATTTGTTAAATCAAGTTTTATTGAACGTATTACATAAAGCAAACTGCCAGACTTTCAACAACTGTAGATTTTTGGAAAGTGCAACGTATCGAATGCTCTCTGTGCCAAAATTAGGGTTAAGGCATCAAACTTAACCACGTAGGTAGTGCGATTTCCTACCGAAGAATTAGTTAATTTAGAATGCACCAATATTCCGATCTGGAAATTAAATTTGCACCCTAATCACAGTGAAAATCGTTTCACTTTAATAAAAAAAATGATCGTGTTGAAGCAATCTTTCCTTAAGTGCCTTAAAACATACGATTATTTTAATTTAAAAAATTTTTAATATATGCGTATTTATCTCTGAGCAATTATATTTTTCAATGAAACACCTATTAAAGTGTTTAAAATATAATCTTTTATGCCTCTTTCTTTTTCTTAATTTTGAATATTTGTGGAAAATTGTGTTAAAAAGAAAAAAAATGTTGGTGCTTAACCTTTAATCTACAGCGTTATGAATGGTCAAGAATATCAATCTGAAGCTGTTTGTCTCTTCTTGTTTTAGTTAAACAACGAGTTTTCAATACTGATTAATCTAATAAAAATGAGAAAAAAAAAACTTAACAAACACTAACTTTACGCCCGATGACTGTTCGATAAGCAATTAACGAGGTTTTTTAAAAGGGTTATAGCACAAACAAAACTGAAGAAGTCAAGCAGCTCTTTGATAGACACACTTTCGGGAAATGGAATCCTTTAATCATAAAACCCACGTCCGAAAATTCTCTAATGCTCATTTTTTTCTCTCTAGCTCGACATGATTAGAAAATGAGTGGAATACTTGTCCACTTAAAACACTCTTACTTGAATAGAACATGCAGCGGTGGTGTAAGCTCATTAAATGCAGCATTTCGTAGTGATTTTTCAAGGAAAGGGCTACACTAAATGAATGGAATTATTTTTACGGCACTTCTAAGTACCGTCAATAGGTAAACGGTTGGCACGTGTTCTGAACTAAAGGTGGATGCGAGACGAGAGACAGGTTTACAGCTTTTTTTGCGAGACGAAACAAACATTTTTAACATGGCAATATAGGGATTTTGCGAGAACAGACAAAGCTTTTAGGCTGTTGCGCGAGACGAGGAAGGCCAATTCTTCCTTTCGCGTCCATCGCGTAGAATTATTAAAACTTTGTAAAGCAAGAAAGATAAATCATACCAAACGCATCGATTATGAAACGCTTTCCAACATAACAGTATTTTTGAGGCAAATAAATCTGGCGAGATTTTGGAGATACTGTTATAAAAATTTTTATACCTATTGCACCGCGATCGAAATAGATTAATGTCTCTCAACTGCTATAGATCGTAATGTATTGGGATTCTTTTCAGTGTCCCTGTAGAAGAACTATTAATAACACAGACACTATCTTCAATGGATGAAGTTATTTTGTGAACCTTAATAACATGCAAGTCGACATTGCATTTATTGAAAAAACCAAATATCTCATACGCTTTCAAGAATGACTGACCATAGAGCGTAAGGCATCGGATTTTTTTTTTTTTTTTCTCGCTTGGCTCCTGTAAAAGAACTTTAAATTCTGTATACATTATTTTGAATAGGGTACATGACACTGTACATAGAAGAAACATATATAATTTTGGCACTCATCGGTGTATATTTACGGCTTTTAGAGCACGGCCCGGTGCACAAAAGAATGGACAGAAAAATGGAAATAATAAATACCTCCCAATCTTGCCGGAAAGATGAAAATATAAATAGGTATTCCTCTTACACAAAACAACGGTATCGCACGAACACAAAGAGCAAAAAATTTACATTCTTTTAAGGGTTAGCAGTCTAAAGTTAATGTTTCACAGGGTAAAAAATCAATGTTTGCAATTTTGCAGTATGTAAATCTGTGAATGCGTTATAAACCCTTAAACATTCCTCCGACTAACGCAACCCCCCCCTCCTAGGCAGATAGTCTTTGGGTAGCTTTGTCTTAACGCAACACAACACACTAAATTAGCTGATTCGAGCACGAGTAACGAATTTTCATAATTTCAATTAAAATCGTCATAGTTTAAATATTATCACATAAGATATATTTCTGATATCCCGCCAAATAATGAAAATATCGCCAAGATGTGGTTCATTTTTCGAAACAAAAATTTTATGCACCCTATTTGGCAATTTATCGCAAAAATCGCCAATATTTGAGCCAAAAGATGCCACATTTGAGGGAGCACGCAATCGTCATTAGATCATTAACTAATTACGTATCGTAGGATACTATTGTGCTTTAAATAGATGGCTGTCTTTAAACTGCCATTGAACGTAATGCATTGGAATTATTTTGAGTGCTCCTGTAGAACTATTAATGGTACAGACACTACTTTCAATGGAAAGCTTTATCTTGCAAACCTTAATAACAAATATCAATTTTGCTTCATTTGAAATAGCCGAATATTTCTGAAATACACTTAAAAAAACGACTGTCCATAGAGCATAACGTAGTGGAGTTCTTTTGAACTCTCCTGTAGAAAAACTATAAATGCTGCAAACCAAATTTTCAATAGAGTACATGGTAGCGTACCTAGGAACAACATACATCAATTTCGAAGAAGTCGATGCATATTTACGAGAGTTAGAGCTCACACAAACAATAATTATAAACACTTTTCAACTTTGTTCGAAAATGTTAAAAGCACATATAAAAGGTACTTATGAATCTTATTATTATGTTTTTTTATTTTACAAATTTTATTTATTTTATCTTATTTTATTTATTTTATTTATATATCAGTTTCCTTTGTGTGTTTTGTTTTGTGCCCTTTAACGCACAGTGCTCCCGCTCTGGGAACACCCAACTCTGACGTTTTGACTGTTGCATATCACGAAGAATAGATTGGATTTCTATAAAAATAGTTGCGGCTGACATAGCTCCACGAGAATCCTTTACTTTTAAGCACGTCATTTCCCGTAAAAAAATGGTCACGATTCTTTTTAACAGCACTGACATCTGCTGAAAAATGGAAGAACGCGAGTACAGCTGGATAAATTGCCCAATACCGAAAAACGGGTAGCCGTTGTCATCGCTCGACTTAACTACCAGCAAGATGGCGGACGATCGAAACGTTCATCGCGTGCCACCGATCTAGAGACCCTTTTTTTGACGACAACTGGCTGTGCCGCACAGCTAGCACAGGGTCTCTAGATCAGTGGCACGCAATGAACGTTTCGATCGTCCGCCATCTTGCTGGTAGTTAAGTGGAGCGATGGAAACGGCTGCCCTTTTTTCAGTATTGGGAAAGGGTTTCGACTCAAAGGGTTAAGGGACCCAAATGCGAATTCTTGCATGGGAATCACTACTTACGGCGCTGAGTAAAAGAACTGGAGGTGTGAAAAAGTAGCATGAAATACGAGAATAGACAGTGCATCGTCGAATGCAGCTAGCTACATGGTAGCTAAACCACAAGATTTATTACTGGTACATGGTAACTAAACCAAAGATTAAACGAACGGTTGCCTTTTTTTCAGCATTGGGAAAGGGTTGCGCCTCAAAGGGTTAATGAAGTACCGTATTCTCATTTACAGTAAATATGCCTCATTGCACTGTTCTCTTGTAACGTTTAACCTATTTCGTTAAGCAAATAATCTGATGAGGAAGCACCCGCATTGAAATCCGTTAATTTAATTAATTAATGGCATTACTTATGCTGTGCGATACATATTAGACGTGTTAATAATACCTCCATTCGAAGAACCGGCGATAATTTGTAAATCAAGACAAAAAAATCAAACTAAAGTGCGAGATAAATAATAAAATGTATCCACGTTCCCATGGATAAAAGGATCTGACCTGAATAACCAAACATTAAATTAACTGGTCAAACGAGAATCATAACAAATTAAAGAGGATTTTTTAAACTCAATTTCAATTCGCAGCAGGGAGCGATTGAACAAAGTGAACGCCTGTTTGTTCGCTTGTATAGATTAGGGTATATGCGAGTTAAAACTCAATTACCTTTGGTATTCAAATGATTTATAATTACTATGAGTCCAGAATATGAAAAAAACAGGTTTGGTATTTGCTTTGTTGCTAACGTTTGTTTTCTGAAAAACTGCAAATTTGAATATTTTTCTAAGTATTTATAATCACCAATTTTGAAGAACACCAGCACTATTATAGTAGTTATCAATTTCGATAATCCATAGTCAAACGAAGCAAGATAAAAACCAACGCCATTTTGGTGCGTTTATTATATTTTTTGATTGAATGTACAAAACTCGAATGAAAAACAGTAATGTTTAAAGACTTAACTGTTAAAATATTTGTAAACTTTTATAGTTTAATATTTATTAGCTTTAAATCGACACTATTAAAACTTGTAATTACAGAGTCTCTGCAGTATAAAAAAAATAAATTTAGTCATTTTTTTTAATAATTGTTTTTGAAAAATTGAAAAAAATTGAGTAATGGATTTGTTATTTTCAAAGTGGTTCCGGTACATAAGTAGCCAAAATTGATTTAAAAATTTTTTCATTATTATTTTGCGGGTTTTACAGTTTCAATGACTGACATCCACTTCTTCATTGTTAAGAACATTTTTCTGCGAGTTTATCTGTACGACAGTAAACTAACAAATCAAAAGCATAGTGATAAATATATACAGCTCTGACTCCCGCCCCTAACGACCAAAAAAAAAATCAGTTTTTGAAGGATAAAAAAAAAAAATATAAGAAATACTTTAATAGATACACATTCCGATGCACTTCTTTCAAAGTACTCTAAAATTGTAGAATAATATTTTCGTTACTTTTTTCTCATTTTTAGATTTTGGCTTGCTCGATTTACGAAATTCATATAATATTTTAAAAAAAGTATCGCAAACAAATAATGAAAATTAATGACACAGACTTCTATTCCTTTTCTTTATTTGATAATTCGTAATAAATGTTGAGTATGGAACATTCGTTTTAAAAATGCCCAGTAAAAATAGGGTAACAATTTAATATATTGATTTAGTATCATCTAGATCTATAGTTCAATAACGTATTCTCCAGATTTTAATAGCTATGTTTGAAAATTAAAGATTATCTGTCCCACTAGGTTAATATAAAAAATATCACTTCACATGAATTCATAATTTTTGACTGCTTTTTAAGTTCCATTAGTTCTGCTTATTAGTAAAACTTTAGAAATAAATCTCTTTAAGTTCCTTTTGATATGTCGGTCGATATCGGTTAAACCTGTTTACACTCTTAAAATTTAACGTTAAGCAGTATCTGCTTATAACTCTCATTCAATTAAGTTACAATTCAATGTAACGAGCAAAACGAAGTCATAAAAATATACACTTCATCCAGATGGCAAGTAACACATAGCAATTTTACAACCGTTTACAGTTTCTACTGACGTGTCTCAGGGAAAAAGTCGTAATACTTTCCAAATTCTTATTTACAGCCAACATTTAAGGAGATTAATAGCCCTATAAGTACATTTCTGACAAAAATAAGACACGTTTTTCTTTAAAAATTCGGGTCAGAGAAGGATTATTACGTTTCTTTGACTCCCTGTCGCTGCCATCAAGGTTGCTTTGGCCAGTGATACTGCTATAACAACAAGCTGGCTACATTGATGCGCTTTCACCGGTTGCTTGGGTCGTTTTACAAACCTGTTTATCACTTCTTTTCCTTTTTTTTTGTATTAGGTTATAAGCAGATAATTTACTGTATGCGTTAAACGTCTGTTTGTTTCCCACATGCAAATGATATTACCCATCATTAATTAAACATTACGTCCGTAAACGCCAAATGCGGGCTCTTAAATCGCGTATTTATGGTCTGTTATTACCTGACGTTGAATTTCCTTGTCCATATATTTTAATTCCATGGCGGCTTTGGGGGGAATTATTTTATTCTTCAATTAAATAATATTTATTTATTTATTTATTTTATGTAATGAATGCTGTCCTCTCTGAGTCAGATAAGAAGACAGACGAAAACCGACTGATGAATGTTTCATGAATTTTCTTATTCGTATGTGCTTTAAAAATTCGTCGGTATGATTTCGTTTTGTACTCATTAGCTAGAGAAAAGTGGATTTTTTTAAAAATATCCCCGTCAAAGAAGTATTAAAAGGCCTAATTAAATTGTGGAAATAGTCAATTTAAAACCATGGAAAAATAAACGACATGTGACATCTTTAGATGCGAATGCCCTAACATATGAGTTTTGACATCTGAGCTTTTATTTTATTTTATTTTATTTATTTATTTATTTTTTACTTAGGATGATCATCAGAATTCAGGATACAAGCTAGCTGTGAAAAAAGTATGAAGCTAAATTATTAATCAAAAGAAATATTGAAAGTGAAAGAAAAGGTAGTGAAGAACTATTGACTACCACAAGGCTTTGCCTACTTATTTTAAGGATTTGGCTTTTTTTTAACAATATGTATCTATTTATCTCTATTTAAGTATGTAAGATTGCGTAAATATTAAGTTCAGACGAGTTCATGGATGTCGGCAAAGTATTTTGCGTGGGGACAAAGAACACTTTAACATTGGTTACCACATTGGAAAGAACAAACAAGCAAAGGACAAAAAGGCATTCAAAAACCCAGACGGAGGCAAGTGTTCCCTCTTAGCCTATGCTGCCGATGCCCATGGACGAGTTATTGAACTTCCAAATCTTTTATTTCATTCGCAACACAATCCAACATTCACAGCATGATTTCAGAGAGAATGGGAGAGGAGGGGAAAGACAGAAATTTAAAATTCCACAGCAAATCAATAATCGATAAAGAGTGCTTCTCTCAGTCAACAATGGTATAAATATTCCTAGATCATGTGGCACACTGGGTGGTTACAAAGAAAACGATTGGCAATGACGTCTATAGATCAGTGGCGCTGATTGCTCACAGCAATGATGACATTTACACCGAAGATGAGGCTTGGACAGGGTGTGATGCCGCCCATAGTTATCAGCAGAACACGTGGAAAATACTTTGAAAAAAGAAAAATCTGGTTTTCTGATAAGCGTCATGGAATTAATTTGAGGGAAAATGCATTTGGTATGATTTGACATACAAGACGCGAATTCTGAAAATGGCTTTTAGAATAAACTTAGAGCATTTAAAATTAGAACAATGAAAAACCAAACACTGCCAATTATTTTGAGAATGATCTGGGTGTGCTAGCGGTTTCTTGCTATTTAAATTTATATTATTCGCCATGTCTTGCTTTAAGCTGCTGCTTCGGAACGGTTTTCAATGGGAGTTAAGTTATCGTGTATTTTTCTCACTTTACAGCGCAAGGAAGTTGGGCAACGACGTTACTAGTGGCAGCGGTCTATATAATAATGTTCGGCTCTGTCTGACATTGTAAAAATTTCATAAATAATAATGCCTAGTGGAAAATTCATGTTTTCAAATTAGGCATGATAAATAATAAATGCAGACGCAGTTATAAATTATTGATTTATTACTAGGGATGCAACGTATATCAATTTGGCCAGATACCGGATACCGAATATCCGGCCAAACTTCCAACTGGATATCCGGTATTAGGCGCACCCACGGAGGGGGCTATGGGGGCTCAAGCCCCCCCCCTAAAGGTTGACGGTCAGAAGTGAAAACTTAAAAAAAGGAAAATTGTCACTAATGAATTATTACTATTATTAATATTTATTGTCTTCAAATTATTTCTAAAGTATTTTTTACCTAAAAACATGTTAGTTTTTAAATAAATACTTACAGAGAGTTTATGAAACACTGTTAAAAGTCGGTTACAATATCACTGAAAAGATCAAATAATTATTTATGACTCTATAATGTGTTTTTGCTTGTGGGCTTGTATTGTATGGGCAAATCAAGTGGTACAGAATATTTTGACGTTATAAGAGGGTTGTAACTATTATCGATCTCACTATAACCGAGTTCAGCAGTATTTTCAGCTCACCCCCCCCCCTAAACTAAAATCCTGGGTGCGCCACTGTCCGGTGGCAGTATGTTTTCTTCTTTTACTGTTTTATTTTCACTAGTTTTGGAAGATCATTCAGCTATTATTTTTTTCTTCAAATTTCCTCATTAGTTTCAAATCATTTAATTGAAAAGTCAGAAATCTTTCTGGAATTGTTTCCATGAAATGAGTACCAGTTTTACTGAAATTAAAGGCGACACAAATAAAACGTCAGTGATGTTCTCCTTCAGGAGTTAGAAATATCTTACAAAATCAGTTTTAGAAAGAAAGCCATCTCCATTCAACTGTTGGAAAATTGATGTAACAAATTTCCCTACTTTATCAAAATTAGGGGGAGGGGGACATTTTCTCACCATCCAGCAGTACTGCAGCAAGTACACTATTCTCATAAGCAGGGTCAATTTATGGGGGGGGGGGGAGGCAACAGTGATTCTTACAAAGATTCAAAAACACTGTTTTTGAACAATAATTTCCTCCAACCTTAAAAAAAAAGATAGAAGTACTTAATCCCCCCTCCCCTCATTATCTATACATGATAAAAATACATTCTAAGAAATATTCAAAATATTTTCACAAAACTTTGTTTCTCCTCATTTTTTTATTATTTCAGTTTTTAGAATTTATTCATTTACTAGCTGAAGTACCCGTTCTTCGCACGGGAATGAATGGACTTTTTGATATTACGATTTGTGGGGATTACTATTTATTGTAATAAAGAGATATAGCAAAATGGATATCGCTTTATATTGTGTTCAATAACCATGCATACCGAATTTCAAGGCAATCGTTTGTACGGTGCAGAAGGCCATGCGGTGTAACGCAATCTAGTGGAGAGTTTTAGCAAAACGGATACGGCGGAAATATTCTTCGCATTCAGATATCGATGAATACGAAATTTCAGGACGATCGGCTGGACAGCCCTGACGACGCGACATCTAGTGGCAAATTATATAGAAAATGGATAGCGCCAAACTCTTCCCCGTGTTCAAATATCTATGTATACCTATTTTCATAGCGATCAGTTGCACAGTCAAGAAGTGATACACTGCAGCGCGATCTAGTGGTTAATTAAAATAATGATTTGCTACAGTGCCGTCAAGTGGCGAGTTATAGCAAAATGGATAACGCCAAAATATTCTCATTGTTCAAATAGCTATGTATACTGATTTTCATAGCGACCGTTTGAATGGTCAAGAATTTGGCCTGCTGCAGCGTCATCTAGTGGCGAGTTAAAATAATAATGCATTGCAGTGCCATCTAGTGGTGAGTAACATCAAAAGGAACACAGTTAGAATATATTCTTCGTGCTGAAATGTGTAAGTATAAGAAATTTTATGCCGAACGGTCGAACGGTATAGAAGTTGATGTGTTGCAGCGCCATTTAGCGGCAAGTTACAGCAAAATGGATACTGAAAAATATTCTCCGTGTTCTAATATCCGCGTGTACCAAATTTCATCGAAATCGGTTGGACGATATTCGCATAGTAAATGGCTAAACGGAATAGAATTCGACGTTCTGCTGCGCAAAGTTAGAGGAAAACGGATAGCATAAAAAGATTCTCAATGTTAAAAGACTTAGGTGAACCAAATTTCATGGTGCAACGGTGCTGGAGTTTTTCAACCTCATACACACATACCAACATTCATTTTTATCTATAACCAGTATCATTATATATCACGGTTTCAAATAAAATCCAGTTTCAAATCTAAGCCTCGCCAAAGTGCCAACATATTCCATTTTGCAAGAGTTTTTTCAGGAAATCATTCGAAGCATTGACTTAGCAGCAATCAATATGGGAAATGGTTCGGCCGCCAAAAAGTAAAGCACACATTTATTTGAAAAGGGGAATCCCTTAATACAACCGAATTTTTTTAAATTATCAACTATAACGTGTTTTATTCATCTTTACTCCGATTTACTAAATGAGAAGATTTCAATTTTCTGAAATTTGGCGGAATTCCCCCAACTTAAATCAATGTACTCAATTGGCGAGAATTCTGAAGATAGATCGCTTGAAATCCCTTAATAACCGCATTATTTCTTCACGGATCATTAAAATTTAACGCTGTATTCTAATAAAACCTTTGCACTTGCTTTCAAAAATCTATTTCCTTAAGCTCTCAATAAATTGCGCGAAGCCGAAAACTGTGCAAACCGCTAGAACTCACTTTCTCAAAATCAGCATTTGAGCCATTTTATTTTTTCGCCAAACTAAAAAAAAATTACATATTAGCCTCGGAAGTCTTCAATTCTTATTGTTTTGCGTATAAAACATTTCATTCCTGCTCCGATTTCCCATGCACACGATATTATAATAAAAAATTAATAATCTTACAAATATACACTAACAAAAAAAAATCATTACTATTCTTTTATTTTTACTTTGAGAATTTAAAACATCTTATTCGGCAAAATCGCCACACATGGCAACCACGATCCTTATTTCACACTTTTTTCACTACAGGGGTTACAATTACGGAGAGGTTTTTGCATGGAGAACATAAAAAATCTCTTAAATTCCGGGAACGGGTGGACTTTCAAAGTTTTAAAGTGGACTATGATTTATTCTATATTATTTTACATATCTGTGCAAAATTTCAGGCTGATAGGTCCATTTTTGTGGATTTGTATACAACTCAAATCCACAAACAAACAAACAAACAGAATTTCATTTTTATTTATAAGATTATTTATTTATGTTATTTCTCAGTATATTATTTTAGGTCGGATGTACTCCCGGATATTTGGAGTATCCGGCTCCTGCCAATTATAGGACATTTTCTGGATAGGAAGGATGCAGTATGTTTGCCGGATATCTGTTGCATCCCTATATTTATTACTGCATCAAACTTCTAGGGATTTCGTTAATTACACATGTAATGTCAGAACTGAATTACTATCCCAATGAAAATTTAATGATTATCAAAATGGTTGAATTGTATCAGAATGGTTTCATATTTTCATTGCAAAATGTAATACAAGAGGATAACCAGCCAAATAACCACTTTTTCTCCCCCTCCCCCCTTTATTGCAATGGAGTCTTTGCTTCAAATTTCTTCCCGAGATAACGGAACCATGCTCATTCCACCAAGGGTTGCCAGGTGGCCAAACCAAATATCCGGACAGACCAGCCAGTTTGGCCGGACATTTGGGTAAAACGGCCGGACAGCCTACAATATTGAGGATTTTGTCTCAGTATTAATAGGTATGATGACAAACAAAAAAAAATTGTATGTAAAATGAAGCTTTTTTGATTATTACCATGAGATCTTGTTAAATTCTAATGAAACATAAATGACATCGAATGCCAAATCAGTTCAAGTACTTTATTACTAATCAGCCAAAGTCACCAGTAAAAAGCCTAACAAAAGCCGGACACCGTTAAGTTTGGCCGGACACGCAATCAAAAAGCCTAACCATGTCCGGCTTTATCCGGATGCCTGGCAACGCTAACTCCACCTATTTCTTCGATGTGGTACATACACCTAACACAAGGTATATGCACTGCAAATTAATAACGTCTTCCATTGAAATCGGCTAAAAACAAAATAATGCCCCGGCAGCCAAATCTATTCACAAAGAGCAACTGAAATTAAAACTCCATTAATACTGTCCAACTACAAACTGACCCACTCTTTTACGGGTAAATTACACCCACAACCGAGAAAGGAAGGGAAAAAAAACCACCAGAACTTAATAGCTCCATTAATTTAATTAAATCAACTTCTTGTTCTTTTCTAATTACCTAGAAGTCCGTCAGAAATCAGTCTAAAACTCTTCCACGCCCTACCAGGCAATTAAGCACAATTCACTTTGGAAGGTCAGAGACTTGGTGCTCTTGGTATTAATTGTTGCTGCTGAGCTTTTCTCCCCAAATGTACTTGGAAGCACGTGAACGTGCATTGAAAACAAAGGGAAAAAAAACGCTGTCAAATCGTGGGCATACTTCTTTTTTTATTTTTATTTTTTAATTCTCCAACAAGACTGCTTTTCCGTAATTTGCGATCCTGCACGCCTGAGGTGTTAGGAGTTTTTACAAGGAACGTAATTCAGTCGTGTTAAATTGTACGGAATTGAAACGTGAGAGTCGTTTTCCCGCAGAAAAAAAAAAAAAAAAAAAAAAGTTTTCTGCTAATGTGATTTATAACAAAGCGAGCTAGTTTTTTTGTGTTCCCAACGAGGGTACAATTTCGAAAACCTACAGTAAGTTGATAATTGATCAGATGTGATTCGAGCATGGCCCTTTTTATTGACAATTACCTTGCTGATATTTTACAGTAATATAAATGGTAAGAATTGGAGCTTTTACCACCAAGGAGAAAATGTCTGATATGGTGTGTATGTATAAATTAACTACACAAAAAAAACGAAAATCACGTATAATTTATTTCTCAAGAAAAAATAGCGACAGTGTTTTTGTGCTGTGCTTTGAACTACACATCAGTGCTGAAATATTTTCAGATTGAAGATGAAGTCTCATGTTGAAATCCTGTTCTTTTGGTGATAACTTGCGTGAAAAAATGTCCAGAGTTTAATATTTTCAGTTGCCTCACTGCTTCTGTGCAATCCTTACGCAGTTTTTATGCGAAAATGCATTATTTTCTTGAATAAAAAAGCAACAGGAAGCAGTGTTGGGCTGGATACAGAAAAACAACCAAATATCGTTGGTTATTCGAGATGAAGAAACAAACCCGGTGGTACTGACTTTGATGATTGGACGAACCGTGTGATACGGACTTTATAAGATGACCTAGATATTGTTGTATTTATATGATGAGTCAGAAGACGTTAGTTCTATTAAACCAGATGAGCTAGATGACATTGGCTATAGGTTACAAAACGTGCCCCGTACAACTAGCTGTAGACGAAAAAACCTGTCACATATAGTCAGCTTTAGAGTTTAAAAAGAAAAAAAAAATCAGCCAGACTAGTTGGCTATAGCTGACCGTGCGAACCAGGAACTTTTCGATTTAGAGGATTGGGCTAGAGCAAGGGCGAGAGTCACATGTCGTTAGATATAGATTTTGGTGACTAACCCACTTTCGCTGCTGCTCACCAACTAAAGCAGCCTTCTGTGTTCACCAGTATGTTGACACCTGCCGCCCATCGGACTCTGATCCTGGGGATTTGCAAACGCAAAAACCAGAGCTTCGTGCATATTTGTTGGAAATCAGGTAGTTGCTGTGCATATGAACTTATGCCAATGTCAGCAGAATAAGCTAATTTCGTTAATTCATGAACATGAGCAGTGAAAACAAACCGGCGGATGAAAGCCACATTAGTGAAAGCCACATCGAGGCGCATTTCTCCATCTCCCCAGTCGAAGCAATGTGGTGGTGCTCTGAGCCGTTCCAAGGAAGCGCGATAGCCGTCATTCTCTGATGCAGCCAGCCTGTCCACTCCAACCCAGCCGCCAGTAGGACGACGTCATCTACGAGGGATAATCAGAAAAAAAGGTTACAAGCCGCAGCATTTGAAAACTACATATTGTGGAGAAATGTCGGACATGTTGAATGAAGGTGTCATCCTCCTGCATGACAATGCCAGGCCCCATACTGCTCAAGCAGCGCAGAAATTGTTTGCGACAGTTCAGGTGGGAAATCTGGAGCCACCCCTATACAGCGCAGATTTGGCACCCAGTGACTATTTCCTGTTTCCGAGGTTGAAGGAGCACTTATCCGGCACACGGTTCTCTTCAGACAATGCCGTGAAAATATCCCCTGAGACTTGGCTCAATGGACAGGAACCTGATTTCTACCAAGACGGGTTAAACAAGTTTTTTCTGCGTTGTGATAAATGCCTAAATAGACTTAATGATTATGTCGAAAAGTGATAGGCACGCATGCCTCTTGTTTCCCTTTTGTATTTCCTGTCTATTGTTAATAAATAGTTCTTTTATTCGACTTGTAAACTTTTTTTTATGACTCCTCGTAGGATTCGATCCTATCTACGAAGCTGAAGTATGAGTGCCTCCCACCATAAAACCTATATGCCGGCAGGGGACATGCACTCCTCCCCCGCTCCCTAGCTAACACGCAAAATATATATTACCGTAAACTTTAATAATGATTTAAGTACAAGTATAACGTAGAAGTTGTACAATTCTAAAATACAGTATCTTTCTGGTATCAATCAATCACATGAGCGTCTATCACCAGTACGGGGTATTAGCCATGGAGTAATACGTGCTGCTAACTGCTTCGACGTGATAAATATATATATATATGTAATGTATAAAAAGGTAATTTGGGTTTTACTAGTTTGGGTATTGGACAAGCGGGTACTTTCACTGTAAGTTTTACTTTCCTGTCATACTTGCCACGCGCGCTCTGGAGCTATGTTTTATTTATTTTGTTATTTGTTAGACATCAGGCCGTCGATTCTGAGTTCTTTAGATGTACACGTGTCCTCACGCCCTCGTAGCCCCAGATGCCGGTCACGTTGGTAAATGTGTGTGGTTCGATCAGAGATAAGAGAGAGGAGGAGTTGTGTCTTCGCAGACCACGTGGGGTGGTAAGCGTAAATACTCCTGCACATCGAAAATCGGGGGACTTCTACCACTGGAACTGCTTCATGAGTCCACGCTGATTCTTGTACCCGTCTCCCCTCCACTCTTCTCATTCTGAATTGTAACTTAATTGTAATGTTCAATAAACCATATTACCTGCCTTAACTCTGAAGCTTACTTGAAATATCTGACGTCTCATATATATATATATATATATATATATATATATATATAACTAACAAGTAAAACACAAAACATACTACAAATAAGACATATCTCGCAAAAAAATATAACAGCTATTAGCAAGAATTAGAAACCAGAATTTGAAGCCAAATAAAGTGCAAGAATTATTGTGATAATATAATGGAACGGAAATTATAACCACTGTCACCATCTTCAGGGGCCACAAACAGTGGATTATAATTTACAGCAAACCAAATAGTAGGGTTTCGGTTGTGTGGCATATCAGAAGAGATATTAACTCCACACATCTGGGCCCTACCCTACTATATAAAGGAAAGAAGAAATCAAAAAGATAACAAAAATTAGAAATAGGAATATAATTTTACATACCAGACCTTGAGCACATGTAAATTTCATTTGAACAATTGATATATGTTGCCAATGTTAAGAATTGTAAAAAGTGAAAAATGCTGTTGCCACTAAATAAAAGTGTAAAAGTGGAAAGAAGAAAGTATATATATATATATATATATATATATATATATAGTATTCCCGGGGGCGTAGCCAAGGGGGGGGGGATTAGGGGCGTCATAACCCCCTTGAGGAATTTTGTCCATACAAAATGTATATTCTTCACTCCTTTATCACACAAATGTATGCATATATGTGAGTTGCAGTAGTCGTAACCCCCACCCCCCCATGAAAAATTTCTGGCTACGCCCCTGGTGTGTTCCAAAATGGAAAAAAGATTTGAAGTAAATAGAAACAGTAGAAAGTCATTAAAAGTTCTTGAGCAGTCTGAAGGAAACTTTCGAATTGGACCCAAATTTAAATAGTTCACTTTATTTCAGGTTATTTTACAGATTTTTGGCTTTCATGATATCGCCTATTGCGTGCCACACAGCAGCCCAAGAACTTTTTTGACACAGCTGGCTGTGTGGCACGCGATTGATAATTTGATCGACTGCGATGTTGCTGGTAGTTAAATCGAGCGATGGCAATAACTGCACGTAGGGTAATTTGGGCAGTCTATTAATTTGTTCTTTTATGTCGGTGTGTAACACAATTCATATTTCCTGACAGTAGATTCATTACAGTAGTTAAATTACTGACGAACTGACAAACAAAATTTATGAACTTTGTCAGAAAATGTTTTCGTGGCACATATAACAAATTAATCTCACTGGTGTACTAATTTTGTTAATTAAGACAATCGATTGAATTAAAACAAAAACCAAACAAATAAACAACTTATGGTGCAAAGAAGTTCACATTTACTAAGCGTATGTAAAATCAATCACGCCTACGTAGTAATAATTAAAAACTGAAAAACTATGGAGAAAGCCCGTAATTTCACAGATTTGGTGAATCAGAAGGGCGTAGAAATTTTCTCGGTCAAATAATTTCACTCAACAAATTTCAAAATATTTTGACTTGGAACACATTTTCTTAAAAAGTTACGCTTTCCAATTTTCTTATATGTAAAAGTAATCTGAATTACAAAATCATTTGTCTATTAGATTAAAAGAAGGATAAAAAACAAACAAAAAAAAAGTTTTTAAATGACTCTTAACCGATCTGTATCGTTTATAATTAGGTCATTCAAGAATTCCTAATTTCAGTTAGCTTCAATTTGTTTTCTTTGGATTAATTTAATGTCTTCTCCATTATTTTATGACCTACTTAAAACAATATTGCTTTCCCTGTTTGTGGTTATTTTTTTTCCTTCACTTAAGATATTTTTTGTTTTCTCTTTCTGAATACGCGGTGTTACAATTACGTTGAGTCATTCAAGAAAGTACCAAATATTATTTTAAGTATTTAATTGTGTTGAATTTTTAATGTCTGAAATCTACAAGAAAAACGGCTCCGCTGTTGTGAAATTTTTAATGATTCAAATAATGAGATAAGATTTGTATATCTACATTTTAATAAATTATATATCAACCATATAGGTTAAGTGCTTTATTTTCTTGATGGTGTTCAGATTTAACTTCTATAAAATGATTAATTTTGATCGCAGAGTATTTGGTTCATTTTTTAAAAATAATTTTACAATAAAAAACGCAAATAAAGCATTCTGCACTAATTTCGAGTTCTTTTCTCTTAAATTTACTGGCTGCTTGATCATTTACATGTGTTACAGTCACTGCCTGGCAATTCAAAGTATAGTCATTGACCATTAAATTATATTGCGACCGTAATCTGATTTTAAGGTAAGAAAGCATTGATTGCTCTCTGGACTAGTACCACATGAAGAATGGCAAAGAATTTTCGGACCCTCCTGTTAAAACTCTTGATTTTGGGACTTGCTCAATGGAAGTCATGCAATACCAGATTTAACGAACGGCTTTTGGATTTTTTTTTATAAATTCTTCTTTTCTCAGAAAAAGAATTCCAGTGTAAGTCAATACATTGGTTTCAAAAATGACTTGATGTTCAAACAAGGCGAATCGTGCCAAACGTATTGATTATGAAACATTTTCAAGCACATTTTTAGCTACAAATTTGCGTACTCCTGGTAAACGCATATCTTGCCTGTTAGCTTCTATAAATAGGCTTCCTGTCTCTATCTGCCTGTCCATATCCATTGTATGTGTTCTAGAAACGTCACCCACTAAACTTCCAACGTCCCTTTATAAAACTGTTGACATAAAAAATAATTGAGAGTTTGAAGCTTTTATTAGAGATTGGGTGTCTTATTTTCCTCTAAAAACATGTCTTGACTAGTCTCTATCTCAAGTATATAAATTTAACACGATATCTTTTTAATACCAATTTTACACCAATAAACAGCCTGATCATCTAATAAAATTAATATTACACAATATACTTATAGAATCCGAGTGTATTGCTATTTTTTCTTTTAGAACAACCAAAAAATCAAAACTTAGAGAGTTAAGTTGAAAGTTACCTGGAGGAACCACTGAGGCTGATTGTTCACTAATCAAATCATTTCAAGAGGAAATATATTTTCTTCTGATGTGCTGTTGCTAATTTTCCAGAGACTAGAGGGATACTCTAGTCTAAGCACACACAATAAGTTCATGACATTTTGTGTGTCCTTAAGATATACAGAATCAATAATTAATTAGTACTGGGATTCTGCTTAATGATGAATGAGTACTAAGATTCTGGAGAACCCAAAGAACTCGAGGCATCACTAAAGAGTTGGTCGGTGGGAAATAGCTAACAACTGCAAAAGACTTAACCACCAGAGGACTTCGAAGTCCTAAGATTTGTCCACAGAGGAAGCCAGTCAAAGTGGTTTGCTCCTACCTGCTACAGCCAAGTGACAAAGAATTTCAGTGCGAATACTCTCATATCCTAGATGCACTGGTTGTAATGGTCTAAGTTACAAAGAACCTCCCGCGTGATATCTCTGCTATCGACCGTGCTCTGATAGAATGGTCCAAATGCCTCAGTTTTTGCGTTTAGTTGTGGAAAGCAATTCCATATAAATAAGAGGCACTGGAAGAACAGAGGTTTCTCAAGCCAAGCATCTTCTTCTGGTAAGGTGTCTGCAATCTGACTGTCTTTGAATTCTGCATGCCTCCCGGATGATAGCTACGATAATACTCTGATAGAATGGTCCAAGTGCCTAAGTTTTTGCATTTAGTTGTGGAAAACAATTCCATATAAATAAGAGGCATTGGCAGAACAGACGTTTCTCAAGCCAGGCATCTTCTTCTGGTAAAGTGTCTGCAATCTGACTGTCTTTGAATTCTGCATGCCTCCCGGATGACAGCTACGATCATGATCTGATAGAATGGTCCAAGTGCCTCAGTATTTGCGTTTAGTTGTGGAAAACAATTCCATATAAATAAGAGGCACTGGAAGAACAGAGGCTTTTCAAGCCAGGCATCTTCTTCTGGTAAGGTGTCTGCAATCTGACTGTTTTTGAATTTTGCATGCCTCCCGGATGATATCTACCATCATGCTCTGATAGAATGGCCCAATTGCTTAAGTTTTTGCATTTAGTTGTGGAAAACTATTCCATATAAATAAGAGGCACTGGAAGAACAGAGGTTTCTCAAGGCAGGCATCTTCTTCTGGTAAGATGTCTGAAATCTGACTCTCTTTGAATTCTGCATGCCTCCCGGATGATAGCTACGATCATGTTCTGATAGAATGGTCCAAGTGCCTCAGTTTTTGCGTTTAGTTGTGGAAAACTACTCCATATAAATAAGAAGCACTGGAAGAAAAGCGGTTTCTCAAGTGAGGCATCCTCTTCTGGCAAGGTGTCTGCAATCTCGCTGTCTTTGAATTCTACATCTGACGGAATCCATTGTAAGTGGATCTGACGAGGAAAAAAATCGGCTTTTTAATAAAAACCAAGCAATCAAAAATTAAAAAGTAAAAAATTCTCATTTTATTATGGAGTGTTTCATGAAGTTAAAATGGAAATGTAGCCGAAAAAGGAAGACGAAAACTTTGATGGATTGACTATCTGGAAGAATTCTTAAAAACTGAACTGACGGAATGGACTGAAATGTTTTCGAAGGCCAGGGCCCATCCGGGATCGGTCAATGAAGAAGACACCCCCCCCCCCACTATGGCAATAACTAATAATAATTTCCTTTTCTTTGAAACAGAGGAAGCTCCCCAAAATACACTTTAAATACTGATTGCTCAGACAACGTAAAGTATTGGAATTATTGCCTTCATAAAAGAAATATTCATTAAACATATGCAATTTTTACTAGGGTGCATGGTACAGTCCATAACAGGGGAAGTTATAAATTTCAATGATATCATGTATGCCTATCCACGGCAGTTAAAGCACCGCCGGGCAGACCGAAATGGTAGACCTTTTCCAACTTTGGCTGAAAGTTCCAAAAACCGTAGGAACATTTCAAAAGGACGTACCTGCATTTCGCAACAAACAGAAGCTGTCCACACGAAAATTGGTGCGAAAAAAAAAAAAAGGCAACATTTCTCTCAAGAAAAAAACAACCCGTCCGAAATGGGTTAATAGCCGCTAATGAAATAAACTCTATTTCCTCACATTGCACCTTATAACCAAATTTGAACGCCGCTTAATTACGCTCTTAACATGCAAGGTATACGGACCCCGCGGAAAGAGCAGATGCTATCGAGGAGCAGCGAGCGGAGTTGGTTTGTATTTCTGCTGAGAGAGATGAGCGTCTGTTCTAATTAGCCCAAATTGGAAGAAGATTCGCTCCCCATGAGACGGTCGGCTGGATCGGGTGCCATTTTTGTTCTGCGCCTGGAAATCGAATGTGATAGGACAGCACAGGTCAGGTCGGATGGTCGATGACTGCCAAGGGCCCCCCAAAAATGGATACACTACTTTATAATAAGAGTAATTTGATATATATATATAAGAGTAATTTAATTATTTATTTCCCATTAATCTAGCAGAGGCCCCAAAAACACCGCGACTCCAGAGGGCCCCCGAAAAGTCAGGGCCCCAAAAACCTTTAGTTAGTGAGTTGAAAAAAGAGTTAAGTGTGGTTTTCAGGCACGTAAGCCTAATTTTCAAATATTACATATTCTAATATTCAATTTTTAAATTCCCCAGAAAGGGCCTTTTTTCAATCTCTTGCCGACCCTACTAGCAGTTTTGCTCGGGCTACCACCGGCCACGTAGCCAGCCGATCATGGCCCGAGCAAAATTGCTAGTAGGGGAGGGCCCCAAAAGAAGCCGCTCCGGTCCTGAGAAATTAGATTTGAGAAATTGATGTTGGGAAATAAAGAGTTAAATGCATTAGCGTAGGTCTTTAGAGTATGATTTTTTAAAAAAATATCTTTTTCTAGCTACCATCGTAATTGTCTCTACAGCGGGCTTCATCTACTAGTTCATGCGGCCATTAAAACCTTCTCACGTTGCATTTAGGACCGACACTCAGAAACAAAATGGACGATTCTATGCAAATAAAGCAAGCACGGCAGGCATTAACCCAGCAGAGAAGAAGCACTCGCAGGTCGAAATTCTTTTGTAACTCAATCAATCGGACCTATGGCGGTGGTTGTTAACCCTTAGATGATAAATGCGCAAGCCGCTGCTAATTATCACCAGAGGGTGTTCTGGACCAGTCGAAAACGAATCGGAGGCTAATTATTCTTATTTTACATGCAGGAGGTTGCGAAACAATCGCTGAGTGCGCTGTTCCACATTGAAAACTTTTGCGATTGTCTCCAATAAGGGCAATTTCATTCTCTTTTCTGCGGATGATGATAAGTAATTAGGGATTGGATTACGTACATTTAGGCAAATTTGTCGTGCAAGTAACTCTTTCCTAATTAATTGCTAAAAGTAATAGGATACATGTTTGCTAGATTTGGTGCTTTTTTTTTTTTAAATATTTTTCCTTCCATCCCTTGTAGGCTGATAAATAGAGTGATTATGTAGTTACACGCTGATTAAAAGCAGGTGGATGGAGGAAAAATTTCCACTCGGGTTTAATCAGCGTTGTTTGTGATGTGGATGAAATGGATATGTATTTTATGTTTCTCGGTTTGTGAAATTCATGTAACCTAACTGGCGCACAAACTGAAATGATTCTTAATTTTAATTCTGCTGAACACCAAAATTATGATTCAGAGAAATGAGTGTGAAACAATTTCTGTTGATACTCTTGTTTAAAATTCCTCAACCCTTTAACGCGCAGTGTTCCCGCACTGGGAACACCAAACTCTGACGTTTTGACTGTTGCCAGTCACGAAGAATAGATTTGATTTCTATAAAAATAGTTGCGGGTGACATAGCTCCACGAGAATCCTTTACTTTTGAGCACGTCATTTCCCGTAAAAAAATTGTCACGATTATTTTTAACGCCACTGACATCTGCTGAAAAATGGAAAAATGCGAGAACAGCTGGATAGATTGCCCAATCCTGAAAAAGGGGCAGCCGTGGCCATCGCTCGACTTAACTACCAGCAAGATGGCAAGAAACGTTCAACGTTCATCGCGTGCCACAGATCTAGAGACCCTTTTTGTGACGACAGTCGGATGTGCCGCACAGCCAGCTGTCGCCATCTTGCTGGTAGTTAAGTCGAGCGATGGCAACGGCTGTCCTTTTTTCAGTATTGGGAAAGGGTTGCGCCTCAAAGGGTTAAAGTTGAACAGTCGGGATTACGTATTAGTAGGTACCAGCCTCACCAAAGATGAAGGTTTGTGAAATTATTATATATGGCTAAAATAACGTTTCAGATTAGTATTAATTCCTTTTTAAAAAAAAATATTATAATATTAGCTAAAATACATTAGTACGCAAGATTTAAGCTTGATTGGAAATTGGGGAGTTAAGAGAAAAATTGATTTTGCATGGGTTCGTTCATCAACTTCCGAGTGTAACCAACATTCAGGAGATCCTTCTGGATGATTACATGGCAACTCATGCCACAATTTTTTTTTAAATCGCAATTTTTAAACATGGCGTAATAATGAAAATTTCATTTATTTTCTTTCAACAAAATTCAGGCTGATTACAAATTGTTTTCTTTTTTCTCAATAAATCATCAAAAATCTTGTAACTAATTAATTTTTTTGAAACATAATTCAAAATTGCTTGGTAACTCATGTTACCCCCCCCCCCCAAAAAAAAAAAAAAACTGAAGTAGGGGCAGAAATGTCAAAGTTATATTTTTGCTAAAGTTCTACTTCTTAAGTGCTATATAATCTTTATTTAAAGCTGCATATACCTTTCTTATCACAAAACATCATTTAGTTTTGTTTGGGATATTTTATAAAATTGGTTACTGAATTAAATGCATGGTAACTCATGCTACAGCATAGATGTCTGACTTTGATTTGCTGTCAATCTGATAAAAAGAAGCTTTTACACAAAATAAACTGTTGTTAACACAGCTACAACAATTCTGAATAATTTCTCACACGATTTATTAAAAAATAAAAATACATTTTTTCAATGGTCATGTCCTTGTTCATATGGGAATTGCCCTTCTGCGTGTCGGTTTTTAAATTGAAATTAACTGATGAAAGTTCTTTTTTTGTACATTTCTTTTGCCTATGCAGGAGTGGTTAAACTTGCTTGAAATGACAAATGATGCATTTTAGATATTCTAAAGCCGTGGGAAATGAATAATAATAAAAAATGGTAAACCATGATTTAGGACGGACACAGTGGAATCCTAATGTGACCCACAAAACTGGTCACCTTACAAAGGTCGCTTTACAAAGATAACAAAATGGAGTAAAGTGAAATTTTATAGAAGTGATCACTATAGACAGTTAGTCTATTTAGCAAAGTGGTCGCTTTACCAGGTTCCGCTATAATTTTAATTATTTTTATTGAAAACAAAATGGCATTAATAAAGTCTGACAAAATTTATATAAGTCTTAAATGATTTTTACTTTCCGAACATGTACCATGTAAGGAAAGAATTGTAATCATTAAAAAATTTGAATTCGAGATTTTGGTGTATTTACACGTTTAGAGGGCTTCTGAATTCATTTATGTTATTTTTACGAGATGTATGTATGTATGTGTGTATGTGTGTGTGTGTGTGTTTGTGAGTGAACACGATAGCTCCTGAACGGAGCATGCGATTGAGCTCAAATTGGGTATATATGTTATAAACCACCGTCGCAAGACCGGTATTGATTTGGGTGTGTATAGAACTTATAGTTTTTCTACAGGGCTACGAGAAAGATTTCTTCTACATTATGGCCTATGGGGGAAAATTCTTGAAAGTGCGCTAGCGTTTAAACGGTACATTAGATTGAGCTCAAATTAGGTATATATGTTATAAACCACCGTCGCAAGACCTGTATTGATTTCGGTGTGTATAAGACTTATAGTTTTTCTACAGGGCTACGACAAAGATTTCTTTTACATTGCTGCCTATGGGGGAAAATTCTTGAAAGTGCGCTAGCGTTTAAACGGTACATTAGATTGAGCTCAAATTAGGTATATATGTTATAAACCACCGTCGCAAGACCTGTGTTGATTTCGGTGTGTATAAGACTTATAGTTTTTCTACAGGGCTACGCCAAAAATTCCTTTTACATTATGGCCTATAGGGAGACATTCTTGAAAGTGCGCTAGCGTTTAAACGATACATTCGATTGAGCTTCATTTTGGTATATATATTTGAATTATTCATCGATTAAAATTTATTTAAATGCTTGGTAATGATCTTAATCGTAAGTGTTCGGAAAGTCGAGTGGAGTCACTCCAGATTTTTTAATAAAGTGAAAAATTCCAATATTGTTTTAAAATTACTTGAAGACTTAAACAAGTAAAAAAAAAAATGGTTGTTTTACTGAATTTTAAAAACTGCTCCTGAAAAAAAGTTAAGTACCCTAAACTTACAGAGAGAGTGAAAGTAAATGATATCAGTTTTCAGTTACTTTGTAGTATTGCAAGTCTTTGTTCTGGATAATTAAGTTTATCAGAAATAATCATCGGACATCGTTCTATTTCAACTGATGAGTATTTAATTGAGCTAGAGAGAACTGCTCTAAAGAGTCATTAACCAAACTTTCCAGAGTTAACGACTAAGATGCACAAACATTCGTAAAAAATCCACACGCAAATCAACTTTTGAAGATTTGTTTCACAAAACTTGCTTCTTAGAATACGTAAGATTTCGTCAAAAAAATTTTTTAAGTTAGTTTGTTAGGTCCCTTAACTTACAAGAAACTTTAACCCTTTGAGGTCGAAGACTTTTTGCTCCAGGGAACTAACAACTCCAGACGAGTTAAACCTTTGAGGCGCAACCCTTTCCCAATGCTGAAAAAAGGGCAGGCGTTGCCATTGCTCGACTTAACTACCAGAAAGATGGCGGACAATCGAAATGTTCATCGAGTGCCACAGATCTTGACATCTTTTTTTGACGCAGCTGTCTGTGCGCGCACAGACAGCTGTCGTCAAAAAAGGGTCTCAACATCTGTAGCACGCGATGAACGTTTCGATCGTCCGCCATCTTGCTGGTAGTTAAGTCGAGCGATGGAAACGGCTGCCCGTTTTTCAGCATTGGGCAATCTACCCAGCTGTTCTCACATTCTTCCATTTTTCAGCAGATGTCAGTGCTTAATCGTGACTATTTTTTTTTACGGGAAATGACGTGCTAGAAAGTAAAGGATTCTCGTGGAGCTATTCACCCGCAACTATTTTTTATAGAAATCCAATCTATTCTTCGTGACTGGCAACAGTCAAAACGTCAGAGTTTGGTGGTCCCAGAGCGGGAACACTGCGCGTTAAAGGGTTAATCGATCCCGTAAAATATCTGCGGAAAATAAGTAACCACTTTTTGTCAAAAGTAATTTTCGACTTAGAAGATTGCAAAATTTTTGCGTTTAAGGCGTTATCTGGTTACTGCTTTGAAAAAAAAAAATTAAAAATATACTGCCAATAAAAAGTGGGTAATTATATTCCGTATCATATCCAATTACCGTATGACTTTTCAAAAATGTACATGGATACATTTTTTATCCGTATCACTCGATAGGATACGGTTTACCGTAGGCAATACACTAACTCACTTTTGAAGAACACTGTTCATCGATAGACATATAGTGTATAGCCCCCTTTAAGGAACGTCACCATGATAGATGGTCACCATTATGGGCTATCGGACAAGAAAATGAACATTACAGATGACTAAAGTGTGAAGGTCCATGGTCTGTCCTATCGCGCGGCTGTTGATCTAACGGTCTGGAGAGTTTTGGTAGTTTTCTCCATATACCCACCATGACCGAGTGGATAAGACAGTGAACATGGTAGACGGCTGAGCTGTCAGGGTCCCGGGTTCAGGCCTGTCGCGCGGCTGTCGATCTAACAGTCTGGAGCGGTTTTCTTGAGATGTAACGGGAATACGCATGAGAACCCCTTAAAATGTCCCCCGCTCAAGGGAACCCTCCCCCCCTAGGAAGATCACCCCTCGTATAGGCTTGCTGTAAGACCAAAACAAACGGACCGTCATTGCTAAGCTCTTCTAGATTTAAAAAAAAATCTCTAATTTCATTATTACTTTCCGAACATATACCATGTAAGGAAAGTATTGTAATCATGAAAAAATGCGAATTCGAGATTTTGGTGTATTTACACGTTTTAAGGTCTTCTGAATTCATTTATGCTATTTTTACGAGATGTATGTATGTATGTGTGTATGTGTGTGTGTGTGTATGTGTGTTTGTGTGTATGTGAGTGAACACGATAGCTCCTGAACGGGGCATGCGATTGAGTTCAAATTGGGTATATATGTTATAAACCACCGTCGCAAGACCGGTATTAATTTTGGTGTGTATAGGACTTATAGTTTTTCTACAGGGCTACGACAAAGATTTCTTTTACATTATGGCCTATGGGAGAAAATTCTGGAAAGTGCGCTAGCGTTTAAACAGTGCATTCGATTGAGCTCAAATTAGGTATAGATGTTATAAACCACCATCGTAAGACCAGTATTGATTTTGATGTGTATAGGACTTATAGTTTTTCTACAGGGTTAGAACAAAGATTTCTTTTACATTATGGCCTATGGGGAGAAATTCTTGAAAGTGCGCTAGCGTTTAAACGGTACATTCGATTGAGCTCAAATTGGGTATATATGTTATAAACCACCGTCGCAAGACCTGCATTGATTTTGGTGTGTATAGGACTTATAGTGTTTCTACAGGGCTACGACAAAAAT